>JAWNOV010000089.1:0-1319500 GCA_035045575.1 Drosophila falleni | reverse complement strand
CATTGTTCGAGTTTATAACAAGAAGAACAAGCAAAAACAAAAGTATGAGTTGGCCAATACAAATAATCAACAACCATGCGCCTAGAAATTAAGCAGATACAAATATGTTTGTTGTTGCACTTTTTTGAATTTCGATTTATTCAATGTGATAAATCAATATATCGATAAGCGATGTTTTTACAAGCGGTCTGATTACAAATTGTATCGAGTTGAAATAAATGCGTCGAAAGTTGTCATTTTGTGTCTGTTCTCTGTTGCTGCACTACAAAAAAAATATATATAAAGTATAAAATGCATAAATTTTACTGTTTAACCGATATATAACTCGGATATTAAATTTAATTAACACGAAGTCGTATCACACTTTTTGCAGCACCTTATAAATTCATTCGCCATGGCATGACAGTCCTTAAGTTTCCTCAACCGGAGCAGCTGTTATGTGAGCGTAAGAGGATGCGAGTCGCTGTTTGGGCTGTTAATTATTAGCAAATATTTAAATGTGCCTTCCAAATTTAATAAACAAAGTCGAACGACGTAAAAGTCGCAAAAATTTCAAGGCACAGTGAAATTTGTTATAGTGTGTGTGTGTGTTGTGCTTTGTAAATATCCAACGGCGCGGTGCTGAACTTTCCAACTAGGTAAGAATCTACACTTTACTAAATAAAAGACACTTAATAGCTGGCTATTTTACATTGATTTGCATTAAATTGTAATGCACAAATTGTGAAATAAGCCTAATTGTATTAACGGAATACCGACAGCAATGGGTTTCGATATGGCGATATCGATATTGATTGACGATATAATTTTTTTTACATATTAAATTAGCCCATCCCAAAATAAGGACGATAGTCATTTTTATGTTGTATCTATTTTTAAAACCAGACCATAGGTGGCGTATTTATGGTTCGCATACAGACAAGAGATGGCGCAATTTATAATGTGGCTCGCATAAAATATCAATTTGTTTTGTAAATTGAAAGCTTGACAATTGTGTAGAATTAAGTAACATTTTTAAATATTTTAATAATTAAAGCTATTAATTAAAATGTTAATTAAAATTGCGCGCCCTAAGAATATAGCGAATGTGCTGCCAGACTGGTTAAAAAGTATGCACTTTATATGAGCGAGTTGGCAGCACTGCTTCCACGGTCACGCCACATACGCATATCTCACTCACACAAATAGAAGACGGGGCGAAACAAAAAAAGAGAGCTATATATGTGTGACGCGCTTGTGTGGGTAATCGTCGTTTCAGCTGCCTCGCGCATTCTGCAGTCGACAGAAGAAGACAAAAGCAGAAACAGCACCATTGCGGTTGCAAAGAAATTTCATTCATCGAATTTTTATTAATTTGGCACTGGTCGAAGTCTAGTTATTTCATTTACTTGCCAGAATAACCAACTGGTGCCCCATTTGTTTTTGTTTCGCATCGTTTCAAAACAAACTCGCGCTCGGTGCTTAAAATGTGAAATTTTTGCGTTTTTCGTTTGGAAATTGTGTGACGCGGCCATATTTAAAAAGAATTTAATGTCAAATATCGTGCAAAGACGAAGGAGCCCACACAAATTATATAAATAGTGTTTTGGTAAGTAAAATAGTGAAGTGTATTATTGAACGCCTTGCATCAAAGTGCAACAAGTATGAGAAAATAGTTGCTAGAGTGGATTTAAATCTATAAATACGAATCAAAATAAATTTGTTTCGTTTACTGCGAAAGTAGTTAAAATATGATTTTTCGCTCGCACCAATACAAGGATGCTAAATTGTGTATACTAGTTGTCGTCGTTGTCGTGTCGTGTTCACAGTCTATTCATCTCGCTTGCTCCGATAGCGGCGAGTTGCCAGAGTGCTGGACGGCTGATAGTGTTGCCAGTATATTTGACCGCCAATTTCAAATACGCTCTTATCAGCAAATTCTCATACTTTGTGCATTTTACAATAATAAAAAATGACAGCAACAAGTGTTATTTATCTCAATGCTTATAGAAGAAAGCTGCAATTAAAATACACAGTGAAGCTCCAGTTATGATGGACCGCAAGAAGGTACTGGAATTGGACAAAATCTGTCGTGTATGCATTTCGGAACGCAAGGAAATGCGTCCTCTATTTAGCGAGAAGGTGCCAGAAATGCTGATGGATTGCACCAACGTGCGTGTAGAGGCCGTCGAGGGTTGGCCCGACAAAATCTGCGTGCAGTGCGTCCATGCGGTCAGTCGGAATCATGCATTCAAGACGCTCGTCGAGCGCAGTGACAAGGAATTGCGGGAATATATCAAAACTCTGACGGTGCGTCTCGTCCAGGATGAGTCGCTGACACCGCAAGAGCGCAAGCAACAAAAGCTGTTGCAGAAGCAGCTCAAGCAACAACAACAACTTGAGGAACAGCAACAAAAGCTGGAGCAAGAGATTCTCCAGCAACAGCAGCAGTTACAACAACAACAGCAGCAGCAGCAACAACAGCAGCAGCAGCAACAACAGCCTATTTTCCTGTTACAACAGCCTCAACAACATCAACAACAAAAGGTAAAGAAATTTGACTGGAAACCTACTGAGATCAAGTCTAATTTTAAATGTCTTTTGCAGTCGAAGACCAAGTTAAAGCCACTCTTGCGCAAAGGATCCTCACGACAGTCTAAGAAGCATTTGGAGGCGACGCAATTGATGCAAGAGCCAGCACCTCCGCCGCCGCCTCCACCGCTCGTTACGCATCAACATCACCAGCAACAACAACAGCAACAGCAGCAGCAGATACAACAAATCCAGCTGCCTACACTGCAACCGGCGCCCACACAGCTTCTGCCCACGACAACAGCACAGCAAATCCTCCTGCCCAATGGTCAGTTTATAACGACGCAGATTGTGACGCCGCAGCTGGCACAAATCATAAGCACAGGCCCGCAAACCACGACGGCGACGACGCCACAACAGGGACAATTTCTGCCGCAACTGTTGCAGGCGCCAAATGGCCAAACATTACAGATTGTGCAGCAACCAAATGGCACACAGACGCTACAACTGGTCCAGCTCGTTCCACAGCGCAGCTTGGCGCCGGTAACAACAACGAATTGTACGACGGACATGTGTACGACGACGAGCAGCGGGGCATCATTGGCGGATGCGGATGTCCAGCTGCTGGAGGATGGCGAAATGGATGATGAGGAGCTGGATGAGGTGTATGAGCAGCTGGACGGCAAGGGTCATACATTTGAGACGATTGTGCTAGATGATGAGCAACAGCAGGATTTTCTCAAAGAACATCAGCAGCATCATCATCAGGTGTTAATTGATGAGGATCTCACGCAGAGCGAAACCCAGGAGCACGAACAGGAGATGGAGCAAGAGCATGAACATGAACATGAACATGATGAGTATTTTGACGAGCAGCTGCTGCAGCATGAGGATGGCGTAAAGCACGAGGAGGATGACGATGATAACTTCATTATTGAAGAGATACAGCTGGATGAGGAGGATATGCTTGACGATGGCGATGGCGATGCTGAAGTCGATGGTGATGATATGACACCTGTGGATGATTGTGAGTACATAACTGATGATCAGGATCACGGTGTTCTTGGTGGCGATGTGGATGATGAACTGCACTATGCCATTATGGAGCCGCACGATGGCGATGTCAGCGCCAGTGACATTGAGCAGGCCTTCATCGATGTCGATGCGCAACAGCAGCAATTGCAGGAGCAACAGCAGCAGCAGCAGCAACAACAATCCGTTGAGCTGCATAGCATCTCGCTAGAGAATGCGGTCGTCGAATTCAGTCAGGACACATTGGTGGCGCCTGCGTTGCAGGTGAACAGTACGCCCAGTCCCACTCCCAGTGCAGCAAAGCGTGCGCGTCGTGGTAACCAACAACAACATCAACAGGCGGCGCAGACGAATCTAGTGGAGCAGCCCTGTAATCATCACCAGCACAGTCCACCGACAATAAGCAGCAAATTGGCGGCGGCCAATTCCCGACAACTGGTACAAACCGCCTCAGTGATTGCAGCAGCTGGAGCTGATGATAATTACGAGATTGATGCCAATCTGGTAACGGAATTCATTAGGCAACACACATCTCCGCTGGGCTCTGGCCGCTACATCTGTCATCTGTGTAGCACCGAGTTTCGCCAGTTCAAGGGATTGCAGAATCACATGCATTCACACACCAACTGGATACGGGCCAATTGCAAGAAGCAGCCACAGTGCGAGATCTGCCTAAAGAGCTTTAAGGGACCAGGCATGCTGCGCATGCACATGAAGACGCACGACGCGGAAACAAGTACGCCGCTGTGCAATATATGCAATCGCACCTTCAAATCCAAAGCGATCCTCTACAGGCATCGTCAGACGCATCAGCAACGTGCCTATTGCTGTGGCGTCTCCAATTGCCGTAAGAATTTCTCGAATGCGGCCAATCTGCGCTGGCACGTGGAGCGCAAGCATCCGGAATGCGTTGAACCCTTCTACAAGTGCGGAGAATGCTCCACACTGTACGACAATATTGACAGCCTGCAGCAGCATGTGGAGAATACAGATCATGGCAGTAATAGCGGGGATCAACTGATCGCGACGAGTTCCAGTGCTGCTTTTAGCGGTGCCGTCAGCATTGTCAGCAATGGCACAGATATCTCCAACATGATTGCTGCTGCACCGAATGCTCTCGGCGGCACTGGTGCTCCTGTTGATACCCATGCCGTTGTCGTTGGCTCCTCCGGGGAAATGTATTTTGTGACGCAGGCGTAGCCAACACAGTTTGCCGCTATCGGCAATTCCGAGTGCCTGCTCGGCATGTAGATCCTAATTGTAACAGATTTTTATACATACATCTATCTATCTATCTATATAGTATATATGTGTGTGTATATACGTTGTATATATATTTTTGTACTAGCCTATATTCATAGTTTATACATCCATTGCAATCCTAGTTGTCTCTGTCATTGTAGCTTGTTCGTAGTAGTTCCATCGCTCGTACTCTCGAATTTAGTACACGGCGAAAATTGTAAATTAATAATCATAATAGTAATAAACTAATTGCCGTATAGATATAAGTTTTAGGATTATGCCAGAAGCCGCAATGCTTTAATGAAATACTATTTGTAATTAATTAATTAATATATATGGCTATGGACCATGTGAAGGAAAGCTATTCATTGTGGCTAATAAATGGTTATTACCAGTGGCGTCGTTATCGCCAGCTATTTTTTGGATATCGGACTGGAATTTTTAGACTAAATTTTTCGGCTTGGTTTTCATTGTTGGGCATTAATTATTACTAAAAACTGTTTTAATTGCAAATAAAACTAAATAACTATATTATAGATATACCTATTGATTTCCATTTATTTAAAGTCGTTTTTCTGGGTTATTGTGCCGTTCGATTACTACTTATTAAAATATTGACTGTAAATTTGCTAGATCCATGGTTTTTTTTGCAACCAAAATTATTTATACTGTTCAAAAGTTTTTAAATCTGTATATTAATTTCGAAGCTTAGAAATTTAAAGTTGTTATCATTTTTATATAACACAGATACATTAAAAAAAAGCAGCGAAAACTTAGTTGAGCACCTTATATTTCCACACAGTCGGTACATTTGTTATTCGCTTAACAAATGAGCTAGAAAAAACCCGACAAAACAAAACAAAATTGATCAGAGAGAACGTCACCAATCTAGTCAAGGTCTCTTCCCTCATCGATTCTCCCCAGAGACACGTGTCAATGCGGCAATTGGTGGGGATTACAATTAAACAGTTGTTTCTCTTTGTTGTCTACGGGTTATTATGGGTACAATCCCACCTGTGCGGTAAGAAAATGCCTATTAACAAAATTGTAAAACCCATATGACACTAGGCTTTAGACTTCAGAGATTTAATATGCAGTAGCTTGTAGCTGCTGTCACGCTTCAATTTACTAAAACATTTAAATTGCTGGAATTTTTAGTTTTTACTATACACCGTAACTTAAAGATTAAAAACAACACTTAGTTTCTGATTTTTAAACATTATAAAAGTGTTATTCCGTAACTTTTATTTAAAAAGTTAAACTTTGGTGTATTTACAATTAAATTTCACCTGGAACTGGGAGAGGGACTGGGAGAGGGACTGGAAGCTGGGCCTGGGAGAGGGACTGGGAGCGGGACTGGGAGAGGGACCTGGGAGAGGGACTGGGAGAGGGAGTGGGAGCGGGGCCTGGGAGAGGGCCTGAAAGAGGGACCAGGGAGAGGGACTGGGAGCGGGGCCTGGGAGAGGGACTCATATTTTCGATCCCTGGTTTTCACAATTATAAATTATAATATAATTTAAAATATGGGTTTACCAAGAATTTATTAAAATTAAATTGTAACCTTATTGAATAGAATTAAATAACTACATTCTTTTTCATATTAGAATTAAGGGGGTTTTTATGATTCCCAACTTATGGAGATTTTAAATGCGGGCACTAGACCGCATACGCTAAAATACGTACTTGTATAATATGACTTGTCTTATATCCTATAAGTCAAGTTTTGTTTGAATTTATTGCTCCATCAGAGCGCTAAATCTGCTAATCCAGCTCTAGTTCCAAAGTTTGCACAATACACGTAGAGTGTAATGGGATCTCTTTAAATGAGGCGTAGCTGTTATCCGAGTCAGGGAAATAGAATATACGCAGTTCAAAAGCCAAAGTAGAACATCTGTGGGGAGGGTGGAGTTTACATTGTTGTTGTTGTTGTTGTTGTACTGTTTATTTTGTTTAGCATTTGGGGAATCCAATGCGTCACCTTCACCTAATGCGCAGCGTGTAATAGTCGAACACACTTAAGTTCTTTCTAGGCCATTTTACAATTTCTGAAACGCAGTTGAACAATTTCCTTAACATAAATTAAATGTCAAGTATCTTTCTTTACTGGCAAAAATTTGAGATATGGTTTTGGTCACACGTTTCATTAAATGTTGAAGTCTATAAATAATTATCAGATAATAAACTGAAGTGCACACTTTCTTAAAATCTTGGATTACATGTGTCAATATTATTGTCTAATTTGATAATTATTATTAATTAGCGAAAACTTTCAGCGTATCCATTAAAATATGTGAAATATTGACATCGTAAATCCCATCAATTTTTGATTATTAATGACGACAATTCTTAAGTTGACATGGCGCCTATCTAGTTCTCCTTGACAATGATTAGATAAGCAGTTCCTCCGTTTCCATTTCACTTTTGCAAATATCTTACCATGGGGTATATAATAATATAATTGCCGCTTCGAGTGGCCGATGGGGTGCGTGACTGAGAACGAGTATGTTAGGATTCCCAGGTACTGAAATAATTATGAGGTTCTGCGTTAAGTAGTTCCGAAAATCGATAATGCAAAAATGGTTAGAGAGAGAGAGATTGCCTTTCTAGGAATTGGCGTGACTTTCACTTAACATTCGTTTAAACATGATTATCTTCTATTAAGATACTTTGAAAAGTATATGCAAAATATTAAATATTAGCTAGTTTTCGGGGCCATAAATTTCAATTTGTTTGCTCATAAAATATCTCAAATAACCGACAAGCCTCAACATAAACAAGCCAGATAACTTAAGTTCAAATAGCTCGAACTGCAGGTTCTCTATACTTGTGTATCTTTTTTTTAACTTCAAAAAAGTTTATTTATTTTCTGCTTAGAAAAGAGTATAAAATTTTTAATATATACCAGTGAATAGTTGTACCATAAGCAGCAACCTTGACTCATTCATATTCATAGACATTTCATTTAATCATATTCATTTGTCTGTAACATACTTACATTTTGTTACCCCTTTTATAGAGTATGGAAAAACTCTTTTGGCTAAGCAGCACATGAAATGTTTATACAGTCATTTCCTTGAATTTATACAAAATGGAATCTGGGGCGTCCTTGAACTTTGAGGCTCGGCCCACATCCCACCAACATTCTGTAGGCAAAAACCCAGGCACAAGTTATGCGAGTGCTGTAAAATAAATATTTGAAATTCTAAATGCTTATAAATAAGCAAGCAAATGCTATAAGTGTGTGCGCAATGTGTAATTGAATAAATAATGAGTGTGGTAATTTTCAGTTTTTACCGCACTTGTTAAATTATATCAAAATTAATTGACTTGACATGCTAGAAAATATAGAAAGTGTATATACTTTGAAAGAAAAATATTACGATATGATGTCGTTTGGAAAATTCCTTTTATATTATTAATAATAATGAAATGCTAAACATGTTTATTGAACATATAAACATGCATGCATAAAGTGTTGGCAAATAGAATAAAAGTATTTACTATTTCGTGCTTCGAGCATGAATAATAAATAATATATTTTTTCTTGTATTTTATTTGAATTAATCATTAACGTCATCAGTTTGGCGTCACTATTGCTTAATTAATTGTAAGATTTTCTATGCTATATAGATGAATGATTAATGAAAAAACTTGCTGAATTGCTGTAGTTCTTATGATATAGTAAACATATTCATCAAAATCTATTCCCATTAATACAAATATTAATTGTAATGCTAAATAAACTACATAATGGGCTTAATGCATTGATTTGTTTATGTTTTCTACTATCTGCTGACTAAGCAGCTTTTTGTTTATGTCATTTAAACGACGAAGAATCATTCTTTGGCCGCTTTTGTGTTGCCGGAAGAAACCAAAAAAGCAAAATGGAAATCTGTTTACAGTTCAGTTCATTTGAGTTGAGTTCAGTTCAGTTCAGTTCAGTTGAGGAATAGATGCTTGCAAAGATCTATTGCTGACTGGTTCTGATTACGTATACGTATACGCACTAAGCGGATCGTTTGATGTAGGTTCTGGTTCGACGGCATTTCAAATGACTCTCGAGTCCCGCCCCCTTTCTGAAAGCTTGCCATTGACGCAATTGAAAAGAAAAACAAACATATTCATTGCGATTTTACGTTCCCAAACTGCACGACATTAACAATAATTCGAGTACTTAGCTATGAGCAGTCGCATTAGTCTTCTATATATATACTTTTGTTTTTATTTTTGCAGACACGTATATAGATTTTTCCTTTTTTTTTGTTTTTGTTTTTGCAAAATCACGATTCTGCAATTCACACTATGATTTGCACATTGTTTTTAGCTTTTCGCTATGTGGAATACCTTACAAATTGTTGACAAATGACATTTAAATATTTTGTTTACTAAACTAAATGACTTTGTTAATTAGAAAATTTTGAAACTCTTTCAATTAAGTACCAACTAAAGATGTAGAGCATTCAATTGTCGACTAGGCTTAATTGTCTCCTTGCATTCATTTCTTGTATTTATTTATTTTTCTTATCGTTGGCATTAAATTAAACTTGATCTACATAAGCATGAATACACACATATGTATGTAGATGTGTGTGTCTATAGGTAAGTACATATGACATACAAATATTTATAGTATAATTCATATAATTATAGTCTGGTTGCAGATTTGGTAGCATTATTTTTAGTATCGTCGTAAATTGAAATTGTATTTGCGTCGCAATTTCGTTTCCGTTTGCCAACAAGCTTATAAAAAAGGGAATTATATAAAATAAAATAAATAGAAATAAAAATAAAAAAGAAAACATTATTTGCCCCTCTCGTGTATGTATTTCTATGTATGTGTATAATGTGGGCCACACGACTCGCTGTCGTTGGCATCTGCTATTGACATTGACTCATTCGGTCATGAATTTCTCTTTTTTTATTTTTTATTTTTTTTTTTGGTATGCTCATGCCATGTGTCTTATTTCGAATAATGGGTATCACATGCTTGTGGTTATTAGCTGTAGTTGCATAGAGATGAAAAGCTTTCAGTAACTATTGCCTACTTATTTGAGCTGGAGCTGATATCCCTGCTGTGAAAAGGGGCGTAACGAGTCGTCAACAAAACATTTATCATAAGTTTGTGCCTCATCTCATGTGTGCGCTGCCCTTGCCGGCAACTCATGCTCTGGGCATGGATACATTATTGGCATACTTCCAAATATTTGCCAGACCGCCCACGGGTTTGTGTGGCAACTTAGTTGGCAACAGCTGCTAATAAAGTTCGGCTAGTTTGGCATGGTCAGTGTTCGCTCTTTTATAGATTCGGCAAATCAAAATTATAAACTAAAATCCGTTGGGTGCCATTGCCAATGGGTTTTTCTCTTTTCATTTTATTTCTTTTGTTTATTTCAATACACACTATGTCCACACTCTAAACAAATTTAGTCCTAAAACAGCATACAAAAGGGAACAATCTTAATTTAAAGAAATTTGTTTGCTTTAAATTAGATTAAAATAATGGAAAATTTACTGTAACTTAGAATTGGTTTTCTTTAAGATAAAAATATATTTTTGTAAATTTGGGACAACTTTTTTTTTTGCAAGAAATAAGAGAAAAATATAAGCAAACATTTTAAAATTTTGTATCGAATATTCTATAAAAGAGAACGTTTTTTCAGAATTTCTAGAAGTGTAAGAAATATTTTCCATAAATTTAGGTTTAATTTTCCCCATTTTTAAATTTAAATATAAGAACCTTTTTTTAAAATTCTGATCGATTTTTTTTTATTTAAAGTCATTTTTAATTTTATAGCGATTTATTTTAGTATGGGAAAATTCTCTAAGTGTAACAGAAGCTTGTATCATTGGCTGCCTCGTGCCGGCGCTTGTGAATATCCCAGATACCAATTCCTGTGACGACCACTTGCCCCATGCCAAGGCAGCGAGGCGTCCAAGTGTCGTGGCTGTTCACGGACTCAGCTCGTGGCGGATTTATTCCGGCAACGAGTGACGTTACGACCAAGATAATCAGGAGACACCTACATACATAGGTTTCTTTCGTTTTAGTCGAGTAATCTCTAGCTAAATTACTTGAATTTCTTACAATTCTTTCGTATTGTATTTTTGGCCACATTTCTATCTATACATCACTCAAAGTCAAGGTCATTGTAGTATTTCGACACGAAAACGAAATGTTTGGTAGCATCATCTAGAGGTTCCTACAAGTAAGCTAACTAATGATAAAATGTCAACGCCTTATTAGTTAATACATTTATACATA
Organism: Drosophila falleni; assembly: GCA_035045575.1. Taxonomy (NCBI): domain Eukaryota; kingdom Metazoa; phylum Arthropoda; class Insecta; order Diptera; family Drosophilidae; genus Drosophila; species Drosophila falleni. The sequence continues at coordinate 1,308,453 of JAWNOV010000089.1, read as the reverse complement.
TATACTGTGGTATTTAATTAAAAGTATTTTAATATCATTTTAAATATTTCTATAAAGCGTTGCCAACAATTTCCCCAGATTTCTTTAAGAGCTCAAAGTGATAGGCAAGAATTTTGTGAGGGAATCAAAATCGAAAATGTTTCTGCTTTAAATAAATTAGTCAATTTAATAGAATATAATTAATATAAATATTAAATCAAAGCAAAGTCGACTAAGTGATACAATGTACACAGTTTTCACTTACAGATCTTAAACAAATGTTTTGTACGAAATGTTCTAGAGATTTTGATAGCTCAACTAAATAACATTTCATTATTTAAATATTTTTTGAGCCAGAAAAATTAGCTGCAGTACATTTTTAAATTAATTTAATTAAGATCAATATATATTAAATTGTATAAAGTCTTTAAACAAATACTTCAAAGCATTTACTGCTTTTTTAAGCTTTTAACGTTGCATTTAGGTTTTTAAAGATTTGTAGAACATGTTTAACCATTTAATGATTAAGAAATCAATTAGGCTTGCCTGCTTCTAAAACAATTAGTGTAGGGTATAACAAATCTTTTAATAAATTAAGCAATTAAGTTTAGCTAAGGATTTACGAGTAAGTTGGAAGATCACCCACAATAAATCAGTTCCACAATAAGTAGCTTAAGTGAAAGCAGCTGATGTTATTCACTCAATTTACTTGTATTTGCATTGTGAGTCACATTATTGGCTAAACACAAATAGGTAAAATTTATTGTTATTGCAAATTTCAATTGCTGTCACAGTTTGGCGACTGTTTTCAATTAAACGCGCGTGTTTTCAATAAATTTCAGCCACTGAATCCGTATACTTACCCCTATACCATTCCCACTTCCCACTTGCAGTCACAGTTACAGATACAGATACAGATACAAATACAGATACAGATAGATAGGCAGGCACTGAGTGATACTGCTGCTGTTACTATCAAGTGGTAATGGAAATTGAAATTCTAGTATTACTAATTCAAATACAAATACAAAAACAAATTAAAATCATAAGTAAGAGGATAGAGAACCCAAACAACAATTGCTATTTTGCACGCATACGAGTTTGGTTTGTGGAAATTGCCAATGTTGACAGAGGAGCACTTCAATTTGCTAATGTAAACTCAATGCCACAACGATAGATAGAGAGGGAGAGAGTGGGAGGGAGCGAGAGTGAGTGAGTGAGAGTGAGTGAGAGGGAGAGGCAACAGTTATATGATCTGCAACATAGCCTTGCATCTCCACTTGCCACCTACAACGGCTCCGTCCTTGAGATGCAAAACTGAGCCTGTATTGGAATTCCAGTTGCCACACATTCATCACATGCTGTCTGCCCCGACAAAGGTCTCATTAATCAGATAACACTATGGACATTACTCTATATTAGGGGCAGCCCTTGTGTCTGGCAATGTTTGCATAAGTTTGTAGTGTTCAAGCTATTTATATATTTTTAATCTCTTTTAAATAAATTGCACAATTAAAGTCGTTTCAAAGATTGACATGATTTCGCTAACATGCACGGCACACCCCCACCCCCTTCCCCTCCACACCTCCCCCATTTATGCCAATTTTTGAGTGACAGCTTCTCTTAACTGTCAGCTGAATTGGCCTGGTCCACTGTATAGCGATAATGACTAATGCACATCGGATGTGATAGCCAAATAAGCGCAAATATATGAATAAATAAGAATATTCCCGACGAATACATACGGCAGAGAAATACCCTGTTTGAATGTAAAAGAGATTGACATAGACTGTAGAAATTATTATTAAATCAGATTTAAGTTCCTCATTTTTTCCGTTCACAAAGTTATTACACCTGTTTTTGCAAAATTCCAATGGGTAAAATGCAAATATAATGAAGTGCAAATTGTGTGTGATTATATATTTACCTGAATAAATATGCACAATTTTCGACTGACAAACACATCACAATATTTGCATATGTACATAAATAATTGTGTTTAAGTAGGCAAATAAATAACGACACTTGTAAACTAATTGAGAAACGTTGCAAAAACAAGCGCTTTAGTTTATTCTACAAACGTGATTCACGTGAATATATAAGTATCTTTTAAGATATAAATTAGTCTGGTAATTAACAAAAATAAATTAATGAAAATTAATAAGAGGCAAATATAGCTAGAACTCTAATAACTTAGTCAAAATTTATCCGACTTTATAAATCGAAGTTAATATTAAATCCTAACTGATTGCCTTACGGAGTTTTATGTTCATAATCACAGAAGTTGTACAAGAATGGTTTAGCCAAAGCAGTGCAAAGTCAGCAAGCAGTGATTTTATGCGTCGCTGCAGGTGATCGCTGCAAGCAGTACATGTGTCAGTAAGTAGTGCATGTGAAAGAGCATAAATAGTGTGACTCTCTTATTGTTGGCCTTCGTGTCACTCTTTGTCTGCCGTCACAAGGGGCACACTTTTGTGTGCTCAATTTGCAGCCCTGATGCTTTTGAAAAAGTCCTTTAGTTTGCAGTAGCTGCAGGCAGTGGCAATGACAGTGGCAGTGGCAGCGACAACAGCCTCCATTCAAAGCCAATGTCAATGCCAATGTCAAGGATGTAAATTCTGGTAACAATGGAAGCGAACAATTCAAACGGCGCCCACTTGGCTGCATTGCCCAGAGGGGGTCAAAGAGCACCAAGAACCTTCTTCTCTCAGCGCCAACGGAACGAATAAATTATAATATGCAGTTGGGTCACAGACACAATGGCCACAAACTAACAATGTAACAGCCTTGGGGCACCAAAAGCTTAAATGCCAAATGTAAATGTGAAATGAATGAAAAAGCGTGACATGACAAGCATAAATACCAAAAAATATAAAGAGTCACATTTTACTATTTGATTTAATCATATTAATATTATTCTTAAATTATGTTTCGATTTTAATTGTGACTTGCACATTAATAAATAAATAGAACTCGTAGTACTAGGATGCTGATTAATATTAAAAAATTAATATATATATTATATATTATATACATAGAATTAACAATCTATCGATGCAGATTGATATAGCTTATCAGTGCTTGGATAGGAGGCGGGGTCAGAGGTATTTTTGCTCCATTTCCGCGTATTTCTGAAATATGCGTCATTTCCATCTCTTTCCCTGTCTTTCTCTTATTATCAGTATCATTGTCTCGTCATGATAGGCTCTCTGACGGTTTTATTTCGGTCCGTGGGATGTAAAAATATTAAATTGTTGCGTCACTTTTTTAGCATTTCTCTTTTGACAGGACAAACGTTTTCCCATCAAAATTATTTCCGAAACGTGCCAAAATAAAAAGGCTGCTTCTGTTCTAGCCAGAAAACTAACTTTGTCATCTGCTCACGCGATTTTGTTATTATTTGTGGAGATATCACCGCCTTGGCACAAACACTTTTCACTTTCCGTGCAATTGCATTTGTATCTGACAGTGCTTCGTTTGTATCTTTTTGTAGTGTGAACTTTACTACAGACAACTATTTGACATTTTTGGCATAAAGTTCTATAAAAAGACACAACAATTTTAATGGGGAGCTGTCCTTAGAAGTTATATTACCATATGCAAATTGAAAGTGTTTACGTATTGAAATGACACATCAATTTTATAATGAATTTTATATATGGATTATATTTTTTTTATAGTTGTAAAGTATTTTCAACGGATATCCAATATCGTCGATAACACTTTCTTCGTTTTTATTTTATCTGTCTCAGGTAACTTATTTCTCATTATATACAAATATATAAATATAAATCTTATATGGAAATTATTAACAGCTCGAATTGCTTGAGCGTTTATCAATAATATTGCAATTTAATCTGAAGCAACTCTCCGTTTTCAGTCAAAGCTGAAATAACAGTGGAATCTGCCCGTTTTTGCTGATATGACTTTTAGGCGATCTCAAAGTGAATTGCCAACTTGTAGATAGGCGACAGAGTGTGGAATTGAACATGGCGTAAGGTTGATAAGATGTGAACGATAAGAGGTGGCTGGCTAGTCAACAACATCTGTTATTGTATAGACCACAAATTAATTAGTTAGGGCCCCCATACCATTCACAAAATCGACGCGGAAGCGTTGCAAGTGTGGAGAGGGCAACGCAGGTTGTTATTATCCCCGTTAGCTTCCGTTAGTAAATATTTGGTATGGAATTTTTATGGGACAAACAATTGGAGAGGAAAAAACAATTTGTTAAGATTTTTACAATAAACATTTATTGCGCTTTATAAAGCTAATAATAAATTAATAATAAGCTCAATTGTGTTCAGCTTTGCTACAGTTACAACAGTAAACACTTGAATTGTTGACACGTGCGATTAGATTTCAAGATTTGCAAATAAATTTGGTTTTTATTGCAATTCGATTAGAGTTCAAAATGTTATTCTTATTAATCCCTTTGTAATCGTCAACAGTCAACTGCATCCGCTTCTTTAATGGAGAGTGCTTTGGCAACTTGCAATTTAAAAAAAAAAAACACAGCAAATATAGCTAAATATATATTTAAAAAAAAATAGCGACATTTACGTCTGATACCAATTTTGAAGACTTATTAGCAATTGAACTTTGAAAATAGCCAGAGCTAGCTATAAAATAGCTAAGCTGGCAACAGTGGATTTAATGCAACTGCACCTGCTCTTAAGACTCTGGGAACACTCTTTTAAAGAGAGTATCTGTTAACGTATCTAAAGATTGAGAGCGCAGCTGTCAGAAAAGTATCTGAGAGCGTGAGCAATGCTATACGCGTTGCTGTTCACACACACAGCTAAGCCTTATGCGAATGAACAAGTGTTGCGTTGTTTATACGGTTGTCTCAGTCGCACTCACAGCTAGTGTATGGGTCGTTGGCACTGCTGCCTAGTCGTTTCGACAACGCGAGCTACTAAATTCTGCCTGCTGAGGCATCTGAAAAATATATTGCAGTCAGTTTACGCTCTCAACTCGCTCGGAACGGACGTGTCCAAAACTTGGAATTGGAAAATAGTGATAAAGTGCAAGTCGCGCAAAATAAGCCTAAATCGCGCGTGTGAGAAAATCAAATTTAATTGAGAAGCTAAAATTGTATATGTACTACATATATATATGTGTATGTGCATAAATTTAAAGCAGAAGCCAAAGTGTAACTGTGCTGGTCTCCCGCCCAGTCTGTGTGGCCAGAGCGAGTGTGATACGTGCGTGTGCGTGCGTGTATGTGTAATTTGTACAACACACAAATTTTCACATACGAATTCGATGTGAAAAATTAAATTAACAAATTTAGTGTGCACATGCAAATGAATGAAAACTGATTTATAACCCAATCAACTTAATTGCAAAACTTCAATTACTACTTAAGTGTCTCAAGAAGGTAAATTTTCGTTTTATCCAACAAGAAGCAAAAACGTTTAGAAAATACTTTTTTTTTCTGTTGCGTGCCCTTTGTAAATGTATTTGTGTGCGTGCCTGCGGTTGTATTAGTGAACTTTATTTAATTTTTTGATGTGTGCTGTAAAAATAGCCAAGAGCCAAAGAGCAAGCGACGACGAAAAAATGGGCAGCAACGGCCACGCAAGAGCAACCAAAAGAGAGTGAGTGTGGGAGACGAACCAAGAGCGTGAGAAACTGAGAGTGAGAGAGCGTAAGAGCGTAGAGCGTAAAAACGACTCGAATCGTCCGTTCAAGTGGTGTGTTTTTTTTTCCTATTTGTTTCTTTTTATTGTCGCCGCCGCTGCTGCTGCTGCTGTTTTGCTATTTGTCTTGATCTTTTGTTTTGAATAGGGTTATTTTGTTGTTGCTATGATAGTACGTATATTTTATCTGCTTTTCAACTGCTGTTTTTGTCGTCATCGTCATCGTCATCGAAATCGTTGGTTGTTTTTTTTTTTGTAGTCTGGCAAGTTCCGAGTAATTTAGCTGTCCCACAGCTGCTTTTTGTTTTGATATGAGAAATTTATAATCAAAGCGAGCGTGTGTCTCTGTGTGTGTGTGTTTTTGTGTATATGTAATTGTGAATATATTATTAACACACTTAAAATCCAAAACTCGTTTCAGTTTTGGTTGCTTGCGCTAGCAGCTGCCAAAACCATGTAAATTTTGCGAATTTCAAAAAATTCCCTTTAAGAAATAAACATTCCAATAAATGTAATATTATTATGTGATCATCATAGCCGTTATCTGTCTACTTGACATGCTTCTCTTGAAACGAAGTTTATGTAGAGCTCTCTCAATGTGCATGACTAATAACCGTTTTAATTGTGCGATTCTCCATTACTTATTGCAATATCTTGCGGGTATTTCATTTCAAGTTGTTCGCTCTTTTATCGCCATTCGCTACATATGGCTTTCTTCATGCCATATAAGTTCATTTGTTTGCACAAACTTGCGTATATTTCTATATGTAGGCCTAGACTGAAAGTTTTGCATTAAATTATTTATAGATTAAATATAGACAGGTTATTGTTATTCACTATAAGCTATATTAATTGAATTTAATGATAAGATATAGAAATTCGTCATAATACCAGGAAAACAATCTTCAAAAATAAATTCCAATCGCTTAAGATTTTGTCATTTTTAGTGTTTTTTATATATACTGTGGTACATTTGAAAAGAAATATTTAAAAATTGAACATTTTATATATATTGGTACGCAGTAATTTTAAAAATATCAACAGACTTCTGGTATTTCTTGTAGTTTCCCCTCTCCTTTTCGATCTCTCTCTCCCTCTCTCTCTCTCATTCTCTCTCCCTCTCTCTCTCTCTCTCTCATTCTCTCTCGCTTTTGTTGTTGCTATGCTGAAATTACTTGTTGTCCTCAGTCTCAGCGTTCAATCTCACTTATCAGCTGCTGATAACACAGCCCTAGACAGGCCTTTTTTTGCGGAATTTGATTTACGAATTGCTCTAATTTAAAAATTTTCCTACACGTAAATTGAAGAAAAACACAAATTTGAGCTTCATGTTTACATCTTGCTAAACAATAATGAAATTGGTGAAAAATGAGGCAACTTTTTGATTACTCGTATAACTCAATGGAGCGAGGCTTTTGCCATTGTACTGGATTTTTGACATTGTGTGTAATGAATTTTATAAACATTTACTTAGCAATTTGCACAAATTTATTGTTGCGGCTTCCGTTGGGCTGTCAAATTCAACGGCCTCATGTTTAAAGATGCTCCAAGTGCGAACTTTGTGCCCCAATAACGTGCATAACTTGATATATTGTAGTAAAAACATATTTTATATATATAATATATATATCGTTTTCAATAGTAATGTAAGATATGTACAATTCTTTACAATTTGTCATATAAATCTAGAATAATAATTTAACCTGAAAGAGAGAAAAGTTACCTTACTTTAAAATTGATTTTAGTCCAGTACACAGAAGGAATTTTCTTTTCCTTTTTCTGTTTTTATACATATAATTATTTTTTTATTTACTGGGTATCTAACAGTCGCGAACTTGTTATTTTTTGTTCTAAGCAGTCAATAAATCTACTACCAGGTAATTTATAGTCTGGCAATTATTTACTAGTAATGAAATTTAAGCATACATGCAAAGATATATTGAAATATATAGATATATTATGTATATAGATACATTTGTATCTTTGTTGCCTCCGCTTCTGTTGTGACTGGGACATGCTCTTTTGCGTCTTGTTCTGCTTTGTGTTTGCTTCTCCGCATTTGTTATTATTGATAATAAAAACGCATTGTTTTAACTTCAATTTTGATTCCAAGTTGAATATTTATTTAAACGCTAATTAAATGACGATTTCAAATAATTCGTAGGCTCAGTTTTGAGGTGTATTAGCAGCTGTTTTTGTTGCAGTTGTTGTTTCAGACTTTCTGCCTTGATATCTGCTATGGTTTGACCTACTTTTAGGCCATATACATAAAAAATTTATATATATATGTGAGTATATACATTTCACGTTGCTGTGCTGCATGGGAAGTGGTTGGCTTTGTTTACTTTCATTTTAATTGCCATCAAGAGCTGTGAATCCAAATTTGTTTGTGGCCCAGTTAAAGTGAGACAGGAATTTGGTTAGCATTGATAAGAATTGCCATTGTCTGTTTTGTAGTCTGATGATGAGATTATGACTCAGCTGGATTTCCTATCTACGTCGCAATTGTTGCTTTCTCTGTCTGAAGTTCACAGTGTTCAATAATCATGATCAAAGTGATCAAATTGTTAAGCACGCATCTAATATCGATTATAGCCTTGAGTGTGTTCCGTGTTGTGTCGCATTCACTTGACAGTTTCAATTGACGCGTTCGTTCATTGCGCTATAAATATGACAAGTGTTACCCTAAAGCTGCAAGTGTTTTAAAAATATCTTCGTATTGTTTAAATATGAGTACGAATAAGTCCAAGATTTGGACAGCAACAGCAACAACGATAAGCAATGCGTTCAGTCGAGTTCATAAACTTTTGGATCAGTTGCCAGATACGCGAACAATGCCCGATCGTTGACTGCTTTAAGTTAATGACACCATGATTACGTACTTATCGAGAAGATCCACCCCGCCCTAACACCCCCTCGGCACATTCGTCATAAAAACAGTTGCCGCGTGATTCCCAGAAATCAATACATTTTATCTATATACGTAGGTAGATAATTACACAAGTAGCTATCTAGGAAAGTATCTATTGTTTTCCCTGATAGCATAGATTAAAAGGCGCGCCGTCTGACCTTTAGCTGCCGTCTAATGTAAATAGCTATAAATAGCCGTAAAAAGCACGTACCAAGTACCTGCCAGATTAAGGTACAAACACTGTTAAAGATACAGATACAGATGCAGTCGCAGATACAGATACATTTGTAGATAAAGCTACTGTTTTATTACTTACAGCAAATATGCATTAGAATAAACATTTGATATCTTTTTATGACGTCTGTTGCCGACTTCTGTGTTAATTTCGTTTATTTGCATTAAATCAGGGTAGGGGCGGGGGCGTATAATTGGGGCGTGTCGTCACTTTTTAAAGCCAGACAAATGCGCAATTTGCAGATTGTGCGATTTTCGCAAGTCGATTGTTATTTGTCAAACGATAACTCAATTATTTGAGCATTTGAACAATTAAACAATTGATAACTGCAGCTATCAATATCAATGACCGCACTCTCATGCCGTTCCACGTGCCACACGGCTGACTGATCATGAACACGAGCAATGGAATTCAATTAAGAATACGCTTCATTTAACGCTTCTAATATTTATTTACATATATTTATATACTCGCGCATTTACTCATTCAATGGTTGACAGATCGTTTTGATTGTGATGCAGATTGTCGGCTGAGTGGATCATCTAATTGTGAGTTAGTTAGTGTGACTACGCATCAGATACTTTAGTATGCATCATTGGATTGTTTTAGTCTTGGCAACTGTCAGTTGTACTGAGTTCATCAGCTGATTATTCCTGTCCTTTAAGATTTTTTTTATATTTATTTATTATATATTTTTCCTAATGCTTAAGTTCATAAAGATTATTACTTTAGCAATTTTTGAGAAATAATACTATTTTTCTTAGTGCAAAGATATTTCACGTAAAATGTAAAGAATTGAATGAAAAGAAATAAAATATTACAAATATTGTCCAGTCAAACTTTTAGTTGAATTTTAGTTGAGGATCATATGAAATTGTTATATCATCAGTGAACATTCAATCTCTCACTCGCACACAATCAAAAACCGGAACATGCTCGTAGTTATTAGCATTCCGTGTTCCGATGAGGAAATGACATTGAACCCGCTTGACATCTGAGCGGAATGCACAAGTGCATGATGAGATCTCTGAGATCAGTGAATTAATCGCGTGCAATGTCAGCTGGAATCTCGAATCCCATGGTGTGAGCATTGAGAATAAACTCGGAATATTCGTAACCGGTTGCTTGATCGGGGATTTTCACATGCTTAACCCAATTGTAATTGTAATTCTCGTTTATCGTTTCAGATACAACAACGGATTTCCCATTTTTGCCAAACGGGAAAACTGCAGCAGCAGCAGCAGCAGCGGCAACAACAACAACAGTCACAGCAGCAACAAACAACTTGTTAAACTGTTTCGCGAGGCAGGGAATGGTATATTTCTTGGGGGATTGGGGCATGGGAGATTCTGACTTGTCGTCATATCAGCAGCATGTTCCAAATATACAGCAGCAACAACGCATCCATGGACGTGATTTACATCAACAGCAGCAGCAGCAACAACAACCGCAGCAGCAGCAGCAACAACAGCAGCAGCAGCAACAGCAATTGGTTACACAAATCTCAACTAGCCTAAACATATTGCAGTCACAGTTGCAATTTGCCAGCGGTTCCAGCTTCCTTCAACAACAGCAACAACATCAGCAGCAACAGCAGCAATCGCCCGCCCCATCGCCCCATCATCATGTTGTTGGTACGAGGAGCAGCAGCAGCATCACCAGCACCAGCAGCAGCAGCCTGGTAACCGCTAATCTTCAGCAACTATCGGTGAGCAGCGGTGGCAACAACAACAGCAGTTGCTCAACTCCCACCAAGTCACAACATCAACATCAGCAGCTGCAGCAACATCAGCAGCAACAACAACAGCAATTGCCGCCAACTTGGCTGCGACAATGCTCCGAATCAACACAATCAGTTGCCGATAGCTGTGGAAAGGCAAAGACATTGCAGCATTCAGCACAGCTCAGCAAGGATCTCCTGGAAAATGAAGATGAGGTGGCACTTCATCCACTTTCCAATCAGGTAAACTTAACCTTACTTAAATTAATTTATCTATTCTTAGTCTTTTTTTACTTTATGTCCTTTCAATAAATAATATACTCACTCATATTTTGAAAAGTACAGGGAGGGGTTACAACTATATTTCAATTAATATATGTACAAAGTTCAAGATACACGTTTTGAATTTCTTTTTGACTTGGCTATTTCCTTTAGTAGTTCCTGCTGCAAATCGCTAAAGAAAATGGATAGACCTTCTAATGAATGCTTCATAATGAACGTTTTGATTACGGCCCAGGTGGGCTTGATGAAATTAACATTGGCAAAGACACTCATTTCGGTGGTATTATTGTGATTATCAATGAGACAATAATGCAAAAGTATGTTAAATACGTCCGCATAGGGAACTCCCTCATTAGTGCATGTAACGTCTATCGAGTATAGCTCACCGGAAGCACTGCACCTTCGCATGCTCTGTTCCTCGATGACTTTTGATGTTTTTGGGCCAATATTACCTTGTAGTGCTACCGTCATACTTACAAAGCGTACTCGCTGCCCATCCTTATTGGTTTTCCACTCGCTCATCTGAAGATCTGTGGTGTTCCGCTTGGCTTGGAATTCTTTATAAAACGTGGATGGCGAGAATATCAATTTGAACAATTGTTCGATTGGAATCTCCAGCTTGGAGTGAAGAACTAAACGACCTTCGTGCGCAGAGTCACAAACTCTGGAAGCTCTTCTTAGATTTGGTCCAGCAGTATTTTCCGTATTAAGAAATTCTTTGTTGGTGGGCGTGGGACATGGCTTTGTGGCCTTAAACGACTTGGTCTTCCGCGGCTTGATGGTTGATTTCTTTTTGCGATCCATAACGCTGCCTTGAGGGCTCTTGGTATTTACACTGCTACCAGCTGCAGATGGATCCACGGAATGTTTCGCAGTCTTCACGGTCGTTTTCCGTGACCGTCGATTACTGACTCTGGAGTCATCCACTATGCTCTTCTCTGGCTTGCTTCCACTAGCTGCTGCTGAAACAGACTGCTGGGCAGTTGTTTGCCTGCTGTGCACTGACTTGTTCTTATTATGACCAAACCCATGTTTCAGTTTATTGCGAATTGTGTTCATGGCATTGAAAATCCCATTCAAATCAATTCCATTTTAAGAATTGTTGATAAATATATATGAAAATGTAAGAATCTATTTCAAATGTATTTTCATTTACTGTAAATTTAATGTCATTGCTATAAGAATCACGGAATGAGTTGAATTTTGAATATAATGAATGCCAACTACAATTAAAACGAAACTTTGTCGTTATACCCATGAGTGTATTTAATCCAATTAAATCCCCGTTGGAACTAGTGATTACATAGACCTGATATTCAATATGGTTGTTCACATCTTGAGTCTCTTTCTTTTACTGGTGGCAAGTCAAAGCTCATAAAGATTTACCATCTGTATTCAACACAACTAAATGAGCAGCTTATCAAGGCGTTGTGCCATGACGTAGATTTGATAAGATACTGTAGGTTATGGCTATGGCCACACGACTTGACTTTTGCTACAAATAAGATACGCTCTATTGATTTATGACTCAACTGACAACAATATTTTCCATCAATTCTCTTGCAGGTCGGAGGACACACACGGCTGTTGTTGCTCAACCAGTCGACGGTGATCAAGCCGCTGAATTTGCGCGAATTGGACTTTTATCAGAACATTCCGCAGGACATACAGAAGTTTGTGCCCAAGTACAAAGGTAAGATACCGACTATATTCTTTTATTAATCACTTTAAACGATTCTCGAATCTACCGAAGCGCTTCATATGATATTTCGTTTCGAATTAACTGCTTGTACTGTCATACATTTCAAAATGAACTCGAAAATAATAAATAAATCAAAAAAAAAAAACAAACAAAACAAAAAATAAAAAAAAAAACAAACATGATATGAGAGTATCTTTAAGAACGCGTTTTGCATTGCCATTTGTTTTGAGTTCTGAAATCGCTGTTGCTGTATTCTTTCAACATTTATTTTTGTACTAACTTTTCGCATTTGTCCAAACTACCAAAAAAAAAAAAAGAAAACAAATTTATTCTGCTCCTTTGTATCGTCCTTAGAAAAAAAGAAAAAAATAAATGCATTTAAATATCTCATTTTTATTTTAAGTATTATATTCCTATATGTGATAAACTTAGATCGTAAGTTTTGAAATTGAATGATTACAAATAAAAACAGAGAAAAAAAGCGAAATAAAAAAATTAATGAAATAAAAAGAAAAAAAAAAGTTAGGTAAATTCTAGCTTTAAATATTTGTAATACGAAAAGCAAAATAAAAGTATTAAAGCTGCTATGCCCAATTATTGTCTGACTCGACGCCTGGAAGTAGTCCAAGCGCCTGGCCAAAAGCTAAACCTGCACACAGCCAATTTATCATAAGAACTTTTAGTTAGTAGCGAAGTGACAGCAATGGGTAAGTCGCAAACACATAATAAAATACAAAAAAAAACTCTTATCCAGTAAAAAAAGATATAATCTTTAACTTAATCCAATCCAATCCTTTGACTATGCACCACCGTTGGAGATTGTAGAATTTTTAGTTTGAATTTCAATTAAATTGAATTGAAATTAAAAATTGTACAATCTTTTTGCTCAGTTAATGAAAGATCAAATGTGAACAAATGCACACCCCTGGACAGCAGGCAGTACGACAGTAACTGACCTGGATCTGGGGGCGTGCCCGTTGCCACTACATATCTACGCTCTATGCTCGTATTATCCAAAGGTTCGAAGTGCCGACTGACAGACCCGCTCGTGATCTGCCGCTGAACCAATTCGGAGAGCAGCCCAAAACCGAACTGAAACGAAACGAAACAGAAACGAAAAGCAACGCAACGAATCGAAACGAAATGTAACTGAGAATTGAGAATGAAAAAAGCGTAAACTTTAAAAAAATTACCTATATACTATATATATAAAAATTGCCATTTATTTTGAAATTTCTTGACAAATTCGAGAAACAAACCAAAAACAAATCGTGTTTATTTTATGTGTTTGTTCAGAACGCACATCGGTGCTGCCCCCCTCCGTTCAATACGTTGTTGTTGTCTAAGTCATGTGTCATCGTCGTCGTCTCCCTAAGGCCTTGCCGATCTAATCGGATCTGATCCGCACTGCTCTGCTCTGCTCTTCTCAGCTCTGCTCTGCTCTGTCTGTCTCTGGAACTGAAAGTCTCCGAGACTCTCACAGTACGAAAGCCGATTAGAAATGCAAGCAAGCCAAAAAAGACAATGGCCTCAACGGGTTTGTATGAATCAAAACACATACTATATTTAATTATAAACTATACTTTACTATCTAATTTATACTATACATTAATTACAAACTACAGATACAATTTCAATTCAATTACAATAAGCTATTCAGTTTCTTATAAGTAACTATATGTTTTTTTTTTATGGTTTTAAGATAACTCATAGGACACAAGAAAAAAAAAACAAGTGAAAATTATTGATAATATTTAATTAAAGTAATTTTGCACTTGTTTCCCTATTTATCTGCTCCTTAGGTCTCAATTTGCACCCTGTTTAGGTCTAATAAGTCATAAGTCATTCTCTATGTATCCCATACTTTTTAATGTTCATTGTCCATCCGAATGGAATGTCCGAAAATCATTTGGGGAAATTATCTACTTGAATTGTTTGTCTGTGTTGCATATTCATTACATTAATGAGCTTATTAATGTCTAACATACATATTTCGAGGTCCATATTTGCACAATGCATAACCTTTAACCCAGGACCACAATAATAACTAAAACTACATTAAATATAGTTATAAAAGAACTGAGAAAGACTCACAGACCTTAGACTTATCGCCCGCCGGTCCCGTTCTATTTCCAGGCGTTATGCAAGCGACCTCCATGGGCGGCATCAAGTTGGACAAACGCTACTCCCCCAGTTTCCGGGACGAGGCCGCAGCGGTTCCCGTTCGCAAGATGAGCGCCTCGAAGCGCAAGCGTGACGATGTTCTAAGGTATGTAGAATCGTTCCGGAGACGTGTCCACAGACATCTCAAGTTGTTGCACCTTAAAAATATAACTTTTGACAAAAAAAATATAAATAAATAATAAAAAAAGATATACACACATATGTATACACATGTGTCTGTATATACTAATATTATAATATATGTACATATATATATAAATATATATATAACACATGTCTGGAGCATTCAGCGAAGCAAATGGAAATGAATTTTATTTTTGTTTTAGATTGTGCAATGCATACAAAAAACAAACACGCACTCGCCCCTCTCAAACATAACGGGTATTTGGGTATGCAAATTACAATACAATAATATAGTATGAGTATTTTCTTGACAAATTTCAATTCCAATTCCAATTGGAAACTCGCAGCATGATCTGTTCCATTGAAAGCAAAGAACGCTCAGACAGAGTCAGTGCTGTCAAAATTATTTGGTAGTTAAAAAAGCTTGAATATAAATGATTATTAATAATATTATTTATGAATTTGAATTTTCTTACTGTTTTCAGTAAGTTTAAAAGGCTTCAAACATTTTAATGTATGCTAGATCTAGTTTAATAATTGGCAAAACTGGTAACACTGATTAATTGTTTGTGTTTTTATTTTAATTAACGACTGTAAACTGCTCTGTCTGTCGCTAGGTGGCGCTTTATGCCTATGCTGTGCATTCAATGAAACAGAACATGTTATTTAAAACGAAATAAACAAAAAAAGACAACAGAAAACTTGCAGCTTATTTTGTTTTAGGTCACTCATTTGTGCCATCTAAATGGGGTTTGCAGCATATTAAATGTCCGCTTGATTCCATATTAATCCCACACAATCTCGCCTGGATTATTTGCAGAATGAAGGTGCATAAGAACGGAAATGCGGCCGATGTTATCAAGAGCATTTCGCAACTTGACAACTCCAATAAGCAATGTTAGTATCTGTGCCCTGGCTCGGGACCTGGACAGCAATCTATATACCATAATCAATTAGATAACATCTCACAACTCGTGGAATCTGCTTGACTAATCCTTTATTTTGATTACATTTCACAGATTTTCTGATGCTCGAGAATATCACGTCGCAGTTTCGTAATCCCTGCATTCTGGACCTGAAGATGGGCACTCGACAGCATGGCGACGATGCATCCGCTGAGAAGCGCTCCAAGCAGATGGCCAAATGCGCAGCGAGCACATCCGGATCATTGGGTGTCCGTCTATGCGGCATGCAAACCTATCAGGCGGATTTGGAACAGTACGCCAAGCGGGACAAGTACTGGGGACGTGAGCTTAGCGAGTCGGGATTCAAGACCGCACTGCATGATTTCTTCTACAATGGTTTTCGTCTGCGCATCCGTGTCATACGCAAGATCCTGCAGAGATTACTTCAGTTGCGACGTGTCATTGAGAAACAATCCAGTTATAGATTCTACTCCTGGTAAGCAAATTTCGTATATTATATAAGAACTCTGTTTAACTCCATTACTCTCCGACAGCTCCTTGCTTATTGTCTACGAGGGTTACGAGGAGAATCCAATGGCCCATCCGCCCTCCATGGATTTGGATGACTGGCTGGAAGCACCCAAATCGGCCGAAGTGCAACCTAAGGCAGCGTTTGACTATCATCCAGAGAATAGCATAGATGAGGATGACATTGAGGACGATGAGGCTGGACATGAGGCGGGCGATGAGCTGGAGCCGCACGATACCGACGAGGATTTGCAGCTGGTGGCCGCCGTTGATAGCGGCAATGCGTCGGCAACGAACAGCAGCACCGGTGCGGATGGTTGTAACTACGATGCAGATGCATCCAATGACTCCAATTCGCGCTTGAATCTGGCCACGCGACGTCATCTGCACAAACGCGGCTTTGCGGAGGCGGCGGCTCGCGGTGTCAAACAGACTGCCACCAGCTCCACCACCACCACAGACGAGGAGGAAGAGGAGGAGGAGGAGGAGGACGATGAGACCAACAAGTCTCAACATTCGCATTTGTCCGTGATGCCACCACCGCGCAGCTGTGGCGTCTTGCCATCCAAATCACCAGCTGGGGGCAAGAGCAGTGGCAGCAACGCAACACCTGCATTCATTCCAATTTCCGAAGAGACAGTATTTCTGGATCCAGAGCCAGCGCTGCCCAGCGTGACAACCTCATCGCCACATTCCGGTGACTCATGGATGAACTACAGCAGCAACAGCAGCGACGACTTCTCCGGCCTTTCGGAGCAGATCAAAGCCGTGGCCAGTGGCCGACAGACATGTAAGTTATGATATAATGGATTCTTTCGATTTACCAGCACTTACAATTTATGTTTCAATTAATCAACAGGTAACAACAGCTCCGATGACGGCAGCTCGGACTACGACAGCAGCATAATTGGACCCACAGAGGCCATGTTCAAGCGTTACAAGTCACAGCAGTCCTTCGATGCAGCGGCAGCAGCAGCAGCTGGTGGTGTAGAGGCCACCCCATCATCGCCCCACGCAACCGGCAACTCGAGTGTCTCAAACAGTGCCACCATCAAGTCAATTGTATCGCCCGCCTCCTCCAGCGCCTCGTCGTTGAAGTCGGTAAAGGGCGCCGTGAAGCGATTGCGCTGCAAAGATGATGATGAACACTATGCGGCCCACGATGACTCCAGGGATGCCAAGAAGTCAACAATAACATCCACACCTGTTTCAGCCGTCTCTTCGCCCTCAAAGACGCGTGCAACATCGGCGGTGCAACGCAGTTGTGAGAACATTTGCAACTCTCTGCTCTCAGGCATCTTGCTGGACTCTCTGGAACGACGTGCCAGTGCCGAGAGTGACAACAACAATAGCACTGAGCCAAAAACTTCAGCAACTGCAGCAGCTGCTCGGGGTAACACAGCGCTGCTTCACGGCTCCAAATCACTGGACATGTCAGCACCGCCCACAGATGATTCGGCTTGTTTTGTGGATGTGCGTCTCATTGATTTTGCCCACACTGCGTTTGTGCCGAGGAACGGCAGCATGTTGCCTACTCCAGCCGCCGCGCCCGTGCACCATGGACCCGATGGTGGCTTTCTCACCGGTCTAGACAGTCTCAATCGCCTGCTCAACGAGATATTGGCCGAAGAATCCGTCTAGACGGCAATCTGTTCCTTGCGGCTCCAATCAAAGCTTCACAACGAAGCCCACGCACACAACGCAATCCGCGAATGGGGACAGAAATAAGTTTAAAGTACAATTTGATTTCAAAATACCTAAATTGTTGCAGCAACATGTGTTAAATTATGAAATTAATCTTTAGAAATTCGAAATGTGATTCAGCAAAACAAAAAGAAAATACAAAAAAAAAACAAACAAAATTATTTAACAGTTAACCAGATAAACCACAAACAAATATAAAATAATATAATTAATGGAAACATTTATAAATCCAAACGATAAGTGCAAGGTAAAATCCACAGAGCTGACAATTATTCAATTGATTAACTGATTTAAACGCATTTCAATGTGATTTTTTATCAAAAACCAAACAAAACAAAGCAAAAAAAAAATAAATAATAAAAAAAACACTTTAATATATGTTTAAACAAGTTTCTTCCAAACATAGTTGAAAATTTAAAGATTTATTGATTGAGATAATTAATAATTGATAAATTGTTCATGCTTCTGCATTTCCAAGCGCTGAAAATCGCTAATGAAAGTTGAGAATGAAGCGAGTAATGTTCATGAATATAAAAAGCAACTACTATATATGTATTGTATTTTAAATAATTAACGGACATGCAAGTCATGCCTTTTTTTATACTTAGCTATTATAATACAATGCAAATGACAAAGCATCAAAGCGTAAGAACAGTATTTTGTTATATCTTTTTCTTTGCTTTAAATTGTTTCCTTTCTATAATTGTAGCAATCACACAAAATCGCAACTAAAGTGTGAAGAGCAAGAAAAACGCTATTAACATAAATCCTAATAACGTATATGTATATTACTATTACTTATTGTATAATTAGAAAATTAAATGGAAAACAAAAGAAAATTAAAAAACAAGAAAAATGAAAACAGTAAATAAACAAAATGTATATTTTCACTTAAGCACGTTTAAAGATTACAAATGTTCTACTGATTGCAAAATAAATAATATAAAAGTATCAATAAATATATCAAAAATACAAAAAAATACATTGTAGGTTGCAGTTTTATTTGTTTTAAAATTTTACTTAAGTTTGTCGAGTTTGTGGAATTTATTTAATTAAATTAGTTACACAACTTCACATAACGACCTCCAAATTAAAAATCTTTAATAAATTATTCATTTTTGCCAAATTATTACTAATAATTTAAATTTCGCGCTATTTGAAGTATTTAATGAATTTTTTAACGTGTGGCAGCCTTGCTTCCCCTGTGACCTGACTATATAAAAATATTTAAAAGATGTTGCCAGATCATTGGAAATCGCTGCCGAATGTAAACATTTGACAGATCTTAGCATTGCGTTAACATTTCTGTTAAGTTGTCAGCAAAGTGTGTGTATTTTATTTATGTATTTTTATTAATTTCTTGACATTTTCTTATTGTTTTCGATCAAATTCAAAACAATTTGGACTACCGAGATATCATTAAGTAGTTGCTATTTATATTGGATTCGTTTAAGCAGTGAAGAGTGTTTAAAAACATAGTCTAACTTATGTAATGTTTTGGGCTAGGTTAACATAGGATACATAAACATTTCATATTGCTAAAAAGGAATAATAATTATTTCAGAACATGGGTGGACATCACGCAGAACCCTACAAGGTACCACATCCTTCCATCTACAAGGTGGAGAACGTGCCCCAGCTGTTGGAGGTGAAGGAATCCCTTGCCCGACAGGGATTGCGTGATCCATGGCTGAGGTAAGTGAATGGAGCGCGTTCCAGCTGTCGATATCTTGCACTAAAACCATTCTAATTGTTGTTTGCAGGAATGAAGCCTGGCGTTATGAAAAGAAGGCCTTCGGCACACATGCATCCCGCTTGAACACATTCATGTTCCGCGGTCTCGGCGTCGGCTTTTGTGCATTTTTGATCACAATTGGTGCGGAATATGCGCTGGGCATTGGTAAGGGTCAGGGTGGTCATGGACACGGTCACGGCGAAGGTCACGACGATAAGGGACATCATTAGTGCGAGAGTTATTCAATTAAGTGATTGTTTAGTTCAATAAAAATGCAAATGTGAATGCGCTTCTCGATATTTAATGATACGATACACTTAAAATGGTTGATATTATTCGCAATACATGTTAAGACTTAAACTAAAACACGATTCCGATCAGTTGACGCGCGGCTTTAGCTCATCGTAGCAGGAGCGCAGGAATATTTGTGGTTTCTTTGCCGGATTGAAGTATTCATGACCCTTGGACCAATCATATCCTACAGCGTAAGCGAATATCTGGCCATTGGCATTAAAGCCACATTTTGTAATAGATTGATCCATGGCCTCGCTGGATTTGAGCTTGGTGCGCGCATCTTTATCCCAAAAACTGAATGTGCCGTCCGATCCAACGGTGACCAACGTGCCGTGCACGGGATGGAATGCAATATCGTTCACGGCGTATATATCTTGGAAGCCCGAAGTGCCCGTCGACCGATGACACTTGAATGTAAAATTATCCTTTGGATTGACCGGGTTCACGTACTGTATGGCAACACGTCCTTCTATGCTTCCCAGCGCATAGCCTGTGGGCGTCTTCTTCTTATCCTTGAATATCGATATGGTGCGATGCTGATATTTAAGCGGACTCTCCTGTCGCTTGTACTCGGTTGGACTGTTCTCTAGTGAATAAATAATTAGACCACGTCCCGCAGTGCCAACCACGGCCATCGGGTAGTCGACATCGGCACAATAGCAACGCTCCGGCAGATTAATGGCCATCATTGGATTTGGCGTGCGAGTGTCCCAAAACTTGAAGAAATCAGCAAGTGTTCATTATGAATAGAAAACGGCCAATATAAGGTGAATTAAGTAAATACCTTGAGCGTTTTGTCCCAGGAGCCGGTCATGAGGCACGTGTAGTTTGGTCCCTTTACCATGTGACAAGTTTTGACCGGTCCATCGTGAGCGGCCACTTGCATTACTTGATCAGAGGCAAGATCCCAAAGTTTCACCTGTTTGTCGCAGGAGGCCATAAAGACTTTGGTGCCATCATCCGACCAGCATACATCCAGTACCGGCCCACCCATCGATTTCATAGACTTTGGCACTGTTGCTCCATTTTGTTCAACCTCCCAACAACGCACGCTGTTGTCCCAGCTGCCGGCAATGAGGAAATTCTTCTGAACTTGCAATGTGCTTGGGCTAAACTCCAGCGCTGAGACGGAGTCGTCGGGCGGCGAGGCCACCTCGAAATCGTTCATACGATTCGTTGTGGTTTGTGCGGCCCCAAACATGACTTTATTTTTTAAATGTCGCAAAATGTTTGTATTTTTTAAGAAGAATTTGTGTAGCTTCTTCAGAACAAGTTCAGGTGAACAGACAAATTGAAATGAGCGGTTCAACTTGTTCAGCGATTCATGTTCAATTGCTCAAAGGTTCGTGAGCGACGCACTAGTCGCAATGTTGCCATATCTTAGAAGAAAAGAACTGCCAGTCAAAGTGATTGGCAACGCGAAAAGATCATAAAAAAGGTGCGTGATTTAAAATTACGATTTAAAACAACAAACAAAACCAATACAGGGGTCTATTGGGTTTGTTTTACCGACTATGTGTGTAACAGGCAGAAACAGGCGTGGCAGACCCTATAAAGTATATATATTTTTGATCAGCATCAATAGCCGAGTCGCTATAGCAATGTCCGTCTGTTCGTCTGTCTGTATGAACACCTAGATCTCAGAGACTATAAGAGCTAGAGACACCAAGCAGCTGGGAGAGGGACTGGGAGAGGAACCTGGGAGAGCGACTGGGAGCGGGGCCTGGGAGCGGGGACTGGGAGAGGGACTGGGAGAGGGACTGGGAGAGGGACTGGGAGAGGGACTCGGAGAGGAACTGGGAGAGGGACCTGGGAGCGGGGCCTGGGAGAGGGACTGGGAGCGGGGCCTGGGAGATTATATTTTTAAATATATAAAGCATATATTTAAAATTTTAGTTAAAAGATTAATTTGATACATATATATTTGAATTATACATTCATTAAATCAGATTTCATAAAAAAGCTCCTTCCGTACAACTGTACTCTACAATTATTTTAGGACTTGAACGAACAGATATTGATAATATTCTTATCAGTCAATTGATTTTAAAACACATACTTATAGAATTTTATGATCAATTTGTTCTTGTTTAACTCTTTTATGTACCTGCACTCGTTAATAAAATCCCCGAAAATTTAAATGCTCGTTTTTTGTTACTTTCCACAAAACAACAAGGGCGCATTTAGTAAAAGCGAATTTAATCAGTAAACGGCATATCAACACAATCTTATATAAGGGGTACTTTTTTTGAGTTTACAGCGAAATGAGGTCAATTCCGTCCAAGACTCATCACTATGAGTAATAAATCAGTTCTAGGAAACAGAAAAGAATACCCAATCATGCTGGGTCAGTATTGCATACTTTGAGAAGAACTCATTGTGGTATTTACCCACTTGGGAAAGTCTGTTACAAGTTACATTTTCTATAAGTACAATGGGGGTTTTTGACCTTATGGTCACAGATCGATAATCAAGAATAAAGAAATATGTTTTAAAGCATTTAAGTTTAATAATAAATTGCAGAGCTCATTCATGGAATGATTTGCTTTTTTTTAATAACCACACACATACATTGTGGATTTTGTAACTTAGTACTATAAATACAGATATTTAATATATAACTACTTATATGATGATATTTGTGAACATTTGCTCACTTATTAAGTGACAGATAATACTTTTCAGTGCCTGGATGAAATCAAATGGAAGCAGTCAGAAAGTTTTGCTAATGCTAATGACTATATAACAATAGGAACCATTCGTACTGACCTACTCATACATATGTATATATAAATTTAAGTATGTCTGCATTTTGTTTTTGTTAAACTAACAGGCAAGTTACTAAGCTTAGACTTTGGACTTCAGGGGAAGAATTAATGAGAGCTTATATGCTCACATTAATCGCATTTTTGATTACAATATTTCCAGCCACTCCGTTAATAATTGTCAGATTGTTATCAATTTCCACACCCATACTTTGAGAAGGTGTATTATCTTTCTGGGATTTCTGCTTCGGTGTTCGCTTGCTGGATTTATTGCTGTGGAGATCTAGGGATTTGACTACCTTGAGGAGACCATTGCAGCCGATGTAGTCGACATTCTGCTGCTGGGACTGGCTACCAAGATAGATGCGTCCATCGTTGCCCATATATTTAATGTGTCCACTATTGTGTTGGATCTTCAGTCTGGTTGTGTTGCCAATGATCTGCAGATTGCCCGTATTGTTAACGATGCGCACACGATTACCATTGCCAATGATGCGTAAATCACGGCAATTATTCTCAATGCGATATTCCTTGCAGTTGCCAACAAGATCCCGGCTGGCATACGTTGTATTATTGGTAGCTTCCGTTGTGGTTCGCTTGGGATTGTTGGTTTTGTTTTTGTGCTTTGCGTTGCACGTCGTACATTCCTCATCATCATACGAATCGCTTGCCGAATCCGTCTCAACCACTCTCACGCCCATTGTGTGTGTGTGTGTGTGTGTCTCTCTCTCTCTCTTTTTCTGTGTGAATTACTGTTTCTTTCCAATGCTAATCGCACACAAAAATCACCGATCGCCAAATTCGTATTCCGTTTTAGTCACTTCTACGTATGCTTTGTATTTGTTGTTGTTGCTTTTACAGATGTTACTCTTTGTTGTTTCATCTAATCAGTGTATCTGTGTGTTAGTGTGTGTGTGTGTGTATCCAATTTGTTTGTTTTGCTCGCTGCTGCCAAAATTTGAGGCTAATGACGTTTCTACTGTGTAGGGGACTCCCGGCAACGCGGTACTTTTTTCCGATTTTACTTTAATTACTTTGCGCTTTGTGCTTTGCGTTCTGCTCTCGCCGATTGTTGGCTGTGCTATGAACGATATAACCACTGAATGTTCGGCTTTTATACCAGCCGAGACCTTACCGTTGTCGGTCGAAAGCTATGGGGTTTTTTATTTCAATGTTTCGGAGCGCGATAGCGAAATAGAAACGAGGCGACAATCATACATAATTCGCTCTCGCTCCAGTCGGTTTGTAATCGTGTTTATCTCTGGGGAGACCATTGATAAATTCGCCAATTTTCGTATATTGTTTTGGAACATGAATAATGCCATCATCAGCTGTTTGGATCGAGTGACTGTCCCAGAGCAGATGAGTTAACCACATTCCATTCATTGCGTGTAAAATACATTTATATAATCATTGCATATCCGAATGCTATTTTAAAGAAATTTTTTGAATTTTATCAATGTTACTGAATTTTAGGGGGTATTTTTATTTAAGTTTCGTTATCAGTGATAAGGACGTGCTGATATTCACTTGTAGATTTCATGTATCGGTCATAAATTTTACCATCGCGACTTAAATTACATTTTTGTCACAGTAAGCGGACTTTTACACTTAGTCAAGTAACTGTTTTAACAAAATTAAATAATGACAAAATATAAAAAAGAATTCCTTTTCTTGGTATTTATTAATTTATTTCTTTTAAAAAAACCAACTTTTTGAATTTGAGTTTAGTGAAAAGACTTTCTTGACTAGCTGTGTTTCGCCAAAATATCAAATTCAAAATAAAGTTGCTAGCGGAGAGAGTCTTTGAAATTCAGTATTGATGTTCCAGCAAGGGGAAGTATATATATCGCCATTCATTAGTTGCCAGGCGTTATATTTCCACAATCGTTTCCTACTCGAAGAAACCCGTTTGTTTACAAACAACAATGTTTACACTTCTTATAGACGCACGTCACACACACTTCGTTCCGTTTAATTTGCATTTTCTTTTCTGCTTGAATTCTGTTCTCATATATTCTGTCAACTCTTTGGCTCCATATGTAGCGTTCCTCCTTTAATTAATTCATTCGCATGCTCTCTCTTCTCTGTTTCAATGGCCTAGCAACTCTCCATATAAAGTGTTCTCCATATAAAGTGATTGCTATGTGTACACAATAAATCTTGCTCTCGAATGTGAGAAATTCTAATATAAACATTAGATGTGTTTACTCCAGTAGAGGTAAAGCACCGATCAGTCTAGCGATTGCATTATAAACATTGCGATTTTTATGATTTGCACAATTTAACAATCGAATTGCATTTATTCTCCTTTAAGGGGGCGTGGTATATTTGAAAGTACATTTTTTGATACAGTTCCTGCTGTTGACTATTCATTATCTATGATGGTGCAATATTATAAAATGATTTATTTACTTGTTCATCAATTTACAGTCAAGGGGCTTTTTCTAAAGTTGTTATCTGGCGGCGGCAGCAAAAACTAAACTCAAATATCAAATTATTTTACTTATACTGCACGTTAAACCAGCTAATTGCACAATTGTCTAAATGATTATTAGCCATAATCGTATTGTATGTACATATTTATATATTTCCTCGGCACGTGTCGAATAAAATCAGTTATGCCAATATGTAAGCCCATCCTCGATGCAGCCAGTAACAGTCTATTGCCAACACCGACATGAAAGAACAAAAAACCCCCCAACACCTGATGAAAACACCTGTAAAGTTCTAAAATTTCAATCACAAGTCAATACTAGTTGACAGACAGTCGGCCACCGACTAACATCGTGTTTTGCTTTATGCGTTGAAAAGAAAAAAATCACCAAAATCCAACTGGTTTTATCAGTTCACTGTCAGAGTCGACCTTTGTTGTTGGATTTAACAGTGAAATATACCTAATATACATTTCTGTCGACGCATCGTTTAAAGCTACCCAAAACACCTGTTGTTATAGATAACATAGATAAGGAGCGTGCAAAACGGAGGTCAAGCACAATATATATAGATATGAGCACGTGATAAGAGACACTTAACTGTAATATTAAAACCGTGGCTTAGATAATTCTGCTACAAGTAATAAATAATCCATACTCTGCCTCAAACATGTTTCTTTTATTATAATACCTCATTTCTGATTAACAGAATATTTAATCACGCACACATCACTATCGTGTGGCTAGGGGATCTTATTTCGCATATCACTACTGATAGCGATGTACTCCCATTTTTATTCACTTAAATTAATGAAACTTTAAACATGCTTTGAAATAAATTGATAATTTGTTAAATTGCAAAGAAATATAGATATTACTTTATTTAATCAACTACTTTTCAACTTTAACAATTATACATTTTACAAGAGATGTCTTTGCTTAGCTTTTAAGAAATTGTATAGTTTTATTAATTTTTAGAAGTAATTTAAGAAAAAAAGATATTGCTTTATTTGATTGACTACATTACAACTTTAACAATCATGCATTTTACAATAGTTTGTCTTTTAATAAGAACAGCTTGGTATGGAACAAGAGTATTTAGTTATGGAGTATTTCCTTTAGTCCATTTTACAACCTCTTTTAGTATACTTATTGAGTATATACATATATAAATGTATTAATATAATTGCACTGTGGAGTTATACTGAGATTCGTTCAATTAAAATGATCACAAAATATGGTTTAAATTGCAGGTGAGACTGTTCAAATTTCACCTTAAGACTGGTATTTTATACATATATACGTATATGTATTGCATGAGATTGATTAGTTTACGTGCACACAGAAGGCAGTAAGTACCTTGATTCCTTGATTTATCTGTGAAATTCTTCTAGTTCGGCATTAAATAACTATAAAAGAAGCGGGAAAAGAGCAAATCAAAATGAAAGCAAGCCATGATAAACTATTATTGTGATAAAAGCAAACACACTAACATTGGTAACTGTGCTTGCCGCACCGTGTGTCATCTCGTGCAGTTCCTCGTCGGTGAACGTTAGATTGTGGGTTTCAATTTTGTAATTAAAGGTCGCTGATACGGGCTTGTGGTCGGAGAGCGTATAGTCCATGTTCGACTGATAAGACAACTGCTTGGCACTCAGGGTAATGGCCGGATAACTGTTGACTTGCACGCGATGAAGGATGCGGTCACACCAGGCTGGTCGTCGTTTCAGATTGTACTCGTTGGTGCCCTCATGGAACTTGAAAGTTGGCGCAAAATTAGGAAGCATCTCCTCCATCAAACTGAACGCATTGCCCGTATTACGCAGCAATACCAACTGGTCCATCTGGAGCAGCTCCTCGTATCGGCCTTGTTCTGCAGTATTACGTACATCCCAAGCTGACATATCTCCCGACAGCCGAAAGTTAAGGTCTCCAAACCAGAATACAAAATCGTGATCAAAAATACGCCGATAGCTCGGTGACTTGTACTTGGTGTTGTCAACAATTTGATGATAGTCTTCAATACGCTCCTTAAGCTTGTCATCATGCGCCGCCAAGTGGGAGCAAACAAAGACAGCTCCCGTGCCATAAAGACTGAGTCGTATGCTCACCGCTCCCTTGTTTCCCCACAGTCCACCCAGGCCAGTGCGTGTCTCCTCCGCCTCAATGTCCTTCATGTGCGGTATATGCTTGTGCTGGGTAAACATTGCAATCACAATTCCCTGCAGCTGCTCCGATTTAACCTTAACGTAATCGTGTTCACTCAAAGTGCTGGCCAGTTTTAGTACCCATGGATCGTCTTTGAATATGCCCAGCTTCGAGTTCACCTCCTGCATGCCAATCACATAAATGTCTGGCAGTTGGTTGTCCGGACAGTTGGTGGTACCATTGAGGGCCAACAACGAGGTCAGTTCCAAGTTTTTGGGCGAGTGAGTGCCCACATTCCACGTTAGTAAGAATATGCACAAATCGGCAATGACAGACGCTGCCATTTTGCACTCCTCCTAATTAAAAAAAACGAACAATGATTAAATAGTGGTTAGACAACTAGATGCGTCACATTCACGTAAACTGCCAGCGATCAACTTACTTAGATTCTGTGTCAGATCATTCAGTTTCAGTATAAATCGAAGACGTAATGTGTAATAGAAGCGCCTATCACCTTTTTCTAATTAGTTTAACGAACGACAACACTTTTGTAATTATTTTTAGATCTGTCCGTTGATGTTGCTTGGCTTCATTAATTATTTCTGCCTATGCTGCTTCTGCTGCTGATGATTATATTATTGTTTTTGTTAATCTCACACAACCAATGTTGCCAACTTTTTAGAGGAAAAAATAGCTGTTTAACAACTTATAACAGTGATGAGCACAGTTTCTCACGCGTGCAAATCAGCTGTTCGATTTAGCAATACAAACACAAACCCGATTTCATCGAGCAACGCGAAATCATTAGCAGCCAGAACGTCGAACGGGGAGGCTATGCACGTGCTTGGCCTAAAAAACGTTAAATATGCACTGCGAGATATAGTTGAGAATCTCTATTTGGAAAACATTTATTTATTTGCTGTAAATTTTTAATGCAAACACATTAAGCATTTGAGTTTGCATTAAAAATTAAAAGCAAATAAATATATTTTATTTATTTATTTAGAGGCCAAAACCATGAATAAAATGACAATCTGCTGGAAAATCGGTTTAGTTTTGATCAAGTTATTGTTGAATGTTATACTCGCTTTGGCACTGTTAAACTCACGCCCCGCTCCCAGTCCCTCTCCCAGGCCCTCTCCCAGGCCCCGCTCCCAGTCCCTCTCCCAGGCCCCGCTCCCAGTCCCTCTCCCAGGCCCCGCTCCCAGTCCCTCTCCCAGGCCCCGCTCTCAGTCCCTCTTCCAGGCCCCGCTCCCAGTCCCTCTCCCAGGCCCCGCTATCAGGCCCCGCTCCCAGTCCCTCTCCCAGGCCCCGCTCCCAGTCCCTCTTCCAGGCCCCGCTCCCAGTCCCTCTCCCAGGCCCCGCTCCCAGTCCCTCTCCCAGGCCCCGCTCTCAGTCCCTCTCCCAGGCCCCGCTCTCAGTCCCTCTTCCAGGCCCTCTCCCAGGCCCCTCTCTTAGTTCCTCTCCCAGGCCCCGCTCCCAGTCCCTCTCCCAGGCCCCGCTCTTAGTCCCTCTCCCAGGCCCTCTCCCAGGCACTGTTAAACTCACATTGGCACTGCTAAGATAACAGAGTTCTGCTAACCGACCACCCACGCAGCATATAAAAGGCGGCTTCCTCGCAGAATTCAGGCAGTTAGTGGTCGGCGCTTGCGGAGGACGGATCAACGGGTGACAAGTGACTAGTGACAAGAAGTAGTAATTAGAACCTAGTAAATAAGTAACTAGTAATATATATATATATAGTATCAAAGTTAGGTTATAAGTTTTAACTGTAACCTTGCTATATATAATAATAATAATATATATAGTATTATATATATAGTAAATAAGCTTTCCACTAAGACCCGTCCTTTCTTGTTTTATATATAATATAGTTTTATATATAATATAGTTTAATATATAATTGTTTTATATATAATAAAGTTTTATATATAATTGTTTATTATATTAAATATAGAATAATTTTATAGCTGTTTTATTTTTAACAATGTGTATCTTAGTATTTGAATCACAAACATTGCAAATTGTACATGATTTCTATGCAAAATCGGTTAATTTATTCCATCTCAAATTCTTGATGTGTGTTGCATTAAAAATTAAAAGGAAAAAATAGAGATTCTCAACTATATCTCGCAGTGCAGTGTACTTATAGCGATTTTCTAATGTTTCTATCCTCGAACTTTGTAAATAACCAGAACTAGCTATAAAATATCTAAATTGGCTTCAGTGGACCGCAGGTACATACGGACTGAAACAGCTGATTCCCTGCGACCAATATGCGACTGTCTGGCAACTTTGCGCTGTGTTTCTGGTGAAACAAATTTCTAAAAAATTAAGGATTTTATAAAAGTCTTTTAAAGATGGTGACGACATTGCCAGCCGGCACCGTGGCAATTTGGATGCAAAAACTAAAAAACGGGACTTACAGGTCTATCAAAATACTGGAACGATGTTTGCTTACGCTAATGACAAAAGGTATGCAGAAATTCTTTGTGTTTTGAAGTCTCGACTTGATGTTTATGTTTTGTCAATTATGTGTAGATGAAGCCTCTCAAGCAGTAGAGGATGCTATCAAGGCTGGCATTCTGGTGCCAAAAGGAAAAGGAACAGTCATCAAAGGCAAGCAAGTTATGCTCTGTTTCCCACAGAAGCTGATCAAGCATAAATCGCTAAAATATGATCCGTATTGCTTTGAGTGTCAATTGCCCAGTGCTGGACCAGTACAGAAGTGTCTCTTGTGTACGCGTTCTTTTCATGCCGACTGTCAACGTAAGAAACCCATACATCCAAATTACTCGGTGCCCTCGGACAGGTGTCAACCACATCGTCTTCCCCTCAACGAATCTGATATGGAGGAGTCAAGCAGTGAGGATGGTGCTCCAAATGACAGAGCTACACCGCCACCAAGAATAACAATGGAACAGGATACAGCCTACGAGGTTGATTGCAATAGTAACATCAACATCATGTCCAGAAATTCATTCAAACACGAGCCGGACAGTGCAGACGATGTGTATTTCGTTAGTGAGCAGCCAGCGCGTCAGCGCAAGCGATGCAGTCCATATATCAAAAGCGAACAAACACCAGATAACGAGGCTAACGACGATCTGCAACTGTGTACACCGTGCCGCCTGCTTAAGTTAGCCGATTTGCTGAATCCGCCACACATGTCCATTGATGAGCTAAACTGTCTGCTGAACTACGCGTGGCAGAAGCACCACAGCTGGATTGAAAGAGATGTGCGCAAGCAAATGACTCGTCATTGGAGCGAAGGCGACTCAAACATCGTTAAGAACTTACTCTTCAAGAACGAAATGCTCGGTATCTCGGATATTTCGCATAGCATCGAGATGAAAGAGTACAAGCATCTGTCGCAGTTTCTAATTGATGTGCTTGACCTGCAGCACAATATTGGTGTTTTCTTTGGCACCAAGTGCGAGGAGTACAATGCCACCAAGTGGCTAGTACGTGATATCACCCATGACATTCGTGAAATCAGTCGCTGCTCTGACTGCTATCGTCATTCCATGGAGTCGAGTCGATCTGCATTCTGGTTTGCCAAGCCCTGCACTCAGCGACATGAGTTGGTCTACGCCAAGCAACAAGGCTTTCCTTACTGGCCGGCCAAGGTGAGTTACATCATTTCAAAGAATATGTGTACATCTTTCATCTATTTTTTAAACCTACAGATTATTCGCGTGATGAGCAAGAAGAGCAACATATTTGACGTACGCTTCTTTGGTGGCGATCATTCCCGTGCGCTCATTCAAGCACGTGATATACTCCCAATAGATGCGGACATTTCAAAACTGAAGATTAAGGCGACCCGTCCGTATAACGCTGCGATGCGAGAATACCAATGTCATACGATGTTGCTGCATCAGCCTATGCATTACTTTAGCTTCTCTGCTGATCCTCGCGATGCCGACAATCTCATTAACCGTGCACTTTCCCATTGCATGGAGGTGACTGAAGTGAGCTCCTCCAATAAACGCCCTCGAGCTGCTACACCCGCTTCGGCTAAGAAACGAAAGCGAGCAACGGCAGTAGCAACACCTAATCTGTCACAGCGCCACCAACCAAATCGTCGATCTTCAATGACCCACGGTCCAGAGAGGCTCCAGGACATCACATTGCAAATGGAGAACAGCGTTACATCCTCGCCAGTTTTTGAAATGCAAGGAGGCAGAGTATCAAACTATCAGGATCTGATTCAAGAAGTCTGCACGTTAAATGAGCAACTAACTCGGAACAAGGCTGAATTGGACATCCTGAGAGATGAGTTAAAGGCGGTCAAACGTAAGAGATGGTGTCAACATTGCTTGGACGAAGCTGAATTCGACTGCTGCTTCACTGCCTCGTACTGCAGCGACACTTGCAAGCGGCGGGATAAACGAAGACATCAAGGAACTTGCACCCACAACGGACAGACTTAGTTTCACTTCGATGCATTCTTTTCTTAATATCATATACACATTGTGGTTTGTTTCACAAGAATGAAATGTACACATGTTAGTCAAGTAATTCACACATTTTATACAGCAAAACAAAATCTCTTTTATACCCTGCTCAAGGGTATTTAAAGTTTGTGCAAAGTATGTAACAGCTAGCAGAAAACGTGACAGATCCTATGAAGTGTATATTTATATTTTTGGAAGCCTCAAAAGAAAGTGATTTACAAGAGCAATTTTAAAGCTAGAATCTTGAGTGATTTAAGTAAATATATTTTATTATTTCATTTCTAATTTAATACATATCGCTTATTTACTCTAAGTATATAAAATACTAGCAGGTACAAAATTGTTTATTGAATTATTAAAGTAAGTTGCTATGAATTTTCTTTTGCTAGCAAGCTTGTTGAACAGCATACCATGCCTAGAACAAAATCGAACAGCGGTGCTAAAAGGTGGCAACGCCAATGGTTCGTCAATCAGTTGTTATTCAACCGCTAAGCTTTGCGGTCGGTTGTCGTTCGTGGCGCGTTTCATTCGTACCAAGTTGTAATCGCGTGTTTACTTTTTTGATGTCTGTATATAAATACAGATATATGTATGTAAGTGAACTTCGCGCATAAGTTTGTAAAAAGCATTGACAACGGAAAAGGTCAATACGCTTCGACAACAGTACTTGCATTTATTTTAATTTGTGGAAAAATCAATTGTTGAACTTGCTACTCTAAGCAATAACAAAAACAGTAATAACAAAATGCCTGTTGGTACTTTTGATGTTTGGGATGCATTGGTGCTGGCGAGCATTTTAATAATATCGGCACTAATCGGTCTATATTATCGTTACACGGGTGGCAAACAGAAGACAACGAAAGAGTATTTAATGGCGGATCAGAGCATGACAACGTTTCCGGTGTCCTTTAGTCTAATGGCCAGTTTTATGTCCGCCATCACGCTGATGGGTGTCTCCACGGAATCCTATCAGTTTGGCACACTCTTTGGAGTGATTAACATCTCGTATATACTGAGCACACCAATTGCCGCCTACATCTTCCTGCCCGTATTCTATCGGATGCGCACAACAAGTGTCTACGAGTACCTGGAACGCAGATTTGGTTATGCGACGCGTCTAGCTGCTTCCATGGCATTCACCTTGCAAATGATTCTCTACATGGGCATTGCTCTCTATGCTCCAGCACTGGCACTGGAGGCTGTCACCGGCATATCTAAAGGCACAGCTATATTGGTCCTGGGACTGGTTTGCACCTTCTACTCAACATTGGGTGGCCTCAAGGCTGTGCTCATCACCGATGTCTTTCAATCGTTCCTCATGTATGCTGCCATTTTTGCGGTCATTGCCGTGTCGGCCATCAAAGCGGGTGGACTGGGTCCCATCTGGGAAGTGGCCAGAGAACATGGACGCTTGGAATTTTTTGAATTCTCTATGGATCCCACAGTTCGGCATACCTGGTGGACTCTTATAATTGGTGGCATGGTCACCTATCTATCTCTGTACGGTGTCAATCAGACGCAAGTCCAGCGACTTCTGAGCGTGCACAACTTGAAGAGCTCACAGTCGGCATTGTGGTGGAATCTGCCAATTCTAGGACTGCTCAGCTTTAGCACCATCTTCAGTGGCTTGGCCATATTTTATTACTATCGTGACTGCGATCCGCTGCTCAATGGACGCATCGCTTCACGGGATCAGCTTATGCCTCTCTTTGCCGTGCATACAATGGGTAAGTTAATGATCTAAATTGGTTAACAATTGAATTAAAATATCATTTACATGCAGGTCAATATCCTGGATTGTGTGGTCTCTTTGTCTCGGGTATTTTCTCGGCCAGCTTGTCTACGATATCCTCTGCGGTTACATCACTCTCGGCTGTCACACTGGAGGACTACGTGAAGCCTCTGTACAAGGCTGTCTTTGGCCGAACTCTGATGGACTCAAAGTCAACGCTGCCCACCAAAATCATTGCCTGCATTTATGGATTGCTGTGCATTGCATTGGCCTTTGGCGCCGGCTCCTTGGGCGGCGTCTTGCAAGCCTCGTTGACCATCTTTGGAGTTGTCGGTGGTCCATTGCTTGGCATCTTTACACTCGGAGTTTGCACAGTGCGCACCAATCAACGTGGCGTACTGCTTGGCTTTCTGCTGGGCCTCTGTTTCTCATTCTGGATTGGATTTGGTGGTCCTAAGCCAGAGCCAACACGGCTGCCATTTAGTACCGCAGGCTGTGAGTTGAGAAACGTTACCATGGTGGCAAACGCACTGCAGGATCACAGCGTAGAAGACGAACCTCACTACTTTTGGCTGTATCGTTTGTCGTATCTCTGGTACTGTGTGCTGGGCTTCTTGGTCACCATAACTGTCGGTTACTGTGCCAGCATTATGCTGTCTCGCTTCAACTATGCTGACAACTCACAGATCTATCTGGACAAGCAGAAAAAGCATCTAGACTACGATCTGTTTGCACCAATACTCTCACGTCGCTGGCAACGACAGCAGAATGAACAATTGGATCCAATGTTCCATGACGAGTCGCTGACAAAGTTAACTCAGTCAGCTGCACCCTTGTAATAAGTCAAATATAATTTAGTTAAAATGTTAAATGAAGTATAAAAAGTAGTGAATAAGTTTAAGCCATGTTCCGGCACAGATGTCGCATTATTTGAGGCATAAAATGATATTAGCAGTCGTACCTAATAACTGGATAACAATGTGACCTATTTGTATACCTGCGTGTTAACTATCAACTGCTAAAGGCGCCAATGTCTTCCATTTTGCAAGTGTATAAGAACAATAACAAATATTATATTTAGCTATTATCTTTAGCAGATCAAGTTCCTCATTGAATATTTGGGGAAACTCTGGGAATAGACAATAAAAAACATTAAAGATTGACAGCCGCAATCTTTATTGTTTCATTCAACTTAAAAAACTCAAACTCTACTTAAGTTCATATTGAACTTGTTTAATGTAGATTATAAAGAAATTATATTATACAAGTATAAATTTACTGTGTGCGAATTTATCAGCCTGTTATTGTAAATTATATACATCACATTTACAACTCACGTAATAATTAATCAAATGAACGAAACTATATTATTATATTAGATGTGCTTGTACTTATTTATATACACTACTTGGCAACATATGTTAAACCATTAAAGATTGTTGCAGTTTCACTGTCGAGGTTTTTAAAATGTGTGTTTTTACTAATAGAAAATCAAATGGCCATGAAATTAAACATATGTACCTACAAAATATATACTATAAATACTCGTACAAATAATGATAAGCTAATTTTACGCAATCGCGTGCGAGCCTTTCCATTTTGTGAATCAATCTGACAATCGAATTTCATAACTATATTTCGTATGTATATCTTCAGAGTTCTATCGTCATATCGGGGGCAAAATTCCATTTAAACGATGACCAAACAAATTGTTCTAAATTGCAAATGGGGCAAAGGGCAATTATGAAATTGTCTGGCTTATAAACAACTCAAAATATTTATATGCATTGATTGAACCAAGCATTAATTGAGCTTGTCTATTAATGTATACTGAATTTACATCCATACACGTATACTATAATCTATGTGGCACTGTGATCTGTGGAAAGTTTTCTGCTTATTCTTCGTCAGTTCCAAGAATTTAAACTCTTTGTTGACATGAATATTTATTATGCGAAAGAAGATACAGAAAGAAGCATGATAAGCGTGAACTATGTTAAAGACTTGTTTACACTTCAATTTTTTGCACGATAATCCATTTATTTATAGATACTTAAATTGACTTCAATTCCAGTGATAAATGCTTTTTTTAAATGTATTTTGTCTTTATCAATATATACCTTACAGTTATCTCACAGTTTTTTTAATCCATTTCAGTTATACTTTACTATATTTATTTACACAGTATGGGATTATTATAATCATTTATATTTGCGAATATTAAGATGGTTTATTCAATTTGTACTATTACTCGTTCAACTTTAATCAGACATATTCACACCTACATGAGAGTCAGTTGAACGATTTACAGATTTCTTTCCCCCATGTAGGTGTAAATCTGTCGGAAAGTTGCTAAATTTGTAGTTAACATTTAGTTGATTGAGTCTCTACTCTGTATAATGCTCAAAAATATATCCTCGAGTGTTGTTTTACTTATTGAGTAATGTTTTATCTGCAATCGAAATCGATTATCTTCCATATATCTGAATATCTCAGACCACTTAAGATCTTTGTTGGGTATTACGATTGTTAACAGGCCGCGATAGGTGTATGATTCACTGTAGTTAAAAGAAAATCGTTGAATAATATAATTTCTCTCGACATTTGTACCTACCTAACATAGCTTTTGGGAAAATCGGCCTTAAACTTTTTCTCTACATCCATTATTAAGCCAGAATAATTAAATTCATCGTTAGATGTAATATATACATTGAGTACACTACTTCCTGTATGCGATACTCCAATAGTTGTCCTTCTTCCTGTTACCGAAGTTTTTCGACGCTTAATTACTAATGTAGCTCTTCCTGAAGTTTCAGCGGTATCTTGTTGTTTTGATTCTGTTGACTCTGTTGGGCTTAAGACAATTGATTTTTTCTTTTTTCTCTTAATTTTTACTTGTACTGCCTTATCCGTTGGCGATACAAAATCAATATCACTTCTTGTTTCTGTACTTTGCCTCTGTCCTAAATCAATTTTTTGAGAACTTAAATTAAAAAAGAAAAAAGTATTTTTTATATTTTACCTTTATTATAAGATTCTCGGTTGCTCGGGCCGCTGCTCGGTCCGCTGCTTAAGTTGATTAATGCACTAGAAAATGAATTTAAAAATACAAACAATTTTGTTTTTTTTAATATATATTTATGAAGCTTACGTTTTGATCTCGTCCATTTCCACAAGTGTGCCCACTTGAATTTTAATTGAAATGCCCCTATTAAAACGAGTCTTAATATCCTCTGGGGTTCCAATACATCGAAGCTTTCCTTTGACCAAGAAGGCCAGTGAGGAACAGAGGATTTCACAGTCGGCCACGTTATGCGAGGCGATCAGGATGGATTTACCGTAGGAGCGCATTTGACCTAGCACCTTTGCGATCTCTTGCTTGGCACTTATATCCACATCCGTGATGGGATCATCTAGGCAGATCAGGGTTGGTGATAGCACCGCAATTGCAATGCTTAGTTTCCTCTTATTGCCGTAGCTATAATGAACCATCATTTGATCGAGGTTTTTGGTGAACACAAAACTTTCAGCCAGATTTTCTATTATGCCGGAAATATATTCTTTTTTGATACCCCTTATAAGGCATGCAAACTTAAGCATTTCTCGGCCAGTCATATAATCCATTAATACCGTATTTTGTTGAGGACAGTATCCCATGTGGCCAAAGCACTTTTTTCTTTGTTTCTTCATACTGTATCCCTTGACATAGATATTCCCTTGAGATAGCTTCGCATTGCCAACGATCAGATCAATAGTACAGGTTTTCCCAGCTCCACTGATTCCCAATAAGCCGAAGCAGTTCTGTCTGCAATAAAATATATTAAAGACTGTTAGACAAAAGTTTATAATTGGGAACGGTATTATTGTTTACGGGCTTATCTTGAACGATACACAGTTGACTGACGTCAGGTCCTTAAATGTTTTCGAAACTCTATCACAGACCAAACCGTAGCTCTTAAGCAGATCTTGTTGTTTGACTATTTCATCGACTTGATAGCGTGCCTCCCTCACATCTTCGTCATTTAATACATCTGGACAGTTCGATTCTCGATTTTTTCTGTGTAAGAAGTTTAGGATTTGTAAATTGCTTTAAAATTAAAGAAAATGTTACCAAACCATACGTTAGATGACGGAACTTGCTTATCAGCAGCACCAAAATGAAGTAGATTATTCCACCTATTATCATACAGATAAATTCTGTGTATGCAACGAACTTAGATGACCCTAAAAATGCTAACACATTTAATCTTCCATCACAATTTTTAACTGAATATTAATTACCTTTTTGAGAATCTTCTAAACTACGAACACGTTGTATATTCCCGTTCTCCAATGTGAGTAATACAGCCGAGTACATGGCATAGAATGGTTCAAATAGGAATATGCGATGCAATATATTGTACCATGGATGTGACTTTTCATATGTCATAATAGACAAAATAGCTGCAATGGTACGTTTTTTAAACCGAAAATTAATAAATTTCGATAACAAAGTTAATTTAAATTAAAATAGATTACGTTGTAAAGCTATAAGTCTTTATGTAAATTAAATAAATTTTGTTATATTAGTATAGTAAGAATAGAATAATAGAACAATAAGCTATCTAAGGGGGCGCAGGTAGGATGGGAAAAAGAAGAAATTTTGTCAAACATAGAAATGTTAAACTGCGACTCTGATTAAAAACAAGACTGGAAACCCCTACAAAAATTTTGAAGAATCATCTAAAGAACTTAATATAATGATTCTATTATTATTTATCAATTATATATTATAAAATATATAAAAGAAAATAAAATTTGTTTAATTATATTTATAGGCGGTTTGTAGTCTTGGTTAAATTGCAGTAAAGTTTAACTAGAATGATATAATTACAGCACAGCTGTAGTGTGATATAGTATTATATAAGTATAGTTTATTTATTACCGGTAACAATGTTAAAGAAAACCACGATAGACAGGCCAATGTAGGGCACCTTGAAGGCAAAGGAAAACAGATAGATCAATGGAAGTGCAGAGAAGGCAAAAGCCAACAGGTTAACTAATAACCAATAAAGCACTGCAGGAGGTTTCTGATAGAATGCGATCAGCAGCGAGAGTGCCAGGATAAGAGATATTAAATAGTCCCATAACAAATGCGACAGCCAATATGTATACAAACTGATGCCGGAAAGGAACTGCTGTTGTGTCATTTGCGAAACTCTCTCCTGGATCGGTAAAATGATAAATGTTGCCATGGCAATGCTCAAATAGACCATGATAAAAGCGGCATATTTTTTATCACTTATGTTCATATCTCTCGCACGCAAAACCAAATCCGAGCTGGCTCGCGGGTCATTGATTATATCAATGTCAACTTTAGCCAGGACGCTTCCAATCGCTTTATAGATCAGGCACAATGTCGTCGGTTCTCCGTGGATCAATCGACGATTAAACCAGGCCGTTACAGAGCCCTGTCGAAATGTAGCTGCAGCAACAAATGTTTTCGTAAATCCCTCGTCATTCAACTCTATTTTATCTAGCAAGTATTCCTCCACACCATCTCGAATGCCGAGCATTGTGGCACCCGCCAACATGACAGCTTGATCATATTCGGCTGCAATTTCTAGGCTGCGATCATCAAGAATTTCACTTGCATTTGTTTCATGGTATGTGTGTTGAATGTCCCTTACTACAGTCGGGTTCGTATACAATGCCAAGTTGCAAAGCGGTTCAATCTCTGTAGTTTCTCCTTTGTCCACTAAATCAAACATCAAATTTAACATTGCGACAATCATCGGGAGTATGATTAGGCATACAAGAAGGATTAGATTGTGCCGTGTGTAGAGCATCTTCTTTATGAGCATGCCGTGCCATTCGTTAAGGCATCTTTGCCTTTTACGTGTCTCCTGAATCTTCATGCCTTCCTGCACCCATTCTATAATGCATGAAATGGAAAAGTGATTACTTCTCAGCTTTTTATACATAAATATCAATAAATTGTACGGTATTTAAATTGTATACAGAAATACATAACTCTGTGGAGTGTAACAGAACCGATTAAATATTCTTTTCGAAACCAGATAAAGTTTTATAAAAAATAAATTTTAGATTGGACAACTATTTTATATAGCTGGAAATATTTATGATGGTTTTTTTTGTTTTAGATATCTTTGGGACATCCTGACCAAATTTGACTATATCTTAAATGTAGTACTATTCATCGCTTACCATCCGATGTAGCGGCGCTAACATCTTGCGATTGATCGATTTTATCAGCGCCAATCTTCGAGAAAGTTTCATCCATCGTTGGTGCACCGACTTTAAAACTGACCAGCTTTAATGTATCCAATTTTTTCTCTAGTGACCGAAAAAGTTTTGAATATTTTGATATATTCGCCACAGGCAGGCGATAAATAATATCAGAGTCCAAAACGCCCTCTAGCCGAACTTCCCTCATTTTACTTTGGAGATATTTTGTGAGGGTCGCTTCTCGGCAATCGGGGAGCTGCACACAGACCTTCACCATAACTCGATGACATGAATAATCGAAATGGAAATGTATGTCTAATAATCAACTCACCAGACGATAACCAGGTCCAAGATTATTTATTAGAAAATCTGATGTGCCGTAACCAATAAGTTCGCCGGCAGAAATAATGCCGATACGATCTCCTAGCACCTCGGCGGCATTGACGCTGTAGGTATTCACGAGGATGCAGCGTCCTTCCTTCTCCGTGCGCAGCAGATCCCAGACATCTCGACAGGCAGTTGGATCCAGATAAGCGCTGGGATCATCGACAAGTATCACCTGCAGATGAAATTGCGATTATTCAACTATACAAGAGACACTTATCGAGTGAACAATGGATTCTCTTGTTCTCACCTTGGTGCCAGCACAGAGGGCACAGCACAGCGATAGTTTGCGTCTCATGTCAATCGACAGATTCCTGACCTTCGTCCTTGCCTTGTGTTTGAGATTAATTTTATATAGATAGGAATACGCTTCCTGTTCAGCATTGTAACGCGACAGACCCTTAAGACGGCTATAAAAGTAAATATGCCAAAAGGCGCTGAGATCCTCGAAGAAAATGTTTTGCTGGGAACAAATGCAAATATTCCTGCGGGCTCTTTGTGGTGACACGGCCATGTCATGGCCATTGATCAGGACTCGGCCGGAGGTGGGAGTATACAGTCCAGCCATCATCATTAATATAGCCGTTTTGCCGGCCCCATTATGTCCGAGTAGCACAGTTATTTCGTTCTCATACAACTTAAGGCTAAAATTGCGAACAGCCCGCTTCGGTCCGAAATTCTTACTTAAATTTTGACAGTCGATAATAACGGCATTGCCATTGTCCACCTCCTCAAATGCTAGGGTATTTTGGTTCCTAAAGCTGGTCGTTGTCCGCTCATCATCATTTGTATTGAATTCGGATTGATGCGAGGGACAATAGAATTGGCGAGTAAAGGGAAAGTTCCACTTTCTGGGAGCACGAAATCCGCCAGGTCTTAACTGATCCAAATACAAACAGAGCACTATACAAATGAGGCTGCTGAAAATCATAATGAGCATTATGCTGCCATAGCTTAGGAGATCCTCAGGATGACCGCATCGAAACATATTGTTCCATTGGACTCCCTGGTCAATAATCTCGAATCGTAGTATCTGATAAATTATTAAGGACATTGCACTATTTATACACATGGCAGTGCCGACAGACTTGCCAATACTGGGATGCGTTCCAAAGCTCATGAAGAAGGGCATAAAGCTAACGAGATTCAGGCTACATAAGACAACCATGGCCGTAAATGAATTGTTAAAAAGGGCGGAGACCATAAAGGTGCGGCTTATTAGATACAATATGTAAACGACAAATATGATCCACAAGACTAATAAGTTGCTGTTAGAACACATAAAGCACTTCATCAATATCGCAATTATTGTAGCAGGAATCATAAACATCACAAAGGTAACAATGAACCAAGAAAGCCAATTCAATCCAATTGGTAGTCCCATGATTTGCATTATATCCCTTAAATATCTTTCTTTCTCCGCAGCAATCATCTGTAATGCATAACTTAATATAATTTAAAATTTTTGTAAAGCAACAAACTTTTATAAAATAAATAGTGTTTTTGTTTTCAATATAATTTGTTTTTGGATGCTGAAAGAGAGATTTAAAATCAACGTTAAGTAGTCACTAAATTAATTAATTTGTATGTCGAAATTTAGGAAATCGAGCAGTATAAAAAATTAAATTTACAAAAATTCAGTTGGATAGGGAATTAATTCATGTGTAGTTTTTTGAGTTTGTAACTTCCAGTCGGAAGTTGGTTTCAGAAAACAATCTGTTTACATTTGCACACCTGTAGCAACCTGTCTCGAGAGTTTCAGCAACTTACGTGGCAGACAATCAATGAAGGACACATAAAGATGATAGAAATCATCATTACAAGAGCTAAAAAAGCGTCTGGCAAACCGGGAAGAACTGAACGTGCTGCATCAGGAAAGGCTTGTATATGAACTTGAGGGATTTGAGCACTAATGTTTACCGCCATTATAATTGCCTCGGATAGCTTCATTTGAATGTACAGAAAGCCCTCGGCTTCATACAAGTCCTTGGCAATATAGGATCCGATTGGAGTTTTATATAATCGACTAGTCCATGTTCGATTCGGATGCGACCGCGCATGTCTTGGAAAACGTAAAGCAACCTTGACTTTGGATGGCATTACCATAATATTCCTTAAGTGATCTTCAAACTCAACGCCCACAAAGGCATCGTCCAGTTTCAATTCTGTTTCCATCTCAGATGCATATAAAAATGATTTAATTTTGGGATTTTCAAATGACGCTGACACAGCCATAATGATTTCCTCAAGAACATGATTGATTGGTGAATAGTATATGGAACTAGGGAGAAACATTCAACAAATTGGGGAATTTAATCACTGCTTAAACATACATACGTAACATTTGGCACATCTAGTTCTAATGGTTGATATCTAGTTTCTGGAAAACTATCCCTGGCCTGGGCGTTGGCAATGTGATGGATTTGACAAAGCAAAAAAAATAATACTGGACTCAAAATGATAATTGATGTACTTATGGGATTGGCGAGTTGCACAGATTTATTCTTGGAAATCAATAAGCACAGTTTGGTGCAGGTGTTGATTGGTGATGAATGTATAAAATACGTTGATGACATTTCAATTTGGATGTTTGTGTGTGTGTCGACTATGTTGAAATGTAAAGCAAATTGATCATGTCTAGTATTTTATAATATACACGTACTTTTGAATACATTTAATTCACTTCACAATTAATGCAACTTCCAAGCGATTATTTATCCACAGATTCTGCAATTTCATTCAACACTTTCAGTTTTTGGGTTTTTTTTGTATTTGTTTTCTTTTAGTTTTGGATTGATGTTATAGTAGAATAATAAGCAATAACAGCTTCAGCCTGAAGACGACGGAGTTGACCATGGCATCAGTAGCATCTAGTTGCTTACTTCTTCTTGGACACACCAACGGTGCGACCACGGCGACCAGTGGTCTTGGTGTGCTGGCCACGGACACGGAGGCCCCAGTAGTGACGCAGACCGCGATGGGAGCGGATCTTCTTCAAGCGCTCCAAATCGTCACGGAGCTTGGAATCCAAATTGGAGGATGTCAACTGCGAGTATTTGCCATCAATGATATCCTTCTGTCTGTTAAGGAACCAGTTGGGCACTTTGTACTGCAGAGGGTTCGAGATGATGGTGACAACCTTGTCAACCTGCCAACAACAACAACAGCAACAAAATGTAAACAATGATTCCATTCGATAATTGGGATTATACGGTCACACTTACCTCCTCCTCAGTGCATTCACCGGCACGCTTGGTGAGATCCACATCGGCCTTCTTCAGCACAATG
Organism: Drosophila falleni; assembly: GCA_035045575.1. Taxonomy (NCBI): domain Eukaryota; kingdom Metazoa; phylum Arthropoda; class Insecta; order Diptera; family Drosophilidae; genus Drosophila; species Drosophila falleni. The sequence continues at coordinate 1,265,066 of JAWNOV010000089.1, read as the reverse complement.
TTGGAGTAGCGACGACCCACACCCTTGATGGCGGTCATGGCGATGCCAACTTTGCGCTTGCCATCGATGTTCGTATTCATGATACGAAGAATGTGCTGGAACTTCTCTGGGATGACGAGCGACTGCAAGAGCAAACAATTCGTAAGTATCATTCACATATATTTTGTTCAAAAACAAACATATAAACAACAAAATTCACAAATGTCGAAATTGCATTTCCGCTAAAAATAGCAACTCAATTTCGCTATAAACAAAACATTTAAATGCTGCATTTCGCATTCTACGCGCACACACGGGCATGCATTTGTCTTTTAGGCTTCGATCTGTCAGTTTTGTTGTTCGATTAACTAGATATTTAAAGATTTATATATGGACGCACCATTTTTGCCCTGTTAAACCGACAAATATTCAGTCGAAAAAGAAAGCGGATGTGCTTCTTCTTGCCGCTTTTGACATTGACATTTCGAAAAACAGTGCTGGAAAACGACCAAATAACTTATCTAAGGGCTGTCACAGCAACAACTGTGACTGCTACCACTGTTGCTAACTTAACTATTTTATAGGTAGTTCATGTTCAAAGTTGGATTACTAAAAAAGTTTATTGGAATTAGATGGAAATCTGGTTATATTGAATTTATATTTAGCTATTTTTTAATAAATTATTAAATTTTTTATAAATATATAAGAAACATTGATGTTAAAAAGTAGACTTTTTTTTAGCTAGTTTGCATCGCTTTCAGTTACTTTCTAGTCTTTTATCCTCTCAAAGGTTGGCAGCACTGGAGACAACAGCCCTGAAAAAGTGCCGTTACAGATATGTTATTTAGATTTTCATGATGAGTGCAACTAGACATATGAATGGTAAGTAATACATTTAATTTAAACATAATATTTACACAAGTTTTCCTTCAGCACTTGCTTGTGTGGACCAAAATGATGTCGTGTCATTGCGCATCATATGTTCAAAAGCCCGTAATCATCAGTACAACATAGAAGAGCTAGATATGTACGGGAACACAGCCTTACTTAAGGCTTGCTACATGGGAAAGTTTGAGTGCGCTCGTATATTGCTCGACTTTGGAGCCGATATTTATGCCATCAACTATTTTGGACAAAATGCACTAACTTTGGCAACATATGCTGGTCATTTGCAACTGGTGCTGGAATTGTTGCGCCATCGTACATACCAGGATTTTAATTTATCTTCGCTCATACCAGCAATTTGTGTGGCGACAATGCAACAGCATAAGATTTTAGAGGATTACTTTAAGCATCTGGATCCAAGCGGTGCCGAGGATTTACATACTGTGCACGGTAAGCTTACAAATATTTAACTGTGGCATTAATCTAATGTGCACTTTTATTAGGGCTTGGAGTAACTGACTTGCGTCAGATAGTAAATACAAAATTTATAAGGAAACAACCGCAACTATTTCAAAAAAAATATTAATACAAGTGATAAGAATCTATGTAATTTCCTAATTGTCTATTTTTATTAAAGAGTAATTTTTAAATAAACATTGCCATTTGTGCCAGGGCTGCATATACGAAAACACCATTCCCCACTTTTGCAGCTGTTGGGCAACGCCGCGACTTTCCGCCAAATTGACAGCTGTTGTTCGCGCCAAAACGCCTAGTTTTGCCGCGACAAAGGTATTCATCATATTAAAGTCGGCCAAGTAGCACGCTGCAGCGACGCGCTCGTTAAATTTCGCAAAAATTGCATATTAGAGAAACAATACAAGTTAAATAGTGTAATCATGTTTGAGGCACGTCTTGGCCAAGCGACCATACTTAAGAAAATCCTGGATGCCATCAAGGATTTGCTAAATGAAGGCACCTTCGATTGCAGCGATTCCGGCATACAAGTAAGTGATGAGATTATTGGGGACACGTTGTAGAAAAATCTCAATGGGATCTATGCTTACAGCTCCAAGCCATGGACAACTCTCATGTGTCGCTGGTTTCCCTGACCTTAAGGTCTGATGGCTTTGATAAGTTCCGCTGCGATCGTAATCTTTCAATGGGCATGAATCTTGGGAGCATGGCAAAGATATTGAAGTGCGCCAACAACGAGGATAATGTGACAATGAAAGCACAAGATAACGCGGACACAGTAACGATAATGTTCGAATCGGCCAACCAGGAAAAAGTCTCGGACTACGAGATGAAGCTAATGAATCTCGACCAGGAGCACTTGGGCATTCCCGAAACGGACTATTCGTGTGTGGTGCGAATGCCTGCTATGGAATTCGCTCGCATCTGCCGTGATTTAGCCCAGTTCAGTGAATCTGTTGTCATTTGCTGCACTAAAGAAGGTGTCAAATTCTCTGCAAGCGGCGATGTTGGCACCGCTAACATTAAGTTGGCCCAAACCGGTTCCGTTGACAAAGAGGAGGAGGCTGTCATCATTGACATGCAGGAGCCAGTCACCCTCACTTTCGCCTGTCGTTACCTGAATGCCTTCACCAAAGCCACGCCCCTATCGACACAAGTTCAGCTTTCCATGTGCGCCGATGTCCCGCTGGTAGTTGAATATGCCATCAAGGATCTGGGCCACATACGCTACTACCTGGCGCCAAAGATCGAAGATAACGAAACATAAACAAACGGCCGTTAATTACCTGAATCGTATTCATATTTACATATATAACACAAATAATTCTTCTCACCCACAACATTCTAATTATTAAGATTTTTACAAATAAAACATTTCCTTGGTCAATAAACTAAATAAAATGCAAAGTATTATTCGTTTAATGGCAATAACCATTTAATAACATATTACAACTAAACAGCGAAAATTCGAATTATATATTGCAGTTCTAGACTCACACAGCTTAAAGGGTTTACAATTGCAAAATATAAAGTATTTTTTGTATAGTTATAGTTAACTCAACTCCCATCTATATATGGAAATAAATTGGGCTCGTTCATAACGGGCACAGAATCCAAAGTTTGAATGAGTGTTGAGATTACATTATTTAGAATTTAGTTTATAAATATATTTTAGAGCGTGTTTACACGCTCTCAATACTTGAACGATTGGCGTTTTTTTTTTTTTGTTACTTTAATGTAGAAGCTATAGCCTATCTATAATATAGATATATTATTATAATTATATTCGTATTTAGCTGGCATTACAAAACATATAAAGCTTAGCTAACTGTGTTATTCGATTATATAAAAAGTGTATAAAAAACTTTTCGAGATGCAAAAAAAGCAAGAAATGTGCCCAATTAACAACATGTTATTCTTGCATGTAACAAACGGTGTATAAATATTAATATATACTATATAGTTTCTAAAAAAGAATAAATATAGATTGTTCTTAAGGCGCTGTCGATGTGGCTGAGCACGCACTCGGACTGGAAGTCTCGTCGTTGCCAATGCTATCGTCGTTATTGTCCGTGGACACCTGAAGCAATGACTGCAATGATTTGATGCAGTGCTTGGAGCCATCCATCGCCTCATTAGATAGCTATATTGAGGTTTATTGTTAATTTTAAATGCCATTTGTTGTCGGGTTTGCTTACACATACCATAGTAAAGTTGAGGAAACCATGTGGTAATCCCTCAAGTATCTCCAAGCTTACTTGGCGTCCGAGTCGCTTCAACTTCTTGGCAAGCATAACGCAGTCGTCTAGGCAAGGATCCATGTTCAGCGTCTATAATAAGGAATACAAATAAGTAAGGAATCGATTGACTTGTGTGTCTGTTGTTCACTTACCAGTATCTTCGTCTCTGGCAGCTGTGAAAGCCACTCGTCGCTAGCCCAATAGGGTGATAGAAACGGATCTTTGGGCACGTCAAATGCAAACTCTTCACTGGGACTACGTGCAATTAAAGCATCCATATTGCGCACATCCTGTTGGCCAGGTGCAGTGGTGCCGTGTATCTCGTAGGATTGTGTGCATCGATTAATTATATTGTTAACTGCCTCCTGCAGGCGACCAGGCAGCGTGTCCATGGCCATCATCTCCCGTCCCGTTTCAACAAGTATATTTTCCTCTGAGCGGCTCTTGGCATGCCCATTCAATAGCGTGGATTTTGGAGCGATCTGAGCCGTGTTCTCTTCTGTGGCCTCCATGGTGGCGGTGTCAATAAGATACTTGTCTAGAAAACTATCAATATAGGCAGCTGATGCGGCATCTTTGGGTATCTCAGCTGAGATCTCGATCGGATAATGTTCGATGGGCTGCGAGTCGTCCTCGAAGGACACGCAGGAGCTGTTGTCGCTGCCCTCAGTATTTGGCAAGTCTGTGCGCTCCACTGTCTGACTATGATACGATGCACTGGCAAAGGTGTCGCTACTCTCCTCCGCTTCATCCCCATCATCTGACTGATTAAGGGGCTCGAGAGGCGTTAGCGGACTCCTGGCGGTTGAGGTGCGTCGGCTGGAATTGAGACTCAGTGTTGGTGGCTTCTCCACATCGACTCCAGCTGCCTGAGCATTGCGAATCTGCTGCAACTCTTCGACCTGCTTGGCATTCTCCTGGAGCATTTCATTCGTTGGTGCTGCGTAGGCACGAAGGCATCGCATCATGAAGCCAAATGGTAGCAGTGGATCCATCAGGCAAAGCAGACGAGCCGGACTGGGCACAAAGCTGACCAGTGTGGGACAATAAGCCAGGAACAAGCCATCCGGAATCCGCACACCCTGCTCAATACACTTGAGCGCCAGGCCAATGGACAGATTCGCACCGGCGGAGTCGCCAGCGCAGATTACACGTTCCGCTGTTGTGCCCAGCAGCTCGGCATTGTTGAGCAGCCAGCAGTAGGCGTAGTAGACTTCTTGAAGTGCACGTGGAAACGGTGCTTCTGGCGCCAGACTGTAATCCACCGAAAGTATAGGCACATCCAGGGCCACAGCCCAATCGCGTAGATACAGCTCGTGCGATTTAGATGACTGTGCCACAAAACCGCCACCATGGCAGTGGAACAGTATGGATTTCGATGCCGCTGCCGGTCGACGCCAGCCACGATAGCGTCCCTCACCAAGCATTCCCGTGCGTCTTTTGGCGCTTAGAAGACGCACCGACACGGGAAGACCGGGTCCAAGATGCGCACTGGGCACAGGAATATCCACAAACTGCAAGTGATCCTCAGCTGATCCGCGGGCTGGCAAGCGCAACGGTTCGGCGGGCAGCTCAATTATGCGATTCACCTTGATTGCAGTGCCCACAATGCTGGGCAGCTTGTGCATTAGCTCCGACTCAGCTAGAAACCAGAAGGATTTGCAAAAATCTATTTTCGCATTCTGCGAAATGTTTACAATGCGTCTGGCTCGCAGTTCCGGATTCATAAGATATTTGCCACTTGACCAGAGGCTTCGGGTGGTCTTCAGTATAGCGCTGCTGCCATTGTCCGCATGGGAGTAATAGGTTTCCGAGTAGCTGGCCATGCCAATGCCCAGAAAACGCAGCACACCACGTATGGAGTCACCATACTGAAAGCCCAAGCAGCGTCCATAGAAACAATACTGATTGATGGTGTCGCCCAGTTCAAAGAGCTGCTCGGCCGTATGCTTTCCGCTGGCAAACAGATCCCCCGACGTCGTTGACCACTGTCGCAGGATCAGCAGATACTGCAGACAGGTGCACAGGGAGCAGAGCAGCTGGGAACAAGCCTCCACCTCCTTCATGTAGTATTTCTTGCGAAAGAAGAGCGTGGCCCGGGTGGCCAGCAACTGTTGGCATATACTGCGTCCATGTGAGATGCACGCGTTGGTCACATAGATAAAGCTGCGATATCCATTCCCCGGCGTACTCTCATCAAAGTCATACTCGTGGGCAAAGGCATCGATTTGCAGGACCAGCCGATTGGCCAGCACTATGAAATCCTGCCAGGCAATATGTGCGGCATGCAAGCGTTGTCCATATTCCGTGGGATCCTTGGCAAAGTATGCGGCATGCTCCCTGCAATCGCAGTACAGTTTGTGGTATGCGGGTTGCAATTCGGCGGGTATTGGGGTACTTATAGTTGCGGGTGGACTTGGAGGTGGGGTTGTGGCCGTGTCTGTGGGTGTGTGCGTGTGTGTGTGTGCTGCTGGCGCCACTTTTCCATTGACCTCATCCTTCGCCTGCGCCAGTTTGAGATTGTCCTCGAAGTGGGCGTTCGCCTTTGTCGCTGTTGTCGGCGCTGCAATCATTGCAGGGCTACAGCGTGAAAAGAAACAATTAACAAGACTTAAAATACACATTTTTTAATTTGGTTGTAATATTGTAAAAACAAATCATGTTGTATTGTGTTTATTTATATTCTCTTTTGGTCGATTTTGTGTAGTTTGTTTCAAAACCAAAGAAATAAATTTAATTAAATTCAGTTTGTGGATATGCTCAACTGATGGAAGTTTATAGAATTTCTCCAAACATACTTATAAATCATTAGCGGGATTTTTATTTTACACTTATTTAATTGGTCAGTCCATAAACACTTTCACTTTTACAAATACTACGCACTGCGCAATACGAAATTTCGACATTGTAAATTTGTATCCTTACGACTCTTTCTTAACTAAATTTTTAACTTACTACTGGTTTGTTCGTTCTGTTTTTTTATTTCATGGCTTTTTAATTAATATTAGCTTTAATAATAATATTTGCATTTGTCGTTTCGTTCTGTAAAAGCTTAAAGACGTTGCCAGTTTGTAGAAAAAAGTTGCCGTTTATTTGAACGTTGCCAGACATAGAAAGCTGATGGTCTTAAAATCCACGAATCCGTAACACATGACTATTAAAATACGTTGGCAGCACTACATTTGTAAATCAGCTGTGCCGTCTTATTTCAGGTCAAGAAATCGGCAAAATTCTAACAAAAATGCAGCGAAATTTTAAAAAATTCTAGGTTTAAAATATAAAATTTTTTTTAGCAATACTAAATAGTTTCTATTAACCTGTTTTTAATTTGAAGTTTGGTTTATTTTTTAGGTAAAACCTAATCGAACCAGATCGGCATTTTTTACTGGGTGGCAGCACTGCCAATATTTCGCAACAGAAACATCGGATCGGATCAGGTTGCAGTTTCAATACTCAAAATAATATAATGTGCGTTTGACACTAAAGAAATTATTGAACGCAAACAATCATGAGTGTCAGCATTGTGCAGTACTTTGGAGAACAGAATAGCAAATGTGGCTACTGTTCGGGAACGAATTGCAGCAGGTCTCACGGTAAGAACGCATTTTAAAAACGAAAACAAGACTTAAAGTGCAATGTACTTACTACTTCTTATTCGATTCCTTTTTCATTCATGTATAAATGTATGTGTGTGTGTGTGTGTGTGCGTCATACAGGCATGCATGCGTATCGTTTAGCCTGTGATGACTACCAAGAGCTGATCGATCGCGGTTGGCGGCGTTGCGGCAACTACTGCTATAAGCCGCAAAACAACGTAACCTGCTGTCCCTGCTACACCATCAAGTCTGATGCGCTGGAGTTCAAGCTGTCCAAGTCGAATAAGCGAATATTGAGGCGCATGAATAAGTTTCTGCGTGATGGCAAACGTGAGCCGGATGAATCAACAACGCCAAAGAACGGCGATGGCGATGATGTTGGCAACGGTGTCAATATAAGTGAACTTCAACCCCAGCTGCCTGATAAGAAGCCCTCAGTGATTGATGTGGATCACGTTCAGAACTTGGCACAGTCTCGTGGAGCGCAACTGGAGACGACAAAACCCTTGGAAACGCTCGAATCGAAGTCAGGAGACGGAGATCATTCAGCGTCCTCGCAGGCAGCCAACAAATGCAAACGTGAGTGCATAGTTTGACTTAATTAAATATGTATATTTTAATTAAATTCATTTAACTCAATATCTGCAGTCACGAACTCAAATCCACCGCGAAAGAAGGCCAAACAAATGCGCCTGGAGCGGAGGCAGGCCAAGTTAGGCATCCCCGTAGAGCAGGCACCGACTAAAACGATGACACAGGAGAAAAGTTTACGAGATTTTCTATCTGCAGCGAGTGAGACTGACAAGCATAAGCTGAAGGTATGTATGCAATGATAACATTTGCTAAAAGTACAACTGCAACTTTAACTAAGATTAATTGCATTTACTAAATACCAATATTCGTATGTAGCTCGAGATAAAAATTTTCCGAAACACTATATAAACAAACCGTATAGTTAATTGGCGAGTTATCTTTTTTAATTGATAAATAAGCACATTCTTCTTTGCAACTCTCTTATATTAAATAAGAAGATAAAAAGCGTCAAATTTTCAAATTAAGCAAATGTTATCATGCTATAAGTATAAATTGCAACCGTTTGCAGAACGACCAGCTGCGATCCCTTTATATCATATAATTGTTTGTAGTATGTTTTTGTTGTGCTATTGCCTCCAAGTGTCCATAAGCCCCTATATGTACACACATCGTATTTGTGCTATTTGTTGCAGATCGTTTTGGTCGCTGCCTCAGATATACAACGCAGTTGTACCGATGAAGTACACGCATTGTATCGCAAATATCAAATAGTCATTCACAATGATAACCCCGCACGTCTAACACTAGCTAGTATGCAGCGGTTTTTGGTTAAATCACCCCTAAAGGTAATTATAAAATGATTCTCTTTTCTTTCTTATTAATTTTACCATAGCTGAGTTTGGTCAACGTCCATGAAGCTGAATTCGATCGGACACTGTCGCAAAGCTATAAGCTATATCAGAAGTATCAGATCGCCATACACAATGATCCGCCAAAAAATCAGGAAGCTTACAAGGATCATCTGAAATTATCGCCCATGAAGGTTGCTAATTGAAATAATAACATTCAATCATATATAATATATATTTCACTAATCATAAACAAATCTATAATGTTCCATGGTTGTTATTGTTTGCAGCACGAAAAAAATGAAGATGCCCCCGAAATGGGCTACGGATCATTTCATCAGCAATACTGGTTGGACGATAAGCTTATTGCTGTTGGTGTCATTGATATTTTACCCGGTTCAGTTAGTTCTGTGTACTTTTTCTACGATCCCGACTACAGTTTTCTCTCACTGGGCACTTATGGATCGTTAAGGTAAGTTTTCAGTGGACTAGTTGGCAAAATATATATTTAAATACTCATATTTGTAATTTTTACATATTTTATTAGAGAAATTGATTTGGTGCAGACGATTGCCGAGCGAGTGCCCGCTTTAAAGTATTACTACATGGGCTTCTATATACACTCGTGTCCCAAAATGCGATACAAGGGAAAACTATCTGCCTCATATTTGCTGTGCCCAGAGACTTACGTTTGGTTGCCCCTAACTGATGGTAACAGATGACTAAATACTTATTGAATTAATGTTGATAATTTATTTCTTTTATTATTCTAGATATACGTAGTAAACTTGATGCGCAAAAATATCAACGTCTCAATCCGGTTGCTACTGATAAGGATGTGAATGAATTTTTGAATCAGCATTTAGACGATGTACAACTTCTGCTGGATGCTAGAACCTGTATCACATACCAGAGATTTATACGGGTAAATATAAATTCATTAATAAGTTACACATTTTCGTGATTTTTATCTAATTTTTTTGTTCTAAACTCCTTTTCTAATTGAAATAGATGGTTGGTGCTTTTGGAGAACGTGAGTCAATACTTGAGTATTGCAAGCTTGTGGGTAAAGTCTGTGCACACCGAATGGTCTACGTGAACATGTCATGAACTGGCATACTATTAATAAAAAGAAAATTTAAAATGCAAATTAATTCTCACATATTTCAATTAAGTTTACAGCCTTAGCTAAGTAGTGCAAAATTGTGTCATTCAAATATAATTGATTATACTCTGTTGAGCCTAGCAAATATTTAAGTTCATGTTTTAAAACTCAGCTTTAACAAATAAAGAAATTAAAATGTTTAGCAAAATGATAAACACCAGTGTAATCAATAAAATGCAGTTAGTTTACAAAACAATTAGTCTAACATCTAGAAACACATGTATGTACTATGTACTTAACTGAAAAAAAAAACACTTGTGATAAATGTGATAGCACGAACGACACGCAAATTAACAACTGTTATCACTAATCATTGCTGCTTATCTACAACAGGCAGCTAAATGCATCAATAAAACTAGATATCTGTTACTCTCAGAGAAGCAGTTGCTCCTACAAGTATTAGGTGTAATTTTGAGTGTATAGCAAAAATTCAGCATGATGACAATTTAAATATAAGGCAAAACGTTCACTGCTTGGAGTACTTGGAGTTCGGTATCTAGCACCTTGATGGCAATGCCTTTGACTGACCCTGGAATACCCTGCTAATTAGTTTGGTAATTTATTTTAACTATTTATGTCTTCAAATTCCATGCAAAAATATTAAAAATTTTTGTCAGCTTCCTTATTTTCTTGAAGTGTTGTTAATTGTTGCTTAATTGCGTTCGCTTTATCTGGTCAGTAAAATACAGTTGATAAGATTTATATCTGTATTCCAGCTAGTAAAGCAATGAAAATAGAATGACAAATCTTCAATATACTCTTAATACTATACAAAATCACGCTAATACGGAATTTCAACGCTTCTGTCATATTTTTGTGAGCATGGTTCAAGTGCGTTAATTAAACAAAATATTTACTACCAAAGATGCTGTTAATTGGCGTTTTGCACACTGATCAAATGGTGTTAATGAATGAAAGTTGTTGAGGGAGAACACAAAAAGTTTACAATTTTCGAGGCTTTAGAATCTCCACAGCCAGCAGTTTTAATTATATAACGTATGATATTTATACTATATCGAGTCTTTTGAGGATTAGGATTGTCTTACTTACGTATTATGTGGTATTTAGTACAGGGTATCTATTAGTTGACACACTCAACTGAAGCTCATTTTATAACCAAACTAAAAATATGCATAATTTAAAACATAGACTATAATAAAAAATAAAAACACGTGCGATTTGCAAAAAATAAAATGAAATAAAATGTAGTATTATTATGTTTATTTAATATGTTGAGAGCGTAATTGTTAGTGTTGTTCGTTTGATTATTGGCATTCGATTTAGCACGAATTTGTGAATTGTTATTCACATCTTAAAATTTCACGGCGTGCAATAAATCGCACGCGATATTTGTTTGGACGCGCTATCAGAGCTGAGAGAGAGTATATGTATAATAAAGCTGGCCAGAGCGTAGCGTCAATCTCGAAACCGCCAACAACAGTCAACAACAATTTAAACAATTTTTAACCGTTTGTGTTTTTGTTGCGCTGCGTTTTCGCTGCTCGAGGTTTTTGTCTGAGAGGTACATACATAAGGTAAGTTAAGTATATATGCCATTGGCAGTTGGCGATTTGGCTTCATTCGTTTCGCGGCATTCTCAGCTGGAGCTACAGTTCCCAAATCCCGCTTCCGTTAACTCCCCCCTTCGTTCCCGCACAGCTGTACAGCCTGAACGGGCAGTTCGGTTGCTAACAACGCGTACCCAAATGTGAGTGTGTATGAGTGTATCTGTGTATCTGTGTGTGTGTGTGCGTGCTGTCACAGGACATCAAGCAAAAGATACAATATCTCGTTGCTGCTATGGAAAAAACTGATCTCAGCGAATATCGTATGATTGTGCAGTGCGTTAAACAGTTACAAAATTCGACAAGTGACAAATTTTTACAAATATTAATCAGAATTTTAAACTCTAATATCCTCTTCATTAAATGTCAAATTAAATTAAATCAAATTTAGTGAAAACTTACACGTGTTTTAAATGCGTGTTTGTCTTTCATTTATTTTTAGTAATTGGGTTAAAATACTCATATTAGATATATTTTTGGCAGTTGAAATAGAAACTGGTTTGGTTTTCGGTTGTCTTTTAATGAACCTCATAAATTCTTGCAAATCTTTTGTTTCTAAATTCATTCAAAATTCTTCCATGTGGATTGCTGAATTCGGGAAGTTATTGTAAATATGCAAATTATATAATCAAATAATCAGAAAGTGGAGTCTAAGTTTATTAATAGAAGGTATTATATAATTTCCAATGGGAATGAATAATTACAGTTCTCTTTTGGAAATTTAAAGCTTTTTATTTTTTTTTTTGTTTTTTTTTTTTTTAACTTGCATTCATTTTTGCATTAATTGATCTGCTAGTTATATGTATAAATATGTACAATAATTATTCGCAATTCTATAGTATTTTCCATTTTTTTTTACCCTATATTAAATGAGAGTGTGCAAATAATTTGCGACCTTACATTATCGATTAGATCGAATTCACAGTATTAGTTTTGTAGAGGGTATATCCCCGTCTACCAATCTGTAGGACAGCCTTCTGACTTGTTACAATAATTGCGGGTGTACTTCCTATTCAATTTGATTGATATTTGAAAGTTAAGTATAACGTGCAAAAATGCAATTGCTGTGGAAATAAGTGCAAATTTGGAATTCAATTCGGTCACTGAGAACCTCAAAAACAATGGCAGATATTTAAAAAACAAACAAATGAAACAACAAATAGATAAGTAACTGCTACTAACTGGTAGAGCGTATTACATATTTCAATTTCATGTGAGATACGGTTCATTGCCATTGAATTAGTTTGCAGAATTCAGCTAAAGCAAAATGAAAATAAAAACAAAACGAGACGAAACCAAACGAAACAAACAAAACCGTCGAAAAGCCATGCAAACTGACTAAAACCAAACTGTTTAAACGTTTTTCAAAAGTCAAACCAGAAAAAAACAACAAAACAACAAAAAATCAAACCCTATAGAGATAGATGCAAACTGCCAAACCATGTCAATTGTGAGCTCATGTCTTATGTAAATGCTTAGAGCACGCGTGCTATGGGTATATAATATCTATATACTGATATGTGTCAATATATACTTTCTTATGTGTATCATCAGCATTGATAGCTAACGGTTTAATAGTGTTTTATGGGCTCGTCGCTCTTTTGGAAAAATCCCATAACAAACCCCAATATCGTGATATCGTTACCCCCTGAACGTTTTTCTCGATATTGCATGTAAATGATAAATCAAATCATTATGGATCTATAAACATTGCAACACGAGTCCGATTTTTTAACTTTACAGCCGAATAATTGACGATTAAGTTAACTTTAATGAGAATCATTTACCACTAACCAACTGCCTTTTATCAAATCAAGCGTTTATTATGGCAAATATACTCGCAATCATATATTTTACAATTACGATTTCTTCTTTGCCCTCATTTTGTTATACCATAAATTTTTAAGCTGATTTTATAAAGCCAGCACTAGCAATGACGTTGATAAAGCCCCACGCTCCCGATTAGAGACATATACAACAAATTAATTAGTAGCACTCTCAACCTAATTATACTTACTTATTACTCGTACTCCACTTTAGATACAACTGGTACATGGTAATTTCCGTACATTTTCGACTGAGTAAATTATACTTAGATACGGCTGTAATTTTGGGTTCTACCCGGTCATAATTGTTTTGCTCACTCTATCTTTCGTTCTGTTAATTTGCCCAGATTCTAAAGTAGCTAATGGATCCAGATAAAATGTGTAAATAACTGCGCTTAGACACTATGCAACAACATATTTGTCACAGTCTTTGGTAAGAAATAACTAATTTAAAAAATTCCGCACAACTGGTTTTTAAAATTCCCAATAAACTGAACAATTCCAAGTAGTATTGGCTATCAGTGTTATTATTGAAAATCCCAGCAAAGTATTCAAAGTGCCTCAAAAACTAGTCTATCAACTGTCAGTGAAAACTTGCTAATAAATTTGATTTATTTATTTTAACATAACAACAAAATATTGAATATCATTTTCCAACTATTTTAATTAAACTTTGACTAACGGAAATACTTTTATAAATAGGTTAACTGCATATTACATAATCGAGAGTAATACTTTTCTAAGCTTGGGTAATAAATTCTAGACACAAAACTATCCACAATGTTTGCAGATTTTATACATTACATAAGTTCCAGTTTAGATTTATATAGCTCTAAGATAATCTAATTTTTTACTTATTGCAAAGTGCTTTTTTAATATCTTACGACGCCCATCAACACGTAAAAGTCGAGTGCATTAATTAAGCTATCTGTCTGACTATATTTAATTATACATATCTTTATTTTGGCAAAATATATGCAAAGTATTTTACGGATGTACTACATATGATATGAGACTCAAAGGTTATTTACGATATTAGTTTGTTGTTCAATTTTTTGCTTAAAGCCAATTTAAAAAATCGTTCACTGCACGTTTCCTTGACCATGACTATCTTAAATGGTATATCTTTAATGCGATAACTTAACTGGAATATCTTTAATGCGAAATCTATTTTTGGTGGCACATTCGTACCTTAATAAACTTATTTTTGCAAATGCAAATCACGTACACGCTTCGAGTTTTTTCCTATATATACTTAGATATATAATGATGTCTATCGGTCGAGTTAATACACCTAAAAAATTACATGGAGCTGTGACAGTCACACGCAATATATTTATAGAGTTGTTGTTAATAATATTTGCGAATTGCACTTGATAAGGGTATATAGTCGGGCTATAGACTTTATGCTTCAATAATTGGTTATAACTTTCGATTGTTGCTTTTGTTTTTTATTTTTTTATAATTGTTTTTATGTTATGTGTTTTAGATTTCTTCCGTTCATTGAGAACTTTGGCAAAACCAAGACGATTGCTTATCTTTAGTTTATGGTGCCTACTTAATATTATATTTTTGTGTGTTGTTGTTCTTGGAATTTTGTGCAATATCTATCTAGAGCTTAACTAATTCAAATTGAATGATTTAAAGGCATGCTACAATCTTAACTTTATTTAATTTCCCGTAACCAAAGGTCTATCAATAGATCTCAGTCAATAGATCTCATAAATTATCCAGAACTATAGCTGAGATTTGTTAAACAAAATCTAGACCACTTGAAAATGAAACGTTATGCAAGTGGCTAACTTGAATGCGATTCACTGAAATTCCTACTACCTACCAACTACCTAATAAACTGACTTAGTTAACCCTGTCAAGCAAATAAATACACGTAACATCCACGAGGCTACCGGCTATTGACGAACTGCATGTGCAATATTTTTTTGTTTTGAATTGCTTTCGAACAGCTGTCCAAATTATATACAGAATCCAATATTTGAGTCCGACGTGCCAAGGGCGTTGCCGTAAAATACTCGTATTTAAATATTACAACTGTTCCCATACCGAATATAGACTGTTTAAAGTTTAGACAAATGACAAATGACTTTGATCTGGATACTATAATATAGTAAATGAAAGTATGAGTATTTTTGAAAATTTGACTAGCGTGCTGCAATACAATTACCTTATCAAAAACTCTATCAACAATAATGACAGCCAATAATAGCCACAGCTAAAAGTATAAATCAAAAATAAAATCAAAACACTTTAAAAATGCATGACTAGCTTTTGATATTCCAATTTATCATGTTCATAACTCAATTAAGCTTAAATGCCCTCACACGTGCGTTTGCCAAAAACCATCTGAGACGTGATCACTAACTGGTACAGATGATAATCGCTTAATTTTACTTAATTCAGATGATAAATGCATTTAAAATGACACGTGTAAATTAAGTAAAATGGAATAAAACATGAGAAGAATGCTATCATAAATTTTTTTTATAATTAAACATACTACTCCATAACTGCTAAGTTATCCAATTTATAATATTTAAGAGATGCTAAACATTTTGGCTGTCAATATTTGCATCATATCTTTGGCATAATGAATATTCATGACTAATAAATAATAATTTTCGTTTTCATTTAAGCGGCAGAAATAATAATTGAAAAGTGGTTGCCATATGATTTAAACGACAATTAACGTCTCTAAACTCGTTAAATTTATCGACAATACGTGAAACATTATTGAACCGAATGTAAATACCTATTGGACAGTTTTTACTTATGTATGTAGTATATGCATGAGTGAATTTTAATGTTTTAAAAAAAATAGCAACTCAATTACGCGTTTAACTTTTATCAAAAAGTAATAATTTAAATGAGACGAATAAGATCTAATTATTTTTAAGAAAAACAAGAAGATGATGAAGCATCGATGTTTCACAGATCAGCTGACATAATAAAGCCAGTAAAAAAAATACCTCCGCATTCTCGCTTTACGACGCATAATTTAAATACTTATTAAAACTTTATACTATACACAAAAATGAGTGCAACTTCCCTTGCAAATGCGTAATATTAACTGTTTCCTGTTATCGTCTTTCAGTTAAAACCGACGTGCGGCTCAATCACAATAACAAGCTGCCAAAATGGCTGTTATTCCCTGCTGTAAGTACTCGTTATTTTATTTTTGGTATGAATTAAAATGTGCATGCTTGATACTACCTAAATAAATTAATCAACAGATCGTTAGATAATTTAAAAATATTTATTGGTGAATTCAATTTAATTAATTGGCTATTTTAAATTAAATTTGTTTTTGACCTCAAATTTTTAAATAAAAAAAATATGTATTGATTAATTTCATACTGTCTCTATTTAAATTTATTAGTAATTTATACACTTTTTTTTACACTTTTTAAAACATTTTAGGCTGTTTTAAATTAAATATGCTTTTGACCTCAAATTTTTAAATAAAATATATTTAATGATTAATTTCATACTGTCTCTATTTAAATTCATTAGTAATTTATACCCTTTTTTACACATTTTTCAAAACATTTTAATATACCTTTTTAATGCCTTTCAAGGGGTATAAACCTCGAAATGTCTCATAAATAAGTTTCACGTGAGACTCAACCGAAAATCCCCGAGAAATGAGAGTGGCAAATATCGGAATTTACGCGTGTGTCAGTTTTTTAACACCTGACAGGGCACAAAACAAAATAAAGATGAATTTGACAGATCTTAGATTGACTACTGTTCAACTATAAATAGACAAACTTAATGAATAGCTAACGATCAGCAATAATAATAACTAGAATAATAAACAACAATATTTATTATCATCCGCAGTTTATGTGCCGAAGCGCGTGAATGTGGCCATAATGCTGTTCATGATTTGTCTGGTCAATTATATGATGCGGGTTAATCTGTCGATCAATATTATTGCAATGGTTGAGGAGCGAGATGAGAACGGCACAGTCGTTGAAAAACCGGATGTATGTATTAATATCAATGATAATTATGATAGCAATGATAATTTAACTTAATAAAATTCCTAATCCTATTTAAATTTGCAGTTTGGCACGCGCTACGAATGGTCACAAAAGGATCAGGCATTGCTCCTGGGTGGTTATTTTTATGGTTACATGATCACCTCGCTGCCAGGTGGCACGATAGCCGAGATGCTTGGCGGACGCAATGTGGCAGGTTACACTTGCATGGCAGCTGCAATTTTAACGGCTTTAACACCTTTGGCCGCTTCCTGGGATAAATATGCGGTGTTTGTTGTGCGATTCCTGATTGGTCTGCTTACGGGCGTGGTTTATCCATGCTGCCACAATTTGGTATCAAAGTGGTCACCACCAGATGAGAAGGGTAAATTTGTTGCCTCATTGATGGGTGGCACATTCGGAACTGTCATCACTTGGCCACTTTGTGGCGTGATCATTGAGAAACTTGGCTGGGTCTGGGCCTTTTATATAGTTGCCATTATAGTGCTTGTGATTGTGGCACTTTGGTTCTATTTGGTAACCGATACGCCGGCACAGCATAAGCACATTAGCCTCAAGGAGAAGGAGTTTATTGAAAGCAGTCTCGGCGACACAGTGGGCAACAAGCCGGTAAGTTTGACACTATACCCTGTAAAATATATGAAGTAATCCCCAGGGAATTAAATTAAAACAAATATCGGTTCCAATTTTGGTTTAAAACTACTCTAGTATGGAAATTAAAATCAAATGAAGAATTAAAGTTAAGATAGATATGATATTTCGTTTGCAAATTGATTCAGTTTTGAGAAAATTATGACAGTATCAAGTGGATCCGACTTTTGAACAAGCAACTTTACAAGCAAAAAATTTTTGTCCAATTTAGCATATTTTTAAAAAAAATTTGAATCACGATTAAACTGTTTTTTTTTTACGCTAACTACAATATAAGAAGTTGACTGAATGTGTAGCTTTTGGATTTTAAATTTTCATAATTTCAGAATGTCAAAATTTTTTGAAATAAAAAATAAATAACTTGAATGAAAATCGATTTAGTTTTGAGCAAGTTACAAGCGTTTCCAGCTGATCCGACTTTTAGTCGGGCCAACGTACAATACAAAATAGTTATTTAAATAGATAATTTTTAATGAAAAGCTAAATTGAATGAATTTATAAAGAAAAAAATAAACGAATTGAAGTGAATTTCCAGACTATCTTCCCTATTTTGAATTCTTAAAAATTGTACTTTTGTAATTCTTATCAAAATAGCAAGATATAAAATTAATATTTTCATTATTACTTGTAGAAATGGCCTCCATACAGGCAACTGGTTGTCTCCCCTCCCTTCTGGGCTCTGACACTGCTGCATTACGGTAGCATGTGGGGACTGTTCTTCCTTCTGACCGCCACGCCCAAGTTCTTGAGCGAAGTGCTGGGCTTCGAGTTAAGCTCAGCCGGATTCCTGTCCAGCTTGCCGCATATTGCCCGTCTCTTGGCCGCCTTTGCTTTTGGTGCCATTGCCGATTGGATACGCCGTAAGGGCTGGTGGGGAATGACATTTACGAGAAAGGCGTTCTGCTTGCCATGTGAGTAATTGAGGATTTTAATGATTTTTGATTTTCATTTAATTGATTTCTTGTTCTTCTAGCTCACATCTTGCCCGGCATAATGCTCATCGTTTTGGCCTTCTTTGGTCGAGATCCATATGTGTGTGTGGCCATAATGACCATCTCGTTGGGCTTTAATGGCGCTGCCACTGCCTCCAATTTGGCCAACTCTCAGGATCTCGCTCCCAACTTTGCGGGTACCTTGTACGGTATTATTAATTGTCTGGGCACGACACCAGGATTCTTCTCACCATTGATTGTGGCTGCATTTACCTCAGAAACGGCAAGTTTTACTTAATATTATTATTATTAAATAACTTTATATTAATTATCTTTTATTGCTTATACATTTTATAGAATACCATCGATGATTGGTTCTGGGTATTCATAATCGGTGCTGCCGCCTATATTTTGCCGGCCCTATTTTTCTGGGTCTTCGGTTCAGGAAAGATACAGAAATGGAATGAGGTGGCAACCAGCGAACCGAGGGAGGATGTTGTAAACACAAAGTTGTAATTTGTGTCTTGGAAATTGGCTGTGATGTTGTAGTAATAATGCCATATAATTATGAACAATTTTTGTTTGTATATGTATGTATTTTTATTTGTAATTGCACTTTCGGGTGCGAATCCTATTAAAATTAAAGCTGTCTATTTATTGTTGTAAATCGAGTTGTCTTTGCTTAAGATTATTGCTCTCGTTTTGCTTCAAAGCTTTGCTTTTGAAGCATATTAGAACGTGTTGTTTTGTCAAAAAAAAAAAGATAATCAACAAAAACCTTAGATTTGTCGAAGGGGAAATATTAAAACTGGTTGCGGTTTCTGCAGACGTTAATTTTTGCGCATTCAAGCAAAAAACCCCAAAATTGACACAACAATTAGTTAAATTTTAATCAAAATGCAGAAGTGCAAACCTCGTATTTTTTTGTGTACTATGTTGACAAATGACTTTTATAAATTAGCATCAAGGTCTTGAGCCTATGAAGAAACCGTGTCAAGAGAGCTTTCTAAAAATATAAATCGAAATACTGCGCAACATTTTTGTTCCCAATTATTTACACAAATAATTTGCGAAAACCTACGTAATTACCCAAATATGTATTTACAAAATTAATATGATACAAGTAAAAGTGCTTCTGACAAGTGAAAAATACCCTGTGCTCAAGTTTCTGTTATTTTTTTAAATGGAGCTAAGACTCACCAGAATGTTTTCTGGTTCTCATTATTTTAAACGGATATTTGTTCGTAGTTAATTTTCACAACTTCTATTCAAAAAAATCATTTAAATAATTTTCAAATCAAATTTTTACGCGCCCAACTATCGATAACTATTGCACGACCAGTGTAACGAGAGCTTATCGAGGTACACACTGGTCACACTGTTTTATGATAACATATCCATGTTGAGTATAACATAATGTTAAGTTAACATTAACGCAAACTTAACACTTCTGTTTTGTTGTCGATTTTTTAGTAAAAAGTTATAAAATAAACGCGTTAACGCGACAGCGTGCACATTACTTTAACAATTAGCACAATAAAAACATTAAAATGACCGAAGTGGAAGCTGTACAAATTATTGCCGAATCGTTGAAGCAACAGGTAAGCTAAAATTCTATTCGCTTTGCGGCCTTTTACCTCTGTCTGTAGTGATATGCAGTTTTTTGTTGTTCTTTTGGTTTTTGCATACCAACAAGCAACAACAATTGTGGGAAAGAAGAATGTGCAGTGCGTTCAACTGTAGAATTAACGGTGTCCGTGCACCATTTGTAGCTTATCTGCCAACTGTTTGTTGTACAAAGTTCAAAAGTACTCAAAAGTGTCCAAGCATTGTTGTTATTGCATACTAAAATATACATATGTGTGTGTGTTTGTTGCCTTGATTATATTACTATGGTTGTTGCTGCTGTTGTTGTTGTTGCCAACCGGTGGCTTTTAATAGCGATATAGATACGAACGGATCTTGATAGAAAGAACTACGGCCCCAATGTTCCAAAGTTGTTGGAACACGACCTAATGAATTAAGCAGTAAATCACACGAGTTTCGCGACTGATTAAAATCAATAAGCAGATTCACAGAGGCCCCTAACCAAGTTTGGCCAAATTGTAATTGCCCAATTGAACTTTAAACTATTTATGAATATGTATATTAGTTTTACAACTTGTTTGGTTGTAGAAATCATAAAGGGTTGCGGGACTTGCCTTGTTATCAATATAATGCCTATCAGATTTGTATTTTACACTTATTGATGATAATTAAATTTTGTTTAATAGTGTAACGCGTTTAAGAAGGCGTGGCATATATAGTATACTTTTGATTAGCCTGATGAACTGAGTCGTTATAGCCAAATAATTCTGTTTCCGTTGTGAAATCTCTCAGTTTTAAAGTATATTATGATGATATCTATATCATAACGCCAATCGATCAAACATCGAACTTTGTCATGAAACACTATAGTTCTTCAGATTATCTCAAGCAGTTTATCAGATTATGCAGATTAACCTATCGGACTATTATATCATATAATTGTTATAAAAACGATCAAAAGAAAAGCAACCTTTAGTATTCCAAAAATTCTTGTTTCTTGAGATATCTTAGCCAATCTCACAAATTCGGCATGTAATACTGGCTTATAAATACTGACCAAATTTTCTTAATATTGGACTATTGTATCCGCTGATAATTGAATACAGCGCTCCTTAAGTACTGAAGTTGGCCTTTCTTATTGATATTATTTAAATTAGCTCTTATTATTACAATATACTTATTTAAATGCTCCCTAAAATTCCTTTAATAACCTTGTAAATGACTTGCAGGGCGTGGATTATGTGTTCGGCATCATTGGCATACCCGTCATCGAGCTGTCCATGGCCTTTCAGGCCGCTGGACTCAAGTACATTGGAATGCGCAATGAGCAGGCCGCCTGCTACGCTGCTCAAGCCATTGGCTACATGACTGGAAAGCCTGGCGTCTGTCTGGTTGTCTCTGGACCTGGTTTGCTCCATGTTACTGGTGTGTAATTGAGATTCAATATTGTTGACTGTCTATTTAATATATGTATTTGAATTTGTAGGTGGTATGGCTAATGCTCAGGTTAACTGCTGGCCACTGATTGTGATTGGAGGTGCCACGAATCAGGATCACGAGGGTATTGGCGGCTTTCAGGAGTGTCCCCAAGTGGAGCTTTCGCGTCCGTACTGCAAATATGCAGCACGTCCGCCGACTGCTGCTCTGATTCCGCTGCATGTTGAGAAGGCCGTGCGTTATGCCACCTACGGTCGTCCCGGCGTGGCTTACTTGGATTTCCCCGGCAATATCCTGCAATCGAAGGCAACTGAGTCTCGTATCTACAAAGCACTGGCGCATCCTGCTCCACCATTGGTCTACCCGCCACATGACGAGGTCATTCGTGCTGCTCAGCTGCTGCGTCAGGCCAAGCGTCCACTGGTGATCATTGGCAAGGGTTCGGCATATGCTCATGCGGAGAACACACTGCGCCACTTTATTGAAAACACAAATCTACCCTTCTTGCCAACGCCCATGGGCAAGGGTGTGGTCTCTGACACGGCTGCTCAGTGTGTCTCCTCCGCACGCACCTTGGCGCTGCAAAAGGCCGATGTGGTGTTGCTTTTGGGCGCTCGTCTCAACTGGATTCTGCACTTTGGACGCACTCCACGTTACGATAAAGATGTAAAGTTCATCCAGGTGGATATCTGCCCCGAGGAGCTGCACAACTCGGTTGTCGCATCAGTTGCAATTCAGGCGGACATTCGCCCCTTTGCCGAGCAACTTTTCGAGCAAATGAATGCGGTGAACTTCCGCTTTGGCTATGAACAGGATTGGTGGAAGCAACTGGCAGCCAAATGTAAACAAAATCGCGATACAGTTCATCAAATGTCAATGAATACATCGACGCCGCTCAACTACTACGCGGTCTTCCATCATCTGCGCGAACTGTTGCCACGTGATACAATTATTGTTAGTGAGGGCGCCAATACCATGGATATTGGTCGTTCCATGCTGCTTAATGAGCAGCCCCGTCATCGTCTCGATGCTGGCACCTTTGGCACCATGGGAGTGGGTCCGGGCTTTGCCGTTGCCGCTGCGCTTTATTGCCGTGACTTTGCACCTGGCAAGCGTGTGCTGTGCGTGGAAGGTGACAGTGCCTTTGGTTTCTCTGGCATGGAAATTGAGACAATGGTACGCTACAAGCTACCAATTACCATTGTCATTGTGAATAACAATGGCATTTACGGTGGCTTTGATAAAGACACCTTCGAAGCCATACGCAGCGAGGGAGACCTAACGCAAATGTAAGACATTTAGCTTATCAGCTTATCCGAATAACGGGTTAACTAATCTTATCATGTTTTCCTTATATAGTACACCACCATCAGCATTGGGCGTTCAGGTGCGCTACGAGGAGATGATGAAAATGTTTGGCATGCAAGGCTATTTCTGCACCGAGATCGAACAGCTCCAATCAGCGGTTAAGGCGGCTAATCAACTGACGGATAAACCCACCATTATCAATGTGGCAATTAGCCCATCGTCGGATCGCAAGCCGCAATCTTTCAACTGGCTCACTGAATCAAAACTTTAAGGCACAATGAAATCCCCTACACATGTTTTTATAAGCAGCAACGTTTACAATTAGTTAATAAGCACACAGTTTCGCGCATTCCTAAAGATTTTAAAAATGCATTTGCCACGATATTGTCTTTTTTGTATATACACAACATAAAATGCAATTTTTATAAAGCCAACGATTGTAGAACTTCAGATGAGAATTGCTAACTTTAGAAACTTTGCTGATATTCTGCGAGAGAGCAGTTCTATATAATGTAGAGTTAAATAGGATAAAAATTGCTTTTATTCAATTTCAAGTTCACAGCTCTATAGCAAATTGAAGAATTGTTTTAATAATTTACAATTTCTTCATTTTGTAGTAGTTCTTTGAACTGAAACCAAGTCGTATAAGGTTGCTTAATAGTTATCGCGAATCAGCTCCTCTTCCAGTCCCAAATATTGTAGAAACCAATTGAAATCCACCAGGCGTCCCTTGTGGAGAAACGGTAGCTTGGGGCACAGTTCAAAGGCGATGTTGAGGGGTGCAATGTCAGGCACCTGGTCGGCACTCATATTAAAGAATCCCAGCACATCGCGCACCTCAATCTCGCCCTGCGTATTCCGTTGCAGCACATGCAGTATATCCTCCACCAGTTCCAGGCTAAAGGGCAATCGACAGCCACGCAGCGTGGATCGCACTTGAGCCTCCGATATATATGGCTTGCACGTTGGATTAATGTGACTCAGGTGCTCGGTCAACTCCTCCGCATTGTTCCACAGGGCACGTTTTAGCTCCAGTTGAGCGGCGGCTCGCACATGATTCCGGTCACAGCTTGGCGGCGGCATTTGCTCCGCCGAGAAGAAACGACAGACGGTGACGATTTCGTGGTTCAAAAGTGACTCCTTGGACAGATAAGACAACAACGTTGACTTGAGTTTGTCATAGCTAACGGTGGTGTTATCGCCCAGGTCAACATCCGGCTTGCAACGCAGCACAAACTGTTTGTATTGCGGACGCACTGCATCGCGAATCTTTTTCATGATGGAGCGTATGTCTGCCACCGGAAACTATAGAGGAAAATAAATATATTTAATCGGAATATTATTCTATAAGAACTATATACCCACCTCATTGGGATGTTGTTCCATGTAGAGCAATGTAAACTCATCCGCCGAAATGATGTGAAAGATGTGATCCTTCAGGTTAACCGTGGAACCAATGTAGAAATCACTGGCACGAAAATACTCCGGTCGTGCCGAGCTGAACTTTTCCTGTCCGGGCAGTGGAACCCGTGCTCGCTTCAGGAACTCACCGCCCACAAATCCTGAATTGCGTCGGGCGACCTCGTAGATCTGAACCGTATCATCGGCCAGATAATAACTGATAACAAAACTGCGTTCGCAATTTTCCCGTATAACAGACATTAATTTTGCTCCAAAGCGAAGGATGCAACCGTCATATTTGAAGAGCTTCTTGAAGTCGGCCTGAGGTGCCTTGGGTTCCACAGTGAGGCAGTTACCCTCGGAGTCCTCATAGCTGCCCCAGCCATTGTACGGCGGCAGACGACGTGCCTGACCTTGGTAGCAAGGACGCTCATCACTTCGATCCGGCTGAGGTTGAGGCGTAAAGTCCTGAATACCATACTACAAATGATAAATATATAAATAATATATAGTTATATGTCTTCAATTTCCTTCTACCTTCTCCCTGTAGTAGTGTTGGGTGAACTGATCGCAGCTGGTGAGGATTACGTCGCGTCCAAAGACATTTAACACAGCGCCAATTTGTAAATCCTGATCCGTATAGTGTTGCACCTGCTTCTGGCCCGTATTCAGTGGATCTGTCACATAGCGCACATCCCGCATATTAGTACCCAAGACATTCAACAGAGTTACGGAAGTTTGTTGACCCGGCAGCGCGAGACCCGTAAAATCCTTAGGTAGCTTGGCACGTTTCAGAAATGTGCTGGGTCCCTCACGTCCCGAATTTCTTGGAAACTTCTCCTTAATGTCAATGGTATCATCAGCCAGATAGTAACAAATGTCCAGCTTGCGTACATCTCCAAACTCGGAACGATCATTCCAATAACCCTGGAACTTGAGCACCCGACGATCAAACTCCAGAAACTGAGCAAATGCATGTCGTTTGGGTAAAGCACTCGTATCTGGTCTGGGAGTGTGCTTTAAAGCGGATCGCTTGCGCATTTCCGTAGTGGGATCACTAAAGATCAAAGAAGGTAAAAATCAGTTTTAATAAATTCATTATATCATGCAAAGGATAAAAAAGATAATTCCTACTTGGGTTCTATTAGGGAGACGGGCACAGGAATTCCAGCCCGATTGAGAAACTGCCGTGTGAAGATGTCACAGCCACTGATGTGATAGACACGATCGAAGATCTGCACATTGGTGTCCACATTAAGATCAAAGATGGAAATGAATTCACGATCACCGGGCGGTGATTTCGGAATACGCTGACGATGCACCAGGCAGCCCTGTGGTATGCCCGAGTTCTCCACTTTGGGCTCTGTGATTTGCATGGTGCCATCCTCCAGATAGAAGTAGATCTTTACCTTGCGCACCTGATACGGAGCATGATAGATCTCCGTCAGCGGCTCCTTGAAGTAGGCACTGAAGCAGAGCACCTGTTTATCATATGCCAGCCACGGTGGCAACTTGATGCTGATCTTTGGCGTCCACATTGCACTCATCTCGGTGGCCACCGGTGGACATTTGGGATCCACAAGCGGCCCATTGGGCTCCACCAGCTCCGGTTCCCGCCGATCCGAGAGCATATGTATGCCCTGATAATGCATCAGCGTCTGTCGTCGCGGATGGCTTCTTTTGCTATACTATAAACCATCGGGATAGGTGTTAATATCTTAATCGTGGACAACATTAAATCGTTTCACTCACGTCATAGAACTGAGCACCTGGCAGCAGCGGCATTCCTGGCAGTCGCAACATTCTAACGGGTTTATTATTCAAAATATCCAAATCGTTTACACTTCTAAATTTAGTTCAAGTTTATGCCAAATTTAATTATACTTAATTTTTTTGTTTTTGGCCAAAAGGTTTGCTTGTAATTTAATTAACTTGAGTAATTTTTTGAAATTTTAAGCTGTTTTGACATTTTCACTGTTCGATAAATGGAACAAACAGCACTATGGCAATGCCACAATTCGCCATGGCAGCAACAGCAACTGGTAGCGGTTCAATTGCTGTGGATGGGTTCATGGTGGTTGTCAAGGAAGTGGTGCTCCAAAAGGGATTCACTTGTTTGATGTTTAATGTAAAGAATTGCATAACATCTTTGTTGGAATGTTGGAAATGAAACGATTGTTGCTGGACTTTCAGGGGAAAGGTATGGAACAAATATATAGTAATAAAATAAATTTAACTTTTTTAATTTTTATTCCAAAATAAATTATAGGTCAAACAATGATAAAATCGCAATGAAATCGCTGAAGATTTTATAAAGTTATAACACTTTGAAGTTTTTGAAAACGTGTCAAGGACAAAATAAGGAAAAATCTACAGGGACAGAGAAGTTTTGATACAAAATCGAAAAAGGAAATCAGTTAAAATTTGTCCAAGTTATGACAGTTTGAAGTTTTAGAAATCGTGTCAAGGGCAAAGTATAGAAATATTGGACAGTGATGACAAAGAAATTGAATAGAGGACAAATAATAATAAAATTTATATTATGCAAGACGATCGGTTAAGTTCTGACAAGATTAGGATAGGTTGAAGAAAAGTGTTGAAAAGTGTCAAGAAAAAAGTACTAAGTAGTTTTTATTAAATTACTTTAAATACTCTTTAAATCTTTTTCAAATTCTATAAAATTCCAGTATTTAATTATTTAATAAATATTATAAGCCTGAACTCCAATGTAAATATCATTAATGAGTACGTGTAGAGCAGACTTAACACTAATTAGATCTGAAATGAAGCCTATCCGCCCCTCGAGACAGCGAAATGTAGGCAGAGGGGAAAAGAACCAGTGTAGACAATATGGAAATGTGTTAATTGAGTGGACAAGCAGAAAGCACGTGCATTTTTCTCACACCTCTCACTCGGGTTTGTTTTTAGATTGTGAGTCCATAAAGCGCCGAGATCAATGCAGAGTTAATCAGAAGCTATCGGAAGCTATCAGCATAAACGGTCGGCAGTTGGAGCTGAGAACACAAGAAGCGGAAAAAATGAATTGCATGTAAGTTAAAAATCGAAAACGAAATTACAATTTAACTCAAATTATATATCTTTATATATTCAACATTTTTTAGTGGATTACTCGTTTGGCTGCTACTGGCGCTGGAAGCTGTATATGCCCAAGGAGCCAACTTGACCTCTTGGCGTCATCATCGCCGACAGAAGCGTTTTCTCATCTTTCAAGACGGTGGCATTGTAAAGGTAACTATAAAAAATATATATTTTTAATCTAAAATACTTACTCATTGTTTTTTTTTAAGATGGTAGCAGGCACCGCATTCCCAGTTGACTTTCAGGAGAAGAATGCATGGCGTCAGCTGGTCTGGCTAATGAATTACCATTATCAATTCCGTGAACCCACATCTCCCATGCACTGGTATATGCTCTGGAATGGACGTGACCTAAAGGGACCACTCAGACTAACCAAAGAACATCAACAGCTGGAAACTGTTGTACAAGATTTGGAGGTGGATGAACCGCAGCAGATGCTTTTCGAATTTGCAGAGGAATACATGAATCAACGTGGCCAAAATGGCAGATCTTGTCTGCAGCGTTTGATCTGTGAGAATGGTCAGGTGCATGAACACAATGGACTCTATGCCCAATTGCTGCACAGGCTGCTAAAGTGAGTAGCTTAATATTGATTTGAGATCGATTAATGAATGCTACTGCCCTTCTACACCTTTAGACCCCATAGATCTCTGGATGTGCGGTATGTGGATGCCTATAAAATGGGCAGACATGGCGTCAATTGTCGTAGTGCTTTTCCCGAGGCATCCCATTGTCTACTGGATGATTATGTGCATGTCCATGAGCGTGGTCTGACGCAGAGTTACATTTGATTGAGATTATCAGATGGGTTATTTGAGTGCATCCCCTGGAATTAAAGGGCGCCGGTTGCCACTACTTAATTGGGACACTTTAATGACCTCTCTTTAATGAACTTAAGCAGTTAAATAACATTTATGAAACTAACACCTAATTAAACAATGCAAATTTTATATACAAACATCTACGAATATCTTCTAATCGGGCTAATATCTAATCATTATCATTATCATCATCGTCATCGGAAACTTTCCAGTCCAGCTGATAGTATTTCTTTACGTTGCTCGAAAGCCATTGAAGTGCGCAGTTGTGTGTACAGAAGTTACAGGTGAAGAGTTGCTTCGAAGCGCTGCCGCGTCTAAGAATTAATAAAAATGAGGTTAAAAGTGATCTTCAAATGATTAACAGATAAAAATTTTAATATGAAAAGGGAAAACAAATTTAGGAAATTAAGATCTCTGTGAATCAGACAATTAGTTTGAATATATACTTGTATATGTTTTTAAATTCTTGGGATTTACTTTAAGACTTTTGGGAATTGTAAGAAATGAGGCCAACCATTTTCAGAATACGATCAGCAGTTATGAGTGAAATAAAAATTAAAATTCTGTCATGAAGAAATATCTTAAAATGTCATATTAATTTCTATTATTTTTTTTGTCTTTTTTATATTTTTTAAATCTTATCTTTTTAGCTGGTAATACTACAGTTAGCAAATTTAGGAAAAAATCATATAGAAATGCTAAACTCCTCTTCATTTTTTATTTATAATGCTAAGATAAAGTTAAAACCTAACCAGTTACTTACCGCTTGACAACCATAAAGTAGTACGATGTATAGAGGCAACTGGAACAGTTTGTAGTCGTGCAACGTGCAATGGGTCCATTGTTGATATGCGAACTCATGTATGGCTCGGGCAGCAGACGATGCAGTGCAACATTCTCATAGACGGGCAAGTGGCGATTCATTGTTTGTATCGCATGCAAACAATCATCGTAGAGTGTGACCTGATTTTCTGCTGAGGGAACGCGGAAGACTTTACGTGTACCCACTGGTAATAGAAGACGATTGTTGGTCTCTAACTCACGCACCCAGAAGAGACCCTTCTTGGAGATGGAACTGTAAGATTTGAAAATTGTAAGAGAAAATTGTATATGTTAATTTAAAAGAAATGGTTAACTTATATGTGTATGTATTCGGAATATATTTATTAAATTTAGGGAAAATGCAAATAAGCTTGAAATATATTATTCAGATAGACAATTCTTGATAAGAATTTTGGGATCGTTTTTTAGTTTTAGCTTTTTATACCGAAAACCCGAATTATTTGTTTCTTTTTCCTTTTTTTCTTTTTACTTACAGTGGTGTCAGTTTCTGTCGATTATCGTAAAAGTTCTGATAGAAGCGCTCATAGACCATGGGTATATAGTTGACAGAGGTGTTGTGAAAGATGCGCACATGGTTCATGAACTTGGAGAGTGCAGCCGGCAGATAAACAAGAGCGCAGCCTGCAAATGAAAGAGTAAGTCAATGTTGGTAGTCAAATCTCTCTCTCTCTCCCTTTCTCTCTCTCACTCTCCCTCTCTCTCTCTCTTTTGTACTCACGATCGGCGGCGAGTGACTGCAACATGGGCAGATTGGCGATGCGCTCCGGCAGATGCAACAGCGCCTCGTTGTCGCTCACATTGAGTTCGTTGAGACGCACGCATTCGCTGAGTTGCAGGGGAAGACGACGGAATTGATTTTTGGCAATGTTCAGATGCTCTAAATTGCGCAAGCTGCTCAGCTCTAGATTAAGAGTTTGGGAATAATGAGTTCATTGCCAATGGAACTGGGTCATCAACTTACCAACAGGCAGTTCTGTTAACTGATTGGCACTGACATTCAATTGTTGCAGCTGCAACAAAAGACCCAATGTCTTGGGCAACTCCTTTAGCTCGTTGTTGGAGACATCGAGAAACTCTAGGTTCTCCAGCATATAAATATCGACGGGCAGTTCGCTGAGATTATTGCCAGCCAAATGAATGAACTTGAGTGTTGTTATATTGAGCAGCCATTTGGGTATAACAGATATATAGTTCTCTTTTAGATACACTTCCTCAAGGTCCTCATAGAGAAACAAGTCCATGGGCACATCTTTAAAATTCAAATAGCTCCAGTGTAGTATGGTTTTATTCATATTGAGATCCCTTTTGTTACACAATTCTTTTCAATTTCAATTAAATTGATACGTATTTTGAGTGCTGTATTGCGTTTGATTGTTTGTTTATATGCTTATATTTAGACAGATATATTTTATTTTCTTTTTATGCGGTCATGATCAAATTTTGGCATGCGGTGTCTTCACTGTCACCCACTAAACTGGTCCCCCAAGCAGCATCATCGGCAAACAGCAACAGTTTGCTCTGGTCCAAAGATTCCTCAGTCTAAAATTGTCTCAAAATATTTCAAAACGCTCACGAGCACATAAAATTCTCTGATCATTATCACTCTTAAGTATATATTTAAAATTAATTTTATTTTTAAATTTTATTTATTTATTTATTTTCTTTCATTTGCTCTGTCTCACGGGCGTATACGTAATATGCCGCCTGAAAGTATGCAATTGCGGCAAAAGCCGCAAATTCGAAAAGCTTTCTTTTTGACACTGACATTGAATTTTGTTGGTTGCATTACAGGCAGCTGCATTGATTTGCCTCTGGTTGTTGTTGTTGTTGTTCGCATTTCAAGGTCACTAAATAAGCGAGAGCTTTTAATGCAGCTTTTAGTTCTGTAAGTTTAGCTCAGGGTTCGACAATCGAATTGAGCTAAAAAAGACAATTAAAAAGCTGTGCTAGAAAAAAGTTAACCACGTTTAAAAGCTTTGTTTTAAAAAAGCTTTCGAAGAAAGTAACAGCTTAATTTGTTTGTAAGTGTATTACAAAATGAAAGTTGCAGCAAAAATAAACTAAAATTTGAATCACAATTAAAATTATTATAATTTAATATGTAGTTAAATAAACAAAACATAAGTCAGATTAATCACACTTAATAAACCATAAAAGTAATCTATTCTAAAAATATGAATTTAAATTTAATTATTTATTGCTTAATGAATTTAATATAAACAAACAATTACCTCTTCAAGTTTTCGGTATAAGTAAAACGCAATTTATGACTTTGATATAAATAAATTATTTATTTTGACTAGTTTGTCGACAGTTTTCTCTCAGATATGCTGATTTGTTTACCAATAGCCATGGTGATGATAGCCATGATGATCATGATGGTGATGATGATAGTCGTCGTATGGTGAATAGTGGTGATGATGATGATGATAATAGGGAGACGACGATCCATAGTACGGCACACCAACAGATATAGGCAAGGGAAGTCCGAAGCTGATGAATTGCGGCGCAGGCAGAGCTTCCAGTTGGCCCATAAGAAGGCCCAAAAGTGCGAATATAATTATTAAGAGTTTCATACTCTGGCAAGTGTTGTGAATCAACTGAATCGCATTTGGAGTTAGCACCTGTTTTATATACTAAACTGAACGTGAAATTTCTCCAAAAATTAGCAGGTAATTTTTTGAATGTTTTTCCCCGCAACAAAATTAGTAAGTTCAATAATTATTTGCTTTATTTGGCTTAGCAAATTGTTGATAACTAATAAAGCTCTACACCTTTTATCACAAGTCGCAGTATTATCAATGATATTCTGTTAAAGTCACGCTCCTGACTTTACATTAACCGTGAGCTGCTTGAACTCGCGATCGCTGAGCAGATTCCATTTGCAGCCCAAGATCTGAGAGATCTCTCTCTCGACACTCTCGTAGGAGCGAGAGTTGCGCTTCAGCCACAAATAGAAGTCATTGCTCCACTCCGGATGCCTCGGCCAGTCGCATCTCAAGATGACAGCGAAGCGTCTCACGTGCAACTGTTGCAAGTTTTTGGCGGTGCGGGCAATCAACAAGAGTGTAGATGTGGACACCTTTTCACGTATAATCTACATTGGAATAAAGGTGTTAAGAGACAACGCTGTAGAGATTTCAATAGCTTACCAATGTGTCCAGATTAAAGCACTGACGGCACATCAACAGCAGCAAGCTATCAATGCGATTGTGAAACGGCTTTGGACTGCTGAAACGAGGCAACAGCTCGTATCCATAGACGGCCAATGTATTTTTGTAATGATCCACCATGCGTACTACCAATTCAGTGCGTATACGTGATTTTGGCGCCCAATAGGTTATGCTGTGCACTGGCGCCTCCGGCTGCATCACCACCTCCCCATCCACCATATTCTCCAGCCGCAGATGAACTCGCAACTTTGGATTTGTGACCTTCAGACTGCGCCAGGCCTTGACACCGCAGGCGGTGATCGTCAGGTGATTGGGCGTATAAGAGTTTTGCAGCAAATGCAAGTGACGCAATTTTGTATCCGCCAAAAGTGAGAGAACATCGTCGTCTATGTTTTGTGGAGATATGGTGAGCACCTGCCCAGGAGTATTAAAAATATATAGTTATAAGCGACTGATAACAATATAATGTTAACGATTACAAATTTACATATAAATAATATATGTATAACTGATAAATCTTACTTCAATTTTAAATAATTTTTTGAATTATGCAAAATGAAATTTATGTAGCAGGCCGATAGCAAGCTGTTAATTTTAACATTAAGACTATCGATAGTTGATCGATGAGAGATATCGCACAACGAGAGCGACGAGTAAAGACGCAATTAAGAAGGGTAAGGTGTCAATATTATAAACGGTTAAATTTTTAAAATTTTTTTAGACCCCGTACTTAAAAAGTGACACCAAATTTGGTGCGTAGTTTTCCATATATTGTAGGCAGATAAAGATTGTTTCTTTTTTGAATCGGACCACTATATCATATAGCGCCCATATGAACAATCGGTCGAAAATCAAGTTTAATTTGAAAAACTTTTTTTGTTTATGAGATATCGTAACCAGACTTATAGAATATGCATTTAAGTTAGTCTTATACATCCTTACCAAAGTTGAATCAAATCGATCCACCATATTATATAGCTGTCATAGAACCGATCCAGCGAAAATCAAGTCTTAGTATGAAAAACTTATTTGTTTTATGAGATATCGTAACCAAACTTGTAGAATATACATAAAACTTGGCTTTATATATCCTGTCCAAAGCTCGTTCAAATCGGAGCACTGGGAGCACTGGCCTGGGAGCGGGGCCTCGGAGAGGGACTGGGAGAGGGTCCTGGGAGAGGGTCCTGGGAGAGGGGCCTGGGATAGGGACTGGGAGAGGGACTGGGAGAGGGACTGGGAGCGGGACCTGGGAGAGGGGCCTGGGAGAGGGACTGGGAGAGGGACTGGGAGAGGGACTGGGAGAGGGACTGGGAGAGGGGCCTGGGTGCGGTGCCTGGGAGAGGGACTGGGAGCGGGGCCTGGAAGCGGTGCCTGGGAGAGGGGCCTGGGAGAGGAACTGGGAGCGGGGCCTGGGAGAGGGACTGGGAGAGGGACTGGGAGCGGGGCCTGGGAGATGGACTGGGAGATTGACATGGGAGAGGGACTGGGAGAGGGACTGTTTTTTTCATAGTAAGTAGTACCGGCCGACTAGTTTTTAATATTATCAACTAAATGAATAATTATTATAACATATATAATTTTTAGTAAAATAGAGTAATTTTTCTTAACATATCATATCATATCACATGGATAAATGTAGTGAACTCACCCTTAAATTGAGAAACAGTCCCACATGCATAATGGGACAATGCACAGTGGTCACATTCACCAAATTGAGGACACGCATTTTGGTGCAACAACTACAAACGACTTCATCTAGCAAATGATTCGCCTCAAAACGTTCCAGCACAAAGTCGACCAATTTGAGAGTATGTAGATCCGTTAGACGTAGCAGCAGCTCCTTGAGACCCTTTAACAGTTGTCCTCCAGTGCCAAAGAGCTTGATGCCTTCGGGATCATTGGGTTGCGACATGTTGCAGGGAAAATGATAGATTAACGAACGTATGCGTTGACCCATGCCAATTAATTCCGACTGCGGATGATGTTCGAGACCCTGTAAAATAATATAAATATTGATGATTTATTTGTGCTTCGAGTCTAATTGAAACTTACCTTATCGATGCTCCACGACAGCAACGTCATAAACTGATAGATGTTATTGAAGCTATGCCAGGGACGAAACTCGATGCCTCTGAGGTGTTTACCGATACGAGCTAAACAGTTTTGGGTTCGCATATGATCCAAACAGTATTGCCAACCCGAGTAGTAGTTGTACCTTGGACGCGTCAACGTTCGATCGTCCACTACAAAGTTGTGCCACACCGTGGGTAAATAAAAGGCGCTGTACCATTGTCGGCAAACCTAAAGATCCATCAAAAATTAAAATAAAAATCGATATATAGAGGAGAGAGGACTTACTAGACTGGCATAGTAACGCTCCTTGGGCGAGAGATAGGCAAAAATGTCCTCCAGCACCACATTTGGAAGTTCAGACCATCTGGAATATACGCGCTTCGATTCATCTAACTCGTCACTATCATCATCATCATCCTCATCAATGTCTATATAGCAGGCTGAGAGGAAAATTCATGTTGTATTTGTTTATTGACATTTAAATCTTTGATTTTTCTTTACCTTTCTCATTCTCATCGATCTTCCAGCCTGCCTTGTGCATTACCTCCAACTGGGCGCTTCCTTTGCGCCCAGCATTGATTGTGGACATGTTTTTCTTTGATTTTGATTAGTTTTTCCTCAGATTTTGGGCACAAATTATTTACAACACATGAGAAAGACACACAAACACAGATTACTATTATATTCCACTCTAATTTTGAAATTTTTGGCACAGCTTGCTGTTTAAATTTGTTTTTGTTTTTGTTTTTCTTTCTATTTTTTTTAGATGAGATTTATTTTTATATAGTTGGTTCGGTCGGATCGCTCTCGAGTAATGCGTCGCGTTGCGTCGCGTTTGGGAAACGACTGACAGTCTTCAAACAAATTCCTTCAATACCCGTATGCTAAAATGCTATTTTCGAAAATGGGAACGAAACAAACGAACATTTTCTATTCTTCAATGTTTCGTTAAGTTTCGAAATTGTTAAAAGACGCGCGCGCATTCGTTCGAAATTTGTTGTTATTCATTTTTGTATATAATATTTTGATTGTTTTTGATTCTGTTACTTTTGTGGAAACCGAAACGGATATGTTCTATGTTGTTGTTATAATTAGATGCCGACACGGCATGAGCAGAGGGCTCAATGTGCCATCAAACTGGGGCAACTTGTTGATGTTGCCACTGACTGTTTCATTGAGGTGTTTATTATAAATAAACGCTGCACTCTGTCTGCCTCACGGAATACGATCTAAGACTAATTGCCACACCAGCAGAGTTGCAAGTAAAGCCCGTTAGAGGGCGTAGTTTTCTCTAATAGCGTTGATAAGGTTCAACTGAACACATCATGATATATTTATATATTATTATATATTATTTTATTTTTTTATGTGCAATGTTAGTTCCTTAGAATTAGAATTTTATAAATAAAAAAAGACTAATGAAATAAATTGTATATAATGTAAAAAAATCTTTCAGAAAGTTATTGGATACCCTACATAAACATTTATTTTAAAAATGTTATTAATATGTATTTTGAACGTTTAGACTAAGTATTTTAAATTATTATTTTACTTTACAATTTTGACGGAATTAAACAAGAACAGTTTAAAGAAATTCACATTCGAAATATCTAACCGATAGTGAAATCATGATATTTTTTGATATTTGAATATTTCTAATGATTTTCAAATAATTTAGCAGGTTGAAAAAAAAAAAATACGAGTAAATATAACATTTTTAAGGTACCAGATAAAGTTTTCGTTAAGATTTTAATATTTTTACATTTTACTTTCGCAAGACAAACAAAGAAAATGTGAAAAATGCGTGAAAAATCGGACTTAATAATGCTGGGGGCTTCCTTTGACATTTGACACCACTTTGCAAGACCCGAGCAGTGTAATGCCAATGTTCTTATTCGCTTTCCCATTGTTGTCGTTGCTGTTGACGATGCCACCAACTGTTGTCCCTTTTCCATTTTCCATTGTCCGGTGTCCTGCGTTTTCAATGTCTGCATGCCATCACCAAGAAGAAGGAGCTGCACAAGGAAACAACTACACACTGGCCATTGTCATTTCCGGCACTGTAGCAGGTACACTTAGCGGAAACAGCTGTTTATATTGTTGTTTCGCGTAGGCGAAAAGGCAAAAGCAGAAGGAACTGGAGTGGGGAGGGGAATAAAAAATGTGTAAAGGCATTTTGCCATTTTCTTTGGAGACCGAGAATTTGTGCAAAGTGACCAAAAGCGACTTTCAACCAGTTTCGTAGTGTTGTCTTCATGTTGTTATTGCTAGTGTTTTTCCATCTGTTGGCGTGTAAAATTTTCCATTGCATACTTTTAGGATCAGCGCATATTTCGCACCCAAGCACTTAAAAATATGTTGAATATTTTATAAGTTGCGCGCAACGAGCTGAAACAATGTGCAATTCTCTCGTAATTAAAACAAATTTAAAAGCAGTTAACAAACACACATACAGAAACACACAGATAAATGTACACTAAAGATACACATGAGTGCATTACACGGCTTGCATGTGTGTGTGAGTGTGTGTGTGTGTGTGTGTGTGTGTGTGTGTGTGTGTGTGTGTGTGTGTGTGTGTGTGTGTCTGTGTGTATCTGTGTGTGAGCTGGCAGCACTTCCGCATTCAGTTTGAACACGTCAAATATGACAGCAACCGTTTTCGCTGCCACAAAATTCGACTATGCAAATTTGAATGTCAACAAAAAACTTGCCGTTTAACCCAAAAACCTTATTTTGTGGCATCGTCGTTTGCCATTTGCCGCTTTTGGCAACAATTTCGTAGCGTTTACCAAATGCTTTCGACTCCAGTCTTTGGCAGCACGAAGAGCATTGCGCAAAATTTATGCAATCTCTCCGTGTGTGTTTCATATGTGTGTGTGTGTGTGTGTGTGTGCATACTTATTAGGGATGTGTGCGTGATGTGCTAAACAAGATGTCAAAAGAGCTGTAAACTCTTTAGTATACTTGACGTAGTTTTTAGAATTTTTAGAATAAAATCTAAATAAATTATTAAGTCGTTTGAAAGTAGACTAAAAAATTGTATTTACACAAAACATTAAGTTCCGGTTTATAATTAATTCCGTATTATAGTAAATGTAATATAAAAAGTAGCAAATTGAGATTGTACATTTTTCATAAACGCAAAGAATTCTTTTTTAAAATTTTAATGCGGAATAAATTTACAGGACGAATTATGAACAAAATTACACTCCGCTTGATAAAGTTATGAAAACTTGAAGTTGGTCAGACTTTTGACCTAGCAAACTATAAATGTCAAAATTTGTCGTATATTTTAATATAAATATGTAATTTTTAATATACAAATTAAATCTTAGACTTTGAAGGACGACTGCCATTTTGTTGATTATTTTTAAAAGCAATTTTTAAATAGTTTATGAAATGCATTTGTAATTAATTAAATATAGTTTTTATTTAATTATGTCTTACATATTTATTTGTTTTGTTGAGTTTCACAGAGTGCCTATACAATTCTAGTATTTAGTTTATAATTTAGTTTTGCTTTAAACCAATTAGTTTTTGTATGCTTTTTAGTTTAATGACAATTGCGATACTTTGTCAAACTTTCATCTCTGATATGCATATGCATGTTAAGAGTCATACATGTGAGTTGTTGGGTGCATGTATGTATGTGTGTGTGTGTGTGTAAGTGTGTGTGTGTACCGGCAGCTTAAAACTGTAAAACAGGAAGTTGCTCGTTGGCATGGTTAGCCAAGCCCGGCCAAGCACTCGACGCTGTCTTCCTGACTGCCAATCGTAGTTATTGTTGTTGCTGCAGCTATCGTTATTGTTGTTGTTGTTGTTGTTGCTATTGTTGTTGCTGTTGGCCTTGCTCAGGTGCATAGCGTTGGCAGCTGTTTTGGGCCATTGTTTAGCCGTCGGATGTTGCCAAGTTCTGGCATTTAATGTATAATTTTGCAGCATTTTAATTACTTGTTCTTCTCTTCTTCTCTTTTTACCTGTCTCCTTCTCTTCCTCCTCTTCATCCTCACTACAGTCAACTCTGACATGTGGTTATGCAAATTGGTTAAAACGTCGCATGACTTTGATTTTTCGTTCATTTGCAAACTGCACTTGCGTTAAACATTTTAAATGCAAATCATTTTGGCAGTTGTTGTTTTGGCAAGTCATTTAAGTTTCGTTGTTGTCCTTTTGTAGCATAACTTGTGGCGTCTTAGCCTGGCTTAAGTGCTCTTAACTATGCAGGAGGAATATTGAGCGGTTGGCGGGGGCGGTAAGGTGCATTCGGTTGAGTACATCTGATATATGCAGCTGAAATTAATGCATTTGCTAGAGTAAAGAGGTGTTCCCGATTTTGTATTAGATATAGAATATATTAGTTTTTGTATTTTTAATATTTATTTTCTATTTTACAAATTTATTTAAAGGACTGCAAAAAGAATTTCATGCTCTCCTTTTTTTTTGGTATATACTTTTTTCTATCTTCAAATTTTTTTGGAATAATAAATATAATGAGTCCAATTTAGCTCTGAAAAGATCTTGTATAGATTTCTCAGATATTTGTCGTAATTGGCATTTGGGATCACTAATCTTTACTTACAATATAATCTGTTTTACTCAATAAAAGCCTGTATAGATTTTTTTAAATTTCATTATATTTAGAAATTCGGAACACTAATACTTACAATTTTCATATGTTCTACTCCATATATTTTATTTTCTACCCCATCCATTCTACCATCTTCCGCATAGTTTTACCAAAACTTTCTGACAGTTGCAACTGTCGGCTATGAATTTGAATGCACAGCTGCTACTTACGTAAACTTCTTGTGTTGAGTGGATAACTTAAAGCCCCAAAATTTTATATAAACTCACATACAAAGCTAAATCTCAATCACAGCTAAGTACACACACACACACACCCACATTTACATCCCTGATAAACCAACAAAAACTCTATTCCAATTGTTCTGGCATTGTCATTTGAGTGCCCAACCCTTGTGGGGTCAGTCGCCACCCCGAGTAATTTGCCTTGACAATAGTCATGCATTTTAATTGAGCAACAGCTGCGGTTCATATAGCTCCCCCCACTCCCTGCCACACCCCCTTGGCCGCCCACTAAACGCAGCAAATTGTGACCATTAAAAAAATAGCACATAAAATAGAAACTTTTTACATGTTTTTCTTGTTTTTTTTATTTTGTGGAAAATTATTTTTTGCTTTTTTGTGTGGAATGAATGGGGAATGACAGCAATTATTTGTAAAATATTTATATTACAATTGAATTGAAAAAGTTTCTGTGTGTGGCAGTTGCCCCGCAATAAAAAGAAGTAGAAAGTAAAAAAAAAAAAAAATAAAACAGGAGGAACAACTTTTTTGGTGGCACTAATAAAATGAATGGAAATTAAAGCACTGCGAATATTTGTTGGCGTGTGCAAAACAATTAAGCTAAAATTGTTATTGCAATTTGAAAACAATTGTCAAATTATGCAAATGCCGCCTGATTGCCAAGTACTTTTCAACATCCCCTTGCAATCTTCTCAACTTCCCCTTGCAATCTTCTCAACTTCCCCTCTGGAAGAGCTAACAAGGTAAACAACTCCACACAAATGCTGCTCAAAGATTTATGGCCACTGGCTGCTTGAGGCACAATTCTCTCCTGTTGCTGGAGTGTGGGTGCTAGAAGATGACGCAAAAAGTTGAAAGTGGCACGTTGTCAGCTGCAAGGCGATTGCAATTTGCATAAAAATTCATTGGTTATGCGGCAAGTTGACAACACGCAGCAGCAGCAGCCAACAGGCTGCCACACTAAGCTGGTTTGAGTGGCAACTTGAACATTCTTATTGGTAAACGAGTACTTCTCGTTTATGTTAAGGACAAATCGAAGATATTTA
This sequence comes from Drosophila falleni, assembly GCA_035045575.1. Lineage (NCBI taxonomy): Eukaryota > Metazoa > Arthropoda > Insecta > Diptera > Drosophilidae > Drosophila > Drosophila falleni. Next base: position 1,224,737 of record JAWNOV010000089.1, on the reverse strand, counting down.
TTACTACTATTCGAATATACGCTGGAATTGTTGACTTTACTAAACCTATTTACTAAATTACCTACACTTTGCTATCAATTAAAAATTGTAGCCTACTTTTTGGTGCTCTAGAAATATTGGTATTATAGCTTAATAATATCCAAAAGTAACGAGTAACGGCCTCGGAGCGGGGCCTCGGAGCGGGGCCTCGGAGCGGGGCCTAGGAGCGGGGCCTAGGAGCGGGGCCTAGGAGCGGGGCCTAGGAGGGGGGCCTCGGAGCGGGGCCTCGGAGCGGGGCTTCGGAGCGGGGCCTCGGAGCGGGGCCTCAGAGCGGGGCCTCAGAGCGGGGCCTCAGAGCGGGGCCTCGGAGCGGGGCCTCGGAGCGGGCCTCGGAGCGGGGTCTCGGAGCGGGGCCTCGGAGCGGGGCCTGGGAGCGGGGCCTCGGAGCAGGGCCTCAGAGCGGGGCCTCGGAGCGGGGCCTCGGAACGGGGCCTCGGAGCGGGGTCTCGGAGCGGGGCCTCGGAGCGGGGCCTGGGACTTTGAGTGGGACTTTGAGTGGGACTTTGAGCGGGTGCTCGGAGCGGGGCCTCGGGGCGGGGCCTGGGAGCGGGGCCTCAGAGCGGGGCCTCAGAGCGGGGCCTCGGAGCGGGGCCTCGGAGCAGGGCCTCAGAGCGGGGCCTCAGAGCGGGGCCTCGGAGCGGGGCCTCGGAGCGGGGCCTCGGACCGGGGCCTCAGAGCGGGGCCTCGGAGCGAGGCCTCTGAGTGGGACTTTGAGTGGGATTTTGAGTGGGACTTTGAGTGGGACTTAGAGCGGGGCCTCGAAGCGGGGCCTCGAAGCGGGGCCTCGAAGCGGGGCCTCGAAGCGGGGCCTCAGAGCGTAGCCTCAGAGCGGAGCCTCGGAGCGGGGCTTTGGAGCGGGGCTTCAGAGCGGAGCCTCGGAGCGGGGCCTGGGAGCCGGACTTTGAGTGGGACTTTGAGTGGGACTTTGAGTGGGACTTTGAGTGGGACTTTGAGCGGGGCCTCGGAGCGGGGCCTCGGAGCGCGGCCTCGGAGCGGGGCCTGGGAGCGGGGCCTGGGAGCGGGGCCTGGGAGCGGGGCCTGGGAGAGGGACTGGGAGCGTGGCCTGGGAGCGGGGCCTGGGAGAGGGACTGGGAGCGGGGCTTGGAAGAGGCTCTTATAGTTTGAGATGAACGAACATGGTAAAATCTAAAACACACAACCAAAATTCTACTTTAGCCTTTAGACTATTCATGCCAAATTTAGTGTCAAAAATATGATTTTTTCGACTTGTTTGGTATGGTCAAAATCAGTTTTCAATTATGTACCTAAAAATAAAAACGCTAACAAAGCAGTCGAAAATGGAGAATGTGGGGGTAGAAGGAAGTTCAGGTGTTGTGGTTAGTGAGCCAGAAAAAAGTCAACTCTCAATATAAGATGGCGCTGACCACAATCACAGCGTGTGCCACATCCGTCTGCTGTCTCATTCTCTCATTCTCTCTCTCTATCTCTCTTACTCTGCTGTTACATTTCCGTTACATTAACAAAGCGCCATTGAGCAGCACGAACCACACCAAACAAAAGCAACAAGAGCAAAGAGTAACAAAAACAAAAATGGCGCACACGCTGCGCTTTACAAGTAGAAACTAGTTTGGGTTTTTGGGGACCCAAACAAGGACAACAACAGGACAACGACAACAACGGTCATTATGTTATAGAGTCAGAATAGGGCGGGTGTGTGGGGCTAAAGGACAGCCAGATGACACAATTCGCCCCCTATTCGTTTCACTTTCCCCCCGATCGGCGACTGCGTGTGTATTTTTCGGTCAGTTTTGTAATTGAATCACGTTTTGTATTAAATAAACTTTTCAAATTATCGAAAAATTGACTTGCACTACAAACAACGCCTAGTTTCATTTACTGTGTGTGTGCGTGTCGTTCATGTATCACTCTCTCTCTCTCTTTCTCTCTCTCTTTCTCTCACACATTCGCTCTCTCTTTCTTTCTTTGCGTGTGTTGCGTGCGGTTTCTCTATTAACATAAAAAACGCAGCTATTGCTCGAATTTTTTTTTTTTTTTATAATTTTCTTTGCTGTTTTTTTATGCAAAACACTTGACAGCCTCATTAGTATTGAAAAGATTACATCCTTTCTCCGCTCTTCCCATTTATTTTTCACTTCCTTTTCATTCTCTCGCTTTAACGCGTTCGCTTTTAAGTATGCAACACGTTTTTGACTTGACGCCATTTTGGCGAGGAGAGTTTTTAAAACAATTTTATTTTCCATTTGAATACTTTTTGTTTGTGGCATAATTGAGGTAAAATGAGTTAACAAACAAACAAATGGATTCATTTTGTGATCACGTGCCGTTCAGACGATGCACTTGCTCATTTATCGGGCACAGCCCGATGTTGCACGTGTACAACCAACAACCAACAACCACAACAATAACAACAATAACAACAAGAACAATAACACAATACATTGGCTGCATTCTTTTCATAACATATTTTGCATGCAATGCTGCGTGTCTGGCGAACTTGGCGCCATCGTTTTGCACTCAACCGAATGCATTGAAAACTGGGTGACCACTGGTCACAGTCACTATTTTATACACTAGAAAAAATACTTCAGAACTCTGGGATAAAATCAATTTAATGCTACGTCACATATAAGGTAAATCTGGATTGTTTTTAAAGCAAATCATGAATTTTATATTTTAATTTTTTTTATTTTAATATTTTGTAGCATCTTAGACTTCTTTGATTATTTTCATGTTGAGTCGTTGTCACTTTATCCGCACATTGTCTTAATTTAACATTAAAATACTTTAAAACTTACTTTAAAAATTTATTCAAAAATTAACAATTTTAATCATGAAAAATATTGTAATAAATTTTTTTCTGTGTACACACACACACATAGAAGCAGACAACTTGTTTTCGCACCATTTGCACGCGTCATGAATTTTTCATAAACATTTAAAGGGATTTCATTACAATTTACATACACATATAAAAGAAATATATACATAGATATATTTAAAAGCATGAATACATGTATGTATGCAAAAATATCCAACAGCACTCGGACAGCGCATATTTAAAATCTTTTATTGTAATGGCACATATTGGCTTGTATGCACTGTAGGTTGAAATGAAAAGCTTTTTATTAAAACGATAAACAATAAAGGAATATAAACAGATACTTTTAGTAAGAGTAATACAACGAAGTTGATTCAAATTTAAATCCATTTTAGTTCAGTAAATATAATTAATTACATTATTCTTTGCTTATTTACGTAATTTAATTAAATGTGAAAAGAATGAATACATTACATAAATATTTCACAGAGTATTTTTAAAGTCGTGTAGTGCTATATGCTCTTAGTCGATTTGCATATATACAGGCTGCGAAGAGCATGTAAATTAAAAATTAAATTCTGTTCAGAACATGCATTTTGGCAGCTGTTGTGCGTTTACTTACAACAGAAAAGAAAATAGCTGATGAGGTGAAAGTAGTGGGTTGTGGATTGTGGAATGTGGGATGTGGGATGTGGTCATTGAGGTGGAGCGGAACCCAGACAAGTTAAACTGACAGGACCTTCAATAAGCTCATTTTGAAGCCATTAAGTAATTAAGGTTGAACAATTTGCCAGTTGTAAATGTCGATGTACTTGTAATTGCAATTGTAGGTCGATGCTATTGATTCAACCTTATTTAAGTTCATATTTATGTTATTTTTTAATAATATCATTTAAATACCGATGGCTGACAACTGCAAAATGGCAATTCAACAAGAGTTTAATGACACTTTTTTTTGTTCTTATCATAATGACAGACATAAAATTAAAGGTTAATAAAATTTACCATTCGAAATAAGTAAAGTGTGTTAGCTGTCATATATATTTTTTTTAATATTATATTCTGACAGTCTGTCTTCTAAAGAAAATTTTGGAACACCTGAAAAACGACGACACAGCATGAGGTATTCGTAATTGTTTATATACTTGATACAGCAGGTTGAATGTCCTAAGCCTCACCTTAAGCTTGGCTATAAAACTTCAATTAGATTTTGATGAGTGTCGCTCAGTTGGCAAATCTTTTTATCAGCCACAAAACAGGCCAACAAGTTGGCTAAACTTCTTTGCTGCAATTCAGCTTTTAGTGGTTAATTACTCCCACGTGGCATGACAAAACATTTAACGGCCTTTCGGCCCGTCCAACAGGCTTTAGGCATAGTGAAATGCAAATACAGATTGAGATTGAGATGTGGAGAGAGCCGCATTCGCATTCCCAGAGATTGTCACTTGAGTACTGAAACTGACGCCAATTTGCAGTTATGACTACGCGCAAAGATTCATTAAAAATAATACCCAACATTCTCAAAGACAAACTACCCTAACAGTATCTAAAACCAACCTGGTCCACGATCCAGATGCCACCCACCGACAGTGAATTAAACAAAATTAGTGAGTAAGGGAGTGGGAAGAGGTTACATTAAACGGGTTTAGCAAATACGCACATCAAATTACTAACATCACCCCCGCATCCCTGCCCTCCTCCCCCATCCCCCATTCCTTTTCTGGCCACACTCGATGTGACTCGACTCGACTCGACATTATTCATATTTTATAACCCTAACGGCTGCTGACTGCAACACAAAACGACCCCAGCACACAAAAATGAGGAAAGTCGAGTTGCCAACTACAACAATTATGGTTTCACTTTATTTGCTGTGTGTAACTGGTGTGTGTGTGTGTTTGCGTGTGTGTGTGTTTGTGTGTGTACGTATTTGCGCTTACGTTTAGCGTTAGCCTGACTGGGACATGAAAAAGCCGCTCTCCTGCTGACATTATAATTCCTTTAGTTTCTATACCCTTACCAAACAGCATACAAATGAGTCCACAAAAGGGTTAGGCCAGATTTCAATGGGATTGTTATACTCATATTTGATAAGGTTACAGGTAGTTTGTTAGTCAGCAAATATGGTGATGCATATAATAATATTTTATATGATTTGTAAACACAAAAAAAAAATTACTGAGTTAAGTTGGTACATTTTTTTGTATAAAATAAAAGTACTCGTTTTTTTTTAACATTTTTTTTAAACTTATCGTTCCCCAAATGACAACAAAAAAATTTTAAAAATTGTATTATAATAGACGTTATTTTAAATTTGAAAAATTGATTACTTTTTTTTTATTATTTCTAGAGGTGCGCCCATATTTTTTATTTTAACTCGAGATTGTTTAAGGCGCTTTTAAAATGCATCAAGTTTTCTAAAAGTTAATAAATAGACATTTTTGTAACCCGTCCATTAAATTCAAACCAATATTTTTATCAGCTATTCGTTTTTGAATTGGGCAAAAAATGACTTGTATTTTCGGTATTTTTACAATTGAAAGTTGACAATTAGTGTTCTTCTAAAAAAATGAGAAAGCAAATAATTGAAAATTTAAAAAAAAAAAAAATGTACATTAATATTAACCAATATTGGAGTTTTTAGGCTAAATAAGAGTGTATAACAGTCGAACTTACCTGTATGTATTAACGTATGCACATACAGTCACGCACAGAGAGAGAGACAGATAGAAATATCGAGAGAGATAAAGAGAGAGACAGAACGAGATACTCACGCAATATGTACGACCTTTGCTCAGCTAAAGCTGACATGCACGTTCTTGCATATTTATGCAGTTTTAATTGTGTGTTTGTTTGTGCGCGTTTGTGTGCTAATTATTGTCAGTTAGGTTTTAATTAGCGACCCGCTAAGACGTAGAGTATAGGGGGAGGGGTAACGGAAAATAATGGAAACGTTTGTATTTTTAATGATTTGGCTTTAGGTCTATAATGACGTATTATTAATTGGCTTTCAACGCAAATACTTGATATTTGAATATCTAATGTACATACATAATCAACTAATACCCAAATGTGAGCATTAAAAAACAGCTTGAATTTGTAGAAGACTTGATACCCTTTATTTATAATATATTTTGTATATGAAGTTATGAGAGATCAAAGTTTTTGAAAAATTTTCAAGGGGTATGTATGGAAAATTGGATGATAGAAGGCTTAGAATCGAAAAAATATCAAATTTTCTAGATGATAAAAATTTAAATGCAGAATCAATTATGAGGCTAAATCATGATCAAAATGACATTCCGCTTGAAAATCGGTTTATTTTTAATGAAGTTATGAGAGATCAAAGTTGTTGGAAAAAATGTCAAGGGGTATGTATCGAAAATTGGTCAACTGATTTTAATCAAATACTTTTAAGTTAGATTTAAGTATTGTTTTCGAGCATTCATTTCGATAATGAGTTGTACATGTAAAGTTTCCATTATATTAATAGAAACTGCAGAAATTGTAATCGATATACATATCTTCAAATGACAGGGTATATTAATTGAAAATTCTTCAGTCAAAAAGGTTCTTCTATTTTACAAAATAAGTAGGAGAATTAAAATACTTTTTAAAGGACTTATTGTATAGATAAAATACATATTTGATGGAAGCATCTAATCAGAAATTCATCTGAATGAATACTCAATGATATTTCTCCTTGGTATTTAATGAGTCTGTGGTGAAACTGTAATTGTAATATCCATTCCATTTACAAGTACATTTCTGTAAGCACTTTATGAGCTGCATTGTTGGTTTGGTTTTCCAATTTACAGACTTGGTATCATCAAAAACGCATATTCAAATGCAATACACAAAACATAGCTAAAAATGTTTTGAAAGATAGCCAAAATATACAGAAAGAAAGAGAGAATGAGAGAAAGAAAGAGGGAAAAGAGGAGTGCAAAGCGATTGCTGGAGTAAAAAGGAAGAGGAAACGCCGAACGTTTATTTCATCGTCTAAATGGAGTTCATATTGAAAAGTGGGAGGGAATAGGAGGTAAATTCTGGATGCCATTTGTTAAGTGCAAGTTCAATAGCATTAAGAGTGCAACACAAATAACCATAAATTCGGTAAAAGCTGCAAATTTTGCATATTTTTGGTAGCTGTCGTTTGCTCTCGCTCGATTGTAGAAATGAAGTGGGTGGAGTTTCTCTCACTGTGATTGGAAAATTCAACATAGACAAACATGCAAGTACATACATACTTTATATATATATACTATATATATATTGAGTGTATATTTTGGCAAAAAAATGCTGGTTTTTAAATAGATTACGTATACGCTCTGTTGCTCGCTTTTTAAATGTGATTTATTGAGGCGCCTCAATGTCCACGAGGACAACGTCTAACGCTGGGTCCAGCCAAAGAATTTGCCACTTCTTTAAGTTATTTTAATATTTACGCTCATGTAACATATGGCCAAATGTGGGAGGGACGGAACAGGATAAGGACGGGGTCTGGGCGTTACAATAAATTGCCAGGCAAACCACAATGATTTACTGCAGCAAGCAGCAGCCACCACAGGAGCAGCACTATACAATATTACGTATACGCACCTTTGTGTATGTGTATGTGTATGTGTGCGTATGCGTGTGTTTGTATTTCGACATGTATTGCTATAATTCTATTTTCTACTCAAAACCACATTTATATTTATTACTTTAGCATAAATCTTGTCGCATTTTCGCATTTGTGTCGAATTTGTCGAGTTTACTAGACATGAGGAAAAAAAAAAAACCAACCAACATACTCCCCCAAAACTAGTCGTTTGCACGTCTACAGCTTTAGGTAAACAATAAACTGACCCCCGTCCAGTCGATGTGAGCTCAACAGCTCAACAACTGTACCTGATGTACATTCTTATGAGGGGTGTGCGAAATATATGGTGTGTTTTTCCTATCGCACATGAAATGAACTGAACATAATTTGCCATCGCACAGTTGCATAAATTTTGTTGGCTGCCTCAATAAAAGCATCGTAGTTGTCAAATGCAAAAAAAGCAATTTAGATTGCCAGGTTCAGGTCAAATAGCTAGGTCAAAAGCTCTTTATAGAATAAGCCAGGTGAATTTAAGTCGTCGCACTTCAAGCTAAACTGCGACTTACATACGTTCTTTTTATTCAAGTGCTTTTTAAAGACTAAAGTTAATGAAAGGCAGAGGGAGAAAGTTAAAGCTGCCTATTCATAACGAAAAAGCATTCAGGATAGTGATGAATGTAATGTCTGGGAGCTGCTCGCAAAACATTTTCGACACTCTATTAATTCGCTAACACAGATTTTCGAATTTTTTTAACATCCTATTCAAAAATGAACGAGACGTTTCTTGAATAAAAGACTTAGCAAGGCAATATATAATAACTATCTCTTAAATGAATTGTTTTTTTTTTAAGTGCTTAGAAAAATCTATAAAAAAAAGGCTTAAAGCAAGTTTGATTTTTGTCATTTCTCAGTTAATTTTTAATTAAGAGATTTATTTGTTAATTTGAAATAAATTGTGATAACTTTCAAGTCAAAATATCTCGTAGCTAGTTAGCTACAATAATAAATAAATATTAAAATAATAGTAATCAAAGAATATAACATAATCAACTTAAGTAAGCAAATACTTCTGAATACTCAGAGCACTTTAAGCTTAATCGCATGACAATTTAACTTAGCAATTAAATTAGGTTACCAAGTTCAATCATTTGCAGACCTGTTAAACTGTTCTGCATTGAAATCGTTTAACTTTGTTTAGGCCAACTGACAGTGGAAAATGTCAAAATGTTGGCCAGAAGTTGTGGGTTAAATGTCACAATAAGCAAAAACTATGCAAAAATGCAGAATTATGCCTGATGGGGGCCTGTCAAATATGCAAATTTCAAATGCAACTCTGCAGCTTTCAAGGTCCAACTATGGATACGAGGTGTGTGTGTTTGTGTGTGTGTGTTTGTTTGTGTGTGTGTTTGTATGGTAATTGTTTGCTGTTGGTTGTGGCAAGTGTTGTGTTGGATATTTGTGACTTTGACATGCCATAGAATGTGCAACAATTAGTGACCGTTAGGCAAACAATTGCACATATAAATATTAGTTAAATTACGAGTATCTGTCCCAAAAATCGTAACTCTGAAATCAATTAAGTTTTGTGCAACTCAGTATTTCAACTATCTACCCGAAGTTTGAATTGTGTCAACTAAAGTCGAACTCACACACACCATAACAGGCTGAGGGTGTGGTAGTGTGTGTGAGTGTGTGTGTGTGTGTGTATGACATTAGAGAGGAGTGCTGAGTTAGATTCATATACGGTTCGTTGGCTGTGCTCAAAAATAACAAACTTATTGTTTTGATTTTGTCAATGACAGTATTTCAGAGCCTTTCTTGGGCATCCATGCAAAAGTAAAGCACAACACACTGGCAAAAAGAGCAATATGGCAACTGGCAGCTGCCTCTGAACACTGAACTCTGCACAAATGTGGCTAAAATGTGGTTGACAAAAAGCAACAACAACACCAACAACAATAGACTGACTGTTTTTGGGTGTGCTTCAAATAAGTTAACTTTGTTACCACAAAAAAATCACTTCTAGCCTCGAATCAGACGCGCTTAAATTTTATACAACTATTAAAAAACTTGATACTAGCTCATAAAAAAATTAAAGTTTTTGAACAGCTCTCAATTAAATTACTCCAGTCAAAATTCAGACGATCAGCTCGAAATTAGCTTAGAATGTCAAGTGATTGTTGATAATATAACGAGTTTCAGATAATAATATTTAACAGTTGTAAAAAATTAAAGTCGACTAATAATAACTTAAAATAAAATTAGGAAATACGTTTTAGTATTAACTTTTAATAAGAAACAATATATATTGAGAGTTTAAAATGCTGAGAAAAATCATTAATTTGTAATACTATTAAAATATTTTTTATTAAATTTATTTTTAATAAAGAGATGGAGACACTTATCTTAAAGATAAGTAGATGAAGTGGGACTGGGAGCGGGGCCTAAGAGAGGGACTGGGAGCGGGCCCTGGGAGAGGGACTGGGAGCGGGGCCTGGGAGAGGGACTGGGAGCGGGGCCTGGGAGAGGGACTGGGAGCCTGAAAATTAGAAGATCTTATGAAGATCCAATCCAAGTTACGTTGATATTTTGAGATACAATTTTTACGTTGTTCTCTAATTTAGTTATAGCCAAGTCTGATTCTACGACATTGTAAGGTGTGTAGTATAAATGAGATGCAACAGACATGACATTTGTAAAGGACAAATGTGTCTAGAGTTTGTGGTGGAATCATATGTTACACATACAAATAAGAGTACCATTTTCATTCAGTAAACAATTTAATACAACATAAAACATCACTCAGCACTCCAACGCACACAAACTAATTTGATCAAACTCAATTTATGTGTGGCAGGGTACTGAATCATTCTACCAAGTGGCAACCCAAACAGAATGGCAACTGATGCTGATGCTGATGGTGACGGTGACTGAATGACTGACTGACTGACTGACTGACTGACTGACTGACTGACTGACTGACTGACTGACTTGCCAGACAGTGGCTGGCAGTGACATGGCTCTGGGTATGTCGTACCTTTTGGCATTTGAAAGCTGTTTGAAAACGCGACAGCTGCTGTCGCATATTCCGTCACTTTGTTATTAACTGCAATGCCCTTTTTATTATACACTTCTCAGGGATATTTAAATTGTGTTGAGAACTGTGCGACATAGCTCTCAATCACTTTCTTTCACGGTTCGTAAATTAGAGATATCAGATAATATAGAATTTATACCGAAAAAAGGATAAATTTTCACCATCAATTTTTATTAAAAAAAAAAATAGATATTTTAAATTAATTTTACTTTACTTTAATGTATATTTCATAAAAAAAATACAATATTTGTGTTATTTTATGATTTGTACTATAATATTCGGGCATGTTTCGGTATTCACTTTTGGCAAGATTTATCAGAAGTGAAAATCTTTAATCTGTTCTAGTTTCATTTTGGAATTATTTTGCGTTGGAATTCCCGTTGTGTTGGTGAATTTAAGTCTAATAAAGTGAAAAATAACTTAAAATAAATGCAAAATCAGAAAATACATTTTTAGAAATCCTCTAAAAGTGAAAGAGAAAACCGGAACAGCCCTGATTATAATTTTATAATTATTTTTTTTATTGTTTATAATAATAATTAAAAAAATATAAAAGAGTTGATATTAAATTGTATTAACAAAGTTTTTTCATTTACTATGCTACTATTCAGATTAATATCTTAGTTGTTATACATAAATTTATAATATAGTCTACACTATAGATAGAAAAGATTATCCATTAAAACTTAACTACCTATTGTCATCCGAAAGTGTATTTACATTTCGGCAATGCTCCACTTTATTTTTTTCATCAACCTTATTTTTACCGTTGCTTGTCTTACAGCGCAAATATAATTCACTATCAGTTGGGATAAAAAATCTGTCACAGGTTTCACAACAGATGCGTTGCCTGAAAGCTGGATAAGTTTGTCTGTCTCTCTGTCTCTCTGGCTGTCTGTCTAATTTGAAGTTGAAGCCAGCTGATGGAACTGCACCTTTTGAGCGTCCGCAAATAAACTAATCTAATACCAATTTGCATTTGATTGCGATTTTGATTTGATTTGCAAAAAACCCTTGGCGAATGGAAGTGGCGAACACGTTACGCGTCGAAAGTTTTAACAACGCGATAACAAAAAAAAAAGGGAAGAAAATAAAGCAAGTAAGAGAAAAGGATACAAAAAGGGGGAGACTTGAATTTGAATGGTGGATGTATAACTTTCTGTGGTCCTTGGGCGTTAGTCTGTTTTATTGTGGCAGCCGCAGAGCAGAGTAGAAAGACTTCAACATTTAGTTTGACAACGCGTTCCAAAGTTCTGGCCACAAAGTGCGGTTTTGGCCAGTTCGAGTGCCAATGCCAGATAAACTAAATCAAGTTGCAGTTGCAGTTGCAATTGCAGCTGTATTGACCCCACATCCGCTCACACACTCACATAATGGCACACTTTCCGTTTCCGTTCGACCGACAAAATGGCGCTGCCAACTTTCAGAGCCGTCCACTCGATCAATAGAAGCCCCTTCCCAACGAAAATCCTTCACACTTAAATACAATAATTTTAATTGCAAAAACAACAAACAATAGCAAACAAATTGCCAAAGAGAGACAGTGAGAGAGAGAAATAGAGAGAGAGGGAGAGAAGGAGAGAGAGAGAGAGAGAAAGATAGAGGGAGAGAGAGGGAGAGAAGTAGAGAGAGCATCGTTGCCAACGTTTCCCACAATTTCCGCTAGCAGTTGGATTTCGGATTTGGCCCTTGGATTGTTTTAATTGCGACTGTGTACTAACTTTTAGTGCCCACTGTACCGAACAACTGCAGCTTGTAGTCATTGTGGCTTGAGTTACAATTTTACAAGTTTCAATTTTTAGTTTTTAATTTGAAATACGCTTCTATCTGCGAAAAGTAGAAAATGTATGCATAGTATTTTTTTAAATTAATAATAATAAATAATAATAAGTAATATATAGTTAAAGTTTTCTACATTTCTAAAATTAAATATAAAACATATTAATATTTATATATATCATTTCTGAAGAAATAATCTCAGTTTTTTAAGCTAATCCTCTAAAACTTCTTGTCTAATCGTTGCTTTTATGGAAATTTTTTTTTAAATTCAAAAATAATAAAGTTATATTTATCGTTATATTACATTGTTATTATTAAACTGATAAGAGAAATTTTAATTAATTGATTACTTTTATTATTAATCTCTGCAAAAATAATTTTAATTTTTTAAGTCAGAAACTCCTAGACCATATTTTGACTTAACGGTGCTTTTGTGGGAATTTCGCTTGTAAAAACAGAGTTTGGAACTTTATGAGCCTGGATGTCAACACAAACATTTACAGCATGACATTATTTTTAAGTTTTTTCTGCTTCTTTTTCTGCCCGGTTGGGAGGCTGCTTGGTCGGGGCAAATTTGCGGCTTTGCTTTCTTGTGTCAATTATTTGAATTTTTTTCTTTTGTATTTTTGTTGTTGCTGTTGTTGTTGTGCTGATTTTAATTGAATCTCATATACAAAGTAGGAGCTGTGGCAGCGAGTAGGGCAAACATACGCGAACTCAAACGGGCTGAAGTCGTATGTATTGTGTTACAGGCACAGCACTAACTTGGCCCGTTGCATTGTTGGCCATGGCAGCAGCAGCAACAACAACAGCGGCAATCGGCAGTTGGTAGATGGAGCCACAGCCAAGTTGCTATCAGGCACTTTTATCGCCGGCCACATCTGCACCAAATAAAATAATTGAACGTTTTACGATAAGCATCACAATGCAGTGCAGTGTGCAGTGCAGTGTAGTGTAGTCTAAAGATGCTGCCGGCCAAACAGAACAGCAAACTGAGCTGTGGCCCAAACGAGTCGACTCTCAGCGATATTGAGGCAGCAGCAGCTTCATCTGTTTGCCTCCACTCGATGCTCGTGTACAGCAAATGTCATGTTTACAGACCGCACTCAGTCGATTTGTGTCAAAGTTGAGTTTAGTATCTATAAAATTATATAATACACTTCCTGATTTCTACTTGATTTTTTTTGTTTTTTTTTCTCTCCACTGCAATATCTAGTTCACAATGGTACAGGCAACAAGCTTTTGACCGTCAGTCTCGTCCAGGCATTTGTCTTTACATGCCGCGGCATTGTTTAGCGGCCCTAAGGTTTGAGGTTTGAGGTCTTGGCCAGGCCATTGTGCTGCCGTTTGCTAAACTTAAAAGGCAAGCAAATGTTGGCGGAAGGATGCGAAAATTGACAAGAGATGCAGTTCGGTGGGTTCATTAAATACACTACTGAAGCTGTGAAAGAACAGAATAATTATTGAGATTAATTAATAATGAATATAATCTTTCATTTACGATAAATTGTTTAATTACTTGACTGATAAAATTCAAAATGAAATAATAAATTAAATAAAAAATAAATAAGGAACTTAGTTTAAATATTAAATTTACACATATATTTAATATTTATTTATATTTTAACTATTTATTTTAAAATAATACTAAAAGTACAAAATATTTTCAGCTAAACCAAAGTACCTCAAGTGTAGGGTATAGCTATAGGGCGATCAACTTAAAATCGCTACTGCACACTCTTCTGTTTGGTGAGTCTTAAAAAATAAAGACAGAGTCGAGTCGTAAGCCGTAAGCGATATGCCGATAATATGATTTTCAGTTAATAAATAACTGCCTAAAGAGGCGATAGCTTTATGGAGAGCTGATGGGTTGTTATGTTATGGTATGGTATGGTATGGTTTAAGATGGAATGGGATGGTTCACTTACTGTAGTCAATCGGTTTATGCTTTGATTAACTGTTGTCAAAAGCTGGACCCCATGGCACGAGCTGCTGCCTCAACAGATGCTACTCTTATTCCTCCTGCTCCTTCTCTGCTGATGGCTTTGTTCGATTGCCGCTGCTGCAAATTACTTATGCATTATTATAACTTTGATTTTGGTTGCCGAACAGCATGAAGAAGTCAATAACAAGTAACAAAATAATAAACAAGTGATTCGTATCGACTAGAACACACCCAGTAATAAGTAACTTGTATTAGCATATATAAAACAACAACAGAACTGATATATATTTTAATATTTCAAGTGAAAGGCAGAGAAATTTATGACATAGTCTCTTTTCGGATAAAGTTATAATACCTTATTTTTGAACTGGATACAGGGTAAATTGTATTAGCATATTTAAAACAATAACAGAACTGATATATATTTTAATATTTCAAATTGAAGGCAGAGAAATTTATGACATAGTCTCCTTTCGAATAAAGTTATAATACCTTATTTTTGAACTGGATACAGGGTATCAAAAAGCAGGGCGCACGTACATTTATCTTGATGCGTCGCTGTTGTTGCTGTTTTTTTTTCATTTACTTTTTTATTGTTGTTGTGGAATCCTTGGTGGCTGTTGCGATTTTTCAACTGCGGCGCGTTCTGCTGTCTTCATTGTGGCGTTATCTCAGTTGCTGTTCTTTCTTTATTTTACTTACTTTATTTTCGACTTTTTGTTGCTGTTGTTGCTGTTGTTTTTGTATTTTTTGGACTGCATACGTCAGTGTCTGATAAGCGAACGCTGCAAGTTGCTACCATTTTTGCATGGTCCGCTAAAATATTTCTCATGTAAAGGGCCCGACGCTGATTTAGCACTGCTTCAGATCGAAGTTGGTACAAGCCGGCAGGTTCCGTTGTGTAAAATTCAAAAAAAAAAAAATAAAAATAAAGAAAAGAGGAGAGGAGAGGAGAGAAAAGGAGTAGAAATCCCAACAGGGTAGATTTGCACAGCTGATAACATTACGTATACGCCAAGCTGTCTTCGTATTTACCTTTCAGGCGGCTTGTGAATTATTTTTTGACAACTCTCTGGTCATCGATTAAGCAGCTTAAGGCTTATCAGCTATCCGCGTGTCTGCCCAAAAATAAATAAGGGGAGCATTAAGTTTGCTTTTGGGTGATTGACCTCATTGGAAGTCAATTCGGATTTATTAAGCTCTCAACTGACTAACTACAAAACTATCAACAAATTAATAAAATAAAAAATAAAATAAATAAAAAATTAATAATATATAATTATATAGAATACAAATAACAAAACAGATTTAATAGAAAACAGAAAATAATAACTTAAAGGCTGCTAAATATGTTAATTAAAATGTATAGCATTAGAAATAAAATGTAAAAATCTTACCTACAAAGTTAATTGTGAGTAGTTCATTAATTTTTAAAAATTTTTATGAATCCTTAGCATACAATTATAGATTTATTAGTATTTTTAGTAGTATTTTTTCTATATAACTCTCCAAATCACAAAAGAGTTCTCAGTAGGTCATTTCAAATAACCAAAACAGAATTTATACTGCAATAAAATAACAATTGCAAAGAACTATAGTAAAGAACACCAACATTTAAGCTATTTCTTTTTCGTGCCAAACTGACAACATTGAAATGGTTGCATACCAAGTCTCTTTCTCGATTGTCAACTGTTTTGCAGTTGTATTCGTATCTATCTAGTTCTATCCGTCGACAGCAGATCACTATCAATTAGTAGAAGCTGCTTCAATTCAAATGCCAAGTCTTCTTCTCATATGCTCCCCCAGTGAGCTCCAGTTCAGTTCAAAGCTAATCTAAACGGCAAACTAAACTATTTATTAATGCTAAAGGCTAACTGGCTGCATGGCGGGTCTTTGGCATTCGTCTATCTATCTATCACGGCTGCTGTTGTTGGGGATTTGCTTTTTATTTTATTTAATTGAAATGAATTCATTAAGCCTTTGATTTGCCTTGCAAATCAACGGAAATGCAGCTCCATGAAGCTCTGACTTTACCTTTGACGTCTCAGCCTGAGTTGAGCTTCACTTCGCTCATGGAGTGCACATCAAAGCGCGGTCGAGTTTAACTGAGTTGGGCTTGAGTTTGAGTTTGAGTCTTACAATAATTTAAAGGCGAATTAAATATACGAAAATTAACTACAGCAACAGTTGCTGTACAGTTGCTCCAATTCGGTGCTCGAGAGTCTTGCAACTGTTGCACGTTTTGCATGTCAAGAAAATTGCTTCATTTGTGTCCGCGCGAATGTCAACCACGAACATGATAAACCGAGACCGAAAGCGGACATAATGAGTGACTTATAGGACTATCCATTGTCAGGGAAAACGTATGAGTATTTCAAGTGGTTGAAAAGTCAACTGACATGAAACATTGCAAAAAAAAACCGAAGAATTTTAAACAATTTTAAATTAATTTCAGAGACTCTCTGGTAATTGCTTAATAACCTTCATAATTTATATGATCAAATTGTTGATACCCTGTTGTAAATAATAAATGTATTTAAAAATTAAAATAATAAAATTTTAAAAATAGGATCATTAATAAAATATTAATAAATCTTAATATTAATATTAATAATATTATACCCTCTTTTGTAAATAATTAAATAAAAATGAGCAAATCTATAGAAAATATATAAGAATATTGAAATTATATATATATTATATATATTGTATTTTAAATATTTTTAAAAACTTCTTGAGGTTTTTTGGCAAAGCTTAATATCTCTTTAAATTTAAATGATCAAATCTAAAAAAAAGGATAGTTAATTATTATAAAAATTATGTCAATTAATAAAAATTAACGCTTATCTTAATATTTTAAAGTCCCAAAAATATATATATTTTTTTAAGTACAAGTACATTTTATTAAAGGCAATATACCCCAACTGTTGTTAGTAACCGATAGAACCCTTTTAAGCCAAGTGTTATAGGCACTTGAGCACACAAAGTTTTCAATTTTCTTGCAACAACAAAACGGGTCAAGTTATGGCTACGTGACCGCCCCAAAAATTACTGGAAAAAAATACAAAGCTAGAGACAAGTTTTGTTCTAGCGGCAAATTAAAATTGTTCAAAGTGCTGGCCACACTTTTCCCCCTATTCCCTCCCCTCATTCAGTTCCTAGAATATTATCAGCTAATGGCACGTGCTTATCGAGCATATCAGCAGCAGCTCAAGCATTTTGTCACCATTCAGTGAATTTCCTTCTTGATTAGCGGGTCGATAAAAGTTAAAAAAAAAAAAAAATACAAAGTAAAATTTAATGAAAATGCTAGAAAATTATAATAATAATAGTAATTGAATTTTATGAGAATAACTTGCAGTTGGTGTGAAATTGGTGTGAATTGAAATTTATGAGTTTTGAATGCGTTTTGTTTGCTATTTGGTATTTGCCGTTTGCTGTTTGCTGTTTGCTGTTCGTGGCCGTTGGGCTAAATGCTTGGCCAATAAATTCAAATTCTATGGCCGCATAGCAATTATGCAATTGTTTGTGCTGCAAATAAAATGAAGCCAAGTGTATCCGATGGATGCAAATACTTTTGGCAAGTAGGAAGCAAGGCAATGCCAACAAAAACTGAACCAACTGAAACTCAAACCCAATCTCAATCCCAAACCCAAACCCAAACCCAAACCAAACCAAGGCACCAGCGTGTTCTGCCAGTCTAAAAACTCCAAATCGATATGCAAATATACAACGAATGAGGCGTACACACAAATCGCAAAAAACGAGCTGAGCTTGAGTTTGAGATGCCACGCCCCCCTCTGAATCTCCCCCCTGCCTTGTTTCGCATTGCTGCTAAAGCCGTTTTGACCAAATTCGTCGCTGGATCTGTTTTACCTGAAGACGGCTAACTGTGTGGCTATTACAACTCCACAGTATGTGCCTCTGATGCCTCTGAAAACCAAACAAAACCCAAACAAAACCAAGCCAAACTAAACAGAGCTGATCTGAGTTGAGTTGAGTTGAGTTGAGTTTAGTTGAGCTGAGCATTTGCTTTGGTGGTCCACTCTTGGCCATGGCTTTTTTATTTCCTATTGCTATCAATTGTGCATGCAATTTATTTTTAAAGAAATAATTGCTCTGCCTCTGCTCTTTCAACGATTATGCAAATATTAGTATTTGTTGTTGTTGTTTTCCTACTCCATTCCCAACCAAATGCTTCTGATAATAATACGACTACGACTACGAATACGACTATGAGTATGAGTTTGAGTATGAGTATGAGTATGAGTGCGAGTACCCGAAATGAATGGCAAGTGAAAGAGTCCGTTGGCACTTTTGCATATTATCCAATTTGAATATGCCACACACAATGCGATTCGAATACTTTACACAAATTTCACATAAATCAATGCAAGCTAAATATACACATAATAATAATACCACCTTTTTTGAATTTTTGAATTTTAAATTTTTAACTAGTTTCGATGCTGTTGCATTTTTGGCAACTGCCTGAAAGTATGTGGTGAATAATTTAATAAAGGAAATTGTCTGCAAATAAACGAAAAGCAGTTGATATTATGTTTACCTTACAACTTAAATGTGTATAATTTTGTAACATTTTTAGACCCTGTACTTAAAAAAATTACAGGGGTCTATTGGGTTTGTTCTACCGAATTCGTGCGTAACAGGCAAGAAGAAGGCGAGAATATAAAGTATATATATTCTTGATTAGCATCAATAGCCGAGTCGATATAGCAATGTCCGTCTGTCTGTCTGTCTGTCTGTATGAACACCTAGATCTCAGAGGCTATAAGAGCTAGAGACACCAAACTTGGTATGTAGGTTCCTCTATACTGTAGGACTGGGAGCGGAGTCTGGGAGTGGGACTGGGAGAGGGACTGGGAGAGGGACTGGAAGAGGGACTGGGAGAGGGACTTGGGAGAGGGACTGGGAGAAGGACAGGGAGAGGGACTGGGAGAGGGACCTGGGAGCGGGGCCTGGGAGAGGGACTGTGAGAGGGACTGGGAGAAGGAGTGGGAGCGAGGCCTGGGAGAGGGACTGGGAGAGGGAGTGGGAGCGGAGCCTGGGAGAGGAAGTAACAGAGAGACTAAGAGACTAAAAGAGAGAGAGAGAGAGAGAGAGAGAGAGAGAGAGAGAGAGAGAGAGAGAGAGAGAGAGAGAGAGAGAGAGAGAGAGAGACGCAAACGACAACGACAGGATTATATCGACTCGAGGCTGACACACATAATTTAGTCTTATATATCCTCTCCGACTGTCGAGTATGCTCGACTGTAGCACCGGCCGACTAGTTAACTACTTTACTGATGTAGCTTTGAACAAGTTTCCTAAGAAATCAAGGCTTTATTGTTGAATCTACTATGCAGAATATAAATTTGTATTTATCTTTTTGGCTTAAGACTTACAACACGGATCTAAAAAGAAAATTGTGAATTATATCTTCTGTTAAAAGGGTTTTTAAATAACATTCAAATATGATGCTGTTTGACATGTTCCCATTGCAGCTTTCAAGTATTCGCCAATTCCATTTCACATCAAACAACTTACACACACACCTCTTAAAACACATCCTAACTTCAACATTCTGAGGGCAGATAAAGCATGCCACATGCCTTTTTTATTTTTTGTTTCTTCTGCTTTTTGGTTAATGAAAGTGGCAGTAAATGAAATTGGCATCAGGTTATTATTCTTTTGGTTCTTTGTTGCGTATATTTTGGACAGACATGTGGGCCTCGCAAAAGTTTATCTTATAAAACAACAACAAGCACTTAAGTGTTATATGCCACCGTATTACAACTGGCCCGAATCGCACTCAGAAAGACCCAAAATGCAACGTAGCATAAATGAAGAAAGCTGATAAGAAAAAGTAACAAAAAAAGCAAGTTAAAAAGGCGGCACGAAAAATTGCTGCCCGCATAAAAGGCGTCGCTAAAAGGAAGAAGACAACAACAACAAAAATAATAATAAAATAAAACAGAAATTGAATGTTGCGATTCGTGTTGCGTGGCGGGACCAGGTGACAAGCAATTCCCCACAGGTGCAGGCCAAGTTAACGGTGTATTTTGGCCAGCATATAGTATATACTTGGACTTGGACTCGAACTCGTATTAGCAATTGCCCTTAGCGCTATAAAACAAGCCAAACATTTTGACATGGGTTAGTTTTGCAGGCCCACAAAATGTGGGTAGGTGAAAATGAGGCGAGTACGGTTGAAATCCCATCGGATTGCCGCCTGACCCTTTCTGCATGAATGTTTTGCCTGGGTGTTGCACCCATGTCAATGCACTGACAACTGGCGTTAACCGGGCCAGAAAGAAAGTCAGCTACAGTCACAAATCATAACGTATCATATCATATCAAGAGTATAAATTTTAATGAGTTGCATTTCAGCAAACGTGCAACTGCAACAGCAACAGCAAAAGAAATAACAACAACGACAACAACGACTCCCTTGCTATACAAAATTGCATTTCCGTTCATTATTTTTATATTTTTCGGGGATTTCTTATCTTCGCGTCTTTGGAAACTTATCAAAGAAGCTTCACTGTCTGTCAGAGTGTTTATGATATGTTTGGCCAAATAATGAAAGTGCCAAAGAGATATGAAAAGCTGACTGAAACTTTTACACAGAAAAAAATGAAAGATTCCGGCTTAATATCTTTCCTTTGGGTTTTTTAATATTAAGATAATTTATAATATATATAATTTTAATTTAACAATAATATTCTTAATTCAAAGTTAAGAAATACATGGAATATTACGAATTTTAAATTTGAATATTAAAATGATTTTTTTCTGTGTACTTGACTGCCAATTAGCAGCTGCGGACATTGGCATGCAAATATTTATGATACTCGTATTTATAAAGTTGAAGAGCGACTTCAAGTGGGTCCCTGACTTCCGTCACATAATAAATTCATAACAAATCATACATAGCTATCTCAGTGTGGTGTGAGTGTGTGTGTGTGTATTTGTGTGACATGCGACATTATAATGCCACATTATGTTGCAAGTGCGTGAAAGAACCGTACATCAGAACATTGCAGTCATAAATCAAAAATCCACAAACAAATGCAACGTTGTCTATGCGATGTTGTTGTTGTTGTTGTTGTAGTTGTTGTTGCTGTTGTTGCTGTTGTTGTTGCTGTTGTTGTTGCTGTTGTTGTTGCTGTTGTTGTTGCTGCTGCGTGTGTGCAGCTTGTTTGTATCTGCTGCAAGTATTCGCAAAATTATTACACTTGACATGATTGAATATACCGCTGAGTACGAGATTACATATAAACACAGATACACACACATACACACATACACACAAACGAGTGTCCATGGATCACATACTACTATTGGAGGTACCAGTCGCGACCGGTGTCCAAAACGAGTACGAGTCCGATGTGTCCGATGTATTTGTGCCCTCCAAGTGTCCGCTCACCGCGAAGTTGTTGCTGATGCTGGACATAGTTTTTTTTTTTTTGTTGCTTGTCCCAGTGGGCAATTCCCGTTTCTCTGTTTGTATGTACACGTACATAGTAAGTTGACATGCCGCATAAATGTAAGTGCTTGCAATATTGTTTAGTGCTCAGTACACTGTACAATATTTTCAATTAAAATTAGAGATATCAAAATATGTTTTAATTGTTAGCAGTGGAATGACGATTAAAATCTTTTCGATCTCTTAATCAAATGTTTATTTTTATCTATTAACATATATTTTTGAAATTTTAAAAATCTTACAAATTTGTTTTTATTGAAAGTGTATTTTTGTTCATTGCATGACTTCTTAATTTATAC
Source organism: Drosophila falleni (assembly GCA_035045575.1). Lineage (NCBI taxonomy): Eukaryota > Metazoa > Arthropoda > Insecta > Diptera > Drosophilidae > Drosophila > Drosophila falleni. The sequence continues at coordinate 1,202,704 of JAWNOV010000089.1, read as the reverse complement.
TGCATCGTAATTTTGTTTATTTTGGAAAACCCCTTTTCAAATATTTGCTATTTTTTTACAACCAGTTTTAGAAAAATTGTAAGTCTCATAAATTTTTAAAATTCCTACCGATTTTTATAAACAAAATGATATGCATAATGATTAGAACTCTAAACATTTTCTGCATCTGCATCTACTTTTTAATTTAATTTATTTATTAATTTATTTAATTATAAAAATATATATATATTTTCGAAATTTTCGAAATAAGTAAGAATGCACAATTTTAATTTTCAAATTCATGCATCGATCAAATCGTTAGCTTCTCAAATTAAGTTTCTTTTAAAAGTAGTAAGAAAAGTAACATATCTTTACAATTTTGAATTTGTTGTCAAAATGTATATCTAAAATTTCAGACCATATCCAGACACACAACACAACACTACACATCAACACACCCCAAAATTCCACCAAATTTCTCAACATTGGCAATATTCGGGTTAGTTTGAGAGATAACTATATTTAAAATACACTAACTAATATTTTTTCTAGCCCATACAATGTGTCTGGAGACCATATCAACCAATAACAAGACGCTGGCTCTGATCAGACAGGGCTACAAGGTACTGGCAGAGTATCAGATGATCGAGCAGATGCAGTTGAAGGGCATCTATGCCGTTCCCAGTTATTCCAGCGCCTTGCTTTGGTTCGGTGTGATCTTCATACACGGCGGTTTATATGCGGACGGCGTGTTTCGCTTTTCCATATTGCTGCCGGACAATTTTCCCGACGCAGTCAGTCTGCCCACCGTCATCTTTCAGAAGGACATTTTCCATCCGCACATCTGCCCAATGTCACACAGCCTCGACTTGTCGCCCCTCTTTGAGTTCTGGAACAAGGATGAGCATCACATTTGGCATATACTCAAGTACATTCAGCTAGTATTTGCCGATCCAGAAGGCAGTGTCTGCCTGGGACAGTCACAGAACGGTGAACCAATTCCTCTGGAGGATGTTAACAATATGGACGCAATGCGTCTTTTGTCCAACAGCCGCATAGACTATTCGCTCCGTGCTAAGGATAGTATTGCATGGAGTTTAAGGCATTTGTTCGATAAGCCACCCATCAAGGATCCCCACTATATTGTCTTTGAGCGCTATCAGCCCGATGTCCATTTGTCAGCGATGGAGCGTCTCAAGAGCAACAGCTGGTATTCCTTATCGGTGCAATCCTGCCCACCTTCAGTATGTATTGCCCGGATCGAATCCGAACAGCAATTACGACTGGAGGCGTCGGCTCAACGGATAAATCATGTTGGCAGCAGCCTGAATTAGCGAAGTAATCTCTCGACTAGCCATATTAAAAGCCAATCAGAAGGCTCTAGTCGAATCTACTCCGTTGACATAAACGCTAAAAATTTAGTTCCGTGTGTGAATGTAGTGTAAAATGTATTTATTGTAACACTATTATATTTTTACCATTAATAAATTGTGAGCTGACAATGAAAAAATTAATTAATAAAATTTTTAAAAGTATTTCTATTAGGTTTTTATTTAGTTCCATGTGTGAATGTAGTGTAAAATGTATTTATTGTAACACTATTATATTTTTAACATTAATAAATTGTGAACTGACAATGAAAAAATTAATTAATAAAATTTTTAAAAGTATTTCTATTAGTTTTTATTTAGTTCCATGTGTAAATGTAGTGTAAAATGTATTTATTGTAACACTATTATATTTTTAACATTAATAAATTGTGAACTGACAATGAAAAAATTATTTAATAAAATTTTTAATAGTATTTCTATTAGTTTTTACCTTAACTGATTAAAAAAGGGGTCGAGTACCTCGTCCGATATATGTGTAAATAAATAAAAAGTGTATATAACTGCTAATTAGCAGTTTATTATAATTAGAGCACAATATAAAGTGTGCAATTAGCTAATCAATGGCTACTTAGTTTAATGTAATAACTCGGTTAGATATGCATAAATGCCATTTAATTTTGCTATATATTTTAGTATTTTCGCATAGCTGTATTTACCAATATATGCTATAAATGTTATGCAATTAATAACATTGCCATGAACACGTTTTTAACAGTTGGCCCAGAGCCAAGGTAAAATTTAATGCTTAATTGGATAATCGTTAAGTCTGTAGAACAGTTTGCATTTGCTTTTTTAGGGCTTTAGCAAATTTATAAATGCAACAATTGATAAACAACTAATAATTGTAATGCAATTAAGTGTAAATGGAACGTAATTGTGTTTATTAAATTTCGACACAGTCCTACTTTCTCTCAGTGCATGTGACAACCCAGTTTTGCACTCTACCTTGGTTGCGAGCCCATTAATGATGTTAATAATGTCATCTTTCACGTGCAATAATCAAAATAACAATAATTATGGGGAACCGTGTACGAAGCGTCACTTTCAACGTTACAGATGGCTGCAGTTGCTGCAAGTGGCATCTGACTGCTTGCAACTTGCGACTTGCAACTTGCAACTTGCATGCCAAAGTGGCATTCCAAAATATTAAAAGCCTTGCCTGCTTGCATCCACTGGGAAGCGAAGCTGTCGTCGCTTGCCGCAAAATATACAAAAGTGACAATTTGATTTATCACTGCACTTTGTCGAGCAACGAGTTTGGAGCTCTGGGTTATAGTACATACTATATATGTATATGCAATATGTTTATATGCGGATCTGGAACTGCTGCTGTTGACTCGTTAGGCAGTTGGTTGGGTCCCAAAATCGTTCATAAAATTATGAATGTTAGTGCAATGTGCCATATTTTAGGCCATTTATGACTGGGCTTTTAGTACTCTTGGCCTTTGGTTGCAGTGTGTCCAAGTGGGCGACAATGTCACCATTTTGAACTAATTGCACCACACAATATGAGAGAGTTCCCTTCTTTAGCATGAACATGCCAAATAGTCGACCATTGAAAAGCCGCGTAACGATTTTGGTATACAATTTTAATGCAGAACCAAATTCGAGGCAAAATAATGATAAAATTAACATTCCACAAAGAAATCGGTTAAGTATTGACAAAGTTATGCGAGTTTAAAGATTAAAAAAAAATGTCAAGGTTAAGATGGGAAAAAGCTGGACAGCGATCAAAAATAAATAATATTTGTACTAAGTAAAATTTGAATGCAAAATAAAATAAGAGGCCAAATATTGATGACATGGACATTCCGCATAGAAATCGTTTGAGTATTGGCAAAATTAAGACAGTTTAAAATTTTAGAAAAAATTTCAAAAGGAAGGTATGAACAAACTGAACAGTGATCGAAAAATATTCAAATTTTTAACACTATAAGCATTTGATGCAGAATCAAATTAGAGGCCAAATAAGGATATAATTAACAACTCGCAAGAAAATCATTTGAGTTTTCACAAAGTTATGACAGTTTGAAATTTTTGAAAAACTTTCTAAAGAAAAGTATTCAAAAAAGTACAGTGTTGAAGGAGAGATAAATAAATTCAATTTGGATGCGGAACCAATAATAATATAATGTTATTTTATGTAAAGTTGCAATAACATTTTTTCTTCGTTGATATCTATCATATCATCTAGACTTCAGGCATATCCGGTCAGGGTGCGTCTAGCTTCAGCTTGGATATGAGAGGGCGTTACGCCAAAATTAAGACATATCGTATAAAGGGCGTTAAAAAAATCCAACAAAGGCAACAATAACATCGAAAACAACATTAACAATTAAGTTGTAATAAATTTAAGCACTGCGTGGGCTAAACTTGCTCTTCGGGATGGATCGTCGAGGCATACGAGTTTATATGATTTCAGCGTCAATTAAAACGCTATAAAAATTGCTTCAAGCTGCGCCGACGAAACACGTGACAAAGTATAAAGGCCATTGTTATTGTCTCTGTTTTATTTTTTCTTTTATTGATTTTGCGTCTGGCTCATCAGTCCCTGGTGAAATCGGTATACCCTCACCCCTGCTGCTGCAGTTATCAACGGACATCAAAACAATTGCCACCATCGACGATGTGGGAGAGAAAAGGAGCTGGAATCGTCGGCGAATTCGTTAGCTACGTTCGTTCGTTCGTTGGTTCGTTTGTCTGACAAGTTGGCGGTATAAGCAAACCAGGTTCAATTGCACTAACCAACAGGTAACTGGACAGAGAGCAGAAGAAGTGGGAGCAGCTTTAGTTACGGCGTTTCGATTTCCTTGGAAAACCGCTAGAGACTTTGTAAGCGACCCGATCTGAACTAAACTCAACTGAACTGAACTGACTGCTTAGCATTTGCCTGTGAAGTGTGTGTGAGAGAGAGAGAGAGGGAGAGAGGGAGTGGGGGAGAGAGAGGTGAGAATGACGATGTCGGGGGGAGACACAGATTGGTATTTATATGCAAGTTCATGGCATAGTCGAAGCGCGCACACACATCATCATCGATTATAATCGAAATGGGATTGTAAATCAAATCGCATTGAATGGTAGTGACTTTAAAATGGGCTTCATTATCGCCGATGTCGATGACGATGCCGATGCCAATGTCGGTGCCAATGTCGGTGCTCCCAGTCGACTGTTGTCCTGGCAGCGACGTCGTCGTCGGCAGTCGCTGTTGCCATTGTCGGTGGCGACTGCTGCCGCCGTCGTCGTCGTCGTCGCCGTCGTCGAAGTGACATTCAATGCCATAATTTATGAGTTTATCTTTTTCGCGCCGCCAAATCGTACGCTAAATGCTGTCTGGCCAGACCAGAGTGGGACAGGACAGGACAGCACATGGACATGGGTACAGACAAGGAGACCCAACCAGATCAGACCATACATATGCCCGGATTCGTTCATTCGTTCATTCTTTTGAATGCTGCCTTCGGTTTCGCATATGCAAACCAAACCAAACAAACGGCAGACAAAAACCAAACGTGCGCATATTTTATGGCGCTGCGAGTCCCATTTGTATTGGTATTGGTAATGGTATTGATATTGCTATTGCAGTTCCTATTTCTACTCCTATTCCTATACCTATTCCTACTCCAATTCCTAGTGCTAGAGCTGGAACTAAAGCTATGCGATTTCTGTTGTCGTTGTCCTCGTCGTGGTCGATCGTTTAATGTCGGGCAATTAAAATTGGAGTTTTCTAGTGTTTGGTATGTGTTGCCTTTTATGAGTTATGGGGTCTTGTTGACAGGCCCAACGTCCCCCCCCAACCCTCTAAGCCCTTCTATATTGTGCAGGGTGTTGGGGAGTTAAAAGTGCCGCAGCTGCAGTCAATTGTTGTCATTGAAATTGCTTGCAATGTGTGTGAAATTCAATGTGTTCAAAATATGAACATTCAAGGGCATTGAGAATGACTCACAAAGGAAAGTATTAAGTAGGATTTGTAGAATTTTAAGAGGAATTGCTTTTGGTATATTTTTAAATTAAAATAAGAAATATAAATAAAGCAATATAACATTTTACCGATCGACGAATAATAATACAATAAAATAAGATAAAATTAGTTTAAATAATTAATTACGATAAAATTGATAGCCTTAGTATTTAACTACCAAAATTGTTAGTAAGTAAGTAAAAAAAGTACAGGAGTCTTTTGGGATTGTTTTACCGATTATGTGCGTAACAGGCGGAACGAAATTTGGTCTGGGAGCGGGGACTGGGAGCGGGGACTGGGAGAGGGACCTGGGAGAGGGACTGGGAGAGGGACCTGGGAGAGGGCCTGGGAGAGGGACTGAGAGAGGGACCTGGGAGAGGGACCTGGGAGAGGTACTGGGAGAGGGACTGGAAGAGGGACCTGGGAGAGGGACTGGGAGGGGGGCCTGGGAGAGGGACCTGGGAGAGGGGGTGGGAAGGGGGCCTGGGAGAGGGACTGGGAGAGGGACCTGGGAGCGGGGCCTGAGAGAGGGACTGGGAGAGGTACTGGGAGCGGGGTCTGGGAGGAGTAATATTAAAAGTAGTATTTATAGTAGCAGTAGTAGAGAGGGTAAGAAAAACAAAGAGAAACTGAGGAAGAAGTACGAGTTCGAGAGAGAGAGAGAGAGAGAGAGCAGAGACGTAAACGCAAACGACAACGACAGGATAATATCGACTCGAGGCTGACACACATAAGTTAGTCAAATCCTCCTCTTCAAATCTGCAAAAATTAAGTCTTAGTATGTAAAACATTTTTGTTTTATGAGATATCGTAACCAATCTGATAACATTTGCATTTAAGTTAACTAAATTATTTTTAGTTTTTTTCCATTATAAGCTTTTTCCATAGTAAGTACGGGGTCTCCGACTGTCGAGTGTGCTCGACTGTAGCACCGGCCGACTAGTTTGTACTTGTTTAAGTTTAAAAGTAGCTTAGTGGCTTAAATAAAATTTAAAAAAAAGAAATTCAAAGTTGAAAAAAATATATCAAAGTGAAGCCTTTATATCATCAGTCTACATGCCTCAATCTGTGTACTCAATTGTCACATTAAACACAATAAGTCAGTAAATGCCAATTATTTAATTTTTATATTTTAACGTTCTAATAAATATTAACTACTTCTGATGTATCTTTATATCACATTAATCTATAAAATTGAAAGGCATGAATAAATTCAGCTTATTTTATTCCTAGATTCTATTCCACCTTAATTCCTAGCTAAGATCTTAAGTTTCCAAACCACGTACATATTATCTAAAGTAACTAATTTCTCAATAAATCCTCTAAGATACCTACATTCCTAATTTAGCATGATTATTCAATAAATTTAATTTTTTTTAAATAAATCTGATAGATTTTACAAGTTTATTGGCAATTTAATGTTATTTTTTATTTTCCATTCACATTCAGAGCACGAAATTTAATTCAATTATCCAACACTTTATTGTTTGGGCTTATACTTAAGTTGAATGCCAATGTTGTTGTTGCTCTGTTTTAAAGTTTTGCGCACACATTTGCCTCGAACGGCAGCTTGCAACAAACATTCCTCACGTATCCACAAAGTTGCCGACCAGTTCTTGAGTTCTAGAGTTTTTTATTTTTTATATCCGTACTCGTTGTATCATCAACTCAACTGTTGCAAGTTGCTCACTTCTTTTCAATTTCAACGCACTTGGCCATGTAATCACAGCGCCTAATTCTAAACCGTTTTTCATGGCCGAAATGCGAACCGGTTGGTCAACTTTAACTAATACATCATTATGCTGGCATGTTGATGTTGTTGTTGTTGTTATTGTTGCCTGTTGCTGTTGCAAGTTGCAAGTAGTTGTTGCTGTTGCCTCTTGCCTGTTGCTCGTAATAATCAATTACGCGTCAGGCACGATCTTGACGCGATCCTCGCATGCCATGCCACTCCGATTCGCATCATGAGCTACGATTTTGTTCATTTTATCCAATCTCTATAGCTGCATACTCGAACATACATATATATTTTCCTTTCAGTTCAGTTCGGTTCGGTTCCAGAACTCATGCGCCAATAATAAATTACAAAACAAAACTCAAAGAACAGGTTCAATTACATTTAACAAGAGCTGCAAACAGCTGATTTGTAGTTGCATTCAGTGGCAAGAGGAGAGGAAAGAAGAGAGAGAGTGGAAGAGAAGCGGAGCGGAGTGGAAGAGAAGCGGAGCGGAGCGGATCGGAGCGGATCGGAGTCATTGAAATGGAGCCCAATGGCAAATTAAATAGATTTACGCTGGTAAAGTGTTGCTGATTGGGATAATCAACGCGTTTGCCGAGTTGTTGTTGCTGCTGCTGCTGTCAAGGCATTATTACCGCCGCTTGTTGCTGTTGCTGTAGCTGCAATTGCTGTTGCTGTTGTTGGTGTTGTTGCTGTTGTTCTACAACTAGCTCACACTGTGGCTGGTCCAGGCTGTTGAGTTGTGGCCGTTGTTAATCCCAAATTCGCATTGAAATTTGCATGGTCGTTGACGTCCGTCGGCAGCAGCAACAGCAGCAACAATCCGACCTACAACAACTGCAACCCAGGTTGACACACTTACTCAATATATATGTGCGAGCTGTTGTTGGTGGTTGTTGTTGCTGCTGTTGTTGTTGTTGTATTTCCGGTGGTGTTGAGCTACGCGTCCGGTTTTAATAAAATTTCTGATGCTGCTCAAGTGTTGCTGCTGCAACAACAGCAGCAACAACAGCAGCAACAACAGCAGCGACATGTTGCAGCGCTTATGTTAAACTTCCTACGCGTCGTGCTTTGTTTATTGTTGTTGTTGTTGCTGCTACTTTAGTTGTAGTTGTAGTTGTAGTTGTCGTTGTTATAGCTGGTTGCCATGTTAGCATGTTGATATCACCCGCAGCGTAAATCTTGTGGATTAATCCAATTTAACACTTTATGCTGCACTGCGCTTTGACCATGTTGCAGGCGGTGCCTGTAATATGGCCGTAATGCTTGGTCAATGCTGCTACACTGCTAAAAGTATATGAAATTAAATTATAATTCTTAATTTGAAAATTAAAAATATAATTATATTAAAATTATTTGAAAAGAACTAGGATAATAATTTTCTTTTTAATTACTTTAATGAATGAATGAATTATATTAAAATTATTTGAAAAGAAATAAGATTTTAATTTTTTTAAAATTACTTTAATTAATAAATGAATGAATTCAATTAAAATTATTTGAAAAGAACAAAGATTATATATTTTTTTCTTAATTACTTTAATGAATAAGATTTTTAATAAGTTTTTGGAATTTATATATGCAATCTTTTAATTTAAGATAACATATATACGTTTAGTTACCATTTAAATATATTGAAATCGCTCTTTAGGTTACTTTTCTTTTAATAATAATATTACTTTACTTTAGTTTACTTTTTTTTTGATAATAAAAATAATTCTATTTTATTTTAATTTCCTATCTTTAATCTGTATAATTCTCCTTTTAGTGTTTATTTTTAAAATATATATTATATATTTTAATAAAAATCCTGTAAATCAATCATTTGCTTATTTCAACTGTTTCTATTTGTTTTTAAATTCAATATTACGTATACGCCGCATATTCCCACAAGGCTCATCTGATATTCATTTCACCATTTCACTCGGTGTCAGTTGCTTTTGGCCCTTAGCACATTTCGCTCAGTGCATTAGCGGTCGACCTTTTCAGTCACAGTCACTTTGCGACTCTGTTAGTTGGCTACCTTTGCCCAGTTCAAATCCCGGAAAGCGCCTCCTTCTCCTCCTCCTCCGCCTTTTCTGCCTGTTTAAGCCAGCCCACTTAGCTACCATTGAGAGCCAAGTTTTCCAGCTAACTTTTTTTCTTTCTGTTTTGTTTGAAGTGCGCACCAAATTTAATACGCTTGTGGTCACATGTGTTGCACGCTTTTTTACATATTTTTAAAAATAGCAGAGACAGAGACAGCAAAAGAGCATTTTGTGTGACTCCCCTCCTGATCCCCTGGTGGTCTAACTGGTGTATGTTTCTCTCATTCTCTCTCTCACTTGCTCTCAGTGTCTTTGTTGCGCTTTTCTCCTATGTTATGTTGTTGGGTTCCGGCAAAAGCGCGAATTTAATTAAAATATGCAAATCGCTTTGTGGCATTTTGATCAAGTGTTGAGTTCGTTTTGTAGGGTCTCACCAGGTCTCTCGCTCCCTTTCTCTAGGTTAAGCCACAGAGAGCTCCACTCGGTAGTTCTCTGGATTTACTTTTTAATAAAATACCCTATGTGGAGTGAGTAAAAATGTAATCTCAAAAGAGTTGACCTTTAAAAGGGACACATATGATAAGTATATATATGGGAGCTCTGTATCATTAATACAGGGTATCTCAGTGTCGTTTCTAAATTATATTACCAAGCCGTATTTTTTATTCAGTTTTGTCTTTTTGGCAACTTCAACTTTTGGCGATAAAAGCGAGCGATAAAAATGTAACCAGTTGAATTTTTCCTTTCGTTCTACATAGTATTGAGTTCTCGTGTTAGCGAAGCGAGAAAAAAGAGACAGACGGACGGACAGACAGACAGACGGACGGAGAGAACGAAAGCCAAAACTCATTCATACCCTTCATGAGGTGTGATTTTTATTTGGCTCGAAACGCCGTGCAAATTAAATTTATTGCACATTTTATTTCTTTTGATGTTCGTTTGTTAACAAAATTGTTGGGGATTAAGGTAACGGCTGCGGATTAGCCATGGCATTAACCAACAGCCAACATCGTGATATGGCGTAACTCTTGCACTTCATCACTTCCCTCGACATGGATTCAAGTTGCACTTCTTCGTCTTCGTCTTCATTTTCGACTTTGTTTTTTGTGTCTCTGTCTTCAGTTCAGTTCAGTTCACTTCTGTAGCTCTTTCAATGTTTCATTTGCATTTTTATGGCAAATGTCTGGAGCGAGTGCAACAAAGTCAAACCCGAAATGCGATTAAGTCATTCGCTTGTCTACTCAGTTCTATTCTTTTTAGACTCTTCTGTCTTTTGTGGGTGCTCGTTGGAGCTCATTGACATTACTGTTGCTTTGTACACTTTTAATTCAGTCTAATTAAGCTGAGAATGAGAAATGCAAGCGCAAAAATAAAACTAAAAATTACCCAAAACGACAAGCAATTAAATTAAGCATTTAAGCAGTTTATATTTAAAATAAAGAGAATTGCATTTTATTTGGAATGACAAAGTGTGACAATGTATTACATTTTTTATTTAATGGAATAGTTTGAGTTGGTTTAAAGCTACTTCATATTCTGTTTTATCAGCTATCAACTATCCTCTGTGTTATGCAATCCTCTCTTTGTGCTACATGCTTGCATACTTGAGAGTCCTGCTTATTCGACTCTTATACTCATATTATCCTAGCTCAGCGTTTGCCTGTTTAGCCAACACATTCTGTTCTTTCAGTTTCTGAGCCGTTGCAATCCACTTCATCATACTCAAAGACAGCAGCCAACACCTGTGCAACAGTATAGCCAGTGTTTTTGCCAAACGGACTTGGCCAACACAAGTACTTACTGTGTGACAATGTGAGCCAAATTCAAGACGCAAAGTAGCTGGGAAAAATTGTGCCAAAGTGCCAACCAGCAGCTGTTGCCTGCCTAACAGAAACTGCAACAACAACAACAACAGCAACAAAACCAAATGGCTGCGAATTTTCTTTTAGAGCGTCAGGTAATGTTTGAATTTTCATTTTCTTTTTTTTTTTTTTCTATCTGTTTTTATATTTGCACTCGGTAAATGGTACCAGGATATTTTGCATTGGTAATTTGGCGTCATTCTCAGATAGTTGCCACTACGTGTACTTCTATTCTTACGGTACCTTGTGGCACTATACCTTGTGGCAGCAGGGGAAGAAGGGGAAGGGAGGGGATACAGTAGTTGACCTAGTTTGTGTGTGTGTGCTGTGTGCGCTGAGTCGATATTGAGCAACAAAGCTGCGGTACAAACAAAACACACACAAAATTGCCATACAAACAAACAGTGAACGAAATATCCTTGCAACTTAAGCCAGGGCCTGTCCGCAACACGTTTACACAGGACACAACACATGGACATGGACACACACAGGACATGATGCCGACAGCAAGCGTTCCCGCATTTATCCTTGAGAGCATCAAACCCGACTCGACTCGACTCGACTCGACTCGACTTAGCAACGACATCAACATCGACATCGACATCAACATCTACAACGACATTGCTGTAAAGCCAGCCTTCAAGCTACTGTCAGCTGCCAATGGTTGACTGCATTCTATATCGCCACGACTGTGACTGCAACTTCTTTTCCCTTTTCCCCTTTCCCATTTTCTCTACTTCCACCTTTTCCCATCCTCCACATTCGATTTTCATTTCCAGACAAATGCATCGAATGTTGCTAAAGCTTCTAATCAATTTTTGAAATGGTAAATTTTGCGCAATACAACTTTTCAATTTTTGTACAAATTTTTGTTTTTGCTACAAAGTTGTCGAGTTTATTGCGGTTGGAATACCCTGTATACATTTATTAATCAAAGATGGGTATGATGATAAATCGTTCTTTTTTACAATCGTATTTATTAATATTGAACTATTACATATATATACATATATACATATACCCATTTGGTAGGTATGGAAAATTGGATTATGGATGACTTAGAATCGAAAAAATATCAAAAATTCTAGATGAAAAAAAATTTAAATGCAGAATGAATTTAGAGGCCAAATCATGATCAAAATGACATTCCGCTTGTCAAGGGGTATGTACGGAAAATTGGATGATAGAACGCTTAGAATCGAAAAAATATCAAATTTCCTAGATGATAAAAATTTAAATGTAGAATCAATTTAGAGGCCAAATCATGATTAAAATGATATTCCGCTTGAAAATTGGGTAATTTTTGATGAAGTTATGAGAGATCAAAGTTTTTAAAAAAATTTCAAAAAATGGAAAATTGGATTATGGACTTAGAATCGGAGAAATATCAAATTTTCTAGTTGTTAAAAATTTCAGTGCAGAATCAATTTGGGGGCCAAGTCATGATAATTTTTTTTTTGTTGTTTATAACAATTCTACAAATTTCATCATAATTGCATATTAAGAAATAAAGTTATGATAGCTTTAATACGATTGCGGGTATATTCTGGTAGACTTTTCTTGTCTAGAGCACTTTGTGCTACTCCAATCTTTTTTGTCTTTACTATTATTTTTCCTTTTTTTTGCCATGCTCTATTTTAAAATTCCTGCACTTATAGACTTTTGCTGGGCCAACCAAAAAATTGCCGTCTTTCTTTCTTGTCAGTTGTCGTGTACAAAACGTTTAACATGCCTACTTTTATTTACCTGCCCGTTGCAGTTCAGTTCGATTGAGTTTGGTTTGATTGGGATCAACCATGCCTCGCCTGGGGTACGAACAAAACGCACTTTGTAAAATCGAAAATCCTTTTAATTGAACGCAACTCGGTTTCAGTTCAACTTTACTTTCATTTCGGCCTCGTTGTCGTACGTTTGTCAATGTATGTGAGTTGAGTGGGCGAACGCATGTTTAAATATTTGTTCACATTTTTACTTCAATTTAAATTCCCTGTTTGTGATATTTACGAGTATACCGAAATGGGAATGGGTAACTAAGCTGCTGAGTGGATGACGTAAGTGATGTGGTGCACCCCAAAAAACCTTGCAATTGTCAGTTTAGCTAAGGGCCCATTTTTGGGTCTGATTGAGTGAGTGTCACGAATCTGTGGCTTGGGTTGGGCCATTTTGGCAACCGCACGATGTGTCCTTCTCTATGCAATTCCCAACAGATGCAGAGATAATGCAACTTTAATTTCAATTCAATTTTATTCAAGTATTAATTGCATATACCTAATAGGTTATCCAAATAAATAAATAATAATAATAATATGAGTGAGTGGCTGAGTAATAACAGTAAGATAGTGAAAAACAATCAAAATAAAATTAATATTGAGAATTTCTTTATTTTTAGACCCCGCACTTAAAAAAAGTACAGCGGTCTATTGGGTTTGTTTTACCGACTATGTGCGTAACAGGCAGATGGAGGCGTGGCAGACCCTATAAAGTATATATATTCTTGATCAGCATCAATAGCCGAGTCGATATAGCAATGTCCGTCGGTCCGTCTGTCTGTATGAAGACCTAGATCTCAGAGACTATAAGAGCTAGAGACACCAAACTTGGTATGTAGGTTCCTCTATACTGCAGACAGAGAGGGACTGGGAGAGGGACTGGGAGCGGGGCCTGGGAGAGGGGCCTGGGAGAGGGACTGGGAGCGGGGCCTGGGAGAGGGGCCTGGGAGAGGGACTGTGAGCGGGGCCTGGGATAGGGACTGGGAGCGGGACCTCGGAGAGGGACTGGGAGAGTGACCTGGGATAGGGACTGGGAGAGGGACTGGGAGAGGGACTGGGTGCGGGGCCTGGGAGAGGTGCCTGGGAGAGGGACTGTGAGCGGGGCCTGGGAGAGGGACTGGGAGCGGGGCCTGGGAGAGGGACTGGGAGCGGCGTCTGGGAGGGGGACTGGGTGGAGTAATAATAATAGTAGTATTTATAGTAGAAGTAGTAGAGAGGGTAAGAAAAACAAAGAAAAACTGAGGAAGAAGTATGTACGAAGTAAGTAAGTACGGGGTCTCCGACTGTCGAGTATGCTCGACTGTAGCACCGGCCGACTAGTTTTATATACACTTCAATATAATTCACAAATATTTATTGGAATTTTCTTGTGTAAAACTATTTGTCAGAATAAAATATCTTTAATTCCAAAGCAATTTTTTACAACTATTTAAAATATTTACTTTGAAAATAAAAATGTAAATTGTAAATCAAAAAATTCTTGTGCAAATATTATAAATTACCAACATCAACAATTTATAATGAATATTTCAGTATTGTGGCCTGACAGAATGTTGATTGCATGTGGCTGCAATTCAAATGTCAGCAAAACCCAAACTGAACTGTGGGCAAGGTCGGGTTAAAAATCAATTTAAGTTTTTGGCCGAAATCAAAAAAGCAAAAACCACAACAAAATATTGCCAAAGCAAAGCAGAGGCAAAGAGAAGCAAATTACAGCGCAGCATGCCAAGTATTTTGTTGAAAGTAATACAAATTTCTGATTTAATTTTCCGGCAATGATAACAGACTGACCCAGTTAGCAATAGAAACCGCTGAGCAGTAAAAGGCGCAGCGGGCGGCCTGAAATCAATTAAACCATAAAGTAGGCCCAGATATCAAACAACAACAGCAACAACAACAGCAACAGAAATAAATAAACAAATACTAACTACTAAAAGGTATATATGTGGTATACGAGGCCGAGCAGTATATTGGCCAGATTTGTTGATAAACCACAACAGAGTAATTAATTAAGGTAAAATTTATCAAATCACATCAAGATTTATGAAATGCGGCAGTTACTGAAGCTGAGCTGAGATACTTTTCGTTAATTACTGTAAAATGTTGTCAAGAGAGAAAGACAGAGAGAGACAGAGAGACTGACTGACAGTAAGAGTACAGCTAGATGATAGTTTGATAGAATTGAGGTAAAATCAATTTGCTCTTACATAAACATGCATCAATGTCGTCGATGTCTTCTGACAGTCATGGAATGCACTCAATGCACAAATGCTGAATGTTCTTTCTGTATTCAATGTTGAATGTTCTATGTTCTCTGTTCCATGTTCAAATGTTCAATGCTCATTTCTGGTAAGATAAGAACGCTGTAGATTTTTGCCTCAGATTTTCCAACAAGCAGCTACAAGCGCCAATTAGAACTCTCCGGCCCCAAAAGCCGAAACGATCCAGGCACAAAAATATTTCACTCATTTTCGTTTGTTCAACTGGTTTGCCAGGCAACCCAAAACCCAATACCCTGTACCCTTCTCAGTTCTCAGCTCTCTGCTCTCAGTTCTCAGTTCTCTGATTACAGCCAGCGACATTTAGAATCAGACTTGAGACTTAGACTGGGATTTCGATGGAGAAGACGGACACGACAGCGAGGCTGTTTTGTTGGGTCTAAAAACGCTGTTGTACTACAAGATCATAGATAATAATATTAAATTGGTTAAATGCCGTCTTGGATTACCCAAACAAGCTGTCTCCAATTCAACAATATTTAACGACCACCCTGAGCTGAATTTTTCTCCATCTCCTTTTTTTCTCTCTCTTTTAGAAATCTTATCTAACATATTGATATTATATTTTTTTTATTTATTTTTTTTTTTAGTAATTAATACGAAAAGTTCAAGCTTGTCGAACGTTTACAATTTCCAGCGATTAAATAATTGATTTCGTTAGCCTGTTTTGACATTATTGAATTACCTGGCGACATTTGATTAATTTGCATACGACAACAAATTCGTGATCTAAATTATTTCGTTCTGCTCTGGGTTCTATTCGATTCTTAGTTCTTAGTTCACAGTTCTCTTAGCCCCTTTTATGGCCAATTGTTAAATGTTTTCGTTTTGTTTTTTGTTCCTCTTGGCCTGTTTTTGTTCATTGGCCGTGATTGAAGTAAAAGGGCCTAATGAGCCACTATAATTCAATGCCAGGCCAAATTTGAATGCCACCGACGCCGCACATTGGGCCCAATGGCCGTTTTTTTGGCATAAAGTCTAAAAATGATGTTAACGAGCTCAAACTTTGTATATATCACAAATACAAATAGCTTAGAACGTAGAAACAAAAATTGAAAATTTTGGCCACGCCTACCCATACCGCCCATACAAGAACACATTGCGTATACGTATGGTAATAATAAAAATAGATAAATTTTAATTTCTCTTTATATGTAATGTAAGAAGTTAGTTAGATATTAAATAAAAGCTAGTTTTCTTAACATTTAAAAAAATATAAAGATAAAATATTAAAAAAAACAACTTATAAAAATTCGGATTCTTCTAACTTAAGCTTATCTATAAGTTAAAAGTACCGCCAAGGCCGGATAAAGCCGGATAAAAGTTTATTACCAATGGTTAATACACATATTCAACTTTAATTTAACATACATTACATGTTGCGCAACCCTGCGCCAAATTAGTTATGGTCTACAAAAGACGAACCCTTTGGTTAAGTTATTTCTGTTATTGGACATACAAATAACACACATTTATAACATTAAAACAATTATTAATAAGAAAACAAGTTTGGTTTTGCTATTCTAAATACCCTGGCCTTCAATTTCCATTTTAAATATTTACTTTTAGTCCAAGGGTTAAAAAGTTAGACGCACACAAAGTGAACAAAAATTTCCCGCCAATTTCATAAAAACAGACCGCTCTCTGAACAGCTGACTTTGAAGGTCGATAAAAATTTTATGGCTTTAAAAATATCGATATTTCTTATCGATTCTTTATATATAGACTATCTACTACAAATCTTTAACATTAGAAGTGATTTTCTTTTCAATGAATTTTTCGACTTTATGCCAAAAAAACGGCCATTGGGCCCAATGTGCGCCGCCTGACTAGAAAAAAAATTGTGAAAATTTGTTTGCGCCATAGAAAATTTCACCAGGAAATGTTTAACAATGGCAACTGTCTGAGATTTGTATTTGTTTTATTATGAATTTTCTTTTCTAATTTTTTTTTAAGTTTGTTTGTTTGTTTGTTGGAAGATCATGAACTCGAGCCTTTTGTCTGCTGATAATTTTGGTAGCTCAAATCAATAAACCAATAGGAATATTTTAATGTGGCTAAGAGAAAATATTGCAATACTTGTAACACAAAACGTTTTCTGTTTTCTTATTGTATTTGTTGTTTTTTTTTTTTTTAGTAGCTTGTAGTTCATATTGTAACGGTTTCTCTAAGGTTTGTAGCGGATTTTCCATGCAACATTGTTGATTTGACTGGTGGATTGCCCAGGATGAAAGAGAGGGAGAGAGGGAGAGAGGAATTAGTGGTCGTAGGCGTTATGGATTTTGGCCAAAAGTGCAGTGTAAAAAATGGAAATTGAGCTTTGATATTAATTGATTTTTAGTAATATTATTTACTGCAATGATCATAAAAATCACTAACCTTTGAGGTCATAATTTAATTAAATATTTTTTCTAAGCTTGCCATTAATTAAATTCAAATTATAAATTGTCGATTTAAATTTAAAATAAAATAAAATTTCAAAATATATTAAATTTTAAATTAATTTAATTAAATATTCTTTCTGAGCTTTCAATTAATTTAAAAACTTTAATATCGATTTAAATTAAAATTATTAATTATCGATTGAAAATGTTAAATAAAGTTAATTTTATAATAAAATATATATTTTTTCTGCTTTTACAATTAATTTGCTTTAAAATGTTAATTATTAAATTATAATTTAAATAAAATTAAATTTTAGAATAAATGTATTAAATATTTTTCCTGAGCTTGCAATTAATTTAATTCAAAATGTAAAATATTTAATTAAATTTTAGATAAAATTTAATGTGTTTTTACAATTTTAACGCGCTTTAAACTAATTCTTAAACATTTTCTTAAAGTGTATTTGCCCAATTCAACTTTAACTCCAAAGGTAGCTATGGCAAATATCACAGCAACAACAACGTGAATAGATATTTTGTTGTCGTTGTTGTTGTAGTTCGTTTGTGTTACCTTTTGTGCTTTGTTTCAACTGGCAAAAGCAGAGCGCAGAGTCAGCCAAAAGACACTGAAGCTGCCAGCCAACGAGTCAGGCAGTCAGAGAGCCAGTCCAATACCTAATTTCATGTCATTAGTTTGTGTGATAACTGTTACCATTGAAAACGAGCTAACAGAGCAGCTTCTCGTCGTCGTCGTCGTCGTTGTTGTTGTCATCGTTGTCGTTGTTGTTGTCGTTGTTGTTGTTGTTGTCTACATTGTTGCTGCCACTGGGAGCGAGGAGAAGCAGCAGCAAACGAGCCGCCTCCACCAAGAGGAGAGCTATTGAAATCATTTAAACCATTTAGACCATTTAAGCTATTTACAATTTGCCATCATCACGACATTTTCGGCTGCCGCTGGCGGCGTTGGCTTTAACGGCGCTGCCAGCGGGCCAAAATGCAACACAAAAGCTGCTGCTGCTGCTGCTGCTGCCATGCAATGCAACTTGGCCAAAATCAGAGCAATTCAATTGAAAACATTTGTAAAATGTCTCGCTGTGTGTCTCTGACTGTGACTCTTGACTGTGTCCTATATGAGACACGACCAAGTTAAGAAGTCAGCTTAAACACATCGAGAAAGAAAGAAAGACAGCAAGACAGAAAGAGAGCGAGAGAGAATCATATGTCAAAAGGTCATTGCTGATATTTTTGTTGTGATTTTTAAACGGCTGCTGTCGTTGTACAATTTGTTAGCAAAACGTTTGAAATTGCTTAAATGTCAGCTTTCTGTCGCTGACATTTCTTTCAGCCAACTCCCTAACTAATTGAGTCACATTTGCATTTGTGCAATGCTTTTCTGATATTAATTAAAATAATGAGTGCAAAATCCCCCACACAACAACAAAGAAATACACTGACAAGGAGACAGATCGACAGACCGCCATGAATCATGCAACTTTTCGTTTATTTTTCTTCGTTTTTTGTTAATTTTGATTGCATTTTGATGCATTCAACAGGCGGCTGGCAATTTGCATGCGATCCGATCCAGAATCGATGCGCCTTCCACTGACTCCAAGTGGTTTGACTCTGACTCTGAATCTGACTTAGAGTCTGACTCAGAGTCAGTCAGTTGCACGCTTTTGGCTCTCGGGCATTGATTGAAAGATCGATTGCTGAGACAAAAAGCCAAATGAATTTCTACCATTCGCAGTCATTCGTTGTCGTCACAGTTGTTGCAAGTTGCAGGCAGTTGGAAGTTGCACATTTATATCAGAGTCACAGTCGCATCATTGTCTTGCCAGTTGCCCAAAAGGAGCTGTGTTCGTAGCTTGTCAAGATTCTCAATATGCAAATGCGAGCAATGCATCCAATACATCCTTTTTCTTCACTTCTCAATTCCCCTCTCTATCTCTCTCTCTCTCTCTCTCTCTCTTTTTCAGTGCTCTGTTCGCCTTTCTTTCCTGAGCGGTCTGTCATTTGGTTTTGATTAAATTGGCTCAAAATGTTGTTAAGGCAGCTAAGTGCCAGGGCTGCACACTAAGTATTTCAATTGACAAAAATGCCAAAAAAAAGAGAATATATACATTAAAAGGAAATATGTGATATTATTGATTTGACGTAGCCGCTTAAAAATTTAGATTTATTTTGATAAAGTAAAACTCAATCCAAAATTTAGAATCTGTCATACCAATGGATTAAAAATAAGAAATTCAATTTTTATTATTTATTTATTGTCAATTTTGTCAATCACAACTATTAACACTAAAATTACAAAACCGGTTAAAAACTTTTTAAATAAGAAAATATAATAAAATTAATTAATTATAATTAATAACATTTAACATAATTAATTTTTAAATATAAATGTTCTAAAATATCTCAAATAATTTAACTATCCGTTGTTAATCATACCTGACGAGCTGTATATGCTACAGCCCTGGTTAGCTATCATTTCCTTTTAAATTTGGTTCGAATCCGAATGCAAATTATGATGAGCTTTGCTAAATTGTTGAATAATTAGTGGGGCCAACTGTTTTGTTGTTTGGTCTTTGTTGTTGCCTCAAATGGAGGCCAACTAACTGTTCAGAAATGTTGCTAGTAAACTTTCAACCAACAATTTAACTATTTGTAAAATGTTGCCAAGTCAGCAAAGTGGGTGGTAAACTTTCAACTTGTTCTCATTGCGAATTTCTCATACGTTTTGCCAAAATATTAAATGCAAATCTAATTAGTAAATTATTTGAAGCGTGAAATTGAAAAATAATTTTTATTTTTTTCCCACTTTTTTCACTGTTTCTGTGTTTTTGGTGCGTTTTTGCGGATTTACTCAAATGCGCTGAGCTGTAAGTGGCCAGATACCGACACTGATTCAGTTGCAGATACAGATACAGATACAATAACTACAGTTACGGATGCGTTTAAATGTTATTAATAACGAAGTACGTGGAAAGAAATGCGCTGAAAACGACGCCGCTGGCAATTGACCAATGCCGGGAAACTGTTTCCGTTAATTTTAACACAAACTAACGCATTACATTTAAATAAAAATGCTAACCATTCTTTTTACGCTCCAAAAACAATGTGCAAATTCTTGCACTGCTATAATTCAGTTAAAATGTATAATAATTTTGTTTCGTAAGTCGGGTATCATGATGTTGAATTGCATTTTTATTTTAACTGTTTTACAATTATAAAAATATTTATTAATAATAATAATTATTGAAATATATTAATTTAAGTATATGTAATATTTTTAAATTTATGTTTTTGAAAAAATGCTTATTTTTATTTAAATTTAATCTTTGATACACCACAATGATAGCTGTTGTTTATTTTTATTTTAGAATTTTTTAATTATAAATTATTTTTGATAACACAGCCACCCAATTTCGATCAATTACAGGGTATAAAAAATCGTAGCCCTTTAAAAAATTGCTCAATTCATGTTTTGTTTAAGCGAACAGCTGCCGTTCAATTTTTTATTGAATGTGCCAACAAAAAATGTTTTTAAAATATTTTTCCTTCCGGTTGAATAACTATATTTATTTCCCTGTCTGTGTTGTGAAAACTGAAATTAAAAGAGTTGCAACTAATTATGAGGCCACTTTGGGATATAATTTTAATTGCTGCTGCATTTATGCGAAGCTGTAGTTGTGCAAAGGCGACGAAAGCTCAGTTAAATGAAGGCAATTTTCAAATTGAATTGCATTTATGAATAACAATTGGGAACAACAGCAATTGCAACTGCAACGACAGCATCAGCAACAGCAATTGCAATTGCAACTGCAATGGCGCCCACGTGATTGTGATTGCTGTAGACGGTAGCGTTGCACAGTAGGCAGCAAATTGGTCCATTTTCCAAATGCAGTGGCTTCCTTGTGACCAGCTCTTCATGTGGGTAGCAACAGCAACAGCAACAGCAGCAGCAACAGCAGCAGCAGCAGCAACAACAGCAATTGCCTAAATGGCGCTGTTGTACTCGCATTTCATGTTGCTATCGCCATGGTATAACAACAACAGCAACTACTACGAACATAGCATCATCATCATCATCATCTTTGTCATCATCTTTGTCGTCATCAGCATCATTGTCGCCGCTGCAGTTGCCGTTGCCGTTGTTGCTGTTGTCGCCATCGTATATCATGCACAATTGTAGCGCGCATATTCGCCGGGGCAACAATTGCGGAGGAGATGACAACATAAACAATCCTAAATGTAATCCAACAGTATCATCAAGTCGAGCGAGGCAGCATAGCCCAGACACTGGCACCCAAAAATATGATTGCATACAAATCAGGCAACAACGTCGTTGGCGGCGGCGACAATATCCCGGCACAGTGGTTGATAATCTATTGAAAATTGAGTGAATTTTGTGACAGGAGCAAAAGATATACATATCTCTATTGAAATTAACATTTAAAAGTATTTCATCTTTTGATATATTGCAAGTTTTTTAAACTAAATTTTGCTTCTCGATTTTGTTTAACAAATTAATTGCAATACTTCTTAATTCTTTAAACTATATTTTGTATTTAGATATTTTATAAGTTCTTGTTTATTTCTACTTTGAAACTTGCTATTTGGCTAACATTTCTTAATGTCAAAAATTGCCCTCATCAAGTAAATTTAATTTTTTTGATTATTAGATTATTGTTCAATATTTTCCTATTTTTAACAATTTTCAAGCACTTTGTCCCACTGTGCAGCAGCCACTTGGCAGGCAGGCGTGCATTATGCGAAATTCAAATGCCTGACGGCATATTTCACAGCTGTCGCCCCGGCGAGCAAAACTTTTCACAACCGGCGGCGTCATCGCTGTTGTCGTCATCGCCCAATATCCAGCGTCCAACCTCCAGCAGGCAACATCCATCGTTCTCTCTCTCTCTCTCTCTCTCTCTCTCTCTCTCTCTCTCTCTCTCTCCATTCACCATTCACCATTCTCCATTTACCATTCTCTATTCTGTGCGTGCTCCACTCGTTGTTGCTGTTGCGTTGACACTCCCTTTTGGCGCTTTGCTGCAATGAAGCATATGCAACGCGTTGCATTAGCGGCAACTGCAACGTCGAAATTCTCGCTGAAAAATGCGTGCAAATTGTAAGGGTATTGCTTTTACTCGGGATATGGATGTTGCTGCTGGGCTGTTGTTGCCGTTCGTCAGACTGATGCTGTTGCTGCTGCTGCTGCTGTTACAGTTCATGCAATTGGCTGCTTTGCCACTAGCAATAGGGGTATTCAGTGGATATGATGTTTATTTGCACAGTGATAGTTTGACCAGCCTTTGCAAGGTCTCACAATGAAGTTTACAGTGTTGTTTTATACTCAGGTGTTGACTGAAAGGGAAAAGTTGAGATTTAAAATTGTCAATTTTAAAAAATTCATAAAGGGGCAGTCTGCAGGTTATGAAAATTTAAAGCTGGTCAAATGAATTTATCTCCGAAATTGTAACATACTATTTATATATATTTTAATTTTTGGGAATGGAATATTCATAAATTATGAAATAAATCAAAATAAGTCGACTTTTGCTGTTTCGTCTGTATGTTTTTAAACATTGATCATAATATAATAATTTTGTTCTCAATAACATTGAGTACCCCTAATGTAATTTCAATGCGTACATACGTACGTATTTGTGGCATATGCCACACACAAATTGTACGCCAATTTCATAAGCATTGCCTCACGCATTTGCCAGTTTCAGTGGCTCCTGTTGTTGCCGTTGTTGTTGTTGCTGTTGTTGTTGCTGTTGTTGTTGCTGTTGTTGTCGCTGAATTTTGATTTAGTTACGCATGAATTTGGAATCCTACAATGCAGCATGTTTATAAGGCATACGATGTTATAAAGTGCTATATGAGATATGCAGTATGAATTTACATATAGCTGCTGCTGCAGTGGATGAGTGAAAGGCAGCATTGGATGGTTGCATTAATTGAAAACTGGCTGATGTTGGTAGCGAAGCGTTTATGAGTATGTGATGTGTTGTGATGTGATGGATGTGGAGGCTGGCAATGGACACCCGCTCATTATGTGGTGCATCCCCTGGCATCCTGACATGATATGCATACGATACGACCATTTGTCGCCTCAATGCGCGACTGTCTTGACTCTACACACACACACACACACACACACACACACACACACACACACACACACACACACACACACACACACACACACACACACATAGAGCGTCAACACTTCATTTCAATTGTCAGGGCAGACAACCCACACACACACAATACACACAACACACACACTAGAGAGACTGCCGGATATACGCTTGCCAATGTCATATTTAATTATACTAACTCAATTTGCTGTAACCGTGCGGCGGTGGCGTAAAGTTTAAGTGCAATTGCTCTGCACTCGAAACTGAAGGAAATTCTCTGCTCACCTCGACTGGTTTTTGGTTCATTCTTTATCTCTGTCTCTGTCTCCAGGTTCGGGTTCGGGTTTGGCTCTGGGTGGCCCGTTGAACGCCCATTTCAAAAGCCAAACGGCAAATTGCCGACAGGGAATTGCTTAAAAATAAGTAAAACAACAAAATTTATACAACAAAATTAATGACTATAAGCACCGAAGCAATTAGTACACTTACTAACAGATTTGCTTAAAATTCAGACACTACATTTAAAAGTTCTCTGCATTTTACTTAGTATCACTTGCTTTTATCTTGTGCAATAAATAATATTAATACATCAATAAATTTTTTAAATTAATGTATAGTAAAAATAATTACGATTATATTAGTATTTTGGCGGTAAGAAAAATTTTTTCATAACACTCAAATAATTATCAATGAAATTTTTAATTTAAATTTTCTTTTCAATTTAATTAAAACTTTTATATTTGTAATTTTAAATCCAATATTGTTTTAGATATGTTATTTATATTTATGCAAATTTGAATAACTATATAAGAATGTTTCAAAATTATATTCGATATATTTAGATATATATTATTTTATTTCCGAATCTCAGAGTTCTTAACTTCCCTTGTAAGTAATGATACCCAGTGAGGGCGTTGAAAAAGTGTCCGTGTGTGAAATAAATGAGGAAAAGGCATTAAAGAAAGTCATTAATATGCAGCAGCAGACTGTCAGGCGGTAACGGACACTGAGACATTTGGACAGACATACATACGAGTACAGACAGCTGGGGCTGTAACTGACTCGACTGGCTGACTAACTGACTGGCTGACTGGCTGGACAGATAGAGTAAGTCAATGGGATGCGACGCGTCTCTCGACACGGCAGAGTATCAATTACTTGAGAAAAATTACTTGTCCAACTGCATTGAAATATCCGTGTGTGTGGCGTTGGTTCGCCGGCTATGATCAAACGCGTTAGTGGCCCACAACACAACACACAACACACACACACACAACACGCACATATTGAATATGTGCTTAAAGACTACAAAATTCGAGTATTCACAAACTGAATGCTGTATATGGACTCCATTCAGGGGGAAGTCTTAATTTCCTTCTATGCAAACTTGGCCATTTGTCGTTCGACTAAATGCTCCATTCATAGCCATGTTTTGCTTTATACATTTTGTTAAGAGGCAATGCCTTTAAGCCGCGTGTTTTGTGTTATATATTTTGCACTTCTAAGACATAAATTTAGCTCCGACTGCAGGCACATAAATATGCAGCGAGTGGAGGCACACAGAGTACTCGTAAAGCGATTTAAATTCTCGTAGGGCGAACTATTTTTTGTCGACTCCCAAAGCGAACTGAAAGTGTGGGTTATACTCTATTGTTTGGAAAGAGTTTTGTATTTTTTTGTCTAGTAAAATGTGTTATAATTTCAACTAAATAAAACTAGATTTCAAAAAGAAGTTCTTATATTCTTTAGATATTTTTTTCTTTAATAAAAAATAAATCTACATTTCTTTAATTTTATCTGCCGTATTTATGTATCAAATAGTTATAAAATTCAATACAACTTTTAAAATATGAAGAGTCTTTATCATTCAATCTCTATAAGTGATACTTTATGCTGGGTATCCTGGGATTCGAAACCATTCGATTGCTTTCCACCTACCTAAAACGTATTTTGGTTTTGTTTCTTTTATATTTTTTTGTCTTTGCCACACTGCTGACGTTAACTCAATGTCGAATGCCCCCCTTTGGTGTGAGGCCCCCCCTCCGTACTGACTCTCTGACTCTGACTCCTACTCCTACTCCCCAGTGTCGCTGGGGCTGCGGCTCAATGGAAATGTCATCCTGCTGTGTTCCAGTTACTTGGTCATGCAGCTTTGCACTGGCATTGGCACTAGGCGATGTGATGCGATGTATCTTTGTATCTTTGTATCTTTTGGCTGCCCCGCTGCTCGTTCAATATTGAAACGGTTTATGGTTTTTAGTAACGCGCCGGGCGGAGCCCATTCTCAGTCTAGGCTAAACTTGATTTGATTTTTGTATTGCATTTTTAGACCCCGTACTTAAAAAAAGTACAGGGGTCCATTGGGTTTGTTTTACCGACTATGTGCGTAACAGGCAGAAGGAGGCGTGGCAAACCCTGTAAAGTATATATATTCTTGATCAGCATCAATAGCCGAGTCGATATAGCAATGTCCGTCTGTCCGTCTGTCTGTATGAACACCTAGATCTCAGAGACTATAAGAGCTAGAGACACCAAATTTGGTATGTAGGTTCCTCTATACTGTAGGACTGGGAGCGGAGTCTGGGAGAGGGACCTGGGAGAGGGACCTGGGAGAGGGACCTGGGAGAGGGACTGGGAGAGGAACTGGGAGCGGAGTCTGGGAGAGGGGCCTGAGAGAGGGACTGGGAGAGGGACTGGGAGCGGGACCTGGGAGAGGGACTGGGAGAGGGACCTGGGAGAGGGACTGGGAGAGGGACTGGGAGAGGGACTGGGAGAGGGACTGGGAGAGGGACTGGGAGAGGGACTGGGAGAGGGACTGGGAGAGGAACCTGGGAGAGGGACTGGGAGAGGGACTGGGAGAGGGACTGGAAGAGGAACCTGGGAGAGGGACTGGGAGAGGGACCTGGGAGAGGGACTGGGATAGGGACCTGGGAAAGGGGCT
Source organism: Drosophila falleni (assembly GCA_035045575.1). Classification (NCBI taxonomy): domain Eukaryota; kingdom Metazoa; phylum Arthropoda; class Insecta; order Diptera; family Drosophilidae; genus Drosophila; species Drosophila falleni. The sequence goes on along the minus strand of JAWNOV010000089.1, from coordinate 1,176,227 downwards.
GGGAGCGGGACTGGGAGCGGGGCCTGGGAGAGGGACTGGGGGACTGTTTTATAAGATTTTGTAACTAATCTGATAACATTTGCATTTAAGTTAACTAAAATATTTTTATTTTTTTACCATTATAAATTTTTTCCATAGTAAGGACGGGGTCTCCGACTGTCGAGTATGCTCGACTGCTATCACCGGCCGACTAGTTTTTTTGGTTTTTATTTTTATTTTTGGGTTTTTTTGCATTTCTGAGGCAAGTCGCGACTCCCTTGTGCACTTGTGCGGTGCGTGGCGCAGTCGTATCTATAACTGCAAATCTTGAACGTGCCACACACACACACATACGCACACTCGCACACACACACTAACGACGCACATGCTCCACAAAGATTAAGCCAAAATCGTACATCAGGCGCGGCTCGCATTGCGCATATGGCCAAACTGTGATTTGTATGGCCAAAGCGTGCAGTAAACCGGCTTAGGATCTCGACTCAAGCTGCAAGCCGTACATTACCAATACTCCCATTCCCTCCTCTGACCCATGTTCCCTTGTCTGTCCCCCTTTTATAGACAGAGCTGACTTGCATATTGGGTGGCATGGCAAACATTAATAATGTCAAAATTGAGACACTCGAAATGAATTCTGTGTCATTTGTAATTAAAGAGCAACGCTTGCGGTCATAAATTTCTAACATGTTGCAGCTTAACAGCAACAACAACAACAACAGCTGATATAAATACAAATATAGCTCAAAGGCATAACAGACTTTCTTTCTTTTAAAAAAAATATATATATATGTTTGTATATTCAGTTTTCTTGGCTTTTACGCATCGTCAATTGAATTGTCCGTTGAGCAAACAGATGACTTACAAATGTTTGCTTGTATCTAGAGGCATGATTTCTTTTTATATATACTTATAGCTTATTTATTTCATTCTTTTTTTTTGTAAGTCCACATTTGTCAAAAGGCGAATTTTCCACACTTGACGGCACACGTCGCTTGAGTTTTTCGTATATTTTTCTGTTTTCTTTTCTATCTTTTGTGTGTGGGTCACATGTGTCAAAGGTGCGACTTCAACTCGGGCCTCTTGTCTGACTAATCGAGCATTCAATTTTTTAATGAAAGCGTATTAATACTTGACGCTAAGTAAAGCCATTTCAAAACGGCCAACAAAAAGTCGAGTGTTTGGGCAACTGTCTTAGCCATTTACCTTTCTGCTTGATTGGTTCTCCTTCGTTCTTCTCTATTTATAAGCACTCTTTGACAAGTGATATATTGTGTATGTTTTACAAAATTCTGTGGCTTACTTTCGCTATCGAATTAACTTAAAATTGAAGCTTGTTTAAGGGCAACAGGTTCTCAGTTAAACCAAATTTTATTTTAATAAAAAGAACATTTTTTGTGTAATTATTTTTATACAGGTACATCGAAAATTAAGTTTTAGTACGGAAAATTTTTTTGTTTGTTGAGATATCAGAACCAAACTGATAGAATATGAATTTGGGCTGGTATTATACATCCTATCCAAATTTGGTTAGAGTCGGTTCAGTATATCATATAGCTGTCATAGGAACGGAACATCGAAAATGAAGTTTTAGTATGGAAAAAATTTTTGTTTGTTAAGATATCAAAACCAAACTGATAGAATATGGATCTGGGCTGGTATTTTACATCCTGACCAAATTTGGTTAGAATCGGTTAACTATATCATATAGCTGCCATAGGAACGGTACATCGAAAATAAAGTTTTAGTATGGAAAAGATTTTTGTTTGTTGAGATATCAGAACCAAACTGATAGAATTTGTATCTGGGCTGGTATTTTACATCCTGACCAAATTTGGTTAGAATCGGTTAACTATATCATATAGCTGCCATAGGAACGGTACATCGAAAATAAAGTTTTAGTATGGAAAAGATTTTTGTTTGTTAAGATATCAGAACCAAACTGATAGAATATGCATCTGGGCTGATATTATACATCCTGACCAAATTTGGTTAGAATTAGTTAACTATATCATATAGCTGCCATAGGAACGGTACATCGAAAATGAAGTTTTAGTATGGAAAAAATTTTTGTTTGTTGAGATATCAGAACCAAACTGATAGAATTTGTATCTGGGCTGGTATTTTACATCCTGACCAAATTTGGTTAGAATCGGTTAACTATATAATAGCTGCCATAGGAACGGTACATCAAAAATGAAGTTTTAGTATGGAAAAGATTTTTGTTTGTTAAGATATCAAAACCAAACTGATAGAATATGGATCTGGGCTGGTATTATACATCCTGACCAAATTTGGTTAGAATCGGTTAACAGTATCATAAAGCTGCCATAGGAACATTACATCGAAAATATAAAAAAAATTTAAAAGTGGTAAAACAAATTTTAATTTACAAATTGTAGCTTAGAATCAATTTAAACTCCAATATGACTTTTAACACCTTAACATCGGAAAAAAAATAGAAGTCATACAACAAGTAAAATAATCCAAAGTGAGAAATTAAAATATGGTAAGGGTTATTTAATAAATTTTAATTAAGTAATTGGAGCTTAGAATTAATCCAAAATTGCAATTTGCCTTTCATAGCTAAGGACAAAAAAGTGTAATGAGTAGAAGCTTCTCCAAACGTATACAAAAATAATTTATACGAAAAAAATTAAAATGGGGTAAAGGTAATTGAAAAAATTTTAATTAAGTAATTGCTTAGTTGGGGGTGTATAAAATTGAAGCGAGCTATTTGCATTTTGAGCGATTAATTTAGTTGCTTTGACTATCAAATTACTCGTAAGTGCTCAAGTGTTTGCATTTATTGGATCATCTGTGTATGTTATGCATTGCCTTTGGGCAAATGAGAATTACGTATACTTTTAGAATAATGCTGGCAAGCAAATGGAAACCAAATGCAAGCGGTGCATTCGAGATTCGAGTAAATATGTATTATATGGTTGAGTTAGCCACAAGTGGGCAGCCAGCATTTCAAAAGCTAACATTGCTCTGGGCCAGGCTTTAATGCCAACGATTTGCGGCCTGATTAGGCCAAAATGATGCATCACACACAAAAACACACACACACACACAGACACAGACAAACACACAGTTGTACCGCAATCAGTGGGCAGGCAATGAGATACTGAAAGGGGTCCAGGGGGAAACTCAGAGTCAGATTCAGACACACGCAGCGCGAGTTAAATATGCGCACCGTGGGCTCAGTGTAACCGCAGATGTTAGATAAGCAGGAAGATGGACAGTGGAGACAGTGCAGGAAGGAAGATGAGAAAACCATTTCATAGTTAGTTTTGCCAATTTCAAGGAAACTGCTTGCCTGCAACCTGCAACCTGCATAAGGGCTGCGTAAGAAATTGTGGCAGCATTGCACTCTACTTATGTTGAGCAAATACGTATCACAAGTTGTCTTCATTGTTGTTGTTCTTCTTGTTGTTGTTGTCGTTCTTCATCACAACTATGAATAATCCAAAATTTGCAAATACAACGAGCATGTTGCATTGCTGGAATTTTCTAGGCAGCAAGAACCACAGCAGCAGCAGCTTTTGAATGTTGCAAATCTCTGCCACTTTATCTCAGTGGTTTCTCATTTTTCTTCTATCCAAACTAAGCACATTCCCCTCTCCATTCGAACCGACTTCGACCCTCTTTGCCCCATTTGTAGCATTCTCTCTTAGTCTCGTACTCTCTTGTACTTGTGGCATGGTTCAGTAGTCGGAGCATCCTCACAGTTGAGTGAGTAGTTTGGTAAGCAGTTGAGCAGCAGCCGCTTTTGTTCATCCAGATCTCACTGATAAGCATTTAAATGAGGCTCGAGACCCGGCCGGACTCCTATTCACTCATACTCATACTCATACTCATACTAATGCTCATAGTTGAACACGGACTTAGACTCCTACTTGGAGTCCAACTTGGACTCGTGACTATTGCCACTCTGTTGCACTGTTGCAATCTTGTTGCATGTACAAATATGTGTGCGTATTATACAAATATTGCACTAGTTTTGTTATGGATTTGTGTAACTGGGATGTAACCTTGGCAGCATATAAAATTCAGCTGCTGTATGCGCCACACATAGCACAGTGGGGCAAGTATACAATATACTGTTCATATTTGCTCAGAACTTGAAGAATTGCTTATTTTAATGTTTTCTTAATTATAATTACAGCATGATTTTATTTTCGAGCCGAAATTCTATATCTTTATCAAATTAAAATTGAGGCATAAGCATAGTAAATTAAAAATTCGAAATTGTTAACAAAATTCGACAGCTCTTCTCGTTCACTGATAAAACATATTTTTGTTCTTAGAAAAAATGTGCTTTTTGTGTCTATTCTTTTTAAAAATTATATTTTTGATTTTAGAAATCAATTATTTTATTTATAAGGAATTTAGGAATAATGTTTTATATCTGAGAATTTAATTTTCTTTGGACAAAGTTTTTATATATATATCCTTGCAACAAATGTGGATTATTTTTAATTATTGCATAACCCAGATCTAGTTTTATTTTTTTTCTTATTTCAGTTAATAATTTATAATTTTAAATTTTAATTGTCAACATTAATTTTATTTTTAGTAATTTTTTATTTTCCGTACATAAATAAATAAATATATTAAAATGCATTATTATAATTCGGAGAGTCTATAAGTTTTTATCTACCGGAATTTTCTTATTTACGTTGCAATTTATTATACTATTTGGCATATTGTGAACCACTGTATTGTCATATTCCATGGAAGTTGCCACCATATAGAGACAGACAGACCGAACGACCGACGGACAAACAGACAGTCGGACAGACATTGCCCACTTCTAAGTAAAGAAATCGAAACCGGGTAACAATAAAATATGAAGAAAAATCAGTGCATGGCAATGGAAAACAACTAAGAGATGCTCGCGGCCATATAAAATGCAGAATGAGGACGAGGACGAGGACGCACTAGAGGAGGCACTACAACTGGCCACTACAATAAGCCAATTCCTTGGTATTTAGTGCAGCCGGCAACATGCAGCAACTGCGGCAGCGGCAGCAACAAATGTACTTAGGACTGATATTATGATTATTATTAAAGTCAAGTATGGGATGGAGAAGGGGAATGTACAGAGCAGTCCGAAAAAGAAAAACAAAACAAGACAAAGACAATAAATCTGCAGCAGCTTCTTTTCAGCGGCAAATGAAAATGTTTGAAATGCAGCACAGAGGGGGGAGTGAAGTGGCAAAAGAAGCTGAAGCTGAAGCTGATGCAGGGAGAATCGCTCGAGGTGTACAGATGCATACCAGCTGATAAGAAATATCTCATATTTTTGTACACTCTGCTGTTGCTGCTGTTGCCCAGTTGCCAAGTTGCCAAGTTGGGCAGTTGTTTCTCTCGCCGGACTTACTCTTAAGTGCAGCAAGTGAGCCCTTAAAAGTAGTGCAGGTTGTTGGGTGCCTCCGATGGCCAGCTACAGGTAGATTCTTAGCACAGCTCAGCTTCGTCTTGGACTCGCAAGTCGTGGAGTTTTTTTCTTTTTTGCAAGCGCGTTATCGCTGCACAGTCGCATAAATAATGTGGCTTAAAGAGCAGGTTGACGCCTACAAAAACAACAAAAATAAAAGAAAATCCAGTACAAAAAGGTAGCAGCAAAAACAAAAAAAAGTGGACTAAAGTTGGTTAAGCCCGTGTACCTCGGGTATATTCCTAAGTAGTTGTTACTTTTTGGCATTTGTTGAAGTTGCGAGCTGGTGATTAAGTTGGCCAACGTATTGGCAGCATGTTCCATAACTTGGTCGAGAACGGGGCTCCCAAAAATAATTGCAGCTGAAAATGTTTCGTCCATTATTTATAACTCTCGCACTTGCCTGTCTGTGATTTCAATTAAAATGCCCAGAAAATGCGCATAAAAAGCGAACAGAATGCCAAGTCTCAAGTTCCCCAGTCTGCAGCAGGAGGAGTACCTGTATATTATGCACTATAGATACACTACTTTTCCTTGATGCACATTTTACTGTGCAAAATTACATTAAAAACAAGTAGGAATGCTCGCGAATTACGAATTATAGACTAACAGATACCCTGACAGCATTTTAATAATACTAAGAAACTTTAGTTCATATTTTTGTTTTGATTATTCGATCATATTGATTAAAATATTAGGAACATATATTAAGAACTGAAAGGAATTTCATGATTATTTTAAAAATATAATCTATTAAATAAAAATTATTTGATATATTTTGTTTAAAAACATATTTTTTAAAACTCTCATATATTTTATATCTAACAATCTTAAAAATATATTACTATAATAATTTCTTTATTATTACAAAAATAAGAAAAAGGACTATCTGTAAAGAGAAAAAAATTGCATTAATTTTTCATCCCTTTTTATTTAAATTAAAAATAAGATATAAAATTATTTTTAACAGATAATGATATATTAGGGCTTAATCTTTTATTCAGTATCCAATGAAACCCATTCAAAATGAGTATAAATGAGATAATATTTTTAGGCTTTATTTTTGATCAGTTGACATAGCTTAAAGTTCCTTTTTATACCCATTTCGCATAATTCCAGGGTATACAAAAAAGAAGAGTGTGTATCAGCTACAACTATGCAGTTATGTTGTTTTTATGACAATTTCTTCATTTTAACGGTGTAGGCCTGGTCCGTTCCATCCCGTCCCATCCCGTCCCGTCCTGGCCCGATCTGTTGTCGAGCCTGTGGTCCAAGTTGGCGCTTCCGTTGCCATTTTGTGCTGGCAAACCCAAACTGTAACCCAGTCCTAGCAATTATACCAGAACAACAACAAATATTTTACGAGGCAGCATTTCGAACTCCATTAGCTGCAGAGTTATGAAAGTTTTATTGCATTCAACGTTGCCATTTTCCTGCCTCCCTGCCTGTCTCCAGTTTCCTGCCCGCCCCCTCTACAACCCCCCTTTTTTAACCAGACAAACTCATTGAAAGAAGTCATTGGCATTGCGCCGGTTCTTGGTCTTCTGTTCTAGAGTTAACTACTCGTACATTGGGTATATCTACCAGTATATGAATATGGCTTTAACATGGACAGGGACATGTGTATTGGGTAGCTTGCCTAATGACTTGTCGTTAAGCTTTAGCATCAAGTGTTGTTTTTGTTTCAAGTGTATGTATTTATGTGTGTGAGTGTGTGTGTATGTTCGTGTGTGTGTGTGTGGGGGTCTGCTTGGCAATTATTGCCTCGTCTTTGCTTTTTAATATTTTATGATCTGCACTCACTTCTTAGCTGAAAACCACTCTATGGCCTGCATAATCAATTTAAATCTTTAACACTTATTCCAAAAGTTCATCAGGTGAGGAGTTTTGGCAATGCATCTAATATAAATAAAGTTTAAGGCTTAGATTTTGCATATTCCAAACGTAGTAAAGTTGAGTATTAAAAAAAAAGAGTTCTGAAGATCAAGTATGTTCCTTTTTAGAACCCGTACTTAAAAAAAGTACAGGGGTCTATTGGGTTTGTTTTACCGACCATATGCGTAACAGGCAGAAGGAGGCGTGGGTCTCCGACTGTCGAGTATGCTGGGAGAGGGACTAGGAGAGAGAGTGGGAGCGGGGCCTGGGAGAGGGACTAGGAGCGGGGCCTGGGAGAGGGACTAGGAGCGGGCCCTGGGAGAGGGACCTGGGAGAGGGACTGGGAGCGGGGCCTTGGAGAGGGACTGGGAGCGGGGCCTTGGAGAGAGACTGGGAGCGGGGCCTGGGAGAGGGACTGGGAGAGGGACTGGGAGCAGGGCCTGGGAGCGGGGCCTGGGAGCGGGGCCTGGGAGAGGGACTAGGAGCGGGCCCTGGGAGAGGGACCTGGGAGAGGGACTGGGAGCGGGGCCTTGGAGAGAGACTGGGAGCGGGGCCTGGGAGAGGGACTGGGAGAGGGACTGGGAGCGGGGCCTGGGAGCGGGGCCTGGGAGCGGGGCCTGGGAGCGGGGCCTGGGAGAGGGACTGGGAGCGGGGCCATTATAAGTTTTTTCCATAGTAAGTACGGGGTCTCCGACTGTCGAGTATGCTTGACTGTAGCACCGGCCGACTAGTTAAATCTAATTTCGGTGCGGTGTGGAAGTATAACATGGTTATATTGCCTTTAGTTCAAATTATCCTACTGAAATTTGGTATTGCTGCTGCTGAAGACAGAATATGACAAAATAAGTGAGTTTAGATCATAGAGAGTACATTTTTAATAAAAGAAATAATTTTGTATAATATTATGTATGAAGAAAATACCCATCTGACAGCATTTTTTCGCTTCTGCTCGATCTTGTTAATAGTATTCAGTACTAAAATTGTTATATAGCGTATTCCTTGATGGGAGGGCGCATTCCGCGCACAGTTGATTTACAATCTGAAGTACACGATCAATTACAACACTAAAACTGAGGCTTGGCTACGACTCTGCCCTTGTTGATGTTGCATGACGCGCATGCGTCAGTGGGCGTGGCCTCGGGGCTCCAAGAAGAGACTCATATATTTTTTGCACATGATGTCGACGCGACGGTGACGATGATAATGATGATAGTCGTTGCTGATAATCATGTTGTTGTTGCCGCTTGTCGGTTGTTGTTGTTGCTCTCTGCGTTGCACTGATCGCAATCAAGAGACGCCGCCAATGTCAGCAACGTCGCATTGCCGCCAAGTGATTATTGTAATGATAATGAGACAAGTCGACTAACCTATGCCGCCCGCCAGATACCTCTCTCTCTCTCACTCTCTCTCTCTCTCTCTCTCTCTTTGCCATATTTTCCAATGGCTCTCTGATCTCGTCGGCATATGTTGCCAAGTGTACTTGCAACATGTGTCGCGTGCATAATTACCAGGCGATCGGACGCAACGGCTAAAGGTGTTGGCCAGGTTATCTGCCATTCTCCTGCTGGCCCCATTTTTCCCCCTCCTTCCACCTGACTCCCTGTTGCATACCGTTATGGTTCACGCTGATTTGGACAACCTGCGATGTTGTTGTTTCTAATTAAGTCATAAAACGGCAGCCGCCACAGACAAACAAATAACTTTACCCCTCCAACTGCCACTTTACCCCCCTGGCGCCATGGTCCTCTCTTTATTATCAACAGCTCGTAACTAAGTATGTTGTGTTCCTTGCCAGACAAGGGGAAGGGGAAGGGGACAGCGGCGATGTTTATGACTACTTTGTGACTTTTAATTGCCTGCACATAACCGCAACTTGAACTAAAACCAGCAACATCAACAACAACAACAATAACAACGGCAATAACAACAATAACAACAACGGGAACAAGTGCCTTTTGCACATCCCCAGACAATATTCCAATTCCGCATGTTCATTGCTTTTTCTTAAGACTTTGAACTTTTAGTTTGAAGTCGAAATTTTTTATCTTTAGTTTAAACTTGCCTTTTCTGTTGTATCCAAATTTTAGACATTACTTTTACTTGAACTGCTTTGTTGTGAACCTGTTGCCTGAAGTGGCAAAAGAAATGTAAGATCAATGGAATTCCGTCTAATGAAAGGAGCTATTTTTTTTACAGTTTGCTTTCTAATTAAATAAAAAAAGATAATTTGTAACAGACTTATTTTAATTAAATAATTAATCAATGAGTACATTTATATTAATAACTCAAAATTAAATATTAAAACATTAAGCAAGCATATAATAAATTTCCATAAATTCCATAGATTTTAAGACTACTTTGCGACTATAAATTTTATTTTATTAAACAACCATTGAAAGATAATTTTTTTAGATAATCAGTTGAATCTTTAATATTAAGTTTCTAGTCAGTTCTATAATTTCTGTATTATACATTCCAATTTCAATAACTCGAAAATCGAACGGCAAACTATGAGCGTAATCACATTATTTAGCATTTCGACCAACATGCGGCTAACACGCCATTTGGCTCGGCTCAAAGACGTTAACAACACGCTAACAAATCGAACTTTATTACAAGTTATTATTATCTCTCTTTCTTGGGCTACAACCAAGATATAAGCTTGGCATTGTGACACACCCATATACAACAATCTAAAGATATTTGATTTGGCTACCGAAAACCAAATAACATAATTTTTAATAAATTCTCAACTAAAATTGGCTTTGATTTCAGCCGACTTTTGGCAACAAAAAGTAGAGGGGAAAAAAAAACTAAAATGAAATTAAACTTTCTAATGCTCAGTTAGAAATGAAAGGTTGAAAGATTTAAGGGCTTTACAGCCAGTAAAAAAATAGTAGCTAACCAAAACTGAAGGCTAAACACTTGTCGTCAACAACGAAAATTAGAAAACTTTAAAAAGTTGTTCGTTTTTCATTTCGCTTGTTGCCAGGAAGTTGTCGTTGTCGTTGTAGATTTTCTTTTGTAAGCTTAAAGGCAAATTTTAATTAAACTATTCATGCGTCTGCTTTTTTTTGGGGGAGTGTGGCAAGCTTTGGTGGCACGAAGCCCCAGCATCAGCAGTCAGCAGTCAGCCTTTGTGCAAGCTGCTTGCTAGACATAAACACAGACACTTTTCAAGTGCGTACTTTCTAATTTTCACTTGCAACACGCAGATCAACAAACAAACAAACAAACAACAGAATACAGAGACAGAAAAACAGTGGCTGCCTTTTCTTGTGCCACAGACAACAACAACAACAACAATAACAACAATGACTGACTTTTGCCAGTTTGTCAGTCAGTCCAACTGTCTGACTACCAATCTCTACCAATCCCTCCTTGAATGGTGGGTGTCTCGACTACACAACGGTTCTGTGTCTGAGCTGCTTAGTGCTTATTGTGAACGACGACAACAATGTTGCAACTGCTGTTGTTGTTCTGCTTTGACTGCTCAGATTGAGTAGAAGTTGTTGTCAAGCACTTGCAAAAGTTTACCATATATATATATAAAAAAAAGGAATTTTATAAGCCGTATTTCAAGCGTGTCTCTTATAAGTAGTGCAACCTGACTAGCACTTCACTTAGATGATCTATCTGAAGTAGCTTACAACGAGCTAAGATTATTTGAGCAGTAATTTCTTTAGCTGCACTTGCTTTCTTTAACTTAAATACAGTGGGAATCTTTTTTTAGATCCCGTACTTAAAAAAAGTACTGGGGTCTATTGGGTTTGTTTTACCGACTATGTGCGTACAGTAAGTACGGGGTCTCCGACTGTCGAGTATGCTGGGAGAAGGACTGGGAGCGGGGCCAGGGAGCGGGGCCTGGGAGAGAGACTGGGAGCGGGGCCTGGGAGAGGGACTGGGAGAGGGACTGGGAGAGGGACTGGGAGCGGAGCCTGTGAGAGGGACTGAGAGCGGGGCCTGGGAGAGGGACTGGGAGCGGAGCCTGTGAGAGGGACTGGGAGAGGGACTGGGAGAGGGACTGGGAAAGGGACTGGGAGAGGGACTGGGAGAGGGACTGGGAGAGGGACTGGGAGAGGGACTGGGAGAGGGACTGGGAGAGGGACTGGGAGAGGGACTGGGAGAGGGATTCGGACAGGGACTGGGAGAGGGACTGGGAGAGGGACTGGGAGAGGGACAGTGAGGAGTAATATTAATAGAAGTATCTATAGTAGCAGTAGTAGAGAGGGTAAGAAAAACATAGAGAAACTGAGGAAGAAGTACGAGATCGAATATAGAGAAATGCTAATAGAAGCATGAATAGAAGTAGGACTAAATGGAATATAAATTGGAGTATATGTCAGTCAAAAATACTGTACTCTTTAAATTTTTACCCAATCGATTGCAATCTACAAGTCCAATTAAAAAAAGTTCTAACACAATTGAATTTAATTCAATTACAATTCTCCAGATATATTTTTTTTATTTACCACTTTTTAGATTTGTGCTAGACAAACTTTCAATAAAAAGACAAACCCATTAAGAGAGAATGCACCTTAACCCATTAGTGCCAACCACAATAATCAGCATTAATAAGAAAAATTTCTTTTTTTTATAACTATAATGTTTACATGTCTGATATGCTCGTATGCAATAAAAAAAGAAGATATTTTGTTAAATTGTAAAACCGCAAAAATCATTAGAGACGGTGTTAAAATTGTTGACCACAATAAAAAGCGAAACGATTTAAAACAATAAATCAATAAACAAGAAAATAAAAGCCAAAAATAATAATTATTGTTGTTGCAACTGCTGCTTATGACATTAACAAATGGCAAATTGTAATAAAAACAGAAACAAATTTTCCATTTTTCACAGAATGTGGCACAAGTCTCCAAAGAGTTGTTATCCACCGAAAGCAAAAGCAAAAAGCCTCCCTCCCACCCTATTTTTTATGGGCGTAGAAATGCAATGTGTTTTTCTAGAGAACTACAACAAAATGATGATGATGTTTTCCTTTTGCTTTTACGAGAGATAAGAAATATTTTATTGAGTAGCGTGTTTTTTTATTATTGTTGTAGATGTTAATGTTGTTGTTGTTGTTGTTATTGTGTTGCACAAGCGCCGAGTTCAAAATGTCAAGCTTTAGAGGCGCTGATGCTGTAATTACAGCAACGCAGTGGAAAGTGTTGCAGCAACAACAACAATTTCCAAGTGAGAGTGATCAACAGGCAAATACTCTGTAACTTTATATGTTTGTTAAGAAGTCTTAATAAAATATGCCACAAATAAATGGGTAAATTAAATATCAATATTCTAGTGTCAGACCCAAACTTAGTATGGGGATGGGATATGGAGTAATAGAAAAATATTTTTATATATACTATATCTATAATCTCTTTAAATATTTGACAAGAGTTGATATATCTCTGTTAATAAATTGCAATATTTACAGGGTATATACAAAATACTTCGTTTACAAAACTATATATATTTTTACAATATGTACAATATTGAAATCGAGGCAAAGTGCTGGTAACGATTTCCGTTCCATTCACTCCCCCTTCTCTTAGCCTTCTTAATGACTTCATCTCGACAAAACGTTTTGTTCGGCACTTAGCGGCATTTGCATTGCTTTTTCTGTATATTTTTTTGGTATTCCGTTTTTGGTCTTGCGATAAGCGTTGACACCATTAAAAATTAAAAAATATATATATGTTTTTTTTGGTCGAATCTCTGCCATGCTCCAATTATAATTTTCAACGGCCGTGGCGCATCATTCATTTGCATTTTTGTTCAAAAAGGGTTAAAGTTGGGGAAAAGGGAAAGGGCAAGGGGCAGGGGTACATCTCTGACCGGACACTCGCTTTGTTTTACAGTTTTGCTATCAGCACCCAAGTGACAAACTCAAAATTTATGATTTGAAAGTGTGCCGTAGCAAAAGCGAAACTTGAAGTCCAAGTTGAAGACGAAGACGAAGTCATTCCCTTGAGTGTCAATGCAATAAACACTTGGAACTTTAAATGATAGAGAGTGAGAGAGAGAAAGAGAGAGAGAGAGAGTGTGAGAGGCAGCGATTTGTTGCATGTGTCATCATCAGCAGCAACGTTGTCAATGTCTTCTTTGTCGTGCCTTGGCCACTTAGATTATAGCCTCAGTCCAACCTGGTCAACTCTTCACTTCACCCCACTCCACTCCAGTTCAGTCCAGTCCAATCTACTTGTATCTGAAGTAGCAGTAGCTTTCGAGTGTTCCTCGAGATGGCTTCACAAATTGTCAACTAAGTATGCATACTACTTACTTATAAGCGCCTTACAATGTCCATTCCATCCATATAAATTTAGTCGTGCTCGTTAATGGGTAGTTGGGAATGACTCTATAGTCGTAAGGCAACAAGTTTTGGATTCGGTTAAGAATCCCATTTGAAAATGGGATTTGTTCAGAGATATAGTTGAAACTAAAAGAGATTAGTTGTGGTGCCAGGGCTACAGGAATTAAGTAATTCTATTTAAGTAATTTCTATTTATATTACTTATATTTTATTAAACTAATAGATTTTCAAATCAAAATCAACATTTTTATTTTGTTTAACTTTAAATAAGTAAAAAAGTTTATAATATAATAGTTTATAATTATGTTAACTGAACGGTTTAAAGGAAACAGTTCTTATGAAAAAGTTGAAAAATTACTCATTTTAGCTTTTTTTAAGTGATTATAAATCATAAATATATTTTTATGATTATGTGTTGAAGTGTTAATAAAAATGTATGGACTTTATGAGTAGACAACAGAGTTAAAATTTTATCAAATCTACATTTTCTCATGCATATGAAACTATAAATGATAAATATTTTTATTTTTACATTTTAAAATCAGCTATTTTGTTTAATCTTTTTATTTAGGTTGTTTTTCCATTTTGGATCATTATCGAGAATTCCACGCATTCAATGTTTTGATCTAGTGTAATCATAATTCCAAGAAAATTAACTATTTTTATATTTTTAGAAGACTTCTGAATTTGTATTCTGTGGGTGCAATCAACCAGTTGGCTGGCTGCGGAACCGTTGAGTAGATTCAAAAGGAAAAAACACCATAACAATGATCATTTAGATTGAACAGTCAACGTTGAATGCATCCCTAAGTCCTTGTTGTTCTGGAGTCACACACAGGCCGCACACAAAGTGCTGTTTAAGTAGCCAGCCTTACAGCAGTTGACAACTGCAAAATGTTGATGATGACTTAATCTTGGCAGAAGCAACAGTGCAACACTGCAACAGTGCAACAGTGCAACTTGCAACTTGCAGCAGTTGTCAGTGGTCGCAGCTGGGTTGCCTACACTGCAGAGGAGGCTGTTAGGAGTTGGGGGTCTGAGCCATTTACCAGTTGTTTCCTTCTCTCTCTCTCTCTCTCCCTCTCTCTCCCGCTCATTTTGTATGGTGGCTGCTTAACCCGCTCCGTCTCGCCAGCAAGTCAACAGTTAATCTGCAATTTTATTATAATTTGATTTTTTAATGCTCAGCGAGTGCAAGTTTCTTGGCTCGTTATTCGACTCGGTTTCCCTCTCCCTCTCTGTCTTCGTCTTCGTCTCCATCTCGGCCTTAAATGTCTTGGCTAGCCTGGGAGTTATGCTTTCTTTTAGCCATGGCCAAGTTTTACGATCTCTGTTCAGTTTTTTTTCCTTTATATTGTTTTTTTTTTTTTTACAATGTTGCCTTGCCACTAAATAATGCACATTTTAATATTCGGCGGCGAGGCAAACTAATTTTTTGCAGTTGTTGTCGTTGTCGTTGTTGCTGTTGTTGTTGTTTTGTTTTTATACAATATGCCACAAATGGCATATGAAATGTTTCCGCCTCGATGACGCTCATGTTTTAATAAAAACATAAACAATGTTAACACAGCGTGCGGAATGGTGAAACCATGCAGCAACTACAACTATCCACCTCATACTTGCAACATGCAGCTCGTGCAACGAATTTATGCAAAAATATTTTTGCAATTTTTCCCACAACAATCAATCAAAAATCAAGTGACATTCTAAACGGCACACAATAACAACAACAATAGCACACACACACACACACAGAACATAAAACCAACCCAGAGGAGACAAAAGGCCTCTGGTGTTCGAGATTGGTTGTTTGCCTCACTGGTCACCCGTTTTAGGTCGTTCATGTGTAAGTTGCTCCTCGGGTGGCCAAGGGAAGCGTGGGCGGTGGGGGGAAACTATAGCCACCGGACATTGGTCAAAGGGAACTGCAACAGCAGCGGCAGCAACAACAGCAACAACAACAGCAGCAACAACAACAGCCTGCAGTGCTGGCTATTAACATATGCATATGAGAGTGAACGAAGGCCAATCGAATAGTTTGCAAAAATTGATTAACAATATCTTGACTCCTTACATTGTAAATAAAAACAAATTAAATTTATAAATAATAAAAAATTAATAAGTGTATTGCAAATATTGATTAAATTGCTTTAAAAATAAATGGAGTTTTTACCTTGTGAACAAAAAAAAATAGTAAGGGTATTACGAATATAATAAACAAATATTGGGAACTACAACGGCTATTTTTTTCTAATTAAAATTATAGAATAAGAATTATATGTTGTTATAATAATAAAATGAAAATTAAAAGTTATTTTTCGTTAAAAAATAATATCTATAAAATATTATGAAATAATGATTAAACTTGAATTTCTTATAACTCTTATTTTTTAACTCTGACTTAAGGTTTTTGTTAAGAAGAATAAAAATTACAACTATTTTTCAATTTGTTTAATAATAAAAAAAACATAAAAGTTACTATAAGTATTTCTAAAATATTAACATCTGTTTTATCGTGGTCCAATCAAATTTTAAATTAGAGAAAATTTTGAATTTTATATTCATATCTTTAATTTTAAGGATTAATTTTTATATTTGCATGAAAGTTTCAAATTATTTTTTTTATAAAATCAGTTTTATAATATAAAGTCTTACCATTCTTTTTAACAGAACCCTTTTCTTCAATACAAACTTTAAGCTTTCGTTTTCTGAAGCTTAAAGTTAAATACTAACGTACTTGTAGTTTCTCTTAAAGCCCCAATCTGTGTGCCAATTACCACCTTCTTCTTTTCGTGCACTTAGTCCAATTCGGGGTTTCAAGATGTTTTCGAGTGCTACCCCATTGAGTACAGGCCAATCTACGTTTCTCTCGTCAATAAGGCATTTCGACGTTTTTATATTATATACGAGTAGATGAGGAAACTTGATGGCCTGGCCAAGAGCAGCCCTACAGCCGACGGAATAACGACTAAGGGGGTGTTGCCTGCCTGGAAAAATGGCAGTCGTTGTTCAAAAAATGAAAATTCTGAAATGCAATTTGGTTTTCTATTTGTTTTCGCGTGTGCAGATTTCCCACAGAACTGTAGTTGTTGTTATTGCTGTTGTTGTTGTTGTTGAGCTGTATTGTTGCAATGTTGCCTCTTTTGTTTTTAACAAATTCAATTGTATTATGCAACATCTGCCGCCGCGAGTCGCGTATCTAAAACTTAAATTTATACAAATATGCAATCCACTCGACTGAGCTAAGTTCAGCTGCTGCAACATTCCACCCGCCTCTTGCCACCGCCGGTGGCACAGCCGCTGGCACCATTTATTGTTGCCATCAATAAAGTTATGTAAACACACACACACATACTCACTCGATGCCAATCCATTTTACATATGCAACATTTTAGGTTTTTTTCATATCAACGACCTCAGTTCACTCAGTTCAGTCAGTGATTGAGTGAGGGGTGTGGACTGACTAACGGGGTGGGGGAGGGGGAAAAGGGGCGAGGGGACGAGGGAAGGAGATTGAGGAGAGTCACTCAGCCGACGAGTGAAATTTACATGAAGTACATCATTGTTCAGCTTTGTCAAGCGCGCAAAATTTGTACGAATATGAATGAATGCAGCAACAAGAACAAAAACAACAGCAACAGCAAGAAGTGGCATGCAACTGGCAACTTCAAATGTGCCGCCGATTTTATACACTAACATAACTTGCGTAATATATGAGCATAAAATATACGGTACGAGTAGCTGTAAACTTTATTAGATTAACATAATTCGCATCTGATGAAAATAATGAATAAAAAGATGCTTAGGTAAAGATATTTATCTGTGAAAAACTTAGCGGAAAATTGAATAAATTTTCATGCCAATTAAGTACGCAGCAATTGTTTGCAAATATCAATTTTTTAAATAAAAATAAAAAAGTAATAAATAAGGCATAAATTATTTTAAAACATAAATACTTAGAGAATTATTGAACAATTAATCCAATCCACAGATGTTAATACAAAGTTTTGTCTTAACGACTATCATAAGTTGCTTCTACCCCATTTTGAAGAGCATTTAAATATATATATGCATTTTTTAAAGAGTATAAATCGCTACCTCTGTTACCGCTGGACAAACGTGTGGCTATTGTTGCATGCCGAGAATGAAAGCAGCGCACAACAAAAGACCAAACTGGGCAGGGGACAGGGCCAGACCTGGACTTGGACCTGGACCTGGACCTGGATCCGTCAGATACACATATATCCACTGGCAGTGCCCGTCCCGTTCAGCATTTGCATATGTTTCCTGTGACTTTTGACGATTATATGATTTTTCTGCTCTTTACACGAAGAGTTGCCTTCAGTTTTTATTTAGCTGGTTTTTTTTTTTTGGGTATTCTGTTTTGTTTTTGCTGGCACTTGCGCAACGTTGAACGGGGCAGCAACTGCAGACGCGTTGCATAAAAATAAATCTCCACACACAGAATAGAAATGGTGAGCAACGACAACGTGCCACATGTTCCAGGCTGCCCCAGGCTTGAGTGCCTCTGCAACTGCCACTGCCACTGCCTATGGCCACTGTAGTATCCAAAGCCCTGGAGATTTACGTGCAATTCAACAGTTTTATGACTTTACCATCTTTATACAATGTTCGTTATATACAAATATACAAATATATGTACGTATTTATTTTGTTGTTTGTTATTTTTATTTTGACTGCTCAGCTTCTTGTTTGTTGCCTGTCGATTGTCCGAAAAAACATTCTTATATAAGTAAATCTAAAACAAAAATGTGCCTTTTGGGAATTCTTGTGGCGTTTTATTTTGGTGTTTGCTTGTGCAACACTTATGGCAGTTTACCAAAAATAATTGCTTGAAATATCAGTTGATTTTTATTTTTTTCAAAGCTTTGAATTGATTTGACAGAGCTAAAAGAGCTAATTCTAAAACAAAAATATGACTTATGGGACTGGGAGAGGGATTGGGAGCGGGACCCGGGAGAGGGACTGGGAGAGGGACTGGGAGGAGTTATATTATTACTACAGCGATTTTTTAATTCATGCTATTAATTAATTTGTGTTTACTTAAAATTCAAACAAAATAACTTTATACATGCACAGTCTATAACTTTGTGGCAACAACTCACAGATTGAACTCTGGGCATCAACACCAGATATTCATGTTGTGTCCAGCTGTGAGTGTTTAAGGCAAAGCTGATGTGACAACCAATTAAATAACAATTTTTTTCTCGAGTTTTCGAATTTTTTAAAGGCGTAAAACCCATCAATAATTATTTAAAACGCAACATGTTACCAACAAAAAATTAAAAACAAACTTTGAAATACCCTATATATGCTGTTAATAAAGTTTCTTAAACAATTTCCATCATTTCGATTCGATTTTAGATATTAAGAATAAATATAATAAGCTTTAAAGAATTATAATTCGTACGGTTTTGAAATTTAAATGTAAATAGGAATTATTATACCCAATTTTAACTTTTGTTGGGTATTATTAACACGTAACTCAATGAAGCCATTTTGGGACTTGTTCTCAACATGTTCAGCAATGAATCCGTAGATATATCTTTTAGGTATTGTCATGCAAATATGCGCGGCTGCTGTGCAGCTAATAATGATATATGTCCAAAATCAGATAACTCATAAGGCATCACCCTTTTGTTGATGCCAAAATTCAATTCTTAATTATAAGCCATAATAAGAAACTGAATGAAGCGAAAAAATAAAAAGAAACCAGTTACAAAATGATGCTCAGATACATATTTGCATAAGAATCGGAAGTTTCAATGTATTAACTTGTTTTATGTTTGTCATTATTGGCGATTTTACAGACATGTTTCTCTGGCTACCGTGTACCCAGACCGAGACTGGACAGAGACTGAGACAGAGACTGAGACAGAGACTTAAGACCCGCAGCCCTGACCAGCGATAATGATAATGTGAGATAGATAGTAGTACTCCAACTCCATCTTCAGACACTTGGAGTAGGAGACCTTGCACCAAGTTTAAGAGCAGCCGACTCATTAACAGAGCCAGCTGGGTGGGTCATAAAACTATGTACGCAGTTTTTAGTGGTGGCAGAGAGGTTCGAACTAATGAATATTTATGGCATCTTAAACATAAATTATTTCGCATACTTCATATCGAAAAATGCAAAAGCCAACAGAAATTTATAGTTAATTTGATTGATTTTATGTGCGGTGCGAAGACGTCAAAAAGGAGCTGCACATACTTACATACATATATAACATTATATATATGACCAAACCCATCTCGTGATCTGGACAGCCACACAATGTAACCGTTTTCCTAAACAATTTGTAGGCCTTACATTGATTAATGATATGAAGGTGGTAAACTTGAGAGAAATAGAGAGAGAGAGAGGGTTACGCCGACAAGAGAGAGAGAGTGTGATTTCTAACACGCTAAAGATGCGCAATCATTAGGCAGCTGCGATCCTTTCAACATGACAGCGCAGGATCAATAGGGCCACAACAACAACAACAACAACAAGAATAAAACAACTCTAACGATTACAAAACAAATTTGATATTGATTATGGTGCGGCATAAACAAAAGTATACAATCAAAACGCCTCAAAACGTTAAGATCATTAGATTGATTGATGTTTAAGGATGTGCTTGTGTGAGAAAGAGATCAGGCAGAGAAAATGATGAAAAACTGGAGAGTGCTAGAGCAAGAGAAAAAGCAACAGTGATGAGCAATTCCACTTTCTGCCGCTAGATGTATTTTTGTTGAATTGTTAGAAAAAATAAAATTTTAAGACCCGAACAGAAAAGTATTTAAGAAAAATATATATTCCTAATTTTAAATTATATTTTAAGCTACTTTTGCCTTGTAGGTAGTCTTTAGATTGTTGCATTAAGTACTTAGACAATATTTGGCTATTATTCAATTTCTTGGCTACTCCTTAACGAGCTGTGCCCTCAGCACAGATAAAATATTGATGGGACAGTAATCGAAATGAGAAACTCCAATAATGTAAAATGTGCCTTCTTCTATGCTGACTACTTTGAATGTAAATCAAAAGGCTCTGTGGACGCCCTGCAGCTTTCTAACTAATTAACACTTAATTTTAAATCAACTGGTAAGGCAAATGTGAGAGGCTGGAAAAAGCGGCAGCTGGCTTTTCACAAAATCAGATACATATGTATCTATGTTTGTTAGATACACACACACACATATGTCTGTAGATACATGAATGTCATGTTATAAATTTTGTGGTAATGTCTTCGAATTGTTGTTGTAATTGTACTCGTAGTTGTTAATCGCATGTTTGTCGAGCGTGTAATGCGTCCATGCTGCGGCTGCAATTACTTTGCACGGCCATTATAAAGAGCTCCCCGGTCATGGAGTATATATATACATATATATGTATCTTTGTATATGTATCTTTGTGCAGAAGTACTACACATGTATGCATAATTAAACAAGCAGCAAAATGTTTGGCTTAATGATTCACAAAATTGTCCAAAATTTACGGCCAACAAAATGCAGTTGACCAGGCGAAAGGCCAAAATTGGACTGTGTATTGTGTTGTTGTAGCTCTAGTTATAGTTGTACTTACAGTAGTTGTTATTGTACTCGCATGTGTGTGTGTGTGTTGATTATAAAGCCAAGTTAATGCATTTACCACATATGGTTTTCATATTAGCACACAAAACTAACTAATTGTTATTTTCTTCGCAAATTGGATTTCCATAAGGATTATTATAACATATTTTCCGAGTACGATACGGTAGTTAGATGTGTACTAGCTGCATATTATATAATATTTGTTATTACTTGCACTGTTGGCCTCATTTGGCTTTTAAGTGCCTTATTGTTAGTGTGTTTTGATGCCAATTTAGCCATATTAGATGAACCCATTGCCGCTTACATGCAATCTGGCTAAAACTGTCGGATGAAATGTGACTTTAGATAATATTATGATATTTAATGAGGTAATGGAATGACATATAAAATAATGAATGTATAAAGTCAGCTAACTCTCTTGTGTTTATCTGAAGCTAATAGGTTTTAATAGCCCAAAGCAATGAGTTTAATATTATACTCCTTAGTTATAATTATTTTTTGTAGAAATAACTTTGCAAAACATCTATTAATTTTTACGTTTTATTAAAATTGTCTTTGAAAGTTCATATATTTTTTAAAAGAGATCAGCTTATAAATAAGAATTTGCAACCCTAGTTAAGTAAACCCGAACAATTAGTATTTGTTCTGTCTACAAATTGATATTTTCAGTCCACTTGCAACCCTTTAACAATTTTCATACTCCACTTAAAGCACAACAAATTAACAAATAAATGGAATAAATTCAGAGACATGAACTGCAATTTGTTAAACGAAAGACATATGTACACAAAGAGAGGGAGAGAGAGAGAGAGAGAGAGACAGAGAGGGAGAGCAAAGAGTAGAGTGGTTTAAGTTCATATTCATATTCAGAGAGCATTATGTTTAGAGCATGTGCCATGTGTGCCATAGAAAGTATAAATAGAAAATATTAACTTGAAAAGGTGGCCATAGAAAGGTCTCCATAGAAAATCGGCAGAGTTGCGGCTGCAACAATATCAACGTTGTTAGCGACGGCAGCTAAAACATTGGCAAGCAGCGTGCAACAAAAGAAGTGGCAGCCAAGGCGCCACATACTGAGCGGCAACGGCGCCTTTAAAACACTCGTGCAACCTCCTCACGCACCGAACAGCGCCGCCGGCAAAGGAGTTAAAGAGTTGAGACGGTAAGTGTGGGGTAAAGGAAGGAGTTCTGTAGTTCTGACATTGCGGAATATGCAGCTACTGCGACTGCAACGTCGACTGCGACTGCGACGTCGACTGCAACTGCGACTTCGACATCGACTTCTACTTCGACTCCCGACGCGCACATAGACGCCAATTAGCGTTCAACATTTTATGACAATTCGAGCGTGGCGTATGTACGTGTGTATGTATGTTTAGCGCTTAGGGGTGCAACAAGAACATGGCATAGCAAAAAATAAAAATAAAAAGAGAGAGCGACAAAAAATAGCAAAGTCAAAGCCAAAGCCAACAAAATGCTGCGTTGCAGGTGCCACCGACAGCAGCAACAAAATCAACGCGCTGCAGCACTTTATTATAATTATGGCAGCAAGCTTCTGCCGCTGCCTCTTGCAACTGCAACTGCAACAAAAAGCCAGGCAGCCAGTAACTAAGTCCCACACATAAACACTCTCCATACATACTCATGTATGTATGTAAGTATGTAATTTAGACATACTGACTGCAGTCTACCCACAGTTAGAAGCAGCCAGAGCTTTTGACATTGTCGCGACATTGACACCAAATGTTGGTTAATAAATTTTCTTGACGTACTCTGAAGAAAAGTCCGTGCCGTTTTCAGTGTCAAGTGTCTGACATTTGGACTTGGTGTGTGACAGTCAAATGTAAATGGAAAGCTTCTTTGGCTGTCAATCTTTAAGATTAAGTTGAGTTTATCATTTCTGACAGATTGTTTTTCCAGGCCATATGGTTTTTCATTTGCAAGCGAATTTTTAAGCTGTGCTAAATAGAAACTTGTTATAAAAATTAACATATATTGATGACTCTGACGATTCAAAGTTTCTGATAAATTTCGTCAGCAGCGTGGTTAAAAAACCACTTCTATTAGCATTTGAATTATTTCTCTATATTCAAATTCGTACTTCTTCCTCAGTTTCTCTTTGTTTTTCTTACCCTCTCTACTACTGCTACTATAAATACTACTATTAATATTACTCCTCCCAGGCACAGCTTCCAGGCCCCGCTCCCAGGCCCTGCTCCCAGGCTCCGCTCCCAGGCACCGCTCATAGTCCCTCTCCCAGTCCCTCTCCCAGTCCCTCTCCCAGTCCCTCTCCCAGTCCCTTTCCCAGGCCTCTTTAATTCAAACTTGATCTGCCTGCAGTATAGAGGAACCTACATACCAAGTTTGGTGTCTCTAGCTCTTATAGTCTCTAAGATCTAGGTGTTCACACAGACAGACAGACAGACAGACGGACATTGCTATATCGACTCGGCTATTGATGCTGATCAAGAATATATATACTTTATAGGGTCTGCCACTGTACTTTTTTTAAGTACGGGGTCTAAAAACAAATTTGTTTTTAAAAGGTATAAAAATGTTATATTTTGTATTATTTTTATTAGAGGCAAGTAGAGTTGCAGTATATTTTATCTTAAGTACTTCCCGCTGATTCGAGAAATGTCTGCAGTTAGTCAATGTCAACATACAGTTCTCAGCTAATGATTGATTTGTCTGAACTACTTGAGATCGCATCTCAAAGTGTTTAAATACGTGTTTAAAGCATTTTATTTCTATAATACTACAAGTATTATTTAACAGCTTGTACGAAATATTAAGCGAATTTTAAAATAATTGTTGGCCGATTTCTCTTTAAGTGGAATTGCCAAGAGTTCTTTTATATTATTTTTGGAAATTATCAGCAGCCTTGCTGTCAGACATTGTGACTGAGCTGCACATTTGATATATGGCCACACCTTTAATCACTCCGCCACCGCAAAAATCCACAACAAGAAAAGGTAGCAGTATATATATATAGTATGTATTTATTTCGGAAACTTTGATGTGCCGAAATTGAAATGGACTCATTCCGTGAGACGGCGACACACACAAAGGCGAAAAGTCAAGTAAAATAAAGCTGAAAGCCGAACGCAGATCTCAAACTTAAGCAGTTGATTTGTGCTGAGTTATTCGGCGAATTCGCAGACGAGAAATTATAATTTATTTAGAACAGCCTCTGAATACGAGCTTGAAAGTGTTGTTCAAAGAGCTTCTGCTTTTGCATTTGGAGTGTGATTGGCCTGCCTGACTGCCACAAGAGAGATACGAATTCATTTCATATGAATTTTGGATTTAAGAGCGTGAGTAAGTTGCCAGATTTTGGATGCTTTGCTTTGCTTTGCTTGGCATTCCTGGCAGCCTATCCGGCGTCGAGTCAGTCGAAACAGGCAATTAAAACAAATCTCTCGGTCTCTGGAACTAAACCGTTCCGAATCGAGTTTGCATCGAATGGCCATTGACATTGAAATTGGACGAAATTTTAAATTGTTTTGGCTCCGACAAATGTATTATTTTTTTTTGGTTTTTGGCCATTTACCTTCATCTAATAATAAGCCGCTGAGCATGGCCAAAGGGATAAGCTAGAAAGCAGTTTATTATAAATTGCATTGGATATAACCAAATTTAATTTTGTTTATTATCATACCATATGCACAAAACACAATATCATATTCAACAATACCAAACAACAGGAATAACAATGGATGTATAAACATTTTTATAACAAGCTTACGTTGAGCTTAATGAGTTTTTACTCATTTATATTGCGAATCGCAACGATGGATTGCACATTTGAATGATATACACAAGTGTAATTTGTATGGAATTAATTTGATATTAAAAAAAAGCAAAATACAAAATTTAAATAAAGGTATAATGCGAAAAACTTTTAAATTATTAATTTGTTTACTTTGTCTTTGTCTAGTGGAATTCAATATACAAATGCTTAATGATAAACAAACAAATACGTTTGTGAATAACTATGATGTTAATTATGTGTTTCTTATGATATTTTAAGAAAAAACTATTCGGCCGGTGCTGCACACGAGCATACTCGACAGTCGCAGACCCCGTACTTACTATGAAAAAAACTTATAATGGAAAAAAACTAAAAATAATTTAGTTAACTGAAATGCAAATGTTATCAGATTGGTTACGATATCTCATAAAACAAAAATGTTTTACATACTAAGACTTAATTTTCGCACGATCGGTCCTATGACAGCTAAATGTTATAGTGCTCAGATTTGAACCCCGCTCCCAGTCCCTCTCCCAGTCCCTCTCCCAGTCCCTCTCCCAGTCCCTCTCCCAGTCCCTCTCCCAGTCCCTCTCCCAGTCCCTATCCCAGTCCCTCTCCCAGTCCCTCTCCCAGGTCCCTCTCCCAGTCCCTCTCCCAGGTCCCTCTCCAAGTCCCTCTCCCAGTCCCTCTCCCAGGTCCCTCTCCCATTCCCTCTCCCAGTCGTAACCATACTCGACAGTCATAGACCCCGTACTTTCTATGGAAAAAACTTATAATGGAAAAAAACTAAAAATAATTTAGTTAACTTAAATGCAAATGTTATCAGATTGGTTACGATATCTCTTCTGCTTGTTACGCACATATTCGGTTAATCAAGCCCAATAGCCCCCTGTACTTTTTTTTAAGTACGGGGTCTAAATATTTGGTAAATAAATGTTAATTAACTATAATCCTGTGAGTATAATTCGGTAGGAAATGGGTGCCTATAAAAGGGGTCAACATACGATTGTTAAGTGATTGTAAATGTTTTATAGCAATAATTGCCTCTAATTTGATACGAGCTTAATGCCAGCCACTTAAAAAGCAGTTAAATTTCTCTTAATGCACTGAAATATGACCTCGTACATTTTCACTTTACAACACTGTTCAAGGTAGGAGCAAAAGGATCCGATCTTAATGGAATTTAAGACGCGTGATATATAAACTCGCGTGTTAACTTTATTAAGTGCAAGAATCTGATGTATATACATGTATGCAAAGTATGCAAATATATATACGAATATATCGATAGCTTGTATGTTATATTGTATACGCAGCTGTTGCTGTTATTTTAAGCATTGTCCTCTGCTCATTTAAAGCATCCTTTGCCCGTCTCGACCAGGCTAGCAGGAAGCTTAAATGCGACTTCGTTGTGAAAAAGTTGATAATGCATAAAATATATAATTTGCAAAATTAATTAATTTTTACAACACATTAATTTCACCCAGGCACACACAACCACACACACACACACACATGCGGCACTCAGTCAGCCGTGCCACATGCACCGTTGCCCCAGTGGCCACAGTGGCCGATTTTACCCGTTACCCTCCACAGTTTCCCGTCCCTGCCCCTCTGGAATCCATATCCCTGACACTGTCCCCTTCTTCTTCTCTTCCCTGCCATCGTTGCGGCCGCTTTGCTATTGAGGTAAAAGTAACTGCTAAAGCGCTTCGAGCGCTCATTATGCTGCACCACTTGTATAATTTTTATTTAATTTATTTAAAGGTAGCTAAAATTAAGCACAGCGTTCAAACACATACACATGCAACCAGGGCTGCAAAATGAATATATTCAGTATATTATCTCTTTTTCTTTGCGATATAATTTTTCTTTTTGGGTTTTCAAATATGAAGATAAGTATTTAAACAAAAAGATTTGTATTATTTATATTTTAAAAAAATGTATCCCTTAAATTGAATCTTTTTTGTATGAACTGAGAAATAGTTCAGTATAAATTGAGGAGTTTAATTTAATAAATTAACTGATACTCTGTAAAATATATATGAGAATAATTTATAGATCAAGAAAAATGTTTATATCATTGTTTGAATTTAAATAGGACTTGTTCCTTAAAATTTATAAGTTTTAGATAAATTAAAAAACTATTTAGAATTAAACGGGAAACCTGTAAGTTTGTAAAGAAACAAGTTTTACTTTCTATAACTTAAATATTTGCAAATTACATATAAATAGTAATATACAGATCGGCTTAAATATTATACAATTTAGTAAATAGCACATACTTAATATTATTTAAATTTTTCTTCATTAATAACTGACCTACAGGTTATTATCGCACCTAGTCTGCTTATACTATTACCGTAGCCCTAGGAGATATGCAAGTTATCTGCCATTCACATAAGTTCTGAGCACGCTATAGTCGTAAAAACCCAAACTGGCCAGTTGGCCGTTTAGTCGAGTGTGCAACGTCGAGGTGTGCAACAACCAAGTTCATGTATCACTTGCCTCACTTCAGCTCGTATGTAGATTTTTTGGTAGAGCATCAGTTTTATGAGTGCTTCGATCAAATTGAGTTGAGTTGAGTCTGGCCTGGTCATGTTGCAAATTATGTATGTCTTTTGACACGCAGCCCCATTGGCCTTAGGGTACAAAACTTAGCCAAGGGTAGTCGAAGGCACACTTTATGGCGGTACGAGGTATAAAACCTCTTGTGCAAAATTAAAATGTGCTACATTCGCATGTTTAATTAATGAAATGTTTGACAATGTCGGCAGCTTCAGGACTGTCGCTTTTGCAGCCTTGCACCCTTCCCTGCGCCCTGTATTGCCCCCTGCACCCAGCGCCCTAAACCCGTCTTCACTTCTCCTTCTTCTCCTCCTGCTCTCCCTGGCGTTTGCGGTCGAAACGCTTTGATGGAATGCTTGCTCAAAATGCCAACGCTAGCACGCACATGTGTGTGTTGCCTAAGTGTGTGAGTGAGTGTGTGTGTGTGTGTGAGCGAGTGTGTGAGTTGTAATGGGCCCCTTGCATTATTGAAATCGACACAATTTTACTTTTAAGCAGCGGCGGCGTCTCTGCAACATGTGCAGACCGCATCCAAGACTCGCCCTGAGTGACAACAGTCTTTGGGCCCAGGCAGCGCACAGTGGGTCACTCAAAATTTATAAATATGTAATTTATTATGAAAATTATAAAACAAAATATTACAGATGCCTTAAATGATTTAAGTTAAATTTTACAAGAATTTATTACTAATAATTAATAAATAAAAATAAAATATTAACTAATGACGTAAAAATTCATTAAAATATCGACTTCTTTTTTACTTTATCTTAATTGCGCAATCTTCAAAATGACATAACCTGTCAAATCTCAACCAATTTCCCCGCGTTATGTCAATATTATCACTATTTTACCTCTATTTTGATTCTGCATCAAAATAAAAAACTTTTTCTTCAATCGTTGACCCTTTTTAACATACTTTGCCCTTGCAACGTATTTAAAAACTTTAAACTGTCATAACTTTGTCTTAGTTTAACTAAATACTATCTATTCTATCAATTCTATCATTATTTGGCCTCTATTTAGATTCTGCATCGAAAATGAAAAAATACATTTTTTATCGATTACTGTAAGTTTATTCCCTGCATTAGTAATGAATACCGTCGTCTCAGCTAAATTTTTAAATTTAATGTGAAGTAATATATGTAGATATTTTATAGTTAAATATATTTAATTTGATTGTAAGATACTTAATTCTGAACCACTGTACCACGTCAACAACATGTTGCGTGAGGTGTTGCTGTTGTTGTTTATGATATTGATGTTGTTGCTGTCGCTGTCGCTGGTTTTAGTGTTGGTAATGCGACTGCGACTGGTTGGGTCTGGTCTGTCCTGCTCTTGGTCTGGGTTTGCACAGCCCGCCATCAAGTTCAAAGTCGAAATGCTTGTAATATGCAAAAATGTTTTAATTAATCACTTTGATGCACACCGGCAATTCCGGGACATGGCTGTGGCCCAGACCCAGACCCAGACCCAAACTCAGACCCTGTACCAGACCCAGACCCAGTACCAGGCGCAGGCGCGTGACATATTGAGAAGATGTTCGGTGCCCGTCATCGAGGTGCCGGCTAACTGTCAGTTCAGCGATGTTATGCGCTCATATGTATATGTATCTCCCTTATTTCCCACCCGTGATACTTCCTTCATACCAAATATTTATGTCTTAATAACTTTGTCATTAAACAAGTCATGCAACAGTTTAATTAATATGCTCATGATTTTCGACTTTGATATTTAAAGCCTAGTTTTTTAATACTACCAAATGAATTTCTGAGGTAAAGCTTAAGGATTATCATTTATTTAGTTGAAATTAAAGATTCTATAAAATGTAAAAAAAAACGTACATGTTATTCACCACAAGATAACAAAAGAGTTACTAGTATTTTAAAATATACAAACAGTTTGTGCAATATTTGTTTATTTTTATTATTTTATATTCTAGTTATTTTATATGTTGCATACGAAAAATAAATATAACTGTCCAAATCAATATTCAACAGAATTGTGACGTTTTTATTTATACTCGTTTTTATTTAAATAATTCTTTTATGCATACGAGTATTCTCGTACACGACTGGAGTTAACATTTTTAGGGGTTTATGTGAACATATTTTGATTAAAAATTTGACTTGCTTTGGCTTCCATTTATATATATATATATTGTATGTTTGTGTGTACTTGAAAATGCTTGTTAAATGAAATTTTTGGCATTTTCCCTAGCAGCAGGTATGACAATAAGGCTATTGAAAACGGAAAGGGCAAAGCAGCCACAATGGTAAACAATATTTTCGCTTTTCACTGGCTTTTCTCTGTTCAATATTTCATACTTTTCTATGCGACGACGGTTGTTGCTATTGAAACCTTCACCTGGGTTTAGCCTGACATTTTTTCTCCTCCTTCTGCAATTCGATTTTTTTTTGTGCATTTTTCTGTTGCCAGTTTTTAATTTTCCGCCAGTGCCGTTAAGCTTGTCATTAACCCAGTTTGAACTGCGGATAGGCCATGCGCCTTACCATAGTGGATGGGAAGGGACGGCAGAAGCAGAGGGTTTTGCAGTTGGTTATATGTATATATAAAAATGTATATAGTATGTACGTGTATTGTGCACTTTTTATGGTCCGCTCTGAGATTTAAATGAAATTAAAATCGGTGTATAGCCGATGGAGCTTGACTTGTGGGCGCGCCTGAATATTTAACTTTATGCGAAATGAAAATGAAAATGGAAATGGAATTGGACTCCCTCAACTATCGTTTTTCATTAAGGTATGGGAATTTTAATAAAAATTGGCATACGTATAATCGATGGCCAAACCAATTGGGAACCATAAAACGCCATATGATGAAACTTAATCATTCTTCACATTTAACGGGATTACGAGTACTTATTATTTGTTGTTTAATATATATTCCAATTAGTAGATAATTTTTAGACCCCGTACTGAAAAAAAATACAGGGGTCTATTGGGTTTGTTTTACCGACTATGTGCGTAACAGGCAGAAGGAGGCGTGGCAGAGCCTATAAAGTATATATATTCTTGATCAGCATCAATAGCCGAGTCGATATAGCAATGTCCGTCTGTCCGTCTGTCTGTATGAATACCTAGATCTCAGAGACCATAAGAGCTAGTGACACCAAATTTGGTGTGTAGATTTCTATATATTGTAGGCAGATAGGCAGATTGTTTTTGGGAGAGGGACTGGGAGCGGGGCCTGGGAGCGGGGCCTGGGAGAGGGACTGGGAGAGGGACTTTGAGCGGGGCCTGGGAGAGGGGCCTGGGAGAGGAACCTGGGAGAGGGACTGGGAGAGGGACTGGGAGAGGGACTGGGAGAGGGACCTGGGAGAGGGACTGGGAGTGGAACTGGGAGAGGGACTGGGAGAGGGACTTTGAGCGGGACCTGGGAGAGGGGCCTGGGAGAGGAACCTGGGAGAGGGACTCGGAGAGGGACTGGGAGAGGGACCTGGGAGAGGGACTGGGAGTGGAACTGGGAGAGGGGCCTGGGAGAGGGACCTGGGAGAGGGACTGGGAGTGGAACTGGGAGAGGGACCTGGGAGAGGAAACGGGAGAGGGACTGGGAGAGGAACCTGGGAGAGGGACTGGAAGAGGGACTGGGAGAGGAACCTGGGAGAGGGACTGGGAGAGGGACTGGGAGAGGGACTGGGAGAGGGACTGGGAGAGGAACTGGGAGAGGGCCTGGGAAAGGGACTGGGAGCGGGGCCTAAATTATTTTTAGTTTTTTTCCACTATAAGTTTTTTCCATAGTAAGTACGGTAAGTAAGTCCTATTACTATCTGTAATTGTATTGCTTGCTCACTTGTTTAATTGACGATTCTTTTTATTATTAACTACTATTATTATTATTAAATTCTGTTTAATTTATCGTATGTTGCCTTTCGCTTTTATTGAAATTTTAAGCAAGTCCAACTCGAATTGTGGAAGAATTCGCGCAGTAAGAAAATAAATTCCATAAATTTGCTCGTGTCTGGTAGCGGCAACTTTTGTTTGTTCTTGTCTCTGTCTCTGTGATATTTCTTAATATATATGTATGTATTTTTTTTATAATTTAAGAATGCCACACAACGTGGCAGGAGGCAGCAAGACTGACAACAACAACTACAAAAAGGTCGCCACAGACCAAAATGAACTTGAATGCTAGTCAAGCACTAAAAAAGCTGCAAAAGGTAACAAACCAAATGCCAATAAATGAATGAACACAAAAAAAAGATAAAATATAAGAATATAAGAAAAAAAAATTATTGAAGCGGCATATTTTGCTTTTATAAAATACAGAAAAAAAAACATTTTTGCTGCCGCCATAAAGCGTAGAAATAAAAGCACTTAAAGTTTGTCAGCAACGCGATCAAAACATGTTAAAATCGAACTGAAATTACGGCACTTAAGACAGACCCAATACCTGTCCCATTGTGGTTCTCAGTTCTCAGTTCTGAGTTCTTCAACAAGTATAGCCCCAAGAAATTTATGACTTGAGTGATAATGCGAGGCGCCGCAAGGTGCGCGCAGTGGGAATTTGTTTCTATGTTAACTCTTTGAGTCGCCCCTCATCTACATTATAATGACGTTTATCTGTATGGTATTGGTATATGGCATCAAAGGCTGGGCAACTTCCGATTTATCTCAATTGTTGAAAATTGAAACGCCAGCGCATTTAGCACCAATTTGGAACACGAAAACTTGAAAACTGATACAGACATTCACAGAAGAGTCCCCACAATCAACCATATGAATGTCTTGATTTCACGCCACACTGAAAAAGCCAACTTGTGGCTCTTTCGACTGAACTTTTGGTCAATGATTTGCGTATAACTTTGGCTCTGAGTCGACCTGTTAACTCTTTGAAATTTGAGTAGATACGCATACAGAGACACCATTTTTAACGAGGGTAGTTTTAAATTAAACAGATCAATCAACGCCTGTAATTTATTCATAATTCTACTGATTTTCATATAATACAGCCCAAACTCTTAATTTTTTCACCGTTTAGATTTTGTTAAGTTGGAAAAATTAAAATAAAATCAATTTATGGGTATTTATTTATTGTCGAAAGGAACCTTTTTATATACTTTCTGAAATAAATTGCAATTTTTCTGAATTGGTTTAGAATGATGTCACTTGACTCCTACTACTATTGTGCCCACCCTTTTTCTTATTCACTCTGCCTGGCAGCTGTTGCCACGGAAGTTAACGCCCCGCAATAAAAATCAGAGCAAGCCCCTTCTTACCTCTCCAAAAATTAAAGGGCTCATATCAAATTATTTGCAAAATATACACAAAATAAAAAAGAAAAAATGGAAGGTAAAAATCTGTCCAAACACTTCAAAATAATTTGACATCAGCGCATTTTATTCCCACAAAATCGGATCGCAAATGAGATTGACGATATGCCCCTGATATCTCTGTTTCTCTCAATAGATTGTCAAACTAATTTGGGCGCAGGTAGCCCCCGGACACTGGGATCGCTCAGCCATTATGAAGATGTTTGAATAAAAAGTATCACATGACATGGTTTTGAAAAAGGTTGACAAACTTCTTAAATTACCGAGCTACAACGATGTAGTCTGGACCCAGCCAGGGTTCTCAGTTTGAGTTTGAGGCAGAGTCTGTGACAGCGTCTGGGGCAGTTTTCAATTTGTGGCTAGCGAAATTTATGAAGCGTATAATTTTCATATGCAACACCTGCTGCAGTTTGTCTGGCACTTGGCGATCTCTTTATGGTTGAAATGCTTATATAAATAAAAACTTTATAATTGCCGACCGACTGTAAGATACTTTGCATTATTATGTCTGTTCGGACTGGGAATGGAAAATGGGTGCTGGACTGTGCTGCATTGGGTTTGTTTATAAATTAAGTCAAGCTCCCACGGCCGCTGCTTGTGTACTGTACATTAAGGACACTTGATAGCTTAATTTATTGCAAGGCAAAAAGATGCAGGACAACGGCTGCAGAAAAAGCCAATGCTGAGATAATTGCATGCAGAACAAGGACGACAACCAGACTGCAAGCCTCGTT
Source organism: Drosophila falleni (assembly GCA_035045575.1). Classification (NCBI taxonomy): domain Eukaryota; kingdom Metazoa; phylum Arthropoda; class Insecta; order Diptera; family Drosophilidae; genus Drosophila; species Drosophila falleni. The sequence goes on along the minus strand of JAWNOV010000089.1, from coordinate 1,142,657 downwards.
CTCGTTCTCCTCCTCATCCTGGTCCTGATTCTCGTCCTGCTCCAAAGTACTGCTCCTTGTTGTTGTTTTTGCTGTTGTTCTTATGCTGCGCTTCGCTGGCTCCTCTCAGGCTGCACTCATATATGTGTGTGAGAGTGTGTGGGAGTGTGTGTGTGTGTGTGGCAGCTACTACTTGTATCTCTTTGTGTGTGTGTGTGTGTGTGTGTGTTTGTTGTGCGAGCTCGCGCTGCTGCATAAAACATTTTAAATTGAGCGTTAAAATTAAACGATGCATCGCAAAACTAACAAACGTGGCTAGAGCAAAAGAGCACAAAATGCACTCGGCTCGCATTTGTGGGTCGAGCGGATGGTACTCTGAACTTGTTTATAAGGTCGTTAATCGTACACACACACATGCATACACAAATACACATACATATCCCTATAAGCGCCACATAAGCAGCGTATAAAATGTACACAATATAAATTCGAAAAGTCAACTACATTTTGTGCAGATTTGTTTTGCTGGGTTAAATGTTACGAGTAAGAGAATAGAAATAAAAAAGTGCAAGTCAGCGATTTATTTCACACATAATTTGAATAGAACTTGTCGGTGATAGAGTGGGTTTATTGAATGTAAACTAAAATAATTAAATACATTTAAGATTATAACTGAGAAATATATTTCTAATTGACAATAATTGTCTATTCAAAAGAAGATTCAAATCGACAGCACTTGGTATACAAATTGTATATTCTATTCGGGAACACTGCATTTGACAGTTAGACAGACTTTCCACTCCACTCAATTTGATTGAACACAGCAAACTCATTTGGTTCAGAGAAAATTTCATAAATTTTCAAACAGGAAAAACGGTAGGTCGATTCAACAAATGCCCAAATAAATTGAGAGGGTCATATGAAAGTCGGTCAGTCATTAACAGATACAGCAGCAACAACTTTAGATGCAATTGCAATTGCAATTGCTGTCCTGGCACTCTCCAATCACTTCGAAAATGCAGTCAAGAAGTCACTCATCGAGTTACCCGAGTCAAATAAACAGACTAGATTGATGTGTGTTTGTGTACATAGTTGGCCTAAACAAAAGGCTCTGCACAAACACAGTTCAAGTCCAAAAATAACAATATAGTGAAATGAAAATGTTGGTCCAATCAAAAATAAGTCAACGAGCGTAGAACGAACAAGAGACTACATTTGGTCAGGTAAGCATTCAGTTCCAATTATAATACCCTGTAAATGTAGCAAAAAAGTGGGGTGGAGGCAGTCTTAAAGATAGAATGTCGCTTGAATTTATCTATTAGATTTATTGAATTTATGTTAGATTTGAATAAATATTTTCAATGATCTTAAGTTTATATTTTAAATTTTGGTTTCTAGTTTTAATTATATTCTGCAATATTTTGTCTTGATTTTAAACTGAACTTCCAAGTATTTATTTTTTTTTTAATTTTTACAGAGTATCAAAGCGTTGACTTAAGAATTTTGCATTGCTTGGCATGATTTTGGTTTTGGGTTTTGGTTCTGCGCTTGCAAATTGACAATTTAGCCTTTCACCTGTCTAAACGAATCTATCGCACATCAAAATAAATATTAACAAAATATAAAAAAAAAAAAATTGAAACCAGCTAACAATGGCAAGGCTAAACAAGATTGTTGTTGTTGTTGTTGTTGTTGTCAGTCAGTCAGTCAGCCAAGTAGCGCAACGTCACTCAAATGCTCGCTCCGCGCAGGCAACGAGGTATCGTTTTGGATTTGGGTTTGCGTTTTTGCTGCCTAGAGTTTGAGTATTTTTTGAAATTTGAGGCCATCGCTCGGCACTCGAGAGTCGAGAGTCGAGAGTCAAGGCGATGCCCGTGTTGCCTGGCTATAGTTTTTATTGACATTTCGGCGCGTTATCGCGTTGGCCAACAAAAGGAGTCAACTTGAAGAGCGCCAGTCAGAGAGGCAGTCAGAGCGACAGGCAGTCAGTCCGTCAGTCAGTCAGTCCGTCAGTCAGTCAGTCCGTCAGTCAGTCAGCCGGACAGACCCCTAATCAACTCAACTAGTTCAGCTGACTGGACTAACTGACTGCTCTGGCATGCAACTATATACGAGTGTATACGTAGTTGGACAACAAAGAAAAACTAACTTGGATTAGAGTTGTTAACAGCCAAACGAATAGAGAACACCCTAAACGCAAGTAAAAATCATTTTTAAATTCACGTTTACAATTTTTGATTTAAGCTTGTATTTTATTGTGTATTCAGGACACTATTTTAAAATGTAGACTCAATGTTGTAAACGTTAAAGAAGACAAAAATATTTGATTATACTAGTATCCCAAAAATCTTAATATTGCTAAGAAAAAACTTGCTTAAATCAAGTATTTTAGAGACGGCTTAGAAAACTCCGGGATTACCGTAAAAGTTTTAAATATTATTATACTCAAAAAATACTAAGCTATTTATAATAAAAAGTCTGCACCGATTATTAAATTTATTTTACAAATTGTTTACTTTGCAATACACTTAAATGCTTAATATAAATTCAAAAATTTAAATATATATACATAATATCACTTAAATATGTAATTTATAGACTTTATTAATATTCAGTGATAGAAATAATAGCAAATAGCAATTTAAATAATTTATTGAAACAATTATTTTAATAAATTAAGCAAATAATTAACAAATTTTATAGATTAATTTCTATGTATGTTGAAGCTGGATTAAGTAATTTTCAGCTGCTTTAGAGTTTGCTAAACAACGAATATATTTTAATTCTTTTGCTATATTAACCAACAATCTTTACTAAATAATGTTGTAACTGATGGACCCTTTGGTCTATTCTCAAGTGGTTACAACTGATAAACAACAGCAAATTTTTGGCGCGCAGTCAGACAGCAGCAACAACAGCCACAACAGCAACAGCAACAACAACAACAACAGCAGCCACAACAACAGCAGCAACAACAGCAACAGCAGCAACAACAGCCATAACAGCAGCAACAGCAGCAGCAGCAGCAACAACAGCAACTGAAGCGACGTCAGCAAATGCAATGCACATTATAATTTCCATTAGAAGTCAGCAGCGGATCAACAAGAGTGCGGGAATGTGGGATGGGAGGGGGAGGGGGGAGTGGCAGTGGCAGTGGGGAAGTTGAATGCGGCAACAAGTCCAAGTCCAAGTGGCTGATGGCGTAAACAGAGAACTGTCATTATGACAGTTGATTCTTTGCGGCTGCTGCTGTTGCTGTTGCAGCAGCAGCAATTGTTGCTGTTGTTGCTGGCCATTTAAAATTATGGCCACCGAGCTGCAGTTGGAGTTGGCAACGGGCAACTTCAGACTGGCAACTGGCAACTGCCAACTGGCAACTGGCGTTGCAAAGATATATAATTTTATACTTTCGCATAATGTTTTGCATTAAAATTATAATAAGTTTCAACTTTTTGCATTGCAGTTGCGCCCAGTTTGCAATGTTGCTGGCAGCCGCATTTCTGTTTCCACTGTTTCCACTGTTCACATTTCAGAGATTTTTGCTTTCAGCTTTCAGTTTTCAGTTCAACTCACAATGCGGCGGGTCGACTTGATTTGAGTTGAGTTCTTTGGGTCAATATCATTGCGTTATCTCTGCCTCTGCCACTGACTCTCAACTCTCGACTCTGGCTCTGAAAGTGGAGCAAGTCAGTCAGGCTGTCATTTATTTAATGTTTGAAATGCCTGAAATATATTCATTGCACTGCATTCTTAATAGTCTCTCACTCTCTGCTCTTTCGCATTCTCCACCCTTTTAATGCACTTGCAATAGCTAAAAGGCTCATTTTAAGGGACTTTGTTATTGCTGCTGCTGCTGCTGCAATTTGCCCACTTTGTTCAAAGGCGGACTTACTAAGTAGGTAACTAACTAAGTAAAAGATATCTATTAACGTCTGACGAGCGAGAGTCTCAAAGTGGGTAATCTAATGAATCATTGATATTACAGCACTTATTGAGTTCGGGATGAGTCCTTGATATGAATACTGCTCAGAAAGTTCAAGGATAGTGAGACTGAAAGCCAATTAGCGAAGTCTGAATATGAAAGTGCTATTTAAGGTGAGAGTTGCACTTTAGAACTAGGAAAATAATCCGTATTTTTTAACAAAAGAATAAAACGAGTCCCTCTGCCAGGATCCGCTCCTAGTCCCTCTCCCAGGCCTCGCTCCCAGTCCCTCTCCCAGTCCCTCTCCCAGTCCCTCTCCCAGTCCCTCTCCCAGTCCCTCTCTCAGTCCCTCTCCCAGTCCCTCTCCCAGTCCCTCCCCAGTACCTCTCCCAGGTCCCTCTCCCAGTCCCTCTCCCAGTCCCTCTCCCAGTCCCTCTCCCAGGTCCCGCTCCCAGTCCCTCTCCCAGTCCCTCTCCCAGTCCCTCTCCCAGTCCCTCTCCCAGTCCCTCTCCCAGTCCTTCTCCCAGTCCCTCTCCCAGGCCCCGCTCTTTTTCAATATATATAATAATTAATATTCATAATATTTGATAGCACTTTATTCGCTTTAGGTTCTTTTTATTAACACTCGCTTGTCCTCTATGGTCACTTACTTAGTACGCTCAATCAATACTTTAACAGTTTCCTATATTCCTTAAATTCTTAGGGATTTTTTGCACTCATTGCAACATTCTTTAATGCCCCCCAAGCGTCTACACAATGATTAACAGCAAATTTGCCAGCCGCACGCTCTTAGTAGCTGTCAATATGCAACAGCAACAACAGCAACAGCAACAACAACAACAATGACAGCAACGTGGAGCATGCTGAAGTTGCTTAAGCTTCCAGCAAAGTTTATATTCTATACAAATAGCTGTGCAACAAGCGGCAGCTTTACAAAATGCCCAAAACATCAATTTATTCTCATTAAAAGATATGAAGGTGTTTGGCTGTCGTCTTGGCAGCAGCCAACAACGAACAACGATAACAACAACAGCAACAACAACAACAACAACAGCAACATCTGGGAGGGAAAATGTTAAAAAGAAAAACTTTCTGCGGAAAATGTGAACAAAAGCGTGCAATTTACAAACTGTTGCCTGGATAGAATGGAAATGCTAGGAATGAACCGAGTCTGTGTTGGATGGGTTTGGGGAATATCTAAAGTTGATGTTGGTGTCGGGAATTGGGCGTTGTTGTTGCTGGTGTTGGTAACAAGCTAAGGAACTTGGCCCGCAAGCAGCTGCTTTAGAATTAATGCAACAAATGGCCCACAAATCCCATCGCGGTTAAAGTTGTGAAAGCTGAGGTTAAGCAAGTGCAACCAAAAGGTAATAAAGTTTAATTGAATTTTCATTATACGCAATTTTTCTAGCCTTCGCCAAGTTGTTGTTGTTGTTGTTGTTGGGCCTGTTTGGCCCTGCGAAGCGCTAATGAAAAATGCATTTCAATATTCAATTACGTTACTGCAAACAAATCTGCTTGGGCCAAAGCGAGGGGCACCTTAAGAGTTTTGAAATTCAGTAATGTCGTTGCGGCCTTTAAGTTTATTCGAATTTTTCATCTCAATGTGGTAAGGTTTTAAAACAGTGTTTGTTAAGATACTTTTAAGAACTGTTTCAATTTTTTTAAAGATCTAACAAGATTGGTAAAAATTATTTAAGAGTTATTAATATTTTTGGATTTATAAAAGTACATTAATTTTTTCTTTAAAAAAATACATTTTATGGTAAATCTCCTTAAAATAAAATAAATTAAAAGCCGCACAATTATAATAGTCAACAGATCATTTAATATTCATTTGCGATTATTCTGCTTATCATTTTCAATTTCAATATTATTTTTTTAATTAATTTATTTATTTACTTAGGGAGATTTTTATTTATAAGTAGAACTGCTGAAACACACCTCGTTTTGGAAGGAGCTTGCCTAGAACTTGTGAGGAGCTGCAGCTGCCGAGCAGCACAAAGAGCAGCGCGCAATTTGTGTTGCCTTTGTAATGCAAATTCAAGTGGGAGTCAAGTCGCGTTGCTGAGTGCTTGCCACGCCCACGAGTTGAAATGACGCACATAGTCAGAGTCGTAGTCGCAGTCGGTGTCGGAGTCAGAGAGACATTTGGCCAACAACAACAACAACAACAAGCGCAACAGCATTGCATTGGCATTCATCAGCAGCCTCAAAAAACACACGTATGTTGCATATAAATGTTGCCTGCCACATGTGCAACACTGCGCTGTCGTATAAGCAAATCAAATCAGCCTCCAGTCTCTGCTCATCATCAACATCAGCCGCGTATCATCATGATGACTCCGATAATGATGATCATTATTATTATGTGAGTAACAGCAGCAACTCTAGCTGCCGTCTGGCTTCAACTTGAGCAACTCATAAGCCACCCCTCTCCCGCCATCTCTCTCTTCATCTTCTCAATCACGTTGTCAAGTGCAGCATCTAATAAATCATTTTTTGTCGGCGGTTTGTTTGCATTTTTACACATTTATGAAGAGTGTGTGTATTCCATATATAGGAAACTATATAGCATAATGCTCTCTCCTTCCCTTCCCAAATTATGGTCTCATTAATGGGCTCGCGCTGTTTTCACCTAAACTATTTTGAATTTGGGTATTTTCGTTATTTTAGGCAAAGACCTCATTAATCAATTAAATTTTTTGAAAACGATATCTATCAAATTTATAAGCACTTCGATTTATGTTAAACATCATCAAAAGTCACACTAGCTAGACATTTGGCATGCGTTGATTTACATACTATTATTTTATTTGTTTCCCTCTCTCTCTCTCTACCTCTCTTTGTCTGTTGTTCACTTCTCTTTCATCTCGCACTTGTAGTTAGATTGATGGCGACGTTTAAAACGCCTCAAGTCTTAAATGGCAGGCGTCTTGCTTTAACCTCCAGATTAACAACGAATAACATAATCGAGTTTTGTTTTATAGGTCTCGTATATCAACTTGCAAAAGTTTGAACCCAGTGGTCGGAGCTCTTTGAATTCACTTTGTGAATTTTGAATGAATTACAAATGAAAGTAGAGGCTGGTACTTGAAGATACAATGAATCAGGCAAGCTAATGATTCGCTGTAAGACTTCAGAGATTGTAATACTCTTAATCAGTAGCTCTATAAACTTAATTTGCGTGAAAGTTGTTCAGTATGAGAGATAGATAATAATCAAATTTCAATATAATTTTATCAGATAAGTTAAATACATATATATATAATATATACATATATAATAGCTTAAAATACTATATGTAATGAAATTATTATAATTTCTCTCTTAAAAATTATACATTTTATGGTAGATATATTTAAAGTAAATTATATTAAAAAACGTACAAATATAATAGTCAACAGATCATTTAATATTCATTTAGATAAGCGATTCTTCTGCTTATCAATTTCAATTAGAGATTCTCTAACTGATTTCGATCCTAATTACTTAATCTATTTATCTTGATGCAGCTGGTTGTTTGTTTCCTTGCTGTCGACGAGTCCATATGGAGTTGAATGTGCCCCTTAATGTGGCGTCTGGTTGTCTAAATGTTTCCTGCTAAATTGTAACCCCTTTTGTAGATCCCTTGACACTTACAAAACGACCGCAGCACATTAAAGTGAACGCCGCCACGTTGCAACGTGTTGTTGCAAAGGTGTGCGGGTTCTGTGATATAAAGCCAAAAGCCGCAACACTATTTCCCCATTGACAATAAAAAATCTTTATTTAAAACATTTCACGGCAGCAACAATAAAACACCGAAAAGTGTATTTGTTGTTGCTGTTGTTGTTGTTGTTGGGCTTGTGTAGAAGCCAAAAACCGCAACATGTTTGAAGCATTTACACGTGCGGCAAAGCTAAGCTCGAAACCGAATAGAACGGACAGGGATCAATGCCGGGTGTGAGCCAGTAAACTAGGTGCGATGAAGAAGTTGAAGAGAGTATAAAGAGAGGGAAGAGAGGGGGCAGCAGGTCAGCAGACAGGAAACGTGTGAGTTGCAACGCCAACGGCATTTGGTAACGTAGTTGCTGCAGAGCCATTTCAGTTTGAAACTGTCTCAACTATAAAAGAAATCAATTACTTTCGCTACAAACTGGACGGGGGAGATCGGGATGAGGACAGGATGGAGGCCAAGGAAAGGAAAGGACAGGGCAGGCAAATGTGCTCACACTTCCGCCCTGGCGTTTCAAAAGATTCCGAGTGGTGGTAAGAGGGGGGAGGGGGCAAGGGGCATGGGGCATGGTGCATGGGTTTCGAAGCTTGCAGCGTCACGTGCCACAAAGAACGCGCTACAAATTTGTTACAACTAATGCGTGGGTGCAATTCGAAATGTGCATCTAACATATGCAGCGAGAGTTGCCAGAACAACATATGTAAGTACTCAACGAGGGTTGCCAATACCGTTGAAAGGATCATAAGCTAATTGATTTTATAATTGAGATTATTTCTAAATTTATAATAAAAATAAAAAATAAATTATATATATCCCTTTTTGCGAAATTATCAAAAAAAATAACAATACATTTTTCAGGACATTTTTTTTTTTAATTTAAGGATATTAAAACAATTTTGCATAAAAAAGTATCTTTTCGCAAAAAGGGTTCGATATTATAAGGAATTTTAATTTATAACTAAAACTAAAAAATATATGTTTGAACAAATAAATTTTATCATATACAATATTAGCTTAAATTTAATTAAAATTTCACATTTTATTCCCCAATAAGTTGCTTTTTCATTTAGAAATAAGACATCTCAACTAAAAAATATCTCATTTTTACAACACTAATCTTAATATATGAAACAAGCTACTGCAGATTTTTTCTTTATTATCAATTCACGAATTCAATATTTTTGGCATAAACAGTTGAATCCACCCTCGCATTGAACTTTGCACGAACTGGACCCGAGAGCAAGAAATGTGAATGCGGCTTCAATGGCACTTTGAATATTGTTACGCTCGATTTGGGTTCGTTGACTTGGCTCAGGGGCGTTACGTAGCGTGCCAGGGATATTTGGATATATTGGGGAGGCAAGGGAATAGGGAAATGGGCAGGGTGGGGGCTCTTTGAAGTGCAGTTTATATTATCAAAGTTATTTTCGTTTGCGCTTTGCAAGTAGCCAAGTAGGCGATAAGATGCGTTAAGTAATTATAAATGTTAAGCAGAACTTTTATTTTTATCTGGCATCTTAATGCAAATATTTGACGCGTATTTGCGCTGGGCTTCAATAACTTTTTATAGATGGCTACTTGGCATTTGGCTTTGCAACTGCCACATGGGGCACACTGCGTGGCAGTTGTTAATCTAATCAATGCAACGGAAGATGCAACTGGCCGCAAAACTCAAACCCAAATGCAATGCACTTGCCACTTACCACTTACCAGTTACCACTTGCCACTTGCCACTTACCACGGTGACCAGTGGCCGCTGCCACATTAAAAAGCCAAAGGTGTCGGTGGCAAAAGCCCAGCGCCGTCAACACCAACAGGCCAAAGAGAACAGCAAAGCAATTGTTGTTGCTGTTGTGTTGTTGTTGCTGTTGTTGTTGCTGTTGTTGTTGCAACCTGCCCCAAGGGTGCGGCGAGGCCGTCAACGACGTCCATTATCAACGAGGCGCAACTAAAATATTTTAATTAACGCAATATTTGCACAAAATAACCAACATTACAAGTTCAAGGCGCTAGATAAGAATACGTACAAAATATTGGGCGGCGGAGGAAACGGTTAAGGGGAGATCTTCACCAGAGACGACAACATTGCAACGCATAACCCAATAAACAAAGTGGCTACAAAAACTGTTTTTATAAAATATATTATATATTAAACATATATTAATTCAATTATTATTTAGTTGATTTTAAAAATAGTATATTAAACATTTTATTTATTTTAATATTAAGAGTGCTAATATTCCATGACAGTATTTTCTTTATTATTGTCGTTATATTTTATTTCAATTTGTATTATTATATAATTATTTAATTTTTGTATAAAGTGTTTATTGTTAATAATCAAGTTTTATATAATAAATTTTATTTTTACTTTATGTTTTCTATTTAAGCAGCAGCAACATCTGTAAACTTAATAAAAAGAACCTAGAGAATATTGAAATTGTGATAAAATTGTTAAAGAAATAGTTATTAATATCTAGCTATTAATTATTTGTATTTTAATTTATTTTTATATTTTTTGGAACTATTATAATATTTTTAAAACTCAAGTACTGAATAACTGAAATATTTTTAAAATTATTTGCCAACTTATTTCAAACGATTGCATTTTATTAAAATAAACATTAAATTTGCCTTTATAATTATTGTTTGCTGGGTTACTTACACTTTGTCATGGTGTTGTCTGTGTGTGTGTGTGTGTGACAACGGCAGTGCTGCAACTGCAACTGATGTTGCTGCTGCTGCTGCTGATGTTGCTGCTGCACTTGACTTGCCACAACACGCAATGGGCCGACTAAGGAGCAGATAGCCACTGCCACGCAGGCGTACACCACTCAACGCCTTTTGCAACAGTACTCGTGAGTGTGTGTGTGAGAGAGAGAGTGTGTGTGTGTGTGTGTGTGCGTGAGTGTGTGTGAGCATCTAAGATAGACATGCAGATATCATTGTGGCAAGTACTTGCTGGACACTAGCGGAGTACGTTCGACTCTATCTACTACTTCTATACATATAAATTTATATACTATACATATATACACATATAGTAAGTACGTCGTCCAGAGTTGCCTATCGCATTGCAATCAGCGCATGCGTTTACAACCAACGATCGTCCCTTTCACAGTAGCCGTTGGCCGGGTCGTTCAGTGTTGGAGGAGAAGGGGAAGGGGGGGAGGTAGTGGTACTGCGACTGGACCTGGTTATGGCCCGTCTGCCGAGTCGCGGCCCCATCCTCATCAGCGATGTGGCTCGCACGCTTATCGCATTTTAGTAGTGCAGCGATTTATCAAAGTTAACATAGACTTTTAGCTTGTGAGCCGCGATAGTACGGGAACCCAAACCCAAACTCAAACCAGAACCAGATTCAGACCCCGAACCAAGAAGAATAAGAACGAGAATGAGAACGAGACTGAGATCGAGCTGGAGTTGGAGGCAACCATCTCAATGTCCATTTGGCCAGCTCTTTTTGCCTCGAGGGCCGCCACTTGGCGCTTTTGGCGGCGTCTGGCAACCTCAACGCATTGCGTTATAAATCATTTTTATTTGTTTTGCTTTTTAGCCAAGTTGAATGCCAGTGAATGGCCAAGTTGGCTCTCTCTCTCTCTAATGCTTTGGCATTCTCATGCGTGTGTTATCCGACCGCAAAATCTAAAGCAACAAATGCACATTAATGATGCATTTAGGGTTCCCTAGTTAAGCCATGGCCAAAATATGTGTAGTTGGCTAACGTAACCCCAACGTTAGATCACTATAAGTGTACTCAAAGATTTAGAAAATTATTTATTTTTATATATTTTATTAAATTTTCTCTTTTTAATTAACATACATATTTTTGCAAATACTTTAAACAATCTTTCTACAATTTACTTTTAATATACTTGAATGGTTTGCTTAAAATCTTTTAATGATATTGAATATTTAGGTATTTTATACTAAGCTTTTATATTGCATTGATTTTTTCTAGCATCTAATCTATTTTATTAAGAATTATTTAAATCTATTTAGATCAATTTACCATTTTATAAAACAGTTGTTTTAAAATATTATTTAAACTGTTGACTGTTCAAAGTTTTAACAATATATAAATTTCTTTTCTATTCTTTCCAAACATTTCTAACTTCATGATGGCCAAAAACAGTTCATAATTTATGCCGTTTCGTATTCCAAAACACTTTCACCAACTTCCAAACTACTTCCTTTTTTATTTTTTCGCTTTGTCTCTGATTTTCTTACATTGCATTGACCTTGAAAAGTTTTTTTTCTGTTTGTGTTGCAACTTTGACGCAGCCACAAGTTGAAAGCCAAACAAAGTTTTTTTGACTGCAAACGCACAAAAGAGCTGAAAATAAAGCTAAAACTGAAGCAGAAGTTGAAGTAGAAGCTGAAACTGAAACTGAAACCAAAGCATCGTAGTTCGTAGTACAACTTAATTACACTGACTGCCAAAAGGAGGCGCACATCATTGGACGCCACACAGTGCCAGGTTCTCTCTCTCTCACTCTCTTTGTCCCTCTTTCTGTCTCTCTCTCTCTCTGTTTGGGCTGGGTGCCGAAAATATCACTTAATTAACATTTTTTGCCATCGCCAGAGAATGCCGAACGACGAGCTTCGAACGTCGGCCGTAATTAACGCGTCCACTTAATGCAAACGCCATTGAATAAACGAGTAATTGGACGACATGTTGGCCAAAAACGAAAAAGGGAGCACAGCAAACGATAGCTGGCCAACTGGCCCGACTGCCGACTGGCAACTACCTTCACAGCCTGTGGGCTCCACTGGCTATGCAAATGATTTGCCGTGGCAGGTTGGCTGTTGCAAGTTTACCAGTTGCCAGTTGCCTGTTGCAAGGTCTGGCCTGGCCACTTGCTGGGTGGCCGTGCGACAAAAATTAAAACCAAACAACGATTTCCAATCAAAGCAACAACTTGGCCAGGCAACGCCTCGACTTGGAGTCCGTATCCGAACTGGAGTTGGAGTTGGAGTCGGGTCTGCGTGAAGGAATCGCAATTCGCGCCCCGTAATTATGCGACAAATGCGTGAGGCAGTCGCAAACACACAGTGGACACAGTGACTCTGTGAGTTTGCCTCACACATACGCAACGTTATAACGTAATTTAATTAATTTATGCACTCGCATTATTCAATGGAGTGCGCCGCCTGCATGCGTAATTATTGCAGCTGGACAGGATCGACTATAGCTATCGCTTGGCCTGGCGTCACTCCGACTGCCAACTGGGCGCCTCTTTGCATGCCCGATGAAGGCTAATGCCAAAAATAAAAATCTAAAAACAATATTAATGAAAATAAATACAAAAATATTGCCAGACTTTACAGTGGTTATTGCTTATGGGACTAAAGATTGCCCACTGCCAGTTTATATATATATATATATGAATATATATGCCCTTTATTAGGCCCATCCATTCCATTACCAAGCGCAACATTTATTTTTATGACAACGAAATTACTTAAAAGCTTTTTTGAAGTGTCTTTCAAGGCGTTGGTCTGGCTAATAAACCCTATTGCTATTATAAAATATATATAAAATGGGCAAAAGCATTTATATTACGGTCCCAGACAGCTAATTTCCATGCAATCAGATAATTTTACAATAAATATTTACCTCATACATATGAACTAAAACGTGTTTATTATTTTATCATAAGTATCTTAATACTTAAATCTGGAATTGGCGCATTAGCGTTCATAATTTAAATATATTTTAATTTAAATTAAGTTAAATTAGAAATTATTACTTTTCAATGTGACTTTTTATGAATAATTCAGAGAATAATTTTATTTTAGAATTTTTAAAATGGTTTTATTTTATTTTTAGTAACTAAATTGGATTTATTAACATTTTTATTGGTAATTTTTCCCATATTTTTAACTCCAATAAAATTAGATCTAATATAATTATATGTTAATATATAAGTTTAATATAATATACTTGCTCTGAGGTAAAAGCACTATTTAATTGTTATTGATTAAAAATAATTAAGCTATTAATTTAATATTTGGATTTAAAACATTTGGCGTAAAGCAGTCACTTGAAATGACTAAAGAGTTAATAAATATCATGAAAATTACTTAATCCACATTATCGCAGACTCATCTTAAGTCAGTGGCACAATAAATGTACATGGTTAGCTACTTAAAAGCAATCTTACATTTAATAACCATTATTTTGATAGAGAAATGCTGCGATAAATTGCGTTAAATCACTCAAAATGTGGCATTCAAGCGATGCCTTCTGTACGGGTCGACATGTATTTATGGGATAGATCGAAACAATGGGCCACATTTCAGTTATTGTGCTCGATGGCTGTGATGGCAATGCCATTTGGATTGTAATGGGGGAAAGGGGATAGGAATGTGGATTGGGGATTGGGGCTGGAGGCATTGCCATTGGGCCATGGGGCGTAAGACATGTGCGCGCAATTAGACACGCCCCAACGTTGTGTGTAAGCCTAAGTATCTATAAGATACGCGCACTGTGGTGTATCTGTATCTGTAGCTTACACAAAATCATAATCCGCCACAAGCCGTTTATACAATTGAACGCACTGTCGCTGGGCCCAAGTTGTAAAGTTGATTGAATAGCATTTGTGTGTGTGTGTGTGTGTGTATGAGTGTGTGTGTGTGTATAATTGTGTGTGTGTAGCTGTATTTGACAGCTGGACAGTTGCTTGTTGGGCTTTGCTTTTGTTTAGTTGAAGTATCTGCAGTTGACGTTGCCGTTGTCGTTGTTGCTGTCGTTGTTGATGTTGCTGCTGTTGTTGCTGCTGTTGTTGTTGTTGTTGTTGTTGTTGCTGCTGTTGTCGCGTGTGACATGACACAAAGTGGACAGTTTTGATTACTGTTGAAATTGAAAGGGAAATTGTCGAGACGCAGTCAAAGCCATGAAGTTCACTACATAACCATGTGTATCTGTATTTGTGTATCTGTGTGTGTGTGTGAGTGTGTGTGTTGGTGTGTCTGTGGGTCAAACAGTCTCTGCAATGGATAACAAGCCGAGTGCCGTGTACTTACAGTTCTGACCCAAATTGGATTGGATTTTAAGGCGTATTCCACACACAGTCCAGAGCTTAAGCCTTAGCTTCTCCAACTGTCACAATTGCATCAGGTTGACACAAGATTTGACATTGCAACCACACCAAATGGAGCATAACTTTAACAGATTTATAAGCGCCATAAATGTAAAAAAACTAGAAATAAATTGTTAGAATTCATCTTATTATGTGACGGTTAAATTCAATTGCCCATCTCATATAAAAGATTTAAAGATATGTATTATACTGATCACTCATACATAGGAAATTAAATGGAAACAAATATTTCAGCTCAGTCCTATCAAATCATTTTTCTTTTTTTTTAATTTAATAAAATTTAAATGCAGCATAAATTTGAGGCTAAACCATATTAAAAATCGAATCAATTTAGACAAAGTTTTTAAAGCTTAAAGTTGGTAAAATCTATGATCTAGTTTTAAAGTTTTCCATTTTCAAAAATTCAAAAGGTTTTAGTTCTCATATTATTTCGCGTTCGAACCAACTATATATTTAAGCAATTGACATCGAAGTAATAAGTAAATGCAGGTTCTGAAATAGTTATCAAGTTGCAATTGCCACAAACAGTTGCGTGCAGACAAAAAACAGACGTCAGTCGGGGTTCGGTTAAGTGGCAGATGGTTTGTCAGAATGCTCAA
The DNA here is from genome assembly GCA_035045575.1 of Drosophila falleni. Classification (NCBI taxonomy): domain Eukaryota; kingdom Metazoa; phylum Arthropoda; class Insecta; order Diptera; family Drosophilidae; genus Drosophila; species Drosophila falleni. The sequence continues at coordinate 1,127,333 of JAWNOV010000089.1, read as the reverse complement.
GCATATTGCAAATTGGTTGGCTTGGCTTAGGCTTCGACTATGAAATGCACATTGGCATTATCGGGTAACTATGTCATAACCCCAATGCATCAATTATGTTGCAAAGCCAACAAATTATAAGGCCAGACACAAATCGTTCATACAAACATAATAAATGAGCTGCTATTTGGAATTTAGCGCATAATCAGACAGAGCTGGGCTAGGCCAAAAGAGAGAGAAAGAGAGAGAGAGAGAGAGGGAGAAGGAGACAGGTTGTAGCAAAAGAGTGAGTTGGAAATGCAACAAGAGTCGACGTCGACTGGGTTTGGTTGCAATGCGATAAGCGGCTAAAACAAATGTCATACTCGCTACAATAGCGCTCACAACCCGCCAGCAACAAAGACAACACAGCACAACACGGTAGCAACATGTGTACTTGCAGCAACAGCAACAACAACAGCAACAACAACAGCAACAACAACAACAACTGCTGCTGCTACTGCATTGCCATGTCCGACAAATATGATACGAGCTAGTTGCTCCTTGGCGTCCTTCTTTTGCCTCATAATTGATATTTTTGTTTGTGTTTTTGGGTAGAGAGGGGAGCAACATGTGCAACAGCAACAGCAAGAGCAACAGCAACATGTTGCCCGTTTCCACAAAGTTGCCGAGATAAGAACAAGCAACTCGTGTCGGACTTTTGGTCGGAGGCATGCAACCCACATGCGACTCTCAATGAATTCCTTTTTGCGTGGTTGTGTGATTTGAATTTATAACTTGGCCAACACAAGTCTTGAGTCAAGACTCTAAGCAGAAGTATCTATGGTATGACTATGACTATGACTTGGGTTTGTTATTGCATTATCTTTGATTTAAAACCAATTCATCAACTCGCTGACTTGACGATGACTCTGTTCCAACTTCAACTCCATCTCCAGATCCAACTCTTCATTGGGTGGGTTGCACTAATTGATTTTCGTTATGAGTAATGATCCCGAATTGCACATCCAAATGGATGACTCGGTGGCGGCGTCTGTTATGGTAATATTCATAAATCAGGATCTAAATTAAAGACAAAAGCGATTGGCAGTGGGCGCAATTGTTGCTCAAGATAACGAGCAGAGCAAGCAGGAAGAGAATTGATTCTCATATTTAGGAAGAAAAAGGAATGCAATTCTAACAGAAAATCATATAATTCTTAGATATATTGAATTAACATTTTAAATGATAAAACTATCTGTTATAATACTCCATATCAAGAAATATAAATTCCATAGAATTTTTAACACTAATTAAAAATACTAACAACTTTATGTATTTTCTTGTCGAACTAGGAAACTGTTCGTAATTTGCCTGTCAGAGACACCTTGTAAAGTGAGATACTATAATCCCGAGGCAATAATTTAGCACTTATGAGACTCGAATGTGAACTGTAAGTTAGACTATAAACTTTTTGTAAGCGTTCAATGCACTCGTCGTCATATTTCTCAAAGAGCTCTTTTCATTTTTCCTTATCCAATCTGACTCAGAGTCATGCCAAAAAATAAAAAAAAATAGAAGATAGTATAATTTCTTATGCATATTTGCGAATTTGATGGTACGAGTATATTTTTTATGGCATTTTCTATAGATTAAATGTGAGTTTTATGTGCGCACTCGAAGTGCAGTGGGTCCAGTATTGAATGCTTGCTACCAATTTTGTAGATTGAAGGCAGCAACCTTTTGTGGCGTCATAAAAATCAAAACAGACAAATCTTTATCAGTAAATGCATCGCCAGGGAGTTGGAGGGAGGAGGAGGCAAAGAAGATGAAGTAGAAAGGAAAATATAAGAAGAAAATGAGAATAACAAAAAGATTCTTCAGTAAATGCCATGCATTGCCTCAAACTGGGTTTTTATATTAACAAAAAACACACAGAGAGAAAGAGAGAAAAAAAAATAAAAATACATATACATATACAAAATATTTGTAGCAGACTCAGTCCAGGTAACCACGAATCACGATATGCGAGGGCTGACTGTAAGGACTGAGGTAGAAGAGGGACAAGGAGAGGGTCAGCTACTGTTATCTAGTTTTTGATTCGAGCGCTTGGAGAATTTTTTAATATGCATAAATAGCTCGTAAATATGCAACATTCGCTTGAGCTGCTTCTCTTTGGCTTTGGCTTTGGCTTTTGACTGGCTTCGGAGTATAGTATGAATAGCTATGAATCTATTCATATGAGAACAAATTTTCATTCAAATTCAAGCTTGGCACACACATATTTCAGACAATATTCAATTTATTTAATTCGTTTGGATGTCAATGGCGATGATGGCCGCAGATAAGACATCATCTGATCGCTCCCTATCAGTTGTTTTGTAATATATTCTAATTTTTTAATTAATTGCTAATGGTTACCCACAGCATTGACTATAGACTAATGGTTAATGCCGTCTCGGAGCCCACGTCTTAACGGTCGGCTTATCTTATACATACCCCATCTCCATCTCTATCTCTCACTTCCTCTCTCTCGCTCTCTCTCTCTCTCTGTCTGTCTTTCAGTCTCGTAGGCTGTCTGCCTTTAATTAGTGCTGCATTCGATTTTTATGGCAAACGATTTAAGCGGCAAATCGCAGCGAGCAAATCAGCTGCCGGTTTCCATAAGTCATAAAGCATAACCATTCAATTTGGTCGGGTTACCTGCCAAAAAATGCCTCAAGTTGCACAGTGGTTGAAAATCATTACTATAAAATAATAAATATAAGCAAATCTTCCTTCAATATTAATAAATTCCTTGTGAAAGTAATTAAATAGCTGAAGCAAACATTAATAATTTTTATTTTTATTAGACTTTCAAATTAAAAATGATAATATTTTATTTTAAAAATTTACGATATATCCACAGTGCGTTTGCAGTTCCCTCGGGTTTTATCACTTACCACAGATCAGACAAAATGTGCCGTTGGATGCCGGCTTTGCACTTTCTTTTTGGGGGCAGCATAAGAAAACAGCATGTAAATCGCTCAGATATCGAACTTGTTAACAAGTACTTAAGGGCTCTTTATAATTATGGTGTCGGTATGTGGACAGGACAGAGAACAGGCGAGAGGATAGGAGAACTTTTGCCCAAAAGGTGTATGCCATAATGAGATTGTGATTTCTTTTTCGTGTGGCAACAACAAAAATGCCCAGCTACCAACAAATTATTGATGTGGCATGCTAAGAATTTCGTGGCATAATTTCTTAAGCTTCCCCTCGTCTCCCCAGTTACCTCTTCAATCTAGCCAATTGCAGGTCCAAGTCCTTTGCCTGATGGTTTGCTGTTCTCGATCTTGTTTGTGCCTTATGGCTCTGTAATTTATGAGCATGAGGCGCGCGATTCAGCATATCGGTAGCTGTCATCATTATGTTCTTCATAATTTTTGAGGTCAAAATTGGCGTCAGTTTCAAGTTGCGCTTAAACGATGCAATTTGCACTCGTTCTGAATCAGCAAAAATAAAATTTCAAATTTAAACACTTCTTTAATATTTAACTATATTTTATTTTTAATTTTACATTTTCTCTTTCTTGTTTAGTTTTATTTGTATTGCTAAGTGGATTTTCTTATAAGCTATAATTTAGCCATTATTCATGGCAATTTTTCTGATAACCCAACAACTTGAATATGCGTTTTTCCAAGCTTAAATTTCAGCGCTTGTTAAAACTGTCCCCAAAGATAAATCTGCGCAGATTTTTGCTTAGATTTTCGCATTAGACGCACAGTTTTCTTTCCATGGCTTTCTGGGCTAAAGGTCAACATTTTCGCACACAAAACGAACACACACACACACACATTGTGGCATATGCTACGCATTTAGAAAGCAGCTAAAACTCATCCCAGATGCATCGCATGCCAGCGCCCAAATCTCCCAACACAGTCTCAAGTCTTCGGCTTTAGGTCTCAGCTCTCTTCAGTCTGGCTTCCTTTGGACGATGACAATATTTGTGAAGTTGTCGTTGCTGTTGTTGTTGGTGTTGTTGTTTTTGGTGTTGTTGTTGCTAGCACCAAGCCCACATTTTCATAATTCGCATGGCCAAAAAGAGTCAAACAATCAAGAAACAGCAACTAACTTGGCTAAGAGGAAAATGGTATACTCTAACAAATCATTGGAGAAGTAATTTTAGAAGAAGTTAATGGAAAATTTAAAATTTAGATAGTTGACTTATTTTATAATTAATATTTAATTTATTTGAAAATGGTATACTGCAAAAATCATTGGCTGAAGGTTTTTGAAAAGAAGTTATTGGATATTTGAAATATAATTAGATTACTTATTTTATAATAAATCTTAAATTTATTTGATCCCAAATTAAATATGTTAAATGACAAAGGAAAAAAAAATTCGAGATAACATTCTTCTGAAAATGGTAATTTTATATTTATACAGAAAATTCAAAAGATTTAAAAATATATTCTAGGGAGTCTTCTTTAAAAAATATTATATTTAAATTTTAACTACAAAATTCGCACTTTTAAGGAATATATACTTTATACAAACTATAGAAGATAACTTAATTTTTATTTAAAATTTTAAAATAAAAGAAATTTAAATAGTTTGACTTGACCTTCTTTAAAATAATTCCCAAATTTGCTTGACAAAATACATGATAAAATAGTTGGACCCACAACAATATGTGAAAAGTCTCAAAGCAACGTCCAATGCAACTCGAACTCATCGAACAACGCCAACATCGACCGTTGCGTTGGACGGTGCAATGTGCAACGTGCAACGTGCAACGTGCGAGGAGCGTCGGCTGCCTCTCAATTAATGACGATCATTGTCAAGGCTTTGGCGTAGCTAAATAGAGGCTGGCTGGCAATCTGGCGTCGCATTGAGTCGCATTGAGTCGAGTCGCTCCAATGTCGCTGGATGGTGCGTAGGAGTTGCTGCCTCCGCCCGCGCTCAACTTACTCCAGCTCAGCCTCAGCCTCGGTCTCAGCTTCAGCTTCAATATCAAATTCAGCTTCAGTTGCAGCTTCAACTGAGGCTGCCTCTCAGTGGCCCATGTGCCGTTAGTGTTGTGTGTGTGTGGCGCATATTTAGGCATGTTGCAACATGCCATTTACAAGTGCGCGCCACAGCGTTGCAATATCAAGTTTGCAGTCGGTGGAGTCTCGCTCGTTGTTGTCGTCGAAGTCATTGCTATCGTTGTCGTTGTTGCTGGTTGTTGTTGTTGTTGTTGGTTGTTGTTGTTGTTGTTGCCATTGCCGGCGGCGTGGCCGATTATGTTGTCGGTTTTGGAGGGTGCGTCAATTTATGAGTTCATTGTGCGTTCTGCTTACAGGAAATGTTGCAAATATTTTTTAGATGCTCTAATAGCTAATTATTAAGCGTGATAGTTCTAAAAATGAGCTATAAAAGGTATTGTTTATTAAGTTACTTCGAACATATATGCTGAAACTTTTGATAAAGAACTAAACTAAATGATTCTCTTAAATTTAATATAAATTTCTCAAGCAATTTTCGACTATCATCAAAGACCGATCAGTTACAGAATATGATATATTTAAAATCAACTTGTGTACTTTGAAGTCAACTTTACTCCTTGGTCTTTAAGTATATTTTAATTGAAATGAATATGGTGCATATTTCAGCAGAATAAATTGAGAATTTTCTAGGGTGAAAAACTTTACTTGTTGCATGGTTTTAAGTTGTGACTTTTAGCTTGCCACTGTTAGGTGCAAGTTGTAAATTTTAAAGTTTCCACCCTTGCACTGGCTAAAGCCGAAAAACTTTTCGACACAAACCGCAAAAACAACTGAAATTTCTCCAAGTTCATTTTGTGGACTGAGCTGAGCTGAGCCGCAGCTTGAACTCAGCTGGACTTCTGGAGTTGTGAAGTTGTGGAGTTGTGGGGCAACTGCAGCCTGCAACTTCATTCATCATCATTAGAACTGTGGGGGGAATTGGAGAATGGTTTATTTGCTACGCACAGAGCTGTAACCTCAGCTTGTTGAGTCTATTAAACATTTGATAATTTCATTCGGTTCTTTCGCTTTCTGCCAATGTTTCTCTTGAAGCTACGAGTAAAAACTTATTCTATTTGAGTTGTGCTGTGCTGTGGCAGCTGCAACAGCTCCTCTGGCAACCAAAGTGGGTGGATTTGGTCGTCATGTGGCCAACTGCGGTTGTAACTATGTATTTTGTCTGCTGTTTGACTTACGACTTTTGTGGTTGCAAAATGCGTTGCACGGTGTTATGATTTTGGCGAATTTCAAAGTTTATTATGACGCCCCCCCCTCACCAACGAATTTTCCATTGCGGTTAAAGAGTAAATAGGTAAACCATTACCCTCAATCTCAACCCATTCCTCTCTCTCTCTTTCTCTCTCTCTCTCTCTCTGTCTGTTGCAGAGGGCAAATGCCACATTGTTGTTGCAACGCGTTGCGTACTTGACAAAACATTTCAACAACGTTGTAACGACGCCAGCGCCCGCATGCCAATGTTGTTGATGTTGCAGTTGCTGTTGCTGTTGTTGTTGCTGTTGTTGTTGCAGAGGCTAAGACTCAAGTTTTAGGCGCAGACAACGCCTCGAACTAAACAACAACAACAACAACAACAGCAACTACAACAGGAACAACAATACGATGCCGCCATGAGCCGAAGACTGTGCAACGATTAATGATGCAAATATTTTTTGAAAGCGCGAAAAATTGTGCATAAATTTACCATGACCATGGACAACAGCAACGACAACACCACCAACAACACCAAACAACAACAACTACCAGTAACAACAACATTTTGCTTGTTTACGAGCTGCACTTTGTTGTTATACACTTTGAGTTAAGAGTCTGCTTACTTTATTATTAAGTACAACTAATGAAGAGTCTATAGTTGAGTTCATTTAAATTTCGGTGAAACTTTGAGATATATTGTTGTCTTTTGCATTCTTTTAGTGTTATTTGACAACTGCAATAGATTTGGATTTATAATTTATCTATCGACCTACTGAATATTCTTTCTTAAAAAGTAACTATAATACTATACATACGTGGATAACTTTAATTATAGCTTCTTTGAAATCATATCATGAATAGACAATTGATTTCTATAGTATATATTGTATATATATATATAGCACTATAAAATAGGGAGATATTAGAAGACATATAGAAGAATTAACGACTATATTAAATTTAATAATTAATGAAATAGCAATATTATTTTTTTAAATATGACAATTGTTTCAGTTAAAATATAATAATTTTAACTATAAATTCTTATTTGTAATTTCTTAAAAAAGTCACATTTTCTATGAAGTTTATAAAAAAGTTAGCTTTCTAGTGGTCGTCATTGACAATACAGAGTATACAGACTTCGATGTGGCATTAATAGATTCCATTCTGTTGTTTGTTGTGGTTGTTCTTGAGTTGTTTTCTTGCCCATATGCCGGCGCGATGACACTTAACAAATGATCGCATAAGTGCACACAAAACGCACATTGCAGTTCAGGCTGAGAATGAGAATGGAACTGGGAATGGGAACTGGGGATGGAGATGGGAATGGGAATGGAAATGGGACTGGTGGCCATTGATTGGGTTGTTCCTGCTCCGGGATGTGGTGACTGTGGCCTTTTGTGTGGGCAAATAGTTGAGTGCTATCACTGCTCAGCCGGCATATTTTGTATCACAACAAATCGTGAGGGTATGGCCAAAGTACGAGCTAGTGTCGAGTGTCGGTTGTAGAGTGTAGAGTGTGTTGCCTGTGAAATGTTTACAAAATAAATGCGGCACTTGAATTAGGCAACATTTGTTCAGGTTGGCATTGGCATTGGCACTGGCCAAGTGGCAAGTGGTTGGCTTTCTTTTTAGCATAAAAACCTTATTAAACTCAATCTCAATCTGTTTAATCAAATTAGAAGAAATCAGCACTAGAGAGTCAAACCATTCTAGCAGCTCTATACAAAAGTTGGAGGAGTGGAGCCTCACGAGCAGTCAGTGTCAGTGCGTTGGCGGTTAGCGAATGGAGAATGAAGAATAAAGTTGGCCCGATCCTCCAAAGATTCTCCATTGCAATGGCAAATGTTGGCAATGGCATTTGGTGCCGCTACACCCACTTTTTGGCCAAGGGAACCTTTTGTACTCATACAATATAAGCCAAGCCGCACTCTTTCGACTGTCAGAGTCAAAGTCGAAGTCGAAGTCGCTGTTGTAGTCTTTGTGGCACATTAAGCTTGGCTTTTAGTCTTACAGTCTTACAGTCTTTCAGTCTGGCATTTGAACTTATTGCCACAGTTGGGTACGCTGTCATAAAAGCAGTCAGGGAAAACTCTGTAGGTTGGCACCAAAACTACAGTTTGGCATATGGGTAACGTTTTTTGTTTAGCAATCAGAGGTATTGCACTTGAGAGGGGTCTTCTACTTATATTAAATAATAAATTCTCTAACTATATATTTATTTTTTCTTTAAATTCTATGTTGCCCCTTTTGCTCTACGTCTCTGTTTTCTACATGTTTATGACTTGGAACAAAAGCCACAAAAACCAAGTCGCACTCAATGCCTTGTGCCCTTTGGCACTTCTTTCTTTCTTTGGCTACATTGCCACGTCTTTGTTGATGATGGTTTGGAGCCCGTCCTGACATCCGTACCGCTCTCTCCGCCCCCCTCCTTGCCACCTTTCGATTGTCTGCTTTGGGGAGTGGGTGAAACCGTAGCTTGGCCTGTTGAAAATCCTTTAGAGCGTTGCTAATTAAAATATCAACATTTTAAGAGGCGTACTAAATGTGTTAAATTGACTTTTCTCTCGGGTGGTTTTGACAATCTTCTACACCAAATCGTTGCATTTTCGTGAATGGATCATTTGTTGGCCCGATTTCAGGTCGAGTTTGGCATTTGATGAGGTCGTCGTTGATGTTGCAGTTGCAGTTGTTGCAGTTGCTATCGTGTGAAGAGCCTATGTCACTGCATTTACTAATTAACCTGCAATTAAATATTTTAATAGCCAAGTCGTTCTGTATTCCACCTCATTCCCCGTCCCAAGACTCCAGTCGATAAAGCCAGCTCGATCCAGGTATAAAAGTACAAAATGCGTGGCGTCCAAATGAGGAGCTCGCCTCATTAAAGCGCGCACGGTCTGCAGGGCTATTACCAAAAGAGGTTCACCAGACTCTCAGCGCAATTGCAAAAAAAAAATAAGGAAAAAAACATTTTTTTTTTAATTTTAAAACATGGCAACTTGACTAAATACAACAACCCGACGTTTTGAATGCTCTTCTAATGCAGTGAGAAATAAACTAAAAAGAAAAGAATATAAATTATCATGCACAAAAACAGTACTGAGTTGGTTTAATTTATTTTTTTTTTAAGTTGAATTACACTAAAACAATTTCTTTAATTGCTACTTCTCTCTTACATAAATATTTAAAGTGTAATATCAAAGTTTTTTTATTACAACTTTTAATTTTCTAAACCTGATTTTACTGCAGTTGCTTTTGGTAATAATTATTACTTAATAATAATTGTTATTATAATTATAATATTTTTTAATCATTAGCAATTACTGAATCTGTCCTAATCTGTAACTTAAACATGTTGTATGATTAACTTTTTATTATTATTTAAGAAATGCATATTTATTGTTAGTATCTTTAAACAAAAAGAATAATGTTATTAATATGAATTATTTATTAGTCGCAAACTGTTTAATGTAGTCAATGTTTCCCCTTTTCTTACTACATATTCGTATAAATGCAGCGTCCTTCTGGGTCTTTTTCTCCTCGTCGTTGTTGTTGTTGTTGTTGTTCGTGTTGTTGTTGCTGTTGTTGTTGTCGCTGAGCTGCGCATGCGCACAACACATGCCGTGGGCAGTTGTTGTTGTTGTTGCTGGTTGTTGGCTTTGCCACTGCTGCAATAAACGTCAAAATGCGGCCCATTGCTGTCCATTTCATCAACGTGTGAAATAAATCACTCAAAGTGCTGCAGATCCATTAAGGGCACCAGAAATGAGCAGAAGAGCAGCCGTCGACGCTGAAACGCTGCAGTCGCAGTCGCAGTCGCAGTTAGCGTCGCTGTCGCTGTCGCGTCGCTTTTGTGGTAAATACATTTTTAGCATTTTGTCTGCTGATACCTTTGGGTGTTGTACAAGACGGCAACTGGCTGCAACAATAAAGACGCAAGCACAGGCTGCATGCCACTGGCCACGCTCAGCGCAGCTCCTCTTTTTTTTTTGTCTTTTTTGTAATACTTATTTTCTGTTTTTTTTTTTTTTTTTGCTGTTTGGTTCCTTTATTTAATGCTGCTTTTGTTGTTTGCTGGCCATGTTGGCATCCATTGGCCGATTGCATGTTGTTCACCTTTTGCAATTTCGCTTCATGTTTCGGGTTGTGGCATTGCCACTGAGAGTTACAGTCTGGTTTTTATGATGATTTCTGGCGTGCTACGCGACTTGGGCACATGCAAAAATCCAAATTACATTTCATTGCTTAAATTCAATTAACGTTGAGGCCCAGAGATGCGAAATATACTCGTATTTGCTTCAAAACAAAACAACAGATATAAGAAATGCACTTTCATTCTCAGCTGCAACTGCAACGGCAACGGCAACTACATCTGAGCCCTGGCTAAAGCCGAGAGTTGGCCATTAACTTCACTCAACTCAACTCAACTCAGCTCAACTCGAGCAATCAACAAACAAGTAGCCAACTGGCGAGTAGGTAAACAGAAAGTTGATTGAAAGTTTCAGCAAAGTGCAGTTGGGGAAATAAAACCAAAGAACTGAACCCAAACATGAGAAACGAGAGTGAGATGTGTAGGATGTATACAGACCAAGGCTGACAGGGAGTTGTAAGGAAAAAGCTAACAGATTAAACGACAAACTGGTTATAAAAGTATCATACAAATATTAATAAGTGATATCATATCAAACTCTGTTGCTTATTAGTGAAAAACTCCCATTAGAGGTGTAAACTTATGAGAAATTAAATTCAATATTTAAAATTTAAACTTGTTAGACCCCGTACGTTTTTTCCATAGTAAGTACGGGGTCTCCGACTGTCGAGTATGCTGGGAGAGGGCCTGGGAGAGGGCCTGGGAGAGGGACTGGGAGAGGGACTGGGAGAGGGACTGGGAACGGGCCTAAGAGAGGGACTGAGAGCGGGGCCTAAGAGAGGGACTGGGAGCGGGGCCTAAGAGAGGGACTAGGAGCGGGGCCTAAGAGAGGGACTAGGAGCGGGGCCTGGGAGAGGGACTGGGAGCGGGGCCTTGGAGAGGGACTGGGAGCGGGGCCTTGGAGAGGGACTGGGAGCGGGGCCTGGGAGAGGGACTGGGAGGAGAAATATTAATACTAGTAGTAGAGAGGGTAAAAAAAATATATTCAGTATGGGGTCTCCGACTGTCGAGTATGCTCGACTGTAGCAGTAGCCGACTAGTTCTATATATATATAACAATAGTTGTTCATTTTAAATAAGAAGGTGCCCCAGAAATTATGCTACATTTAATGCAAAATGTTTAATATACAAATATTCAGACATTTGCCTCAAGAAATGTCTCTCAAATTATTTAGTTTTCACATTTGAAATATGTTAATTACTTCACTTGTACACACACACACACATGCTCACAAATAGATGAAATCTTTTCTAAATTTATGCAATTAATATCACAATTCAAGAATTTTCTCAATCATGAGTCCGTTCATTAAACAACTCCCTAGGGCTGCTTTTAAGGGAGATTTGAAAATAATTTCAATCTATTGTTTGAATTTGAAGACATTTTGTAATTTGGTGCTCATTGTCATTAAGTGCAACTAATTGCCATAATTTGCAGAAAACAAACGCAATTATGATACAGTTATTGGAGCATATAAATCTTATAGGAATTCTTTCTACCTAATTAGTTTAAATGTCCCCCACACAAAAGGGCATAACTAATAATTAAGCTCGCATTGCTCATACGCAAGTAAACCGCAAAATGTATATATATATGTATATGCATTTACATATACATATGAATATTCAGATATTTGCAAGCAAGTATAGCATATAAATCTTAATTACGCTTCGTCGAGCGTAAATCATCATCAGCCACAGAGTTGCTGGCGAAATTGATTCATGCTCAGCAATTTCACCAGAAACTCTTGAGGAATTCATCTTTAGTTAAGTAACTTTGACAATTTGGCGGCATTCTTATTTTTATTCTTTGCTTAACATATTTTTATGACCCACAGACTCTGTGACGACTTTAGTTTAACCCATTACAAGGCAGAGATACTTTATAGTCAGTCTCATTGAAAACATTCCTCTGTCCATCTGGTTTTATGGCAGATAATTGTGGACAGTAAATCAAATGAGAAACTGGAAATGTACACAGGAAGAATTAATAAGCAAAGCAAATGAGGTGAGACATTGAGGGAAATGTACAGATGGAAAGTGAATTGAAATACTTTTGTTTCAAAAATTAACAAGCCAAATAATTTATTTATTATTTTTTGAAGTAGTTTTACTACAAGTATCATAAAAAATATCTCCATTAATTTACATATTATTTTCCTCACATTTAATAGCTAAGATCTAGTTAACAATATGATTCGTAATGGGTTAAGCCATCAGTTTTGTCTAAGCCGGAGCAATTGGCAGACATTTGATGTCAAAAAGTTCAGTGCAATTGGCTTTATTTTTTATGGCGCTGACAATTCGCAATCAACTTCGTACGCGGCAATTCAAAATGAAAAAAGAATTTTTACAAGTTGTAAAGATTAAAAGTCCATTAGGCGTGCCGGCAGCAGCCGCACGTAGAACTTGTTTAGAGAGAGATAAATACATATATATATTTATAGATAAAGGGAGAGTGGGAGAGAGGAGGGGGTGCCACATGCGGCATCCACAAAATCTTGAACATGGCAGCATCCATTTAAATGCGCGCAATGCAATCACTCAAATTGGCCAAAGCGCCGGAACGTGCAGATGGCAACCGCACGAATGGCTGAATTACATGAAATATTTTAATCCAAAAGATGCAGTTAAGTGCATCCATCAGCGTGTATTTAGTATTTAATAAATACGGAAGCGAGAACACGACTCGAACACGACTTTTCGCCATTCCCATTGCCATTCCTTTTACCATTCCCATTTCTATTCCTATTTCTATTTCTTTTGCCTTTGACGCACTGCAAACAGTCCTTAGTCCCAATAGATACTCGTACTTACATTCAACTCCAAAGAGGTATTTTAATTTATTTAAATTTCTAGCTGCTCATATTACCAACAGCAATTTACAGACAACCAGACAAATGGAAAGACAGTCTCTTGGTCTGTTCCCAACTGCCCAGGCGCACACGACTTTGAGCCAGAGCCTGAAACAACTTTGGCCAAGAAAAGTGAACATCCATTAGTTGTGCTAATGATGCGCAACCCACTTTGCCGCGTTCCACACCAGCCAGCACCTTCCTCTGTCTCCTCCGCCTCGTCTTCCTTCTCTTCATCATCTTCTTAAGTTGAGTCTCTGAGTGGCGAGAGTGTCCTGTAGTCTTACTATAGTATGTGCTATCCTGGTTCTGGGCGTGTGCATTTTGCTTGCTATTTTGAAACGCATTTGCCTCGCTGGTTAGTTAGCTTTAGCAATAGCTCTGACTTGTTTGTATCTGTGTGTGTATGTGAGTGTGTGTGTGTGTGGCTAATGTAAAGCCAAAGTGGCTAAAGAACGACAGACGCATAGAACAGCAAACGAAATGTACACTGAGAAAAACATTTGTCAAGTTATTAACATAAAACCAGAAAATAATTATTTTAAATAAATAAATATAATACAAAGGAATACCTTTAATAAATTAAATTTATTTTTAATATTGATCTTACGTATACTTAATACAGTTTTTATTGTACCATAAACTATAATTGTATTAATTTTTATTAGCAAGGAAAAAGTAATAAAATTATGGATCTTTCAAAATTAAAATTAATTGAAAATCAATATACATAAATCTACAAAAATACCCAATTATGAATATAAAACGAATTTTATATTTATTAATTAAATTATGCGTATACTTAATATTTTTAATAAATCAAAAGCACATATTATATATCAAATACAATAACTCAATGTAGTACAACCTCTTCAGTTTATGTTATGCATTATATATTTTTATTGTATTTTCTTGACTTATTACAATTTTTAAAGGTATACCTGAAAAGCAAATGTAAATTATACTAATTATATAACGACACCTATGATATTTATATACTCACCATCAATTGATTTAAATATAATTCATAGGGTATATGTCCGCTGATTGGATCAATCGCAACTGGCCACATTTCATCCATTTCCTCTTGTGTAAACGGCTCCCCCTCCTCCATCATTAGCTTACCAAAACTATCTTTAGTAAGATATCCCTTGTTTTCAAAATCCAATATTTTAAAAGCTTCAAGAATTTTCTCAGGCGCTGCTGGTTCCATTCTATGTAATAGATAATGCTTTAATCTTTGAAATTGTCCCTTAAACTAACAACTCACTTGCGTTCCATGAGTAATTGCGAGACGTGGGGCAGAAACTTAGTTAAATGCACCACACCGCTTGTCTCCTCCGTCTCGGTGGCCGAAATGACCTCATTGACCTCCTGTTCAGTGGGCACACATCCCAAAAGACGCAACACAGTGCCCACTTCACGGACATCAATCAATTTGTCGCCGTGATGGTCAAAAACACAAAAGGCATCCGAAATGCGCTTTTCCAAATCGTTATTAACTAGGGGTTAATTTAAGGATCATTGTATGTATGTATCATAATTTTTGCATACCCTAGATCTAGTTATAATTCTAATTATAATTTTTTCTTTAATTTAATTTAATTATTATTTTTTTCTTTATTTTAATTTTAATACTTGGATTATTTGTTTCTTGCCGTCAGCTTTTAGTCGTGCATAAATAAATAAAAATATATAATATAAGAAACTCCAACTTACAGTCTAGATCCATTGAATGCAGCTCAAAAATGAATGCTTTTTTATCAATTTTAGGGCAACTCTTCACTTATGTTTGTTGGATCAATATTCAAGTGAGAATAATAAACAAGTATCTATGGTGCTAAGCGACGGTTGAGACAGATAAAGAGAAATATTAGACAACGAAATTAATATCCTAACCAAATTTGGTAAGAATGAGAGAACTATATCATATAGCTGACATAGGAACGGTGCATCGAAAATATAGACTTAGTATGGAAAATTTTTTTGTTTGTTGAGATATTAGAGCCAAACTAATAGGATATGTATCTGGGCTGGTATTATACATCCTGACCAAATTTGGTTAGAATCGGTTGACTATATCATATAGCTGCCATAGAAACGGTCCATCGAAAATGAAGTTTTAATATGGAAAAGATTTTTGTTTGTTAAGATATCAGAACCAAACTAATAGAATATATATCTGGGCTGGTATTATACATCCTGACCAAATTTGGTTAGAATCGGTAAACTATATCATATAGCTGCCATAGGAACGGTCCATCGAAAATGAAGTTTTAATATGGAAAAGATTTTTGTTTGTTAAGTTATCAGAACCAAACTGATAGAATATATATCTGGGCTGGTATTATACATCCTGACCAAATTTGGCTAGAATCGGTTGACTATATCATATAGCTGCCATAGGAACGGTACATCGAAAATTAAGTTTTAATATGGAAAAGATTTTTGTTTGTTGAGATATCAGAGCCAAACTGATAGGATATGTATCTGGGCTGGTATTATACATCCTGACCAAATTTGGTTAGAATCGGTTGACTATATCATATAGCTGCCATAGGAACGGTCCATCGAAAATGAAGTTTTAATATGGAAAAGATTTTTGTTTGTTAAGATATCAAAACCAAACTGATAGAATATATATCTGGGCTGGTATTATATATCCTGACCAAATTTGGTTAGAATCGGTAAACTATATCATATAGCTGCCATAGGAACGGTCCATCGAAAATGAAGTTTTAGTATGGAAAATTTTTTTGTTTGTTGAGATATCAGAACCAAACTGATAGAATATGCATTTGGGCTGGTATTATATATCCTTACCAAATTTGGTTAGAATCGGTTAACTATATCATATAGCTGCCATAGTAACGGAACATCGAAAATGAAGTTAAAGTATGGAAAAAATTTTTGTTTGTTAAGATATCAGAACCAAACTGATAGAATATGCATCTGGGCTGGTATTATACATCCTGACCAAATTTGGTTAGAATCGGTTAACTATATCATATAGCTGCCATAGTAACGGAACATCGAAAATGAAGTTTTAGTATGGAAAAAATTTTTGTTTGTTAAGATATCAGAACCAAACTGATAGAATATGCATCTGGGCTGATATTGTATATCCAGACCAAGTTTGTTAAGAATCGGCTGACTACATCATATAGGTGCCATAGGAATAATGACACTTTTCAACTCATTTACTTCTCTAACTGTTTTAGATTTACCCGTTATCTATTGGGGACCATATGAAGGGGACTTAGCCATAGTTTGCAACACGGAAGTAACCTTAACCGTACCATAATGGTCAGCTCTTGGAGACTGCAACAAGTGCAACATTAGATTTTGGTGCTGTGTGCACTTAAATAGAAATTACAGCAATGTTTGGGAGCAGAAGAGAAAGGAGGAGAGACAAAGAGAGCGATAGAAGGCAAATGCAGTGTCTGGATTCGATTAAAAAAAAAGAGAAAAAATGAAATGAGAAGAAGAGTTGCTTAAGGCCACATGCAGCAACTACTTCATTCACGCTAATGCGTGTCGTGTACAACACGCTTGCCACTTGAGCTGCTTGGACTTGCGTCGAAGTTCCTTTTGGCTGCAACACGTACACACACTTGCGTATCGGGCGGACCATCTACTGTGACCGTTGCCACATGCCGCACACCTCATACCCCATACCCCATGTTGCAAGTCTCTGCTCTAGGTGGCTACTGCCATAAACACTAAAAGTGTTCGTCATTTGCTGTTCCAGATCCAATTAACCATTTTGATGCATTTGCCTCCATTAAGTTTCTCTCTCTCCCTCTCTCTTTCTCTTTCTCTCTCGCTTGCTCCATTGCTATCTTTTTCTGGGCTTGGAGACCCTTTGCTTAGGCTCGGCTTGCTGTAACTGCCTTTTGCAATTTCGCTGCCTGACTTACAACGTGATCGGAAGTTTGTCTTGGCCAACGTCGACGACGTGTCCGTGACTCCAACTCCAGACATTTCTCGTGTATGTGCTGTTGTTGTTGTTGTTGCTTGACTGGTGTTGTTTTGCTTGCCAAAGTACTTTGTAAATGTGGGCATGATTTAAGCCAGCTCTTAGTCTCTTTATTCTGACATTTACTCTAAGTTTGTCTATTAGGCATGCGATTAAAATTTAAATTGAAGTCGAGCAACCACAACTTTAGCATCATCCTCAGCTTCAGCTTCAGGTACGGAATCAGCCCCAGCTTGAATTGCATTCTGTTGCCCCTCCTTGAGTCATTTTTCTTGCAGTCAACACGCCCTGTTTCGCCGTCTCCTCGAAACTTCCGCTTGCCATCAGTTTGAGTATTGCTATTTGCAACACGGTCGCATTTTGTTCATCTGTCAATTTCGACACCTGCCACAGACAGGACGGCGAGTTGTCAGTGCCTTTCGTCCACTTCCTGTGGGGTGCCACTTGCCACATGCCTCTCCCTGATCTCAGTCTGGACCCGCATGAGTGTATCGTCCAAATAGTCTCATTATGGCCATTTAAGGGCAGGAATATCATTATTCTTGGCTTTCTACCTATATAAGCTTAATAATAACAGCGGCAACATCTTGCCGTCAATTAAACAATTAATCAATATACTTTGATTGAAAGTTCCTACTGAAAATTAATTTTAAAGATTCCTATTTACTGGTCATATGGTAAAAGATTTACAAACAATCTACTTTTATTTTTGTTTTTTAATTTAAATAATTGCTTGCATCTTTTTTTTTTAAATTCTTATAATGCAATGAACTTGATTGCACTTATTTAATCTATCAGTAATATAAACTCAATAGTAATATTTTTAGATCTGTACAAATATTTTAAATATTTTTAATACATTTGGTCCCTTGAACATTTTAATTATAACTCAAATGCTTTCAACTGTTAACAAACATTCTAAAATTCCAATATTAATTATTCCCTTACAAAAGCATCTGAATGCATTCATACATTCGGACAATTTCATTCAAATAATTTACCCTTTTACAAAGTAACAAACACAAGCATATTTTCCATTAATTTACAATTAATAATACAATTATTTTTTATTCACATTTTCTGTTTGATTTGAATTGCGTTTGTCTGTGTGTGTGTGTGTAGTTGATTGTGGTAATTAAATGGAATTTAATAAACATAAACATGCAAATAATGAGCGCTACCTTTCACAGCAGCCAAAACGGAAAACTGTTCATAATAGATGGCCCAGAAACTTTTGTTAAATTAATTAGAGTAAAAAGGCAGTCAGACAGATGAACAGACAGACTGATGGACAGCCAGCAAACCACAGCTTTTATAAACGACTTGGTTAAAAAATAAAGAATTCAATTCAAACCAAATGATATGAAAGAATTGATTAATAATCATAGCGAAAACCACAAAAGAGTTGCCCCAATGAATGCCAGAGATCTGAGTCTTTAGCTCTGACTGAGACTGAGTCTCAGACTCAGACTGGGGGCTACTGGCCAAAAAGCTGGTCACAAAAGCGCTGACGCCATGAGTCTCTCCATCTCCATCTCCATCGTCAGTTTCAGTTCCAACTCCAGCTCCATCAAGGCCAATTGGTTGGCGTTGACTGTGCCACAATTGTAGGCCTGGGCGCAGCAATATATATATATATATACATATATATGTACAATGTACATATGCTCCATGTTGTTGTTGCTATTGTTGCTGCTGCTGCTGTGCTCCACATTCTCTGCGTCTAGTCATGTTGTGGTACTGAGATGCTAGACGTGAACACGTCTCACTTGTCCAAGACGTCACGAGCACGAAACACGCACGATAAAATATATTTGCATCTCAAAAGTTGCCTAAAATATTTACAAAATTTTAGTTTTATATAGAAAAAAAATTAACATATTTGCTATTTATTTTATAAGTTGCTAAGCCCAATTATTTCATAGTTTTTTAGCTGACGTAAAGCTACTAAAATAAGTTAAGAACAAATATATATACCAAAGATAAAATATTCTTGGTGCAAAATAAACACTGATAGCGTTTTTATTTGCCTATAAAAAAATTACTTTAATTATTTGTTATATTATTATTTTTAATACAAAATCATACAAAATTTATTAATTTGAATTTACATGTAGGATTGTGAGAATGGGATTAGAACAGCGTACCCTTTATTTTATTTTATGGAACAGCATACTGTATCAACGGAGTCGATTCAGCTTTGCTCTTTAATAGAACTAGTTCCTTTTTAAGTAAATTCACGACTCAGAGGATGAGAGAGAGAGAGAGAGTCGTCGCTAAGAGCTGCAACACATATTTACAGATTTTTTTCGTGCTTGCGTGCAGTTGAGTCGTGCCTCCGCGTGTCACGACACGCTTGCATCTCTATTGGACAGCGACTTGACTTGACTTTGATTCAATTTCCATATGAAAACATCGATTTGCGTTTGTGCGCCCGCGTCGTCGTAATCAAAGTGTTGTTTATGGAACACGTCCGGCGTGTTTTTATTCTGTTATGTAGTTGTTGTACTTGTTGTTGTTGTTATTGTTGGCTTGTTGGCTTGGCTAAAAATTGCTCACGGCAACAATTGCGCGCCTTGACTGAAAAATATGTGGCCAACGATTACATTTGCCTATTGCATGGACACAAACACACACACACACACACACACAGATGAATAAGGAGAGATAGAGAGAGTGAAGGTAAAAGAGAGAGCATAGCAGAGCACACTCACACACACACACACACACACACGGTTCAAGTTATGATTGAGTTCTAATGAGTTGAGAAAAATGTATCAAGGAAAACCAGTTCCCGGAATCGCAATTAGATAAGTGGGTTTCATGCCTCAAACCGTGAACTACAAGAAAGCGCAACAAGCGAAACCAACAATTGTTCCGAACAACCAGCTTCGATCCGATCCGAGAGATCCGAGAGTTCTGAGAGTTCTGGGTTGGGAGCTGGTTGCCGGCCTGTCAGGAAATGGAAATTGTTTTTCCATTGAACAACATACACAGTATGTACAACGTACAACGGACAACGGGCTAACAAATGTGTAGCACATTTTCTATAATCAGGCGTTAAAAATATTTTGCAATTTAATTTATTTTCTTGGCTGGTTGTGCACACTCTTGGCGAAATTACCATACATATGTAATCTTAAGCTGTGAGTAGGAAAAACTTGTTTTACTGGTTGTTCCATTACTTCTTCAGAGAGTTGAGTGAAAATTTGCAAAACGTGGTTTTGAATTTGAATAGTCAGGTGTTTAAGTTGTCAGAAAATTTGACAACATTATGAAATTGTAACTATATGACTTTATTACATTGTAAATTATTATAAAATATATATTTCATCAATTCATTCATTATTAAATATTCTGCATCATTTTACATTCTCCAATCTCTATTCAACATCTTTCACATTTACTCAAATAGAATGCCAAAGTATTCAAGACTTTTATTGGAGCTCCAGTTACTCTATTACTTTATTAAATATTCAGCTTTATAGGCCCATTATCGTTCAACCCAATTCCACTTTAGTCATTATCTAGCCATAGAAATGCCTTTAAGCAATTTTCTGCACTAGTTTACCTTTCGATTAATAGGCGTGAAATATTAATGCGCTGAACACGCCTGGTAGCCCGGTCAAAAAAGGGAAAGGTCTCGGTTCAAACTGCTCTTCAAATTAATTGGATGCCGCGCTCCCGACTCTTTACTTTCTAGCTATCAAAATGCCTACGCCCTAATGTGCGTGCCTTTCCAATTACCAACTCAAACTCAAAATCGAAGTCAATGTCGAGGTCTGAGACCTGCCCATCATTAGCTACCTCTGCTAATGATCATTTTGCGGGAAATTGAACGCTGAGAACTTAACTTTTCCTAAATTTGTTTGTAACCCGAAAACATTTCGCATACATGTGATAATGGACTTTGGCAGTGCTTTGATTTCGGCTATATCTATTTACTTATTCTCATTTTATAATTTCGTATAATTTTTCGTATGTGGCTGACAGCAAACAAGACAATAAATCAATAATTATTGCAAAATAAAGCCCAGAAAACTGCAAGAAAAAAACAAGATAAATTACAACGCCGTTGCAGGCGTATGACTTAATTTGCCAATTTGAACGCCAAAGGCTAAAGCGTACTTGCTTCTTGGCCAAAAAAGGCCAGACAGCTGGCCGGTTCTGCCGATCGCTTTAAACGTCAATTTCCGTGCCAACAACAGCAACGGCAACGGCAACAGACAGTATGACCGTTGTCTTATTAAGGCCCCCAACGCGTGCCCCATTCCCCACAACAACAACAACAACAACAACAACAGCAACCACAGCAACAACAACCACAACAAGAATAACCACAACAACAAGAACAACAACATTAAGCAGCAATTTGAGCAGCAGCTAAATAAGAATTCTATTATATTCCATGCCACACAATGTGATTAACTTGTTGACCCTGTCCAGAGCAAACAATACTGAGACTTGCCAAAATCTAGAACGGATTTGCAACGTTCCAAATGCCCCAATACGAATTCGCATACAAATCCATTGAATCCCTCAGAGGCAGTGCAAAAAACCGCATTCACTTCCGTGAGCTGTGGTAAAAATATATATTTTTATGCAAACACAAATGCAAAATTGGCATTCGTTAGGCGTTGCTAATAATTGAAAAGCCCCCGAAAATATCCAAATTCTTAATCAGACCGCAAAGAAACTGCTGTTGCCACAGAGGGTGGAAGGAAGGGGAGGAGGCGAGGGGGAAGCTGCCACTGCCGCCGTTGCTGCTGCTGGCGACGCACTGGAATGCAACATCGGATCTCAAACTGGGCACCTGCATGTGCCCAGAAGGCGGTTCAGACTCCGATTTTGTCCGCAAGACTGCGGCGCCTCACAGTGGTGCGAGTGCTCTGAGTAATTATCGGGATTTTGAACAGAAATCATTTCCCTTTCTCTTGCAGTACACACAAAAATATTCGATTTGTTTAAATTTCTGTTTACTTATTTTAATAAATTTCGCTATATTTGTTCCGCATCCTATGAAAATTTAAATAATTCTTCAAAATTGTTCCATATAATTTGCCAACATTTTATGCAAATTATTTTTAATATATAAATACTTCAGCTAAAAATATAAATTTTAAATAATTGTAGATAAGATATATTTTTAAGATATTTGCCTTCAATTAATAATTAAATCGAATTTTCTGCAAACTAATTTTAATACTTAAATACTTCTGCTAAAAATATAATTTTTAAATTATTAACATACGTATTTCTTTAAGATATTTGCCTACAATTAATAATTGAATCGAATATTTTTAGCTTACTTATTATGCTTATTAATTTTCAATATTTTACTCAACATGTTTCTTTAGCTTTGAACCAGTGTGCGGCTGCCTGGACATGTTAATTTTCATTGTCAGCTTTCGCTGCTGATTTGCTGGCAATTTATAGAAAATTTACTTGACATTGCAATTGGTAAAATGAAATGAAATTTGTATTTCAGGATCGCACACACACAATAACAAAATCGTATGAAAAAAGAGAAGAAATTGGTGGAAAATTGATTTTGCTAAAGCATGACAATCACTTGGCTGTTTGGCTGGTTTAGTGGTTCGTTGGCTCGATGGCTCGATGGTTTGGTTTGGGCCTTATGCTGCAAGGCACACGCCCACCAAAATTCATAGTTAGAGCCGCTTTAACCGTTAGCTCGTGTAGCTGCAACTGATTCATGACTTAATCACCGGCAATCGGTAGCAGCGTCTTAAAGCCAGGCCAACTCACTGACTGCACCCAAAAAATCAAATCAAAGCAGGAAAAAAAAACAGCAGCTTTATCAGAGTTGAGTTGATTTGAGCCGAGTCGAGTCGAGTGAGTGGCTTGTGGCCAGAGGCATTAAGACAGCCAACGAACCACTTGGTTACTCTTGATGTGCTCAGTACGTGGCATGGCAATTGATTGTTTGCTCCATAACTGCAGGACTTGATTAAGACTGGATACGGATGCAGATGCGAATTCGGATTCGCTTTTGCCCAAACCACACCAAACAACTTTAAATGTCTAATATTACGGGTATATTTTGCAAATTTTCACTTTTGTTTTGGCCACAGTAAAACCACAGCTAACATCCGTCAAATGCGCTTGTCTGACTTGCTGACTGACAGGCAACCGCAGCTTCCACAAGTCATAAACAACTGTTAGAGATCTGCGATATGTGATATGCGATCTGCGCATGCGCAACGCTGCTGCCAAGTTATAAAAGTGTAAATAAGGTAATTAGTGCTTCCGGGCATAATCATACCGAACATGACGTTGACGTCGCGACGCGTCGCCTCTTTCCAACTTCTACATCAACTTCAACTTCAAGTTTCAGCACAGTGGGTAAAACATGACAAATTTTCAATGGTTGAAAAATAAATTTTATATTTATTTAGTTTTATTTTTAAATAGTTCGTTGGGTAAATATGTTGTAGTAATGAAATTAATCGAATAAAAGTCAACTAAATTGATTATATTGCCCATTGTATAGTGTGTACTTGCTCCTTACGCTCTTCTTTTCTATCTCATTCTGTTTCTCTCTCTCTCTCTCTCTCTCTCGCTCTCTCTCCCTCTCTGAGTGCTGGATTCATACATATGTGCACCTCATGTTGTTGTTGGATGAGCAGCTAACGAACTGACGCAACAACGACATTGTTACGCTTAGCGGACAGAGGAAGCTTAATTCTGCTCCTCTCCGCTCAGCTCAGCTCAGGCAGCCGGCAACTGCTGATAAGCAATAAAAACAAATGACTAAGGCATGGCCAGATCCACAGTCAGAGCCACAGTCAGTATTGGCCTCCGTCTGTCAGCTAATAAAACACACATAAATATGTATGTACATATGTATATGAATGCGATTCGTGTCGATGGCTTGTTCTCAACTTGACGCTATCCATTACGGCTTTAAGTATTAGCTAATTTCGATGGCAGTTAATTGGTTAGATGACTACAATGTATACACAGACAAACGAGATAAGAACCTGACTCGATTGCGGATAATTAAGCAACATTATTTTATGTTTATTGATTTCGAAAATGTTTCATAAAAGATTCAATAATACTTGTACTTTTTTGTTGCATTTCAGACTTTCCATTTAAATAAAATCAGTGCATAAATCCTCGACAATTATAATGTCGTATAATTGAATTGTAATTTTTTTTAATTGACTTTAAGCATTTAATTAGATGGACTATAGTTAGACAGTAGATTTCCACACAGGGTAGCGATTTCAAATGAATTTAGCATACTGAAAATATCATTTCAGCTGTCAGACATCACTTATTGATTAGCTTTAGTGGCATTTGGGTCACAGATTCACCCAGAGATTGAACAAATCAGACATCACTAATTGATCTGATTAAGAGATATGTTGTATACATAAGAGTAGATTTCATTTACATGTAAGGCACTTATTTCCTCAACTAAATGCGTGTTTGAAGCTGACAATTTAATTATAGTTAAGCTGGCTTAGCATTTTTTTTGCTACTCAAATTTCAGTTTAGTTGTTGTTGTTGTTGACTTGTCGTGTCGTTGTTTAAAAATTAAAACATGATTTGTAGTGCTTAAAATTTAAATTTCCTCTCTTTTTGGACCTTTATTTTCCAATTAATTAACTAAAACCAACTGTTAACTGGCCATTGTATTCGGATGGACACAGAAAACGTGCTATTTTGATGGATTTGTTTTTGTTACTGTTGCTGTTGTCTCCCAGTCCCTCTCCCCGGTCCCTCTCTTAGGCCCCGCTCCCAGTCCCTCTCTTAGGCCCCGCTCCCAGTCCCTCTTTCAGGCTCCGCTCCCAGTCCCTCTTCCAGTCCCTCTCCCAGCTCCCTCTCCCAGGTCCCTCTCCCAGTCCCTCTCCCAGGCCCCGCTCCCAGTCCCTCTCCCAGGCTCCGCTCCCAGTCCCTCTCTATCTATCTGATTGGTTACGATATCTCTTCTGCCTGTTACGCACATATTCGGTAAAACAAACCCAATAGACCCCTGTACTTTTTTTAAGTACGGGGTCTAAATACAACACCTATTTTAATGACTCAATTAGCATCGAATTGTCGAGTTTTTGCATAGAATTCCTACTTGTGGCAAGTGCAGAATCTGTGCCACGCGGTTTTGCGGCAAATCAAAGGCCCTAATTAATACACAAGCTGTTTGTTTGGACAACTTGTGTTGTATTTTGTTGTATCTATACACCATTCGAGTGTGAAATTTAATCAGTGTGCGACCAGATTCGATTGAATTCATTTTTTCTTTTGTTAAACACAGCTCGAAATTGTTTATTAATTTTGATGCCAAATTTATTTGCCTAATTAGCATTTTCCCATAATTTTGATTAAACAATTTGTTGGCTCTTCGCAGCAATGCCAAAAAACAATATATTTTTACGCGACAGCGAACACATTTTTATGTCCAATTCATTAAGTTGAGTTGCGTAATTTATGTCGATCCCACAGCCAATACTCCCCACCCGCTTGCCTTGCCAAAATAATAATTTATATAGGGTATATAAAGTTTATATTAACTATAACTTAAAAATGCAAGAGAAAATATTTTAATACTACAGAGATTTTTTAAAATTAAGAGATGTCTCCTATAAAAATAGTTATTAAATAAATTCAATGGAGGAATTTTAATATTGAGAATATCAAAAATTTTAAAGAGCATTCGCAATTTGTTACATTTTAAAAATCAAACGATATTTCTTACTGATTTAATTGTGTGTTGACTTTGCCATTTTGTGAGTCGTTGAGGCCGTTCAAAGTCCCATAAATTTGCAGGTTTATCTTTGGCCTAAGATCTTCGTCAACCTGAGCATTTGTGTTGATTCTCATAATATGCTAATTAAAATTTGTGTGCTATTTGGGATGCCGTTCAGTTGACTGACGAGCGCCGCTTTTGCCTTTAGCTCAATTAAACAATATCGACATCTAGTTTTGTCCAAATTAGCATAAAATTTGTGCTGCCTCTTCGCAGTGGCGATGAGGTAACAAATTGCGTACAAGCATTTATCATGTTATTGCTATGACTGAACAACAAATATATAATTCAAATAGATTTTTATTTAAATAATAGCGATAAGACAGCGCCCCCTCCCAAGTTCAACAAGTTTTCGACAATGCATGCTCGTAAATTTTACTTTTGATTTCCCAAAACATTAAAGAGTCGCAATTGCTCGACTGCGTGGATACCCTGTTTAAGGTGTACCAATACAAATGGGTTGTTTGCTTGATGATATTCTCAGATTTTAAATTAAATGTGAAATGACTCTGTAAGAATATCGCAGATACTTTGAGAAACACACATTTTTAAAGTACATCATACCCTTCTCAAACACACTTTGAATGGGTAAACAAATGACAGTTTCTAATGTCAAACAAAACTTGCCGCACATTTGGTCAGTCGACAACTGTCCAGCAATGTCTTATGTTTATCTTATGTCTGATCAATATAATACTCGATATTTATTTGACACTTTTGTCTATTTGCATTGACTTTAAATTCGCATAGTTGCCTTGTTGGCGTCGTGTATTTGCAAATTGTTTTATTTATGCGAATTTTGCTTGCTGTTCTAGCAGCATTTCATTTAAATGTTAAATACGTAGTTTAATTAAATTGATTTATTGTGGGTGCCCCTTTGATTGCTACCTCAATTTCAATTTACGTTTGCATATTGCATGTGGCTTTCGGTTCATATTAAAGTTCAATATGCAATTAGAATTCGATTAAATACTTTTTATTAACGACTCTTTAAACGGACTTTAGCTAGATATTTATTGTGACAGAATTTTATCGTAATGTATTTAATTTATTAGCTCCAATAGAATGAATTGATATTTAACAAGAGAACTATAACAAACTAAACGTCAAATTGTTATTAACTTAAGCTATAAATCCATCACTTTGACTGTATTTTATCTCTACTTTTTTTCAAGATCGTTCAAAAATAGCATAGCTGGAAATATATCTTACATAATTTTCAAATGTTTGGTTATTTGAATTTAAGAAAGAGTTAAATATTTAATATTTGGGAAATCGTAAAAAAGTGATTTTAATTTATTTAAATTGTCCGTAATTACAGCGAGTCAAGTGGGCTGCCAAAAAGACAATAAAAACAGAGCAATTTGTAGTTTATGATCGTACGAGACGCACAGTTCAGTGGCATGTGCAACTTGTGGCAGTTTAACCAAATTATATAAAATATGGACGATCGCATTGGAATGATATGCAAGAAGCAAACAAAAAGAAAAAGAATAAAAAGAAGAAGGCAGCTGCATAAGAAATTGAAAACGCAAAAATAACAACTCAAATATTTATAACTGTGTCTGATCATAGCAATTAGTGTGAGTTTGATTTTCATCTTCAGCGTCTAAAAACCGAAAGTGTTCTCAACCCGAAGCCGAAGCTACAGTCGAAGCGGAGCGTAGCTAAAAGCTGCCGACATTTCTTGAAATGTTGCAGTTGCAGCTGCATGACGTCGCTTGGCCACAACCAAGCCGCAAGTTCGAGGCTCCGAGCTGCGGTTGGGGCAGTTAATTGGGGGGCTGTCTTGTGGTCACACGCAGCAGTCGGAACAGCCCCAACAACAACAACAAACAGCAACAACAACAACAACAACAGCATTCATAATAAAAGCTGAAGAATGAGTAAATTAAGAATTATGGCTTTGGCATGCAAATTCAAAATTTCCGATACACAATAAATTACTTAAGAGCGGCGGCCACCCGAAAAATAAAAAGATACAAAACGTAGACTTAACAAAAGAGCAAACAACTTGAACTGAACGAATGAATCTCACAGAAGAAGTTTTAGTTCATCTCTCTACTCAACTCTCAATTTCTGAGCTTGTGAGTTACGATTCGGTTTGCAGTTGTCTGGAAACCTTGAACTGATTTACTCAGGCAACTTTTGTCCGTGAACAGTCCAAGCTTAAAGAGGGGAATAAAAAGGTCAGGCATTTGCATTCATGTGGGTGGCCCCATGTGGTGCAGATCTCACAGCTAGGAGTTTAGCTTTTTTTGCAAACTTCTGAGGAAGTTGTGATTACGTTGAATATAAATTTGGAGAAGCATGTGTTGATTTCAAGACTCAATTGCCGGGGATACGCCTTCGGAAAGCAAGGAACACAAATAGATGAAGATGATTTCAAAACAATTGAGGTCAAGGCGAATAACCCAATAGAGTCTAGTTTCAAAATAAATTTAAAATAAAAGAAAGGAAGAGAAGAGAAGGAAAAAATGGGATACAATTATGAGTTGAATAATTATATAACAGACTTGAAACAAATAAAAATGTAGGAAATATTATATTGGCCATGATAAATTCATTTTAATTAAATATTCAGTAGTAAGAGTTTCTAACAGTCTTTATTTATTGTAGTCTCCAGTTGTTGCATAACGCATTGCTGGAATTTCCATAATATCTTAAGATCTACTCTCGTTTCGGTTATAATATTATCACATTACTGAAACGACTTGCAAAGTCAGACAGACAGTATGCAAGTCTCCAGCTCAGTTCAGTGGCAAATTAATATGCCAAATTAAATGCAACTTCAACTTGTGGCAGCAAACTGTTAAATATCGTTAGAGGTAATATCCAGCAGTGGGCACTCTGTGATTTTTTCTACCTTCTGCTACCATTTACATGCATGTGTGTGTGTGTGTGTAACTGGCGAGTAAGTATTTCAGAATGACTGCATCTATTTGCCCCACAATAAAATGATAAATGAATTTCAAACTGTGCGCGTAACTCAAACGTAGTTGTCCATCAGCCAACTCGCATCAAGGCGGCTGGCGGGGGGTGTGGCACTTGGCAGTTGCCAGTTGCCAGTTACCAGTTGCCAGTTGGCGGCACCAACAAATCGACACACGGCCACAGCACACAAGCTGCCGGCAATGCCATTGCCATTTGGCTTTCAGCCTGGCCAGCTGCTTGGATTCTCTCCGTTGTCTATCTGCCCAGCCTCTGCCTCTCTCTCTATCTCTCTCTCTCACTCTCTCTCTCTTTCTCTCTCTCTCTCTCTCTCACTCTCTCTCTCTCTCTATCTCTCTATCTCTCTATATACATGTCTCTGCCTCTTTCTCTGGCCTATCCGCCAATTTCAAGTAGTTTTACAGCCGCAACGAGCCAACTGTAGCTAATATTGTAATTTTTCACCATAACGATGCATTTTAAGAGTCTGTTAACTTTATGCAACGAGCTGCCAAGTTTAACATATCTAAAAATATTTTATATCAATGAATATAATATCAAGGAATTTTTCTATTTCTAATATATTTGTTTATTACATCTCAACTTTAAGTATTTTTTTTTTTAAGGAATACGCTTTTTTTCTTCACTTATGCAATTGGAAATTAATTAATAAATTCACTTTATATTATATATATATTTGTTATTTCATATTTAAATATTTGATGATCTAATATAAGACTAGCAAATTTTGTAAATAGTAGAAAAACAATTTGAATAGTTTTTAAAAAATGTAATTCATATTCTCAGTCAACCTTGATAGTGTATAATAGTCTTCGTTGTCTTCTGGTTATTTTAATGCTATTTTTCTTGTTTTTTCCTTGGGTTTTTTTTTCATTTTTTGGTGCTTTGCTTTCTTTCAATGGCTTTGGTTTAGTGCTATTACCATTTCTATTATTGCAGCCATTATCTGGGAAAGCTTTCCACGTCGTTGAACGGCGTTTTTTAATTACTTTTGAGCGGTGTCTGTTGCAGGCGTTTGTATCATGCGTGTTCATCATGCAACTGAACCAAAACTTGCAACAGCATTGCGACCTGGCCTGCTTGCTAAATCACGATCCTTTCAACTTTCAGTTGCATTTGCCAGTTGCCTGTTGCAAGTTGCCAGTTGCAGTTGCAAGTTGCCAGTTGGCAGTTAGCTGATGCTGATGTGCTAAACGTGCTGCAGTCATTTTGCCAAACGATTGTCGATCATGAGGCACTTAAAGTTGCAGTTAGCAGTTTGCCACAAACTTGCTGCAATTAAAGTGCGGCCTAAGTAGTTGCTGCTGTTATCAGGTGGCCATAAATACACGCTGACAGCTCAGCCGCAAGTGTCAAAATGCCTGTCAAAAACGCCACCCACCACATGTCGAATCCACCATCCACAATTCACAATCCACAATCCACCAAGTTGATCATCAGGCGGCAGTCAACAGTTGCTGCCACATGTGTCAAAATTGCCGCGTAGATTTATGAAGTTGCCTCAGTGGTTGCCACTTTTTTTTCGGTTTTATTTGGGGCCAGGCAATAATCGGCAACAGCATCTATAATAAGGCAGCTGTCGGCGAGACACTTGAAATATGTGTATCTTGCAGATACAAAAAGCCGCACGTTGCATGTCTGTCTGTCGATGGCAGATTGCATGCATGTGCGTGTCTCGCCTGAGTTGCAATAAACTATAAAATCAGTTGCTCAATGCACTTTTCAATTAAATCCAAACAAGGTTACCGCAACTAGTTGCGACTAATTTGAATTTGTGTCTTGGCCAGGTGTCAAATATCCAAACTGGGTCAACTCCAATGAACTTCTAAACTGAATTAATCACTTCAAAGTACAACAACAACTCCAACTTGACCTGTACCCATTTTTTTTTTTTTCTTTCAGTTTGCCACTTTCTCAATGAAAGTCGCTGCGCATTACTCACAGTTAGTGCACCAGGTGGCAACGTGGCAAGTTGGCCAAAATAGCAAACATTCAGCGCTCTGGGGCTTGGCCAAAAAGTGCTTTGAGCAATGCGCGATGTGAACTTTAATGCTACAATTGACTGACAGTCGTTTGTCGCACTTGTCGTGCCGACTATTTGCACAATGCAAACAATTTGAGTCCCAGCCACAAACAGATCTGACTCACGTTCATTTGAATATCTTTTAATCAGACTTAGGGGTGTGTATTTTCCAGACAGTAAGCAGACGAGTATAACTAAAAGAAAAGATAAATAAAGTGTGGTATAGAACTTTCTGTTAACTACTTTATTATTATAATATGTGAAGTTGTTTTTAAAAGTTTGCAAAAGTATTGTGCATTTAATTGACAACTTCTTACATATTTCTAAAACTAAAAATAAAGTAAATTTTAATAAGAAACACCATTTAAGATCACAGTCATTTTATATAAATATAAATATAATAAAAAAAACAATTTATTAAACGTATTTCAATTTAAAAAAAATTAATTCTATACACTTTACAAAAATTAATCAAAAGAAAAATCGTATTGTTAAGTTTGAAATATATTTTTATTGCTAAAGCCTTTGACCCAATTTAAGATCACTGCCAATTTTATATAATTAAAAAAAAAATTCTCTTTAATGTATTCCCAATTATATAAAATTAATTCTTTAAATATTCCAAAAAATAATCAAAGGAAAGAATCAAATTTTTAAGTTTGAATTATATTTTTATGTTAAAGGCCTTGACTTAATTGTAATAATATTGTTTTGACTAATGATGTTTCGACTTATACTAAAATTGATTTTAATTGAATGTATATTATATCTGAATTTATTTTATTTATTTTACTTATTTTATTTCAACCAACAGAAGCTCTTCATTAAAAATAGTTTTATATTTTCAGAATATTTGACAGCTTTTTCTGGCCAACAAACACAGACAGTTTGTCACCCACTTTCGCTTGCAAATTGACTCGTTTTTGGCGCATTCGTTTTAGTTGCTCTAAACGCTTAAATGTGTTTACTAAATTCCACTTAAAATTAGCCAAAGGCCATGTTAACCTTCATTGCTGTTGCTGCTGCTGCTGCTGTTGATGGTCGCACTTTATCATCATTTTACACTTTTACACAGCTTAAATTAAATTTGCGTGGCTTTTGCTTGCTCTCCCCTGTTACCCCCTTCTATTCACCAAGAGTGTGACTCATCTGCAACCGGAATTTGGCTGACAGGCAACGCGACAGCGGGCGGTGGGAAGAGGGAAGGGGGAAGAGGGAAGCGGGAAGAGGGAAGAGGCAGCGGGGAGCGGGCAGTGTTGGCCACATGTCAAAGTCGAGCACCGGGAGAGCTGAGTAAAGAGAAAAAGTTTTCTATTCGCAACTGAAGAGTTTTCTGTGAGCAATTTGTTGGCGTGTGTGGCATGAATGGTGACGGCTAGTAAGGGAGGAAAGAAGGGAGAGGGGGTGGGGGTAAGGGGTTAGCTTGAGCATTAATTAGGTCATGCAACCCGTGGACAACAAAAGCAAACACTCGACGACTGTTGACAGTTTGGCAAGGTGTGCGATAACTTTGACATTTTGCAGCTGTGAGCTGCCCCACGCAAAAACAACAACAACAACAGCAACAACAGTTGCAACTGCAACATGCATCGCCGCTTGTGATGTGCGCTGACAAGCGCCGCAGCGTGTACAACAGTGCGTATGATTTATATCTCGAGACGCTGCAAATTGTGCAAAATGTCACAATTATGCACAAAGAAAAACTAAAACAGCAACAGCAACTAAGAAACACAAAAACTTAAAATGTGTTGCATAACTCAAAAAGTAAGCTAGTTAGTTGGAGACGCCACAACGCTTCGCATTGTTCGCCAAGAGATTGACATTTTAATTGCGGTTGCCCGCATGATATATGAGCAGCAATTGGCTTTGGTTTTGGTTTTCGTTTTCATTTTGGCCTGGCCAACAGAGCCGTTCCCATCAAGCGAGACACAGTCCAGTTGGCCATATGTTGGCACTGCCAATTAGACATCGCCAGTTGCCGCTGCCACGTAAATTAATTTAATTATGTCAATGCAAGTTACCTTGAAGCCAACTGCAACTGCAACAGCAACTGCAACAACAACAACAACAACAGCAACAACAACTGCCACATCGACAGCGACGTTGACGTTGTCTTAGCTGGCTTAGTTTATTTGTCAAGCGGTGTAAAATGGCGTAAACAACATGACTCGGATGCCAACAGCAGCTGCAGCAGGAGCTTGTAGCATGCAACGTGCCAGGGCTGCAAGATAACTCCCCCAAGACATTGCCACTTACATGATAAGATGGCACAACTGTTGCTGAAAACTAAAGCAGCGACAAGTTATACAATTTATGGTGTGTAGAAATACGATTTTCTCTCTCTAAAAATAATAATCACAAATAACGATATTTTGATAGACTTTTAATAATAAAAGCATCCTCGTGTTGTAATAACTGATGAAATAATTTAAGACAAAATATATTATCAGAGTAATAATTTTAATTTTCAAATTAGAAATTAAAAAAAAAATCTTTAAAAAAATGTATATTTTTAAATTTTATTATAAAAATTAATTTTGTATAATATTATATTTTATATTAAAATGGATATCTATTTATTATTTCTTTATATTGTATTTTATCGCAAAATAAGATGTAAAATTATTTATAATGATAAAAATACAAAATAAAAGTTTGTTTTGTTTTGGGCATTTTGCCCTTCGAGTGGATAATATTTATCAGTTTTGGTTTTTGTTAAGCTTATAATTCTTATTAATTCTCATTAATTACTAAATGGTATAGTGTTAAACATGCAGTGCTCCCTTTCAGACTGTTCATTTAGTTCCATTACTATTCTTTCTCCCCTCGTTTGCTGACAACTTTTGTAGCATTTTTGTTGCTGTGCGGCGCTTTTGTAATTAATCAAACCAAAGCGCATTGACAGCGTGTAGACAGAATGGCGAACATGCAGCTTAAAGCCCAGTCAAAGTCAGTGCAAATGTCCATAGTCCTCAGTACTCACTCCTCAGTTCACAGTCCAGTGCCCACTGTACCGTCTCCCCTTGTCGCATGTGCAGAGAATTGAACTTTCAACTTTTGGGCAGTGCTTTAAAATGAATCCACAATGTCATTGGCCAGTCCGGGCAACATCAATGCCAATGCCATTGTGTGGACAGGCGAGGCATAAAGGTAAAGTTGGACTATAAATTCAAGGAGGAGGCCTGAAGGCCTCGTGAAAATAAATGGTTTGGTACTATCGCACTTGGCATCAAAATAAATTTCCACCTGTGCAATTGCAAATTGCAGTGATACCTTCTCGTTGTCTTTTCACTCAACGCGAAAAACGCAACTACTGACATACAATTCGAGGTTTCCTTTTGGGTTCCTCGGCTGTGGCAACACGCTGTGGCACCACCAATTATATAGCAATTTCATTGATCTCATTGAGAGCCTTGCTGGACCCGTGCTGGACCAGCCCTCCAACTGGACAGTAAAATTAACTTAAAAAAATAAAAAAAGCGAATGCTGTTGCTGCTGTGCAACGCACAACTAAGTAAACTACAGTAGAGTCTCAATAAACTGAACGAAACTCAATAAACATAGGGCAGACGCTAGTTATGAAGACTAACTTGCGATCTAGCGAAGCTTGACTGTAATGCCAAACAGTTGAAATGTAGCTTAAAAATGTCTTTAGTGTATCTTGTAGATGCTGTTGCTGCTGTGGCACTTCAAAGGAAAACGCAGTACGTGCAATTATGCGCCACGTTGCACGTTATTAGAAGTGAGTCGCCGAGACGTTCAAGTCGTTCAAGTCGTTCAAGTCGTTCAAGTCGTTCGACTCTCTGACTTGCTGATGTCCAAGCCGACATTTGATTGCCATAGCTGCGTACATGCCGGCGATTAACGGCTGATTAGACAACCGGCCGCAGATTGAGATAGATATGGACAGGGCACGAGATTGAAATGTATCTGCAGTGTGTGTATCTATTACGAGACCCTTTAGATGCCGATGGGTTCGTTGTAATCTATATACACCTAGACGTGACTCTTATGTGATACATACATACAGATTAATATTTTAATTACCCATCTAAATGTCGAAGTAGATTTACAGATTTGCAAATGTTAAATAATTTTAAAAATGTTACCAAAAGATCATCTCAAAAACTGTCAACTGCTTCACTTTCAAGTGATTTATATTTCCATTTTATGAGACATTTTTCAAACAAATAGCAGCCCATTAAATTACTAATTGATTGAGTATCTGAAGTGCATAAGAACTTAATTTATCCGGTTTCCGTTTCGGCATCAAGTATGATATCATCTATTATAGAGCCAATTGCATATGGGAAAAACATTTGCTGGCACTTAAAATGAAAATTTATTGTATCCAAAGCAAATAATTCGCATAAATCACAAAACTGATAGAGCAAATTTGGGTCACTAGGCAAACGGTCTACTTAAATGGAAAAACACACTTCAAATATATTCAATGGAAGGGCGTGTGGCAAATAAAATTTCCTCATTTTTCCACATCACTGAGATATAAAAAATATAACAACCACAAAACACCAACAGAAGCTAAAAATCTAAACAAAGAACTAAGGCAAATAATTGGAAAAAAAAAGATTTGAATAACTTGCACAACAATTATCAAAAAAGAAACAGGAAAAATAGGAAAATGAAATAAGATAAACACACATGAAAGACAAACGTAAAAAGGCAACAATTACAAATTCAATTGAATTCAAAAATCAAATCGAAATGTAATTTTTTTTTTTTTTTTTTATCTGTGAGATGCATAAAGGGAAATACATATGTGTATGTACGTGCCACCGTGTCTGCAATGTTCGATTGAAGCGTTAATGAAAAAGTTTCACTTTTCTCTACGAATTGAAAAAGTTGTTGTTGCTGCAGCAAAATAGAAAACCACTTGAGCTACTTTTAACGGCAGCAACAAGGCAACAACCGACATATACAATAATTATTACGATCAATTTAGATGCAGATTGCATGCGGCATGCTTCATGCGGCAATCGGCAGCTTCAGCGGCGCTGCAGTAATTGAGGTGGGGCTGCCCCAACGCCCACCACACACACACTAACAAACACACTCACACTCAGCGCGCACACAGATACGAACACAGATACACAGATACATTTGTATATCAAGTGGCACGGACTTGATTGTTGTTTTGCTTGTACTTGCGGCCAGCTGGTGTTCGAACATTTCCATTATTTCCATTCCGATCTGGTGTTTTGTTTGCATACCAAAAAGGCAGCACAGCAACCCGAAAACATTGTCATAATAATTATAAAAGTGGCCTCAAGTGAAAACGCCTCCGCTTCGGTCTGTGCAGCAATTAGGCAGCCGCTTCGAGACTTGCAACCAACACAAAAAGCAACAGCAAGCTATAAGATACATTGTAATAGATATATCTAATATACTCGCACATACATATAAACTAGCGGTTATTCAAGACTTGGCAAACAGTAGCCAAGATCAACAGGCTTTTATTGTCGTTCACCCTTTCAATTCTAATGGCAAAAATGAATCAGCAATTGAGCAATTTCTAGTCATCAAGATGTTGTTTTTCTGCTGCAGGGTTTTGTTTCATATCTTGTAAATATCATTGTAAATACATTCAAAAGTGATTCATATATTAATAAAGTCTGTGTAAGAAACCTAATTTAAATAAATTTAAAATATTTCCAATTATTATTGTAAGTAAATGATCAACTTTCTTATTAATTTTTGTTGTAGCAAATAAGGTTTATACTCTTTTTTAGACCGCATAACATGATATCGTATATCATTCTTTTGCTTTCCAGTTTCAATTTGCTTCACTTTAATCATCAAGTAGCTTTGATACACAACAAACTCAACCAGTAGCTGCTGTTGATGTTGATGTTCATATCATGGGGAAAAACTCATTAGGAGATGTCGAAAGAAATGCTTGAAATGTAAACAATGCACTTGATTAGTAATGTAAAGGCAATAGACGGCTGCAATTACTGATAAGACACGGCTAATTAGCTGCTACACTGTGCACTGTGATAAGCAAATGCAACTTGAAAGATAAACACACAAAGAGTGCCTCTGAACGGTTTCTTGCCCCATTCAAGTGGCAGCACTCAGCTACACGATCCGTGTGCCATTTACGTGTATCTCACAGATACAATCTACAAATTGCTCATATGAAGATTAACGGCTTATACAAAGCTCGTATTCTTCCCATTTTTAGCTCATTTTGGCACTCGGTCGCCCAGCAGTCTGTGAGTTAATGTATAAACAATTTAATTCGATTGAATGCATCCGGTGCGACCATGAAAATGAAATTAAAATTGAAATGCAAAGAATAATGAAAATGAAAATCTTGCTTTTTTTGGACTGAGGCCGCCCGCATCGCATTCGCTGTGTTAATTGTAAACAGAAAATCTTAACGAAATTAATTTTAAAGTGAAATTCTTAAGACCTGCACGCGGGGTATTTATGAAAATTAATGTCAAGTCCATTTTACGTTTAAAGTCAGTTTACAAAAGCCACAAAACCCACAAAATGACAAGCGGAAG
This sequence comes from Drosophila falleni, assembly GCA_035045575.1. NCBI lineage: Eukaryota > Metazoa > Arthropoda > Insecta > Diptera > Drosophilidae > Drosophila > Drosophila falleni. The sequence continues at coordinate 1,089,886 of JAWNOV010000089.1, read as the reverse complement.
TGAGCTGTACTCGAAGCTCTCCGGCTTTCCCGGTTCTTCAGCATTTTCTGGGCGGAAACTGCAGCTTTGCCAGCCACAAACTGACCCAATACAGCTCATACATTTTTAATTTTTCATTTTCTTTCAAACGGATTTCAAATCGATGCCTTTCCGAAGACAGACACAGAAATACACTTGCGAGTGGTTCCAACCGCAGCACGTACAAGTATGCTTGGTACACTGAAAAATATAAGCCCTTTAAAGTCGATGCTGAAAATATTTAAGCATTTCTATAAATCAATTTATCTTATATATATCATCTGCACTATCATTTTGTTCATGATTTGGTCTCTAAATTGATTCTGCATTTAAATTTTTATCATCTAGAAAATTTGATATTTTTTCGATTTTTTACCAAATTTTCTATACCTACCCCTTGACATTTTTTCAAAAACTTTGATCTCTCATAACTTCATCAAAAATTAACCGATTTTCAAGCGGAAAGTCATTTTGTTCATGATTTGGTCTCTTAATTGATTCTGCACTTAAATTTTTATCTTCTAAAAAATTTGATATTTTTTCGATACTTATCAAATTTTCTATACATACCCCTTGAAATTTTTTCAAAAACTTTGATCTCTCATATCTTCATAACTTTTATGGTCAGACAAAAGAAATTATCTCAATGTTTTGCAAATCATCAACTGATTTTTATTGAATTATTCTTATTCTTTAATCAGTCTCTGAAACTAAATTCTAGATTAAGGCAAAATATCTTTATTAGCTTTAAAAAATACTCGATTTAATCTGTCATTAATTTTCCCAACTGATCAACTTATTTGTCTTAGTGTATTGAGATTTTCGTCACACCAGGTGGCGCTTTAAGGTTTGGTCATAAAAATTGAGCTATTAAATAATTTCTGTCACATAAATTTGCTTTTATTGTTTATTTCCGCTATACCTGTTGGGCCGTACCCTCTGTTTACGTGTGGCAACAATACAATGAGGCATCTTCCCAGCTAATTAGCGTCATTATGCACAATTTTAGATATTTACTTATGATGATGGCCCTTTTGCTTGGCACATTTCCATTGGCTGTTTTGCGCTGCATTTTCCACTTAAGTCAAATGTTGAGTTGATTTTTTTGTCACTTTGTATTTGTGTGTTAGTTTGTCAGTTTGTCAGTTTGTTTGTTTGTCTTTGGCGTGTGATGTGATTCATTTGCATGGTACTATAGTTGACCCCTCTCTGATCTATAAGCTGCGACTTTGATCTTTATTGTCTTTGCAATTCCCTGGCTCTTTTGATGTTTTATTGTGTGTGGCAAAATAAAACTCCACTTTAGCTGCAACATTTGTCTATCGGATTTGGTTTTCTTCTTTCGCAATTTGCGGTGGCGTCTTCCAGCAAAAAGAAAGCCATCAAAAGCGTAATTTATTTTGTATAGAAGTTTATGTCTTACCCTCTCGGAACGCTCTTTCAACAATTTGGAAGTGCAACACGCAACAAGTGTCAACTTTGGATATGTGAGTTACTTGCGTGGAAAGGCGGCATTCTACCTTTAACTTTGCCTCTATTATACGATGACAATAAAAGCAGGAAAAAACAAAAAGTCGGTTAGGCCAACTGTCTGTCTATATAATTGACAGGTCGGACTACCTCTCCCCAACCCCTCTCCGCAACAATTCCCATACCCAAACCCATACACTGTCCATCCATCCGTCTGTCCGTCCGTCTGTCTGTTTGTTTGTACGACTTTTTTCTCACCCTAGTTTGATGGCACCGTGCACACGTTCCAGGCCAAGCCCAAACCAATCTGTTATCACTGTGCACAGAACATACCAAGGAATATACCAAACAAACTAAAAAAGATACTGTCACAAATCGTTGGTCGCGTAAAAAATCATTTTTAAATATTTATATTTCAATGGAATGCAATTCGCAGTGTTATATTTTAAGTTGATTTCTCGTTGTATTTAATGTTTGCTCCGTTCCTTCTGTCACGACCGAGTTCTGACATATTGACCCATCCAACATCCAACAGTAAACATTACGCCCCCTTTACCCCGTTGCAGTTATTTTTTCATTTGGTCATCAATATCAACGGTTACTCTTATTATTTGTTTTACTTCATGTTTTTTTCTTAAATCTCCGGGGCTGCATTTCGCTTGTGCGTCAATAATAGCCACAGTAAACACGGCCATGTGCAACATGCAATATGCATGCAAAAAAATATGGAACATTAAATACAAATACGATAATATATTTAAAAGATTTTCCAACTTTTTACTTGATGCTATATACGTGCTTCATACAAGTTTTTCCTTTGAAATGCTTTAAATTGAGGTTGCAACCTTTTATTGCTACTTGAGATCAATTAGGTCAACTCTCTTGAGAAGAAGCTCGTACAATATTAAGATATAGTGTTGTTTATCTTTAACTTAAAAAAAAAAAAATTTACTGAAAGATTTAATACTATTTACATATATAGATACTTTTTTCTTTTAAAATTATAAATATTTGAGTTATACTTCAATTTAAGAGCTGCAAGATATACTCTCTTTTTCTGCGTATCTGAAAGATACAGTCGACTGATATAAATTAAATTCCAGAGATTACATACAGATAGTTAAGAGTCATCAACTTGTAGCTTACTGGTTACTTATCTCAGCTATCATGTCAGCTGAGCTTAAGGAAGCCAACAAAATATTTATTTTTTTATGAAAATCAGGCCAATTAACTTCTTTCCGCTTACTCGATTCACTTTTTCTTTCTCTTCCACCAGCTTCGATTGCAGTATACATTTTTGTTTAAATGCATTTCCGCTGATGTGTATGTGTGTGTGTGTGTGTGTATGGCCTGTGTAACAACAATAACAACAACAGCAATCTGATGTATAAATAAACAGCAGTGAACTGAACTTAAACAAACCATTTGTCGTCATTTCACCCATTTCAGTTCGATGTGACGACGCATTGATTACAGGCGCATTTATGTCTGCCTCAGTTGCTGCCTCAGCGTCTGCCCACTGACCCTTCTTCTTGCCCCTGCCCCTGCCTCTGTACCCCTTTGTTGGTTATATATACTTAACACAGAAATCAAAAAAATACAAAATAAAAGAAGAAACTGCCGTGTCCATAACTGATTTTCCTGCGTTGCATTGCGGTGCATTGGATAAGATCGCATACATAACTCATTACAGCGTAAGCGATATGATAGAGACGACAACGACAACGACGACGACGATGATGACTTCAATGTGACTTACTATAGTATAGAGCATAGAGTATAGAGTATAGAGTATAGAGTATAGAGTATAGAGTATAGAGTATAGAGTATAGAGTATAGAGTATAGAGTATAGAGTATAGAGTATAGAGTATAGAGTATAGTGTATAGTGTATAGAGTATAGAGTATAGAGTATAGAGTATAGAGTATAGAGTATAGAGTATAGAGTATAGAGTATAGAGTATAGAGTATAGAGTATAGAGTATAGAGTATAGAGTATAGAGTATAGAGTATAGAGTATAGAGTATAGAGTATAGAGTATAGAGTATAGAGTATAGAGTATAGAGTATAGAGTATAGAGTATAGAGTATAGAGTATAGAGTATAGAGTATAGAGTATAAAGTATAGAGTATAGAGTATAGAGTATAGAGTATATATATAGAGTATAGAGCATAGAGTATATAGTTATAGGAGTACAAACTGTGTAACCTTAAGGAAACTAACTCTCTTTAACTTATCATCATATAGGACTTTTCAGACTCCCAACATATGCGATTTTTATGCGAATACAATTTAAAAAATAATATATATTTATAAAATATAATATATAAAAATATTTTAATTAATACTAAAATTCAAATATGTAACAAGCATAAATTATTTAAAAAGAATACATAAGAGTATACAAAAGTCAGCAAAACTCACTTATAACTTTCTCGGTTAATATGCTCTTGTTGTCAGATGCATTTGGGGATTTGTTGTTGCTGCTGTTGTTGTTGTTGTCCTCTGGTTGCTGATAATATGATTCGTGTCCAATGCGATATGAGGCGTCCCATTGACATCGTGGCAATCTGCGCACTCTGCGGCTCGCGCTTCGATTCCGCTTCTCGTTGGTATTGTTGTTATTATTTCACATTGCAGTTGTTTATGTTGTTACATAGATACTACAAATACTCACACACACACACACACACACATTGGAACACATTTATATGTACACATACAAATACAAACGCACGCGTTAAGCACACAATTATGCAGACAGTCAGGCATTTGGAATTTGCTGGGTTTTGGGTTTTCAATCTGAATCTGAGTCTGGGTTCGAGTCTGGGTATGTGTCTGGTTATGGGCACCGAACTGTCAACTTCGACAGCTCCATTCTACACCGAAATTAGATAAACAAACAGAGCGGCCACATTCAATAAACAAACACAATACTTTGATTGCACTGCACAAACGTAAATACCTACACACGTATATATATTTATATATATATATACAGACTTGTACGTAGAAACGCATTAAGTCATATTAAAGACCACATCAAGAATTTGGACACTACTCTTAAAAGGGGGTGCTTTGCTATGATAACGCAATATGTGACACCTTAAGAGATATATTTTGTAATTGATAAAGTGTAGAAAAACTATTTTTCATAAAAAAATAAAAAATGATAAATATTGCATTTACAAAATTCTCTAAAAGGGTATCTATTAGTTGGTTTTATTATATTTATATAAATATTCCTTAAAGTGCAAATATTTCAATAACAAAAATTTACTTTTCTGAGAAAATGGAATGGTCAAAATACCGATAAGTGCAACATAAATATCAATAACACACAAATAGTTGCTTACATAAAAGTAGGCATACATTAAAATAAAATATACATGTTATAAATTCTGTCATTTTAAATTTCTCACAAGCGGTGTTATTGGATCTCTGACAAGACACTCCGATTTTATTGACTTTAAAAGTGAATGTATAAATTACAGAGTAATATACAAGAGGCAATTAGATGCTTAAATAAATCAATTATTTTAAGAGCCGGTTAAAAACTGAATTAGCATTCTAAAAATTGCTGACAATAAATGCAATAATTTAATGGATTTATTGTGTTAAGCTATTTATAAAGAAATTACAATTGATATCTATATATAAAATAAATAAATTCAAATTATATTATAAGAAATAACGTTTTATTAATATATAACTAGACGGCCGGTGCTACAGTCGAGCATACTCTCTATATTCGAACTCGTACTTCTTCCTCAGTTTCTCTTTGTTTTTCTTACCCTCTCTACTACTGCTAATATAAATACTACTATAAATATTACTCCTCCCAGTCCCTCTCCCAGGCTCCGCTCCCAGTCCCTCTCCCAGGCTCCGCTCCCCGCCCTCTCCCAGTCCCTCTCCCAGTCCCTCTCCCAATCCCTCTCCCAGGCTTAAATAAATCAATTATTTTAAGAGCCGGTTAAAAACTGAATTAGCATTTTAAGAATTCCTGACAATAAATGCAATAATTTAATGGATTTATTGTGTTAAGCTATTTATGAAGAAATTGCAATACCTATATATCAAATAAATAAATACAATTTATATTTTAATAAATAATGTTTTAATTATATGAAAACCAAGTTATAACTAAATTACTTGCTATTAAAATACACATATAAAATGTAATAAATAACTTACACTTAATCTAGTTAAGTCTTTATCAATATGTCGACCCATATTTATTCAACGAGAATTACCAGATTATCACCTGCATTTACTTTGTTATCAATTTCCACTTATCATGTACGTGCCACAGATCATAGAGATAATGTTCTCTATGGAGAGACCTCATCTATAAGTCAAGGAGTAAATATAACATGAACATGGTTGTAAAGCAACTGTCAGATATCCTGTAATCAGTCTTAATTGATGTTAAAGGTTAGAAAAATCTTAACTATATATTATAATTAAATTAATTAATAATAAATTAATATAAATAAAATTAATTAAATTATTTAAGCAGAAATTTGTCAGATATTTTGTCTTTGTCAGTTTAACTTTACAGACTGAGGAATCAGGAGTCCATTTGGTTTACAGGGTATGCAAAAGCATTTGGTCTTAACAACCATCCTAGATGCTCAATTATAAGTCGCATAATTCTCTGTAATATTGAAAGACAAGTACGAACTTTTATGAGTCAAATGCAAAACTGTAACAATTGCATAGACTTGAATAGTTTTGCAATCATAATAATAATAATAGCAGCTGCATGGCAAATCAATGACTTAAATGTTGGCTTGAAACGATATGAAATTGCCATTTGAATACGAATACGAATACGATTAGATTGTCGGATCGCTCGATTATTGGTTGCTTTCTGCTCCCTGGGTGGTCGATGGGTGGGCGTTGAGCTCAAGTCGCTGGCTCTAAAAATCTTAAACGATAAAATATTTAAAGAGCAGTCGAGCTGAGTTGAATAAAGTCGAATAAGTCGAATAAAGTCGAGCCGTGGGCGTAGTCAGATATCAAGGAGTCTGTGTGCAATTTAGATAAGTATTATGACATATTTGACACTCTTTCACTCATGGCCAAACGATTTCGTATTTATTTACTGAAAATGAAAAGCAAAATGAAAATTGTGAAATAGCTGTGAAGTTGGCTGGTCTGTTAGCCTGGCCAGGACAGCATGGAAGACGGCTTAGTATAAAAATCAATGAAATGCAATTACTGCAAATGCATTGCCAGACAGTTTCAAAAGAGGGTCTCCAGGGGGGGAGGAGAGACTTGGAGTAAAACTTGACTTTGCTCGTTTATGATGCAATGCATAAACCGAGCACATAAGTACATTATAATAACAATTGTTGTTATTGTTATTGATAAAAAGAGCGTGTGGATGCAAAGACACATACGCACAGTACTCACACTCACACTCCCACTTACACACATGTGTGTGTGTGCGTGTGTGTTGTTTCTATAAGCCATAAGCATAACTGATAAGCTGCAATTACCTGCATTGATAATTTAGAATGTATTTTCATATAATGCACACAAAACCCCATCAAGAACAACAACAATAATAATCGTAATATTGTGCCACAAAATCCAAATGACATCTGTCGTTTCCGTCGGTCCTGTCTCCCTCCACCTTCCCCATCCCCTCCCCCCCTAACTCCCTTCTCTCCACTGAGCGGGTGTGTGTGTGTGTGTGTGTGCCCTGGGCGCACCCATAATTGAATAGCTCGGCGACGTGTGTGATTGCGGGTGTTTGGTTTGGTTTTCATTATGACTGGGTTTGGTTTTGGTTTTGGTTTGGTTTGGATTTGACTTTGGGTCTTGTCTGTCCTCTGTGTTATCCCCCCTTTTGTTTTCAATTGCATGTTGCATGTGGCAGCGAGTCATGACACTAACCTTACGCCTTGGCAGATCTCACGAGTCTTTCTCATTTGCAAGAGTTTAATTTGATTATCCTCTTAATGACAGGCAGAGAATTTTATGAAATTCTATTCAATCTGTAAGCTATATATGCAGTGTAATAAAAAAGTTCATTCATCTCGTGGATAGGAAAATAATTGTGGGAAATTATAATTAAATAATAGAATGTCATTCTCAAAAATTATTATTTATGTTTAATATAAAAAAAAAAACAAATTTAACATATATTTGGGTCTTTGTTGATACTGAAATGTATCTGTAGATTGTAAAAGTATCAAATAAATAGAGTTTTTCTTTTAAAATAATTTATAAAATATATGAGGTATATGTAAATTGCAAAACTAGATAGAAACTAGTCGGCCGGTGCTACAGTCGAGGCACCGCTCCCAGTCCCTCTCCTAGTCACTCTCTTAGGCCCCGCTCCCAGTCCCTCTCCCAGTCCCTCTCTTAGGCCCCGCTCCCAGTCCCTCTCGCAGTCCCTCTCCCAGCTGTTTGGTGTTTTTAGCTCTTATAGTTTCTGAGATCTAGGTGTTCTTTTAAGTACGGGGTCTAAAAATCGATTACTTCATACTTTCCCCTTGACGCTTTTCCAACAACTTTAAACCGTCATAACGTTATCAAATCTTAACCGATCTCCTTGCTTAATGTCAAATTTATCGTTATTTTGCTGCTATTTTAATTATGCATTAAAACTCTAATAATTATATTTGTTCTCCTTGTTAATTTTCTAGAATCTCATTTAAATACGATAAATCAATATGTAAATAACGAATAATTTAAAAATGAGTAAATACTTACAAACGGAATTAAATCTTGATACCTGCTACCCTCATCTGCAATGCAATGCAACTGACTTCCTCAGTACAACATTTGTACTTCCTATCAACTGCCAAGTTTTTCAATTTTCCAGCTTGTACTTTGTATTGGTCATATCTCTAATTTATATGAAAATTGCCTGCTGCTGCTGATCAGACGGGTAGATAATTTTTCCAATGAAAAACAAAACAAACAGAAATGTTTAGCAGCTCTCGTGCATTTCTGAGCAGCAGCAACAATCTTATCAAACCAAAAAAACAAAAAAAAACTCAAAAACTGACTTGAAGTGTTATGAATTATTAATAATAAATTACAAATTATTGCGGGGGCAGAAGTAACGAGTGAAAAATGGGAGAGGGAGCTATTTGAAGATACTGAATACACAACGCTAATGAAATTTCAATTAGCTTGTCATGTTGAAGGAAGTGACTGCAGCTATGCAACATTTATCTGTGAGTGGCAGCAACAGAAACAGAAACAGAGGGAATGATAGAGATAGATAGATAGAAAGGCCCATTCAGATGTTATAAAATCTTAACCCATTTTATATTGACAAGTGTAATTATGCGCACGACACAATTGCCATGTCAAATATTATCAAATAATTGTTAAGCCAATGCAAAGTTGCTCTGCCTCATGTTGCACACAAAAGACGCCCACGTGCAGCAACAGTAAATGCAGTCACGTTGCACTTTTGTCATCCTTTTGTACATGACACAAGCATAGATACAGATACATTCAGTGACACAAAAAGAGAGACAGAGAGAGAGAGAGAGAGGGTCAAGCGGGGCATTCCTAATGACATAAAGACGTGTTGGTGGTCCTTTTTGGACAATTAGTGCCTGGAGACTCTGCCTCTTATACAATGCACAGTGAGGCACCTGTAAAATACAACAGACCTGTAAAATACATGCATAATTTATGTCATATTTCTGTTGCAAGCGACTGACTAAAATGACTTTGTTATGCAACGTGCAACGTGCCTCTTAATAATATACATATACTCTTGTCTAAAGTGACAATGGAAGACAACGCTTGAGAAATATGAATTTAGTCAGAGAGAGAAAATCATTTGACTTTAAATAAGATTTAAATATTACTATAAAGTGAACTATGTATATTGAGTAATATAAATTTAGCCAGAGAGAGAAAATCAATTGACTTTAAATAAGATTTAAATATTACTATAAAGTGAACTATGTATATTAAATAACTAATTTTATTAAGATAAAATGAATGTAATGTGAACTTAAGAAATGTAAAATAAATAATATACTTAATAAAAATACATATTATAGTAAAAAGTCTAAGCAACACGATTTGATTTTTTTTATTATTATTATTTTTAAAAATAAATAAAACAAAATTTACTTAAATAATAAAAAGTGACAATTTTAGTTTTTATTTTTAAGTTGTCTCTAAGCGAGCTCTAATTAAATTATTGATACCTAGATTAGGGTGTTCCCTTTAAGAATTTTATAATTAATATTAACTTAGGTAGGCTGCAATGAAGAGGCTAAAAACATCAGCGAAACGATATATTTTTTTTATTTAAATACGTTGAAGACAAAATGCAATCCATAATTTTCTGGTTAGGGTATTTCATAGTTAATAATTTCGGAATTTCATTTACACATTACATATTTGTCTTTGTCTTTTGCAACTGTTTACAATTTTAGTCATTGATTGCCCAAAGTGCACGATGGTTCGTTAGTAATTTTTGATTGGGAAAAAATTATTTATGACTTTAGACTATTTGTAAATGCAAACACACGCACACACACTTAAGTGCTGATTCTTATTTTGTTGGTATTTCATTCTTTTTGCCTAATTGGAATTCATGCAATGGACATTTGCATATTGCTGTTGCTTGTTGGCCAAGGTACTTGACTGTTTGTTGTTGCTGTTGCTGGTTTCGTAACTGTATATTCATTTCGAGTGCCTAGAAAGGTTCTGCTTAATTGTGGCCACAACTCAACTTAATCATAAAACAGGCAGTCCATACCGGATTGGACCCTACACAATTCCTAGATCGTTTCGGGAGGTGTGTGCCAGAGGGGGGGAATGGGGTATACCCAATCAAGCATGCGCGTGAGTCGTTCCATCTTTTAGCGTTTGAACCGGCTGCTAACTGAATTCAATTACCAAAGTGCCTACTATATGCAAATAAGCCACAAGTGCACTTGACAAACGCACACACACACACACAATACACACTCGCATAAACACACTCACTCAATACGCATTGACCAGAGTTATAGATACAGATACAACTGCAGATTCATAGATACAGATACAGATACACAGCGCCAGTTGCTGGTTACAAATAAGTGAAGTTGTTGCACTCGAGCTACTGGCACTTGCCTCTAGCCTCCTCCAACCCCTCCTGCGACCCCTCGATCCCCTTTCCCCTTCATTCTCCCATTTGCTGGACTGAGGCCATGTGAAAACTCAGCGCCGTGCAGATAAAAAAAACCTTAATATAAGCATAATTAAGTTGATGATTTGTACAAAAAAGGAGACGAGAGAAATGATAAACACAAGTGGTTGCTGCTCAGCATTCTTTTGTATGTGTGTGTGTGCGTGTGTGTATGTGTGTGTGTGTGTGTGTGTGTGTGTGAGTGTGCTGTTGCACTATTTGCCACACTGTTACGCGTCTAGTACAGTAAGTACTCAGTAACAGCGCAGAGTAAGTCAAGTAGTTAATTTGGTTCCTATTAAGATAACATTTTAAAGAGTTTAAAAAGCATTTTAGTTTTAGGAAACACTTTAGATAAATTTTAGATTTTAGTTTTAAGAAACACTTTAGATAAAGTAAGTAAACGGTTTTTTAATATTGATAGAATTACTAATTTTGATAAGAAATCTAAATATATATTTCTTAGTGCTTATAAGAATAGATACATAAGTGATAGTGTTTCTTGAGTATTTGAAATAAGTTTATGGATTGAAGTCTTTAATCTCTATATAAAATTTTAAGATAACTTAAACTGTAAAAGTCTTATTTTAAATAATTATTGTTTAAGTAAAATTGTAAGTAATTACAAAGGTCTAACAATTAATGTGAACATAATTATATAATTAAAATTTTCCTATATGCTGATAGGCTGTTCCACTTCAGTCGTCACTCCGGATGCCCACTGTACTCTGCACTTGAAGTTTCAGTCACATCATAGCTCAGAATCTCAAGTTCTACACAGTTATGATGGGTTGCTGATGAGTTGTCCAACTGACTGTTTCGACTGCCAAAAAATATGTGTCGATGACGTCGCAGCAAGTTCAATGGACTGTATTGTTGGTGTTGGTATTTCCGTTGGCATAGCCCCAATGGGCACAACATCCATTGCATAACAATTAGCTGAGAAATTGCTGGTTTTCCATTGTACAAAGTCAACCAAAAAAGTCAGCCAAAAATAATAATTCACCAACATTCAAAATCGATGTCTTCATTAGGCATTTGTTGTGCCATATGTGGAAATGTAAACTGGAACTATGCTAAGTATGTATGTGTGTGTGTGTGTGTGTGTATTGTGTAGCTATTTTTGGTAGCCAACATTGTTAGTGTCTATATCGATAGCGAATTTATGCTTAATGAGCGTAGCGCTCAGTTTGATAACTCATTATGTCTAGAAACTGAAAATGAGGCTAAATTTGTTCCACATGATGTTCGCCTGATGTTGAAATACAAAAGTTCTGCTGTCTTTGATTTAAAAAAAAAGAGAATATCGGGCGAGGCAACTTTTTCATAAATAACTAAATCCAGTTTCTAAAAGCTGCTGCCTTTTGCGCAAAAGTCGACAGCAGATTTAAAATACAAAACATATAAGACTATGAAAAAAAATTAAGAAATACTCAGGCACACACTTTGGAGTTTATCATTGTAATGCAAATGAAGGAAGTGCGCATCTTTTGAACCCGCACTCCAACCCCGCCCACAATCACACAATCACACATTCACTCTCTCTCTCTCCCTCTCTCTCTCTCTCTCTCACTCCCACTCTCTTTCTCTGCATAAAACAAGGTGAGGTTGCAACAGCAACAACAACAATTTGATGCCGTGGGAAATGCTTGCCGCATGTGTTGCGAAAACGCCACACGGAACGCAGCTTGGAAGTTGCCTCAAATGTGGATATATAGAGGGGAGAGTAGTGAAAGATTGGGGGAAGCAGAACTACTACGACTCTCATTCTGTCAGTCAGTCAGTCAGCCAGCGAATGAATGGAATTGCTCTTCTCCTACAACAACAACTACAACAAAAAGGCTATGAATATGAATAAATCATTTCACGCAGATTGCCAAAGCTAAGAAAAATATATATATAAAAAAAAGAGAGAAAATAAATAAAAGGAAAAACATTCCCGTACACAATGTGCAAAGATATTTGTTGTATCCTCGACCTGCGAAAAGTCTGTCCTTTGACAATCAGCATCATCAAACGGAGTCAGCTTATTTCGATTTTGCCGGGTTGTCAACTCGAGCGAAAGAATATTGACAAAAGTTTATAAGTTTATTGCGCAAAATGATGTAAATAACTTTATTAAGTTTAAGTGTATTTTCTAGGTGCTGACAAATTTTTTAAATGCAATTTAAAGTTAAGCTAATCGAAGTATACATTTATTTAAAAAGGTTAAGCCTTTTTTTTAGCAATATCTATTTCGGTTTACATAATTTATAAGTTTGCATTTGATTTTTTACATTTATAATAAATAATTGATAGTTTTATTTAAACATACTCAATTCTTATTTGGTCGACTTTTCCAAATATATATAATATTATTAAAAATTCAAGCACTTTAACTATAAGCAACTATATTCAGGTTTGCCTACAGTAAATATTAATTTTTTTTTTTCTGTCAACTGAAGTTTAATGTGCTGTCAACTTTTCTAAATAATTTATATAAAACATGCTTTAAGAATATTTTGTTTATAGCTGTTAGTTATGTGAAACCAAATAAATATTAATTTTTATTTGCATCCATAAAGTAAATTAATAAAAAAAAAATACATTAGATATTTTATGAATGGTATGCCAACTGGTTTTTAGTTTTGGCTTTGGTTTACTTTGTAAACTGTATGCAACAATATCGCCCACGAATTAAGTGTACGGGTTTAACGTAAAAACCGCTTGTAACTATTTTTCAGGGCCAGACGAGACGAAAAATTAGTAGTTGAAACCAAAGTGCAACTGGGCAACAACTTTCGGAGCTCTGACCAAAGAGACCAAACCCAGACCGGCCAACTTGTTTTGCAGTTGTCTATTTATGCGCTTAGTGCAACTTGCTTTTTAACCCCACGCTGCCCGCTTTATCCAGCAACCTTTTTCAGTATGCAAATAGTAAGCTGCAGTAGTACTTCCTGCCCACTGACCACTGTACAGTGCGCACTGCCCACTGGCGGCTGCCACACTGAACCAGTTTCTGTGTATCGACCCAGTAAACCAACCCCTTGTTTGCATTTTTTATTAACAAACAGTCGAAATACCAAAAATACAAACAACAACAGCAAACAACAACAACAACTACAACAAAAAAAGGGCTATGCAAAATATTTGCTATAAATGAAAAACCCTTTACACTGATAAAAAAATATTCTAAAATCAAGATTTTGGTCTCAGAACTAAGATTTTTGGTCTAAAAAATGCGTCGAGAACATAAAAATCTTAGATTAAGAGAACACATCTTGATTTTAAGAACATCTTAAAATTAAAATCAAAAAATAAAATAAATAAAAATTATTTCTTTATATTTATAATTTTTTTATTTTTTTCTAATTTTGATTTATATCCTTTTTTATTCTGTTTTATTTTAGTAATTTTATAAATGTGATTTAAATTTGTATCAAGTGGGATTTGAACCGTGGCCTACTGCGCCACGGGACCAACATTTGTTTCATATGAAATAGTATCTATTTATACTTTTCTAACAATTTAAGATTTTTATTCTTAAATTAAGAGTTTAAGGTTTTTTAGATTAATAATCTTAGTTTTAGTAATTTGGTCTTAAAATAATCTTATTTTAAGAACAAATAATTTAAGATGAATGCTCTTGATTTTAGATGTTGGTCTTTTTTTTCAGTGTAGAACAAAAAAAAGGAGGCGGAGTCGCTTTACAAGCGTAGAACACGGCGATAAGCCAAAGGGTTAAGGCCACATACACAACTCAACCCTCAATTTATTGTTGTTGCTGCTGTTGTTGCTGTTGTTGCTGTTGTTTATGTTGCATGTATATACACCACGCATAATCGCTGTTGTTTTAGTGTATTAATTTTGGTTTTTAATAAAGCATAAATATTTGTGTTTGCGCTTTAGATCCTCCCGAGGGGCAGGAAATTCCCCCCCCAGGGTATGTTTTTATTGAAGTTTACCAAATCAAAAGTTACATTTAGAACCCAAACTTCAACTTCTACCCTTGGCTGCCCTGGGGCAATATTCATGTATATTGCATGTATGATTAGCTTTCATTACGATAGTGAGAGTTTAAATATGTCTGAAGTGGAGTAGTTAGACCCCGGGGTCTCATTACCAGTACTCGTACTCATTTAAGCCAGGCTATCCAGTTTACGAGGCGTTTATCTAATGCTGTCAACCGATATTAATTGCAAATTCCAGTTCCACATAAGCCTGAAATGGACGTACATTGGAGCTGTTTCTACCTTTTATGGCACTGCGATTTGCCTTACATATGCAGTTTGCATGTTTTAATTATTAAACAAATCAATTTGCCAACACATCGAGGCAAACGACGGCTTAATGGCATTTATACAATTTGTTGTTGTTGTTATATTTGCTGTTGTTGTTGTTGTTGTTGTTGTTATTGCTCCCCATGCAGTTTGCTGTCAGCGCTTTACAGTCTCTTATGCAAGTGCTCGACACAGCCAATTAAATTTGCATAAATGCATTTTTAATATTCTGCAATTTTTGTTCGCTGATTTTCTACTTAAAGTTCGATCATTAAGAAGCTTCCTTAATTTTGATTTTATTTAAATTTTCCTACTTCTTACCGGATGTTTGCCAAATGGCGAAAGGAACTTGATTAAAGATTCACTAGTTGCATTGTAATTACTTACACTTTACACAGATTTTCAATAGTTTTAAATTAATTCAAACTGATTGAAAACAGAATGTTTTATTATTAATGTGTATCTGAAAGTAAAATGTACCCAACTGTATTATATCCAAATTGTTTGTTTTCAATTTTAAAATTATAAACTCGAGTTAAAATAAAACGGACAAGTTAATTTATTATAGTTTTTCCAACATTAATTTCAAGTTTATTTCTTTTTTAATTGATTTCTCAAAAATATAAGGACTCTAAAGACTCAAAATATATGTCAATGACCTGATGTATGTAACTATTTTTAAGGTACGAGTAAATCGCAGTGGGAACTGATTTCTCCATTATGCCATTAAATTTGCTATTTGTTTATTGTTGTTGTTTTCCGGCATTTTATTGATTTTCAATTAGTTTGTTTCGTTTTGCGCTTTTGAGTTTGGCTTTGGCTTTGGTTCTGTTTCTGTTTCTGGTTTTTGCAGTTGCGATTTTGTTTCGTTGACTGTTTGTCTTTTATTCTGTCGCATTTTCCACTACAAATTGACATACTTAATTTGCCATCGATACCAATGTGTGTGTGTGTGTGTGTGTTTGCTTAAGTGTGTGTGTTTTGAATGCAAGTGAATTACATGAGAAGAAGTTTTGTACTCATAAAATATGCAATTTGCTGTTTGTTTTGCCAAAGCGCATTCAACGATTTGGCCAACGATTGCTGCTCGACTTTGGCAAGAGCTCTTGGCCGAAAGCATTGCCAAAAAAGTGTCAGGGTTAGACCAGAAATAGACACATGCCAATATGCTGGGGCCATAAACAAGCCAAGAGTCAAGAGAAATTGCAAAAAGGGGAGTCGGAGGGTTCAATTCAAAGTCTGTCTCTCCAATTCAGTGGTCAATATTGAAAGCCGCTTTAAAGTTTTAAATTACACTTGACGACAGCCAGCGAGGGTAGTTTTGTTGGTACTTCGAATCATTAAGCAACGTCAGCTGAAAAATAAAATTATAATACTTAGTCAGTTAAATGTTTACCAATATTCACAAGAATAAATAAGAAAAAATCATAAAAAAAGATAAATATGATCAATATTGCCAATAAATACTTATCAAACAGCCTTAAATATAAAAAAAGGTCTAAAAACGGAGCTTATTATATTCAAAAATTATGCAACATTTGAACAATTGGCGACAATGCTGGTAATTAATTTATAAAATTACTCATGTGGCTAAATAATGGATTTAGTTTTTACTTTATTTAACATTTATTTGGTCCTTTTGCATGGTTGTGTTGATGCAGTTACAGAAGCTTTTGAGTTCTGCGGTTTGTCGGGGTATAAAAATAAAATTTATGCTCTGGCAAATTGCGTATTAAATAAACGCGAGAAATGCCTTTTTGAATTTTAGTTTTACCAAATATTAATTCACATGGCAACAAAAATATAATACACAGTATAAACACAGTTATGCAAAGCGAACTTTTTGTGTTATTTTCAAGTGCATTTGGTATTAATTTATTTATAAATAATTATTTACAAGCAATTAACTTTGTGCATAGTTTTCATTACGTTATTTAGTTAGTTATGTATTTAGGGTTTAGTTAAAAGTTGAGGTTTACACGTAACGGACAAAGTGCCAATTAATTTAAATATCAAAGTGTTGCATAAAATGGCTTGTTCAACTGTTTAATATAGGTTTTGATCCAGCGAACAATTTAATTTTATTAAATAGTTCACATAAAGGATTAAGCAACTTATTAGTTTTTCTAGACGCTCTTTAAAATTGATTGCAAATAAATCACATTATTGTAAGCTTAGAATTTATCTGTTAAATGCTGAAAAGTAGATATCACGAATGCAATAAATATAAAACAAAAGGGTTGATTTTTTTTTTTAAATTTCGTTTATATTTTATAATGTTTTTATTTTTTTCATATATAGTTTTTCTTGCGTTTTGTAATTGTAGTAATTAATTTAATAATACATTTCTTTTAGTTAATTTAATTAATTTAGTTTATCATCATAATACATAAATACATTAAGTGTGCTAAATAATTTTCAATTTCTATATATTCGGATCCCGTTACTTGCTCTATATACACATATTTATATTAATTATTTAGTTATTAGCTTGATGAATTGATTACGAATGTTTCTTCTTCTATTTAGTTTACTATGGTGTAGATTTAAATTTAGATTTAGGTGTTGCCTGGCTAGAAACTAATAGCTACAATTACAGTTAGGGGGGCGTGACCTCTATATATATCTATATATTGTATATATTTAATATTTTTAATTAATATATCACATTGAATTTGAAAGTGTTTTTTGCAACATTTCTAGTAATTGTTATATAATAATGATAATAATAATAATAATAATAATAGTATAATAATAAGCCTATAAATATATGTTTTATGTATGTATATATGTATATGCGTGTGTGCGTGTGTCTGTCTGTGTGTGTTGGTTGTGCGACAACAACGATAAAACAACAGCAACAACAGCGAGACAACGACACTTGAACACCGAAGGCGCATGTGAAAAGAAATGCCTACGAAAAAGTCTTTTTCATTATATACTCTATGTATGTATATATATATATGCATATGTATTGTGTATGTGTGTGTGTTGCTTTTGTATCTTTTGCCTGGCGCGCAAGCGAGCGAGCAGCTTCAAGATGGCCGCCCTTGCGCAGGAACCGTTGAGCGAGTGAATGAGGGAGGAAGAGTTCTCTCTTCTCACGAGAGTGACAGCTTAAGAGAGCGAGAGCGCGAGCTTAAGAGAGCTTTTACACCAGGAATGCTTGGCCGCCGTTCTTATTGGTGCTGCCAGCTTCGACGCCAGCAGCTGCTTGTTGTTGTTGCTGTTGTTGTTGTTGCTGTTGTTGCTGTTGTTGCTGCTGTGCTGCAGCAGCGGAAGTGGAAGCTTGAGCCGTTGACTGCGTACTTGTGCTTGCCTGACTGAGGCCGCTGCCGCTGCGCAAATGCACTGGCGCTGCCGACGTCGCTGCCGCTGCCGCTGCCGAGGATGTTGACGCTGGCGCACGGAACTGCGGCTGCAGCAGACGCTGCTGCTGCTGCTGACGCGCCAATTGCTGCAGCTGATGAGCCTGCATCTGCTGATGTTGCTGCTGCTGCTGCTGCTGATGGGAGTGGGGATGGGGATGGGAATGGGGATGGGGATGATGCAGCAGACCGCTGGGCATCATTGAGAGCGCCTCGTGCTGATCGTAGGCGCTGTACTCCGACTCGATGCTGTGGTAAATGTGCTCGGAGGGGGGACGCATGGCCATGGCCTCCACCACTGGCCGCATGGGGCGCGGCGAGGGCGTGGCAGTTGTGGCGGAGGAGTAGTTCGCCTCCATGTCCTCGGTGCAGTAGTAGGCTGGGGGAGGAGGTGCCTGCCGGAAGATTAGGCCCGGCGAGACGGGCTGCTTGAAGCGCTCGTGATGATCCAAGGTGTAGTTGTTGCCACGCGGGGACAGCTCAATGGGAATGGCATAGCGCAGCTTCTCCCAGAAGTAGCGATCGCAGGTGAGCAGGCGATTCGATGGCACCGATTTCAAATAGGGCGCCAGTTCGGCGACATCCTCCGCCTCGCTGGACACGCTCGTCTCCTCGATGATGACCAGTTTCTGGGCGAGACCGCGCAGCGCTTCGTGGAATGCATTGCGGAACTCGACACGCTGCCACTCTGTGGCAAGCAGATGGCGTGTCAGCACCAAGATGATCTTCCTCGAGGCCCGTGCTCCCTCCACCAGCTGCAGATGACTCGCCTGGGGAGGCAGATCGCGTTGCTGGATGCAGAGACGGAAGGGCGGACGACCGTGCTCCAGTTCGGCGGCAATATTGCGGCAGACGAACTCGTAATCCTTCTCGGAGTGCAGAATGATGGCATCGTACAGTTTGCCCGCATCCTCGAACCTCGGCTCGCAGACCCGGACTCCATAGTGGGCAAAGAGCCACATGCGTACGCTCTCCCGGAAGACGAAGACAATGATGAGCACAACGACGAGGAAGATTAGCACTAGGACAGCAGCCAGAAGAGGCAGACGATAGCCATTGGTCAGATCCGGAGTGGAGCTAATGTTGCTGGCACTTGCATCGAGCAATTCAGAGCAATCTCCCGTTGGCAGCTTCTCCTGTCCAAGACCCATGAGTTCCAGTTCCCGCTTGATGCCCGCATCCACGCAGTAGATGTCTGCCACATCCCTGACAACCAGCGCATTGTCTGCCACAAACTGGACAAGTTCCCGCAGCTGCTGGCAACGACAGCTCCAAGAATTACGACCCAGAGTCAAACCCTGCAGATTGTTGCGGTATTGGAGATTGGAGAGCTGTTGCAGGGGCAGCACACTCAAACGGTTGTTGTCCAGTCGGAGGAGTTGCAGCGACACCAAGGGCTCCAATGTGGCATTGCCAATGTGCGTCAGCTGATTGCCCTGCAGATGCAACTCACGCAACAAAGTCAAAGAACGGAATGTCTCAGTCTCCAGAGAGTTGAGTTTGTTGTGCTCCAGATGCAGCACACGGAGATTGGGCAGCTGGGAGAGGCTGCCATTTTCCAGCGAGATCAGATTGGAGGCATTCAGATAGAGTGTGTGCAGATTGCGTTGCCCGGCCAACTGTGTGGCATGCAACACGGGAAAGTTGTTGCCATCCAAGTACAGCACATTGACATCCTGTGGCAGACGCGGTGGCAAACTAATCAAATCCTGTTTGCCACAGTCCACAATGTTGCTGGACCAGTTGACGTCGTGGAAGCAACTGCAGTTGTTGGGGCAAATCATCTCGCACTCGCAGCTCTCGTACTCGCAGCAGTGGCATGTGGCAGGGCAATGTGTATCGTACTTGCAGACAAAATCCGCCGGAGTCAGATGCGACAGTTGACGCAGTGGCGCCTGGCGACTGTGCGGCATGAGGCACTCAATGTTGCCCAGATCCACAACGCGCGGATGTTGCCTCGTTGTCAGATTATTAATCCTTTGCAGCCACTCCATGGAACAATCACACTCAAAGGGATTCCCGCCCAGATAGAACTCCGGCAGCGGCTTCTCCAGTGCCACAGGTGCCACACGGAGCGCATTCAGTGTCAGCTTGGACAGCACATTCGCATAGAGATCGACGCGTGCCAGACGCGTCTTGTCCACAAAGCTATTGGGCTGAATCTGGCTAATGATGTTGTTGTTAATAAACAACAGCTCAATGGAGTTGGGCACGGAGTTGGGAGAGATTTCCGTAATACGATTATGACTCGCATCCAAGGTGCTCACTCTTAGTTCCTCCTGCAGCTTGTAGTAGTTCCCCAAGGCCTCAATATAATTGCCATGTATGTCCAGCCACTTGAGATTGGAGGGAATGAAGGCGTAATCGAACCACACCAGATGATTCTCCGACAGATTCAACCAGAGCAGCGAGGCAAGTGTGGCAAAGATGCCATTGATATCGGTAAGAAAGTTCTTATCCAAACGAATCGCCTCAATCTCCGTGTTCCTATCAAAGGCGCCTCGCTCAATGCTCTGTATGCGATTCTTGGCCAGATTGAGGACACTCAAACGTGGCAGCTGCTGGAACATGCCCACGGTGATGTTGCCAATGCGATTGTCGATCAATCTCAAGCCCGTCAACTGATTCAGATTGTTGAAGGTGCCGTTCTTAAAGTCCGATATCTGATTCTCGCCCAGATCGAGGGTCTTAAGCATGCTCAGATCCTGCACTGCTTCAGGCACTTCCAGCAGCTGATTGGAGCTCAAGTCCAGCTCCTTAAGATCGGAGCAATTGCGAAACGCCTGCGACTCGACAATGCTAATAAGATTATTATTCAAAGTCAACTTGGTCAAGACATAGAGACCATTGAAGATGCGATTATCCAGAGTGTGCAGACGGTTCTCGGCCAGGTTGAGAGTGTGCAGATTGTAGAGGGGCAGAAAGGCGCCCTCCTCGATGTGACCAATGGAATTGTTGCGCATATCCAGAATCTGCAGAAAGTACAACTCCTTAAAGGTCTTGGCGCCAATGCGAGTCAACGCATTGTTCGACAGATTCAACACAATCAGGCGAATCAGTCCAGCAAATGTATTGTTGTCCACATGATGACTGGTCAGCTGATTGGCACTGAGATCTAGAACCAACAGCTGATCCAGACGATGCAGCAGTCCCTTGGGCAGATCATAGAGATCGTTGTGATGCAGATGCAACTCTCTTAACTCCTTGTTGCCGGCAAACGAATCAGCGGGCAGCGATTCCAGATGATTGTGGGAGAGATTCAAGACGCGCAGAGAACTCAGACCCGCCAGGGAATTGGGCGAGAGGGAGCTGATGTTGTTGTGCTGCAGACTCAGCGTTTGGAGGCGTCTCAGGCGGGAGGCGCCCCAGGCATCGGGCAGCGAGCGCAGCTCATTGTGCGACAAGTCCAACAGTTGCAACTCGGAGCCGCCACTGACAGCGCCATTGGGTGAACCCATGCACAGTTTCTCCGAGAAACCCAGATACTCTGCGGCACGTATGCGATTCTGTGTGAGATTTAAGAGTTGCAATCCCGGCATGCTGCACCAGACGCCCTCGGGAAGCTGCCGCAAATTGTTGTCGCCCAAGTGCAACTCGCTCAGCTCGCGCAGACCGTGAAATGACTGAGCGTGCAACTCGAGCGTCTTGCCGGGTCCCCACAGCGCATTGTGCGTCTCCACTTGGAGGCGCTTCAGCGACATGAGACCCTCGAAGGCATTCGCCGGCACACGTTGCAACTTGCAGGCATCGATGCGCAGCTCGGACAATTTTTGCAGCTTCTTGAATAGACCGTTAGTCAATTCGCTGGCGTGCAACAAATCGGCGCTGCACTGCAACTCAAAGCGATTCGCTGTCTCTGCCACCTGCAGATCCAATGTGGCAACATCCAAGGCGCGCACGTTGCACTTAATGTCCATTGTGGTGCGCACAAATTCCCAGGCACACTGCTGCGCATGCGTCGCTGCCAGCAGCAGACTGAGCAGCAACAGGCAGCAGCGCAACATTGTTGTTGTTGTTACTCCAGTTGTTGTTGTTACTCGAGACATTGTTGTTGTTGTTTCGTTTAGTTGTCGAACTTTTCTAAAAAAGCTTTCACTTCAGCTCTTCTCTGATGCGAGAGAGGACTTTTGAGAGGGGGGATTTTTTTTTTTGGTTTGTTCAAACAAATTCACTTTCTGGTTTTCATATTTGATCGCTTTTTTCTTTTGCTCTTTGCGCCGCGTAACCGTAATCCTTGTGTGTGTGTAAGTGTGTGCGTGTGTGTGTATAATTTAAGTTGTTGTTTAAGTGTTGTTGTTGTTGTTGTTTTTTGCGTTGCGTGCACTCAGCGATTTAAATGGTCAGCACTTGTAATAATTTTTCTTTTCTTTTCTATTCAACTTCTTCTTGAACTTCGTTGTTTTTGTTGGCACTTTAAAATCGTTTTGCGTTTGCGTTTCTGAGTTTTTTGCCGGAGCTCGTTTTCTTAAAACATGTTAACCGCCTCGCGTTTCAACTCAAACTGATTGCTGAAGTTGCACGCAGTCGACTCCGTTGGCTCGTTGAAAATGTTTTTACGACCGACGACGGCAACGGCAACGATGCCGCACACACAGATACACAGATACACAGATACACAGACGCACACAGACACACCGATAGGGCAACAGCAAAAGGCAGACAGACAAAACTGTGCTCTATGTGTGTGTGTGTGTGTGTCTTAGTTCGGGCTCGCTGCTGCTGCACTCACACAAATACACAGACAGACAACGACAGCGACACCGACAGCGACAGCGACAGCAGCAGAGGCAAAGGCAAAACACACATGCACATGCACTCGCTCTTACATACGTGCGCTCTCTGCGCTCCCACACAAGCAGCGACGTCACTGTCGGCGTCGACGTCGCTGTCGACGTCCTAGTGCATTTCCTGCATGTTGTCAAAGCATATGCAGTTCAGCAACATGCATGCATGTGCGCTCTCTCTCCCTCTCTCTCTCTTTCGTTTACACACACACAAGCAGCTTATAACACACACACTCACACACGAGTGAGAGAACGTGACTCTCGCTCTCTCAACAAAAGTAGGGGAAATGTTGCACACACATGCTTAGACTCACACTCTTAACACTCACACTCTCTGGCTTAACCCCCAAATGTGTTTAGTTGTTTTTGTGTGTTTTTCAATTCTGCTCTCTTATTGTTGTTGCTGAGATTTAAATGCAAAACGATCGTCATAAAAAAACAAATTTATATTTTTCTCTCATCTCGTCAAACGATTGTCATTAATTAGTTGAGCTACTATTAAAAACATATAAAGCTAAGATTAGCAACGTTTTTTTACTTACTATTATTTCTAAGATTCGTATATATATTTTTATAGATCTCTAATCATTAAACGACATGTTAATGACTTCGCAATGCGCGTCAAATGTGTCAAATTAATTAGACTTGTTATGAAATATATGAGAACTGATAACAAGTTTTACTACATTTCAAAAATAGCTATTAATATTTATTTAAATTTGTTTAAATAATTAAATTATGATTTTTTATTGTATAGTTATAAAAAATTTGAGTAGAATCATTTTTATTTTACTGATTTGACATAAGAAAAACAATAGTATTTGGTTTTATTCCTTTTTTTTTTAGAACAAAATTGGTGGAGAGATATAATACAGTACATCAGTACTTAATATTTAGTTTAATTGAAGAACTCTTTTTTTTATTAAGTATGGTTTTTATAGGATCTATTTATGACATCGATAGTATAATATAACAATTACAAAGTACACTGTATACATTATTATTTTGCAACACCTTGCTTGTTTTTTTCAAAAGAACTTTAACACCATTTTACTTGCCACATCATGCTTGGCAACTCACCCCTTCATTCCTTATAGGGTTAAGCTTCTTCTCACACTTCTTTTCACTGCTCGCACTAACCGGCGGCAGTCAACAGGCTGTCTTGCAACATTTCGTATGTTAGTCGAACTCATTGCTGCCTCACATCCCCCGCTCTTTGTCCTTTTGGCTGCAACTCGGACAGCGTCGTTGCAAGCGTCGTGTTGCATACGAGTTGTGGGCCACAATGAGTATGTTGCTATTGCCATGTTGCATGCCACAGGGCATTTTCAAAGCACTCGAGTGAAGTTCTACTGGAGTTCGAGTCATAAAATTCTAAATCTATTGTCGTATGTCAAATAATCTTATATACTTTGGCAACATTTCTTATGTGTGCAACAGCTTCGACTTGCGGCCTTCAACATTTCTTTCACTTCTTTGTGACAGCCTGGCAACGAAATATACATATATAGTATATATTTTTTGAACAGCAATTTGGCAAATTGCGGAGAGTAATTGAAAGTGGATATGCTTTGATAAGAAATACAATATAGAAGAATGAAGTTGGGGCGACTTTCGGAAAAGGGTTCTGAAAGCTTAGAGTGCGAATAAAAAATCTGTTGAGCATTTAAAGTTACAGATCTATGATATGTAATGATATACCCAGAATTTTATAACTCAAATGATTCCCAAGCAATTATTAAAGAGGCCATATGAAAAAATTACTGCTCTACGTATATATAAAAATGGATTTGCTTCTCTTGCTCTTTTCTCCGTCTTCAAATCATTTTAGTGACTTACAAATTGCAGTTGAATTCTTTAGCACTTCTCTTTAATCTGCAAGTTTATAATGTTTGTTGCCTCTTTGGTTAATTTTTTTTTTATATGTATGTAACTAGTAGCTAGGTAATGTTCATGTAGCATTAGGCATTAGCAATGTGGCCATCATTTCGGGTCTTAGACTGGCGCGAGAATTAGAGAAATATGTTCGCTTTGTAGTAGTCAGCAAATTTACGAGTTGCTACCGTGCCCATTTATGTCATACAAACAACTACCGCGTGCTCCAGCAACAACAACAATCTCCCAGATATATACTATACTCACTCCCCCCAACACCCGCTTACTCTCATTGGACTCTCAACTCTTTCCATAACTGCAAAGCTTAAAATATTGCATATGAATGTTGCATGCGACGCCAGCAACAAACATTAACGACCAGCAGCAGCAACATCGTCGCTGCCAACGTCAGCGGCAGCAACAGCAGCAACATCGTCGTCGTCGTCGGCAACATTACAGTTTGAATGCTATTATTATGCCATTTTTAATGCCTTTTACATTCACGCGCAACAAGCGAGCAGCGCTGACGCCGACGCTGACGCCGACGCTGATGCTGCGCTGCGGCTCTGCTGCGTCGCTGCTTCGTGTGCTACGTTTTTATGCTCTGCTTCGCTTAGCAAATATTTTTGAATACCCTGCAACTTTGGCAATCAAATGAGGATATAATTATTACAAAAATCGGTTTTTTTGCGAATAAATATAAGCAGATATAATGTTAAGAATCCAATGATTAAGAAAGTAAATAAATTTTCATTCTTTTACAAATGAATACTTAAAAACTCAACATAAAATTAATCTAAGTACTGCATAATTTAAGCTTTCTGAGAAGTTTAAAAAGTGAAAAAGTTATCTTTATAAATGTATATATTTTTAATTAAATTTTTAGGGTATCTATTGTTCAAGCACTCAACATTTGAAATTCATATTTTTTTTGTATCAACCATTTATATTTTTGGTAACTATTTAATGTCAATTTCAGTTACTTTATCTGTGCTAATTTGCGCTGTTCATATAGTTTTTTTATTTAAGCTGCTTACAACAACAATAGACGCGAAAATATACTAACATACTAAATACCAAATACTACTGAATGCTTAAATACCAAACAATGCAGACTTGTGTTGTAATTTATGTTGTTATTGTTGCTGTTGCTGTGCATGTTAGTGTCACGCCCCTTACGCCCACCTGTCATGCATGTGCACGTACATATGTATGCATGTATTTGTGTGTGTGTACTTATGTTTTTTGGCTGTCGACTTATGCCACTTAAAATTACATTAAAAAACTTCTGTCCTCTGCCAGGCGAGCAGCAACAACAGCAACAATAACAACAACAACAATACTGCACGCCCAACGCCCACACATTCAAGCTCTCTCTCTCTCTCTCTCTCTTCCTCCCTTAAACAGTTCCTTCTCGCTCTGTTCTTCATATGCTGCCTTGCCAGTGTTGCCCTATTCACTGCTAGCTAAAAGTTTGCTCAGCTTTTGGGGCTTTATTGTTGCTTTTGCTTCTGTCAGCTCCTCTGCCTGCTCTTCTTCTTCTTCTTCCCCTGATGTTGCTCTTGTTGTTGTTGTTATATTTATTGTATCTTTTTTTTTGTTATTTTGTTTTGTTTTTTTGCGGCGTTGCAAATATGAAACTTTTGTTACTTAATTATTTTGTTTGTTGTTCTTGTTAATGTTGCTGCTGCTGGTTGCTGGTTGCTGTTGTTATATTGTTATTAATTAATTGAGTTACACTTGCACTGCAATTGCTGTTGTTGTTGTTGGATGTTGTTGCTTGTTGTTTGTTTAGTGGTGCGAATATTTTATGAATTTTTAAATTTCATTATTGTGGCATGTGCCGACAACATTGTCGCCGTTGCCGTTGTCGTTGTTGTTGCTCTTGCAGTTGCTGTTGCTGTTGCTGTTGTTACTGTCACAAGTCGTCGACCCCCTGCAGTCAAAGTGTTTGGCTATTAGGCACAAAACCACACATACACACATAACACACATGCACACAGCACACTCTACTTAAGAAATCTAAAATTCTGAACTCCAATTCTGGGCACAAAATTGCGGCACAAACGAAATTACTTCAAGTGAATGAAAAGTGAATGAAAATTGCACGATAAAGCTTTGTTTTCTTCAAAATAAATTGAACAATTTTTAGTTTCTTGCTATTTAAATATATGTTTTTAAAGACTTTACTTAATCTTTACTTAATTTAGAGATGCAATTGGGAATAAATTTAATTTTAAAATTAAATAAAATAAAAATTAAAAATTGTTTGTTTGATAACAACTTAGGCTTCATTTTATATATAACTTAAGACATTAACTTATACTTTTGTCAAATTATAATGTTAAGAGAGAAATTGTAAAAATTACTTGCTTTAAACCCTTGAAAATAATGCATTGTCAATTCTTTTCGTATTATAATCTAAGCAAAAATGCTGAAATTCAGATTGAATCAATACAGTAAAACTTCAATTACTTCTAAGATTTATACTATCAAAATTACACAGCACTTCAGTTTATTATTATTATTTATTATTATATGTACATCTTAGCCCTAAAGACCCCAATGAAATACATAGAAAAGTCGCTTAGTGCTCGAGAAGCTTCACACACAATTCAAGAGGAAGTTTAGATAAAGTCAAGACGCCTCAATGGAGGGAGTAGCAGATACAATAGCAACAACGTAAAATGGGGAAAAAATGTTGCTGCAGACAACAAAAACGAGGCATGGCTTAAATATTATTCATACGCCGCGTTTGCCACGGCCACAATCCCAGTTGGAGTTTAGCTAGTTGCAAGTTGCAAGTTGCAAGTCGCAGCTTTCATTTCGTTGCGCATAACTATGTCAAATTAGTGTCTGAGTCTGTGCGGATGCGCTGCAACTGCAACTGCCTCCAATGGATGTGGATGTGGATGTGGCAGAGGCAGTGGCACTCTCAAAGCTTTCCCAGTGCTGTATTTAGGCTACAGTCGCGTCCATGATCACAGAAACT
This sequence comes from Drosophila falleni, assembly GCA_035045575.1. Taxonomy (NCBI): domain Eukaryota; kingdom Metazoa; phylum Arthropoda; class Insecta; order Diptera; family Drosophilidae; genus Drosophila; species Drosophila falleni. Next base: position 1,061,958 of record JAWNOV010000089.1, on the reverse strand, counting down.
TTCCCACTTCGTTTAGCTCCTTGGGAAATTGTATTCAAATGCGAAAAAACAAACATTTTTTAATTGAATTAGAAAATGGCAATGGGTCAGCAGCACGTTTGTAATGCATAATTTATTTGAATTTGTATCTTTTTTTTTTGTATTTGTATCTGTATCTGTAGATGTCTAAGTCGAGTTCAAGTTTTCTTTTTTCTACCATCAGACTGAAACTGATTTCAGCAAAAGCTACCAATTTTTTTTCCCATTTCTTTTTGTCTTCCGAAAAAATTTCCAGGCCAAAATTTTCATAATCTTTTGGCAAACTGGAGAATTGCATTGGCGGCGTGCACAAATTATGAATATCATTGCATGGATTTTAATGAATGGGGCCGCAGCCAGTGAAAATACTGTCAATGCCAATGACAACAACAACAACAAATGATTTCACAACAACAACAACAGCAACAACTACATTAACAATATCCACATTCGATTTGGTTTATGGATATGGAATATGAGCGTGGTCTATCCAATTTGATATTGGAATTGTGTTTGTTGTTGCTGTTTTTTCTTTTTTTTGTGATTTTTTCTTTGCTCGATGTGTGGAAAGGGGAAGGAGCTGTGAAGAAGAAGAAGAAGTGCGTGTGACAGGAGCAATTCCTTGGCAAGTCCCTGGCAGCTGTCTAAGTACATACTTGCATTGCATTGCATTTACACTGTGCTGCAAAGTAGTCAAAAAATAAAAAAAAAATTAAATGAAAAAATATAACACAGAATTTGTAAAATATTGTATAATTTTTACTCATTATTTTTAATTATTGACACTACCCACTGTCTAAAAGACTATGCAACATTTTGTTGCATTATTCTGTATATATAGAATATCAAAGAGTTAGTTCTTTATATATCTTTAAAACTTTTCTAAAAAGCATCACAAAGTTATACTTTTTATGTTTTTTTGTAGCATCTTGACAAAATTGTATATATTATTTGACTATTTTTCGCTGCTTTCTCACACAAAATCCTTTCGGTGTGTAGTGTATTTTGATATTGAGCTGCATTGTTGTTGCTGTTGTTATGGTTGTTGTTGTTGTGGTTATATCAAACTCATTTGATATGCGGGCTCAGCAATGCGCCCACACGAAGCTGCTGAAACAATGCGAGGCATTTTTTATATATGTATATATACTTATATTCCTTATATTTATAACATGTTATACATATAGGTTTAGGAATATGCAAATATATATGTATGTAGTATGTAGGAGGAACAACTATGCAGCTATGCGACATGATGAAACATGCATATTGAGTGAGTAACGAGCGAGATGCCATCGACCGTTCAAGTGCATCTTAAAGATACTTTTTGCTGCATTGTTCGGTGTCGGTCTCTCGCGCTTAGCTGCAAGTTGAGTGTGGCATGGAGTGGATCGAAAGTGGTTGCCTATTGTATTTGGTGGTGGCTGGCATAACTCCTACATGCATATATATAGGGGTTGATATATGAGCTTTAATGTGCATTAACTCTTGTGCCATATCTTTTCATATGCTTCCATCCAGCTTGCCACGCGAAATGAGGTTAATTACGCGTTTATGAGACGCGTTATGTCTCCAACTCTAGCAACACAATTTTGTGGCTCTTGCTGCCAAATCGCTTAAGAGCTACAGCCTTTTGGGCTACCTGCTGTGACTAAAGACCGGAACATGTGTGGCAAGCACACAGATTAGTGTAGACTGTGACTAACCAATATCACAGTAGTCCAACACTCCATATAAATTTACTTTCTTTCGTATAGAGTAGCCATCGCTGGTTAATAATCATGAGCTATAACAAACCTTAAATACATAAAATAGTTCAACAAGAATGATTACAATAAAAACATAAACGTTCTAAAATATATTTATTTTTTAGTATTATTATTTTATTATGAAACTTAAATTTATAAAATATTTTTTATAAAAGTAAAAAAAAAAATATGAGATATACCTAAAAGCTAACAAGATTTTATGATATACTTCTTCTTTATCCTTCCATTCTTTCACCTGTCTTTCGATTTTTATGCTTACATGATTCAATTATTGGTTGCTTGTTCTCGTCTTGAATTGTTTTGTATGTGATAAAATTTATTAAGGAATTTGTTCTTGTATGTTCAGTTTTCCAACAAGGATGTAGATTGTTTAGAACAGCAACACAGCGGGAAATAAGTACCAATAAAACTGTAGAACATACAGATCCACCCGCTGGGCATACTTTTTACAATCTTAACTATTTCTTATTGCAGACTGATCTAAATTCGATTAAATTAAGAAAAGAGAAACTTGCTCAACTGATGGAATTTGCATGCGCAGGCTTTATTATAACAATTCATTTCCTATCATTAATATATATTTTACAATCTTAACTATTTCTTATTGCAGACTGATCTAAATTTCATTAAATTAAAAAAAAAGAAACTTGCTCAACAGATTTTATTTGCATGCGCAGGCTGTATTGTAACAATTCATTTCCTATAATTTAAATATTTTCATAATTGATGAATTTTTTTTGTATATATACATATAATAATAACGAAATTCGAATTCGTAAGCCTTTGCCAAAATGGCCAAGGGAAAAAAGAAGACAGAGTTAAATTGTGAGCATAACCCATAATCATGGCTTAGCACAAAAAGCCAACCAGACAATTCTAATTGTCAGCTTGCCGTTGCCGTCGCCGATTTCATTTCATTTTGGTTTATTTGATCGCAATTTTTCAGCATTTTGCTAATACCCACTTGGTTAAAGTGAGAGACGTACAAAAAAAAAAGATATTCAAAGACGCTTCGAAGTTCGAACATATTTATCGGAACCCTTCATTAAACACACGAAACGAAAACGAACCGCAGAACCGACGACTCATGTTTATAAATTGGTCTATAATTTATATTTATACAGCTTAACTCTACGTACATTTCTTATTATTGTTATTAGTATTTTCTTTTAAGCCAAAAACCCTATTTGTTCAGCCTCAGTTAGCCCTAAAAGTGCCACTAGATATTTTTGCAGCCGCCAACTAATTGCCAAAAATGAGTGAAAATTACTTGCAATAAATGGGAAAAATAATAAATAATATTTTGTTTCTCTCTACATTTTCTCAGTCTTGTTATTTTAGAAAACAGTTTAGCGTGAACAGGCCTAAGCCTCTGTCTAAGCCCACAATTTCTGAAGTGATGTCCCAGGCTGCAACTGATAGATACAGATACTTTTTTGCAGGTAGCTGAGCTGATCCTAAAGATCGCTCTCTCTCTCTCTCTCTGTTCTCTTTTGCTGCTTGGAGGGGAAATGTCTTACGCACACAGCTGCAATTTACTCTCTCACTAATACACTGGCAACTGCGCGCGCTCTCTGCTGCTCTCTCACTCTCTGAGAGTTCCGCTCTCTCTGTTTTGCTGCCTGCTTTGGTATCTTGCCACCTGCTCGCACAATTTGCGCTGCGATCGCCGCTTTGCATGTGTTTGTGCTGCTCTCACGCACACATTGGCAAGCAACATTCCTACTCTCTCTCTCTGACTCTGCAGACTACTCTCTCTGCTCTCCCAACTCGTTCGGCTGCTCGCTCTTTCCGCTGTCATTGACACGCTCAGCAGCAGGTTTGTCAGCAGCGCTGCCAGGCAATTATGTATCTTGTATCTGTAACTCGCTCTGGCAAATGTGTCTGTGATGTATCTGTATCTGTATGTGTATCTGTAGCTGCTTTGCCCGCTTCAAATGCCTGACATTTTACGCTATCACTTGCAATTCTATTTTTCACAGCAATTTCGCATTTGTTTTCACAGTCGCGCCTGCGCATATTCAATGAATATCCAAAAATAACCCGAATAAAAGCGAAAATATTCACTAAATTTATTCAAAAGACCAATAAAAAAATATTTCTTTTTTTATGGTGTGAATTTGTTGTGCACAAAATCCCGTCGCTGATTGAGACAATATCGTAAAAAATCGACGCATGTGAAATTCGATCGTTGAATGGTTTTGCTGAGGTCGGACACCTACTCCTTCCCTTCCCTGGCCCTTCCCTGGCCCTTCCCTTGCCCCTGGCCGTGCCCCTTTTGCCAAGCTCTGACGGCGTCATAGCGAATTTTGTTACCTTTGTCGCCTTTTGTCGCCGTTCTGCTTAACTTGTTTTACCACACACACAAAATGCTCTCATTTGACCAACTCTGCGTAGTTTTTTTTCCAGCTTTTTTGCCATTTTACAATGTACATTTTGTTGTTGCCGTTGTTGGCCCGGCTTAAATGAAACTAAATGAGCCAGTAATCAAGTTGTGTTCCAAGCGTCGTTTGTCCGTTATGGCCAGCACCTCTTTGCGGTATTTTCGTTTCTTTAAGCTGTTGCTGTTGTTCCTTCTACATATAGTATATATATTTTTTATGCCTCTTGTGGTTTACAGCAAATTTCACACTTGCATGAAGCGAGAAGGAAGTCTGGAGGAAGTCTGCAAAAGCGTAGACGCCACAACTGCAAAAACAGCAACTTTTTTCTTCATGCAACTTTTCGACACTGATTGATTTTTTAATATGTAGAACAGAGCAGGAACAAGCGGGGTAGGTGGAGGGCAAAGGGGTGTTAGTGCCAACTTCACATGTGGGCTGCAAAAAATTGCAAATTAACTCAAGTAATGAAATTCGGTCTGATCGAGTTTTTGGAAGTAACTTTTACGGAATGTACAAAAGCCATGAGTTCATTATGTCTTGGCTTCGACAAAGTTGCTGAAACTTTAGTGTGTGTAGAGCTGTTAAGGCTGTACTAAAAATCAACAGCTATAATCAAGAAAATACTATGTATTTTTATTTTTCTTTAAAGGAAATGTAACTTATATTAATTAGAAACTTCTATAAGAGTTAATAGGCAGATTGATTGATTGATTAATATTTATAATATAATTAAAACTAGAGTTATATAGATTTTTTTGGATGAATCGCCTTAGTCTCTGTGACAAATTTCGATCCCTTTGTGATAGATGAACTGTCACAGCTTGGGTGAAACCCACACTCGACTTTCGCTCAGTGTTTCGTTCAACTCTTTGACTCACTTGACAAATTCATTTCAATATTTTCGTTACACTTGAGGGCAGCATCATCATCAGCAATTGCTACCGCTTGGAACCATCCTGAGCACTTCACATGCATATATATTGTATAATAAATATTATTCCTCAACGATTCTTTTTTTTTTTTTTTTTTTTTGTATTTATTTATTTTTTTTCGTTAACTGGTCTGATGATGGTGGTGATGATGGTAGCCAATGGAGCCACTGTAGCCACTCGAAGCCCACTACAAATTCAGCGGACCAGGCCATGACTTAATTAAGAGACGCACGTTTATTGTGCTTACCTGCGTAGTTTTGTTTTTGTTTTTTTTTGTTTTCAGTTTTCAGATCGTTTTTTTGTCTGTTTTTACAACATTTAGCCTTTGTTTTTGTTGAACTTACATTTTTTGTTTTATGATTATTTGTTGTTGTTGAAACGTCATCATAAATTGCAATTAATTTCAGCAGTTACCGGACGAGACATATTCGTATAATAATCATTTTTTTTTTCAGTTTTTCAGTTTTTGTTTAGCCTGTAGGTGTTTCATTAAACTTAGCCTTGAGTTTCAGCAATCATTTCGATGCCTCGTCTCAGAGTTTAAATTATTTTCACACCTCAACTTGAATCCACTTAAAATTATGCCAATCACGAGTTGCTTTTGCCATTGTGTGTATCTTATTTTCAAGTGTACTTTATAGGCAAGGCAAACTCTTGTCTTTGCCCCAATAATACTGCCACATCATGGCGCAAAAATGATATAGTACTCATTTATATATATAGAGTTACTATTTTAGGAACGGCCTTTTGAAGTAGTGATAACAAATTGAACGAAATTTACATATTCTTCGTTTTTTATCGTCTAAGACTAATTTGTGTCGTTTGAAAAAGCCTTTCAGTTGTGGATCTATCTCAAACTAAGAGAATTTCACTTCAAAAGTGCCGAATTTGGTAGCTGTATTTTAGTTTTATCAATGGGTTCTGTTTTGTTTTTTTTTTGGGTAACCATTGGAAAGCAGTAAAAATGAGCAACGCACAGTGCTTAATTTTAGCCTTTTACGATCCAACAAATGCCAATTGATATGAAATTTTATTTTACAGCTGCAACTTGCGTGTGAGTTTAACCATTTGCCTGCCACAGCGTCAACGCCTTCTCCCCTCTCTCCTCTCACTCTCTCTCTCTCTATCTCGGTTACAGTGGCAGTTGCAGTTGCAGTTGCTGCATTTACAGCAGAGGCCAAATGCAATTGGCCATTGTCATAAAAAACACTTTGTGAAAGAGTTTTGTGTGGTTTGATACCGTACTGTTGTTGTTGTTGTTGGACCTTTTTTATGCATCGCCGAGCAGAAAGTGTAGCAGTTATCTGTTACACGAACCGTCGACTTCTCGAGGATACGCAGCAGACAGCCGACCTGCACTGAAAGAAACTAATGAGCTAGTTGCAATAGGGGAAGATTGAAGGCGGGCAATAAACATTGTCATTAATAAGTGTAATGAGTTCATGGGTTAAGTTATAATACTCTTGGCTGAATAAATATGAAATATGCAAAAAATTAAATATTTTCAATTGTGATGCAGAATTAAAATAGAGGTCAAATAATGATATAACTGATATTTCGCAAGAAATTCGGTTAAAATTTGATAAAGTTGTGACGAATTGTATATTTAAATGTTGATGCTAAATCAAATTAGAGTTAAACTGTCGATTTTTCATTATAGTTGATATAATTTAATTTAATATATTTTTACATCAATCATAAAAATTGTCAGAAATCGAAACACTCTATTAAGAGAATACATAGAAAACAGAAGTATCTTGAACTCAACTCATTAGCTAGCATTAGAGGCATTAAAATACACTTCCCATCTCAGGCACTCTGAGCATAATTTGCATATCTCAATTTTGATCCATTTAGTAAGTATCTAGGCCGTGGTATTGTGAGCAGTGTACGGTGGCCATTACAATAACCACAACATAAAAAAGGATATGCCGTGGCTACCGTTGGTTGCCTTAAAACTTTGTAGTTCTATTCCACGCCCTGTTTTTATTATCGCCGTCTAAGTCGGCGCACAACTTAAGGGACGGCACATAAAACCAGGCAAGAAGCCAACAACAACAACAGCAACAACAAGAGGAATATACTTATAGCCTAGGTCATTAGACGGGGGAAGAGAACGGTAAGTGCAGTCGACTATCTTGGCATGCCAAGGATAACAGACAGAGACAGACATACCGATAGATACAGCAAGGAATGGGGAAGAGAAAAAGGTGCTACCACTAAAAGTTGACCCAAATTTTATCATCAATGTGACAGAAAGTAGCGATTAGATGATGCCTTTTATGTCCAACGCTCTTGGCTGCTGTAGAATTGTTCGTCTTCTTTTTATTCTATGTTATATATATATTTTATATTTCTTCCTTTTTTTTTGTGGTTTCACCGACAAAAGGTGCCACTGTACTGGGTACTGAATATGGAATACTGAATGGGTTTTCCTATGACCGTAAAGCGTCGCTGATATCTTAATTTGCCGCGTCTATCGTTGCCACTTGAGTGGTGCAGGGGCATGTCGAGACGCCACTCCAGTTGTTGCAGCTGCACTTGTTTGAATTTCCATGGGACACATACTATATATACATATGTACATACATGTATCCGGCCTGTCGCTAAGATCGCTTGCCAGGCGCCGTCAGGGCAAATACACGCGCATCCTGTTAGGCACTTGAGAATTGTATATCCTGTATAGTGTCTGTAGGTTGGGTATAATGATATTTTGAAGGAAAAAAAACTTTAAAAAAGTCATAATAATAATAATAATAATAGTTTTTACATATTTATACTAATTACAAAATTCTAAATTATATGTACATTTAAATTTAAATTTTTAGGTTTAAGAACTCATATGTATTTAATTTTAATAATTTATAGGCTTTTCTTGTATAAATAAACAATTAATAAAATAATTTAAATTCTATTACAATGTTTATATAGTAAGAATTAATTAATTTTAAATCGAAAACTACATTTTTTAAATTTCATTCCTAATAAACAAACCCTACCATATTGATCAACCCTCAATTTTCAAATTCCAAATAAATTAATGATTTTACAGGGTATTTCCTCGTCGACTATCAGTCCCGCTTACCTGCTCATCTTTTTTTAAATGATGCAGAAAATCGCAGCCGAAGCAGCTGAGGCATTTGATTTTTGTTTGTTATGCTTTGTAGGTCGCTTCAACTAGGCATGAAATGTCCAGGAGCCTATCGGAAGTCGATAACAGAGTTTGGGTAACTCTAGACGTGGCTTCCTTTGAACTGTCGCTAGTCGGGGTGGCCCTTGATAAAATGCTGATAACTAATCCAATTTTCAAATGCAAATCTCAGCTGTCCATTTTCCCTTTCGGGACAAAAGGAAGCCGCCATAAAAGTAAACTGGAGACCATTTGTCCTTGGCTCATTAATATTTATGGAGCCTAAAAGGCCTCTCAAGACGTTGGGAATATAATTTTCTCGGGGCTTTTGAAAGCCATGTGAATGGCAGTTATGAAATTATGAGACCACAGGAAGTGCCTACAATTTATATCAATAATGCCGTTAGTTGTGGACACTCACAAGCTGCCTAGTTATTTATTTAGCCAACTTAACAAGCTGTCGCCGTTTTCTTTCTATTTTCCATATATTTTTTTTTTTTTGTATTTTTTTTTAATCTTTCAACAACTTTTCATGCCTCAGATTTGTGCAACCTCCTTGCTTGTTGCCCTGCGGTGGCCAACACATTTTCCCGACATTTTCCCGGCATTTTCCTGGCCCTGAACGCATTTGACACGCAACTTGGACTCTGGTCCTCGGTCCTCAACAACGGGGCCTGTCGTGCACCTCTCACGGTCCGCCTCAAAATCAACTGCTAACATGGCATAACTTATGGCCAAGCCATGCAAATTTCGTTGTTTTTTTTTCTATATTTTTTTTCGTTCTTTTGTTCCGTTATGGGTTCAAGTTGGGCAGCAGGTTGTGGGGCAACCACCGACAGTTTAAGGCAAAAGTTATTGGCACTTTGTCAAAAGGCAAATACGAGTAATATATGGCTTCAACAACGGGGTTTACACGTCTAACAAAAGTGCGCTCAATGGATTATAGTTGACTTAGTAGAGCTAAGTATTTAAGTGATTCGATTAGAGGTATTAATATCGATTATAGTAGAAGTTGTTAAATTAAATTTTACAGGGTAAATGAATTAAATAAATTGCGAAATTTCTGATTGAAGATCGTATGATGACTTTACTTCTATTAATTATTTTCTGTTATTTCATCGTATAAACTGTAGATGTTAGAGGAGTTCTTAAATATTTGCGTGTAAGAAGTGCATATTGTAATCGGAGTTAGCCATTGCTCCATATATCCAACTCATACGAGTATTGCAGTATCTGGGCTTGTATTCACCTGGTCAGGACGATAATTGGCCATACTAATTTACCTATTTAACTGGATTTGTGCTAGGCGAGAGAGAGAGAGCCTGTAATTGGAGGGGAAGGTAAACATGCAAATCAAGCACTAACAAGAACAAACTCTGTGTACTTGGTAAATAGTTTGAAGTTTTCGTGGAAAACACTTTCAAGTAAATTACCAAAATTAAGTGAAAGTCAAGAAAAGCTGAAAACCAATTAGAACAACTCAATAAAAGTTAAGATTAAACATAACTTGGTTAATAGGTTGTGTTTCAACAGTTGCTCAACTTTGAAACTGAAAAAACAGAAACTAATCTGAGAAACCTTGTCAATATTTGTGTCTGTCTACAGATTGGGCAATTGCAACTGGAGCATGGTGTGTATTATTGTCAAATAAAAGGGCTGACAATAGACAGAAGACTGGAGACAAGATCTAATCTAATCTGTGTGCCATTTAAAGCTACCACAAAATGCGACTGTGTGTGTAGCATCTCTTGAATGTGTGGCAAATGCAGCAGAAATGCAAATGTTAATTGCATTAATAAATGAGCGAGGGAGTTTAAAGGGGAGAGAAGGGTAGATAAAAGAGCAACTGTTTGCCTCTCTCTCTCTCTCTCTCTATTCGACGATGCACCTCGTTCCCTTTATTCAATTAGATACGAAAACACAAAAACAATGAAGGTACACAAAAGTGTTTTAGTTGTGACTTTGCCTTCGTGCATAAAAAGACAACCAGAAAAACTAAATATTTAGAAAGTAAAGAAAGAAGCAACAAACGAAACAACGAAACAACGAGAACTATAGAACAACATATGTACCCAAAGGTAATTGTCAAGTAGAGCAGACAGACAGTCACAGACGTGGCACGAACTGCAGCGGCAACAATAACACAACAACAACAACCCAGCAACAACCGCCAACACCAACACCAACAACGAATCCAAGACAGAGTCTGGAGTCCGGTATTGCGGCTACTGCACACACATTAACCCATTGCAGTCCCCACCTACAAATGACACACAAAAATGGTAACACAAACAACAAGGTTTGAACTCTAGCAAGAAATACGAATCGTGGTTACTCTCATTCGAAATAGTGTCTAAATGATACCCTGGCATATCTGAAATATATGGTAATAAATTGAGTACGAATTTGATCTGATTTGAATCGACAAAAAAATACTTGACAACAAGGAAAAGTTATTCAATTATTAAGAATTAAATAGATACCTAAAACTTTGAGATATAGTATACAAAAAATTCAAGATATATAGTATATAAAAATAAATATGTTAAATAAGAGGAAGCAATGCTTATTTTACAATAAAATTTACAATTTTTTCAAGAAAATACAATCAAAAGTTCATAAAAGATAAGATCAATAAATAAATAAAGTTTAATTTAACCAAGGAGTACACATAAATTCCACCAATTTATATATATAATATTTATTTGTAAAATTTAAAGATTGTTGTCAATAAAATATTTATATAAATAAAATAAAAATAAATTAAATTGAAGGACGCAATCAAAAGTTCATAAAAGAGAGGATCAATAAATAGTTAAAGATTAATTTGACCAAGTAGTACACATAAATTTAGTCGATATATTTTCCATATACCCGAAGCTAAGAAAGAGTATTGAAAGCGTAATACAAGCAACAGTAGTTGTTACTTATGCCGTATGCTTTGTCTGGCTGCAAACACTTTTGGTAACATTCTTGTGGTTTTTGGCTTTTCAATAGACCCGAAAAATATGCGCGATGTCGTTGCGGCTTTGGCTTCGGTCTGTGGCCTCACTTGGCTTGGGGTCGTCGCTTCGGGTCGTCGGGGGTTAGACATATGCGTGACAATTAATATAAGACTTGTCGCCGACCGAGGCAGGAGCTGGAACGGGAACGGGTTGAGGCGGATCGTTGACAAAGGTACACAAAACGGAACTGCAGACATTTGGGGCCTAAGACACAATCACTTGTTCTTGTTGTTGTTGTTGTTCTCGTAGCTGCTGTTGTTGTCTTTTTGGGGAGGTGGAGAGCAGAGAAGTGTCTAGGCAACTTTGTCTCCGGGTTTTTGGTCGTGTTTCGAGCCTAAGACATCCCATGTGTGGCGTCTAAGTGACAACGCCAAGTTGTTGTGTCTCTGCGGCAGCTGTGTGTGCGTGTGTGGGAGTGTGTGTGTGTGAGGGAGTGTGGGTGTGTGTGTGTGTGTGGAGTGCAGCCCTGGACACGGCACCTGCCACAAGCTGCAGCCAAGGCAGAAACCAATTTGCGGGCACAAAACAAACTATACCCTGGTACCTGTCCCAATGTCGGTCTTCTCCACTCTCTTTGCCACTCCGTTATTACGTGTGCCACGTCTGGAGGCACGGACTCGACCAGGTCGCGTGTCGCTTATCAGGCTGCTTTATCAGCCCCAGCAATAGCAACAGTCCAGCAGCAACAGCAACAACAACAGCAACATACCAAATCCAAGTCTGGGTGCAAAAACTTCGTTAGCGTTTTGTGGCGTCTTGAGCTATTTGCTACTTGTTTCCATTTGTTGTTGGTGTTGTTGCTACCACGGGGGCCCTTGTGTTGCATGTGTTGTACTCACATATGCCTGTTTGTGGCAGTTGCATATTTTAAGTCTGCATTGCTGCTGTTCTGTTGTTTTCATTTACAAAAGTGACTTCGTATGCAGGGTACAATATTGTGCAAATGCATTTCCACTTAGATCCCAACTGATTGCGCCCTTAAGACACGGACTACTGCAATTGACAAGGCGTGGCATGTGCAGTTAAAATGCCATTTTAGCTACGAATTTGTGGGAACAAGTGCCAGCCAGTTTCACTTCAAAGGAATTCCAAAAAGGGTTCAAAGTGCCTGACTGAATGTGATATACCAACTGATAGGGTAATGGCTTGCTGCAGGGTATGAGTTAGTCCTGAATTTGTCAATTAATTATAATTACTACTTGGTAAAGTCTCAATTGAAAAGTACTTTAATTTTTAGACCCCGTACTTAAAAAAAGTACAGGGGTCTATTGGGTTTATTTTACCGACTATGTGCGTAACAGACAGAAGGAGGCGTGGCAGATCCTATAAAGTATATATATTCTTGATCAGCATCAATAGCCGAGTCAATATAGCAATGTCCGTCTGTCTGTCTGAACACCTAGATCTCAGAGACTATAAGAGCTAGTTACACCAAATTTTGTGTGTAGATTTCTATATATTGTAGGCAGATAGGCAAATTGTTTCTGGGAGAGGGACTGGGGGCCCTTTTATCACCATTCACCATTTACTGAATTTTATGCTCTCCTTTAAGTAATTATGAATCTATTTGTCAAATCGAACTCAGAGGAGTATCCTTAAAGATCATATAAGGATCTGCAGATTCAGCGGAAACACTTCTTGAACAGCGGAAACAATTTGTAGTTCAACTCGTGCAACGAATTCAAGTGGGAATTAAGCACTTGATGTTGTACTCGCTTTTGATCTTTGGTAAATGCGTGAAATAGATACTTAAATGCATTTGTAGATGGCAGGACAGCTGCAGGATATGGATATAAAGATGTGGAGGCGAAGCGCAGGAATTGCATTTGTGCCCCATACAATAACTCAATTTGTTGTGGAGAGTATGCAACAAATTGACAGAAATATGACCCGAGTCGAGGGCCCTGAACTGAACTCATTGAAAGTCATAAATTTGTCATCGATTGCATGTGAAATTTGAGAGTCTGCGGGACTCGGAGACTCTGCATCTGTCTGCGAGACGTTCCTGCAGTTTGTATTTGTTGTTTTTGTACTTCTTATATGAAGTTTACAAATATATCTTTCTGTTTGTTATCCTTAGGACACTTTATTGCTTTATTATGTCCCTGGGCGTCTTCATTGTGTCACTGTACATCGATGTCGATGTCGATGTCCCTTTCCCAGTCTTCTTCTCCTTCCCCATCCCTTTTTTTTACGAGTTCTACGTAATCTGTGTGATTTCTGAGCTGCAATTTATGCAGGCAGCTCTAAAACCTAAATTTTTGCAGCGTCTTTAAGCGTTCTGCTCTGAGTTAACTCGTATATTAAATTACATTTTTTGCCAGCCTAAGCAGTTAGCTTTTAAAACTGCACAAAATGCAACTAAAAAACAGCTAAGTGGCTTGAGTTAAGTTTAAAAGGGTCAACGAACAACAGATGCTCTCTATAGGTATAGAAAATTTGATAAAATCGAAAAAATATAAAATTTTCTAGATGATAAAAATTTTAATGAAGAATCAATTTGGGGGTCAAATCATGATGAAAATGATATTCCGTTTGGAAATTGGTTTATTTTTGATGAAGTTATGAGAGATCAAAGTTTTTGAAAAAATGTCAAGGGGAAGGTATGGAAAATTTGATATTTTTTATATTTTTATCAAATTTTCTAGATCATAAAAATTTAAATGCAGAATCAATTTAGGGGCCAAATCATGAACAAAATGACATTCCGCTTGAAAATCGGTTAATTTTTGACGAAGTTATGAGAGATCAAAGTTTTTGAAAAAATGTCAAGTATGTATTTACTAAGAAATCACGTTGAAATTTTTGACATAGTTAGCTGATTTAATAAAATAAATGTATTTAATATATTAAGACTGTAACTTGATAAATGTATTCAAAATATGAGTTTTAGTTTTCAAGCCTAAGTAAAGAAATAATTAAAAATACACATTAAAATTATACAAATAAAATGTATGAACTTTATGCTATATTCAGCATAAATTTCACAAGCATACCGTTTCTAGTATCTGAGTTCAATGAGGTTAAACTAAATTGATACTTCGCTTATATCAACTTTCAATCTGTATGCAAAAATAGCTCAAGATAAAATATGGCTGGTCAAAGTGTACACCAAGGCAGGGACTTTAGCTTCGGCTTTGAGTTTGAGTTTGAGTTTGGGTTGGAGGAGTTCGGGAGTTGAGGAGTTGCGCCTTTGGTTTGTTGCTCACTTAACTGGAATAATTGACATGAACGATTCCTTGGCCCAACTCTTTTGTGGTTTCAGATTTTACTAAACGCCTTCTGGCTGCAGGGACACAAGTGAATGTAGCTGAGCCCCGTTCCTCTCTCTCCTCTCCTCCAACTTCTCCTTGGATTGTCAACGCCTGCTCCTGCTTTGGATTCAGCTTCAGCTTCCATGCTCGGCTGAGTAGCTCCGCTCAAGCTGCAACAGTTTATATTGCATTATTCTGCTTGAATGGAATTTGCACTTGGAAAAAATACGAGAAAAAAAAATAAAGAATTGAAAATGAAAATTAAAGTAAGAAAAAAATGGCAATGGGCAAAAGAAAACAAAGCGAATTTCATTATGCCAGTCCAAAAGAACCCGGACACGCTCAATTTGAATTATGAAAATCCACGGCTGTTGCAAGGGGCCAAAATGGGGGGAGGGGGCGTGGCACGGGGAGCTTGGAATGGGCGTCGTTGACTTTTGAATGAATCTCAGTCAATTCAATTTGCCAGTGAAGCGTGAAATTCGCAGCTGTTGTCAGTAGCACGGCGTTTTTCTCATATCATTTGTGCCGCATATTTGATGAGGCGCCATCAGGTGGTGCCCCACATGTTGCAAGTTGCCAGTTGTGAGTTGCCTGCTTACTTGCCATGTAATGTGGTGTGGCAATATTAAAATGAGAACCACACAAGCGTGCAATGTGAACCGACCCAAGACCGTGAGAGAGTTAAGCGAGTGGCAGGTTAAGAGCGAAAGCCGCAAGTTCACAGGACTTTCTGGTTGCACAATCAAGGCCAAGAGGTTGCAGGAGATAAGGCTGTTATTTCATATGCAACTGTAAGGTTTTTTTTTCTCTCTCTTTCTTGTCGTTTGAGATCAATCAGTCGCTGTGGCTTTCTACTTGCAATTGTCGCTGATCAGCTTTGTTAAATCTGTGGCATGTTGCATGCCTCACACAAACCATGCCACAGGCAGACAATGTCCAAGTCCGGGTTTTAAGGCTAAAGAAACTAAAGCAAGACAACAGAATTTGTCAACTCTTGATCATGATTGTGTGGCAGGAGGCAGCAATTCAGCTATTGCAACGTTGCTGCAACTTCGTGGCCAAATTCTCTTGGCCCTGGTCTTCGACCCGTGCGTGCTAATAGCCCACAATGTTACCCACATGCCACGGCCACGGCCAAGAGTCAAACAAAAGTGTGGCAAAACTTTTGTCACACGTAGGTGTCCAGCAACCCATACACAATATATAACAGACCGCCAGACGCCAGACTGACTAACTGACTAACTGACAGACAAACTGGCAGGCGAAGCTGCTTTCTTTACCCAGAACGATGGCATCTCAAACGCAACGGAACTGGCCCGCGGCACAGTGGCACAAAATGATCAAATTAGTTTGTGAAAGTTTTGTAATACTCATAAATAATTCATTTATTTATTTTATTCATAAAATCGGTTGGCAGAACTTATATAGAATTTAAAACTAAGTTATTAAAAATAAAAATTAAAATAGTATATTTTTTAAAGCTTTTATTCATACCTAAAAAGATAAAAATTAACTTAAGTCAATTCTAAAAAAAAATACTTTTTTTATATATAATCAAAATTCGATACTTTCAGCCCACTGTGCTTGAGCCTTGTCCAGCCTATAATATCTTTTTGGAGTTCAGCTTATTTCTCACTCACAGTTTATGCAAAAACCGAAACCAGAAGAGAATTTTAACGTTCTTTTATTGTGATCTAATCGTTTTGTCTCTTCGAAGCTGAAGCAGTCGTTGAATGTTGCAAGTTGCAAGTTGCAATGTTGATGTTGCCCCCACGCTCATGTATTTTTATTATTATTGGTTTTAAGCATTTTCAGCTGCCATTTGCATTTCTTATTACCGCGAATTGTCATCCAGTCACAAGACAAGACTTCAACTTGGACTCCGTCTTCGTCTTCGTCTCCGTCTCAGCGATAATGTGTGAAGATCGGTGCAACCTCCTGCTGCCCCTTCAACATTGAGGCATATAAAATGAATTGCTTTGCTGATTGGCGCTAGGCAAAAAGCAAAATTTGTACGTGATTTGCTGGCAGTGGGATTTATGTGGCCCCAGGTTCAACTCGTGTATGCCAGGCGGTCAGTCTGACCTTGCTTACAACTTAATAGGAGAGGAAAGCCAGCCTCAGTCTCATTCTCATTTTTAGTTGCTGCCCCAGCTGCAACATCAGATCTGCAACTCTGCCACGTCACGGCTGCCTTTTGATCAGTCAGACAGGATTAGTTAACGGCTTTGACTAGCGCGCTTCCTTTGGGCCTGCTCTAAAGCCCATTCTCATTCTCATTCTCGTCGTTTATAATTAACTCAAGAGCCGCTTCATGTCCATGGGAAACCTGGCAACCAGGCTTGTCACGTGTATGCCTGTCACACACACACACACACACACACACTCTCACACACACACACACACACCGACACACACAAAGAGAGCCACTGCCTGTCTATGGCCGTTGATAAACGAGCACATCAGAAATGTGACTTGTCATAAATTTGCCTGCGTGGCCATTACTCATGTGTCATGTGGAGCGACGGCGGCTGCAGCGTCCTCCTGACCATGCCCCACTCAATCCGTCGCATGCCTCTGCAAACACTGGCAACACTGGCAACTCTGGGTACCTGTGCCATCGCAACTTCGACAAGATGCCATGGCATATGAAGTAATCGCCGTTATCAACTTTTGTGACATGATCAGCCAGTGTGCTGCTCCACATACGCCAGCAAACATTGTAAACAGTTGCCAACTTGTTGTTGTTGTTGTTACTCTCGTTGCTGTTGCTTTTCTTATTGGCCCTCATCGATCTGAGTCGCTTGCTGGCATCTGTTTCGACCATAAACTCGACTTCTTCTGCCAGCACATTCCAATGAGATGATCCAGACACCCAGAAGCTTAGGCTTCAATTATTGTCTGATTTCATATCTGTTTATCTGTGTATATCTGCAACTAACTGCCTTTGCCCAGCATTGCCCGCCTTTAGCTCCTTAAAATTCTTAAGGAAAAAACTTATAATAAAAAAATATTATAAATAATTTAGTTATCTTAAGGGAAAAGTACGGATAAAATAGACAGTGATAGGGAAAAATATCGAATTTCTTAAATAAATAATATTTTGATGCAGAATCAAAGTAGAGGCCAAAAAATGATCAAAACGATATTCCGCATGAAAATTGGTCAAGTTTTGACAAAGTTATGAGAGTTGGAAGTTTTTGAGTAAGGGTCAAGGGACAAGTCAAGGGACAAGTACGAATAAAATAGACAGTGATAGGGAAAAATCAAATTTAAAGTGTCGTTTAATGGCATCAGGAGTTGTTTAATAGTGAAAATTTAAAATTTATAATTTTCCAAAATAAAATATTTAAAAAAAAGGTAGTTAGGTAAAAGGTGTTGTTGGAAAATTTGCAAAATTCTTTATTTTTTTTTTTTAAACAAGCTTACAAGTCACAAGGAGTCATTTATTTAGAAAAACTTTAAGTTTTCTTGGTCAGCAAACAGAGTTTATGGGCCATGTCAGCTGCCAGTTGGGTGCCAAGCTTGGCTCATTAAGCCAAACGATCTGGTTCTGTGGCAGCAAATGAAGTCATTAAACAATCGGATGCAACGCTGCATGGAATGACTGTTGCTGATGTGTTGGCTGTGTTGTTGTTGTTGTAGGTGCCACCTGTATAAATTTCTCAATAAATTGTTCACACTTAATTTTTCACAAAAACAATGCAAAGCCAGAGCGGCCTTAAGAAAAATGATGCACTGACAACTCGTGCTGTGGCGGCTCAACCAGAGAGAGAGAGAATGTGAGGTGTAAGTTCGACCCCAGCAGAACTTCTTTCTCATCTGTTGCTCCAGCTCTCTCTCTCTCACACACTCACACTCTTTCTGCCCCATGCAGCGTGCCGCACTGCATCGTTGACTGCATAATAAACATAAGAGGCAACAGCATTTTTCCACACCTCGCGGTAGGCGTCTGTGGGGCAACCTGCAGCGCATACATTAAAAATTTATTAATTGGTTTTTAAAAGCACTCACACCCGTTGGGCCATTCATAATTTAACTTTACTGGTTCTGCGTGTATAGTATGTTAGTTCGCAGTTCGTAGTTCCTATTCCAATTCCAATTCCAACTTCAATTTCCGCCTAATTTCATGCACTTTTATGCGGCTTTTGTGTGAATTACGCAGCAAAACTTTGAAACCAGAGCGGAAAAAGACCCCGAGATACATTTGTATCTTGTGCTGGGAACTACAGTTCATAAATGAGCATGTTATTTATTTCTAATTTGGCAGAAGTTATGTGGAGCGGCAATAGAAAGGCAAAGGCAACAAATGCCTTTCAAATCCGCCAATTTGCTACACAACAACTGAGAAACGTTACGTGGCTCAGATACTTTGGGAATCTCTCAGAAACACGTAACTGAATTGTTTTGTTTTACAAATTAACTAAATCACATTAGCAATATTTGAAGCAAACAATGAGAATTGTAGCTATTTAGGTTGTTTCTTAAGTAATCGTTTATTTATTTAAAATGTTTTCATATATTAGAAAAGATATAGAGATATATAGTATATTACAACCAAGTTTAATGAAATGTAATTTTTTAAAAAATGGTATTGCAAGGAATTCAATATTGTTTTTTTAATAGAAGATCATTTATTCCCCAAACGCTTTAACGTTTTTCTGTATTCAATTGCAATTCCATTACAGATCTTTCACTTTGTGGTTTCTTATTTCTTACAGCTGGACATCACACCTACTTTGCCCCCAATTCCTCCCTCTAGCCCTTCTTATACTTCTTAATAGTTCGGTCAAATAGTTCAGCATTGGCAAGAAATTTAATTAATGATTCTGCATTGTTCGGTCGATTGCCACCACAGCTCAAAATTCTATTGTGTCCATACAATAGTTGAAAAAAGTATTTTTTTATCGTTTGTAATTGTTTGTAGTTGTTGTTAGTGTTGCCATTGGTGTTGCTGCTGTTGTTGTTGTTGTTAATGTTGTTGTTTGTTGTGTTCGACGGTCAATGCAGGCAGTCGAAATTCGTAACGCCATCATCATTAGAGGGGACCACGCACAGACAGAAAAACAGAAAAACAGAAAAACAGAAAAAATCTCGGATCGCGACTTCGATTGCTGACTTTTCTATCGAAATTAATTTGACTATTCTCTCTTGTGGTGCCTAATAAGCCATAGGCAATTAAGCAAAACACTTACTCATGCCGCCGCCTTGGACTTGGTTTTGGACTCAGACTTCGAATCGGAATTGGACACGCGAATCTTGAAGCAGACACCACGGCCACAGAAACTACTTCATCAGCCTCAGACACACAGCGGGCGATCGCAGTGAGTCGAAGAACCAAAAGAAACGAAGCCAGTATAGCATACCATACTACACTATACTATATACCATACTATATATAATAGCAATTCATTATGTCTCATGAATTCATATAGTTATCAGAGTGGGCATTTATACGCTGTAAAAAAGTTTTGAGAAAAAGTATTTTGAGAAAGTGTAGAAATATCTTAAAAATATTTAAGATATTGGAAAATTTATATACGATTTTTATGGGATTATTATGGGAAACACTAAGGTTATTCAGAGATACTCAAGAGAAATTCTTTTTTTTACCTTCTTTTAAAAATAAATAAATGGTTATTATGATATCAACAATTTTTTTTAATTTCCTCATCTTAACATTTTAATAGTATCTACAGGGTATTTAGCAGCTTATGACAAACACTTCTATGCGTATTTTTGAATATACTGTAAGCTTCGCTATTAACTCGTAGTTTTTAGCACTTTATGGAACATTTATTGAAGTGTTTCCCATTGGAGTTGGCAATGCGGGTTCTGTTGAGGTAGCACCAAAGCAAGAGAGAAAGAGAGAGGGAGAGAGAGAGAGAGAGAGAAAAAGAGAGAGGGGGAGAGAGAGAGGCAAATAGAGTGAAATGTGTGCCAAAGCTTGAATCAGTTAATGCTAATTAATTGTTTTAATAACACTTCACATAGCTGCCTATTAATCAGTCAAGAGAAGCGAGAACTGAGAACCTTTTTTTTTTTGGTACTATTGACCTAAGTTGGCAAATTGGCCAAGTTGGAGCATTGAACCTGCACACAGGAAGTCTTGTTTAAACTTTTAGACATCTTTAGGTGTTAACAATAAACAATACCCGTGTCGGTTTATTTACGACTTCCATGGCAAACACCATACATATATAGATACATACGTAGACCCATTTTGAGTCCAAAACCCCCTTTTGGTTGTGTGAGTCTTAGGCGTAATTGCGCATGCTCTGGCAGCCAAGGAATATTTTTAAAATATTCGACTTTGCATCATTTTTCAGGCGCAACTCCATACAATTAACCGTGCACAGTAACTATCTTGTTACCTGACGCGTTTTTATGATTTCTGCATAAAATTAAAACGTTTTGCGAGAACTTTGAGAGCTCTTTGCTCTATCGAGCTACAACAGGTTGTAGTTGTAGTTGTAGTTGTAGAGTTATCAACAATGCAGAACTAGTTATACTCACAGTCTTGGTTTGAGTTGTAGACTCTTCTGCTTTGCAGTCTTCTCACTCATCTGTTGCTTTAATAATTTTTACTTTGCTTTAATTATAGTTTTGCGCTTAATAAATTTCACAGCTTGCCAGACCAAACAGTCTCAGTAACCAGTCACCAGTAACTAGTAACCAGTACCAAGTGCTAGTACCCATTACTTTAACTCTACTCACTTTGAACGCATCGCATACGAGTTACAAACTGCGTGGAAATTGTTTTGGAATTTATAACTGCAAGTGTCTGGGCTTAACCTGACTTTATTCTAGCAAATTGTCTAAAGATGCTTAAGCCTGATGTAATAGTTAATAATTTACATACTTAATTGCATTTCTTACTGAAACCGATGGGTTAATGTGAAGTGAGACTTAGGCATTAAGACCAAACAATAATTGCTTATATAGATGACTTAATTTATCCTACAAAAATGTTTTGAGTGTTATATTTACTTCTTATATTTTTTAAATGCTACAACAATTTTATTTATTAATTTTTAAAAAAATCTTTAATGTGATTACAACATATCTTAAATCCTAAATTAACTGTCAACGTGATGAATTGAAATCAATTGCAAGTTTTCATCAACGCGTGCAGTAATTGAAATCTCTTTGTAAGCTCTTAGCGGTATTAAATTGAATTGCATAAATTAATATTATATACCATTTGATTATTAATAAATGGGTATATTATCTTTTTCAAATATTAAATACAGTGCAAGGATTCCATCCAATCATAGCTGTGACCAGGGTAATTTTAAGTCGAACATTTTTAATAAAAGCATTCTTTCTTGCTTTTAATTTTTAGACCCCGTACTTAAAAAAAGTACAGGGGTCTATTGGGTTTGTTTGTGCGTAACTGGCACATATAATTAATTATTATAAAACAACTTAAAAGCTAGTGACAACAAATTTGGTGTGTAGATTTATATATATTGCAGGCAGATAAAGATTGTTTCTTTTTTGAATCGGACCACTATATTATATAGCGCCCATATAAACAATCGGTCGAAAATCAAGTCTTAGTATGAAAAACTTTTTTTGTTTTTTGAGATATCGTAACCAAACTTATAGAATATGCATTTAAGTTAGTCTTATATATTATATAGCTGTCATAGAACCGAGAGAGGGAGAGGGAGAGGGACCTGGGAGAGGGACTGGGAGAGGGACTGGGAGCGGGACTGAGAGAGGGACCTGGGAGAGGGTGTGGGAGAGGGACCTGGGAGCGGGACTGAGAGAGGGACCTGGGAGAGGGACTGGGAGCGGGACTGAGAGAGGGACTGGGAGCGGGGACTGGGAGAGGGACTGGGAGCGGGGCCTGGGAGCGGGACTGTGAGCGGGGCCTGGGAGCGGGGCCTGGGAGCGGGACTGAGAGAGGGACTGGGAGCGGGACTGAGAGAGGGAGTGGAAGCGGGACCTGGGAGAGGGACCTGGGAGAGGGACTAGTAGAGGGACTGGGAGCGGGGCCTTGGAGAGGGACTGAAAGAGGGACTGGGGGACTGTTTTATGAGATATCGTAACCAATTTGATAACATTTGCATTTAAGTTAACTTAATTATTTTTAGTTTTTTTCCATTATAAGTTTTTTCCATAGTAAGTACGGGGTCTCCGACTGTCGAGTATGCTCGACTGTAGCACCGGCCGACTAGTTTGTATTTTTATTATATTTTTCTGCAGATAAATTGCATATGTTGGTTGCATTTATTTGTCTTGTTGTTTTTAACCACAGTGTTGTGTTTTTTGCACTTGTTTATTATTTTTATTTCTTTTATTATTCATTGCACATTTCATGCTTCATTCACTTTTTCAATTAATTAATAATCATCATGCTAATAAGTTTTTTGTTGTTGCTACCTTGCTTGTTGCCACCTTTTGCCGCAACACAAATTTGTGCAACGTAGACAAACTTGCAACTACAATAACAGCTCGACTGAAAGATACTTTTTGGTAAAAATCCTGTTGCTCTGCTCTATGATAAGTATCTTAAATAATTACAACATTTTTGAATATAACAAAATTTTATACTATGTTAAATATGTTTGTACTTTATATGCAATTTTTATTTCATTTACCCCTTCAACTACGATTGCAGGGTATAAACACATGTTGGATAACAAAAGCGCATTGCACAATTTAATTTAATTTAATTTAATTGCGTGTCAATAGCATGTCTTTCAATATGTTAAGGGCAGTTTTACTCTACTTTTTATTGTATATAAATTGATATTTTTTTCCTATTTGTTTTTTAATTGCAGGTCTGCATTATTTTAAATTTGCTTGCTGATTGTTTGTGGATTAATTTTTAATGGGATGTTCAATTGCTGCAACCGAAAATGACACAAAAGAATAATATTGAATTAATTCAAGCAGAACGTTTAAATCTATTTAAATTTTAAAATATTCAAAGTAAATAAAATAGACTCAATGTAATTTTTGTAGCAGCTGCTGTTGTTGTTTTTGTTGTTGGTTAGGTCAAAGTGCATTAGCCTTAGATCGGCCGACTGTGAAATGGTCGTACAACATGTTAAGCTGCCTGTTTTTATGGCCAGAACTAGTTGTAACACTCAAACGCCAGACATGCCAAATAAAAAGCATTTAAATAGAGCATAAACTGCAACAACAAGAACGAGAACAGCAACTACAAATATATAACAACAAGATTCAGATCCACATCCAGATCCAGACGCAGTCGCAGAAACCATGGACGTGACCAACTTGCTGCACGTTCTGCAGTTCCATTCCACAATAAACCAACAACAAGAACATTAGAAAATAAAGAGAGGGCAAAAATGAGAAACTGGGCACTAAAAAATCGACACACTACACGAAATTTCTCATTGGAGTGCGAAACGATGAAGCGGCTCCTTAGAAGTAAATTCGGAGTAAGCGCCGCGCCGTGTTGCCTGTTACGGAAGTTGCCACCGTACCTAGGAACAGTGCCTCAAAATGCAGTGTTTGCCTTCTAATTAGAGAGGCAACAACAATGCACATGTGCGTTGCATTGTATTCGATGCAGAGGCGTAGGCGTTGCCACGCCCCCCAATTATAATTCATGAACTTTTACGCACATTTGTCAAGCATTTGAGTTGGAGTCTGAGGCAGAGGCAGAGACTGAGGTTGCAAGCTGTCTGATTGCAGTTATGCTAACGAGTTGCATGTCAAAAAGGGTTGCATCTAGGATTGAGGGTTGGAGGGTGTTTGCATTCTCAAGTGCCTTACGCATGTGCATGAAAAATAAGGGAATTTCTTAATTATTGCATTGATTTACATTGCAACTGAAGGGGGATCCCAAAAGGGCCACTCGAGTGTCCCATTGGACTCTGCATCCCATTCTCATTCCCGTTGCAGTTGCAGTTGCAGGCTGAACTGCATTTTGTCGCCAATGCAGCTGGACTGAAGTGGCACTCGACACTCGGCGCGTTGACATTTCGCCAGAGAGAGTTCAGAGAGTTTCGGGGATCGACAATCGAGAATTTTGCTGTGCGTGCTGCGTGCCCGAGTTGTAGTTTGCGGTGTTCTCTGCTTGCCACTCGGCCCATGTGCCACTTCAGTGGGTACGACTCTTTGACAATGGCGACAACCCTGCCAGCTGGCACGTTTGGTGGTGGTTGAGTGGCCAAGCGACCAGAGCTCCTACCCTTACCCACCCACCCCCTATATCTACAGCCCCCTCATACCCTATATTCTCCATTTCGGCCGCAATATTTATGATTAAAGCGAACGTTTGACTAAATTCTACAGATTAACACATTTGCAGCGATGACACGCCAACGTTTTGGTCGAACAGTCAAAGCACTTTTAATGTGACCAAAGCACGTCAACAAAATCGATAAATAATAAAAAAGAAGCTCTAAACAATTCTAATTTAATCAGCCCTGTTAGATGCTCTTTAATATCGATTTATAAAAACATTTAAAAATAATTTATAAATTAAAGCCTAAGCCACAATTTATTATTTTTAAATATTTTACATAAATAAAAGTTTTTATTTATTTTTTTCCCTATTAGTAAATACATTTAGATATATTTTCTATTAGTTTTTACAACTATTCTAATAGTATCTATTTTTAAATATTGGTAAAAGAAAAGCTTAATATAAATAAATGGGTTAACGGATTATAAATTATTGTGTTAAGGGATGGGTTAGCGAATTTAAACTCACAACTTTAATTTTAATAAATTTCCAACATTTCGAATAAATTAAAATGTTGCATTTAAAAATCATTATACCCTCCATAGTCTCATTTCAAAAACAGAGTAAATTTGTTAGGCCTTTAAAAATAAGTGTAGGCAATTAAAAAATTGCATTGGCCGTTGCATGTTGGACATGACCTGTTAGTTTGATTCTAATATGAAAACTATAGTGCAACATACAACACACATTAGACATAAACATGGCTAAAAGGACCGTCCTTTATAACCGTTAAAACGCTGCCCTGCCTGGCTGATGTTGTTGTTGCTGTTGCTGTTGTTGGCTGAATTTATTTGAGAGCTGGTCAAAATACCAAACATAATTCACAACATGCCAAACGACAAGCAACAACGACAACATGTTGCATTGTTAGCAGCTCATTGTACCAATTGTTGTTGTTGCCACCGTTCTGATTGTTGTTAGTGCTGGTGTTGTTGCTCTTGTTGTTGTTGTTGCCACTGTTACCATGGTATTTATGCAAATTTGTAGTAGGTCACAAAGTGCATACAATGCCAATGCGAGTATTTTATTTAAACTCTCTCGGCGCCGCAACAACATACTTATATACATATATTCTTTCATTTTTTTTTTAATACAACAAAAACATTTTAAATATTTCAACTCTCGACAGGTGGAAATTTGGGGGAGGAGGGGTGCTGTGTGGCCTATAGACGACCAAAAACATAGGCAAAACACTTGTCAACTTGTTGACGTTGAATTGGCATTGTTTAGTATGCAATTTGCATCAGTTTTGTGTGCTTTCCAAATGACAAAAAAATAATATTGTTACATGTGGCATAGAATAAATAAACAAACATAAGTGCGCAAAAACTGTAAAGAACAATTTGATAGATTAAAATAAAACAAAAATAATAATAACTACGAAAGCAAAGTCAATTTAATCATAATAACTAAAAAAATTTAATATAGCAAAATAAATAAATTTTTTTTATAAATATTTATATTAAATTAATATTATTTAAAGTTTATTTTAAATGTCTTTAATTAACTCAAATATTTAAATTAAATTTGGTAATCATAGATTAAAGCTTGAATAGAAATTCATCAAAATAAATTGTCTATTTAGTAATTTCATGATATTTAAATACAGTAAATGGCATAAAACAATTTTCACTCAGCACAAAGCAAATTGGACTCGGCAATTCTGGAAATGTTTAAACAAAAATGGACTAATTTTCACAAAGTTATTTACAAATCAACAGGCAGACGAAAGTTGGCCGCAAGACACAACAGACATATAGTAAACAGTTTGGGAACGGAGAGGAGATGGCAAGAAAAAAGAAGGCAAAGGCAAACGCGGTAATTATTTTTTAATGTAACAAAATAATATCAGGCCAAAACGATCAAGTCACGCAAGTGCTGGGGCAACAGTGAAAATTAACATGAGAATAAATAAGAAATTTTCAGAGTCTGAAATCCGAGTCAGACACGAACCCGTTGCCAAGTTTTTGGCCCAGCACGCACCAGGCAAACAGAGAGAGAAAGAGAGTGTGTGTGTGAGAAAGAGAGAGAGAGAGGGAGACACATGTTGCTTATGTATGAGAAAGAGATAGAGATAGGAATACAGAGACTGCATGACGCATGCGCAGCTTCCGTTTTGCGATTTGACAAAAACGATTTGAGTGCGAAATTCGAGATCTCCCGAAGACCGTTAGACCGTTAAATTCTAACTAGACGATGAATAGACAAAGAGTGTGTGAGAGAGAGAGAGAGAGAGAGGGCTCCTCAAAAGAGTCAACTATCAAGAAAATATCAAATTAAAAAGACTCTTTCACACAAAAGTCAACAATTAATCAATTTGCACTTTGCCAGCGATAATAATATTATAGTATTCTTTTACTTCTTTTCTCCAAAGCTGTTTTCACTAATTCATTTAAATTTCATTTCTCTAAGTTAAAAATCTCTTTACTGGCTTTTATTTAAAGCCGTTTACAAATGTCTTCGCATTAGTTGGGTTCTCCACATTCGGCGTTCGTTTCAACACTTGATAATAAGCCGAAGCACAGACCCATTTTCTAGCATTGGGGAAAATCGTTTTAAAATTAGTGAAAGTGATTGATTTTTCCACTTAATTTTCAGGTAGACAATATACAATAGTAATGCCGATAATCAGACCCAAACACCCCAGCTCCATTCATACCAGACAGCCAAAATGCCAGCCAAATTGGCCATTTGGCGCATGCGTCAAAGCCTTTAACATTGTTTCGTTGTTGTTGCTTGTTGCTTGTTGGTTGTTGGTTGCTGTTGTTTGTTGCACTTCCGTCAGCTTTCGGCGGCTGTATTTTATGCAAGCCAAAAGCGTTGGTGTTTTTTGTTGCTGGGCTGTGGGGGAAGCTGGTGGAAGCAGTTGGAACGGAGGGCGTGTTTAAGCCAACGAAAGCGAAGACAGAAAAGTGGCATTTGCTTGGGGCACAATGAAATGAATAATCATACCTTCCCCACATACACACTCACATATGATCTACATACAAATACATATAAACTTACTTTGCATAACATTTTACCTGAATTATAGGCTCAAAAAAAAATTTAATTGTGATTATGTGCAAGAAGAGCATGAAATTGTATTCAATTGCTATAATTTTTATAATAGCTTGCTATTTCTTATTAGATATAATTTAAGTAATATTTATTTAATTTTCTTAAAAAAAAGTATCAAATTTAATTGAATAGTAAATATAAAATTGTCGAACTTAAATATAAATTTTCATTTCATTAGCAATATTTTCTGCTTGATTTAATATCTATTTTAAATTTATAAATATTTGTTCTTTATATTTTAATTCTTTCAGCCCACTTTGATGCTTCTTAACTAACCTGAATCACATAATATTCTTATTTATTTATTTATTGAATTTGAGGAAAGAAATTCACATACTTCAATCTGAAATCCTATTATTCTCAAGTAATGTTTTTAATTGTTATTCGAATTTATTTGTGCATCAATTAATTGAGACACTTTGATTTATTGACCCTGAGGCTTGCTTAAACTTTCTTAAAATTGAACAGTTTGTTGTTGTTGTTTCTCCGTTGGGCTGCAAACAGTTAGCACTCAGTGTTCGGGTAAGTCAATAAAAAGTTCTGGGCACGATTTCTTAATTAAAACTTGGCCGATGATTGCTCGTTGAAATTGAAAGCATTTTCCTACTACTACTTCTACTATTACTACTACTAGTAGTAACTTCATGGGTGGCTTTGTCGTCTAGACTCTAGACAGTACCCAACTCTCACCCAATACTATGACTGGTGACTGTGACTTGGGCCAAGATGGAGCAGAAGTTTGTAATATTTATTTTTACAACCGGACATGCTGCAAACTTTTTACAGCTACGTGCGAAAGTGAAACGCTTAAAAAGGCATCGAATGTCTTTATTATATTGGCAAAGCCAATCAGTCCCGTCATGCCCAGAGTCGCAAAACTGCAAAATCGAAACTAAGGATGTGGATGTGGCAAGAGGAGCTGAGCGGGTGTTTGAGTCTTGCAACGATGCTTGTCATCAAATTTTATTGTTATTTAAATGACGAGACGGGACGAGACGAGGCGGGAAGGAAGCCGTTCGACTCGACACTGTAAGAAAATGTCATGCAAAGTTATACCCTACATGAAATGACAGATTGGGTAGTTAGATTAAGTTGTATTGCAATACGACAACTAGCTTTTATTTTTATTTATATTTATTTTATTTCTTTTGATTTCAACAGAGATTTAAGCTAAGTTAGAGTCAATCACTGACTTACAGCATATCTGTTAGTCGTTCAATATTCTACAATAGTTTTTATTTTTGTTTATTTCTTTTGCTGCATTGCTGCCAATATGCAGCGCATGCCATGCCCGTATAAAGCCTGGCCAAGAGCAGCCGGAGCACTTTGTATATAGCCCCGTTTCGGAGAGCGTCTCCCCTATTCGTACCTCCTTTACATATATATGTATCTGTATATATATTTATTGCGCCTCGTTTCAGTCAATGGTGACACTTGCTGCATTTTAAATGGACGCGCGCTTGAACATTGCCGTTGTCACTTGGAGTTGGAGTTGGAACTGGAAGAGAGGGGAGAAGGATAAGAAAGCCAAAGGAGAGAAGAATGCAGAATGCTAAAGGTGCTTGGCAACACATTCCGCTAACTGCAGTCTGCACAGTGTAGACTGTAGACTGTTGTCCGTATTCTGTATAGTGTATAGTGTTGCCTGCAATCTGCAGTCCTGCTTCCAGCACGTTTTGTGGCCATCATTTTGCGCACTTTTGTCCATTAAAATCATCAAAATGTATGGCGCTCAGTTTATGTTTATGAAAAATTTGTCTCGCCACTTTTGTTGTTGCCACTGCAGAAAGTCGCATGTTGCAGGTGTTGCAAGCAAATGTGTTGCAAGTTGAAGTTGCACCTCTGCTGCTGTTAAAGGCATGCTGCATAAATTTCATTGCAAAAAAAAAATGGGAGCAACAGCTATAAGAAAGTACTCAGAAGTTATTTATTTAAATAGCCAAAGAAACAAAGTACGTGTAGTTAGTTTAAAAATGAAGAGCTGTATTTATTCTATGTATATTTGGGCTCATGATGGTTATTTTCTGTTTTTAGACAGAAGGAAGGAGGCGTAGCAGACCCAATAAAGTATATATATTCCTGATCAGTATCAATAGCCGAGTCGATATAGCAATGTCCGTCTGTCCGTCTGTCTGTATGAACACCTAGATCTCAGAGACTATAAGAGCTAGAGACACCAAACTTGGTATGTAGGTTCCTCTATACTGTAGGACTGGAAGCGGAGTCTGGGAGTGGGACTGGGAGAGGGACCTGGGAGAGGGACTGGGAGAGGGACCTGAGAGAGGGACTGGGAGAGGGACCTGAGAGAGGGACTGGGAGAGGGACCTGGGAGAGGGACTGGGAGAGGGACTGGGAGAGGGACCTGGGAGAGGGATCTGGGAGAGGGAGTGGGAGAGGGCCCGGGAGAGGGACCTGGGAGAGGGACTGGGAGAGGGACTGGGAGAGGGACTGGGAGAGGGAGTGGGAGAGGGACTGGGAGAGGGACCTGGGAGAGGGACCTGGGAGAGGGACCTGGGAGAGGGACCTGGGAGAGGGACCTGGGAGAAGGAGTGGGAGAGGGAGTGGGAGAGGGACCTGGAAGAGGAACTGGGAGAGGGACCTGGGAGAGGAACTGGGAGAGGGAGTGGGGCCTGGGAGAGGGACCTGGGAGAGGGGCCTGGGAGAGGGACTGGGAACGGGGCCTGGAAGAGGGACTGGGAGAGGGACCTGGGAGAGGGACTGGGAGCGTTGCCTGGGAGAGGGACTGGGAGAGGGACCTGGGAGAGGGACTGGGAGCGGGGCCTGGGAGAGGGACTGGAAGAGGGAGTCACAGAGAGATTAAGAGACTAAGAGACTAAGAAAGAGAGAGAGAGAGCAAAGACGTAAACGCAAACGACAACGACAGGATAATATCGACTCGAGGCAGACACACATAAGTTAGTAAGTACGGGTTCTCCGAGTGTCGAGTATGCTCGACTGTAGCACCGGCCGACTAGTTTTTTTTATTATGATATAAACATAAACTTTAATTAAATCTCTCTATATTCAATATTTCAATAAAATCGTGATTATTATTTATCAACACGTTGAATAAATAATAAAAGCAGTTTTCATCTTTAAATGTGGCATTATTGTGCTGAATAAATAAAAAATTATTATCACAGTCAAAACTCTTTGAATTTCGATTATTTTAATAACTAATTTAAATCGTAATTTATATTTGAGGTTTCTTCAGAATCAATTGATGTGTAATATTTAAAAATTTGAATTTTTTAATAATTGCTAAATATTTCCCACAGAACTCTTTTATAATCTTGACTATTTGTTAATTATGCTTCAAATGTAGCTGTCATTATAAATTCGTCAAACACTTCAACTCTTTAGTTTGGTTTTCCAATCTTTTTTCACCAGATTTTTTCTGCTCAATTTAAATGGCAAGTCGTGGCCAGACTTTTTCAGTTGAGTAATATTGGTATATAGAAGCAAACCAGGTTATTTGGCACTAGCAAAAGTAAAACCCTTTTTTCATACATTTCAGATTACTTTACGAGCTGCAGTCTGGTTTATTTTTCTGTGGTCCATGGAACCCAACAATAAACTGAAATGTCCAAGTGTTCTAAGTACTCGCAAAGAGTGGGAAGTCTTTGGAAGAGGGGGGAAAAGTGGGGCAAATGTGTGAACAAAATGCACAGCGTCGTTAGAGGATGCAAACAAGTTTTTTCTCTGCCTCACATTTTTTTTTTTTTTGGTGTCTTCTTCTTCTTCAACTCGATGCTGTCATTGCAGTTGCCGACGCTTTGTTTGAAATGTTGCTGACAAACCACTTGAAAGTGTAGTCGTAGATGTTGTGTGTGTGGTGTGTGTGTGTGTGTGTGTGTGTGTGTGTAGTGGTGGTGTTGTCTGCCCGCTGACGTATTTCATAAGAAAAGCAAGTGACAAGTTTGCCCCGCCGCTGCCCGCCGCTTTACACACAGTTGCCGAAATTATGCCGCCTAGAAAAAAATTTTAGGAGGAAAAAAAAAAAGGTTAAAGTGTAAGTGGGGAAAACAAATTGTTGGCCCGGCCAGCCGGTTGGCCCAGACTGACTGGCTGGTTGGCTGGCTGGCCGACTGACTGGCTGACTGGGTTCGGTTCGTCTTAATGTCTGACAGCCATCCCAGCAAGTGTCGAAAACTGGCCTACTCCGTCCGGCCAAACATACATACATAAATATTTCCTGGCCTTCACACAAAAGAACTTTGCGTGCTTAGAGAAAAGTTATTTCTATTTTTTGTTTTTTTTTTTGTATTTTAATTTTTATTTGAAACATTTCCACGAAAATTATTTCGAGTGCTTGACAGCTGCGCGTTCGGCCTCTGTCGCTTTTAATATACCATTTCATTTCATTTCATATTATTTCAAGTTTTTCCCCACTTCAATAGCAATTTGTAGCTGCGCCTCGGACAAAATTCTTGAGAAAATATGCACATTTCGTGGGGCTTCTTTCTAGCGAAAGTGTGGTTAAAAACCACAGTA
Organism: Drosophila falleni; assembly: GCA_035045575.1. Lineage (NCBI taxonomy): Eukaryota > Metazoa > Arthropoda > Insecta > Diptera > Drosophilidae > Drosophila > Drosophila falleni. The sequence continues at coordinate 1,029,678 of JAWNOV010000089.1, read as the reverse complement.
AAATAATGCACCCAAATCAGCTCCACGCTCTACACTTCACTCCACTTTCTAATCAATTATTTGGCACTTATGTGTATGCAAAATTTGCGCAAACAAATAAATCAATTGAAGAAGCCCCTCCCCAGCCAGCCCCCCATCTACCCCTCTACCCCTGACTCTTCACTTTGACCACAATGAACCAATTTAAAAGAGCACCTTTCGCCTGTATTTCTGTATTTCTGCGTTGTCAGCAACGGCGCCGTGAAGCCAGTGAAGTGTTTGAGTTTCTGCCTAGTTAACAGCTTTTTTTTCCATCGTTTTTATTATTTTTTTAGCCATCTCTCGATTTTGCGCTGACAAAAAGCACGCGCAATGTGCTTGAAAAGCGCAAAATTTCGTGGATATCGAATTTCCAAAGTGGGCAAATCATCAAACGGAAGTAGCCAAAGACGACTTTCAAATGCGCTGCGAGCGGTCTCTTAGAAGTATACAATAAAATTGTATAAAAACTGCCAACTCTGAAATTAATTTTTTAAATTTGACTAAGATTGTGTTTAATGGAAAATATTTATTTTTAATCCTATAAATTTCAATGTTCCTTCTTACTTAATTTAATTCTAATATTATACCTTAAATTTCTTATCATACATTTGAGTATCACAATTTAAATATTATGCTTATGTTGCAGTTCTTACTAAAATAACATTTAAATATTGAAATTGAAAGTTCGAGTATATTATAATTTGTTATCTCTCATAAAGGATTTTTGCTGTCAGACGCATTCCTAATTTTGAAATTTTTAAGAATTTGCGTATGAAATCATCAATTGTGGTATCAATAACTGAATGCGTCATCCGCTTTGGCAGCTGCATTAGCCAAATCCATAAGCCTTGGCTTAAAAATACACACATATACAGTGTATATGGGTTTATGCTTATAAATAAAAGTGCAAAATCATTCAATTTCAATTAAATGACAAAAATACAAAAGTGTTTTGACGCCAAATCAAAAATTCGGAAATTCTCATTTCGTGCTCTTTACTTTGGCTTCATATTAATTTTCGCCTGCAAGCAAATCCAAATTTCTCGAGTCTTTTGATTTTTGCATACTCAACAATACACAGCCAACAATATTATATGAAATAAAATTCCCGTTTCATTCATTGACAGACTCAAGACGAAGATTTTTTTGCTCTCAATACAAATGAAAAAAAGTGTGTTTTTTTTTCTATATGGCGCGTGTTTTACGAGCTGCAAAAATTGCCGTGGCTGTATTTGTTATTGTTGTAACAAGAGGCACAACTCATGTTGAACAATTTGAATAAGTACATATAATGATTTTTTTTTACATTTTTGACATCCAAACAGGCCAGACAGACACGTATGTGTATGAGCACAAACAAATTTGATCTCTCGCATTTTGGCACGAACTGTAATTGAAAATTTTCATTCAACTCCCCGAACCAATCCCCTCTTCCTAAGAAGGAAAGAAATACACAGAAACCGCCAAACAAACATCGCGCTTGACACTTGAAACACTTGGCTGTATCTTTGGCTTTGGCTTTGGCTTTTGGATACATTTTTGTTGGTGCGGGGTTTTCACGGATCTTTTGGCCTGGCTGGCAGCTTTCTTGTCCGGTTATGTTACGTTACGTGAAATTTCAAATGTCATAATTTTGACAGTTTGATAGTCATACACACACACACACACATACACACACACAAGCATTATTGTTGTTGTGTTGTGTTGTTGGTGGGAAGCTGCAAGGCATTCGAGCGGATTGTTGTGAAGTGTATTGCCCAAGACTGTTACCATAAAGTAGCCGGCAACAAATAAAGTGACAACTTTGGCAGATTGTAAGCAGGCACAGTGGGCAAAAAACTATAAGCAAAGACCATAAAATAATTTAAGTACATAAATGGTAAAGTGATGAATATTTGTAAGTTTTTCTCATTCCTGAAATTCCTAAAATTTGTATTCAAAAATGACCAGTAATTCTTAATAATGAAGAAAACGTTTGTATTAAAAATTCGATATTTACATCCGTTAGCTAAAAAAAAGTACAGTGGTTAGTTTATTTTTGTAAATTTTACAATAATAATTAATTTCAGGACTCCAAATTGTCTACTCATAGCTAAGAATAATTTTTATAACTATTAACATATTATTCTATGAATTATAAAATTTTAATTTTCTATATGGTGGTGGATCTCTGAGACCACACACACAAATTTTTAGGTAACTCGGAATATGTAATGTAAAGTTGCACAACACGTTAAATTCAGCTCATGTTTTACATTCACCAGCAGCTGTAATCAGTTTACCTATTCCCTAGAAATAGTTTCCAAAATAAGACATTTTCAGGCTCATACGGGTGTTGGCCCTATTTGAGTTTAGACCAGTATTTCTGGCAGCTTAGGGCTTTGTGTTAGATTTCAAGTAACAAAACGTACGACATGTCGCTTTATTTCTCTTACAGAACTTGTTACTCGACAAGAGTTAAGAAAACTTGGGTCTCGTCAGCTTTGACATTGACGAAGTGGTTCTTCGAATGAAATTGTCATAATTTTTTCGGGTTTTCTTCATGTCTTTTGATGCACACAATGCGTTAATGTTGCCCACTTTGTCATACTTTGACTTAGCTACAACAATTGAACAATTGATAAAAGCCAAAAATGAAAATATATAAAAGAGACACTAACGGTGCATTTGAAGGTACCCAACCCAACAACACATAACAATTGAACTAAAAGTATGACTCAGTTCAGTTCAGTGCTTTTCTAGGTGGATACATCGAAAATGAAGTTTTAGCATGGAACAGATTTTTGTTTGTTAAAATATCAGAACCAAACTGATAGATTATGCATCTGGGCTGGTATTATATATCCTCTCTAATCTGATCTATTTGCTTATTATTCTTTAATTTAGTCTGCCTTTTATCTTAACTTGTCTGGGCTCGCTTCCATTATTATTTTCTCTGGTAAACTGTCGCTGCATTTATTGTCATCGCAGAAGTTCCTCTGTTACCCACTTCTTGTATTATTATGCACCACATTGCACCACAGAATAATGGCCCCGCTCCCAGTCCCTCTCCCTGGCCCCGCTCCCAGTCCCGCTCCCAGTCCCTCTCCCAGTCCCTCTCCCAGTCCCTCTCCCAGGACCCTCTCCCAGTCCCACTCAAAGTCCCACTCAAAGTCCCACTCAAAGTCCCGCTCCGAGGCCCCGCTCCGAGGCCCCGCTCTGAGGCCCCGCTCTGAGGCCCCGCTCCGAGGCCCCGCTCCGAGGCCCCGCTCTGAGGCCCCGCTCCGAGGCCCCGCTCCGAGGCCCCGCTCAAAGTCCCACTCAAAGTCGCACTCAAAGTCCGACTCAAAGTCCCACTCAAAGTCCCGCTCCGAGGCCCCGCTCCGAGGCCCCGTCCGAGGCCCCGCTCTGAGGCCCCGCTCCGAGGCCCCGCTCCGAGGCCCCGCTCCGAGGCCCCGCTCCGAGGCCCCGCTCTGAGGCCCCGCTCAAAGTCCCACTCAAAGTCGCACTCAAAGTCCCGCTCCGAGGCCCCGCTCCGAGGCCCCGCTCTGAGGCCCCGCTCCGAGGCCCCGCTCTGAGGCCCCGCTCCGAGGCCCCGCTCTGAGGCCCCGCTCCGAGGCCCCGCTCCGAGGCCCCGCTCAAAGTCCCACTCAAAGTCGCACTCAAAGTCCCACTCAAAGTCCCACTCAAAGTCCCGCTCCGAGGCCCCGCTCTGAGGCCCCGCTCTGAGGCCCCGCTCTGAGGCCCCGCTCTGAGGCCCCGCTCTGAGGCCCCGCTCTGAGGCCCCGCTCTGAGGCCCCGCTCCGAGGCCCCGCTCCGAGGCCCCGCTCCGAGGCCCCTCTCAAAGTCCCACTCAAAGTCCCACTCAAAGTCCCACTCAAAGTCCCACTCAAAGTCCCACTCAAAGTCCCGCTCCGAGGCCCCGCTCCGAGGCCCCGCTCTGAGGCCCCGCTCTGAGGCCCCGCTCTGAGGCCCCGCTCTGAGGCCCCGCTCCGAGGCCCCGCTCTGAGGCCCCGCTCCGAGGCCCCGCTCCGAGGCCCCGCTCAAAGTCCCACTCAAAGTCCCACTCAAAGTCCCACTCAAAGTCCCACTCAAAGTCCCGCTCCGAGGCCCCGCTCTGAGGCCCCGCTCCGAGGCCCCGCTCAAAGTCCCACTCAAAGTCGCACTCAAAGTCCCACTCAAAGTCGCACTCAAAGTCCCGCTCCGAGGCCCCGCTCTGAGGCCCCGCTCCGAGGCCCCGCTCTAAAGCCCCGCTCCGAGGCCCCGCTCCGAGGCCCCGCTCCGAGGCCCCGCTCCGAGGCCCCTTTCAAAGTCCCACTCAAAGTCCCACTCAAAGTTCCACTCAAGGTCCCACTCAAAGTCCCGCTCTGAGGCCCCGCTCCGAGGCCCCGCTCCGAGGCCCCGCTCCGAGGCCCCGCTCCGAGGCCCCGCTTCCAGACCCTCTCTTAGGCCCCGCTCCCAGTCCCTCTCCCATTCCCTCTCCCAGTTCCTCTCCCAGAATCGCTTAACTATATCATATAGCTGCAATAGGAACAATCGATCGAAAATCAACTTTCAGTACAGAGTACTAGTTAAGTGTTAAAAATCAATTGGTTCTGCTCGCTTAGAGTGTGCATAATGGTTTGTAATTTAAATTAGCTGTAGACGGCATTGACAAACTGTCCTATTTGGCTGCACATTAGCTGAAATTCAATTACTTTGAATGTGATTTTAGTTGTAGACAGACAAAGGGGTTAAAGAATAAATTCAGATTGAAAATTTAATAGAAATGAGCAACAGAATTATGTGTAGGAAACATTATGATCTGCAGATCCAACATCTGACTAAGTCTTCGTACTCAAAAAATATCAAATAAATTCTTCGTTATTTTCGAAACATAAAATTTACCAAATTCTATTGTTGTTCAGGCTAAGCTCTGACATTTCATTAGGTTTAGCTGAAATTGTTTATTATTGCTTTTGCAACCCATTGAAAAACATTAAACATTTCATAGTCGCATTATAAACTGTGATTTAAGCGAGGGGAAAGAAGGGAAGCACAACAATTTTGAGTTTGAGTTTGAATTTGAGTTTGATTTAATCCACGCAGCACGCCACATAAATTTAACTATTTATTTCAGGCAGTCTGCAACAAGCAGCCTACAACTGAACTACGAGTATCTATAAATTTGTCCATAAATATTAGCCCGTCTAATGGCAGGCTTGGCGAAGTCAGGGCCAAGAGAGCCGCGCTTAAGCTGCAATGAACGATTCCATAAGCAATTATTATATCGATTTATGACAGGCCAAGTAAAGTTTTTGTTGGGGATTATGTTGGGAGATTTGTGCCAAGGCGGCAATGGCTCAAATTCCCAAAGCTGACTCGTAATGCTGCTGCTGCTCGAGCACATTAAAAAAGTTAATACATATTCCTAGTTGGTGGTAAAAAGTAAAAATAAAAAATAAAAATAAAATTACATTTCCGCCTGTTTAAAGGTAATCGAGAACTGGGAAGCTAGCAAAGTGGTCAACAGGTAAACACGGGCAGCAGCCAAAATAGTAGCAGAGAGTAACTAGCAGGTAAAACCGACCCAAAAGGCCCAGCAGGTAATACACAATATACAGCCAGGTTGAGCTGAGCGGGTTATAAAAACTGTCATGATTTACAGTTTGCACTTTTTACGATGCCGCTCGCTGGCGGCTGTTCTATTGGTTAAGAATTATATGGAATTTAAGTAAGCGAGAAATATTTAAACATAGTTTTTATTTTTATTTGTCGGAGTTTTGTTTTTTCTCCTCTTTAGTTTGCTTTTTATGTGGCTTTTATGGCTAGCTTGCGATATCCATACCAAATGGCCCTACAAAAAAAGAAGGCAGATTGTATTCGACTTTGGTAACAATGAAAAAATCTTTGGCTTTTTTGTGTGTTTGATAGAGAACCGACTGTTCGTAATTAAAATCATTTATTGGCATTAGTATTTAAGCTCAATTTTGCCACCGCTCACGTATGACACATAAAAAAAAAACAAGAGTCGAGTCGACATTTTCCCAACGTTTGCGACTCGAAATCATGTAACATTTTTACTTAAAATTCACACTTGATACACGAAGCGAACATTTATCATTTCGCTTAGATCTCGGTTAGTGCGCCTTTTAGAGCGTTACCAAGGCCTAAAAGTGTCGCTTGCTGTTACTTTTAGGGTTTTTTTTATTTTATTTTCTTAGCTTTTCTTTTCCTTTTTTTTCAGCTCGTACCAACTCGTTTTTCGCATCTTTTGATTTATTCTCAAGTGCTTTGCTGTCGTCGTCTTTCTTGTTGTCGTTGTCGTTGTTTTGTTTTATTTCTTTAGCAACCTAAATATTGAGATAGTCATCTGCGGTCAGTGTCAACTGAAGCGGTTCAGTTCAGTTGAGTTTATTTCCCTGTTCCCGTCTCCGTTCCCTTTCCAGTTCCCTGCCTCTGCCTGTGTACGCTTCATTAGAAGTGTCGTAAAAACGTAGACGAGATCTTCGAGTCTCACCGGAATGGCCTGAAGAACTCTCAGATATAAGCTTAATTGTGACTATGAGTAATGCCAGAGTTGAAAATTGCATTAAGCACTGGAAACAGAGTTGCTTCAAATACGTGCTTGGCATAGATAACACCTAGTTATGAGCTCCTTGAACTAAAAGACGCTTTAAAACAGTGAATAAAATGTGTGAATAAAGGTTTAAACGAGATTATATAGATTGCAAATAGTTTTCAAGAAGCTCGACTAAATAATATGCATTTTATACTTGAAGTCAATTTGCAAAAATTAAGCCAGATACATAAAGAGAATGAGAGAGAAACAAAGAAGAAAAATGTAATTTGAATAAAATCTATTTCTTAAAACCATTTGCTGCAACATAAGAATGGAGGAAATGAATAGTGAGTTTGCGAAAAGCTTCTTGATAATTTTACATACATATATCATATTTTAAGACTTTGTCCGCCAGAGAACAGACAAATTTCTAGGAATTAAACTAAGACCTTTTTTAATTTAACTAAAGCTAAAAAGAAGATTGCTGGGAAGTTAAAGCTGCTTAAATGAGAATAACAATTCACAGTTTAACCTACTTTTCACTTTAGTTAAGCTCAGTAGTGTTTTGATATTTTCACAAAATGCATCGCAATTTTTTATGCCACAGTTTTGTGGCATGTTGCACTCTTGAGATCCGCTCACTTTATTTGCAAGCAGCATTGCTCTGATTTGAAATGTTGAACAAAGTTTGGAACACAATATTAATTACCGGCCATTAGCAGCATCACTCAATTTTAAACATATGCAACACATGGTTCAACAACAATAGCTGACAGCAACAACAACAACAATAACAATGGGCAGCTAACGTGTTGCAGAGCGACAAAAAAAAGTGGAAACTATCTGTAAACTCATACATCAATGCCGCTAAATCCACTTGTCAGGGCAACAAACGTGAGAATCGTTCGACAAAATACAAAACAAAAAAAAACATAGAGAGCGTATAACAAAATAAAAACAAAACAAAGGCAAACCTAAACGCAAACAGATCGAGCAACGAGAAAATATTGTCAGGGCGACACTTTAACCCGGTACCGACCGATGCCCGGTCCCGTTCCCTATCCCTATTCCGATTCCGTTCCCTATCCCGTCTCCCTGTCAGTTGTTAGCTCCCCTTTTTAAGAGTATCTACTGTACGTTGACTGCTTAGCTTTGGCTCTATTTAAGATTTGTTGCTGGAGCAGCGGAGACACCTGCACCATTTGAGGGCTGCAGTGAAAGACTTTTTTATGCTAAATACCGTCGCAGTTTATTGATGACGACAACAGCATCGAAAACAATGCGATATATCTTGGTATATAGAGACTCACACACACACACGCACAACAACAGCAAATGTGTGACAAAACACCACAAGGAATTTTAATCCCAAAATGATTGATAATCATTTGCACGCGGAGAAGAAAAAGCTTTATCACGTTCCGTTTTCGTTTTCTAGGTGTAAAGTCTATGTGGTATTATCAGCAAAAGCCAACGTCATCTTCATCGTCATCATCATTATCATTATCATCATTATCATCATCTTCTGCTGCTTCTGGGACTGGGACTGTGACTAGAAATGAAACTGGGACTTTTACAGGGCAACTTTAGACATTGTGCGCTGCTAATGTTTGCACTTAATTCAACAGACAATAGTCCGGAAAGCTGCTGGGCGCATTTTCTTTTAGCTGCTACCTCAAGATATACAGACAGAGATGGCTAGCTCAATTTATAGAGGGTGTATAATAGAAAAAGAGAGATGTATACAGCGAGAGAGAGAGAGAGAGAGAGGGGGGGGGGGGAGAGAGAAAGCGTTGGAGAGATGCTGGCAAGGCGAAAATTCTAAATTATGTCGTTGCCGCCTGGCAACAAATGGAAAAATGCATCGTTTTGTTAGATTAAGCAGCGACGATGCGCTTTTTATGAATGGAACGACAACACTGAGAAAAATGAGACATTCAATGTCATTTTGAATGTAAAAATTAATTGAAATGTTTACAGATGTAAGTAAAAAATACTCTCCTTAACAAGACATTTAAATTAAATTTATTTTGATTTCAACTTTAAAGAAATTTTTTGAAAATTCTTTTAAATTTTTTTCTATTTAAATTATAAATTTAAAATTAAATTCTTCAATATATTTTTATAAACTTAATTTAACATTTCCCAATAATATCTTTGTCTTCTGCCCAATTTGGTTGAGTGTAGTTTAAGTAAGCTTGTACTCCCACCCACAGTCGAGCATTTGCCATATCATGTTGCATATTTGAATGCCAACAGAGTTGTGTGCCTTTACCATACCTTGTCTCCTACTTCCCCCCACAGTCACCACTTTTAGGTCAACCCCTCGTTTAGCTGAATCACAGGCAACATTTAGTTAAGCGCTTTTGCATATAAAATATTCCATTTGCATTGCCTACAAACAACAACCGCATCATTATTTTTATCCATTTAGTCTTTTTGTTTGTGTTGGTGACACCTTTTTCTAACACACTCACACACACTCACACACACATACACATCTACACATAGAGATGAGCATAATTTCCAACTATTTAACCTGCGTCACCTGCGTGTGTGAGTTGATGATGAGTTGAAAACTGAACAAAAGCTGATTTAAGTCATAATTTATCATGTGATGTTGGATTAGTTGCGCTCAATTTTACAACTGTTTATTTTTAACACGTCCGCATTGCGCATACGCCGCATGTGACTAGGCTAATGTTTTAATTTATTGACTATCAAATGTTTTTGTGGCTTTGTGTTTAGTTGCCTACTGCATTGGTTTGTGCCACAAAATGCAACAATGCAAAGATTTCCCCCTAATCACCCCTTCTCTCTCACTCTCTCTCTATGTTTCTGACTTGGCTACACACGCCTTTATGACACAGTCAGCCACGCCCATTCGCCTCGAGAGGCATCCCAAACTTGTTCTTTCACTTTTGACTGCCTGCAAGCGCGAACTTTATGGTTACACCTACCAAAAATCCAAAAAACCAAAGAACCAAGATGAGGATCGCGCGCGCCGCTCAAATTCTAGCGGTAAATAAAGAATTGGCCGACGTCAAAGACCCACCCAGAGGACCACCAAATGAAAAGTTGCACTTCCTTTTTTTTATTAATATTTATCTTTTATATATTGTTTTTCTGCGGCAAATTCTGGGTGCAGTGTTGGATTAAGAAATTATAAGCAACGCGCCCCACGCATTATAAAAAATATTAATTTGCGCATGTCGAAAATTAAATTCAATTTTCAGCTCCGCACACGCCCCACCGAAACGAAAGTTGACCCACTGACGGAACTGACGGACTGACGGAACTGGGAACTGGTAAATTGGTGAACTGGCAAACTGGCGAACTGTATACCCAAGTAGTGTTTTGTGGCCTGTCGCCTAAATCGCCCAGAGTCTTGAATTAAGACATAATAAAGCTGTCTGCCAGCCATAGAAAGAGTGCAGGGAAAAGGGGGTTAAGGTTCCCCAGGAACCGTTTCACAGTCATCCGTCAAAGAGTTTTTGGGGCGTCACTTTTTGAGCATTTTTGAGAGGTTCGAACACCTTTTGCCAGACTGACGAACTACGTAACTTGCCAAGAAGTTTAAGGCGGATTGAATTATTCTTCAAGAGAGAGTGAGAGAGAGAGAGTGTGAGAGAGTGAGAGAGAGAGAGAAAGACAGCAGTTGATTTTACACTCGCGGATCATTGTCTGGTGTGTGTGTGTGTGTGTGTGTGTATTGGTTGTTTGACAAACGAGTGTCATTTATCAAAATGTGACACTATTTGCGCCAAGTCATGTGTTAACTGCACTTTATTTTATTGTTATATGTTGGCCGTGCCCAAAGGAATACGCCGCCGCACAGAAAGACATCCATCCTGGAGAGCTGGAACTGGAACTGGAGATGGAGCTGGAGTTCCTTCTGCTTGTTGAACTTAACCGTACAAAGCTGTCTGCCATTGGTTTTTAAAGTGCTTTCATAAAATATATATCATAATTGAGGGTTGTGCTTTTTTTTTTTCCTTTCATTCTTTCGGGGCCAAAAACTTTTTTCCAGAGCAAAAGTTAGTAAAGCAATTGACCCAGACACACACCATGGACACACCAGACACATCATTTCTGGACTGGTGGAATGCCTCAAGATTGAGATATGGGTAGTGTGTGCCAAGTTTTTATTTTCTCCGTCTGCCCTGTGGGCAACTCATAAAGAGTTGCTCCATATTAATATATGTGAACATTTCTGGAGTTCATTTCGCTTGTTGGCAACATGGGAATATCTAAACATGTGTGTGATTTATGTTTGTATATAAATTGTATTCGGTTAGTTGATATTGAATATAAGTTTCTTGTTTTATTTTAATTTAGTTAAACTAATTTTGTGCTCGTTCTTTAATGTCATATTCTAAATTAAATTAAATATGGTTTTATTTGAGCTTATTTAATAGCCGGATAAATTACATCGTATTATTTAATTTACAGGATATTGGAAGTGATTTAAATTCAAAGGATACAAGATCAAATAAGATTTCAAACTATGATAAAATTCAAATTCCGCCAAAAAAAATGGTAAAGATTTGACAAAAATATGACAGTTTAAAGTCAAGTTTGGAATTTTAATAACTCTTTTAGACTTTTCAACATAATAATATTGCTCATTTTTGGACCTTCTCAGTATTCTCAAAACTAATACATCCGGTCTGAGTCTACCAAGCAATTTTGTAAAGAATTTCTTTTTTTTTTATTTTGATCTTTTTTTTTTGGGCGGTAACTGCATTTAATGCCAATAATATAAATATTATGATTATGCACTCCAAACATGGGCGCAGTTATATATTTTGCGCGTTCCGATGCAGCTAAATGTTATGTGTTCGATTTTTTTATTATTATTATTTTTTTGGGGAACCAAAAGGAGCCGAAAATCGAAGAGCGAAAAGTAATTTCTTGCACGACATTAATTTCTTTTAAATTACGCATAATTGAAGTATGGACCACTCGAACATGATCGATGGTGTAGTTCCAACGACTTCTTGGCTGTTTTGATCGAAACGAGTTTCATGTGAGAGAGTGCTTTACCAAGTACTGGGTGAAATTACTAAAGAAGAAGAACGAAAACAAAAACAAAAACAACATAACTGAAACCATAATTATTTAATTTCTCTACGTTTGGCGTTGGTGTTTACTCTGGGTCTGTCCATATGAGGCCAAGTTCTATCGACATTGACATTCGAATTAGACACCTGACAACAGCTAAAGACTCGTAACTGTCATGTGTGACGTTATTTGAGGGTTTCGACGATGTCCCCCCTCCTAAGTCATTTCTCCCCCTCAATCATTATATGAAAAGCCTTGAATTGAATATTATTTTTGTTGCATTATTTGAAATTTGATTTGATTTTTTATTCGTTTCAATTCGTGGGCATTTAAGCTGAGCTCTCACTCGTTCGTTGGGGGTTTGTAATTTCATATTTTAGTTGTCATTGTTGTTGCCATTGTTGTTGGGCATTTGATGGTATTTAGTTTTATTTTTGGAGCTGCCTTTGTTAGCGCACTAATCGGATTTTTCTTACATCAGTTTAGTGTCACATTAGCGCTGTTGTGAATTGTGAGTTGTGAGTTGTGAATTGTGAAGTGCCATACCAGAGCAAATCCCAAACTCAGACTGAAACTCATTCAACTGATTGTCTCGTGTGGGGGCGACAGATCAGCCATCAAACAGTTTCAATCTCAGTGTGCCACATTGCATGCCACATTTGATTACGCATCGCGCAACTCGAATATATTTTATAGCCCCAATATACAGCAGCAGTCAACAAGTTCTTATATCGCTATATATATCGCTTCATCTGCAACGAAGTTGGGCTCGGCATCGGGATCGAGATCGGGATCAGGATCGACCTGAAATGCCCTGCAGCGTTTACCACACGTATTTACGGAGCGATCTGCGCATTCACATAAAATGTTTCAACAGAAACCAACTTATGAATTTCTTAATTTTTCTCTCGTTTTTCTTTTATTTCTCTTTAAAAGATTTTTATGGCATTTCATTTTGTTTTGAGATGCTATCAGTATTTTTTTCTGGACTCGTTTCTGTTTCTGTTTTTGTTTTGTATTTTTGGCACTGCCTCTTGTCCAGTATTTGCTCGTTAAATTTCGCTTAAGCAGCCCGATATTTTGTATGATTCATAAAGTCATAAAGGTATTCAAAGAGACAGTTCTTGTATATTTTTTTTTTTGCATTATTTTCTGTTTGCATTGTGTGCCAAAAATTCATATTTAATACTCTTGTTAGCTTATCAACTTTGAGCATATAATAATGGAGTATTTCAAGCGTATTGCTCATTTTTAGACTGGCATAAAATCAGAAGTTTTTTAATAAAAAAGCTTTTATTAAACAACAAATTTTTCAAAATAAAAAGGTTTTTCAACTGTCGTAACTAAAGTAATTTAGTACAATCTTCATTAAATTATTTATAATATTGAAAGAACTTAACATTATTTTTTTTTGAACATATAATTATTTTCTCTTATAGAAAAATTGTTAAAATTGTGTTTTAAAATTTTTTCAAGAGACTGTATTTCTTTTTAAAAACTAAAGATACAGTAAGCTTATATATGAAACGATTCTTTCCGGTAGAACTCACACAGAAACGGCTAAATGAGCGATAAGTTTAAGTTAGTTAGCTGTGGATGGGTCCACAAAGGCAGAAGGCATGTCAAGGAGCAGAAACATAATCAGAAACAGAAACAAAAACAAAAATGATTTATCATAATGGGAGTCTGCAGCTTGGGGCTCCCAACTGCGTTGCCTAAACGGGCGATAACAGCAACAACAACAACAACAACATAAACAACAACAACAATAGTAACAACAATGACGCGACGACGCGACGTCTTTAAGCCTCAACGTCCTCTGGACCGAAATGTCAACTCTTCATATAAAAATTAACGAAATATAAATTAAAAAATATGCCCAGCAACGAAATAAAAACCAGATATATGTGTATTTTTTATTTGTTTGGGTACGTTCTGTGTGTTTTGGGTTTTCTCTTCAATTTGTTGTTGTTGTTTTTAGTACGCTGGCAATTTATTTATGTGGCAAGCATCCCTTTTGGTATCGAGTTACGCCTGCGCGACAATGTTGAGTTTGTGGCGGGGCACAAATTATGAATTGGGCTCTTATCTGGCGAATGCATCGACTGCGTTTAACTTTTATCTATGGCAGCGCATTTTTATCTAATGGCTGCAGCTTCTTCTTCTTCTTCTCATTCTTCTGCTGTCTCTCTACCTCTCTCCTGTCTCTTTTTCGTGCATCCCATTGATTAGCTACTCACAGCAGGCATCCGAATCTGGCTCCGATTTCAATACTGACTTATGACATGCTCATATCAGCTCTCCGCTCAGCTCTCTCTGTTTCGCTCTGATAGCTTCATAAGCTGCTGATAAGACCGAAATTCAAACACTAATTGCCAGCAAAATCTTACGAGGCGCCGGGCTTCGATTGTCGATCGGAGGAGGGGGAGGGGCGGGTTAAGGCGGGGCGTGGCTCCGACAGTTTCCAGGTGCCGGGTTAGCAGCATGCAGTTCGTATCAGCTGCTTGTTATCGGCAGACAAATGCATTTTGCAAATTATTAACATACTCTCGTATGTATGAGCGTGTGTGTGCATACATACGTGTGGCACTGTAGCGACTCTTACACGTTCAAAACAAGCAATCGACCGACTGCAGATACATTTGTATCTGACGCCAGTCGATTGGAAGCCGTTGCCGCTGTGTTAACTCCATTTGCCGCTGCTGTATCTCGGTATTTTTGGCTGCAGCTTTGCTTTGCTTGTGGCAACTGCAGCAGCTAATTGATGTCAGTGCACAAAACTTGATTTATTTCTATTAATAAAAGGCCCCAATGCAATCATATGGCATGCATATTCCACAATGCCCAGTGGGAAATTTGATTTAGTGATGCAAATAAACTAAACTAATATTTGAGTGTGAAATAAAATTGGGTTTCAACTGAAAAGTTTTCAGCTAAAAGTAGTTTTTAATTTTTAAATTAGTTGATTTCTAAATTATTAATATTTAGTTTTTGCTTTAAGTATGGAATATAATTTTTAAAACTTATTTATATTTCTTTTTACTCACATTTGGTATAGCTACAAATTTTATTTAACTCACCTGAAAAGTTTTTACCTAAAAGTAATTTTTAATTTTTAAATTAGTTGATTTCTAATACATTAATATTTAGTTTTCGCTTTAAGTATGGAATATATATTATCCTAACCTTATTTAAATTTCTGTCTATTCACATTAAGTATAGCTACAAATCTTATTAAACTCACCTCAAATTTCCAACTGGGCTTACAGAAGTCTGGCCAATAAATCGCTTGTTTGGCCACCGAAAATGGTCCAAAACCAAAGTGCTGTAATTGCAATAATCCTGCATAGCTGTTGTTGTTGTTGTTGTTGTTGTTGTTACTGTTGTTGTTACTATGATAAAAATCACGTAAAAATTTAGTTGCATAAATTTTAACACCGATTTTAATCGACACCATGTCGCTGGCTTAGACAACTCATTGAGCCGGGAACGCAGGTTTTGCGAGTAACGCCATCATCGGCATCGAAATCGACATCGGAATCGACATCGACATCGATCGACAGCATTTTCCACTTGGTAATTACGGCCAGCAGCAGTTCCGGTCTGTATGTGTGTGTGTGTTGTGTGTGTGTTGTTTTGTTGTTGTTGCACATGCACTCTATAATTTTATAAAACTCGTAAATTATTGATATGCCAAATCAAATTCTGGGCATGTTTTTCTGCTTGGCGTCGCACAGATTTATAGCTTGCACTTTGTATTGACAGCTAACGAGGGTTTACTCACAAGTTGTCATCAGAAAAATATAAATGTTGCCCCTAAATGTTTTAGAGGAAAAGAAAATATGATATAAATCCACAAATCTAGCTTAACGATTTTTACAATCATTTGTCATTACCAAAATCATATTTCTAATTTAATCAATTTATATAATATTTCTCAACTTGTTTCTTGAATTTAAAAAATGTTACATTTATTATTATAATATGATACTATTTAATAAATAACATATATATAACAATTATCAATAGAGCTTTATTAAGGACTAAGATTTATAAAAATTTGATATTTAATTTTTATTCAATCGTTTCATTTTAATCTTATGTATATAGGATGGTGTCTCGTATGTGGACACATATACTTGGTTGATAGAAGGCTTCAGGTCCAACACTTTGCTTTACAAGTCGAAACTCCTACCACCGTCCCCTTCACCCCACACACTTATCAAAATTTGAGTTCCTGACTGGAAAAATGCATTTCTGCAAGTTATTTCATGTTTTCAGGGGGTTTGAGGGGCTTTGGGGCATTTTATTTTCGCTTTTTTTGGCCTGGTCCGGCCAGGTCGTAGTTTTGACATAACTGGAGCGAAACGTTTCGGACTCATATGTAGGCAAATAGACGCCCAGACGGACTTTAGGACATCTGGACGGACAGCAGAGGCAACCTGATTTGGACGCGGTCGCGGTTGAGACACAAATGTCTGCGTTGTCTAACAAAATGCTCAAATGCTTGTCTTAGGCATTTGCATTTCGATCTTTTGGTAACTGGCCAACAACTAACACAACAGCAACAACAACAACAACAACTACAACAGCAGTAACACTGTCTGAATATCCTATGGTAATAAAAGTTTTATTTGGAAAATTACAAGCAACTCGCGAATGTGTACACTAAACCAGGAGGCAATTCCTGGTTTATATTTGTTGTGTTTTGGGTTTCGAATTTGGGTTTTGTGCTGTACTGTGTATTGTGGGATTTCGGGTACGGGGCTGGGTTCCGGGGCATGTTGTCCGCAGTTTTGTTGCACATTCAACTTTCACTTTTCGGCTGCCAAATGGCCATTTGGGCATTTTGGTTGACTGCGCTTTAAATTTATGTTGATTGCTCGAGTTTGGTTTTGTTTTTGGTTAAATGTTGTTAAATTGTTTTCCGCTTAAATGACATGTTTTTGACAAATGATTAGGCCTAGTTTTATGGCCGCAATGCTGACCTCAACCCATGTATTATAGAAAGTGAACTTTGTAGTTGATATATCTACGCAGAGCGAAGAAATTAAACTCTTTATTATATTGTTTTTGAATGATTTTAAATAACACAATTTTAAATGTACAAGATTCTTAATTTGCAAACTAGTTTAAAATCTTATTCTTATAAATATCAATACTATTGTTATTGATATCTTTGACTCATAACAAACTAGTCGGCCGGTGCTACAGTCAAGCATAATCGACAGTCGGAGACCCCGTACTTACTATGGCAAAAACTTATAATGGAAAAAAACTACAAATAATTTAGTTAATTTCAATGCAAATGTTATCAAATTGGTTACGATATCTCATAAAACAAAAATGTCCCTCTCCCACGCCCTCTCCCAGGTCCCTCACCCAGGTCCCTCTCCCAGGTCCCTCTCTCAGGTCCCTCTCTCAGGCCCCTCTCCCAGGTCCCTCTCCCAGGTCCCTCTCCCAGGCCCTCTCTAAGGTCCCTCTCCCAGGTCCCTCTCCCAGGTCCCTCTCCCAGGCCCCGCTCCCAGTCCTACAGTATAGAGGAACCTACATACCAAGTTTGGTGTCTCTAGCTCTTAAAGTCTCTGAGATCTAGGTGTTCATACAGACAGACAGACAGACGGACAGACGGACATTGCCATATCGACTCGGCTAATTATGCTGATCAAGAATATATATACTTTATAGGGTTTGCCACGCCTCATTCTGCCTGTTACGCACATATTCGGTAAAACAAACCCAATAGACCCCTGTACTTTTTTTAAGTACGGGGTCTAAAAATCTTAGAGCGATTCTTAATAAAAACGCAGACGGTTGTTGCTACCATAAAAATCTGTCCTTTTTATGCGTTGCCAGCCATAAAACATCAAAAAACTGAACCCGCAAAAAGAATCCTTTTGGCAACGCGAAGCGTCAATACAAATAAATACTAATAAAGTTGGGTCAAGCCATCTGAGTCCCTTTCGTGTACTACATAAATTTCAATATTTATGGCGAAGTTTTGTACTTCACATGACCCACAACACACACTTACACACACACACAATCACATTCAGAGATACAAATATGGCACATGGTCAGAAAAAAACGTCGAAATGCTACCGAAAGGGATCTGGAATCAAAGAGCTGGCATCTCCTATATGTATGAGTGAGTTTTTTTTTTGTTTTTGGTAGGCGTATGACAAGCTGAGCCGCCGAGGGGGCGTAACCCAAATAGAGGCGCGGCATGCGCCGTTTACTCGTCAGAACCCGGCAAATATACGACTTTAATTTCTATGTAACTAACGGTCGGACAGGGGATAGTGACTCTCGTGCCTCTCCCGAAATGGGATAAGGGAAATGTGGACTATGGGAATGGTCCTGGTTCGCATCATAAATCGCAGCGACATAAATTCAGTGCAGTTTTTGGACAATGTTGTCGTTGCCTACCTGACGCAGCACCTGATGCGGCAAATGTTTTGTTGCTTCTGGTTTTTCGCACGCTAATCTCTGTAAACAAATCACTGGACGAGAACGAGAATGAGTACGAGTACGAGTACGAGAAGTAGAAATAGGAGTCACCAGAGGCAGGGACATGTCCTTGGGGACATGCTGTTTTAATTGCTGCCAGACGTCGCGATTTATGAGCATCAATAAAGTGTCAACTCAAAGAGCAAAACGAACCAAATAAAACGCGCTTCTGGCTGTAAATCATTCTCGCCTGACTCTTCCTAGAAAACTAGTCAGCAGTCAGAAAGCAGAAAGCCACTGTACATTGCACTCTATACTCTTGCCACTCTCTCTGGAAAGGGACTCGGAACTTAAACTTAAACTGGTACTGGTATTGGTAGTGGTACTGACTTGTTGCCACTGCAGATGCTTAACTTGGCCCAGACATGCAAGCTGGCGAGTATGTTTTGTTTTGTTTGAGTTTTTCTCGTTTTCTTTTTCTTTCTTTTTTGGTATTTGCATTTCAATTGAAGCGAGTAATTAATGTATCGCATATCTGTAGAATTTTAATTGCCAAGTCAATGCACTTCACTTCACTCGCAGATGCATCACTCACTCTTTTTCAACAACACTATGAAGCAAAATAAGGGAATGAGTGAATAATAAAAAAAAGGTTTATCAATTTCTGATTTTATAATTATTACTTTCATGAATAACTATTTCAATAATTTTTAATAAATATACTAACTATGTAAAATGAAATATTTACATATATATTTGTTAAATTATACTTAATAGCTTATTTGTTCTTTTTATATAACCAGTTTTCTGTCTAAAGAAATATATTAAAATCAAATACATATTAATAATCTTAATTTGAATATTTAAAATCTTATTTTAAATACAAATATTTATTTTACTGCATTATTTGACTTAAATATTTACATATAATTAGTCATTATAATGATCTGTTTTTATGTCTCCATTTGTGGACTTTATATTTTCCTGTTCCTTCAGATTGTACCGAATTACTAGAACTGGAATCTTTTAACTAAAAAATTATATTTTTATATTTCATCTATAAAGTTCCATATTAAAAATTGAATGTGAAGAGTAACATCTATTTTCCATTTTTATAATTACCATGCTTCTGGTTACTTTGGTTTACCACAACTGTTTTGGAAGATAAAAACAAGGGGAGAGGTAAACAAATAATATAAGAACTTGTTCCCTGGTGTAATAGGCGCGCGTGTGGCCCTGGCACGTAGTCTGCCCAGAAGTTAAGCCTGAGGATGGCAGCTGGCGGGCAGTTGGATGATGGAGGGGAACAATTAAAATATGAAAGGGTTTTGGTTTATTGTATAACATTTTTCGCAG
Organism: Drosophila falleni; assembly: GCA_035045575.1. NCBI lineage: Eukaryota > Metazoa > Arthropoda > Insecta > Diptera > Drosophilidae > Drosophila > Drosophila falleni. The sequence goes on along the minus strand of JAWNOV010000089.1, from coordinate 1,010,267 downwards.
TAATCTAACAAAACCACAGTTGGACAGCAATTGACCAAAATCCTCGACATGAATCGGAGTCAACGAGCGTTACGAATGCCCAATGCATATTCTATGGCATATTTCTAGCTCGAAAAGGAAACAAACTAAGAGAGAAAAAGAGGAGAAGAGAAGAGAATAAATGCTAGAAGTGGCTGCTGTTGCTGCACGTGATGATTGCATCATTGTGTCAGCTTAGTACGTGCCCCACAACTCGCTTGTCACATAAAAAATGACACAAAACTCTCGGCATTTGGTGCATTATAAACTTTTGCATTCTCTCTGTGTGGACAGATGTTTGCCTGTTCATTGCTCGTTGTTGCGATCTGCCAATGGGAATGGCAAAAATGCCATGCCACACAGTTTTCTGTTTACCAAAACTTGTGGTTAGCTCTGTTTATATAGACGACTATGTTCCAGAGTCGAGCACAAACCAAACCATTTGACACTTGGCACAACAATCGGGGATTGAGGGGAAATCAACCAACTGCTATCATTTACGAGTGCGGTTTTTCATTAGGGTTCGGATTAGATGCTATTAAGTCATGCCATACCCAAAGAAGACTCGAAAAAAGATGATTTTACTTAAGCGGAATTTCAATAGCACATGACATGATTGCGATACAGAAAGAGATGAATATAAAGAGAGATGGATGTATGCAGATCTATTTAATTCATCAGAAATTTCAGAGTAATTAAAGGAAGTAGTAGTTTTCAATTTATAGATGATTAGACAATAATTCCAGAGCATTCCCAGATAAATTCAACCCAGCTTTAGAAACTAAAAGTCATTCAAAGAATATTTATTAAAGCACACGATAAAGAAGTATTTGGATGCATTAGCAAAATTTTTAAAAAAGTTTTTAATTTACAATTAAATTGAATTATTTTAAATGATATATTTAAAACTGAATAGTTAAAAAACAAGTCTGTGGAAACTTCTCCCATCTCTCATTTAATATTTCTACCTTGTTTTCTACTTCTCTCAAGTTTTAAAAATTCAGCTTTGATTTTCATTCATAACGTGGCATAAAGTCGCCCAAATGTCTAGGCCGAGTCTTGTAATTCTGACTCATATAGGAAGCAAGTCTAAATGACCTTTTTCCCTGCCGTTTAACGAGCGTTTAAAATACAACCGAATGCTGACCGATATGCGGTTTATTGTTATGCAAAATCCGCCATAATATTCATAAAGAAAAGAAAAGTAATATTAAAAACGCATAATAAAGAAGACCAAAAGACCAAAAACCGAAGCCTGGCCATAAACTCAGGCAACTTTCGCCTGGGGAACGGCAAATACAAAGCCGACTTGCTTTATATACGACTTTGAATTTGGTTTGGTTTGGTTTGTATTTATTTTTTTTGGGGAACCAAGTGCAAGTTGTTGTGCACAACAAAACAACAAAAGGCAGAAGTTTTTATAATTTATGGCAAATGCGAGCATTAAACTTCATTAGATCGAAATTTAAGGCGAAGCGTTACGTTGATGCGACCATTAAAATGAGAACACAAAGTGAACGGAGGAAGAAACGAAGGGGGATATGGGGAATCGTTGCGGCTTCTTCCTTTTTTCATCTTCTGGTGCGCAATTAGTTTGGTAGAAAACTGAAAACTGAATACTGGACTACAAGTTCATTCAGAAAGTGGAGTTTGGAGTTGGAGTTTGGAGTGGGGCCAATACGAGGAATTATCACATAAATTTATTTTTAAAGAAATGCTGAAAGAAATGCACCACCAACTGCGTCATTGTTGGCGGTTGCATTTGTCAAGCGGCAGCCGTCGAGCAAGTTGCACACAGCGTGTGTTCTTCCTCTTCCTCTTCACTCTCCTCTCCACGCTCTTTTTCTAAAATATTTTGGTAGTTTATGGCAACACCCACCCAGTCAGACTCTCAAAGAGAGAGAGAGAGGGAGAGAGAGAGAAGGAGGGAGAGAGGAAGCTGCCCCCAGTTTGATTGCCAGCCATGTGGAAACATTTGTGGCTGCCGCGTGGGCCTTGCAACAAGTGCAGCGAAGACGTTGATCACGTTGATGATGCTCAAGAAATGATGATGATCATGATGATGATTTTGATGATGATTTGGATGAGAGTCTTCACACTTTGATGGCAGCGCGTTTGTAGTGCTGAAAGTGTCATAAATTTCAATGCCATATGCAGAGTGCAACTTCAGTTTGGGGCCCAGTGAAGTGGCAACACTTTGTGGCTGCCACGTTTCGTTCGATATTTCACGCTACCTCAAAACGCGCTCAACTTCATATCTTCGTCTCGGCTCAGTCGACCTTGACCAATGCACGGCGTGAAATGGGCTATAAAAATCAATTGACAAACTCGGAAAATCTTTCATATTTTGGGAAAGTTGCAACACAACGGGAAGCGGGAAATGTTAAATGGGAAATGGGAAACGTGGCACCTCCTGGACAGCGTGTGTCGCGACACGCAAATGAGTGCTGTCCAGGTAGAAATCGTCAGGTCGATTTGTCACAGTCTCGAGTGTCCTGACGTTTTGACTTAGCCGGAATCAGGGAGTTGAGGCCTTGGCCAGCTTCATTGAATGGCCATAAATCAGACTGACGGCACGTGCCTTTCTAATATCCTTTGGCCCAACGGTTGTACCTGTTGCAAGGACCAACAAGTGCAGCTCAACTAAAACTAGCAGCCATTTTGTTCAGGACTTTAGAGTCTTAGTCTTGGTCTTGGCTTTCATCTCAGTCTAAAGTTGAGAGTCCACATGCAACGCCACAAATCAAGCGGGGGAAAAAAACCTTGAGCTTCAGCTTGGGATAACAGCAACGGGTTCAGCGCGTAAATTGTGGCAGACACTTAAGAGTCGAGACAAGATTAAATGTTGAATTACGTTAAGGCCAACTAAGATAAGCCAAGTGCAGAGCCAAGAGTCAAACACTGCGATGGAGACGGAGATGGAGTTCCCATCTCAGATCCCGACAACGCAACGCAACGGCCAAAAGGAGTGCCCGACTGTGTTCGGGCCAAGGTGATAATGATAAGGAAATGAAATCGAGTTAAGTTTCGCGACCAACACAATCTCCAAATGAGACTCCCAATGACTATGAGTTTCAGAATGAGAATGAGAATGAGAATGAGTCCGATGCGATGTGCGCTATCTGAACGAGTATAAAGTATGGTAACTGATGCGTAACATAAATTATCAATGTTGCATAGTACTATGGTCAAAATTTAGATAATTTCGATATGTTGAAAAATGTATAAAACAAGATAAATCTATAAGCAAGTGAGTATATTAGAATAAGTCGATTAAGTTTTACTTATAAATATTATACTTATTATAGTAAAGTTTAATTTATATTATTTATTTTAGTATGACAGCTGGAAGTTTTTGAGTAAGGGCCAAGGGACAAGTCAAGGGATAAGTACGGATAAAATAGACCGTGATAGGGGAAAAATAAATAAATAATATTTTGATGCAGAATTAAAGTAGAGGCCAAGAAATGATCAAATCGATATTCCCCATAAAAATTGGTCAAGTTTTGACAAAGTCATGAGAATTGGAAGTTTTTGAATAAGCGCCCCGCTCCAGTTCCGCTCCCAGGCCCCTCTCCCAGGTCCCTCTCCCAGGTCCCTCTCCCAGGTCCCTCTCCCAAGTCCCTCTTCCAGTCCCTCTCCCAGGTCCCTCTTCCAGTCCCTCTCCCAGATCCCTCTTCCAGTCCCTCTCCCAGGTCCCTCTTCCAGTCCCTCTCCCAGGTCCCTCTCCCAGGTCCCTCTCCCAGGTCCCTCTCCCAGGCCCCGCTCCCAGTCCCTCTCCCAGGTCCCTCTCTCAGTCTTTAAGTAAGGGTCAAGGCCAAAAAATTATCTTAATAAAAAATAACTTTGTTTAAATTAAGATGAATTTACTTAGGAAATGCACAAAATGTACCACTGTTCATCGGCGTGTGTAAGTGTCGTTGACTGTCTGTACGAGTGTATCCCAATAAAGATACTTATATACAAATTTTGTGAGTTTGTCTATCCCACGTGCAATACACTTGAGACATGCCCATTGCCCAATGTCCACAGTCCAATGTCCCCTGCCCACTGTCGACGGTAGACTGACGACTGTTGAATATGTCTGGCCAGAGTTGACCCAGGCAACTGACTGATAAGCGTAATTGATTTTTGCAATTATTTTTAGCATAGCTCAAAAATAACTTTGAAAATGTGTCAAATGGCAACGATGACGACGACGACCTCATAATTTTTATGATTAGTGGGGAATGCTTGTTAGTGGGCAGTAACGTCATCGCGTCGACAACGACGACGACGACGATGGCGGCGGCAACATCAGCAACATCAGCAGCAGCAACAGCAACATCAGCAACAGCAACAGCAGCAACATCAGCAGCTGCATCAGCAACACGTACGCACACTTCTCACACAAGCGAGGAGGCAACTCTGGTAAAAAGGACCGCCGCGCCGACGTTTCGTGATAAATTGCAATGATAGCAAAAGTACTTGGCTCTCTCGATGTTGCTGTTGCCGAAACAGAATAAAACGAAACATTTTGGCAGACGTGTCCACCAGCAAGAGCAACACAAAAATTAACCGCCGGCAACAGCAACGCGTGAATAAGGGAGGGGGGAGTGGGGGGAGTGGGGGGAGTTGGTAGGAGGGACGCTTCGTGTTGCATGTAAGCCAGTCAGTCAGTCCAAAAGATGATATATCCAAAAATTCCATATAATGACTGCCAGGCAATAACATTGCTGTTGCCCGGCGACTGTTGCTGTTGCTGTTGCTGTTGCCGGTCAGCAGCAATAACGGCAAGTACCCAGCGCGCATTAGAAGTCGAAAAAAAAAGAGAATAGTGGAAAATAGTAGAAAATACCCAAACAGCGCAGACATGGGAACTATTTTCACGCTCAGTTGCAATCTGTCAATGACGTTCGCCACACTGCAGCAACAACAGCAACAACAGCAACAGCAACAACAAGCACGACACCTTTTTCTGGCCTGTTGTGCAGTTTGAAGTTGCTGCAACGCCCCGGCACGCTGGCCAGACAGACAGAAAGACCGACAGACAGACAGACACTGGCTGATATATCAAAGCCGAACCATCATCATCTTATTAAAGAGTGCCAACTTAATTTGCTTGGCCATGTTGCTAGACAAGTTGTTGCCGGTGTTGTTCCTGATGCTGTTACTCTTCTGCCGTTGCTGTAGATGTTGATGTTGTTGTTGTTGCTGTTGCTATTGTGCTGTTCTAGGTGTTGCTGAGGGGCGTAACACAAAACAGTTAGAAACTTGAAAAACGTGCTAACATCATAGCACCGAAGTTCTTATATCCTTTAGACAACGATTACAGGCGGACTTTAAATCGAAATATGGATTAGATCAATATTGGACAATTTCTGCCCTTTTTTATATATATTTATTTATATATATTTCTATTCTTTTAATAACGCGGAAGTCAGTAAATAATATAAATGTACAACCTAAATAAAATAATTTATTTTTTAATAGATAATTAAATATTTAATAAGGAATACAATAATTGAATTCAATAAAAAATATATCTATTATTATATATTAGTAGAAACGTTTTAACACCTCTTAAACTTCCATAAAAAAGAGTCAAATATTCAATATTAATTAACTTAAAAAAAAGTTTTGCATGTGAAATGTGCCTGTTAGTATGGTATATTTTTTATTTAGCAAAATTCCGCAATAAAAATGGTGTCAATTTGTGCGTGTGCCAAAAAAATTCCAAAGCAATCAAAGGCAAAAAGAAAACTTTAGCTTTATTTTCAGCTACAGCTTTAACTTCAACTGCAGCTTCAGTTTTGTATGTGACTTTGAGGTTGTTTGCAGAATCTTTTGTGGCTCATCCACTCAACACCTTTTGGGCTGCCGTTAGTTCAACCAAACGCTATAATTAATAGATTATCATCGACAACATTTTAAATTCGCATTAAATTTGCCAGCGCGCCAAATTGCAGTGCCAAAGTGGAAAATAGCAAAGCATTTTCTCCACAATATATTTCTATTTTCCTAACACTCCTCTCTTTCTCTCGTTATCTGTTTCTCTCTCTCACTCTCTCTCTCTCTCTCTCTCTCTCCCTCTCACTGACTCCTTTCTGCAATATTCTTTTGGACTGCTGGTCGCTTCAGTCACATACACGGAAGTGATTTTTCCACTCCAATGACGAGGTCTCTTCATGTTGCTGTTGTGCTGTCGCTGTTGCTGTTGGTGCAACAAGTTGCAGGTTACTTTAGTGGGTGTCCGTTGTTGCCTCACGTGCTAAAGACGGCTCACAAAATTCAAAGAAAAATATGTATAAGTTGCCTCTCCAAGATATTGCAGCATATTCTAAGCTATTGTTGTTGTTGCTGTTGGTGTTGCTGAAAGACAAGATCAATGTTAGAGTTGTTGTTGTTGTTGCCGTTTGCTGGTTAGTTAGTCAGTGGGTTTTGATTACAAAAGGAATGCTTTGTTGCAACGCCCTTGGAACGAATTTCAGTTCGTTGTGGTCATAAAACTCTTAGCTATTTTCCAATAGAATAATTATTTTACAGAAAAATGTTTATTAAAATTTAAATTAACATAAGCTTGAGAAATACTTTGCATACTTATAATACTCTATAAGTAAATTTCTTATTTCGTCAGTAAATAGAAATATAACTTACATTAAAGTTATTATTTAAAATCTACCTGTAATTTTTGTAATAAATTGTCGAGTCATACCCAAAGTATGTTGCAAGCAGTTCATTATCCTTTTGTTCAGGTCCAAGCACCTGTCAAAATCCCATCACATCCCTTTTTTTGTTGGGTCCAAGGTGAGGCTTAACGCACGAGCAGCAGACAGCTCAATATTTGTATAAGAAATTAACGTGATTGGGCTCATTAAGCATTCGCCCTGTTTACCCAAAGCTCATAAAAAGTCTCGTGTTTAATAAGCAAATATCAACACCTTGCAAAATGTAAAAAAAGCGGAAAGAAGAGAATATACTTTGTGCATATGTGCAGTGCAAAGTTGAAACTCGGATCTGGGATCTCTGATCTCGGAGTCATCTGCGTGATCATACAAAGCAATCAGCAAAGAAAACATTAACCGGTGTCTGCTGATGACGATGCTGATGAGTTGGGTAAATATAATTTTTCAAGATCAATGTTTATTTACACAGCGTAGGCCAAAAATGCATTATTGGCAGCATATAGAATGTACTGAGGAGGGGGAAAAGAAGAGAGCTAACAGCAGCAGCAAACCAAAATAAAAAATAAAAAAAAGAACACACAAAAACAAACAAACAATGGTCCAAGCTTTGGACACGCAATTGCAATTAATGGGAAGTAACCAAAAACCAATGGATGATGCGGTCCCGAGACGCCGTCAAGTGTCCAGAAGGCGACGCACGCACACACACACACACACACACATACACACACACATGTATATGAAGTGGCAAGTTGGAAGTTGAGGTTGAGGTTGATGTTGAGGTTGCAGCTCTACGTCTATGTCGCGGCCTCAAGATGTTGTGATGAAGTTTTTCATTTCGAGTGCTTTGGCAACTTGACGACCACAAAAATGAAGACGTCAAGCGACGTCAATTGCTGACCAAATGTCTCTGAATGGCAACGGAAGAGTGTCTACGAAATATAGTATAAACAAGTCTTGATGATGACGACTTTGACTGTCACGAAACAATCAACTGTGTAGACTGTGCCACAAAGCGGCGACACTCGTATTAGCAAGTTCAATGGCCAAGGATATGCCACAGACAATAACAAAACAATACCCACCAATTGCGTGCCACATGCAGCAACTGCAACAGCAACAGCAGCAGCAGCAGCAACACAATATGAGATGCTGATTAGGCAGTTGCCAGTTTCAAAGCGAAATCGATGCCTCAAACCTCAGCACGCATGTTCATAAAAACGCTAAATGCATATTGGAAAAAATAATGATGACAGTTGGCTAACTAAGGCAGACAGTCAGGCAATGCAACTCAATTTACAAACAGCAACAACGACAACGACAGCAACAACAGCAATAACAACACAACAACAACACTCTAGCAGCAAGACATTTAACAAATTAAGATGCAACAGTTCACAAACAGACAGACAGACCGACATTTTTATTATAATCAAGATGGTTATTACGATTTATACACTAGACAGCAAAAGAAGCGTTCAAATTAAAAACTTGCTTGAAATGTAATTATTATTTTGATTATTAAAAAAAATAATAAATACCTGAATTGTTATTTTTCATTTAAGCTCTAAGTCAAGTTTTTAAATTTTATACATGTACGAATATTACAATTTTAATGATTTGAAAATTTTTTCAAAATATAATATGTGAAATTTTACTAAATATTTTTTAATTGTTTAAGTTCTTGTTTAATTTAAGTTTCAAAAAATTCACATAGATTTAATATATAAGCTTGAATAATTTTGTAGGGAAACTTCTACATGTTATTATAAATGTGTTGTTAAATTTCTAAAGAATAATAAAGAACAAAAAAAAGAAGGAAATCTAATATTTAATATACATTATATTTTTTTTATAAATCCTGTTTTAATTTAAAGAAACCAGTTTTATATCATTAACAGTCTTATAACATGAACTCATATAGTGTTCATTTGTTGCCTAGTGTAATGGCAAACACCTTATGTCACATTACCACAAGCGATGACAATGCTGATGCTGAGAATTGGGTCAGTCAGTGCTCACGTCAGCTTGTTGCAGTTGTAAGTAGTTGCCACATGTTGCTCCCCCTTTCCACTCCTTTCAGCCGTTGACTGGGCTTGAAAGAGGGGTAAGCTGCATCTTAATGACAGCCAAACAAGTCAAACAGAACCGGCAACAGGCAAAGCACACGCAGCCGTTGAGGAAAGTTTTGTGGCAGCAACAACAATTGCAATTGTCTCATTAGCGTGACAGAACACAAGCAGCTTGCCACCGCCCACCGTTGTTGCCCCTGCAACGTCAACGACAACAACAACAACACACACCCACATTAGTAGTAACCTTCATATATATAGTATATATAAGTAAACACTGCAACTAATGTTGGATACATATTGCAGTTGGGGTAATTAATTTGCGTCTCGCAATGATTTCTCTGCATTGTTTCACACAAAGCATTTGCATAATTGTTTCACATTGCTCGTGTGGCAGTTGCAAGTTGCCAGTTGCCAGTTGCAAGTTGGCAATGTGCTGTATTGCTCTATGTGGCAGTTGCCTCACGTAGGTGTTGAAAATTGTTTCAGTCTCTGGCCGCTTTTTGAATACGAGTTTGCTCTATCTATTGGCTAATTTTGCAATTGCCGCTCGTAACTAGACGCGATTAATCAAGCGGCAACAACAGCAATGGCAACAACGCCAATGGCATAAATGAATTACTCACATGAGCCGCGCCCGCAATTCGCATAAACAAATGCCCTCCCCCTCCAGATACCACCTCTAGCTCCACCTCATCATCCGGGCTAACCAACTCTATTTGTTTAGGCTGCAACTTTTCCAGTATTTCGCACTATAATTGATCATGTTTTCGGCTTTGCTTTTCGGTATCTGCGTTATTTGACCTAACAACAGGAAATTATGCCAGCCAAATGGAGTTTATGTTATGTTTCTGCATCTGGTCAGATTGCACTCGTTTTCCGATTGCCCAATACAACAACGACCAGTCATTATCAGAACTGGCACATCTACCTAATGGAGCTACTTAAAAAAAAAAAATATCGGAATTAATGGGAAATAATTTAGTGATATATGGAGTCTAAAAAATTGCAGAATTTATGGCAATCAATTCGCTTTTTTTAGGAATATGCTATGTGAATATAATAAGAATATTTTATATATATTTCTATATTTTTATTTTTCCAACACTTATAATATATGAAATGGTTAACAAATAAAATAATAATAATTTAATAATCTCAGACAACATGCTTTTTTTGACATACTTGCTTACAGACAAATATCAGTATATTTTTTGACAACTTGAAATCAAAAACTAGATCGTCTCATAATCAATTTAATTTGATAAAATATGATGAAACTTACAAACTCATACAAAACAAATCAGCTTGTATAATTCAATTACTCCAAAATTGTATCAAAAAATCAAACGCAACAAAAAATAATTATTATAAAGTTGCCAGTAGCTTTTAATTAACTTTGCAGTCTGAACGCATTAAAAAATACTTTTTTATTACAATTTTATTTGGTGAAATAAATTGCAACGTTAACCAGTTTTCCACTTCAGCAATTGCACCACTGAACCACTTTCCACATGTCAGAAGGCAGGGGGAGAGGTCCTGAATCTGCATAAGGCCCAAATGGTGTGTGGCATGTGTGGCACGTGATTCATATATATATTTTCAATTTTCAATTAGCTGCCAACATTTTACACAAGCAAAAAACAAGTTTAGTTTTGATTTTAATACTTTTCTCTCTCAGTGTGCTTCCAATTAATTTTAGCTTAATTTTAATGGCTCACATTTTTTTCTCATTTTGCATTTATGGGTTTATGGAGTAGCTGTGTTGTTGTTTTAGTCGTTGTTGCAACATTGCAATTGGCTCGCAGCTGCATACGAATATTAATAATTTGTTTTCATTCAACGTGTCGGCAGTGCGTTTTGTGTTGATTTAAAAACTTTCGTGCGCCATGACAATAAATTCATTCATTTCATTCACATTGAGTGCTAAAAAGTGAATGCAAATAATTTCAGCGCTTTGACTCATTAGCGCAACGGGGTGTATTCATTAACATTTGCTCTGTGTGAATTATGAATAGTTTAATACATTTTCAGCGCTTTGTTAAAATTTACTTTTTATTTTTGGTTTCTTTTATTTTTCTCAGTTTGCATTATTTCTGCTGTGGTTTTGCCCATTACAATTGACGCGAACGTGCTGAAGGTGTGGTCCGGATCTGTGGCTTAATAACAACTCGCCTTTATAATGAAATGAGCTTGACGCTGCCCCAGACTGACCTATTTTTGACTTAAACGCTATTTATATATTTTTAAATTAAGCACAGTTTATTTGTGCATATTTTTTTATCGGTATTTATACTCATTTTTAAGCTAATAAATTGTAAGTAAATTAACTAAAGAAATAATGTCTTAAATTTTATCAAATCTTAAGCTGAAAATTAAGCATATATTAAATATTTAATAAGTCTACAAAAAATAATTAAAATCATTTTCTACTCAGCATTTTTGAGGCATTTCACGTCTGTTGCACCTTTCATTTTTGTTTGGTTTTAATCCCATTAGAAAATTGCCAGAGCATAGACAAAAATTGTATAGGAATTTGGTGTGATTGTTGAGGTTTCTCTCTAGACACATTTTGCAGATGTGAATGCCGAAACATAAGCGATTTTCACACTTCGAATTTCCCAACACGTATGTGTACATTTTGCAGTGTATAGTATGCCCCAAAAGGATTTTCACGCTCAGCATTTGTCCTGCTGCCATTTCGTTACAGCCGTAGGTGACACGCATTTCGAATTGGATTTGGCCAAAAGCGAGACGATGTGTTGTTCGAGTTGGCCAACTGTCTCGGCCTGGCCGGCAGCGAGCATAATTTTAGTGGCATTGGCAGCTGCTGCTTGGCAAGCAAATGCATTTGCCAAATGCTCTTTTGGCCAGGTTCAATTTGTGCTGCATGGTTTGAATTGATAGGCACACAATTTGCAACATTTTGAAAATATTTCTAAATTTTTGATAGCAACTTGTCTAAGATCTGTTTAAAAATTGCTCAACACTTTCATAGACATTTGCTGAAGCTCGTGTGTTTATTTTATTATTTTACTATTTCTTTTTTTCACTTTTTATGCCCAACTAATGAACTTTTATTTGATGGCCCTTCATGTAGGCCTGAGATTTACACGCTTTTAATGGCACTTTTGTGTCGAGATTTTGGCCAGGCCCTTCAGAAAGCAGCTCATGCTGCGCTTTTGCTCAATAGTTAACCTGATTTTACATTTAATTAAATAACAGACCATAAAAAATAAACAAAACAAACAAACAAACGCAGACACTCGCTGGGGCGTCAAAGGAAAGTTGAAAAGTGTTTGTCGACCTCCCAGTTCTTGTCTCTTATCTATCATATTGCGTCCAGCCGATAATGTTAATGATGGCCTTAAAATCATTTTACGTTCACTGAAATGCCCAACTAAGTTTGCTATAAATATTGTAGTTGTTTTTTTGTTGTTGTTGTTGTTGCAGCTGCAATTTTTGTGGCCTCAACGCGTTGCGACCAACCATAAAAATCGAATTTGATTTTTATTTTTATTACAAGTTTTACTTTCCTCAATGAAATTGTGGCTCAGTTTGTTATAGTTGCCATTGCGGTCTGCTTTAAAAGCCATTAAACTACTATCCTAACCGATAAGATCTAGCAACAAGCGAAAGCACTTTGAGGATATCCCCAGATTTGATTTACGATATCATTGAAAAGTAGAGGGAGGACTTTGTATGATGATTATTTAGGTGAAAGAGACATAATGCTTAACGCTTTGGTTAAGAAGACAACAGATACATGTGTATCTCATAGATACAAATTTGTAATTGGATTTATTTAAACAGTGAATCTAATTTTAAATAGACTAAAAGTGTATTATTTAAAATTCAAATTGAAGATTTATTTACGTTTTTTAAATAAAATGTTATTTTTTCTGAATATTATTTACTTGCCTTTTTTTATGAAAAGTAATTTTCACACAATTGCCAGTTGGAAACTGTCTTGGGATTTAAGGCAATCCAAGCCAAGCCCATAGATATGACCCGTAGACGGGCTGTTAATGTGTTGTAATCTAAAGCTAAGCGTTCTCAAAATCAATTACAACTGTCAGTCATATCGTGCCCAATTGTCAGTGACAGTTTAGCGGACAGTTTTGTTGGAACTCAAATAAAAAAATGCTGCTGATCCCCCAGACAGTTGACGTTTGGGCATTATCGAACTGCATTCCAATCTAAACACTCAACTGATTGCATTTGAGGTGTGTGTTTCAGCATTTTTAATGACTGATTAGTCCGACAATTGAAGTGGAGTACAGATATGATCTTGCCCCCCACACACACACACACACACATACATTCATTCAACTACGCTGAGATACAGTTAATTTATCTTTCAGTTGACTTTCAATACGAGCAATTCATCAATTATATTGCAAATATTTCAGCGCCTACGCTCTGCGAGTGAATAAGGAAAAAGGAGTCAAGAACTGTTCATCAATTAGTCGCATCAGACTCCTTGTTGCAACATGTGCGTCTGATGGGGCAGCTTCAAAATGCTGCAAACTGGCGCCAACAACAGAGGAAAGTTTCTAGGCTCGTTAGTTGTCGTTCTTGGCTCATTTTTCATAATTTCCACACTTGGAAGAGGCAACGGAAAAACCAAATATGTATAACAAAACATACGACTTCCGCTTGCTGATGATGTCTGGCCAGAAGGAGGGATTGGGGGAGGATGGAGCAGAGGGATATGCAACTGAAGTCAATGCCAGAAGTCAACTTAATTAATTTTTATGCCAGCAGCGACCGTTGCAATGCAATGTTGCAACGTTGCAGCATCGATTTTGATTTAAGTTACGTGGCATGCAATGCAAGCCAAGGCCAATAACCAATGGCCAACTAGCAGCTACCAGATCTTCAGTCCCCAGTCAGAAATCAGAAATCAGAAAACTGAAAACAGGAAGTGCTTGGACGGCATCGACTTCTGCTTCTTTATCTGCTTATTGCCGCTGCAGGAGCCAAGTTGAAGTTGCATTTAGCTTCACAGTGCAACCTGCAACGGCGGCAGGTGTTGCTGATATCTCTGATTAAATGGCGTACGCCAAATCATGGCCAAAAGCGTTCTTAGACGCACATTAAATTGCATCGCAATTCCCCTCCCAATCCCTCCCTCTAATAATGCCCCACTTGAGTGGGTGCACGCCAACTGTAACTTGAGCCGAATGCATTGGCTGCAATTTCTCTATGATTAACATTTAACTGCAGCTCAATGTGGCAAGTAGCTGCAGTTTGACTCTGAATTTGAGTAACTTTATAGCCTGTCTATTATCATTGAAGATTGGACAGAGCTTAGCTTATGCAAATTGATTAATTTGTGTTGGAATAGTAAATTGAACTAGTTCGCAAAGTAATCAATATAATTAATTTAAATCAATAATTGTTCCCTGAGCCCATTAAAAATGGGCACAAAAGGATATTATGCGTTTTAAAATGAAGTCATAGTATGGAAAAGTTTTTTGTTTGTTGAGATATCAGAACCAAACTGATAGAATATGCATTTGGGCTGATATTATACATCCTGACCAAATTTGGTTAGAATCGGTGAACTATATCATATAGCTTCCATAGGAACGGTGCATCGAAAATGAAGTTTTAGTATGGAAAAGATTTTTGTTTGTTGAGATATCAGAACCAAACTGATAGAATTAGCATCTGGGCTGATATTATACATCCTGACCAAATTTGGTTAGAATCGGTCTAAAATATCATATAGCTGCAATAGGAACAATCGATAGAAAATCAACTTTCAGTACAGAGTACCTGGGCACAGGTAGTATCTATTAAAACTATTTTCTATAATATATTATTACTACTGCTATTTATTGAACTTTTATTTATTTAAAGTAAACTAAAAACAGTTGACATAGATTAAATTAATAAGTCTATTAATAAGTTAATTTAATATATTTAATTATACTCATGTTCCACGACTGCAACTTGTGGAAAATTCACTAATAACTTGACTAAACAAAATACCAATTATAGACGTAACTTATTTCTTTGATGGTCTCCGCTTTGTCTCCTTGAACTATCTCACACAGTGAGAGTCAAAGTTTTTGCATACGCTAAGGACGTGCTGTGTGGCCAGGACATTTGTGTGTCGGCTCAGCTTGAACGGGATGCAAGGATGTTTAATATGTGGTCGACTCGCCCACACAGTAAGCAATCCTCAGACTTCAGAGTCGCCGCTGGTGGGAGATGACTTGCTGGCTGTAAAAAGTCGCACATTTTTGTAACGAATCGGCAATTAGGGATGCCAGTCGGAGCTGATGAATGAGTCCCGGCACTCGATCGATGATGTCGACCTACCGCAAAAATCAATGCCAAAAAAAGAACTGAAAAGAAAAGAAAATGGAATACAATGGAGAAGTCACAGTGCGAGTAGAAGCCGGAAGATAGAAGACATCCAAGTGAATCCTACGGCGTGTGAACCGTGTAACAAGTGTAACAAATTCAAAGCGAGCACAAAAAAATGTGACACAAATTAGTAACGCCCTTTGAGGCGCTGACGATGAAGGGGATGAGTTTGAGAACGAGGATGAGGTCGAGGTCGCCTAACCCTGGATTGCACTTTCTGCTGCCCTCAGACATGTCGGCGTCCTGTTGTGTGTAGGTGTCTGTCCGTCCGTTTGTCTGTCTGTCCGTTTGTATGTCTCGTTGTCTCGTTGGTGTCTCTTAGCTTGTGATGCTGCCGCCAGAAATGTCTTCGTTGATTGTGAAACACTTTCATCACTTCAGTGTCGGGCCAAAACCAAATGCATGTCATCCATGCCGACTGAAGACCTGACAAACGGTGGGCGTTTGTTTTAATAGCTCGTCTCTCCCTCTCTCTCTCCCTCCCTCTCTTCCTCTCTCTCTCACTCTCTTTCTGACTGGAACTGGTCTTTGAGCCCACACACACATCATGCGCCGAGCAGAGCATCTTTGAAGTCTTACAAGTGACAGAGCGCCAAATTAAATGAAATGAGACTGCTCTATTCCAGAATACACAATAAGCAAATACCCTGTTCTCTAGTAAATTTATAAATAATTTGAAAATATTGTACATATTTATTATAATCAAAATAAATTGTATTATTTTGTCGAAATGATAGGAACTATCCCTAATTATATAGTTTGATATTATCAGTTAAAAATTATAAATAAATTATTATAAATATTTAATTTTATAGCCTAAAAAAATTAATTTTGTTGGAAAGATATTATTAAATTGGGTTTTGTTTTTTAAGTATTATTAGGTATTAGGATATTTTAGGTAATATAGTCTATAAATCTATTACTCATCAATAAACATATTTAAACATATTTTGTACAGACTAAAATTATATCCTCTTTCTTGACTTTAATAATAGCTATAGGGTATTTCACAAAGTGTTAAAAAATTGCTCGTCATATGCTTTTGAAGTGATCTCAGGTTTATGTTTTTTTTTTTTTTTTTTTTTTCGGTCTGCCTACACCTGAACAGCAATTACCAGAAGCAGCCCACCCAACTCTAGAGCGTGTCGCAGTTAATTTGTGTGTGATACCAAAAGAAAATTTCAAATGTGTTGACAATGCCTTGGAAAACGAAAAGCAAACCCAATCTGAGCAGAACTGAACTCAACTCAACGTAATTTCTGTCCAGTGCTGTTCAATATGCAAACAATGCACATTGACATAGATTTTCATTTTCATTAGCCTCTGGAAAGAAGCCTCTCTCTCTCTCTCCCCTCTCCCACTCCTGTTCCTATTGGAAAGATGGCCAACCGACTGCTGACCAACTTTCTGCTCTGCACTGTGCACTGACTGATTAGAAAAGCAGCAGCAACAACAACAAGAACGAGAACTGAAGCAATCATAGTGACTACGACTGGGGCAACGTTGATAAAAGAAAAACAGGCGGGAAAACCACAATACTGAACCTGCCACAATGAGTGAATGCCACCCCAATGGACCATGCCTCACCAGACTGTACCCAGGGCAGCAACGTTGCACTTGATTAGTGGCAACAACAACGAGGCATGCAACTATGCGTAGGTTGGCATCCCAAATCTGGTTACTTGCCAGCTCTCGGCTTCCGACAGCAGCCGGAGCTGAAGCCGGAGCCGTAGCCGGAGCAGCATATGGAACTGGGTCTGACTCTGGGTCTGGTTATGGGATTGGAGCTGGGTCTCTGTCTCTTGCTTGACTGCTCGCCTGCTTGTTTCTGCATGCGTTTCATTATGTCAAACAGTCAATCATGCAAAACAGTTCAGACCCAGCAACAGTGGGTACAAAGTGCGTGAGCACACGCACAGTGGGACAAAGAGGGCGAGTAATGAATATAATATAATTTAATTTTTAGCATTTTTCTATTTATATTCAAACTATTTACCATTTATATTATTTGATCATTTTAAATCATGCTTTCTAATTCTATAATTCATTTAAAATTTTAAGCTTTTCAACACTAAATAAATGAAATAATATAATAAAATAATGATTATTATGTTGCCTTATACTCTAGAAATGTTATAAAAATGTGATTCAAAAGCTATTTTCCTATTTTGATTTTAAAGTAACGAAAGAGATACTATTAATTTTAATATAAAATCACGGAATAAACGTTTTGCATAAAAGGTATTCGTGGATTTCAATGATAAAAAGATAATTTAAGATTAAAATAAATGCAGGATTTGAATTATAGTTTCAGACAAGTGTTTTCCCAACGAATAAATAAAACTTTCAAGTGTCTTTTCTAAAGTTTTGAATTTCTATTATTTTGATTTTAATTTTTTTTTGACTTCTTTATTTGTCCCATTGTACTTTTGCGTTGGTTGGAAGCTGCCCAAGAGCAGAGTACACTGCATTTTAAGTATATGCAAAGTCGATGCCAAAATGCAATGTTTTTTGAGCTGCACTGATTCCCAGCCGATTGGTAGCAAGGACCACACACACATTACACACACACCACACACACAAAAATAGTATAGGCACAACTAGTTGAAAGATGGGCGCTTGAAGCAGTTTTTGGCAATTGAGCGCAAACAATCGCACATTGTTGCACAATGTGAGTTAAAAGGAAGCAAAGACTCAAATTTGTTGCTGGCAAAACACTTTAGGGATGCGCAAGTGCAGCCAAATGAGTTTCAAATGGTAACAAATCGAGCGGCAAGAGAACAACAAAAACATACAATAACAAAAGGGGCATAGGGATCAAAAGGTAGCGCTAAAGGAAACTGCCGCCTTGTGCCATGTTGCAAAGTGAGAGGCGATTGCTAGGCCCACAAATGCCATAGCAACAATCAAGCAAAAGGACAACGATTCTCAGGTGACAATGACACTGACTAGTGCAAAATGAGAGGGAGAGGAAGAGAGTAAGAGAGGGAGAATCTCTATAACAATGACACTGACGACGTGTGCGACATTTTTCCCAAGATGTTGTTCCATTGTCCGGCTTAAAACCAAGCAGTAGCTGCCACAGAGAGAGAGAGGGAGAGAGAGGAGAGTTGCCTCTCTCGTTGCGCCACACGCAGTGACAAAATGATGACGATGACGTTGACAATATGTTTGTTCTCAAACTTGGATATCGTATTAAGGTGACATTTGAAAGTTGCCGCTCTCTTCTCCGCTCTCCTCTTGTTACTCTATCGATGTGTGTGGCTGCCGCTTGTAGCAATTAGAAGATATTAACATTGCCTCATTGTTCGATTGCCGTTCAACCTTAGCAAATTAGTTAATAAAGGTGGGAAGTTGCCAACTTGTGATGTTATATGTATTTTCGGTTCGGTTCTGTTTCATCTCTTGTCTCTTCTCTCTTCTTGCTTCCATCACTTTTTGTGAGTGCCGCAATGAGTTTGCGAATTTTTTGTTACGTTGTTGCCGCTACTGGTGATCGGTACTTCTGAAACAACATTCTCCTCAGTTGGTTCTTTCAATATTTTGACAGCCAGAACAATCCCATAGAGAGATGGCAACTGTGGAGTGTTATTCGGTTTCCCACGTTGAAATTCAAGTGTCGGCCAGAAGAAAGCTGAGAAATCTCAAGAGATTTTCCAGAAATTTTCTATAAATTATAAGTAAAATTATTTAGTTTTAAGTAATATATGGATAAGGTCTTTTAGGACCTATATTGTATATTAATTAAAAACTATCAACAATATTTTATTTATTTTGTTTAAATAATTCTGACATTATCAAAAATGTGCAATGCATTTGCCAGGTTTTTGGTGATTATTTAAATCACCAAAATATATATATGCATTTTTTTGAGCAGCTTATGAAAACACACACAAACGATGATGAAAAACTTTTGTGGAAAACTGCCAAATAACAAACGTAAGCCAATGACAAAGGCAGACAAATAAAATTATGAAATGTTTAATGCAGCGCAACATGCAATGCAATTACGCACACAGATAGAGAGAGAGAGATAGAGAGAAGGGAAATGCCGCGAGGGGGCAAAAAGCGAGGAAAAGTGGAGGAAATAACCAAAACTTGTGACAAAAGCGCGGAAAAGCAGCGCCGGAAAAGTTTTGCCACGCTGATGAAAAACGTTTTGTGCGGGCTTAAGCCAATTTGTGCCAAACACAGCGAAAGCTAAAGCCAGAATCAGAAACAGAATCAGAGCCAGAAACTGAAACAGTAACAGAATCAGATGTAGAGCCGGAGGAGAAAAACTTGCAAAATGCCAAATTAAAGTTACAGTTGAAGTTTATATTTTGTTGGCCCAAAGCGGCTTAAAGCCAAATTGCAAACTCTCAAGGCTCTGTCGCATAATGAGCACAGTTTTTACCTGCGATTAAGTCGATGATAGCATTTTAGGCAAGACAAAAACAACTGGCTTTGGCTTTTGGATACCGCAGCATCTTTCAAAGAGTCTTCTTCAGCGGCTCGTTTGCTCGTAATTATTGGCAATTTCACGGCAATAAAATCACAAGCGTGTAAAATTATGAATGATAACATTGCCGCATTGCAGGTGGAATTGCACAACATTTAGCAGACTCACTCTCTTGGCCTTAATCTCCTTTTTATTTTTATTTTTTATACCCCGGCAGCTGCCTGCAACAAGCTTGTTGCACTTCTTGGGGCGTGCACCGCTTAAATAGCCGCAATTTTTATATTAAAAAAAATATACAGATATATATATATAAATATATATAAGAAACTTGTTTGCAAGTGTTGCTTTAGGTGCTTTTAAAGCACTTTTATTCATCCTATCCTTTCCTGCTGTCCATTATTCTATCTCCCTTTTTGTCTGTGTCCCTCACTCTGACACTTGGACAAGGTGTGAACGCGTCAATGTAGCAATAAAGTCAAAGTCAAAGCCGAAGCCGAAGGCTCAAAGCTTCGAGCCAAGCAACAGCTGACGCCTTTTGGCCTTTGTCTTTGGCCTCTGTACGCAATTAGACCCTTTTTCGTAATTAATAAAAATGAAAACAGTGAATTGCGTTAAGAAAAATAAATAATTACTTAGATTCTTAAAGCTTGAGATAATGCTTAAGGCAGTTCGTGATTGCAACACAAGCTGTAATCAGTTCTAAGGCTTTTATTCTAGACAATACAAAAGGAGGTAAATAAATCGATAAAGTACGTTGAAAACCTTATTTAACATGTATAGAATTTTAAAATGGATTTTAAATCCTTACTTATTTTTCTTAATAAGTATGCAAACCAGAAATCAATTAATTGTTATCTTTCATTTATGATTTTTATAAGTAACATATAATTTATTTTAAAATATTTCGATCTTTAGACTCAACATAATGAAAATTTCTGATTTTCTAAATGTATAAGGAATTCGTTGAGTAACTATAGTATTAACTCATTAAATGAGCATATTAATGAGTTTTATTTTAACTCTGAATTCCTCTGTCTCTCTCGTTGAGTAACTATTGCATTAACTCATTAAATGAGCCTATTAGAGAGTTTTATTTTAACTCTGAACTCCTCTGTCTCTCTCGTTTTTTTTTCTCTCTTTCATCTCCTTTTCTTGTTCTGGTCATTCCAATTTAGACACGCTTATCAACAATTGTCCAGGGGCAGGCATTAATTCTAGCCAGCCTTATAAAACACGTGACATTTGTCTAGCTGGCAGCATGTTAGCCACGCTTTTTGTTGCCAAAGGATAATGGGCTACCAGGTGGGAGTACTAAATGCAGTCCAAGGTGATTCCAGCTCTCAGCTTCCTGTCCAGCGTTCACTGTCATAATTTGCTGTGACTAAAGGCGCTTTGTGAGCGTCCAACGGACTCCGGCTCCGAACTGGACACACGTACCGCGATTAGCCACGCACGCGAGAGAGAGAGAGGGAGAGAGAGAGAAGAGGGAGAGAGGCAGTTGACTATAGGTTACCCTAGAAAAGGTGCCTAGTTAGTAGCTTAGAAATGTCAACTGCTTGGGACGCTGATTTGGCACGCTTGAAGCAGTTGCTGTTGCATTTGTTGTTGTTGCATTTGTTGCAATCAACTCGTGGCACGGCTGCCTCTTAATGTCTGCTCATAAAATGCAATTTCAAGGCTTCTGCTTCTGCTTCTGCTGCCGTTTCGGTAGTGCTGTTTGCATTTGCTGCTGCATCCTTTTGTGTGTGCTTGCTTCATGGAAATGCCTCATGCGGCATGCGACAATGTCAATCTGCAGCTCATACGTTGCAAATATTTTGGTCTAAACAAATATCAAGCTGCGTCAAATTGCCTTCAGGGACATCGACACACTGCTGCACGGTGTGGCATGTGGCATTTAGCTCGTCCTGTGTCAGACTCGTGCTGCGTTGTTGCTGCTGTTGCTGTTGCCTATTGCTTCTGCCACCGAGTGCTTTGTTTATCAATTAAAAGGGACTAACTGTTGTTTACTCATCTTGCGGTTTCGCTCAGGTGCAGCCTCAGCTGCCTAACAGTAGAAAAACAAAAGCCCATTTCCAGGATTTTCCCCCAGCTGCCACTGCAGAAGCTGCAACTTCAGCACTCTTCACAGCATGTTTACAAAATGCAAAATAAAAGAGAAAACTATTCTGGAAAATACTATGCATTTTTTTAATAGATTGTCAAAGGACATTTTTTTGTGTGACCTCGTTAACTCAAGGAAACAGGAATATATAATATATATTATATATACTTTATGCTGCTAGTTACATAC
Organism: Drosophila falleni; assembly: GCA_035045575.1. NCBI lineage: Eukaryota > Metazoa > Arthropoda > Insecta > Diptera > Drosophilidae > Drosophila > Drosophila falleni. The sequence continues at coordinate 988,397 of JAWNOV010000089.1, read as the reverse complement.
ATTCATTCCCCATTTTAAATAGGCAAACAATTAAATACACTAAAAAAAATCTATATGCTTGGCAAAAATTTGTGACTGTTGAAAATTTCAACTTGAAATCGATGAGATATCATTCTGTTATATGAAATATAGATAGCCTCAATACTTTATAAAAATGCTTATCAAAAAACAAGAAAATCGTAAATTAACGTTTAATATAATAACGTTCAAAATATATATAAGATCATAAAGTTGAGTGATAAGACTGATTTAAGACTTCATTGTGATTTGTTTTTAAACAATTCGAGTACAACGAGTTAATACCTTGCATCGGTTATGCAACTAATTTAGCTTGTTGCATGTTTAGGTTATTGCAACTTTCGAGTACTCGACTCTAATTGAGCTAATAGACAATACAAGAGGCAGATGCAATGGATGATTGCTGTGGATTTCCAGGCACTTGAGCCCGAAGCGAATTGCAACAATTGCAACTAATTGGGGCAGATGCATAAAGGCTCATCTAAGCTGCACTAAGTACACTCGGAAAATTGAATATTAATGCCAGATACCACTTGAAGTCGTCCAGGCAAATTGCAACGCATTGCATGCAACAAATTACGGACATGCCTCTCACTCTCAGTCCCTCTTCTTCTGTCACTCACTCCATCTCTCTCTCTCTCTCTCTCCGTTTCTGCTCTTCATAAAATGCAATCGAGCGAGCAATTTTCTCTCTTCTAAGCATTATCCATGCCACACACACAGAACATCAGAGACTCTTTCCAGCTGCCTAGAGACCGGACTCAGATTCATCTCTGAGAGATTCAAAAACGGAGGCCAAAAGGACATTTCATTAGCACTTTTTGCATCTTTTCGGGTCCCTTAAGTCGCACTCAGCCGAGCGTTGAAAATTTCGTTTCGTCACAAGCGATTTGCGCTTTTCACAGTTTTTCCATTTGCGCAGGCGCAACAGACAGTGCGACAGAGATGGCTATACACGAATATAGGACGGACTCTGTTGCCTGTGTGTGCCCCATTTAGTTGCAGTGGCACGTTAAATGTGTGTCACCCTCGTAAATCCTGTTTGAAATTATATGTGTTCCGTTGCGTTGCTTTGGGTTGCGACTCGTTGCATGCGTCGCCTGTAACGAATTTCTTATTTGATTTTGTGCGCACTTCGTCATTTACAATGTGTTAACTTTTGTTGGAAATACAAATTTAACCATTTCGCAACGCTTTTCGATTTTCAAATGCTTCTAAGTAGTCCCCCTCTTTTCCCGGTCTGATGTCCACCTCCGGCAGATGTGTGCGTTACCAGACAATGTGTCGTTTGCCCTTATAGACACTAACGAGGTGTATCAGGAGCTGAAACACATGTAGTTTTATAACAGAGGGGGATGTCGGAGCAGTCTGCGAGGACTGCGAGGTGCCTTCTACAGATTTATAGAAATTCAAACTACCAAAACTTTGTGAAAACTGGGTCTGGGAGCGGGGCTTTTGAGTGGGACTGGGAGCGGGGCCTGGGAGAGGGACTGGGAGCGGGGCCTTTGAGTGGGACTGGGAGCGGGGCCTGGGAGAGGGACTGGGAGCGGGGCCTGGGAGCGGGACTGGGAGCGCGGCACCAGCCGACTAGATTTAGATATGAAAATAATAATTTGGCTGCCTTTTGAGCTATTTTGGTAGGCTGACCGCGGTAGGTCGAAGTCAGCCCGAGGGTTGGAAGAAGAAAGAATACTATATATCCTCACACCTAGCTGGCAATGTACTCATGGTTCTAAGTCCTGGCAAACACAAACATATTGCTTTAGCCCAAAAAAATAACAAGAGAAACAACAATTGGTTGTCAGTTGCAGCGTTGTCCTGGCAAGGACACAGAGAAAGACAGAAAGGGACATGTGCATACAGGTATATGGCTGACTGCACAGCATCAATTGTAAAAGGATTAGGGCTTAATTTCAAATGCGCATTCATTTGCACTCGGCTATATCCCAGCTCTGTCGTCATTCGCATCGCATTCTCTCCTCTCTCTCCTCTCTCCCCTCTCCACATCTACTCTACTCTTCTCTTTTCTCTTCTCTCTTACTATCATTGGAACTCATCGCTGTAAGCGGATTTCTGACTGCCGCCTGCTTTTTTGTGCTATTTGTGTGTTGTTGTTGTTGTTGCTGTTGCTGCATCCCATTTTATTCCATGCCACTCATTAGTTTTCAAATAGCTGCATTAGTGTTAGCCACAATCAGAAGTAAAGAATGAGATAAAGAGAGACGGAATAGTTATACATATGCCAAGAATTGCTCAATTTGTGGCACTAAGTCCCCATCCAGTTTGTATTGCCAGGACTTTGTTCTTCCATCTCATTGTTTAGCCTTGTTTGTTATTGCAGCAGTTTTTCTATTTTTTGTTGTTCTTTTATTTTTTCGTTTTCCCTTTTTTGATTAGTTGACTTAAACCAAGAGTCTGCCTCTTTGAGGACTATAGAATAGAGCAGTAATAAGAGATTAAGGTTTTTGTTCAAAGACCAGGTGAACAATTTACCAAAGGGTAATAAGAAAACATTTTACCACAACTGTAATAACAAATTTCGAGACTAATGAAAGTCTAAGCAAATATTTTGATATTTAGTGCAGCATCCACTTCAATTATTTCGAAATATCTTAAATATATAATAAAAGATTCTGATACCGGATTTCAGTTAGTTAAGCAGAATGAAAGTTATTCTATAATGTTATGAATCTATTATGGAAAATAAATATTATCAATTTAAAAATAAATAGACTTTAAACTTTTAATTTTACAGCAAAAGAGTATAATCTCAAATAATAGCATTAGAAACTACTTTATTTTGACCTTGCCAAAGTTATTAAGTTGCAGAAGATTTATTATTTTTATTTGGAAAAGAGCAATTCGTAGGCACAATCACATATCATTCGGAGAATAAACTCCCAAAGCAGCTCACATAAATAACGTGCTCTCTCAAAATCAGAGAGAGAGAGAGAGAAAGAGAGAGAGAGAGAGAGAGATGGACGGAGATTGTTGGAGATTGGACTACTTTTGTTCCAGCTACAGTTTCAGCTCCAACTCCGACTCCATCTCCGGTTTCTGTTTCGACTGCGACAATATTTCTTAGCCAATTTTGTGTTGGGGCTTTTTTTCGGAAGCGGCGTTCAAAATCCGCTTAAAAGACCGACCGCGTTGCAGGAGACGCGACAAAAACAAATACAAAAAAAAAACAAAAATGAAGAGAAAGAAAACTGAATTAAAATGCAACAAAGTTGTAGAAGGTGGCAGAGGGGCAGCACATTTTTCTTTTCAGTTTTCAGTTCTCAGTTGGCGGCTGCAGTTCAGTTTCCGCTTGAGGGGGAAGAGGCACTTTAGGCAAATTTACTACACTGCTGGTGGGGTGAGAGGGGGAGCGAGGGGAGGTGGAGCAGTTGGGAGCCGAAACAGAAACTGAAACACATGTCACAGATTTGTTTCACTTTCGGAAGCACTTAAGCACTCAGCGAATTTGTTTGAAAATCTGGAACTGGCTCCTTCAATGCCAGACCATTGTTCAGTTTCAGTTTTATTTTTAAAAATATATATATATATATATATATATATATGGGGGAATGTGTGCATCTCCCTCTCTCTCTCTCTTTAGAGGGGTAGTTGTTGTGGGGTTGGCCGCTGCCGCCGCCAAAAAACAAATTGATGATATGCCCCTTTGACACTTAAGTCCATTATTTATGCTCAGGCTTGCGATTATTTTCACATATGCTTCCCCGCCTTAACCCTCTCTTCTCTTCCCTTTCCTCTCTTAACCCCTCTCTATACTCTTCACACTGATTCAGGGTCTCTCCTGCAGTTGGTCCAGAGGATTTGGCACTTCCATTTCACTCAGCAATTCGTCGCAGCAATCAGCTGATCTGAGGCACAACGTTGAGTGCCTCGTTTTGGGCCACGTTAACAGTCACTTGCCATACTTTGCCGCTGTTGTTGTTGCTGTTGTTTTAAATGCTTACCTTGCCTTATGATTTCTCATTTGGCTTACGTTGTTTTAAGCATCTTTGCAGCTTAACGGCATCTCCTGACACATGACTTATTGTTTCTGCCGTATTAAGTATGAGTATTCCTCCTTTGCCAATTTAAGTCCAAATTTAATGACTAAAGTAATTTTTTTGCGCTGCCAGACGAACTAATTAGCCAAGGAATTTTGGCAACAAAGTAAGAAAAGAAAAGAATTTAATTAGTACGTTTTGTGTTCCTCTATTTTAAGATCTTTATTAATATAGATTAATTCATACAATGGTGAAATAACTTGGAATGACAAAAGTAAGATAGTGATGAAAGTAGTCAATTATCGATTGTAACTATAGTTTTGTTCAAAAAGTTAGCTGCGCTGTGAAACAGTGGAAATGGCACAGTTTTATACATAACAGTACGCTATTAGGTATTGTTTATTCTTTCAGACTATCATTCACTTAATCAAAATTTCGTAAAGAAAAATCCAAAATAAAGAAGTCAACAAAAGATCTTTTAATAAGTTAAAATTTTCCACTAAATTGATTAGTTTTTTCATATCAGAAATATTTAGGAAATACATATATTTAAAATCAATTCTTAAGCAGAATCTATTCAATTTGAATACACTTCATATCCAGTTGCAAGCATGTTGGTCTGTTAGATTGTTTGCTTGGTTTTTTTTTCTTTACTATTTTTCCTTGAATTACTTTGAACGGATATGGGCGTAAATCATGCCAGAGTTGCCACATTAATGAACTATAAAATGCCAGTGTCTAGTTGATAGGCGGTTTGCTTCTTGTTGTTGCCATAGAAGTATGTACATATGTGTGTTCTTTGAAGTGTAAGGAGTATAAATAAATTTAAAATAAATTGCAAAGTTGAAAAACGATAATATATCATGAGTCGCAGCATGTGTCACAGGTTCGGGAATGGCGCAAAAAAAAAAAAGCTGCAAAGTGCGAACGATTCAATTAATCCTGACACTATTTATTATTATTAGGGTTAAGGCAGAGACAGAAATACCGAAACATAAACAGAATGCAGTTGAGGTTGAGAATGAGTGTGAGTATGAGTATGAGTATAAGGATGAGGTTGAGGATGAGGATGAGAACTAGTCTATGGCTCAGTTACGACTGCCCATGTAGTTGTTACATTAATTAGTAGAGCAGCCTGTTTGGGTACTGGCCACGTCCACTGCATTATCATATTTATTAAGCAGCCGCATCGCCTGCAGCTTTGCCAATGCCTGGACCTGGACTTGGACTTGGACCTGAAACAGGGACTGAGACTGTGACTGAGACTTGCAGTTGAACTGGGGTTTGGGTGCTTTGGGATCCGCTGCTGTCTGACTACCCGCGGCTATCACAACAACGAAAATTGATTGCTTCTGTTGTTGTGGCTGGCTTTGATCGTGTTAAGATAGCAACAGGCACAAGGAAACAGCCAACAGTCCCCGAGCCTCAGTTTTGAGCCTCAACTTGAGTTCTATAGAAAGTTTTATGCATAACTTTGGCATGGACATCGTAAATATCTTTTACTGCCATCCTCAGTGGCTTTAGCATTTTCGCATTTTTTCTTCTTCTTTTTTCAATGCACGCATTTTTTTTTATTTTATTAACCGCACCTAGAGTAGGGTGTACGACTGCTATTTTTGTGACAGATCATAAATCAAAAATCTTATACGCTGCTGCATTTCAATATGCAAACTCACACACACCACACACACCACGCACACTCGCACATACACGACTTGCAGGTGTTTGCTCCAAATGAATGAATGTCGTTTTTTTTTTCGATTGTAAATTAAGTTCGGCTCCAGTTTTGACTGACACTGCAACAGAAGTGCAACTGCAACTGCAACAACTTTAATTTCTACAAAAACACCCTGTAAATACAAAGGGGTATATTGTTTTTAAGCCACACTTTTCATTCTAATTCACGTCTATTAAGAATGTATGCTTGCAATTTAATTTCAGAAATATGTATACCGATAAAGATATGCTCTAATTAACTAAAGGGTATCGCTTAGTCGAGTTATCGTTTATTTTCTTAGTTATTTAAATATGTATCTCTTTCGCTTTTATTTGCATATTTATGTGGAGTATGTGGGCATTCAGAGACTGTGTGTGAACTGTGTTCACCAGTCATGAGAGGCAGCTGATCTGGTAGCTACTACTATTTGAAAAATTGCAAATTAAATCAGTCATTTAAACCTATATAAATATATAATTACTAAACACTCCAAGTGAGTTCATACAAAAGTCGATAGACTTTCTCAATTCTATAAAAATAGATAAATTCAAAGGAGGAAAATATTTACGAGAAGACGTCTGTAAGCGAATTGAAAATTAACAATCCGACACTGTATAATATCTTCATAAAAAATGAAAACCCTCATTATTCCAACTACCATAAATTGAAACACATTTATTTTTCTTATAGAAATATAGTCTTATTTTTTCAATAATAGGGATATTCGGTAAAGCTTTTGGCTTGTTTTTATTAGTCCCTCAAAATTAATGTTGATTTGATGTTGTTTATTAGGTGTACCAGTGAATTTAGCAGGATATTGATGGCATATTCACTTACGAGATTAACATGTGTGAGAGTATTAAAATAAATTCCATTTCATGGGTCTCTAATCCGCAGTGTGGCACATTATGAATGGACAGGTATTTCCTGATGCACAACACGTAGTCAAGGCGCTTTAATCGTGCCAGAGAGATCTGTGCCATATGCCTAATAAATCTATTTTTTTTTCTCTCATTGAGGAAAGTCTGAAGAGAAAGGAAGAGAGGGAGAGAGGGAAGACTGAACCAATTGCCCACTAATTTTCGGTGCGTTTTCTCGGTCGACTGCGTTGTGATGGGACGTGTGATGCCCGAGCAGCGATAACGACTGAGTGCGATTACGATTACGATTATAATTTCTTTGACCAGACTCTCTGACACACGTATTTCTGAATCTGAGTCTGAGACAAATTGCTTCATTCATGCCACAGCCACGCACAGTTTGAGCATATGCTGGACATTACCTGCAACTGCCCCAAATCCAAAACCAAACCCAATTTCAATTCCCTCAGCTCATCTAATCAGTGCGCTATCCCAATCTTTTGAGAATTTCCACGAAACTTAGCTTAGTGTGAAGTCCGATGCTGGAGTTCAACTACTGGAGTAGCATTTTAATTTTTAGTGGTTCATGGAAGCAATTACCCCCAGCGATGTACAATATATATAAAAATGAAGTCCAAAGACTTTTGTGTGACATTTGTGTTGGAATGAATTTAATGAATTTCAATTATGACAGCTGCAGTTTTAAAGACGCGCCCTGGCCACAAATATTTTATGGCTTTTAAATGTTCAAATAAATTGGACTTAAAACGGAAATGCAAAAGAAAGAAAATAAAAGATACTTATATATTCGTTTTTCGATGCAAGAAAGCCATTAAATTGTGTGATTTGCTTTGTGTGCAAGTCAAATGCGCGTCTTTCAAAGATTCCGAGTCTCGTTTCAGTCTCCCAAAGTCTTTTTATGATTTAAGCCCAGACTGCGTTTGAGTTGGAGTTGTAGTAGGAGTTGGAGTTGGAGTTGAAGTTGGAGTTCCAGTTCCATTTTGATGTCTAATCCTTTAAGTTATTGATGCAGTTGCGTTCGACACATTGATGAAATTTTATTTATTTATACGCAACCCTTTGTTTGATGATCAGGAATGAGTAAGGCTGTCCAAGAGAGGTTCCCTCTCCCTCTCTCTCTCTCTCCCTCTCTCTCTCTGTCTGTCTCTCCTTGTGGTGATTGCCTGTTTTATGGCTGGTCTTGGCTAATCCCGCAGGAACTCGAGCGATCGCAGCTCCTCTTTCGAGTTTTTATTGTGTGTAATAGTTGAGGGATTTGTATGTTCGCTTTCAATTCTCAATGTTGAATGTCTTATATAACACAGTGTTACTTTTGACACTTTTATTGCTTGCCCAAGACGCGGCACAGCTCAACAACAAAGGAATCGAAATAGGCATCGACTTCGACATCGACATCGACATCAACATTTCTAGCTTTAATTTCAACTTCAAGTCCAATGAGCCTGTGCCCCTTATGAGCCTAATAAGCACTGGGGAATTGAGCGCACTAAAGTGGTAATTAAATTGGCCGGCATTGTGAAAGGCTAAGGCTAAGGCCTAGGCCTTGTTATGTCTCAATCTCAATCTCAATCCCAATCTCAATCTACCAACGCAAAGACTGCTCCAATCAATCGCAATCTCAGCCTCTCCAAAATGCAATATGACAAATAACATATGTACAGTACGGGCCAGTTGGATAGGTAAGCGTGTGGAACCAGTTAGCAATCGTTGCCAATCTTTGAGGCCATTTTAATTTTGGCTCTGACGTTGACAACTTTGCCTCATTCGCCTCGCAAATTAACACCTCAAACACCGCGGACGAGGCCAAAGTCATTTGCCATTAGATGTCCGATTCTTGGACGTGTTGACAGCTGTAAATTGCGTTTGACGTTGCCAATTGCAATTGGCGCTTCAATGTTGCAGCTAATGGTATTTGCCAATGTTGTTGTTGTTGTTGTTGCTATTGCTGTTGTCGTTCGTATTGCACTTGCAACGAGGCGCATTTCCGCTTTTTGTGGCTAATTTGAGGTAATTGACTGGCGTTTACTTAAGCAGAAGTGCAGCGCTGTTGCAACTGTTGCATCCAAATAGACAAGTTATCGATTTTATTGATTAGCTATCAATTAAGTATTATCGCTTAGTTGCTAAGCAATTAATGCATAATTGTTGCAAATTGAGCCTGTCTGTCAAATTATATGATTGATAAGATATGGATGGAAACTACGGTGAATGGATTGAACAAATCGACTGAAGTTTGTTTGCATTCATTTAAATTTTAATTTCTATCGAAATTTTCATTGATATTGTATGAAGTGAAATTCTATATATTCCTTTCGTCCTTAAATTGATTATTAATTTTCCAAAGTTTTCACAGCAATATTTTCATGTTGGCCCAATAAAAACTGACATCGATAACGACCCACAAAAAAAGATCGAATGGGTTGAGAATTAATTAAAAACTCATCAGATAAATGATAACTGGCCCAGTGGCCATTTCTGACCAGGCATAATTATGACGGCAAGACAACGAAAATCATTTCTATCCAACAGCAGTCAGACAGAGAAAGATACAGAGACAGAGACCGATACAGGGGCAGAGAGATAGAGATGGAGAGAGTGGGCCCTGACCAGGGCCAGTTAACGTATTCATAACTATATTTATCAACCATCAAAAATCAATTGCACACACAAAAAGAGCGTAAAGCGACGGGTGCAATGGACCGGTATCTGACTCTGTTGTGAGTTTGCCACATGCCCCAGCCTCCAGCCCCCAGTGAGGACTGTGAGGCGTTCAAATTGCGCTTGTTAACATTTTTGACCGCCTGCTGGGGGCCTTGCTGCGCAGTCGACGTCGACGTCGACAGCGACGCCACAGCCACAGCCACAGCCACAGCCGAAAAAGCCAACAAACCGAACGTGTTACGCATAATAATTTTCGCAGTGCGTCCAACACTCGTATAAATATTTCAACGGTTGCTCCACTCAGTGCTCTGTGGAACTGCTGATGTTTGTAGTGGTGATGGTGGTTGTAGTGGTGGTGATGTAGCTGATGTTGTTGTTGCTGTGGTTCATCATCAACTTTATGCAGTTTATCTCGGAGTGCGCATCGCTCACGCTCAGTTCCAAGAGCGAGAGACAGAACCTGGTTGATAAGACAGATACACTGTGAGAAAGGCAATAGAAAGTTTGTGAAATAAGATAAAATTTAAAGTGAAAGCTTAAGAGTACTACTTATAAAGTTCTGGAAATAAAATAATAATATATTTAAGATTACTACTTATAAAACTGATTAATAATAATTAAATCTTTTTCAAAATAACTGCTTAAGGATTTATTGCTAAATTTAAACATATAAGTAAAAATTGGAAGTGATTTCAAGGACATAAAATGCATAAATTGGCATTTAAATATGTTCTATTCCTAGAATAGTAAATAGAAACAAACTTAAAAAGTTAACTAGTTTTTTCTCACAGTGCATTTCTTGGGGACTGCCATGTTGTCGCTGTCGCATGTGTCTGTCTCTTATTGAAATAACAGAAATCATAATGTTTATGCCATTAAATTGTTAACAAAGCATACAAGCTACTGCCATGTAGCATCAGGTAGGAGAAACTGGCAACTGGCAACTGGGGAGTTTGGGAGCTGGGACGCACAGTGGAGTGAATTCGACCCCTGGAAAGGGGTCCCGCATGTCAGCACGCACATAAATTATCGTTGATATATATTTGGCCGTGTGAATGTCCAGGTTAACTCTCCAATTCTTTCTCTGTTTCTCTCACTCTCTTACTCTATCAATGTCTGTCTCTCAGTTTTTATTTATTTACAGTGGGCACATTGCACAACTCTCGCTACGTGACATTCACGCTTGGACGTCCTTCTCTTTTGTCCGGAGCTGAGTCAGTTCCATCTACGCATCATCATACACACATATATATATATATATATATATACGTGACCCGAACCCGGTCACATCTTCAACACTATCGCAATTGCTATCTGTGAGGTGGCTGCTGTGTATCTTTTCACTTTACTCTTGTCTTATCTACAACGTCTTATCGCACAATGGACATTGCTTTCTTAATATTTTCTCTGTCTCTCTATCTCTCTCTCTTAACCGAATTATTTCCTGTAATTGCGAGCGTGCGGACGCCCCAAAGAGCCGTAAAAAATAATCAAATGCTTCCTGGCTCTAAAACCCATTTCAGACCATTTCAGACCATTTCGGGCCATTTCTCTCAAAAAAGGATGCGTGCTGCACTATGGGAATGAATTGGGCCAACTTGGGTTTAGTTGGGTTGGAGATGGGGATGGGTTTACGAGTATGTCGGTCTGAGACTGAGACTGGCCAACACGGTCACACTTCCAATTTTATTTATGACTTTATCTTTTACTTTGTTTGTGCGAGATTTTTGTTTATGTTTTTCTGCTTTCCTGGGAATTTCACTGAGATTCTTATGGCCTGCTCTCCCTCTATATCTTTCGGTTGGCATTGTTGGGTCTTAATCACGTGCACTGGTTCGCGGTAATTATACCTCGGAGTGTCTTTAGAATGTGACTAAACTTAATTTTTGAATCTGAATTTGGAGCAAGAGATTACGTGTAGATGGCTTTAGATATGGAGATAAGCGAATCTACGGGAAGAGAGAAGCTGTTAGATTTTACAACTCATGTAATGAGGTTGGGTTCTGAAATATCTTAATTAATTTAGTTACATAAAGAGACAGAGCTTTTCTTTTATATTTTGGAAAGACATCTATAACAAAAGACTTATTTATTTATTTTGAAGACATTCCATGTAATAATTTGGATGTTATAATTGAGAGCTTAAATATCTAATGTTATCTCTTTGTTGTTATAATTTCGGTTGCCTGCCGCTAAACGCTGCAATCAAAGGCCGTAGAAAATAGAACAAAATTTGATTAGCACAATTAAATGATTACATGCCACAAAGCGTGGCAATTATGCCACAACAGAGAGAGCAGGTGCGACCTACGCAATGAAAATGAAATACAGCTGGCGGCATCTTTTAGACATTGACCCACGCAAAGTTTTGAGGAATTTCTGTAACCGCAATGCCAAGAAAAAGCCAAAAGCCACAAATGAACGACATTAGTTACACTTACCCCAAAATAATTAACAAATTAAATGAACAATTGCCCCGTATCTGGCAGATATCTATGAGAAATGCCGAATAATTAGAGTGCATGGCAAACTACAGATTATTATGAAAATATGAAGAGAGGAACTTAAAATTAGAAACACGAGAACCAGAACAGTAAAAGACTTGAAGTTGTCTGATTAAATTTCTTAGGTAAACCAAAAAGACGCTAATTGAGGTTGAGTTTTGGGGTTTACATAGCCTAATTGTTATATAACACAGTTGTTGGAGGAAACTTGTGAAAATCTCTTCATTTTATATTTGAAAACTGTACAAGAACAATAACAATAAACACACACTTGTCAAAATATATACAAGAAAGAAAAGAAACAAAAAAAAATAAAGATGAGTTACTGTGACAGAGGTATTAAAAATGCATTTTGACAGGCTCTACCTGGTGCAACAGCACGGGTCTCCGCTTTATGCTTATACTCGTACCATACATATGTATCTAAATATATGAAGACCCGATTCGGATTCTTACCTGTTACCTGTGCACATTTTGCGGCTTTGATCGATAATCGCAGCCCACGCAAAAGTGTCTGTCACGCTAAGCCCTAATGGCATTACAATGCGTTCTTCTATCTGCTTATAACCCAACAATCCAACAATCCAACAACCCGACAAATCGACAGACCGACAACCCAACTGTGCCCAGTTTTTGCGGTTTGGACAAACAAAAACCGCGACGCGAATGAGTTTACAGGATGAGAATAAGGACGAGAACGAGGATTTGGGCAGCTGCCTTTAGCTGAGGCTACACTGAGAAAAACAAGTGCATAAATTAATAGAATAAATATGTTAAATTTAATTTAATAGGCATGTATATTTTAAATTCACAAAAATATTATTAAAAAAATTACAGGTATTTGCATAAGTAAAATTCTCTAATAATACCTTTCAAAAACTTAACTCAAAGTGCATTATATTTTCTCTCAGTGCACGCGTTTATCCTTTAATGGGCTTTTGTCTGTCACCAGGCGACGCCGTTGAGCAAATCCTTTCAAGTGCAACCGAGCTGCATCAGATTAGAACAGGTTCGTCTTTGTTTGCTCGCCAATAAAGCCGCATTTTAATGCTCTTCAGTTTTGCCACTCGTCAGCTTGTTTTGCGCAAAGTTTCACTGGAAATGTTGACCAAAAATATGAAAATCGCATCAGCGTCAGCAGCTGTAATCGCATTGACTGCAAAGTTGGCTAAGCCGCGTGTTGTTTTTAACTTTGCAATTAAAAACCGAACGAAATGCACTTTACACCTAACTAGAATTTTCCGGGAAAAACTGTCATTTTCAGATGCATGCACCGCGATAACAACTTGTCACAAACTCTGACAGCTCAGAACAAGTTTCCTTTTCCTTTTTAATTTCTGTTTCGGTTTCTGTACAATATTCCTATTTCGTTTCTAATGAAGAAATTATCTATAATGATATGAAGAAAATGCATCATATTTTCCACTATGAAAATGAAATAATTACAATGCCATGATAAAAATCAAATTATGTGGAAATTGAAACCCTAAATGCTCTCCAAAAGGGGTACCCAAATAATAACTATGGACAATGACCATCGGATGACGTATTATTTTATGATAAGCATATGAAACATTTTGATGGATTTATTATACCCCTTTTCATAAGTGTGAAACGTCTCTCGGACAAGCGAGGAACTGTCTCTAATTTTGACCCATGTGCGTGTCCAGGATGTGTCACTCAACACGGCACAGGTGGAAAAATTCTGGTTCGTTGCTTTCTTGGATTACCAGAGGGGTAAGCTGGCTGTGAGTGGGAAACTAAATTATTATAAAATAATAGTTAAGTTTGAATATTCATATAAAAAATGACAAAAAAGAGTTGTGAAATTATTTGAATAACAATATTATACATAAATTATTATTTTAACTTCGTAAATTTACTTTAGTTTTTTTTCATTATAAGTTTTTTCCATAGTAAGTACGCGGTCTCCGACTTTCGAGTATGCTGGGAGAGGAACTGGGAGAGGGACCTGGGAGAGGGACTGGGAGCGGGCCTGGAAGAGGGCCTGGGAGCGGGGCCTCGGAGCGGGGCCTCGTAGCTATGAGTGGGACTTTGAGTGGGACTATGAGTGGGACTTTGAGTGGGACTATGAGTGGGTCTTTGAGCGGGGCCTCGGAGCGGGGCCTGGGAGCGGGGCCTGGGAGCCTCGGAGCGGGGCCTAGGAGCGGGGCCTCGGAGCGGGGCCTTGGGGCGGGGCCTCGGAGCGGGGCCTAGAAGCGGGGCCTCGGAGCGGGGCCTCGGAGCGGAGCCTCGGAGCGGGGCCTCGTAGCTATGAGTGGGACTTTGAGTGGGACTATGAGTGGGACTTTGAGTGGGACTATGAGTGGGTCTTTGAGCGGGGCCTCGGAGCGGGGCCTGGGAGCGGGGCCTGGGAGCCTCGGAGCGGGGCCTAGGAGCGGGGCCTCGGAGCGGGGCCTTGGGGCGGAGCCTCGGAGCGGGGCCTGGGAGCGGGGCCTCGGAGCGGGGCCTAGGAGCGGGGCCTCGGAGCGGGACTTTAAGCGGGACTTTTAGTGGGACTTTGAGTGGGACTTTGAGTGGGACTATGAGAGAGAGAGAGAGAGAGAGAGCAAAGACGTAAACGCAAACGACAACGACAGGATAATATCGACTCGAGGCTGACACACATAAGTTAGTCTTATACATCCTTACTAAAGTTGGTCATAGGACCGATCGTGTGAAAATTAAGTCTTAGTATGTAAAACATTTTTGTTTTATGAGATATCGTGACCAATCTGATTACATTTGCATTTAAGTTAACTAAATTATTTTTAGTTTTTTTCCATTATAAGTTTTTTCCATAGTAAGTACGGGGTCTCCGACTGTCGAGTGTGCTCGACTGTAGCACCGGCCGACTAGTTTTAAAATAATAATATAAATTTAAATAAAATAACAATTTTATTTTGTTCTCACTCTGAGCTTGCCCATTTCCATAAATGTTTGATGCACTGCAGCCAAGTGCTATGACCAATTTTAAGTGTGTTCAAGCCAGCATAACAGCATGGCTTGGATCTGGGCTTGAACTAACATAGGATGGGAGTTATGCTGGTCGAGTGTGTTTTGAGAGCTAAAAGCATGTTATCAGCCATCAAGCAGTCCGTGTTTACATGTCTATCAAATGCGAGCACGCAGCTAATCAATATGCTCGTCATTTGTGCCAGCTAACATTTTCCTTTTAACCAAGTACGTGTCAAAAGGGGCCAAGAGAAAAGCAAATACCAAAAGTGTACTACAATATGTTATTCGATGGCATTAAAAGGCCAGGCACATGTCACAAGGACACGAACTGAAACCAAAACTTGACTCACGCACTTTGTCTTTTGATATTTCGAGCATTACGAATAAAATTTGGATGAGTTATCACAGCTCCCATCTCACTATATCTCTCTCTCTCTCTCTCTCTCTCTCTTTCGCTCTCTTGGAGTATTAAATAATTATTTTTGTTGCACTTGTGGCATTTCAAATTGAAGGTGTCTCGGAATTTATACTTATATCTGCCTCGGCGACTGACTTATGTTGTAATTTATGTTCATGACCTTTAATGGCAACCATCTGACTGTGAAGGGTGTGGGTAGAGGGTGCGGACAGGGGGATAGGGAGGGGGAGGAGGGGAGAGCACACGCAGTGCCATCAAACAAATTGCCCTGAGAAGCGTGTGTTGTGGTATGCACATTGAATTTTGATATGGATATGGATAAGGATATGGACAAGGCACAACTGTTGGCTCCCACTGTGGGTCATCACCGTCTCCGTTGTGCCAGCAAAGATTAATTGATACATGTCCATTTTGTGTTGACAAGCAGCTAGAAAGAAATCTTGTGGCATTCAACACAATGGAAACAACAATAAAAGGTACCACTATGGACACAAATAAATGACATACAATAAGGCCAGGACACTTTTATCGCTCCCAGTTGATAATAAACAATCTCGGGGACATCAACAACAACAGTTGTAAGTAGTAAGCATAGGGTGGGGTTTGTTCTCTATCCATCAAGGGTGAAGAGGAGAGGGGGCTGGAGGGGATCTCCTTTGTTGAATGACATATGTGTGCGTGGTTGCCCCGCTGACTGCTCATCCATTTGACTGTCCACAGGGTCAACGCCTACGCGCGAGGGTTACTTGAGAGTTTCTTTTACAAATAATATAAAAATTGTAAAGAGCAGATACCTTCATATCTAAAGCAGAAATATGAATTACAAAATTGTGTACAATTTTAATAAATACTCAGTTTTTATTTAATTAAAAAAAAATATATTCAAATAAATTAAAATTTATTATATACTCAACTTTATTCAACTCTTAAATAAATTATATGCCTAAGTTAAACTTAATTGAAAAACTGACTATTTAATTTTGGTATTTTGTGCATTTAATATTTATTTAATTAAAATATATTCTACTTTTTATTAAGTTTTATTTATGTCTTTCTTAAAAATTGCATATTCTATTTTAATTTTCTGAAAAATAATTATGCTGTTAATTTTAGTTTCATTTTTTTTAATTTATTAGTTTTTTCTGATTTTAAAATTATTTGTTTAATATTAAGTTAGACACTTTTGGTTCAGCTCTCGTTTCAGGTGTCGCCTTTGCTTTTAGCATGACAATAGAGATTTTGGTTCATTGTGTTCTGAAGGTTTTGAAACACGCTCTATAAATTTGGCCAACATTAAGGTTTAGTGGGTTTTGCATGGTGCAGTGGCAACTGGCCAACAGGCCAACAGGCAGGTGGGTCAAGTTGGATCCCTACAGTTTAATTATATGCGCAATGACGGCTGCAGCACTGTGCAATAGAGCGTGAGAGTGGCCGGACCACGGTGCGTATACTTGACAGCCAGCTGACGTGTTGCGGCGTTCAATCAAAAAGCCTGTCAGACAAATGGACGGACGCAGATGTCGCCGTCACCGTCGCCGTCACCGTCACCGTCGTCGTCGCCGTCGTCGTTGCCATCAACGTCAACGCTGACGCTTTGGAAAAAGTTTGTCAGTCACCATAATGGAAAACCACGATACTGTGCAATACATACGCCCACATTCCATGCGAATTACCATCGCCTGGCCACGCCCACTTAATTAGTGTTCAGCTCATTGCGAGGCCATAACACGCATCGGTCGATTCGACGGACGGACTGACGGTTCGTCACATGATTGTTTTTGGGGTTTGACCCATTTGTGCGAATGCAAAACAAAAGCGAGTCAAGCCAATCACCAGACCAATGAGTGTGTGAGTGTGTGTGTGTGTGTGTGTGTGTGTGTGTGTGTGTGTGTGTATATATCTCGCTGACAGCTATATCTCCTATGCAGCTTTTGCTGCATTTTCTGACATGCATGTCCCTGCAACTAGCTTATAATTTAATTAATTAATTTCAATAGCAACGGGACTTTAGCACATGCAGGTCAGCTAAAGAGAGATAAAGATATATCAAGAGAGAGAGAGAGAGAGAGAGAGAGAGAGAGAGGGGAGTGCCGTTTATATCAGCAATTCAGGCATAATTATGCCCTGTTGCTTTATAATAGAAACAACAACACTTAAGCCCCTAACGAGCTGACAATTTTGCTGCCCCAGCGGCAACAACAACAACAACAACGACAACAACAAGAGCTTTTATTACGCCTGCAATTGTAAATGTCAAAAAGTTGCACCCAGCTGCTGACGCTGTTGTTGTTGTTGCTGTTGTTGTTGGCATTGCTATTGGCATGAGCACCATAAACCAGCAACAACAGGAAGCAGAGTTAGTTCCCCGATGGGAGGCACTGAGGCAGCAACAGAAGCAGAGCTTGTAGCATCAACAGAGAGCCACAGCAGTAGCTCAATTTTCCTCATATTTCATACAATGGGATTACTGAGCATTATCTATAAAAAAAATAAATAAAAGATAATCAAATTTATAACATTTTTAATTAATGGAATTATTAATTTTAAATACATGTATATTGTGAATTTCAAAATTATTATACATAACAAAATTGGGTAGATAAAAATTTTTTGAACCAAATTTCTGATGCTCTATGTTCTTTTTATTGTAAGTAAAATATTCTATTAATTATGTCCGCTCTTTTATAAATAAGATAAATTTTAACTGAGCTTGAATTTGATAATTATTTCTATAAAGTATTTATATACTTTTTATCTGTCTATCTATTTCTATTAAGTATTTAAAATGTATTTTTAAATTAGTTATGTATTTGAGACCCTGACTACACATTGAAAAAATAGACATTATCAAATAAAAATCTTTCAGAATACAAGAATATGAAAAACAACACTTTAATATAGTGTTTCAAATAAACACGAGTTCTCTTTAGAGTAAATAGTTTTTAGGATATTAAAGTCCAGTTTCCAGTACCCAAAGAAAGAAGAGCTCAAATTGCATTAAAAATTTCCAAACTATTCAAGCCAAATTCTGAACGGAAATAAGAACATTGTATTGAAAGAATATTCTTGTGAGTCTATGATTTTTTCACTGCTTCAAGCAATTTGTGGCCCATTGTGCAACCGTTGGCGTTGCACCTCCGAAAAACGCACAATTATCGGGAGTCGTAGCCGCGTGGCGTCCACAAATTGGCAATTTGACTTGAGCCAGTTCACGTTGTTTGTGTCCGCGGGGAGGAGGCAGTAGGTGGTGGGGTGGGAGAGTGGAGAGAAAAGAGAAGAGAAGAGAAGGGAGAGGGAAGAGAGAGAAATGGGGTTCGCAGAGACCACGCAATAGCGCTGCAGGAGACAATGATGAGGACAAGTCAATATGATGATTTAGTACACAGAAACTATAGTCGATGGGGAAACGTTAAAGCTAAACTTTGAAGAGAAGCGGAAGATAAACGTTACAGAGGGTTGGGTGGGGGGTAGTTAGACTGGGGACTGTCATCTGTGATCTGTGGGTGCTGTTCGCCGTTGACAGTGTCTGGAAACTTAAGCTGGTTTCATAAAAAACACATTAGTTCCAATTGGCAGCAATTGCAAACGGACGCCCGGTGAGCGTTTACTGTATTTAGTACAACAGTTTCAGTTCAAAGCAGAACCCACTCGATACTGTGAGAATTAAACCGAGTCTCAGATCCCTTAGACTAACCCAGTCCCTGTCTGGGATTTTGGCCCCTTTTCTGTTTGTCTGCATGTCTATTTGTTGTTTGCCTTTGGTGTGCGGCAAAAGTACAAAAGGTAACACAAGAAATAAAGTTACACTCAAATTTAGCGGCAGTTCGAAGATTCGAACAAATAAACTTTCTGTAACTCACTCACTCTCTCTCTCTCTCTCTCCCTCTCTATTTCTGTGTCGCTCTTTATGTTTACTATATGTATGTCCAGACAATTCTCAAGTTCCTGCTAATTGTTTCTTTGTTGCTGGCCAAATGCGTGCACTTTGTTTTAAGTGCAGCCGATCGAACGATCTATCTATCTATCTATGTGTATCTGTGCATCTGTGTATATAGCGTGAAAATGTGAAAAACATGTTGAAACAATGACTCAGTGGGTTGAATGCAATGCAGATCTCAGAACAACTTAAAATAATGACTTGAAATTTATCATTAAATAAAACTGAACTTAAAAAATAAAATGGAAAAATCTTAATGTAATTATAAAATGATATACTGATTTTTAAAGGGGAAATGTAGTAATCGATTTAATTTATTTTGAAATTGAAATCATAGTTCTGGGAAAATTTCAATTAATTCTAATTTTAACTTATTACATATTGTGCTTGTTTAATTACTTTTTTACACTCTTATATACTTATCAGTAATTAACCCCATTTTGGCAGATATACTTGTATATATTTTAGTTTATTTTAGTATTTTGAAATTGAAGTTATAGTTTAATTCTAATTTAAGCTTATTACATATTGTGCTTTTTTAATTACTTTTTTAAACTTTTATATACTTATCAGTAATTAACCCTATTTTGGCAGATATACTTGTATATATTTTATACCCCACAACACCCCCATTTCTATCTGTAGCGTCATCTGAAATATGGCAGCCAGTCGCTGTCATTTTGCCACTGACAGCTGCTTGTTGCACGAACATGGCAGACAATTTGGATGGGGCGGGGGGTTGTGGGGTTGGGTACTGCCTAGCTGACTACTTAACGGCACACGGCCCCAAAAGTGACAGTCGGGCCTCATCATTAAACTTTTGACACTATTAGCGGGCGGTCGTCGTTTTGTCGTTTTGTTGTGCCAACTTTGTCAGCAACAGAACGGAATAAAATCGAAAACAAAAGCAGCGAAACATCATCGGTCAGGCATTAAAATAATTTGAGAATATTATCGTACTATCTCAGAAGCAACTCAATAAATTTCAACCTAGAAAATGCTGTGCTACAGTTTTTTCGTTCTTCTTTTAGATTTGTTCTCCTTTGTCTATGGATCTTGTGGTTATTTTAAAGTTTATTTTTGTGGAAAGACAATTCAATTAGCTGCCCTGTCAAACTTTTCTTTTACGTCTGTCCATCAGGCCAAAAGGCGAACGAGCTTAAACTCTGCTCTCTTAACTTGCCACAATTGTACTTGCATTACTGCTTCTTCTTTTTCTACATCTTTTTCTTCTTCTTCTTCTGCTTTGTGGCTCTGGTAATGAAGCAATTAATTATCGTATGCCCCATGCCACGTCCAAAGACACTTTTAGCAAAATTCTTGGGAACAATTTTGTATGTTAAATGTTAAGTAATGCTTTCCCTTTCCCCTCCGACTTCTACCCAACGACGCATGTGGGTGAAATGTTTCGCCTCAAGTGTCCAACTCTTTGACATTTTGCGGTTGATATTTTAAGTGCTATCGGCTCTCTTTGCCTTCATTCAACTCTTTTATTTTTTAGATGGAAGCATCTAAAAGATCACGAAATTAATTCCGGAAAAGAAATTGCTTTTGTTCTCTTTAAACCCAGCAGAGCTAATATAAATTATCAAAAATTGTTTTCAAATGAGAGACATGATTTTATGATTCCTTATAGAACCAAAATGTGAAAGCAAAAATTATATACATTCTAATTCTTATACTCTGAATATTTTCTTATACTTATCATAGTTTGTTAATATTTTTTGTATTATATATATAAGTTGTTATTTTTTAAAAATATATTCTGAATTCCCAGTTACTGAAAATTTATAAAAACTTATACTATTAAAGGGGTATCTACCGGAATAAGAAATAAATCTATCTACTGATGGGAGAAAGACTGGAAGAGACACTGGGAGCGGGGCCTGGGAGAGGGACTGGGAGCGGGGCCTGGGAGAGGGACTGGGAGAGGGACTGGGAGAGAGACTGGGAGCAGGGCCTAAGAGAGGGACTGGGAGCGGGGCCTAAGAGAGGGACTGGGAGCGGGGCCTAAGAGAGGGACTGGGAGCGGGGCCTAAGAGAGGGACTGGGAGCGGGGCCTAAGAGAGGGACTGGGAGCGGGGCCTTAAAGAGGGACTGGGAGCGGGGCCTAAGAGAGGGACTGGGAGCGGGGCCTAAGAGAGGGACTGGGAGCGGGGCCTAAGAGAGGGACTGGGAGCGGGGCCTTAAAGAGGGACTGGGAGCGGGGCCTAAGAGAGGGACTGGGAGCGGGGCCTAAGAGAGGGACTGGGAGCGGGGCCTAAGAGAGGGACTGGAAGCGGGGCCTAAGAGAGGGACTGGGAGCGGGGTCTAAGAGAGGGACTGGGAGCGGGCCCTAAGAGAGGGACTGGGAGCGGGGCCTAAAAGAGGGACTGGGAGCGGGGCCTAAGAGAGGGACTGGGAGCGGGGCCTGGGAGAGGGACTGGGAGCGGGGCCTAAGAGAGGGACTGGGAGCGGGGCCTAAGAGAGGGACTGGGAGCGGGGCCTAAGAGAGGGACTGGGAGTGGGGCCTAAGAGAGGGACAGGGAGCGGGGCCTGGGAGAGGGACTGAGAGCGGGGCCTGTTAGAGGGACAAAAAGCGGGGCCTGTTAGAGGGACAAAAAGCGGGGCCTGGGAGAGGGACTGGGAGCGGGGCCTATAAATAAAATACAAGTAAATGCGAAATATGTTAAAGTTCTGTGTTAATTTGGCCATCTGTTAGTTTAACATTTCCAATCTTTACCAAAAAATCTTTAGATTGTGCATTTGACTATCAAAGCAGCCTTAAAAACTAACCACAAACGAGGCAACTATTTTATAAGACCACGTATGTACATATATATGTATGTAGATGCCTATCGAAAGGATCATCATGTGGTTGACACCTACAACCTAAGGACAACAAGGCACAAATCTGCACATGTTGTAAAACGAGCAAAGGAAGCTGGGAAAGAGCTGAGAGTTATCTCTGTCTCAGATCAGGATCTGCAGTGTGCGTGTGCGTGTGTGTGTGTGTGTGTTTGTTGTGTGTCTCTGGATCTTGATAGCGCCAGTTGTCGAGTTGTGGGTTTCTTCTAGCACATGTGTAAACCCAAATTGCGTTGTTAAAATGCGTAAGGCGTTGACAATGGGCAAACACACACAAACACACACACACACACACACACTTGCACATATGGGTTGGTCTGGTCTGGTCTTGATCGGGTTTGGTAGCTCGTTTAGAGACCTTATCGTGAATCGGCTAGGACCTTGAGATGGGCCTAGGAAATAAGTTGATAAGCATTCAACTCGATCAATGATACCTTACAGCAGTTGCAGGAAGCAGCTGCAGCTGTTGCTGTTGTTGTTGTTCCTGTTTCTACAACTCAACAGTTGTTGCCCAAAAAAAGCAAATCTTTTGGCCTTGATCGAGGTGTGAAAGAAGCTCAACTTACCCTGTAATTACGAGCCGCAAGTTTCCGTCCGTAAGCAGGTGTCAAAATAATTAGGCGCCTACTTAACATCCACATTCACATTCACATCCCCATTCACATTCACATCCACATCCACTTGAGTTTTCAGGGGTAAGAGACACCAGAGAGATAGAGAGTGAGCTTTCGCACTGTCCGTCTACCAATTAACGGTAATTATAGTCAACACCTTGCACTCAACGTGTCAAAATGTGCACAGGGCATCATGCAAAATGGACAGAATGGCAAAAGGCACTAAAACACCAAAGCCCAAGTCCGAGTCCGAGTTCGAGTCAAAATAAAAGGCAAACCGAGTTGCTTTAACACTAATTATGTGAGCGCAACACTCGTTCAATCCGCCAAGCATTCAGTCAGTCAGTCAATCAGTCAGTCAGTCAGTCAGTCAAAGTCAACGAAATGCAGTCGAAAAACAAAAATATATTTAGCAAGTGTGAAGTTGATAGCCTCGCGCTCCTTCATTAATCATTTGGTTGTTAACAGGCCACTTGGCCCGCTTGACAGGCCCTCAACCGACAGCGACTGACTCCGAATTGGACTCGATTTGGCAACTTGAGGGCCTCTTAGCCAACTTAGACTCAAATGCCTGCAGTTTGGTAATCAGCCAAAATAAGAATATAAATATACTTTGTGAAACAGTATAAAAATTCACAAAGTTAAGAGGTCAATTTGCTCGAATTCCTAAAGAATCTCGATAGATTATAATGTTTTTCGTAAAGAAAAATAAGAATTTTAATGTTCTCTATAAACTCTTTATGACTTTGGCTTCATTCCAGCTGAATTTATGTTCCATATTTATGGAATAAAATACAACTATCAGCACATCTTTCATTAATTGTGAATGTTTTTATGAGATTGTTTTGTTTCGGCCATTGATAGTACGACTCTCAATCACCCCTCTTTAAAATTGGTACTCGTAATCTGCAATTATTTCGATGCTGACTTTCTCTCAGTTGTTTTGCCAGCCAACTAACCCAGTAAAAGCCAGGCAATGATTGCAATGACGTCTGATTAATGTTTGTAGTCACACCTACTCAACAGCAGAGGTGCCAAAAATATATAAAAATACATATAAACCAGAATTTACACCTGCAACACGCACAAAATTGCAAGTCAGACTAAAGGCGGCAAAATCGACACGACAGAACTCTGGCTTTGGATATAACTCTGACTCTGACTTGGACTCGATCTCGGACTCGGTTTGGGTTCGAAAAAAGTGGCAAACAGGAAGCCATAAATAAAAATTAGAGAACTCATATACGAGCTACGCATATAACATATCATTTGATATAATTTCTAACACACTCCTAAGGCCCAGTCACACTCTGAGTCTGAGTCTCAGTTTCAGTCCCAGTTTCATTCCCGGTCCCGGTTTGTGTCTGGGATTCAGTCGCAGTTTGGCTCGCTGCAGGTGCAGTTTACAGTTTGTTGATTGGCGGCATTTAACGCTGCGTGAGTTGGCTCATATCGAGGCGCCCTTAGCCAACACATTTTCTAGGCGTTAACTGTAATTCGTTGGCCCTGGCAAACGCAGCAGGAACTGCCACCTTGGCCAACAACAGAAGCTGCAACTCTCAAACTCGACCAAGTACAATAATTTTTGTATTTTCGTATTTATGTTGTTTCGAATTTGACTGAATCTTTTGTCTCGCTCTTTAATTATGGGTTCGCTTTTTTTGGTTAATTAAAAAGACTCAAGCCACCGCAACACGTTTTTCTTAAAGCATATCCTTGGCCAACACCTTTTGCCTTTGGTCTTTTGCCTTTTGCCGTCCGCTTGTTATGCATTTAAGTATTTCTCGCGCTGTGATATGGCGCCGTCGGGCAATTAAAGCACTTGCCCTTAAATCGTCATATATACACGTAGTAATATATAGTTTATAATGTTTATGGTCTCTTGCCTTGAGGATATGAAAGACCATTTAGTATATGATTTTCGTTTCACAGCATTCCATGCTGAAACACATCTGAAATTACAAAAATATTGTTTCTTTTTTTTTTAGATTTCAAGGTGATCTTCAATTGAAATGAAAGATAAACAAAGTAAAACCTGTAGAAGATTAAACAAAAATTATCAAAGTTTCTTGACTAGTGTAGAAAATTTTATTAGAATATAAATATAATCCAAAAATTAAAGAATTGTAAATAAAACAAGTAGGCGGTTACAGTCGAGCACGCTCGACAGTAGGATACCCTGAGCCCAGGTCCTCTACACTTAGGTTGAATTTCGACCAATTGTTCCTATGGCAGCTATATGATGTAGTAGACCGATTTTAACCAAATTTGGTCAAGATGTAAAATAACAGCCCAGATGCACCATATATCAGTTTGGTTCTGATATCTCAACAAACAAGAAATTTTTCCATGCTAAAGCTTCATTTACGATGTACCGTTCCTATGGCAGCTATATGATATAGTTAACCGATTCTAACCAATTTGGGTAAGGATGTATAATACCAGCCTAGATGCATATTCTATCAGTTTGGTTCTGATATCTCAACAAACAAAAAATGTTTCTATACTTAAACTTCATTTTCGATGTACCGTTCCTATGGCAGCTATATGATATAGTTAACCGATTCTAACCAAATTTGGTCAAGATGTAAAATAACAGCCCAGATGCACCATATATCAGTTTGGTTCTGATATCTCAACAAACAAGAAACTTTTCCATACCAAAGCTTCATTTTCGATGTACCGTTCCTATGGCAGCTATATGATATAGTTAACCGATTCTAACCAATTTTGGTCAGGATGTATAATACCAGCCCAGATGCATATTCTATCAGTTTGGTTCTGATTTCTCAACAAACAAGAAACTTTTCCATACTAAAACTTCATTTTCGATGTACCGTTCCTATGGCAGCTATATGATATAGTGCACCGATCCAAAAATTAAAACAAACTTGATCTGCCTATGGTATCCAGGAACCTACATACCAAGTTCGAAGTCTCTAGCTTTTATGGTTTCTGAGATCGACGCGTTCAAACAGACGGACGGACGGACGGACGGACGGACGGACAGACAGACGGACATGGCTCAATCGACTCGGCTGTTGATCCTGATCAAGAATATATATACTTTTGGGGGTCTGCCACGCCCCCTTCTGCCTGTTACATACATTCTGCCAAACACATAATACCCTTTTTTGCCCATTTTTAATGGGGTCAGGGTATAAAAATTATATAATACCATAGTTATAAAAGAAAAACTATTTCTATTGTTAACAAACAATATGATAATAATATTTAAGTAAACTTTAATTTTAATATAAGAGTGGTTTAATATAATAGACATTTAAATAGTCATATGCTTAAGCTTAAAGCTAAGTGCTGGAAAAACAAACATACAAGATTTATAAGCCATCTAGTCCAAAGACAATACAATCAGTTATCAGCCTTTTTCGGTCTAGACAAAACCCCAAAATCAACAGCATAACCAAACATTGGCTGAATCCACGAAAAACCAAACAAAAAAATAGATGGAAATAGAAAGACAAACCAAATACACACGCCTTAAATATTTCCAGTTAATCATGTCTCATGTCTCTGGGTCCTGTGATGAGTAGATTCCCGGAATACCGAAGTGCGCGCAGGAGTAACTGTCGAGAGATGAGGAGAACTTACATAATAATTGATGACATAGGACACACGTAGTACATGTCACAATGTGTGTGCGTGTGTGTGTATAGAGTTGGGGTAAGAGACAACAATGGGGCAACTATCTAATGATCGATATCAGCTAGAACAAAGAGCGAAGAGACATAGACAATGTCGCTCGACCGACCGACTGACTGACTGTCTTGGCGGTTGGTCCCTGGGTTTGAGATTGGGTTTGAGTTTGAGTTTATTCTTGGACCTTGGCAAGTACGTGAGCCAGCCCCGCAGTTGACAAAGGGTCGTTGACAATGCCCAAGACAAGCCCAAAGGACAACAACGCATGCTGATGAGAATCTAAAAACGCACACGGAAAATATTGAAGGAAAATAAGAGAGAAGACAAATAACAACAAGAACAACAACAAAAACAACAACAATGAGCGGCAGCAAACAATTTGTGGTTATCTGTCGAAACAGGTAGAGCCACAATTGTGATTAAGATCACCTGAGAACAACTCGGAGACTGAGAATCTCTCTCGCTCTCTCTCTCTTTACTATTCTGTCTCATTTTGAATACATCTCTATGTCATCTTTTTGTCAACGTTGTCGTTGTACGTGGTTAGAATTGAGGAATCATTTGAAATCTCCATCCCAACTTTACTGTAAGCGTGGAAAATATCAATTTACGCTTTAAACTACGCCCAAGTGCACTATCATTGCAATCAGTTAAGTGTTTTGGCTTAGATTCGGCTTGACATCGAGACGAGCGAATCTCTTTGTGATTGCCGCAAGGATCTTTATTACAGCTGCTCGACTGGGATCTTCAGAGGATTTCATTGTTGGCGTAAGTAATTATATAGGCAGCTGTCGAAAGTATTCTTAATGATGGCACCATTTTAGAAAGATTTTATATTTATTTAAATTAACAAAATAAAAAATTTACTTATCTGTAGTACTAAAATTAATTAATTATTTAAATTTATTTTAAAATAAAATTATTGCAGAAATATATGATTTATGATTAAATTATTTATTATTTAATATTAATTCTTTGCAGTGTAGCTATTTTTATTATAACAAATATTTAATTTACACTTATCTTTGTGTTTATTGGCACAGTTGATAACGAGGCTCAAAACTTTTGGCTCAATGAAGTGTTGGCCAATTAGGGAGAACCTGAGAACGAACACCGTTAGCATGTTATCAATGCATATTATCAACGCCTTCGATAAACTGTTAACTAAACTTCTGAACTGCCTGACTGGGCTGTAGGCTAACAGTACTCTTGAAAATTGATACCATTAGGCTGCAGTGTGTGCTGAGTTTCGTGCAGCATGCAACACGTGCCCCAATGAATTATGGTTGGCCAAAGTTCTTTCGTTCAGCTTTAATATGCAATTCTGTTGCCTGCTGCAAGTGAGTGACCATCTTACAAAGCAGTCCTCTCTCCTCTCTCTCTTTCCCCGCTTTCTCCATCGATTCGCGTATCCGTAACGAAGGAAATAGTTGCACGCGTTGTGGCCTGAAGTATCTCATAAGTAGCGCAAACGAAGCACTTACGCCCAGGCATTAGAGCTGGATATGTCAGATGCCTCTCGAACTGTCCTGTCGTCAATAATAAATAAATATGTGTCTATGCTGTGGCATGCCACCAACTTGAGGACAGCTCCAGGCACAAACAAACACACAACAAGCCCAACACAACAAAACAAAACAAGCAAATGCTGATGACGGTACAGGATAAGGGGAATGGGGAACGGGGAACAGGGAACGAGGGGCAGGTAAGAACTTAGTAAGTATTACAGTCCATGTTGAAGTCTCGCTGTCGTTGGTCGCCCGCACATCTAATCCGACTCTGGACAAAAAGTAAAGTAAAATGGAATACGTAGAATGGAATAGAATAGAATAGAATTTTTATTGCATAACCGTTTTGTGGCCGAGCATGGAGGTCCTTGTGTCTAATAAGGACATCAGGCAGCGTCCATTGGACAGAACCCTTGACTTGGCTTTGCCAGCGTACTAATGATGACACACATTTCATATCTTGATCGCTTCTCTTCCCTCTCTTTCTCTCTGGCATCTCTCTCTCTTTCGCTGTTCCAAGTCCTCGGTAAGGACACGTAGTGCACACAACGCGCTTGTCAAAATAAATTGAAGCACATGCTTAGGCGCGCACAATGCTATTAACATTCACCCTGAACCTCAGACAATACACTACAGAATAAAACAGGACACTACTCCTTGCAATGGATGCTATATTCTATAGGAGTATCTAACCCAAGACTCGCATAATTTAAACCCACATCGAGTTCGTTTGGGGCGTTGACAAAGTCACTATCACAGGTTTATGATCTCATATAATATCTCGTATCTCAGACCTCGACTGGCTTATGAAAATGGGGCGTACAACAAATTGACTACGTTGTTTTGGCAGTTCCATACTCAACTACTGTTTGGTAGCCCTTTCCAGGTGTTTGGCTACTGTCCTCAAATGCACCTGCCTTAAAAAAATATATCTTTAATGAACCCCAGAAAGGTTTTCATCGTTTACAACTCGTTTTCTCTGAATTTAAAGGAGTGTTCATTAAAAAATACAAATAGTTTTCTCTATTAAATACAATCTAATATTTAAGATCTATCAGTAGCTAATAATTTATGGTTTTAATTTAGTTTTAATGAAGTCGAAAGAGCAGAAATTTTATATAAGCTAAAAAAAAAAATTAGATTTTTTATAAATATATATTTAAATTTATAAATTTATGTTATTAATTATTGCTAAAGTACAGATCAAAAGTGCACGAAATTTGTCATTTGCTCTCAATTAATAATCCCGAATAAAGATTCTGTTCTCACCATGTCAAGGCGTCATGTTTGTTTAATTATTCCATCAAAATTTGAAATGTTTAATTTTTGATTGATGACACGCACAAATTTGTCTCAACAAAATGCAAAACAGCATGTTGCAACAATGTCAGCGACAACAACAGAACAAATTATGCATGCAGCGAACACAGAATACACATATACGGATACAGATACAGATACATTCACCGATACAAATACAGATACATATACAAGATGCTAAGCCCACAACATTTGATGAATGAGCAGAGGAAACACAAATTTTAAGTACATGCAACAACAGCATCAAATGCAATTGAACAAGTGCAACAACAACAACAGCAACAACAACAATTATCAAATGTATTGGTGAGGGCGTTAAAAGCTGTAATCGGGGGCGGGGAAATAAAGAACACATACATACATACATATATAATAAATCTTAATTTATAGATGAGTTGTAACATCAAAACAAATGTGGCTCTATGCATAATTTTGGAGCCTCATTTTGATAGTTACATTTAAGTTCTACGTAGTCGAAAATTCTCTTTTCATATGTCAGAAATTAAGTTATGACAGATGAGCAAACGTTTTCTCTGTCTCATTTCTATCTCGCTCTCTGTTTCTGTCTCTGTCTCTTTTCGGTCAGCTGTCAACTCATCCGCTGCTTTACAACTTTGTTCGGTCCCATAAATTTTGAAAGTTTCGTTCATATAGTCGGGGCTTTTTTTTTTTAAAGGGCGGGTCTCCATATAAAACGACATTATGATGGATTAGTTTTGGAAATGCTTGGCATTTTTCTGCTCAGTTGCGTCCCATGGTTGATATGTCTGAAAGCATTTGATAATAATCGCAGCATTTCTGTATATCAAATTGAGCTGTGAACTTGTTTTTTGTGGTCATTTCAATGATATGGGACCTCTCTAAATGGAGCTGACAACACAATTAGAGCTCGTTTAGCATAAGACAATGAGCAGCATCAGTTCAACATGAATTTGAATCGATCCCTTGCATGCTATTATATTTTTTATTTTTAAAAATAATTTCCAATATATTTTCTTAGTTGGATTCCTGTTCTAGTTGGCGCGCCACCTGTTGTCATTTTTGGGAACTCAGCACTCCTTTCTTATTGATTAGGGTAAACGAATTTTCCAACCAGAGAAATCATAAGAATTCTAAAATATTTTCATATTTATTTCATATAAGAAATTCTCTAGTTGGAGAACCTGTCCATAGTTCTTAGCATTCAAGAGAGGCTATCTTATTTGTGGCATCTTCAAGTTGCCTTTCCAGTCGCATCATTACAGAGATGATAAAAATGTATCTCATCTCTCATCTTATTTTCTTGGGCCCGACTCCACCTTGCAACCATTTTGACTGTCAATGCTGCCAACTAAATGTCGCATGCCTCGTGTGCAACATTTTATCACTTCAGTCAGACCGTATAATTTAACGTAAAATCTCTGAGGCCATGCGAGACACGACGGCAACTCTGAGGGACTCTGGGAGACATTGGAAGACACATGTGGCTGCCACAAATGGTGACAACTATTTGCACAGTTGGCTAACTGATGCGTTTCTTCTGCTGTTGCCAGTTTGCTGTTGTTTTAGGCACGCTTTGCCATACCCCAGCTACAAATACAGATACAGATACATTTGCACAAAGAGTTGGCCATAATTAATATAGAAACACTTGCAACAACAATTAGCAACAGTCGGCGGCCAGAAAAAACAAAGCTAATTAGTCGGCAAATAATGGATGAAGTAAAATTAAACTGTTGATACCCTTTCACATCTATATTTATAAATTTTATATATTTTTTTATAAATTTTTATATATTTTTATATATTATTATATTTTTTTTGTTTTATTTATATTCTAATGTTATTATTTTATATATATTTTTTTATATATATATTTATATTAATATTTATAAGTCTGTGTCCAGAGTATTAAAGATTCGACTTTATCCTTTTCCTTCAGTTGTTTGTTTGTTGTTATTCAAAACGAACGCCTTCAAAATTGTTTGGGGTGTTGTGGCAATTAGCGCGTAAAGAAAAGGAATGAAAAACAAAAGCAAAAGCAATAGAATGTAATAATAGCAAGAAATGTGCCATCATTTAAATATAGGCTCAATCGAATTAAGCAATTAGAGATTATGCTAATTACGATCCCCAACATCCCACCGAAAGCCGAACCCATTTTGCCACCGAATGTATTATCTAAGTTCGACTTCCGGACTCGGTTTCCGTTAAAACAGTTACCCCAAGAGGCCTTAAGTAAGATTTATGTATTTACTTCAATCGGTAATATGTTTTTCGGTATTTTTCTTTATTTTTCGTGAAAAAGAGAACCTTTTGGCTCCTATAATTGCTTTGGAAGAGTTTTGTATTTTTTGTTTGGTTCGAGGTGTGTCTGCATTTGTATTTGGAGCACTTCAAAGTGTTCCGCTTTGGCTCTCTCACTCTGTCTCTCTCTTTCTCTCGCTGAGTTGGAATCGAAATGATATTTTAGTTATTTTTCCATATTTATTTTCGTTATCATGGGCCCAGCAACAACAACAACACTAACAACACATAATTAGTGTAATTAACGCTTTTTGGCTGAGTGCGTGCAGAAAATTGTGTGTGAAAGTGCGTGGCGCTCTTTGAATGTTTTGTTTTCCCATTTGTTGTATTTTTATGCTGTTGTTTATTGTTGTTGTACAGTTCGTTCAACTGATTTATGAGCTGCGCTGCGACTGCAGTTCCGATTGACTGCGATTGAGACTGAGAATGAGAATGGGACTAAAAGTTGGCCTGGACTGTTGGCCAACGGATAATCTCGACGTCTGTTCTCAGCTCTCAGCTCTTAGCTCTCGTGTTAATTTGTGAATAATCTTTGTGGTCTGCACGAAATGCAAACAGAAAGTTGCACTGAAAAACGGGAATCTTACGGATGCAGTTCGATCCAGTTGATGATAGTTGAGAAATTGCCAGATATATATGTAGATAGCACAGAACCAGATAGCCAGATGAATGCCTTAGATTGATGGCCATAGATTGCAGAATAGTTTAATTAGCAGCCAGATTGCCAGGTTCAGGTAACAGACAGATTGTTTTCAGATTTTATCAAGAAATTAGTTATTATAGACACTTGGATTGATTAATATTTGACGCTTTAATTAGCGGTCTTTTTTAAAAGGAAGTCAAATGAGATAACAGAACGGATTGATTTTGTTTTGATAAAAGAGAATAGTTACTGTCCAATAATTTGTTTTGAATATCTTAAGAAAATATTATTAAAATATGTTTATTATTTGGAAAATTAAAGAAACTTTGTTTATTAAGCATATTTTGATTATTTCAAGCCATTTCAGAAAATACTAAGGAACTGCATTACTATCTAGTCAACTTTTTGGGCAACCCTCTATCCGAAATAATGATAGCACCCACACAAACGACTTGTTTACCACATCAAATCTAATAAAAATCACCACGCACCATTTGTAGCCATCAATTGGGCGTCAATGACAGGCAGACAGTGAGACGCAGACGCAGACAAGGACGAGAACTGTCTAAGTTTTGGAACTGAGAAGTCTGCAGATTCAAGTTGGGGTCCTGAGCAACAGAAATGACAAATCTTTTGGCATACGGCTGGCATAATATAATAACGAGAGAGCAGCTTTGTAATGGCTCTGCATATTTTTCATTCGCACCGATTTTGACTGACATACTCCGCCCCTCTACCAGAAATTCCCCTCAGTTCCTTTGCCATCATCATGTTAAATTTGCTGTCTCTCGATTGCTGCTTATTGGAGGGAGGTCGCAAGTGATGAAATAAATCATTTCGGGAGTGGCAGAATGAGATATAGACACGTGATGATGAGATGGAGATGCGTTACACAGATATAGCTACAGTTTGATGTTGATGCTGTTGATGTTTTTGCTGTTGTTGTCGTTGTTGTTGTTGTAGCAAGTGCAAGTGTCAATTACAAACCATGTCAAAAATGTCAAACTCTGTGAGTGACTGGCTATAAGAGAAGGGCACAAAATAAGTGAGAATATCGCACGGGCAAGAGCTCAAAAGCAGAGCTACCCTGTACATGAATTTGCAGAGGGTACATCCACAATTTTGTATAGCAAATATCGTAGCAAAAATTTAAATATATACAAAGAATGTTTAAAATGAAAATTCTTATCTCATATAACATTTAACTAGAAATATACTATTGTTTAAAAATAAATTAAGAAATTCTGGGATTATTTAAGTTTATCCAAGTAGACTGTTGAATTTTGAGAATTTAAGAGATCCAAGATACCATTTATTTTGGCTACCCTGTAAAAATAAACATAGTCCAGTCTAGGCCCGCATTGACGGTGAATTTGCACCCCCGCATGGCACCTTGTGGAAACCAGAAGGGTCGTCGTCCTATCATACGCTCATCCTCAATCTCATTCCCATTCCCATTCCCAGTTCCAGTCCCTTTGCCATTCCCCTTCTCATTCCCATCGACATCGACATCGACAAGTTTGTCCTGTCAGCGCGGCACTCGCGTAGAGTTTATTACATCAATTTGTGTGTGCGAGTTCTCTTCTCTTCCCTTCTCTTTCTCTCCCAGAGTCCTCTCCTTTCACCCTCGCCTGCTGTATAACGATTTCAGGCATGTATGAGAAATTTGATACAAATGAGTTTTCACACTTTGCGTTCGCTACTCTTATGCGAGTATCTGTAGCGTGCGAGCACTTGTATCTCAGTATACTGTATCTATGGAACGTTGTTGTATCTCACTCGCTTCAGTATCCTTTTCCATCAACGTGTAAATTGTGTGCTGTCAAACTTATGACATTCAGCGATGATATGCCCGCGTCACATTTGTTTACCAGCCACAACAACAATAGAAGCACAATATATATACTAAAGATACATATAGAGCAAAAGATACAAAAGAATCTACATCTACCACAAGCGCGAGCGCGTTACTGTAAATTAGATTTCGTTTAGGGCGACTTTTTTCGACTTTTTTCTCTTTGCTGCAAATTGCTTTGAGTGGTCTATAGGGAGAGGGAGGAGGAAGAGAAGAGAAGAGAAGAGAAAGGAGACATGGTATCCAAAGTAATATTCTCCGCATATTAATTGCTGCTCATTTTCATGTCTGTCCCGCACTCATATGCAATTAATATTTGTCGTCCCACTGTGACACAGACCCGAAATAGGGTTTTTCCCTTTTAATTACTTCTCACAAGGGGCCATTATTGTCGCCACTTTCTGCCTGTAGGGGGATGGCGGAGAGGACCCTACCATACGCTTATTAATGTATAGTTTCATTCTTTGCTTTTTTTCTGGTGTTAATATCGAATGGCAGCAGCAGCTGAACATCCAATTGATCCATGTGAGGAGTAAACAAGTGCATTTTAGTTTCGGAAAATGTTGATAGATGGCGCTATGTGTATAAGCAAACCATTGGAAAGTGCTTTTATTGGTAACTGATTGGTTCTCATGCGAGCTGGAAATATATAAATATTAGACAAAATTTGTAGTGTAAAGTATTACATTATTATCAAGAACTTAAAGCGATAATTATATTATTTATAAAAAAACAAGAAATATATATTCTGAAAATTTATACTGATACGCATTTAATTAAACTTAGTTTATTTCAAGGTTTTAATATTATTATGAGATTAAAAAAGTTTAATTGAATATTCGGTACACTATAACAAATAATTGAGTAAGTTTCAGCTGTTCATTTGTATTACTATAATTACAGGGTATTTTGAGTTAAGTCAGCAGTTGTATTTTATTATTTATGTCAATTCGATGAAGCGAACAGCCAAAATTCATGTTGAGAGTCTCACACTCAGCGACAGTTACGAGCCAATGAGCAGCTGCCAGCCAAAATGACTGAAGCTGTTCTCAGCCATGACAACAATAACAATAACAGTAACAGTTACAACAACAACATTGTGAACAGCATTGCAACATTGTGGGGCAATGGCTTAGCACGTTGCACATTGACGCGTTGCGTTGCATTGTGTTGGCTTTATATATTGGTCAGTTAAGACATGTCACTGGGCACGCCCCTCCCCTGGCTGGTTGGCTGCCCTAGTAACTACACACTCACACACACACACACACACACAGACATACTCAGACGAAAAATTTCACGCATCAGTTGTGTGGCAACATGGCCGAAGGAGAGGCACGAAACTCGCGCAATTAGAACGCCATTAAAAGGGGCAACAATGTTGTTGCTGTTGTAGTTGTTGTTGCCGTTGCTGCGAATATTCGTACCTGCAACCAAACTGGCAACGCCCCCATTATTCATGCTTTCAGTTTGCCAACTGTCCAGCTGGAGCTGCCCAAGGGGTGTAGAGAGGGGGGAGAGACAGCTTTTGAGCCTGCTAAATGGAGATCGATGGCAGAGCGTGGTCTCATTAATCAAATGACAAGTAAGCGTTGGCCAACTTCGAATGCACTCCATGAGTGCACGAATGAGTGCATGAATGAATGACGTTGCCTCGTTGCACCTCTGTTCCCTCCCCATCCCTCCCCTCCCCTCCCCTAGCCATCAACAATCCTAAAATTAAAGGCGCACTCAGGCGCTTTCCAATTGAATCGAAGCAGCAGAGCGGAAATGTAATGGCTGCTGCAACACTTCGATCAATAATCAGCTTAATACACACACACACCAGTACACACACACACACACACACACATACACTTACAAATTGCCATCACGATAAAAGAATTTCACTTGTAGCCCAAAACAAAAAGCAGCATTTTTTGTGCTTGGCTTTGACTTTGTGTATGTCTTTGGCGTTGGCCTAATTAAAGATGTCCTCCAGTTTCAGTTTCCCAACCTGCGTATTACTTGGGCGGCATTGAGTTAAAATTAACGTGGAATATATACTTCAACTCCCGTACAACCCTAGGCGATTTTTTTTTTTGTTTTCCAGTTAAGATTTTGTATTTTTATGTCTTCCTTTGACTGTTGTAAACAGGTACATTAATTAGCTAAAGTAGCACATTTCACTTTGACAATTTAGCGATAGTTTTCTTATTACATTTTTTAGACCCCGTACTTAAAAAAAGTACAGGGAGCGGGAGCGGGGCCAGGGAGAGGGACCTGGGAGAGGGACTGGGAGAGGAACTGGGAGAGGGACTGGGAGAGGGACCTGGGAGAGGGACTGGGAGAGGGACTGGGAGAGGGACTGGGAGAGGGACTGGGAGCGGGACTGGGAGCGGGACTGGGAGAGGGACTGGGAGAGGGACTGGGAGAGGGACCTGGGAGAGGAACTGGGAGAGGCACTGGGAGAGGGACTGGGAGAGGGACTGGGAGAGGGACCTGGGAGAGGGACTGGGAGAGGGACCTGGGAGAGGGACTGGGAGAGGGACTGGGAGAGGGACTGGGAGCGGGACTGGGAGCGGGACTGGGAGAGGGACTGGGAGAGGGACTGGGAGAGGGACCTGGGAGAGGAACTGGGAGAGGCACTGGGAGAGGGACTGGGAGAGGGACTGGGAGAGGGACTGGGAGAGGGACCTGGGAGAGGGACTGGGAGAGGGACCTGGGAGAGGAACTGGGAGAGGGACCTGGGAGAGGGACTGGGAGAGGGACCTGGGAGAGGAACTGGGAGAGGCACTGGGAGAGGGACTGGGAGAGGGACTGGGAGAGGGACTGGGAGAGGGACTGGGAGAGGGACCTGGGAGAGGAACTGGGAGAGGGACTGGGAGAGGGACTGGGAGAGGGACCTGGGAGAGGGACTGGGAGAGGAACTGGGAGAGGCACTGGGAGAGGGACTGGGAGAGGGACCTGGGAGAGGGACTGGGAGAGGGACTGGGAGCGGGACTGGGAGCGGGACTGGGAGAGGGACTGGGAGAGGGACTGGGAGAGGGACTGGGAGAGGGACCTGGGAGAGGGACCTGGGAGAGGGACTGGGAGAGGGACCTGGGAGAGGGACCTGGGAGAGGGACCTGGGAGAGGGACCTGGGAGAGGGTCTGGAAGAAGTAATATTAATAGTAGTATTTATAGTAGCAGTAGTAGAGAGGGTAAGAAAAACAAAGAGAAACTGAGGAAGAAGTACGAGTTCGAATATAGAGAAATAATTCAAATGCTAATAGAAGTATGTATAGAAGTAGGACTAAACTACCTATTTTTAATGTAATTATTTTTAGTGCTTTAAAATAGCTTTGGATCTTGAACATAGTAAGCTCGTAGTGCAGTGTTCATAAAACGTTCATAGAATATTAATATTAGAACGAGTTTTCACATTTTAAAATACATTGTTAGCAGATAATTGAAATATGTCCTACAAGTAAGTAAAAGATGTGATTATCCGACATATTATTTAAAAAGAAAGTCTTCTGATGGTTCAATTGCAGCAGTCGCATGCCGGATGGTTCTTGGATAGGTTGGTTCCTCAACCTCCAGGTTAACGAATTTCTGTGTCGTGTGCCCTACGAATATATTGGCGACAGATTCAATTTGACTGGACTGGAGACGATGGTGCCGAATTTTCAGCAGTCGCTGGACGCAATAATGGATACGGAATACGATTCGGATTACGGATTCAATCCAATGGAAACGGATTCTGAGACGACGGCGCAGCTATACGGCCTGATTCATGCCCGATATATACTCAGTCCTCGGGGAATTGACGATATGTGCATGAAGTACCAACGTGGCGATTTCGGCATCTGTCCGCGCATCTATTGCAATGGTCAGCTCATGTTGCCCGTGGGTCTAACGGATCGCATTGGTGAGTCGCATGTGAAGGTCTATTGTCCGAGGTGTCGGGACGTCTATCAGCCCCACGATCGATGTGCTCTACTCGATGGGGCAATGTTTGGATGCAGCTTTCCACACGTGTTCTTCATGCAAATGCCGAATCTACTGCCAGAGCCGCCGCTTGAGAAATACACTCCACGGTCAGTGCATTATTCAGTACTTTAATATTTATTTGGTTAGTAACAATATACTCACAGCATTTATGGCTTTAAGATACACAATTCGGCTCTGGTGCCGCCCTCAATGGAACCGTCTGTCACGAAGAGCAGCATGAGCATCTCACCCTTCAAGTCAAAGGTCAAATATTCACCCAAAACTATGGATTCCTCCTCCAACGTACGCTCTCCAATGCGTCGTTTTAGCTTTGCACTTAATTAGCAGAAATACACATGTGTTACTTACTATAGAATCCAAATCTGAACAAGTTATGATATAGCAGCGTCCTTTTTACACCCGCCTACATGCAAGAAAATTATAATTTATACCTTAAAGCAGAAGATACACTAATTTTTAGTTCTAGCAGTAAAGACTTATTTGATCTGTAGACTATTATAATAATAAAGTATTTCAGAATACAAAATCAAATGAAATCTTTCCTTTTGTGACCGTTTATTATTACAAAACTTTGCTTTCTTAATTACGTCATTATTCCGCCGCTCTCTCTCAAGTTGCCAGCTTAGCTTATTTTATCGGTTATCGGTAGGTTTTAAAGTTTTTTAAAATTATGGTTAGTCATTTATGTTCCAAATTTTTCTTTGTAATTTCGGGGACATTAATGCTTAGCCTATTTTAGAATTTTTTATTTTATTTTTACCTCTTTTTTATATATTACATTTTTCAAAACTATCTTATTTTAACGGTCAATTACTGGCAACCCTGCGTGTGGCATCTCGTTCTGCGATATATCTCTTCGATAAGCTATCGATAGTCGTAATGTTAAAGTTAACAGATAGCTATCGGTCTGCTACACTTTGGATGATAGAAATTGTACAGTTGAAACTGAGGAATGCAAAAAAAATTAAATAAACGTATTACCTATTTATATGATTTAATTTAATTGGAATAGGTTAAATAGGTTGCCGAAATTTACATATTTGCGTACATCTTCATCTAGTTTCTAATTGGTTGCGGCAAGACAGTTGAGAGTCGTTTAATTTGACACTGCTGCAGATAACTGGGACTGAAATGTTCTTTCCATTTTAACCTCGTTCCCAGGGTGTAACCACGAAAGTTTTGCTTATAAATTGTGTAGAGTTCTGTCTCAGTAGTATGCTTGTATTGATCTGTAATTGACTGCAGGGCATATCAGAGCACTAAATCATCGTGGCTGTCTCGATTAATGACAGCTCATGAACTAAGCCACAACTAAATTGTGGTTACATTTCGTTTGTTCCATTGCCTGTTGCATCTCCTTGGCACCTTGGCAACGTGGCAACTTGGCACTAAACTGGGTCTTCAATTGTGGCACAACATGCCCAGTTACCCACTAACACACCAGCTGACAATTAAGATGCACATACATAGATAACCAAGCACTCCCATCCACAACTGGTAACTGGTAACCGGCAACTGGCACCGACTGCTTGGTCTGGCACCTTTGTCCCAGCGCATACGCAATTTGGGCAAACTGACAGGCGGCAAACGGATGTGGCAAACGGGCCGAGAAAGTAACGGCAACGGCGACATGCAACCGACTCTAACAACAGTTCGTGTTGCTTGTGAAAATTGCGCAGGCGCACCTTTCGCCAGGTACCAGAATACCAGGTACAGGGACAAAGACAGAGACAGCGACGGCGACTGGAGAGTCCAACTGCGACCTGAGGACAGGCACAATTGTCGCCTCAATGCCATCGTAAATCGTGTAATTCCCTGCCTGCAACTCTCCAATAAGAAATCTTTTTCTGTGAACACTTTGAACTCAATGCTGGGTCTTGTGGGCGTTGTGACACACACATAAACTCTAAAGATGCTTGAAATCTCTGAACGTACTATTTTTTTTTGGTTTTTAATTGATTCGTTGTTGTCGTTTTGTCAGCTTGTAATTGCCGCCTTTGACTCGCTCGCTGTTAGCTGCAACGCGCATTACTCATACGCCGCGTACACCGCGTGGAATTCGCGTGCAATTTTCCGCTTGCCACTTAAACGATTCTGAGCTCAGCACAAATGTTATATTATTGCCAAATCATTAACTCGACCACTCGAGCATATGGCCGGCAAACATTTTTTTTTTTACTCATTTCCTTTTTGTTTGCCATTTTATTGAAGTTTTGTTTCTTTTTCGTTGATAATTTATTGGCACAGAGCAGCAACGACATCAATCACTTTTTCGGTACGCTTTTCAATGCAACTTTGCGCTGAATGAAAACAAATGTTCAATTGCCGCAAAGTATGTAAAGTTTGCCATTAACTGCAAACGCCAAAGGTATGTTCACTTTGGGATTAAATATGTGACGTGCTTTAAAATAAATCAATTTTTACTGTATAGAAATCCCCAAATAATTTTAAAGCAATAAAAATAATGTTAAGAAAGTTTTCCTTCATTTAACCAAGTGTAATTAATAATTAATTTTAATTTTATATATAGCGACCTAAATATTTTGTTACTCAATATTTTTATTCGATATTTATAGTGTCAATATATGAAAAATATTTTACATATTCTTCAAATATTATTATACCTTTTATTTTTACAAATATGCTGTACAGTTATTTGAAATAGGTTTTAAAAATTTATTTCATTGCTTTTATTTACTTTCCCATTGCTTTTAAGCTATACTTTCTGCTAGTGTATTAAAAAATTCGTCTTTTTATTTGAGTGAGTATGAACTTGTTTGTTTCTGTTGTTGTCATTGGCTTTTGTGCTAATGGTTTTTTGGGTTTGATTTCGACATTGTTTGGTGGGCCATGTGGAGCTCTTGGACCCTGTGCCCGGTTTATTGATGATTGTTTCGTCGCTGACAGCACAAAGGAAACTCAAAGCTGCTGCCCGACGACGTTGTGATTTGACTTACTGCTCGAGTTGAGTTGCAGCGCCCCAAAAAAGAAATTTGCATACAGTTGAGGTTGAGGTCTTTTTGCTGACCAAAAATGGCAGCCGCCATGCAAATGAGCAACGCTCCAACTATCCAACTATCCAAGATATCCAACTATCCTGCTCGTAATAAAGTGATATGCGTATACATTGAAACAATGGGAGTATAAAATTAGCATAATAAAAGCCAATGTCCGAGGAAAGTGGCCACAGGATGCACAAATACTCAGTCACTCACCAGTACGAGTACGATTACGAGTACTCAGCGCATCCGAAACTGAATCCCAATCCAAATCCAAATCCAACAATGAGCGATCCACGTAAACTCATTTCGCTTTGAATGTCAGCGGGGCAATTGTCCAGTTTTTCAGTAGTGAAACTAACGACTGGGGAGTCATCCAAGAGGGGCGACCGAGCAGTAAGTGGCTAAAGTGTGACACGCATTTCAGTCACGCGCTTTCGAGTTACGTGCTGGACATTGGTTCAGAATGAGTATCTGTATCTGCAAACATACTGTATCTGCATCTGTAGCTTACTCTGACTGTTGCGTGCGATGCTGAGCGGCATTGGGTCAGTCTCTGACTGACTCTGGCAGTTTCTACAGTCTCTGGGCATTGGACCCTGCCACCGCGTCAGACATGACACAGTTATGCGATTTATGTAACTGAGAATTATGTGTCAAAGCTGCAAGCGGTGACAATGACGCAGTTTGTTGCCGTTGTTGCCGTTGTTGCCGTTGTTGTTGCCAAAGCTGTTGACAAGAAAAACGTTCAACCTCTGTTACCAACTACTGTGGAATGTGACAACGAAAACCAAATGCTCTCCAATACTCAGGTGCGATAAAGTTGAAAATTAATCTGAGAGAAGAATTATAAAAATTAAAAAAGTGAAAAAATAATTTGATTACATTATATTTTAGACATAGCAACACATTATGACTAACAGATTTAAATAAGAATATTTCTATCTAAAGCTTAGATTCTAAACGATAAAAATAATTCCCTACATTTGTAAAATAAAAAAATTATGTTTAAAAAGTATATTCGTTTATTTAGCTGATTCAAATTAATTGTATTATATTTATAACAAACATATAAATACTTTGAAATTTAATATTTCTATTATCACTAGCTATTTTTGTTCATTCAAATCATGCTTCTTTTTGGCCTGGTGTTGCAACAAACCACTTTAAATGTAGACACCGAAATTAATGCGTAACAACGCGTTTGCCATCAATGCGGCTCTGTAGTTTGCAGTTGACATTTTGGGCTTTTCAAGCTGACTGGGCGTGTGCACAAGATCAGACCCAGATCCGGGGCCAGTTCCTCCCGCTGCCCTGGCCAGAGTCGAGCAGAGTTGGGCAGCTGGCCCACAATAAAGTCAGGCCAAAATATGGCCAACTGAAACGACAATGAGCAGTCAGTTGGTAACTGGGCAACGACAGACGTGAAATGCCGTTCCATGCCTATCACAAGACTCTCCCAGCCCCAGACACACAACTGATATGCAAATTGCTTGCCAAGGCTTCAAATGACAACCACACCACAGTTACACAGATACTCACACACACACACAGGGACAGAGGCAGAGACAAAAACCGAAACACTGAAAGACAAACTAAACTTAGACTCTAGTCGCAATATTAAATAGGTCAAGCATGGGTGGTAAAATTATATCCAGACAGTGCCATGTTTAATTACTGAGTCAAAATTTGACCAAGTTACCTATTCGGGACTTACAAAATTGAAAGTTGGCGGTTGATATAAAAATTTAAAAAAAATGTTTGCTAGTCTCTCTGTTAATCATAAAGGCCTCCCAGTCCCTCTCCCAGGCCACGCTCACAGTCCCTCTCCCAGGCCCCTCTCCCAGGCCCCTCTCCCAGTCCCTCTCCAAGGCCCCGCTCCCAGACCCTCTCCCAGTATGGAAAAGATTTTTGTTTGTTAAGATATCAGAACCAAACTGATAGAATATGCATCTGGGCTGATATTATATATCCTAGCCAAATTTGGTTAGAATCGGTTGACTATATCATATAGCTGCCATAGAAACGGAACATCGAAAATGAAGTTTTAGTATGGAAAAGATTTTTGTTTGTTAAGATATCAAAACCAAACTGATAGAATATGCATCTGGGCTGGTATTATACATCCCCACCAAATTTGGTTAGAATCGGTCTAAATTATCATATAATATTATTACATTTTTTTCATCAAGTAATAATACTTTTGAAAGTCCTTGTTAATTTTATAAAAACTCCTTTCAATAGTTTTGTCACCCTTTAGCTGGACTTTAGACTTTAGAGTATTGCAATGGTTCAGCTGCAATATTTCTTAGGCGTTGTCATTGCTGCGTCATTTCCCTCTCAGTCTCTGCCTTATTTCCCCCTTTGTCTCTGCCTCTGGTTTCTCAGTTTGTGTCCCGACTTCGAGTCCAGTTCTCAGTTCAGCTCGTATGTGTCATTTGGGGCGCCTGGAGCTGTCGAAGGGGTCAGTTTCACTGTTGGGCAGCTGTGTCTATTGCTATCGGCCATTTTCTGTCCGTTTGTTGCGCCATAATTTGACTTTTGGCGCTGCTTTAATTAATAGTTGGCCATTTGCAGTTGCCTCCATTTTTATCGGGGCTTTTGAACAATTTATGTTTACCGCTCATGTGGGTGGCTAAGGGGCAGGAAAAGACAGAGACAGAGAGCTGTGGCTATCATGGATTTTATGTGGGCAGGATCCGCCCTTGGTTAGCCAGCAATTGATAACGAATTCCAAACATGAAGCCGGTCAATTCATGTGCATTTGATATGAGGCCGGAC
Source organism: Drosophila falleni (assembly GCA_035045575.1). NCBI lineage: Eukaryota > Metazoa > Arthropoda > Insecta > Diptera > Drosophilidae > Drosophila > Drosophila falleni. The sequence continues at coordinate 944,816 of JAWNOV010000089.1, read as the reverse complement.
GAGGGTCCAGGCAAATGGACGGACAATTTCCTAAAATTAAATTGAAAATGTTGTGCTTCCAATATCTATCTCTCCACCCCAACCCCTTTTAGGGTTGTAGCCTCAAAAAGGTCATGAAAAAAGCGTTTCAATTTGCGTTTTTCGTATTTCACAGCGGAAATATTGAATTGGTTTGTGGAATGTTTTCATTATGCGCTGGGAAAAGCGAAAGCTCTTTGGGTTAAATGTGCTGGCAAATGCTACCAGATTCTAAATGGCACAAATATCCGACCTCAGGTCGACCCACGTCAAAATGCAGTTCAAAATAGATTATTGGAGGCCATTCAGGTGATTTCGATTACGAGTTTACCCTTCCATTTCCCCTCTCATCGTTTGCCCCGCAGCTAGCAATTAACGTGGCTAACATTGCCTGTAGCCATTGAGTCAACTGTAGAAGTTGAAATATGGTCTGGGTAGGTGCCACACCCATTAAGCAATTCCAAATGCAATTTGCCACTCGCATTAAATTGCCAGCCAATTGTTGTTGTTGTTATTGTTGTTGTTGTTGCCACGTTGCAACTTCGGTGGCAATTTGACAAATTTTATTGTTTAAGCTCGCCAACTGAAACGTTATTAATACTTTAATGCATTGTACTCGGTATACAGATTCGTCAGGGGATTGGTAAGGGGAGGAGTAACCACACACGAAGTTCTGTCTATCGAAGTGCAACTGCAGTTTTATGGCTCGCACATGACAAATTATTGTAATCAACATCAACATCAGTTGCTGAAAAGAGAGGTTAAAGCAGCGACAGAGATAGAAAGATGCTTAATTAAAGATACTTCACACTTAAACATATTAAAACCCAATAAAGAACTTTAACTACTTTTTATGTGAAACTTAATAAAAAACTGCTCACTTCTGTTTACTTACTTAAAGTTTCAGTATTTTGTTTATTTTAATAGAAGTAAATATAAAACGATATATGTATTTTCTATACTTTATTTACGTTGTGTCTCCCAGTTTTGAATAACTTTTAATCCAATTAAGGGTTAACAAGCCGAACTAACAGCACCCACTATTTTGTAAGCTTTAAAAAAGAGAGAAAAGTACAATGACTGCACTGTTCGGTTATAAAATACCCTGTAAGCAAATCATCCAACTAATCAGTTTCTGTACTTCCCAAAAATAAGAAAAGATATCTTAATCATTTTTATTTATAAAATAAAATGGTTGAGTGACAATATCCGCTGTTAATGCAGATTTAGAAAATATAACAAAGAATTACGTTATTCAGGCGAGTCTGGTGTATTCCTCATGCTCTATATTATGTTTACAGGGTATTGAAATCTGCCAACATGTTGAACAATAAATGCACGACTTTTGCTTATATCGCTGCCTGTCAATTGCAGCGCGCGCAAAATATGATAAATCAATATATATGTATATATATCGCATATACATATTACAGTTCCAATATGCATACCCTATATATATTCAGATATAGTCGAGTAGGTTGTCAGTTACGGGCTGTGTGTGCCATAAAGTAGACAGGTCCCGAACAGGGAATGGTTCCTATGGGCAGTCATGGGTTAAGTGGTTTTTTAGCAAGGTGTTGCCGGGGTGTGTGGGTGTGTGTGTGTGCAAGTGTGTGTATGTGTGTGTCTGTGAGAGGCGGGGGCGTGACTCAGCGCTGTTATGGTGCCGCCTGCTGTGAAGCGATTGCGGCTTTTGTTTCTTGGCGCTTTAAATGCATTATATAACACCTACGCGTTGACAAAGCAGCCGAGAATTGAGTTGGGGAAGTGAGGAAAGAGAAGAGGGCAGGGCAGGGTTAAGGAACTGAGTGTTAAACAGCTGTCCGGTGAGTTCTATAAATTTCGCTGATTGATTTTTATTGAAACGCGCGCAGCTTGAGATCAGCCTGTTGACAATTCCATAAATTCCTAATATACAATTTCATTTTATTGTTGTTCCTTTTGTTGTTTGTTGTTGCTGTTGTTTTTGTTGCAGTTTGCATGCGGGTTTCGATTTACAACGCACGATTTATGGAGTGACAAAAGCTGCTTTGCTTTTGGCCCCCAGTTGGATTACAGTTAAGGTCCGATATTTATCGGCTAAGAGTGGCAAAAAGGGTCTTTACAACCGGTTTGTCCTGCCACTTCCACTTCCACAACTCCAACTCCAACTGCCACTGCTGCAATATTATTAATTTCATGCGCAATTTTTAATCTAGTACGTGATTTAATTCGCCAAACGGGCAGCTTGAAGCGGCTCTAAATACAATTTAGTTGCCGGCCAAGACGATTGCAAGTCGAGTCTAGCCTCAAGTTAATTTGCAAATGGCTTTTTATGCCACTAGTCCAGGTTCAGGTCCAGACCGAGGACCAAGACATCGCTGATTGGCCACGTTTACAAAATTAGTCCGTGCCCGACAAACTATCCTATCATAACTCGACTCTGGATTCCACAGTGCCTACTGGCAGTTGATGAAGTGGTTGCTGTCTCCGCTAGACCATCTAAGCCAAGTCAATTAACGTGGCCAGCCAGCGCGTAGGTGGCTGCTCTTTGGCTACCTGTATTTCCTTTTCATTTCCCTATTTTTTTTTTTTTTGCTGTTGTTGAATATTTGGTCAGATTTGTTTCGCATTGTGCGACAATTTTTGTGCTGCGCTTGCTACAAATTGGCAGCTCTGTGGCAACACTTGGACTAGCTCGTGGCAGTTGCAAGCGGCCTCAAATGATTACAAATGCGTTTGTTTATGCGGGGCGACAACTCTGGTAACATGCACACAATGATGATAAAGCTACGTATTTTGCATTTCAATTACTGCACATATGAGAACGATTTCATTTATGTTGCCTGCATGTGTTTATTTAATTAAGTTCTCTGAATGAATCGTTGACTATAAATAACAAACATTTATAGCCCCTAGATAAATTAAAAAAGAAAAAAACATATTTAAAAATATTTTGGTAGCTTTGAGAAATATTTATGTCTATTATTACTTTTCAAATAAATATACACGAGTATTTTAAATTTCAATTATTATGTGCTATCAAAATATTTATTAATAGATATGCTGAAATATTATTAAAATTAAGGGAGAGGGAGCTGGGAGAGGAACTGGGAGCGGGGCCTGGGAGAGGGACTGGGAGAGGGAGCTGGGAGAGGGACTGGGAGAGGGACTGGGAGAGGGAGCTGGGAGAGGGACTGGGAAAGGGACTGAGAGAGGGACCTGGGAGAGGGAGCTGGGAGACGGGCCTGGGAGAACCAAAGTTGGTTCAAATCTGAGCACTATAACATATAGTTGTCATAGGACCGATCGTGCGAAAATTAAGTCTTAGTATGTAAAACATTTTTGTTTTATGAGATATCGTAACCAATCTGATAACATTTGCATTTAAGTTAACTAAATTATTTTTATTTTTTTTCCTTTATAAGTTTTTTCCATAGTAAGTACGGGTTCTCCGACTGTCGAGTATGCTCGACTGTAGCACCGGCCGACTAGTTAAGAAGTACTTTTATGATAATTATATGATAGATCTTTAGATATCGAACAAGTGGCAAGCGTTCTGTAATTTCGAACAAATAAACTCCATTATTTTTATTCTTGTTATATTGTATTTCGAAAAATGTTGATAATCTTTTCCTGTAATCGAACTACGTATAAACCCTAAACAAGAGCAATCCTAATGCTGACAAGTCGATTTACTTGCTTTCCACGTTCAATTCCAATTCCACATCCGCTTTGGGTTGCATTTCTATTTTCCATTTCCATTTCCATTTTCATGGCAATCCCTTGAACAATTCTCCAATCCATAAGCTCAACATTGCGGCCTCTAAACAAATGCATAAAGGATTTTTATTTGCCGCTGCGTGTGCTCTACAATTTGATGGGGCATCATAGGCCAAAATTGTGTTTTCTTCTCTTTTTTTTCCAACTCGTATTTTCATTCTTTGTTCATTGGAATATTTGCCACGTTTTGTTTGGCTGCAGATTCGAGCGCCAGCTTCATTGGTGGTTCCTATGTAATCCTGTTATTGCGCCGAGTGCTCTGCAATCAGCCACGTGAGCAATAACAACAGCTAGAGAGAAACAGGAACAACAAATACGAGTATGTATAACAAGAGTATTTGCCGATTTCTGTTTTGTGACTGTGTATTTTACCTTCGCCTCCATTTCCATTTCCATTTCCTAGATCTGGCCAACATCATCGTCATCGTCATAAGCGCATCACAACGGTAAATGCCAAATGGCTGAATGGGAAACTGGACCGAGGGGGATTCAAAGGGGGAAGGGCAGTCAATATGCAGTAAAAAGCCAGTTGCCGGACAGGCCAATTAGAGCGAGAGGAAAGTGCCAACAGTCGATGGGGCAACGTTAACGTTAAGTCCTCGTACTTTCCTCGCACCTCTAACGCTCCAGTTTGCATTTTAGGCCCGGAGGCTGAATATTTCGCGCTAATCGAGTTGTTACATTTACGGACCAACAACTACCTCTGCTGCTGCTGCCAAATGTCAAGAGTTCAAACGCCTTGAACTTGATGCGAAACGTGGCCAAGATGCGAACGTGAGCAAATGGCAGCGACTAAACTGCACTTTTATGCTTGTGGCCTTAATACACTTGGCCAAGAGCGGCGTAAAGACTTTTCCAACTGATTGGCGATAGAGATGCCATTTTTATGGCACACATCAACCATTTAATATGTTGTAAAAAAAAAGCCTTAAAAAGTCAAGTCAAATAAACTGTTGTGTTTGTGTATTTTTTAACTGCATTTAGTAGTTTTCTCGTAAAATGGTCAAAAATCGATAATAAAGCTGGCAGACCTTCTATTTCTTTCTTTTTTCAAGTGTTACCAGTAGCAATTATTTTACTCTTGAAAATTATTTATCAAATTGATTTGACTTGGTGTTAACATTAATCGATTATGTTTGTTGAATCTTAAAGATTAAATAAAAATGACTTTGAGCTAATAATTCAAGTTATCCTATAGATATATTTAATATATATTACTAGATAAGCTTTTTAGAAAGCATATCTAAAATTTTTGACTGCAAATGTCTCATCAATTATACGAAATATATCCATTTAAGATAATAAATGTTGGAAACTTAAGATCGAGTTACAGACAAATTTCAAGTTAATGTAACTTAGGACAATGAAAAGTCTATGAAATAATGTTCTTAGTGTTATTTATAAATGTATGAAGGAGTGAGTCTATTTGTGTGGAGTAAAATAAATTCCCACACTGTGGTTATTAAAATCCGAATCTACGATTGAATTTTTATTTTAGGAAGAATTGCCCAAAAAAACAATGAGTCTAAAATTAATATTGAGCTTCCACATTTTAAGAAGAAGTTATACATACGTGTTATTTACAATTTAAAAATTGACCAACTCTTATGTGTGTCCTTTTATTTAAAGGGTATTTGCGATTCTTTGTGGCACATTTAACACGTTGATGGTCCAAGTCTTGGCTCTAACTCTGGCATCTCAGGTTCTGCGCCAGCCAATCGCGATCTCAGCGTGCACAAGCGCGACGTTGGCAGCGACGTCAGCAGCGACGGCGGCGGCAGCTTCCAACGCTTCTGCCTGCAGGCAATGTGAAGAGGGAAGGAAAGAGAGAGAGAGAGAGAGCGGGTTGAGCTGAACTGTGCACAGCTTGAAATCGCATGGCAAAAGTAAGAAATCATAGAGCGCAACTATTTCAGTTTCAGTTTATATAATAAATGCTGAAAGGTGTTAACTGAGCGCCCATTTCGTACAGTGTAAAGCAGCCGGCTCACGGCCATCAACGCCGCTGATTATGATGCATGACCAGTGCCAGGACAGACGGACAAACAGACGGACGGACAGACGGACGGACACACTGTAAACTGACTGCGTGTGGAGCACATGTGGTGAGGCGGCAACAAGTGAAAGAGATGCCGCTGCCATGATGAACTCGAGTTGGCCAGAACTCGAGTGTGAGCCTTGGCCATAGAGTCTTAGCCAGATTGGCCCGGACATAATGAAAGCCCATTATGAGCCGGCACAGTCTGTCCACAGTCTGTCCCATGGGCCGTTAAGAAGCCTTCGGGCGCATCTCTTGCATTTGCGTGCACTCCATTTGGACTTTGTCTAATTACATAATGCTATGCAAATTGCAGCTGCCACGCCCCAGAGTGCCCCCATTGCCACGAGTATTTCAACAGCTTAACCCTAGGTTGACCTCGGACCACCCATAAAAAAAGTACCAAGCAAAGAATAAAAATCAAAACAAATTTTAATAAAATTCACTTGAATTTCGCATAATGATAAAAAAAAAAATGTTATGAAAAGCAATGCGAGGAAAATGCAAAACACAACTCAAAAATGGCCAAACTCAAATTGAAATGAAAAGCAATTGAAAAACGGGCCCAAAGCAGCAGACCAAGTCGAAACCTTGACGTTCTAAAATGCCAATTATAACTAGCGCAAATACAAAAGTTAAACCCCTCTGCCCCCTGTGCCACTCTATCCCCTCTCCAATCCCAACTACACACCCTATGCCTTAATACAAACAAATGTTGCTGTCGTTTTTGTTTATTTTTTGCTATTGTTTTTCATCCACAATTTTGAGTGATATTTTCCATTGTGCCAAGCTGGAAAAATATTAATGCAAAAAGGGGTATGCACGAACTGGCTGTAGGTACTATAAAACCGGTTTATACATTACTTTATACAAATATTTTAAATATGTAATAAAATCATTTTTACTTAAGGAAATAGTTTAAATTATATTTCTAATTTTTAAGCTAATTTAACATTTTTCTTCTATTATATTTTTATCGATATGACTATTATAATTATAGGGTATACTTTACAGTCGCATTTAGCCATATTCCACAGTTTTCTAGCCACTTTAATGTTCAACCTATTTCTGCTTTTTTTTTCCTACTTGAGTTCGATTCAAAAATCATAAGAAAAACGTAAAATTGTTTGCAGGTTTTATTTTTGCCATATTTGTTTTTCAATTGAAATTTGCATTAGCCAAAGTACTTGCTACCCTTTCCCTTCCCTCTTCCTCCCCCTCTCGGCATCGCATCGTCTGGTAATTGGCAATTGTTTTTGTTATTGTTTTGCCTAATTGAAGTTGCAATTATTTATTAGATGCAAATTGATTGGCTGTCGGCTTTCAATTTCGTTGCACCTGCAGCTGCCACATGAGGTTGGCAATTGAAGCTGAACTGAGGCAAGGACCAAGGAGCATAACCCACTTGAGGAGTCCACAAAATGATGTAATTCAAAACTGCTTGCAAAGTTCTCGTATTATATGTCCTGACAAATTTCTGGATGCTAAAGTGAAAAGTTCTTTGCGTGCCAGCGGAAGTCACAAGAGGATGAATACGATGACGACGATGACGACGACAAAGACTTCAGCTAACTGCAGTGCGTATGTAAATGATAGCAGAGTCAGCCAGAAACTGGGAGTGTGTACTTCTAAGGATGCTCCAGCCACATTGAAATATGTGAAACTACAAAACTTTTTGCATGTCTGGCCAAAAGTTTGCTCTTCAGTTGGCTGAAGCCAACTCGAAATTCTTATGTTAATTGTTACCATAGGTGGAAGTAATAAAACATTTTGCAACATTATCAACTACCACAAGTTCCGCAGCAAGTTGTTTCCCCACATCTTCCCTTACGAGTTCACTTGTTCCTTGGATTAAGACCACTCGGTGTATAAATAAGCTTTAAGTAGCTCCTAAAGTAGTTGCGGGCTAATAAGCTACTTGTGCATCTTTTTGAAGAGTGACTTTTTATGATTAGCTAATAAGCGGTAATTAAATCAAAACAAATATAAAGCTTATTAACTTTATTTATTTATTCACCACCATTTATACGCAGTTGACCAAAACATAATAAACTAGTCGGACGGAGCTACAGTCGAGCATTCTCGACTTTCGGAGACCCCGTACTTACTATGTCAAAAGCTAAGGCTGCTAAAAATGTATACTTGATTTGGACCCGATCGGTCCTATGAAAGCGATATGATATAGTAAACCGATTTGAACCAAATTTGAACAGAATGTATACGACCAAGTTATATGCTTATTGTATCAGTTTGGTTACGATATCTCATAAAACAAAAAAGTTTTTCATACTAAGACTTGAATTTCACCCGATCGGTCCTATGACAGCTATATGATATAGTGGACCGATTTAAACCAAATTTTGACAGGATGTATAAGACCAACTTATATGCTTATTGTATGAGTTTGGATGCGATATCTTATAAAACAAAAAAGTTTTTCATACTAAGACTTGATTTTCACCCGATCGGTCCTATGACAGCTATATGATATAGTGGACCGATTTAAACCAAATTTTGACAGGATGTATAAGACCAACTTATATGCTTATTGTATGAGTTTGGATGCGATATCTTATAAAACAAAAAAGTTTTTCATACTAAGACTTGATTTTCACCCGATCGGTCCTATGACAGCTATATGATATAGTGGTCCGATTTGAACAAAATTTGGACAGGATGTATATTAGCAGCCCAGATGCATATTCTATTAGTTTGGATCTGATATCTTAACAAACAAAAATATTTTTCATACTTAGACTTGATTTCCACCCGATCGGTCCTATGACAGCTATATGATATAGTAGACCTATTTGAACCAAATTTGGACAGGATGTATAAGACCAAGTTATATGCTTATTGTAAGAGTTTGGATGCGATATCTCATAAAACAAAAAAGTTTTTCATACTAAGACTTGATTTTCACCCGATCGGTCCTATGACAGCTATATGATATAGTGGACCGATTTGAACCAAATTTGAACAGGATGTATAAGACCAAGTTATATGCTTATTGTATGAGTTTGGATGCGATATCTTATAGAACAAAAAAGTTTTTCATACTAAGACTTGATTTTCACCCGATCGGTCCTATGACAGCTATATGATATAGTGGACCGATATGAACCAAATTTGGACAGGATGTATATTAGCAGCCCAGATGCATATTCTATTAGTTTGGATCTGATATCTTAACAAACAAAAATATTTTTCATACTAAGACTTGATTTTTACCCGATCGGTCCTATGACAGCTATATGATATAGTGGCCCGATTTGAACCAAATTTGGACAGGATGTATAAGACCAAGTTATATGCTTATTGTATGAGTTTGGATGCGATATCTCATAAAACAAAAAAGTTTTTCATACTAAGACTTGATTTTCACCCGATCGGTCCTATGACAGCTATATGATATAGTGGTCCGATTTGAACCAAATTTGGACAGGATGTATAAGACCAAGTTATATGCTTATTGTATGAGTTTGGATGCGATATATTATAAAACAAAAAAGTTTTTCATACTAAGACTTGATTTTCACCCGATCGGTCCTATGACAGCTATATGATATAGTGGACCGATATGAACCAAATTTGGACAGGATGTAAACGACCAAGTTATATGCTTATTGTATGAGTTTGGATGCGATATATTATAAAACAAAAAAGTTTTTCATACTAAGACTTGATTTTCACCCGATCGGTCCTATGACAGCTATATGATATAGTGGACCGATTTGAACCAAATTTGGACAGGATGTATATTAGCAGCCCAGATGCATATTCTATTAGTTTGGATCTGATATCTTAAAAAACAAAAAAATTTTCCATACTAAGACTTCAGGGTATAATTAGAGCTTAACTGAAATAACTACGATACTATCGACGGCAATTTTAAGTTTTTTATATATCATTATCTATTGCATTGTTTTATGACTGTAAATTTATTCGAACTTTAACTGGATTTCGGTTAAAATTTATTTGGATCTGACTCATTCAACGCGCGATGAATTGCCAATTGAAAGCTATTATAATTCGGCGAATTATTATTATTTCGTTTGCTTATTAAAATACAATAAAATATCAATCTTAATGCTGATCACGTTTTCATTTCAGACTGTTTATCAAATTTATTTGATTTTGACTTTGTTAAATAGCTTTCATGTTTTGAGTTTTTCGCAATCTCCGCAAGTTAAAATATATGTATACAAAAATTCTCCAATCAAAACTGCAATTGCCAAGCAGCTGCAACAATTTGGATTTTGTTATTTGTTATTCTCGCAATTCCCCAAAGCAACTCACATACAGCATACTTGTTAATATCGTTATCTATGTTGTTATTGTTATTGTCAATGGTTATTAAAATGTTTTACAAATGTTTCTGTCCGCAGAGCGATCAATAGACAAAAAACTAGACGTCGGACTGGGTAATAACATAAAAATGCATGCCACATATGCCATGTTGCATGCTGCTTGTTGTATGTTCGTGTGTCGTTTGTTGCTTGTTGCCTGTTGCTTGTAGTTGTAGTCCGATTTACTGATTTGCCGATTTGGGTAAGCGAAAATCGCGCATACGTCGCGTTTGACCCGCAGGCAAAATATACGTGCTGAAATGCCGCATAATGCGAACACAAAACTCACAACGCACAAAATGATTGCAAATGCAATTGGCAATTGGCAAATATAATTATCAAGTAGATTGGCCGGATTTACCAGTTGCCCAATGCCAGTCGACCCGACCGTCAGCTTAGCGGGCATTTTAATTGAATTTGTTGGGCGTTTTATTAGCTGCATTTACATTGGATTTTCAAACGCTCTCAAGCCGCTTTTCAATTTGAATTCATACTTATTTTGAATTTGCAATACGTGTACAATATCCAGTAGCTGTTGCCGCCGTTGAAATGAGTATAAAAATTGCATTGACTGACATTTGATTGATTGACGATCATCGTCTGAGGCGCTGACAACAGATTATCGCAAACATTCGATGAGGGATACGACTCGTAAATGCATAATGAAAGAAGAAAGAACAGTTTAACGAAAAATACCGAACATGAAATACACTACAAAGTTATAAAAATAAATCAGAGTGTAGGTGTTAATTGATATTCATTGATTTGTCATTTAAATTTATTGTTGTAAGATAACTAATAAAGGTATTAAGAGCATATTTAGTGAGTTTCTGTTTGATTATTCGAGTTGATTGTATAAAATCATCTGCTTATTTAAACAGTTCCATATATGATAATAAACCTATGATACCCTGTTGAAATGCGGGATAATCGCAACATGGCCAGCCCCCAATTGGATGGTTGTTATTGTAGTTTTTGTTGTTGCTGGTTTCGTTACCCTTTAGAGCTGTGGATTGAGTCTGGCTTGCATGTCAAATTAATTGATCAGACCGACAACTGAGGCCTGATGTGTTAAGAAATGCTTGGCGGCAGGTGTCGCCAGGTGTCGACTCCGTGTGGCAGTTACACTTTATCAGATTTGGCAACGTGTTGAGTGCTGATTGAAAATGAAAAGTCGTTTCTTTTGGCCATTTGGCATTTTGTCTGTGGCATAAAGTGAAAGTGAAACTTTAACCAACAAGTCGCTAAATTTATGGCCATCCATTTGAGTAGGATATATACTATGTAATCTCAGGCTAATCACGGCAATAACATATGCCAATCAGTTGGATCAATGGATCAGCTCACTAAAATGACTGACAATAAATTATCGAATCGAACTATTATCTAGAGCTTAAATTTAATGTGACTTTAACAACATGTAATTGACTTTGTGGATACCACAAGTCGATTGAAGCGATTACATAATACAATTTATTTTATTTTTTGTAAGTATTTGTAGATATTTAGTTACTTACCTAAGCTTGTATATTTATTTCTTTTAAGAGTGGATAAAAATCTAGATTTTATATAGTTTAAATACTAAATTTTTTGTATAATTAAAATTCTATACTTCTGTATAAAATTAGATATATGATTTTATGTTCTGTAGAAGTGAAAGAAAAAATATTTAAAATTTGAGAGTAGCTAAAGAAAAGTCACATATTAAATTTCAGCTCCCAAGCTTTTTCAATTTGTGAGATCAAAGCTCTAGCGTCTTTCAATAAGCCTAGATATTTTTGTAATCAGAAAATGCTTCACATATAATTCACATAGACAGTGGAAAAAAAAAGTGTGAAAACTTTGAGAGTGCCTAGCTGCTGACACGGCACAATTCATAAAAACTCATATGGCACATAAATTTTGGCCAGCTTCAGTTCGTTTTGGCTCATATGCTGGGCGTGGCAGTTTGCGCGCCTTGCGAAGACATTTATTATGTTTTCCATGGAACAGAAATGAACCAAAAAAAAATAATAAAAAAAAAAATTGGTTGGCAGCCTGGCAAAACTGTCGCCGACAATTGCAAATGAAATATAATTTTAATATTTTATAGACACACACACTGAGATAACTACACATAGAATTTTTGGGCACACAGCGTAATAAATGGACGTCACACACTCTTTTTATTTTCAACTCTTTTTGTTTTGTTTTGGTAATTTATGATGGAAATTAATATGCAACATTTGACTTTTGGGCTTGGGCAAGCCGGGCAGACCCTGACGAAAATGATTAGTGAAATTATGTGAAATTTATGCGAACGAGTTAAACAAATTATTACGGCAATGATACGCCTTGAAAATTTGTCAACAAGTTGAGTTCTGACACTTGGCCGAAAGGTGACAGAACTCAACTCACGTTTTGACATTCCAGTTGAAATACAAATATTGTTGTAATCGATAACCAATTTGTCGAACAGTCGAGTCTGTTTGAAGTATGGAGAGAGCTAAGAGATCTTACGGAAAAAGTACACTTGTTAAGGAATAATCCTATTTTGACATATACTCCAGTTTATATTCCATTTAGTCCTACTTCTATTCATACTTCTATTAGCATTTGAATTATTTCTCTATATTCGAACTCGTACTTCTTCCACAGTTTCTCTTTGTTTTCCTTACCCTCTCTACTACTGCTACTATAAATACTACTATTAATATTACTCCTCCCAGTCCCTCTCCCAGTCCCTCTCCCAGTCCCTCTCCCAGTCCCTCTCCCAGTCCCTCCCCAGTCCCACTCACAGTCCCACTCATAGTCCCACTCACAGTCCCACTCACAGTCCCTCTCCCAGTCCCTCTCCCAGTCCCTCTCCCAGGTCCCTCTCCCAGTCCCTCTCCCAGTCTCTCTCCCAGTCCCTCTCCCAGTCTCTCTCACAGTCCCACTCACAGTCCCTCTCCCAGTTCCTCTCCCAGTCCCTCTCCCAGGCCCCACTCACAGTCCCACTCACAGTCCCACTTACAGTCCCTCTCCCAATCCCTCTCCCAGGTCCCTCTCCCAGTCCCTTTCCCAACAGTTTAAAGAATTTTTGAAAATACGACGTATTACAATACAGCGTAAAAGTCTAGGCCTAATTGCGATTCTGACCTTTCGCCTCATTATAAAAGCAACTCACACAAGTTGTCACTTATAGTCATAACCCAAAAAATGTTTTCAATTTAAATAAATGTATGTAAAAAAAATTGAATTAATTTTGTGACGCCAGAAAATTTGAATAAATTGCGAGAGAAACTAAAAAGGTGAATAATAAATAAATAAATTACCAAAACCCATATCCATAATTATTTGACACCTTGAAAATAATAAGAAGTCTGTGCATTTACCCAAAGTGCATAACAATGAGCTCTGTACATGAGTTTGGGTTTCAGATATTCAAAATAATTGCCAAAATATGTGTTTCTTTTAATTTCACGTACAATAATGGTTGATCTAAGAATTTAACAATACTGCCTGTCTGTTTAAATATTTTAGTCTCTGATTTCAATTATAGTTTTTAGATATGGCTTCAATTTTCGATCCGCTCAGTTTTATATATACATATATATATTATTGCGAATTGGAATGCGAAAAGAAAACTTCTGATTTGGTAAACAGTGTACAATGTACAGTGTACACTCAGGATATTATCATAAAATTGCAATAAAAATACTGCAAAAGGAAGGGCAAAAAGTTCAACTGCAACTTTGATCTTTGGTTGCTTATTTTTAGTTGTTGTTGATGTTGCTGTTGTTATTGTCCTTATGACAACTTTGTCCAAGTGCCGCAAAAAGTGTGGACAGTCAAACATAAATCAATGCTTGTTGTAGTTGTTGCAGTTGTTGCAGTTGACGTACTCTTTGCGGATCGATGCTGGAACGATCTGACAATAAATTATTGCATATTTGACAGTAGCTATCAGAGAGGAGAGACAGAGATACAGGTGAAGAGACAGGTAGAAGAGGCAGGTAGATCATCAGTCTTAATTGATAAGTGAGTTTTTGTTTTATACACAAAGTACTCAAACTCATACTTGTATTCGTATTCGTATTCAGCTTATCACTGCATTCGTTAGCCGTGACCACAACGTGTTGCAAGTTACGCCATAAAATTGCCAACTACTGCGATTGATAAAGCAGGGACTGTTGGCCAAGTCCCTGTCTTGGCCTGGCCTGTCCAGTCCCGGTCGGGTTAGTTTATCAACTGTGTTAATCTGGCGACATTATGTCAAACAAGGACAGGACCAAGCAGCGTGTGATATGCTCGGATCCAAGACGGATCCAAGACGGACCAAGATTGGACCCTCTCCAAAATGATCGATTGCGCGCAAACGCATTGACATATCGACATGCATCTTGCATTATTAAGCAACGTCTGGAATTTTAAATGAAGACCGAGACGGAACCGAGCCATCCACGGAAATGTTCTTGTCGCAATTCTCATCATCATTATCATCATTGTCAATGTTCTTCCTCGTGTTTGTTGTTAGTTATATATTGTTGGCAGTCGCCGTTTAGCTGCGATTGCTATCGTAATGATGCGACCAAATGGCATTCGCATTCATACTATGGGCATTCACTTGCACACTCACTGGCATTCACACGCCATGCCACACCACACCATGCCACACTGTGGCAAGTCCGTGGAAGGGCAGCTCACCTCGCCAATGCGGCAAAATTAATAATTTCACATCAACACCCAATTGGCACAGCCATCAACCCATTCGCAGTTGACAACCAACTGATAATAAATTATATTTTATTTCTTTTAAATGCTAATGCTGATCATCATCATCATTGGTCCTCTACATGTTTCTCAGGTGTTCGGCGTCTGCATTCAGCCATTTTGTTGTCATTCCAAAGGAAGTTGAAAAACATACTTGATAAAATAACTTTGCATTATCATACTTATTAAGTTTTTATTTAATTGCATATTAAAACCAAAAAACTTTCAATTAATATTTGTTTGCTTCTTACCTACCCTATATAGTATTAATAAATCTCCTATTATGATTCAGTTATTTAATATTTTCGTCATAAAAATCATCTGTCAAACATTATTGTTTATTTCAAACTAATTGTAGCAATAAAAAGTTTATCGCCAATGTTTAAAATGTATAATAAACTTATTCAGACTTTTCCTTGGAATCATTATATTTCGGCATTTATAACTATCAAATAGCAATGAAAAGTATACCTAATATCGATTGACATGACAGAGAATCTGACCTGTTTCAATTGGCTATCAAAAGTTATCAACACAAAACCAATTTATAGTTGTAGTCTGTCTAATAATTGACAAATAAAATTATAATTGAATTGCAAATGCGAAAATGCAAAGTTGAAAATGCTATATGGTAAATGGAAAATGCGTGCACATGTTTTGGCAATAAGTAACTACGTTACGCATACAAATCCTATATAATTTGCCAGCCCATCAATTTCATAATGTGTATTTAGGGTTTTAACAATTTACACCTCTAACGATATTTCCGACATTGCAAAATAATGAGCAAAGCTCAATATTTGATGCAGTAATTAAAATATATAACACTATATACATAATTTGAAATAAATGCCAATACAAAAATGTAATATGCATAAATAGTAATTATTATGCACGTGATTTTTGGTCGAAATCGTTTCCAGTTGCCCTTTGATGCTTCTCTCCCGTCTGGCATATTTATATCAATATAGAAATAATATCAATCAATCAAACTGTTAATTAACTAGCCAACTGTTTATTTATATTAAAATTTTAATTAGAATGTCTGGCCTTGCAGACTTAATAACAAAATGTTTGTGTCATGCGACTAAATTGAATTTTTTACTGCACTTTAATTGGTTACGTTTAGATAAGCAGTATAGCGTAACTGATATGCTAATTAATATTATTATTATTTATAAAATAAATGCAGTATGCATTAGGTTTAAGTATTATATGTTATTCTCAATTTAATGATGTAAATTTAAATGTTAGGTGTATATTAGTTAGTTATAATATGATTAAAACTTGAGATTGGAAACTATTCGTAATTTAATCAATATACTTAAATGTTTAAATAACCATTTTAACAACCAATATACCCATCTTTTCAATAGCAGCAAAAACGTATTTAATTACTGTAGAAATTCCAATTTGAGATACAGACAATACAAATTCAATTATGCAGCTGCCACTGCAACTCAAGCCAACAGTCACTCACAGATACATCGAAATACACACACACACACACACACACACACACACACACACACACAGTGTAAAAAAGATTGCAATTTGTCTGCATGTCAAAGTTCGAAAACTATGTCAATTGTCAATTTCGGAAAAAAACGCAACTCAAACAGCGCTTCTTAACTTGGCTAAATGCCAAGCAGAAAGGTATTGGAAAGGGGCACAAGGGGGGGGGAGTGACAGTAGATAATGAAATGCATTTGGCCAAGAAAAATTAAGTAGCCCATCATGATTTATGAGTTGGTAGTAAAACAATTCCCCGCAAGGGTTTTACAAAATCTTAAAACAACTAAGCAGTTTTCCAAAACAACTTCTACGGGGGTTTTTCTATTGTTTCCTCTTTTTTTAAGGGTTTGTTCTGGGCCAGCTTTGACTTTGGCTTTGGTTCTGCGATTTGTCAGGACGCAACGTGGCCAACTGTCACTGCAACTTGGCTGTGCAACTTGGCCTGCCAAAGAGCACAAACAAAAGTTACTTGCTTAGAATTTATCTACTGTCAGCTGTCTCTTATCCCCCTCTCTCTCTCTCTCCTTCAGCTGCTCTTACAACAATCTCTGCTCTTACTTTTGACCATTAAAAAAGTTATGACAGTGTCCTTGTTGACTGCGTTACAATTTTTCTGGCTGGCTCTTTGTTTGCCAGCAAATATCGTTGCCAGTTGCCAGTTGTGTTGCAGCATTACTTGTCGTTGTTTACGCTGAAGCTGCCACCGATGGTGGCAAGTGGCACCCACACTTGAGCACTTTATGTTGCAAGTTTTATGCATACACTTGAGATTTATGGGATACTTCCCATCTCCTGTTCAAGCCACAATCCCAACCCCAATTGACGCTGGCCAATGACTGCCATAAAGATTTTTATATGAAGAACCGTAATGCAACAACGCCCTCGAACGCTCATTAGCCATGGCCAGGCGACTTACTAACCGGGCTTAAAGTAGCATCAGTAGCAGTGGCATCAGTGGCAGTGGCAGCAAGTAGAACCAGTTATGGCCAATGATGTGACATGATTGCAGACAGATTGCAATATACGAGCAAAGCCGGCGAAACTGTGCAACAAACTGCTGCAACTGGCACATAAAACACAGGCCATACAAGTTGTCAGCTAGTTGGCAGCTGCACGGAAACATTTGCTTCCTTAAACAGTCAAACGATGCCAACTCGGCAAGACCAAGTCGAAGACCAAGACGAAGACCACATCCACATCCACAACCACGACCAAGATCAAGTCCAAGTCCAATGCCAATGGCTTAAAATATGGTCAATGGAATTTTTATAGATTTTCCAAAGACTCAGGAAGCCCGCACAAAAAGTGCGCAACAAAATTAAATGCATTTCATAATTTTAGAAGCCAAGTAAAAGTCAGGATCGGGCTATGGTTCGGTTACTACACTCAAAAAATATATATTTTGTAAGAGAATTTGATCAGGTAAACTTTAGACTGAATTTCCTTTGTTAGTTGTAATTTATTGAGTACTTTTAATTTGAATAAAAATTAATATACATATGTAAAGATAGTTTAATAATTTTAAATGCTGAAAATATATTAAAATGTTACCTTATATTACTGAAAAACTGAGTAAAAGTAAAATATTTTTGATATTAATTTGATATTAAATTAATCTAAATACTATTTTCTATTTTTCCGGTACTCAGTAATTTCTTGAAGTGTATGGCTCTGTCATGTGGCTGTGGCTAACTTTCAGCTACGGTTAGACCGTTGACCATTGCCCGGTTTATGGCTGCGGCAAGTGCAACATTGTCTGTCTGTTAACTTATTGACACCCATAAATGGATTGAATCATTAAAGCCAGTTCATGCTCTAACCACTGGCCACTGACTCCGTCTCTGTCTCCGTTACCGTCTTCTACTCCGACTCCGATTCCGACCTGGTACGAACCGTTTAGCTTTGTTTATTTGGCCATTGTTTTAGCCAACGACGACAGCAGCCGTCGATGACTGCAGCTAGACAAATTTTATTGGTTTACGCACGCGCATTGACGTTGACAATGTGACCTTGTCAGCCTAAGTGACAAGCAGCCACAGTTGTTATCATAAGTATTCCTCCACCTTTTCGGGCTCAATATATACAAAGCGATTAAGCCATGTCGCGTATTAAGCGAGTAATAACCGTAGAGCATTGAACTCAAGCAGAGTATGACAGCGTGAGAAGGGTAAAATAAGGAAAAAATCAATCATATTTCGAGTACAAATAATGAGAAGTATCATCAAACATTCTTTATTACTGTCCATTTTTTTTATACTTTCCCTATTATATATTAAAAGCTTCCAACTGTTACAGCTTTATTAACATTCAACCAATTCCCTTTCGGAAAGTCAATTTTATCAACATTTGGCATTTAATTCTACATCATTCCACCCATTGACGCCTTTTCAAAAACTTCAAACTGTCCTAAATCATCTTAGGAATTTGCACATTTTTTTAATATTTCCCTGAATCAAATCAAAAAGGATTTTAAATCTGTTAACTTAATTTCTATAATTTTGAAGAAAGCCCAATTAAATTTCGATAGATATGGCATTATAAAGTCCATCTAATGTCTAGTGAGCCACTTAATTTGACTGAGAATTGTACTTATTCACAAACCTCTGTGAATGGCAGTCACACCTGTCTAATAACTTTATTACCCAATCAATCAACAACACGAATCGCAATCATTATAATAACTCATCAAATCAAATCAAATCAAATGCAAACGTGAGTTGCCCACAGCTCGTAAACAATTTGCGAGGCAGAAGCAACAAACATCAAGAACAACAACAACAACAATCGAACCGAAAGTTCGCATACGAATGCAATGCAAATGCACTCGACGAACGTTAAAAGCACAGCATAAAAGCTTAAAAGCACCGAAAGCAACAGCAAGAAGCTTCTACACACGACACGAACGCACGACGCACGATTCACGATTCACGAGCGACTCTCAACACTCACTCACACTCTCTCACTCTCATTCACACTCGCACTCTCACTCTCACTCAGTCGCTGAGTCGGCGACCAGCGGACGAAACACATGTGTGTGAGAAAAAAAGCTCCGATGAGTGTGAGTTAATTTTTGCTGTACTCTGTACTCGTGCATGCACATAAGCTCATTTCCGCTCACTCTCCCACGCGCTCACGACTCTCACGATGCGTTGAGTTGACTGTGAGGTAAGGTGAGAGATGAGGTGAGTCGAGGTGAGACGACTGTCAAAAAGATACCGGAAAACGGAAATTGGGTTACAAAATGCATTTCTCGTATGTGCGCCGACATTTCCGTTGCTTAACAGAGCCACAACAGAGCACAACAGAATCCGGTTCCGGTTAGGTCAAGACAACAGAGAGGCTGGCACACTCACACACACACACACACATATATACAGACTTGCATACATGCGTTGCCTACATAACGGTAAAAATAGCACACACATATGAGAGCTTCAAGCTGTTTACCAGTTGGGTTCTTGTCCAGGCTAAGGGCGCGCTGCACACGCATCGAGTGCATTTTCAAATGCAATTAACGGTAGCTTCAAGTACTCCTAATTGATAACTGAATATCACTTCGATTTTAAAACTATTTCATATGAATTCAAATAATCCGATGGAACTTTTATGAGATTCTATAATTTATCTCTGGCCTTAAGTTTGCTTAACATTTCCTATCTAATTGAATACCCGACTAAATTGTGTAAGAAATTTAAGTCATCTCAGCTAAACATTATGCATATTTTATTCAGATGAATGTTGATCTAGATTCAAAGTGTGAGTAGACTCAAAATGCTGGGAATTTAACTTAAAATATTGCTTATTCAAACATTTGAAATAAGACAGAGAGAGTTTAATCAAATGGATTTGAAATCTACATGATTTATAAAATCAACTTAAATAAAATTAAACTTCAAAAATTATAGAAAAATCTAATTGTAAAAATTTCAACTAAAAACCATTTATTAAGGATTACTTTATTATCTATAAAAAGCTAAAAGGTCGTACAACAAATGAAATTAATAGATTCAACATAAATATTCAAATTATTTCAAATATGAAGCGAGGGAGTTTCCAGTTTATTTGGAAAAAAGCTCATAGCTATTTTAGCAGAATGTTTAATTATAAAAGAGAAATAAGAATTTGTAACACTTTCAAAAATTTCAGTTTACCTAACTGATCAACACATGAGTTCACATTCATCTTTATAATTGTATTCGAATGTAATTCTAAACTAAAAATGAATTCCCTTACTTATCCTTCCCAACCCTTATTTGCATAGAGATCAAAAGCTTTCTGCCTAAGGGTGTTGTGCTAGCAAAAGTTTTGACAGATTTAATGCCCAAATATGGACTGAAAGAGCATCAAAAGTGCTGGGAACTCGATTTGAACTTCACATGACGATGATGATGAGGTGTTTGCCAAGCTGAAGGGTTGCTTCGGTTGTAGCTCCTGTTGCTCCTGTTGCTGCTGGCATCTTTGCCCAGTTGTCAGAAATAGCCAAATAAAGTCCATCTAGAGGCAGACACAAGTGGAAGCTCCCCATCCTTACCTCTTTTTATACAGGGCGGGGGAAGGGGGCCTTAAGTAGTTTTGTGTAATTTAAATATAAATACTTATTTAATTAGCAGCGCTGCTGTGAGACTGGCAGCCAAGTCAGAGCAGACCTTTGATCTCCGAATGTGTAAATATTTGACATTAATTACAAGTTGAATGCAGCCCTACAACATTAACCAACCAACCAACCCCATTACCCAATCTCTGCCCCCTCTGCCCGCTTTAGTGTTGGCCTTCACTGCGGTGGGAATAACTGGAAAATTTATTTAATATTCACTTATGAAGCGAGTTGACTGCCTGAAATATCCTTGTTGTTGTTGTTGTCAACGGTGGCAAATTACTTAAGCGCTTATTTGTCAACTACAATGTGGAAAGAGTTGCCACACACACACACACACACACACACACACACACACACACACACACACACACACACACACACACACACACACACAGACACACGTCGAATCTACTCGTATTTTATGTACATAGGCAGCAGAAACTCATTAATAGCAAGTGCGCGAAAGATAGAGGAAGAGGGTGTTAAAGAGGAATGGGGAATGAGGAGTGCGAGGGGTGGCAGAGCTCTCTTAACCCATGACAGTCGGCATCAATTATTCAGGCGGCACGCGATGCTTGCCAAAAATGGCCGCGAGCAAAATGGCGTCGCCGTTGACTTCGACGTCGGCGTTGGCGTTGACGTTGACGTTGGCGCATTTCCGGCGCACACTTGGGAAATTAAGAGCTTCAAATGTGCGTGTGTGTGTGTGTGTGTGAGTGAATTTGGTAGTGGCAATGGCAATGGCAATTTCAGTGGCATGTAAATAAGTAGCATGCAATGTCCAAAAACTTTGCAACTGTCCACACTCAACTTACAGGTGGTTTCGGTGTTGTAACAGTTCAAAACAAACAATAAAAAAACAAACTTTTAAACCAACATATATCTTAATATTAAAACACTTATTTTGTTTCTTCTATTTTTCTTATATTCTTAAATTAAAGTCTTTATTAATATATGGTACAGATTTGAAGAAATTTCATTAAGAACTAAAAACAAATGCAAATTTGTTAAACAATTTTTGCTTTACTTTTGAATCAATAAGTTTCTCTTTAGTAAATAGTTTATGGGGATGCGTTCGCAATCGTTTTAGCCACAGCTCAGGAGAATAATTTATTTGTTTGAGAGAGGAGAGATACAAGTGTGACACACACATAAATTTCAATTATAAATAATTATTTCAGCTTCATTTCTGCAAAGTAGAAGCACAACTTTAGCTTCAAACCCAACTTCAAACCAAGCCTAAACCTCTATTTGATAATAATGATGAGTAATGCGACAGTAAATATTTGTTAATTAAATTTATTTTGTGGCTCAGTTGCTGCCAAGTGTGAAATGCATGGCATTTATTCGCTTTGACCTGTTCTCAATTGCATTCCTATTCTGTTGAATATTTGCGAGATAATGCAATTAAATAATCGCAAATCTAAACAGAAATTTCCAAATATTTGTGGATTATTTGCAGATCTTTTTCAAGGCTCTCATAAAAGATGAAAATTGCGAAGAGTTATCTAAGAGATAACCTTAGGGTAAAAATAAAAAAAAATTATTTAAAAATGAAATGAATATTCAATTGCTACAGTCATTTCAAAAGTGTTAATTGTTAATACTTTACTAAATTTAAAAATGATTATTTAAGTTTTACCATAAAACGATAGTCTCTGATAGATAAGCAACTGAAGACGTTACTCTTTTGACCTTACTTTAACTATAATTTGAAGCTGCAAAAGATGTTCTTCGTTTGGATATTAACAACCACCCATCTATCTATTTTCTTTTGTTTTAAAACATATTCTAATTAGCGGTATGCAAGTCTTTCGGCCATAATTTCTTAACGTTTCTTCGCAAGTGGCCCACAGCAGAGAAACCAACAACATCTGCGCAGCTGCCCAGTTGCCAGGTCTATGGGTTTTGACCATTTCATGTTTGGCCGAAAATTTACATTAGCCATTTGCCGCTTAACATGCACTAAACTGAACTGAGTGAATGAACATGGCCAAGAGCTGAGGATTTGAGCAGATTGCACGGGATGCTGCTAAATCGGAAGCTTTTGCAGTAGCTATAACTGGTTGGCTTTAGGCCATGGCTTCCTTCAGCTTCAGCTTGGCTGCCAATTAATTTACGCGCACTTGGCCAAAAGATGCTTATCGGGCTAACGTAGGGGCTTAGATGCCTTAGAGGACCATATGCCATAGACCATCTACCATATATCGTATCATTTCATTATTACGAGTACTTGCTATTGTTGTCGATGTGATTATTGTTGTTGTTGTTGTTGTTGTGGCGCTCCCTTGACGGTTGGCAACATTTTCAATTAATTAGCCGCCTGGCCAAAAGGCTTGGCAACAATTTTTGACAGCATCAGCCAACAAAAAAAAAAAATAAAAAACATAAAACAAAAAGAGTCAGTTAACATTTTGGTAGGTTCCCATTACCATTACCATTACAAAGTTGCACATCGCTTGGCTTTTTCTTTCACTCTTATCTGTGCTACACACGACAACAACAATAACAGCAACAACAACAGCAACAAAGACAACAACGACGACAATTTATTGACAAGACAATGGCGCTCAACGTATGTAATTAATCTCGACATAATCTGAGTTGATAATTTTTCGCCGTTCGTTGTTTGTTGTTTGTTATTTGCTGTTGTTGTTGCTGTTGCTGTTGTTTGTTCGTTCATTCGTTCGTTGTTGGTTGTCGGTCTATTTTGGCTGAACTGAGCTGGCCAGCTCGCTTTGGTCATGTGCTTTTATAGGCTCCAGTCTCAGTCTCCTTCTCAGTCTTCTTCTCAGTCTCCGTCGCAGTCTCTGTCGCAGTCTCAGTCGCTCTGTCAGCTTTATGAACTGCATGCCTGGGCTAGAGACTGTAGGTCCTTTTAAGGCACCTACCCATGCCATTGCGAGCCTTTTTCAATTAAGCAAAATGCCAGCGAGATGCTCATAAAGTTGCGCTGCTTTTCCGCTTAGTTTTCCATGTTTTTTTTTTGCCTCCTCCCAACTTGGCTTAAATGCGGTCTGTGCCTGGCCTACATTTTCAGAGCACTCATCATTAATTTTACAGCAAAACTGTGCTTTTTTATGTCCCTTTTTTTCAGTTCAGTTTACGTGTTTGAGTGTTTGTGTTTGTTTGTGTGTGTGAGTGAAAAGTTGCAACTTGTTGTTTTTGTTGTTGTCTGCATATCAAAAATGCAACATGAATTGTTTTAATGCACGCGGTTCTCTCTACTCTCCCAGCAGCTGCAACAATGAATTTGCATTAATGATGAGCATTTGTGGCAGCCCCAAACAGCAACAGTCAAAAGCTTCGTGCCCCTTTGCCCCTTTTCCCCTTCCCCCATACCCATTGCCCCTGCCCCATTCAACATTCCCAGTCCATGTTTTAACCTTGAGCACATTCTGAACTTTGCGAGCATCATAAAACAAATGAAACTATGAAAAGTTTGCGCATTTTCTCTGTTTTTATAGTTTCAATTTTTTTTAATATACCCTGTACAGGATAAACGTGTCCTACAGACTTGAGTAAAAAAAAAATGCTTATATTTCTTTAATCTTATGAAAAAAGTTACAATTCTTATAGGAATATTAAAGTCAATCTATGGAAAATTCTCTCGCAATCCATGATATTAAAAAAAATAGCATTTAATATACCCTGTACAGGATATACAGGATAAACGTGTCTTACAGAATTCAGTAAAAGAAAGTGTATATATGTCTCTGAAGACAGTAAAAATTCTTAGAGTGATATATAAGTTAAATATGGAAAGTTCTCTCGCAATCCATGATATTTTTAAAAGAATTAGTATTTAAGCTTGATATTTTTTAAAAAACTGAATTAACTTTTCTTTTATTTAAAAAAGAATGCGTATTAGTCACTGATTACTGGGAATCTTCCAGTCAAGTCATTTCCACTATTATTCCAATTTAACATTTATGTGTGAGTACTTTTTTCTTTGGCCTTATGAAAACTGAAAATGGCACAAAGTTGCCAAAGTTGACCATTTGGGCAATTTGCCATATTTCACTCTATCTGCATTTTTGTTGTTGTTTTGCTGGCGAAAGTGAATATACGATCGAATCTACATAGCGTTCAACTGTGAATCAGATGGAATGGAATGGATTGGAGTGGAATTGCTGGGATTGGCCTGTGTTGCACTCAGAACACACCTATTTATTGGCAACGAGGGGTACTCGTAATGTCAAGCGGCGTTTTGACAGCTCATCAAATGCCTGATTGCCATTTAATAGCTACGGTTAAAGTCTGTAATCGATATAAGACAATGTCCGCAAAGCTCTTAAAACTAATGGAAAATGCCAAGTTGCAAGTTAAGGGGACCTAAAGAGCTGAGGAGGCGAGATCTTGTGCAAAACTATTAAAGTACTTGTCGTCATGTGTTGCAAGCTGTGTGGAATGCAACAAAGTGCGGCAAAGGGTCATGTCAATGTTAGCAAAGCTAAACGACAATTACCAAGTAATTTATCTGACACATTTTATAGTTGGTAATGTTATTGCATAAATAACATTTTCTTACAATTAACATTGAATTTCAAGAATATTAAATATTGGCATTTTTAGACCCCGTACTTTAAAAAGTACAGTATGCATTTAAGTTAACTAAATTATTTTTAGTTTTTTTCCATTATAAGTTTTTTCCATAGTAAGTACGGGGTCTCCGACTGTCGACAGGGACTGGGAGAGGGACTGGGAGAACGAATGGGAAAGGGACTGGGGGAGTGACTGGGAGCGGGGCCTGGGAGAGGGACTGGGAGCGGGGCCTAAGAGAGGGACTGGGAGCGGGGTCTAAGAGAGGGACTGGGAGCGGGGCCTAAGAGAGGGACTGGGAGCGGGGTCTAAGAGAGAAACTGGGAGCGAGGCCTAAGAGAGGGACTGGGAGCGGGGCCTAAGAGAGAAACTGGGAGCGGGGTCTAAGAGAGGGACTGGGAGCGGGGCCTAAGAGAGAAACTGGGAGCGGGGTCTAAGAGAGGGACTGGGAGCGGGGCCTAAGAGAGAAACTGGGAGCGGGGCCTAAGAGAGGGACTGGGAGCGGGGCCTAAGAGAGGGACTGGGAGCGGGGCCTAAGAGAGGGACTGGGAGCGGGGCCTGGGAGAGGGACTGGGAGCGAGGCCTAAGAGAGAAACTGGGAGCGGGGCCTAAGAGAGGGACTGGGAGCGGGGCCTAAGAGAGGGACTGGGAGCGGGGCCTAAGAGAGGGACTGGGAGCGGGGCCTAAGAGAGGGACTGGGAGCGGGGCCTAAGAGAGGGACGGGGAGAGGGGCCTGGGAGCGGGGCCTAAGAGAGGGACTGGGAGCGGGGCCTAGGAGAGGGACTGGGAGCGGGGCCTAAGAGAGAGACTGGGAGCGGGGCCTAAGAGAGGGACTGGGAGCGGGGCCTAAGAGAGAGACTGGGAGCGGGGCCTAAGAGAGGGACTGGGAGCGGGGCCTAAGAGAGGGACTTTTACATTTAGCTCCAGAGACATTTATACTATTTTTGTTAAACACATTTTGAGTTGTCTTCCAATAGTTATTAAATTAAAGCTTTCAATTTGCTATCCTATCTTTATTTTCAATTTCATAATGCGGTCAAATGGGGTTGGCATTTTAAATGAATTGTCAAGTTATGCAAATATTTTCTTTATTTAATGTGCAGTTTAAAAGTTAAGCAAGACAGAGAAATTTATTTACTTAGTATGCTGAATAATTAATACTCTATATTATAAATATATTTATTTTTTTGACTTTAAATAATTAAAGTTATATTGACTAACAACATATAAACTATATATGTAAATATATACTTACTATAATTGTAATTTACATATTTAACGACAAAGCAATCATACTCTTCAGTAGGGTATAACGACTAATGTTATTTCTGAGCTCATTTGTAATATGCAAAGTAGCATTACACAATTTTATTTGGTTACCACTAAAATATGCTGACCACCAAAAAAATATCCTACAACAACATGTACAGCAACAACACATTTTGCAGCAGTGTCTATTGATTTTTCTTACTAAACGCCGCATTTATTTATTACAAGTACATTAAACCGAAAATGTCACGACATTAATTCTGTAAATGCGATTAATAAACGTCAGCATAATGTCATTGTTTGCAAATGCCCCATAGCAATTGATGTTGTTGCTGTTGTTGCTGTTGTTGTTGGGGTTGCTGTTGTTGCTGTCATTGGGGTAGACATTATGTGCAAGTCATTGACCACAAGTCAAGTCGGAGGCAGGCAACTAGACAGCAGCAATGCAAACATGATTTACACCCATCCATTGTCATAATGTCTAGTCGAAAAGTCAACTTTGAACACTTCTTGAAGACTCTAAGAACAACTACAACACGAACACGAACACCATCAACAGCAACAACAACAAGCACAACACTTCCAAAGGCCACAAATTGTGGAGCTTCACTTCACCTGACCATTCAATAAATTTCAATTTATGTTCGAGCTCAAGTTGATTAAAATTTTGTTGTTTAAAAAAGGTACAAAATAAAAATTAAAAAAAAAAAAATTGTTTTTAATTTGAATTAAATCGTATTTCTATGCCAGAAATAAATAAATAAATCAAACAATTTAAGCGATACCAAATCAATAGATAGCTGCTTATGTTTTTGACACAATACTTCAATCGATAAAAAAATATATTTTTAATTTTTAATTAGAAGCCTTGACTGTAGAAATAAATATGAAAATAAAGTAAATACATTTGAGGGAAAAAGTAATAAATTGGAAATATTATAATAATGATTATTTTAGGAAAAATAGTTAAAAAAGAAGAAAGATTAAAAGCAATATAAATAGAAATATGATAACTGGTGAATAAACATTTATACAAGTCAGATTGAAACACAAAAAAACAATTTAATAAATAGTCTTAAGCATTGACTGTAAAATGCAGTCATTATTTATGAATTTTATAAATAAAAAATCCGGAATTCAGCACACTCATACTTTATGTAATACTTACTCTAACTGTTCTGAAGCAAACGCTGATTAAAATCAACTATCCAGATTGAAAAGCTTAAGTTTCGCCTAACGGTTGAGTATTATATTATAAGTTGACCTTATCTCGAACAGAGTCGTCCCTGAAACCGATTGAGTTTCTTTAGGGGCTGTCTGACCATCTGGAACATGACACACTAATGAGTGGAGCGAGTGGAAATTAAAAGCTCACAAATTGCAAATTGCGCAAAACTGTTGCACGGTGGGGCTGGGTGGTGCAGGGTGGGGCGGTAGCCGGTGTTTATGCCCCCAGGCTGCCAAAGTCGGGCAAAACGAGAAGGTAAGAAAATAAAACAAGTAGGCGGTTACAGTCGAGCACGCTCGACAGTAGGATACCCTGAATCCAGGTACTCTGTACTGAGAGTTGACTTTCGATAGATTGTTCCTATGGCAGCTATATGATATTTTAGACCGATTCTAACCAAATTTGTTCAGGATGTATAATACCAGCCCATATGCATATTCCATCAGATTGGTTTTAATATCTCAACAAATAAAAAACTTTTCCATACTAAAACTTCATTTTCGGTGTACCCTTCCTATGGCAGCTATATGATATAGTTATCAGATTTTAACCAAATTTGGTCAAGATATATACTACCAGCCTAAATGCATATTCTATCAGTTTGGTTTTGATATCTTAACAAATAAAAAACTTTTCCATACTAAAACTTCATTTTCGATGTACCGTTCCTATGACAGCTATATGATATAGTTATCCGATTTTAACCAAATTTGGTCAAGATGTATACTACCAGTCTAGATGCATATTCTATCAGTTTGGGTTTGATATCTCAACAAACACAAAACTTTTCCATACTAAAACTTCATTTTCGATGTACCGTTCCTATGGCAGCTATATGATATAGTGGACCGATCCAAAAATAAAAACAAACTTGATCTGCCTATGGTATTCAGGAACCTACATACCAAATTTGATGTCTCTAGCTCTTATGGTTTCTGAGATCGACGCGTTCAAACATCCGGACGGACGGACGGACGGACGGACGGACAGACAGACGGACATGGCTCAATCGACTCGGCTGTTGATCCTGATCAAGAATATATATACTTTTGGGGGTCGGCCACGCCCCCTTCTGCCTGTTACATACATCCAGCCAAACACATTATACCCTTTTTTGCCCATTTTTAATGGGCTCAGGGTATAAAAATGGTAAACCTTGAAATGTCGCACACATAAACGAAACGCAGCGAAACAGTTTTCATGCCACAAATCGGTTTGGCAGTCGGGCGGGCGCATGCAAAAAGCCAATCTTGATTACAATCAGTCGACAGTCAATGGGAGCAGCGCAGATGCAACGCCGCATGTTGCATGTTGCATGTTGCTAGGCGATAAAGATCAAATGAGGAATGAATGTCGCCGACGCAGCCTCCACTTCCAACTGCCACACTGCCAGTCTGCCACTCTGCCGCAAGTTGCAGCTGAAATGCTGCATGCTGCCGGCCTAGTTGCATGTTGCGTAGATATTTGCATTTTGCGGGCGGTCTTTTGCCAACAAGATTTGTCACTGCAATGCAATGCAACGCAACGTTGCAACCTGACTGCAATCAGTAAATATGAGTGTATGCATATGTATGTATATCTGTGCCACAAGTATTTGTAACTATGCCAAGAGCAAGTGTTATCTGAGTGAAGCTGCTTGCAACACGTTCAACTCGCTATCTTAAAATAGTAGCGATTCTTTATGACTGTGCCACAGCCACCTTTATTTATTATTAATAATCAAATGGAAACATTTACCATAATCAATGAAAACATATCCCAAACATGTTTTATCAATTTAACTTAATAATTCACAAATGAATTTAACAATATTTAAAAGCTTAAAATTTAAACAAAATAAATGAATGTTCTTCTTAAAGATTATGTGATAATATTACATTTGTTCAATATATTACTTATTGATGCCAATCAAAATAAAGACTAAAAGATGAACAATCAACAGCGAAATATCTAAAACTATTTTTTAAAGTTAAGATTTCTATTAATAATAACTTATTGGATTACTAACAAATTAATAACAACATAATAAATTAATGACATTATATGACGAGCAAGCAGTTAAATTTCCTGGTAATTGCTATAAAAATTAGCAAAATATAGACTATAAGATATAGAATGTTTAGAACTATTTTTTAAAATTAAGACTTAAATGTAATTCAAATTATATATTCATATAATAACTAACAAATTCATAACAACAAAAAATTAATAAAATAATATGACGAGCAAGCTGTTAATTATACCTGGTAATTGTTATAAAAATTAGCAAGAAACAATCTAATCTTGAAAGCATCTTTTAGCCAAGCAATTGGCAATCAAAATAAAATTAAATATTTTGGCAGAGTTTGGTTTTGGCCAAGATATAAAAAGAATTGCAGTAGACCGTGTCCGAGTGATGTAGCTACAACTAATTGACAGCTTCCAGTGGGGCGGCACTCTGTCGTCTCCGACGTATCCGACTTCTCGGCCTTCTTGGTCGTTTGGGCCATTACAAATGCTGTTAACAGAATTTCGTGATATGTCACGTGGCTGAGGTGCATAAAAAAAGGTATCTGCAGCCATAAAACCTGCCCACATTTCTGCCTGCAGTGCTAAGCCTCAACTTGTGGGCAAAGGAGCTGGCGAGGGGGGATTCAAGTGATTGGCTTTGCGAGACTGTAAATTATTTTGTTCGACTGTGCAAATTAATTTCAACTAACTGACAGAGAGCGTCGACTGACTAACTGCCAGACAGCTAGGCTGACTAACTGACGAATTGACTAACTGGCAGTCTGGCAATTTGGCAACGTGGAACCACATTCGATTACTGCCTTGCAGTATCAATTATGTATATTTTATGAGCGGTGCCCACAGTGCACTTCAGCTTCGACTTCGACTTCAACTCCGTTTTCGACTTGAAAAAAACCCGTCAGTTGCAAGTCCAAATTTGGCTAACAATTATGTCTGCCGTTCACCGTTGCTAGTGACATTTTGGCCAAGTTTTCAGCTGCCGACGCGTGCCTTGACTAACAGCAATTAGCATTTTGTTAACACGGTCTAAAGCAACGTTTTTTTATTTTGGCCAAACTGTTCACTCTCTCTCTCTCTCTCTCTCTCTCTCTCTCTCTGTATTGTCCTGAACTTTGACACGACCGTAAAAGGCATAAATCGAAGCGCGGCTCAGGTCATTGTAATTCGTCTATGTGTTGGTTAAAAAGATGCGCCACGAATGCTATTGGCCCGAAACCAGCAGAAGGTTTGGCTTTCACGCCGCCTTCCAGCGACACACCTGAACTTTGTTAACTATGGCAACACATCAACGGCTCTGCTAACTAAATCAACTGCTGCAAACAATGGACCGCTAACATACACACACACAGATACACACAAACACACTCACACACACACGTTCGAAGCCGCGCAAATTAAAGTTAATCGAATGCTTTGACCTTTTCACACAGCCACACAGAGTGCATGGGGGGCATAAGGGGGCATAAGGGGGCAAAGGGGGCAAAAGGGGGCATGGCCAGCCCTTCTTCCAATGAATGCATCGCATTCGATTTGCAATTTCAGATAAACAAAAGAACACAAACAAAACGAACCAAGAACATTGTGAGCGTTCAACTTAATTCAGTTTGCCAAAATACCCTGTAATGTTATTCAACAGAGTTACAATTTTAAATATGCAATTTTTATTTGTGTTAAATATATTTGCTGACAAAATATTTAAATTTTCCTATTAAAAATATTTAAATTGATCAGCTATTTAATTTGTATATTTTTGATATTAAAAACAAGTAAGCGGTTACAGTCGAGCACGCTCGACAGTAGGATACCCTGAGCCCAGGTACTCTTCAATAAAAGTTTATTTTCGACCAATTGTTCCTATGGCAGCTATATGATATATAACGCCGATTTGAACCAAATCTGGTCAGAATGTACAAAACTAACATTAATGCATATTCTATCTGTTTGGTTACGATATCTTAAAAAACAAAAAAGTTTTTCATACTAAATCTTCATTTTTGATGCATCGTTCCTATGGCAGCTATGTGATATAGTTATCCGATTTTAACCAAATTTGGTCAGGATGTATAATACCAGCTCCGAAACATAATCTATCAGTTTGGTTCTGATATTTCAATAAACGCAAAACATTTTCATACTAAATCTTCATTTTCGATGTATCGTTCCTATGGCAGCTATATGATATAGTGAACCGATTTTAATCAAATTTGGTGAGAATGTATAATACCAGCTCCGATACATAATCTATTAGTTTGGTTTTGATATCTCAACAAACACAAGACTTTTTCATACTAAAACTTCATTTTCGATGTATCGTTCCTATGGCAGCTATATGATATAGTGGTCCGATCCAAAAATAAAAACAAACTTGATCTGCGCCCGGTATCCAGGAACCTACATACCAAGTTTGAAGTCTCTAGCTCTTGTGGTTTCTGAGATCGACGCGTTCAAACAGACGGACAGACGGACAGACGGACAGACAGACGGACAGACAGACGGACAGACAGACGGACATGGCTCAATCGACTCGACTGTTGATCCTGATCAAGAATATATATACTTTGTGGGGTCTGCCACGCCTCCTTCTGCCTGTTACATACATCCTGCCAAACGCATTATACCCTTTTTTGCCCATTTTTAATGGGCTCAGGGTATAATAATATAATAATTATTTACTTAAGTCTCGGAAACATTTCAAACAAGACTTTTTAAAATAGAAAAATATTCCAAATTTGCTACTCTACATTCAAAACAGCAAACTGTTGTACGAATCGAGTCTGAAATTAACCTTAATTAAAATTGTCATATCTGGGTCTTTTAATCAAACAAATAGTGCATGTTTCATGCTGCTTGTCTAAGAGTATCTAAGTTAGAACACACAGCGATTAAAATCACTTTAGCCAAGTTTAACACACCTAATTGCTGGACAAACATCAGACAGCTAATTGAAATGCCGCCTGATTCTATGTTTCTATGTTTCATGTTTCCACTTATTTCGCATTTTTTATTTCAAATCTTTTTTCTAACATTTTCAAGGCCCGCCTTGACTAATTTTCCGTTTGTCGGTTTTTTCTCTATTTTTCCTCTGTGAACAATTATTTCAATTTTATTTATTTGTTTTGGGGTGTGTCCACGTTCAACTCTGGGGAAAACAAATACAAAAACTGTGACACCAAACGTGCAACGTGCAACTGCCAACGGACAACAGACAACTGCATTTGCTGAGCTTGCAAGTCGCAAATTCAAGTCGAGTCTGGCCCATAAATATGGACGGTCGTCCGTTTTTATGGCAATCAAATGCGTTGTTTAATTCGAATTGACTTTTTGAACTTGACGTAAACGTGTCGCAAATGGAGCCAGTGTGGCAAGTAGGACAAGTGGGGCAGCTGAAGCACGTGCTCAATTCTCTGGCGACATGAAAAAATATTAAAAAAAGAATTTTTTGATTGACATTTGATGTGGCTGCATATTATGCGGGTTGATTTAGCTATCTAAAATATATTTAAACTGAACCAACACAGTTTATTTGCATAGATAGAAATTTAAAAAAAGTGTATTTTAGATGGGATTAGCAAAAGTTACAGTTAACTGACAGATATTTAAATAAGGTCAACTTTATAATATGAATTAAATTATGAAGAAAAGCTTTAATTTTATTTATGATTTTAAACAGTCCCTCTCCCAGTCCCGCTCCCAGTCCCTCTCCCAGGTCCCTCTCCCAGGTCCCTCTCCCAGTCCCGCTCCCAGTCCCTCTCCCAG
Organism: Drosophila falleni; assembly: GCA_035045575.1. Classification (NCBI taxonomy): domain Eukaryota; kingdom Metazoa; phylum Arthropoda; class Insecta; order Diptera; family Drosophilidae; genus Drosophila; species Drosophila falleni. Next base: position 910,998 of record JAWNOV010000089.1, on the reverse strand, counting down.
TCCCTTTCCCAGTCCCTCTCCCAGTCCCTCTCCCAGTCCCTCTCACAGGTCCCTCTCCCAGGCCCCGCTCCCAGACCCTCTCCCAGTCCCTCTTCCAGGTCCCTCTCCCAGGCCCAACTCCGAGGCCTCGCTCCCAGTCCCTCTCCCAGGTCGCTCTCCCAGTCCCTCTCCCAGTCCCTCTCCCAGTCCCTCTCACAGGTCCCTCTCCCAGTTCCTCTCCCAGTCCCTCTCCCAGTCCCTCTCCCAGTCCCTCTCCCAGGCCCCGCTCACAGGCCCCGCTCACAGTCCCTCTCCCATACAGACAGACAGACAGACGGACAGACGGACATTGCTATATCGACTCGGCTATTGATGCTGATCAAGAATATATATACTTTATATGGTCTTTTTGTAAGTACGGGGTCTAAAAACGTATTTATTTCAGATATATTGAAAATGTTCTTAAATTCGAAGCTTATGACTATTTACTTATTGAATGCACTCGCCTGGAAATAATTTGAGTTTTCAAAGTGCTTTTTAGAAATTATTTTGCATGAATATAAAATTGGAGCGAATTGGAGAAGTTTTGTGTGTGGGAAGGGAAATTGGGGTTCTCGCAATTGATAGTTGTATAATAAACTGACGCCGAGTCGCTTTGCAAAACTATTGTAAAACATCCGAAAAACAAAAGGCCTTTACACAATAAAAGTATAGTAGAGAATCAAACAAATGCAATCGGAATCGGAGGCGGCTTGGACACAAGGCAGAAAGCGAAACAAGTTGCAGTTGCAGGGAGGAGATGCGGATCATGGGCGTGGCATTGAAGCGATTTGTGAAGTGCAACGGCTTCTGCTCCCAATGAGGGAGTAAATGGATTACGAGAGGGGATGGGGAAGGAGAAGGGGAAGGGTGCCAAACTTTGTGGCATAAACTTTTAATGAGTTCTTTTTATTTGCGATTTGCATGGCCACGCCCCCCATTTGTCACACAAATGAAATCTGCTAAAGCGAAATTGCATTAAAGTTGCCATCGTTGCCGTTGTTGTTGTTGTTGTTGTTGTGGGTGCTAGTGTTGTTGTTGCTGCTTGCAAATTATTCGCCCAACGTGGCCCACTTCAATGACATTGCCTACTTCGAGTCAAAGTTTTGGTCAAAGACCCCACCAACCACTTGCCACGCCCCTCGCTCTTAGCGCCCCTTTTTCTGGTCGGTGCTCAATGATGAGCGCAAAACAAAAATTGTGAAATAAAATAAATAAATATGCTTGGGCGCAAAAACTTTTAAATTGAAAATGCGCTTTGAATATTTCAGCGTTTTGCAAATTCGCATTTTCGCATTTTGTCGAGCACTTCCTGTCCGCCATCTTGTGCGCCATTGCACTTGCCAACTGTACTTGTGCTCATCTTCGTCCCCTTCTCTCTCTCTCTCTCTCTCGCACTCTGTGTTATTGCACATCTCTTCGGCGAAAATAATTTGAAATTTTAATTAAAAGTATTTTGGCAAAAGTTGAGGCGCTGCCAGCGGCTCTGCTTTTCTATCAGCAGACAAATACGACAAAATCAAAATCAAAAACACAAAAACGAACGAACGAACGAACAAAAAAAAAAAAAAAAATGTATAAGAGGAAAATTAAATAAAATTCCACACAAAGATAAGGAAAACTATTTCCGGCCCTTTCATTTGCCACTCGCTCTATGGCATCTCAGCTTCAATTTTAATATTGCCGCCGAAAGGCACATGCAGAAGAAGCCCAAAACTCCGGAGTCCGGACATATTGCAGCTTGCGATTGTAGCCGATGCGACAAGTGTCCTTTCTATGTGTGCGTGCGTCCTAGTTGACGCGTTTATGCGTGTGCACATATCACGATAAGCTATGGGAAGTGTGAGTTAGCTAAATATTTATTACATTTGTCATTATCTTTTATAAGTAAAATAAATAAATAAATTACAAACCTTCCTTTTTAGAAATCAATATATTTTACCACTTCTTATTACTTATATATAAATTGCATAATATTTATAGTAATAAACAATTGATCTGATTAAATTGCACTATTAATTAATAGACAAATCACACAACATTTTATATATCATCATTGATCGTGAAAAGCGTTAACGTATATATGTAAACTATCGCTGTGCGTTTCTTTGCATGATCATTTATCTGATTAAACTGCACTATTATTTAATAGACAATATATTTCATTACTGATCGTGAAAAGCGTTAACGTATATACGTAAACTATCGCTGTGCGTTTTTTTGCATGCGTATGTGCTAAAAAGTATTGCGACTACTTAGTTCATGGCACTGCCTGCTGGCTGGCTATGCGTTTTTTTTTTCCTTCTAGCTGTAATTAAACCTTAGTAGCTGCCGAAGCAAAAAGGAAGGAAGCCTTAAGGCACTCACAGATGGATATGGAAACACTCAGAAAGAGACAGCGACAGGCTTGAAGTTGGAGATGGAGATGGAGATGCTCTCAGTACAAGAAAGAAAGAAACTTTATTAATAAAAGTTTTTCCTTTGGTATTTTACCCAAGTATTATTAAAAACTTTCATATACGCAACGTTGGCAATTCCACACGCCCACACACACAACCACACACACATACACACACACACTTACACACTCGCATATGTTGACGGCTGTTCATACATTCAAGCGTTAAATTGGGAAGTCCTTCTTATGCATGTGACAATATTTGTTGCACTTGTTTTTCGTATTTTGTTTTTATTAATTTCGTTGTCATAGCATTGAGTTTTTCTTGTTTTATGACTGCAATGGAATAAAGAAAGAAAACACATAGAAAGAAAGTTTTTCCCTACACTCTTAGCCAAATTGGCTTAAATAATAACATTATGAATATCCTTTCAGTTCCTTTGGACAACTTTCCACCACGTGTACTTGAAGGCAGTTGTTTTCTACTTCTTCCTTGGTGAGTCAAATGATCCTCCGAAGTATATTCGACAAGGATAAAACCGGACAATGCAATAATCCAGATCCCGACTGTAGTTTTATTTTTTATATTTTTTATATACGCTTTCAATTTTTAATCTATTTATTTACAATATATTTACTGGGTATTTATTCGTTGATCAGTCTAAACTAGAGATCTCAGCTATTTATGACATTAAGTGTTCACTTCCATAGTCCAACAGAGCTTAAGAGCATAAACTCAAAGCAAATTAAAAGCCTTAAGCAATGTTGGCAATATATTTAGCTTTTGGCCAATTGACGCAACAGCCAAAGGAAGCAACCCCTTCAGTTGGCCAGGCTCAATCCTTTTCCCCCTTCCGGCCACTTGATGCCATCGGGCATACTCTCTTGGGGTTTTCAGCCTGTATACTATTTTCTAGTTGGAGTTGTAGTTGTCCTTGGTCGTTGTCTGTAGTTTAGCTCTCAAACTATTTGCACATTTAGTGCATGCATATTAGCATGGAAAAGAGAATGTCTAATGAGCTGCGTACCGTCCATTAACAGGCAAACGCATTTTCTCAAAGTTTAGTTCCATTAGAGTAGAAGCGCTCTCTCGCTCTCTCGCTCTCTCGCTCTCGCTCTCGCTCTCTTGGTTTTTGTGGCACTCACTTAGCTAGACAAACTAAACAACTAATTAAAGTAAAGCAACAAACATTTGCACACAAATTTCATTGGTCAGTTAGGCGGAAGCAATTGCTGTTGTATCAGTTGCAGATACAAAGATACAGATACAGATACAGCTACAGAAGATATAGATACAGATACATTTGCTGATCCTGCTGCTTGGTTGAAGCAATCAATGCAGCGACCGCATCTAGTTCCATGTAACCACCGAGCTTGACACATGAATATGCAAATATGAGGCAGTCATTCTCAATTTCCCACTCCTCTCTCGTGCTCTCTCTTCCTTTTTACCATCAAACCACCTGAAGCCCATTCACATTCCCAGTCGCATTTACTTCGATTGGTGCGTTGTTCATTAATTTGCCGGGCCAGGACACTGGCTGGGAATGCTGTGGCATTTGCTATCACAGCTGCTGACATGGACATCGATATGGCCATGGTTGACTTTGTTGCCTGTTAATTGATTGCAGCCATTTAGGCATCGACATTGTCCCCCATTTCCTTCACCTCATCCACCTCATCCTCTCCTTCCTGCTGGCTATCTGGTGCGAATCTTTGCACCCCGCTCTGAATTAATTAGTGGCAGGAACGAGGTATGCAGCTTCCCAAACAGCAGCCTGATATTTGTTAATTGAAATTGAAAACTGAGCGCAGACAACGATGCTAAGCATGCAAATCTGTTTTTAGACCCATAAATAATATAATTCACTTAGGTAGTCCAGCTTTTGATGTTATAAATGTACATTATCTTGTATGCCCATTTCAAATACTCAGCTTCAGAGAGTAAATATACTCATATATACACATCGTATATAGAATAGTTGGTGCTTATCAGCTCAGCGTTTATTACTCAAATAGCTGGACTGATAAATACGATTGTATACAAGTAAATACACAGAATTAAATATATTTTGCCGGCAATGTGGAAACCCATATTAGATTATACAAAAATATATTCTTATAAATTGGAATTTATTTCTAGATAAACTAAAGATTTAAATCAATTTTTTTATTACTCAGTGTTGGTGTTAGACTTTGCAATATAGAAAAAAAATTATTATTTTGTCTTATTAATAATTTTGTTGACAGAAATTTAAAAAGAATTCTCAATAATGAGCTGTTGATATAGGTCTTATCATGAGCTGTACGAACTTGAGGGTCTCTTCAAAGCCATGCCAGTGATTCCAAATAATGCCCTTGCCACGAGTACTCCAGTCCAATTTGCGCTTTTTAAAGTACTTGCCATTGGGATTGCTATGAATGGGAAACTGTACAATGAGGATCCATAGCAGATCAGAATAAATTGGATAGACTTACCAAAAGGCTGCACAGGCATCGTACCACCAGGCACTGTGATAATGCTTTGCACAATTGCCCTCCTGCCAGGCATCATTGTCATTATCAAATGTAGAGAATTTCTGATTTGCGTTCAAGCCCATCGAGTTGCCAGCGTTGCCATCGTAATTCCCTAAAGAACTCAGCTCGTAGAATGTCTTCTCGCTGCCAATGCTGAAATTATCGTAGTGTGCATAGCGTACATCACCCTCAAAGTCCTCCAAGTAAATAAATAGTTCGTAGAGTGACTCCGAGGTCAATCGGTGCAGCTTCTCCAAACCCAAAAAGAACTCGCCAGTTAGAGCACCAAAGCCCATCTGATAGTCTGTCCAGTTGCGAAAGAAGTTGACGCTGCCATCCATGCGACGTTGTATCACCAACCAGCCGGATCCGGCAAAACGGTTATCGCAAGGTGCGTAAAAGGATTCCATGCCCGGCAGCTTGATTTTGTAGATGCCGGTGGTGCTGCCGAATGGCAAACAGCTGCTCGGATGGAACTCCTCGAAATGATCCTCGTAAGCCTTTAGCTTGCTCCTTGCAGCCTGCAGTTCCATTAACTGCTTCTCATAGCGTCTCTGAAGCTCTAATAATTCTCGATCCTTATCCGTAAGTCCCAAGTTCATCTCTGTTGTTTGTTCCACTTCACTAGCAGTTGTGATCTTTTCAGTTTTAAGCTGATCTAACCAATCCATTGAAATGATCTGACAATATGTCAAATTGTACACCAAATTGGAGATCTGATTTTCGTTATCCTTGAGCCGAGCTGCATCTGATTTGACTTGTGCCTGGCAGGCATCCAATTCAACATCCTTTTCCGCAATGCGATTCTCACAAGAATCTGTCTTCATTTCAATTCGATTCGTTTTTTCAGCCTCTATTCTATTCTCCAATTTCAGCAATTTCTCGTTGTTTTGATTAATCAGATCTTCCAGAGCAGCAATTTGTCTATCTTCAGATTGCGTCACCTGTTGATTATCATCCATCAATGTACCTCCAGTAAAAGAGGCAAGGAGCACCAATATGGTGTACTCGAATAAAGTCGAATATCTGCACATTTTGCTTATTCAGTCGATACTGAAACTTGCGTTTCGTTTGAGTTATGTGAATTTCCCACGGATTCGAAAACTTAAAGAGAGCAAAGTTCTAAGTTGGGTTATCAGTTAAACCACACCAACATAGCAAAAATTGCCATATATAAACATACTATGCGCTATCACTATTTCATGGCTGTTTGTCATACGTGTATATACTTATTACAGTGAGAGAAATACTTTGTTCATTTTAAATTTGAAACCCAATATGTAAATTCCATTTTTTTTTAATATTAATTAAAGTTTTTAGTTTATTTTCAAAAAGTTTATTAAAGTTTAAAAGTAGATCATGACAATTATAGAATTTTTTTTCAATATTTAGAAATATTTACAGACGTGTAATATGTATATATATTTTAAATTCAAATTCATTTTTTTTCAGATTTACTTTAACAAAAATTATGTGTGTAGTTTAACTGAGTTGTTGAGCAAGCAAGATGTTACTTTTTATTATATTTTCTTAAGCTTTATGGGCACGTATCATTATTTGGACCGATTTATAAGAATAATTTATATCATGCCATTCGTCGTCATCCCAGAAGATGCCTTTACCATGGTTGTCATATTCGGAATCCCCGATTTGGTAGACACCATTCAAGTTACTGAAAAAATTAAGGTTTGCTTTTCAATTTACCGCCTGATTAAGACTCAGATTAACTTACGTAAGTCCACATTTGTCGTACCACCAGCCTCCGCTTAAGGTTACTGCACAATTCGATGAGCTCCGATCATTTTTACGATCAAATGTGCTGAACTTTTGACCCTCATTGAAACGCAATTGATCGCTGACAGTTCCCTCAAAGTTTCCTAAGGACTTAAGGGCATACGATTCCTCCTCACTTCCCACTTCAAACTTATCATATTTGGCATAACGTGTCTGTCCTTCAAAGTCCTCCAAGTGGATATAGAGCTCCTGTGGTTCGGCTTTGGTCATGTGATGTAATTTCTCCAGCCCAATGAAGAACTCGCCAGTGAGGCTACCGAATCCGTTTTTATACTCCGTCCAGTTTTGATAGAAGCTAACGCTGCCGTTTATCCGTCGCTGTATAACGGTCCATCCAATACCATTGAGGTGACCATCGCACAGGACCTTGAAGGGATCAACTCCTGGGACTTGTATAGCATGAATGCTGCTGGAGTTGCCAAATGGCTCACAGCTTGAGGCCTTGCAGCAAGTCAAGTGTGAAGTAATTATCTCTTTCAGTTCGTCGATCTTAGCACTAGATAAATTGAGCTGGGTCTTCAGTTCACTTTTTTCTCGAGTCTTTGTATGTATTTCTTTAGTACAAGTGTTAAGACTTGACTCTAAATTCCAAATCTTCTTTTCATTTTCGTCGCGCTCCGCCTCTATAGTCTTTATGCTATTTAACTGATCCTTAATTTCACTTATTTCTTTGTTTTTTGCATCTAATTCAGTTTTATAATTTTTTATCTGTTGCTCTAAATCCAAAATAGTATTTTCCCTTGAGGTAAGTTTTTGTTGGGTTTCGATAAACGATTTATTGCAACTAATAACCTGATTGTTTTCGGCGAGAAGTTTATTTGTAAAATCATCGGTTAATTCCTTTTGATCTTTTGATGTTTTTTTATAATTATCAACTTCACGTTGTAATTCAGTCATATTATTTATGAGGATTTCAATCAATGCTTTTTGTGAGTCAGTGTTGTTTTTGTAATAAGTCAGCATTTTTTTATATTTTTCAATAACGCTTTTGGAACTTTCAATCGTTGAATCATAGCTGATTTCATTTTGCCCCGAGGTTTTTTCTAAAGTCATTTGAATTACAATTAAAGATAGCACAATTCTCATATTCATTTTTTTTAAATGTCTATATTATTACTTTCACTTTCACTGGATTCACTCTTGATTCGTTGGATGTTAGCGCGAGACAAAACTCGAGGTTGAAATCGAATGAGCATTTTATTAATAAAATGTATATATTTTTACCAATTCTAGGAAAGCTCACAATCTCCACTCTCAGCTGAAATTCTATATACTTAACGTTGTATGTGTCAACAATCTATTATGTGCTTATCTGTGGCTGATACTCTGAGATTTTTAAATTTTATTAATATATGCTGGTATGAATGAACTTGAATGAGGTGTATATAAATCTTTTATGTATTCGAAATTTGATTTGCGGTGCTAATAGTATTAATTTTATTTTTCCTTAATTTATAAAGTCACAGAATATTAAGTGATTCTATTTAATTCAATTTTATAATTGATTTTGAATTTTTTTTAAACAATCTACTTGATTTTCAGGCAATTTTAATTATTTGTTTACTGCATAAGTTGACTGCTTTAACAGCGGACGGATGCTGCGTTTGCCACACCAATTAAATGGTTATATTTTATTAAAAGTCAGATACAAAAGAACGAATGGCATTGCCATGGCAAATAGACGGCGCGATTTTCGCTCATTTTGCGGTGCAACTGAGCGTATACGCAACGTGCAGCATCATCAAGAGTGTGAGCCGAAGTGTGGGCGTGGTGCGGTCTTACCTGGTTGCCATAACGCTGACGTGGCAAGCAACTCGTCCAGCCTCCAACCAAGTCGAGACACAGCGACGCCTTCACTCCACAGACCAAAGACAAAGAAGGGGATGCAGTCGATAGGTGTAGAGGGGGAAGAGAAGGGGATGCAGAGCTCTAGACAACGCTGTTATTTATTCCGGATTTGTCTACCTTTTTTATTTATGTTTGGCAGACGCCAATTTTCATGGCGGCAATGGCAATGGCAATGGACTTGGCTTTGGCTTTGGCTATCCAAAGGATGCAGCTGCTCAGCTGCCTTGTCGTCTCTCTGTCTCTCTGTCTCTTTGTCTCTCTGTCTCCTTGTCTGCTGAACGCGTTGCGCGTCCTTCAAGTGGATATACGGGTGTGGAATTGGGTTTGGGTTTGGGTTCTGACCACGTGATTCGTGTGCCAGCCAAGCGGAAAATAAAAGAAATCCAAACTCACCTTTGATTGTCTTAACTCCAATGCTCGCAATGCTGGTCAGACAATTGCTAGTCAAGTAATGAAAACGGTATTTACCCAAAAGCAAAGGGATGAGAAAATGTTGAGTTTCTGGCATACCAGCAACCAAAAGCATCCTCTTCTTTAAGCCGTAAATATTTTAGCTGTAAAAATGCTTTGGCCTTTGTTTTGTATATTTAGAATTAAAACGTTTCAAATTGTTGCCAAGCTGTTCATGTCATTTGGCTAAAACGCTTTAAGCCAACTATTTTTGATTAAAAAACTTTGTGGGCCAGCAACAACAAATTCAATAAACGGCACAGAAAATCAATATCAAATCGCCAGCTGCCTCTCAGAAATCGAAGTAATCTAAGCCACAAAACACAGCCACAGATTGCTTAGAGAGAGTGGAGAGAGTGGAGAGAGAAGAGAGAGTGGGATCCACTTGAGAGTGGAGTGAGAGAGAGAGAGAGAGAGGGGGTGGTGGTCACATAAATTCAAGATGTGGCCATAAGATTTATGACGATTGCGAACGTGGAATTTCGACAGCGGCCATAGACAAAGTGGGCTAAGGAAATGCCGCAACATTTGTGAGCCTGTGGCCTTTGAACTTCCGAATCTCTCACCGACTGGCATCGCAGATGGACGGACAGCAGAGACACAGAGACAGAATGTTAGGTGCGGTGGAGAGAGGAAACTCTGAACTCTGGACAACAATTTACAGTAGGCATATAAAATGTGCATAAAAATTGAAACTGCTGCCGCGAGGCTGAGGCTTCTGGTCTGCGGTGTATGGGGCGTATACTTTACGCATTTTAAGTTTCAATTTCACAGCCGAATTTATGGGCGTAAAAATGGCGGCATGACCATTTTATGGCCACTTCCGCTGACCGAGAGAACTCTAAGTGATTTCTGACATAAAAAACATTAGAGCCAGACGTCAGCAAATATTTCATATTTACCAGAGATTTTACCCTCTCTCCAGCAGACCCACAAATGTATTTGCCTTTGGTCCTGTCAGTGCTAATGATAGAGTTGCATGACAACTCATCTTGAAATCAAATTTATTTTTTTTTTGGTAACTAAAGTGAACTTTTATTCACTTACTGACTGCATAATGGAATTCGTCAAATATTTTTCCATACCATTTGTTATAGCTACTCCCTTTTCCTGTGTCTCCTGTTCCTTGTTCAAGTGTTCCCCCGCTAAGATATGAAGCAATCAATTGTCAACGTCGTTGAGACTGTTCCATAATCCGGCTTATTATGCAAAGTGAATGCTTGGCCCTTTTGGCGACTGTCTGTCCCCTTCGTCTGTCCGACGGATAATCTTGGTGATATTTCATTGTCGTCGCTCAGGCTTGTAAATGCGTTAACAGCCACGCCTTCCACGCCTTTCTCCCAACACCAACACCAACACCATCGTCTTGTCTCGCGCCAATTGCGAAATATTTCCGTTTCCGGTTGCTGTTGCCGCTTATGCACTTCCTCGCTCATTTGTCGACCAGTTTGTTGCGCCGGGCTATTTGCTCAGATTCCGTTTACGATGTTCTCGCCATATTCTTTATATAGCCTCCATCCGTTTGCAGCACATGCGAGTACGTATGTAAAGATGTATGGAAATTTCGTATTATTATTGTTATTATGCTGATGTCCGATTGTCTCGCGCGTAATTTTCCAATTTCCATAAACGGTTTCAATTTCAGCATTCTCTTTTTTATGTCCTTCTCTCTCACTCTCTCTTACTTTCATATCATTCGTTGATATGTTCTTTTTGATGGCCAAAAGGGTTTTTCAATCTGGCTGAAGGTTTCCCCTACGGTTCATTATCATATTAAATGGTTCCTTCCAAATTGATGAAGTATCAAATTATACGAGCCGGCACAAATGCGGCTATAACTATGCAACATTATAGACACGTTTCATTCTATTTGTATTTGTATTACGATTGCCAAACAAACTCCTTGTATTTGTATTTATGGAAGGTGTACTTATAACTTCTCTATTTCAATTTGCATAACTCATTGCGTTGTCAGTTACTTCTGGAGAAATAAAGATAATGATTCAGTGTTATATATTTGTTAGAAATAAATTTATTAAATAAGCGTATAAATAAAACTAAATATCTAAGTATCTATCTTTCTATTTCCGAACCTTTTTCATAGGTTGAAAACTATTAATTTTATTTAATATCTAACAATGTAAAATATATAATCACCAATTGGAAAGAAATTTATAAAATAAGCGTATAAATAGAACTAAATATCTAAGTATCTATCGTTCTTTTTTTGAACCTTTTTCATAGGTTGAAAACTAAAAATTTTATTTAATATCTTACAATGTAAAATATATAATCACCAATATTTATTTACTGAATGTATTTAAATTTATCTTCAGCTGTGGCTGTAATCAGTTCTCCTTTTTTTAAATAGTTTCTTTAGCTCAAAATATTTTTTCAACCCATTTGCATATTATTTCGTTCCTCTTTTCGACGAATTTTCCGCACTTTTCACCCATTTTTCGCATGTCTGCAAAGTGTTCTCCCTCCTTCATTTGGTAAACAGCGAAAACTCGTCTTAAACCGAAATCTGATGACACAGCCGGGACATGATCACCTGCTGCCCGTGCGTTGCATATTTAGCAGCTCTCTCTTTCTCTCTCTCTCTTGCTCTCTCTTTCACCATACGGGCTAAGGGGTAACAGCTGAATGACTTCATTTTGGCCACTCAGCCATGCAAATTCGCAACTGATTTTGTGCCCAAATCACATTGTTATGTGTAGATGAAGGAGAAGAAGAAGACGAAAGCGACGTATGGAAAATGCAAAAACGATTTAAAAACTCTAAAATTAAGCTATCATCAGCTTTTACAGCTGACTCTCAACTTCGTGTCTCTCTCTCTCTCTCTTTTACTCTGCAAGTCTCTGTCAAGGTGGAGGGACATTCGACTACAATATGTGTATAAAAAAGTCAAAAAGAAATAAGTGCAATGCAATGTCATTAAAGTAGACAAGCAGACAACGAGACAGAGAGCGTGACGAAGACTTGGAGCTGTGAGGTGAGAGGTGAGAACGGAGCTGACGATGAGTATGGCCAACATAAAATCACAACACACACCCAACACACACACATACACACACAGCTGTACATAGTTAAAGAGACATTCGCATGGCTAACACATACACCCAAGCCAGATTCCTGTCTGTGGTCGCTTATCGGACATTGTGTGTCTGACTCCGTCTCCGTCTCCGAGTCCTTCTCCGGTTCTGGCTTTGGCTCCGGGTCTGTTGCTGTCTCTGTGTGCGTTACGTAAAGCTGTAATCTGTGCTTATAAAACGGCAAATGGCAAAACTGCAGAGGGTTTTTAATTGTCTGTGCCGGATGGCAGCCTTAAATGCCCTACGACACTACAAGGGCCCTAAAATACACTGCAAAAAAATTAATATAAACCCTTTTTAAAGAAATTAAATATTAAAATATTCTTAACTCCATTAAATTTATATTGAAGATTTAATTAGACACTCACTAATATATTATTTTTGTAACCTTACCTACTACATGATTTTCGTCAGTGTACACACGTCCGATATGGAACGGCTTTGTTGAGTCTGCCCGGACAAAACGGTATGGGTTTTTTAATTAAAATCCCTTCATAATATTATGTTAATGTTTGCTTACCACCTGACAAAACTACGGAGCAACCCTCTCAGTTTAGATTTCTGGCTGCCAAGTTTTAGCTGAAATCAGCGCCTGGCAAACTAATTCAGACCCTGGCTGAGATTGAAGTGCCAGCTAGAAAGTTATAAAAAGTAATTGTTGCCACTCGTTGATTTTTACATTTTTACATCTTTTGTACATTTTTGGTCGTTTCTCTTGGCTTCACGACCAAAAATGCAAATTGAGTGCGCTATCAGCAACTGTCATGGCAACCCATCTAAATACTCCCCCTCCACGCCCAACAACAACGACGACAACAACGACAACAACTGTCATACACAGTTTTCCGTTCACCTGTTTTGGAATTGTCTCCCTTCGTCTTTTTTTTTTTTTTGTTTTTTTGTTATCATGAGTTCCCCTTGATGTCGGTAGATTTAGCGCACGTAGCATTTTAATAATGCCGCCAATTGTCATATTTGCCCAACGAAAATGGTCAAACATGCAGGATCTCTCATATGGTTGCAACCTCTTTTATTCTTGTCGTTGTTGTTGCTGCTGTTGTTGTTGTTGCTGTTGTGGCACTCTTTCAGCATTTGCAGCAATTAGTTTCCGTAAATTTCCAACGAGCTGGCAATAAAAAGAAATGTGAGTCGGAACAGTTTCTATAAAAAAAACGTATGGAAACAATGCTGATGTATATTCAGCTAAAATAGAGAGAGAGAGAGAGAGAGAGAGAGAGAGAGAGAGAGATCATAAGAATAATAGTGAAACAGCAAGCTAAACTCAGCAAGAGAGAGATAGATAGTTTTACTGAATTTCAGTTCTTGAATATGTTTACACGTCTGACAGATATTATGAATTAAGTAGTGTATGATTTATATTTTATTTGTATTATTAATATTGTATTACATTACACTAGACAACAGCCAGATTGTAATTTTGACCAAACCTGAATTCCGATACTACAGATAGGAAAAAAACACTTAAAAATTTCTATATTTTATGAAAATTTTTAAAATTAAATATATAATATTTTTGACAATTTTAATCATTTTTTAAGCAAGTATATATTTCTAAACTGAAGAACTATGATTGATTGTTGATATCTATAATTATTATTAATTTGATAATTTTCACAATATCTCGCACCGTATAAACCGTTTTTTGAAGTCTCCTTTCAGTCAGTTTTTGATTTTTCCATGCATTTCTCTCGCCTTTTTTATGTAAATCTCATTTCTCTGACTGTCGTATCAATTGTCAATTTTAATTGCTGGCAGTTGTCATAACCCGATTGTTCAATCTACAGCTGGGAGAATCAAAAGAGAGTTTTTAATGGCGCTCATAACGCATTTTGTTGCATTTCTATATGGTTATGCACTATAGAAGATGAAATTGTAAACCCAGACCATGTTTTGAATTCCGCTTAGGCTGTTTAATATGCTACAAATGGGGCAACATATTGAATCATCTGAGACGATGCCGCACGTTCCAACTGGAGTCCATGTGTCATGCTGATAAGTTGAAGTCACGTCCAGATGATTTGAAAGAAATCATACATAAAAAAAAACGTTTCAACTGGCCACATTTAATTGCGGCCGATAAGGTGTGCAGTTCCACAGAATCCCCCCAAACCCCCAACCCCCAACCCCTGCAGCTGTTGGTAATCCCCTTAAGCAGCAGTCGCAATTAGTCAAACGAATTTGTAGCGCCCAGCTGAGAAATTAATCAGAAGTCGCATTTAAAATGCAAAATGCGTGCGCTAAATTACAACGAATTCTAAAGCACAAAAGCCTAGACATTTTTTAACGTGTAAGCAGTATGATCCCCTCCCCCTCACTCCCCTTTCCCTATTTACTACCACAATGAAGTTGGCTGTCGGCAAAAAGACTTTTGTGCTGGCCGTGGGCAAGAAGCTCCAAGAAACAGGCGAGATGATGACTCGTTTTGGCTTTGTGCTCGTTGACGCGTCCACATTTGAATACTAATTGCATTTGGCCAAGTTGAAGAGCCAGAGAGCTGGAAGTTTGTTGCCAGTTGGCTTTTGGCTTGCGGTAAATATGATAAACAACAAAGCGCGTCATTTTGACATTTGTCTGTTTAATGCGCCCACATTGACGTTGCCACCACGTTGCCAATTGCGACTCCCACGACTGACAGCCTGCCCCCAATCCCTGCCCCCTGCCCCCAATCCCTGCAACTGCTTGCTCCTCGCATTGGCAAATAGATATGCGACTCAGATAATGATCGGTTCAAACTGGCAGGCCCAGAGTTCTGCATAGTTTCAGCTTCAACTCCAGCTCCAACTCCAGCTCCAATAGCAACTTCAACTCCCGACTCTGGCGGTTGTCGCGCTTTGAACTTAAATGGGTTTTGTTGTTGTTGTTGCTGTTGTTATTGTTGTTGACATGCAGTCACTGGCAAATTTGCCATATGTTGGCAAAATGGCAAACTGCTTTTGCCTTTTCGACTTTGGCCAAGTGTCAGGTTTTTTAACATTGCCTTGCCAGGACTTGGCAGCGACTTCCACGCGACTCTGACACACAAACAATGCAACTCGATCGTTGCATGCCTCTAAATAAATGAAAATTAAAAGACAATTTAATGAAAATTAGCCAAAAAATTAATGTTGCAAGCAAGGCAGCAAGTTTTTCAATTCTTTGTGGATTTTATTAAATACTAAAAGATACAACCTGTAAATAAACTTTCTTTAGTTAATAAATAATATTATCACTTTTTATATATTTGAAAGACAATCTAAAATATAATAATGTTGTAACTAGATAATAAAGAAAAACAAAAAAATTTAATTAAATTTATATGTAGGTATGCGTACAAATTATTTATATCTTTTATGGAATCTAAAGCAATTTAATGTATTCTTATATTATTTCTCCAATGTTTCCAGTTCAAGCTAAAATATAATTATTTAGAAACTAGACAATAAAATATTTAAAAGTATAAAATATTAATATGTTATATCTATCTTCAAAAATAATCAAACTCAAGATAGTGAAAGGTATTATTATTTTTCTACAGAAATATAAATATGTTTTCAAGATAGTTAAATATAAAAAAGTTATATGTAAGTAAGTATGCTGCTTTAGAAACAGTCAAAATAAAATCGGAATATGGTTGTTGATTGTTGTTTAAGAGTTGAAGCAGCCACAGGTCCAGGCTATGTTCATAATAAGTAATGGCCAAGGCACAACATGAACGAGGCACTTGTAATTAATTATACAGCAGGAACAGCGGGAAGTGGAACGACACGTCGAGGGGCAACTAAAATGTCTGGTAATTATCACTAAGACGCGCCGCAGCTGATTAAAAATGCGACGCCACGCTGTCACTGGAAGTGGAACTGGAGCTGGAGCTGGAACTGAGAATGGGAATGGGAATATCAACTGGAAATGAGAATTGGGATGGGATGGGACGATGTGCATTGAAGTTGCAACTCTCGGCTCCAAGTGCAACTCGCAATTCTGACAGTTTTCGAACGGCTGACATGACAAGCTGCCAGTGCTGATGACGCTAAAAACTTGCACCCAGTTGAAATTGGCGGGGCCAAGTGGCGGTCAATGGCTAGAGGGTGCCCCCAACTGATTGACTGCCCAGGCCGACAAAACCGTCTTCAGACTGAATCTCTATCTGAGCCTCAGACTCCGCTTGAGTGGCGATTCACAATCGCAGGATGAAAGCCGCACCATGTACCCAAGTGCCGACGGCGACGGCGACAGCGACGACGACAGCGACGACGACGACGACGACGACGACGACGACGACGACGACGACGACGACGACGTCGACTCCTGACTGCTGACAACTGACTGACTGCAGAGGGGAAGAGTGAGACAGAGAGAGGCTGAATATGGTTGCAACGCACTGTGCCGCACTCTGTTGCATATAAATGAGGCGTGCCAAAAGTTGACAATGATATTAACCTTGAGTGGACTTTTCAGCAGGTTTTTGTATCTCTGTGAAGGTCACTTGGCAGGCGGCAAACATTGAGACAGCCTCTCTCCCTTTCTCTCTCTCTCTCTCTCTCTCTCTCTCTCTCGCATATGAACTGACATGGACATGATTACTGTGCTCATCAACTGGACTTTTATTGATGCATTATATGGTTAATCAGCATGTTTTCGTTATCGATAAAAATGGATTAAATCTTATTATAAATGAACTCCAAATCGCTTTTATTAATTCTTTTGATGCTGTAATTTTATCTTTATGGAATAATTAAAGTAGACACTTTATTAGCTCCTACTTTATTTTTAAATATGGTAAGTATTGCAATAATTGCTAATTTATTTATTTTTCACAAATCAAAAGTAAACGATGTTTTATTTATTTTTTTTTGTTTATTGCAATTGTTGTTCACCTCTCTATATTAATCGAATTGATTTTATTACCAGTCAATGTTTTTAGACCCCGTACTTAAAATAAGTACAGGGCCTGGGAGAGGGATTGGGAGCGGAGCCTGGGAGAGGGACTGGGAGCGGGGCCTGGGAGAGAGACTGGGAGCGGGGCCTGGGAGAGTGACTAGGAGCGGGCCTGGGAGAGGGACTGGGAGCGGGGCCTAAGAGAGGGACTGGGAGCGGGGCCTAAGAGAGGGACTGGGAGCGGGGCCTAAGAGAGGGACTGGGAGCAGGGCCTAAGAGAGGGACTGGGAGCGGGCCGTAAGAGAGGGACTGGGAGTGAGTCCTAAGAAAGGGACTGGCAGCGGGGCCTAAGAGAGGGATTGGGTGCGGGGCCTAAGAGAGGGACTGGGAGCGGGGCCTAAGAGAGGGACTGGGAGCGGGGCCTAAGAGAGGGACTGGGAGCAGGGCCTAAGAGAGGGACTGGGAGCGGGGCGTAAGAGAGGGACTGGGAGTGAGTCCTAAGAAAGGGACTGGCAGCGGGGCCTAAGAGAGGGACTGGGAGCGGGGCCTAAGAGAGGGACTGGGAGTGAGTCCTAAGAAAGGGACTGGCAGCGAGGCCTAAGAGAGGGACTGGGAGCGGGGCGTAAGAGAGGGACTGGGAGTGAGTCCTAAGAAAGGGACTGGCAGCGGGGCCTAAGAGAGGGACTGGGAGCGGGGCCTAAGAGAGGGACTGGGAGCGGGGCCTAAGAGAGGGATTGGGAGCGGGGCCTAAGAGAGGGATTGGGAGCGTGGCGTAAGAGAGGGACTGGGAGTGAGTCCTAAGAAAGGGACTGGCAGCGGGGCCTAAGAGAGGGATTGGGTGCGGGGCCTAAGAGAGGGATTGGGAGCGGGGCCTAAGAGAGGGAATGAGAGCGGGGCCTAAGAGAGAGATTGGGAGCGGGGCCTAAGAGAGGGATTGGGAGCGGGGCCTAAGAGAGGGATTGGGAGCGGGGCCTGCTGAGTCAATTGTGGATCACCTTTCCATAATAACACTAGGCAACAAAATCGCACTTTTTGCGAGTTACAGAAACCAAACCCACTTTTTTGGATAGATTTGGGGCCAAAACCGACGAAAAACATTTTTTTTTTTTTTTATGGTGAGATTTTTTTTTTAGAATTTTTCAAAATTTGGCTTTTTTTTAAATACTTTTTTTCAGAGGTGCGCCCACATTTGTCATCATTACACGAAAATGCCAAAACCGATTTATCGAACCTTTACTTTATCTAAAAGCTAATGAATATATCTATATTTCATTTATACACAGTCTTAGATTTTAACCAGTAGTTTAAGAGATATCAATTTTTGAATTAAGAAAATGATGATTTTTTCTTAGCTTTTTTCTTAGCTTTTTTCACTAAAAAATTCGAGGAAAATTCGAAAAAATTTTTTTACATTTTATTAACTATTTTATTTGCGTAGCTGTTGTTATTACGCGTTGTTTAAGATATAATTCATTAAAATCTATGGTGAGACGGCGATATGATATTTTGTTGAATCGAGGCATGTTTTTGTCGACTTTTTTGACTTCGTTGTGGTGTGGCATGACCTTTAGTATGAAAACTTTTTTGTTTTATGAGATATCGGAACCAAACTTATAGAATATGCATTTAAGTAAGCCTTATATATCCTTACCAAAGTTGGCTCAAATCGGTCTACTATATCATATAGCTTCCATAGGAACGATCGGTCGAAAATCAAGTTTTAGTATGAAAAACTTTTTGTTTTTTTGAGATACCTCAATCAAACTCATGAATTGGGTATTTTTAATTGTTTTCAACATCCTTACCAAATTTCGTTGAAATCGGAGCACTATATCATATAGCTGCCATAGGAACGATCGATACGAACAGTCGATTAGCAAGCTTTAGTATGAAAAACTTTTTTATTTTTTAAGTTATCTGTACCAAACTTACAAATCAAGAATCTCGTATTGTCTTATACAACCTGTCCAAGTTTGGTTGGAATCGGACCACTATAACATATAGCTGCCATGGGACCGATCAGTCGAAAATCAACCTTTGCGAAAAACTTGTTTCACTGCTTATATGCTAAAAACTCCGTCGTCTTTCCATAGATTTTAATGGCAAACATACTTAACGATGGCTAATTAATATAGCTAAATATATAGTTACAAATTATGTAGTTCAAATGACCCTCTATTCTGTCAGTTTAGTTGAAATATCTCAAAATACAAATAAGTTTTCATACTAAAACTTGATTTTTGACCGATTGTTCCTATGGCAGCTATATGATATAGTAGACCGATTTGAACCAACTTTGGTCACAATGTGTAAAACAATAACAAATTCAAATTCTGTGAGTTTGGTTGGGATATCTCAAAAAACACAAAAAATTTTCATACTAAAGGTCATGCCACACCACAACGAAGTCAAAAAAGTCGACAAAAACATGCCTCGATTCAACAAAATATCATATCGCCGTCTCACCATAGATTTTAATGAATTATATCTTAAACAACGCGTAATAACAACAGCTACGCAAATAAAATAGTTAATAAAATGTAAAAAAATTGTTTCGAATTTTCCTCAAATTTTTTAGTGAAAAAAGCTAAGAAAAAAGCTAAGAAAAAATCATCATTTTCTTAATTCAAAAATTGATATCTCTTTAACTACTGGTTTAAATCTAAGACTGTGTATAAATGAAATATAGATATATTCATTAGCTTTTAGATAAAGTAAAACTTTGATAAATCGGTTTTGGCATTCTTGAGTAATGATTACAAATGTGGGCGCACCTCTAAAAAAAAGGAATAAAAAAAAGCCAGATTTTTGAAAAATTCTAAAAAAAAAATCTCTCCATAAAAAAAAAAAAAATGTTTTTCGTCGGTTTTGGCCCCAAATCTATCCAAAAAAGTGGTTTTGGTTCTTGTAACTTTTGGGCTGTTGCCTAGTGTAATTGATATTATGAGTTCCTATTAATTCTGGGTAATTAATAAGTCTCAAATTGTGATCAGACCAAGTTTATTATAACACAATTACATTTGCACGAGAGTTGTTTAAACCAGTTGTTTTTGTTTGATTGCTTGAATTGATAAATGCAACTAGTGCAAATAAATGAATTATATGCTTGTTCTCTTGTGAATTGATTTAGTCTTTCTTTCGCCCAAAAGTCTCGCCATCCTCCAGCGTCTCGGGCAGCGGCATTCCCCTCGTCTCTGGCAGAGCGATAGTGGCAACAACAGCCACTATTGAGACGCCCCCGAATATCAGGGGCGTTATCCAGGGCTGAATATTGGCCAGATCACAGATGAGGGGCGCCAAGAGACCGCCAATGCGACCCAGCATGGAGCAAAGTCCCATTCCGTTGGATCGAACGACAGTGGGAAATATTTCGCCACCCCAAAGATATGCATTCGGGAAGGTAATGGATGCTCCAAAGAGACCAATGGTGGCTAAAACGACCTGAACGGTCTCATGCGATCTTATAAAGAAGACCAGCAACAAGAGCGCAACACCACTTAGTCCATTTGTGATCATCATTGTAATCTTGCGACCCAAATACTTGGTCATCACAACGCACAGCAGAGTTCCAGGAATTCCCAAAGCCGCAGCAATCAAATTGTTAAGGAAAATGTCACCTCCCAGCTTGGAAATGTATTGAGCGGTGCCGTAGTAGACCATGCAAACCACAACCCAATCCGTGCCCATGCAGATGGTCTTCAATCGCAGATATGGTGTTCGAAATAGATCGACAATGGTGCCCTTCTTCGCTGGAGCCTTTGCAGCTAGTACCTTATAGGCGGCTTCAATCTCCGGCTTAATAGTGTCCGTTGGAGCCCTATTGTGTTTCGCTATCTTCTCCAGAATCTTGACAGACTCATCCACCTTGCCGGTGGTGTAGAGCCATCTGGGTGACTCGGGCACTAGGCATATATAAATAATAAAGACGACTGAGAATATCGTAATGCTGAACTGAAACCACCGCCAGGTGCGTATGTAGTACGCAAAGACAGCCAATGAGGCATGTCCAATATTAAAGGGTATTTGATATAAAATAGCCACTATTTCTCGCTTCTTTGGTCCAATGATCTCCATGATGAGCACAAAACTAAGTGAATAACGATCAGAAGGTGTTAATTAATACAAATTTGCATTGGGAATTACCTGGTGCACATAGTACCTCCAGTGGCAAAGGCCGTCAGAAATCGGAATACCACATAGAACCAATAATAGGGTGATAAACAGACGATCAAGCCACAAATGAGCTGCATAAAACAACAGCCCAAGAACGCAGGTCGACGGCCAAATCTTTAAAGTTAAAAGATCGAAATCAGTACTTACATATACTTCATTACATTGTAAGTATAGGCGTCTTACCGATCTGAGAGCATGCCAAAGAACATGCTGCCAAACATGATGCCCATCATGACAAAGGATTGCGAGAGACTGGACATAAAGGCACGACCGCAGACCAGATCCCACTCGGTCACAATAGTCGTCTTGAAGGTACTTGTATCGAATTCCCTGTCCTTGCATTCTTTGCTGCACGGATCTGTCACATTTGCGGTATTACATTTTAGGGGCGTTGGTGCCGCCAGAAAGATGTGGGCCAATGTATGCCATCCAGTGCCAAACTTGCTGAGGAATATAATTCCGCAGAAGAAGAATTGATATCTTCGAAAGTCACCAATCTGTGAGATGATTGGATCTGCCGTCTTTTCCACCGGATTCTTTGGTCGATCACCCATCCTGTCGCGAATTTATTGTTGTCTCTTTTCTAAAAACAAGTGCTAAAAAACATATATAAAAAAACTTTAAAATTTAGATAAAATAAAATAAATGCTGTACAGCATAATTTTGTCAGTTTGTTTGAATACAAGTGAACTGAATTCCTTGACTAATTTTTCAAGTGTAGAGTTGATTTTTCACAAATAGCATATTTGATTCAAAGTTTAAAAATTAAGTTTGTAAATAAAAGGTAAATGAAGATCGGTCTTAAAATAAAAAAATAATAAAATTAAAGCGAATATATTAAAGAGCAGCTGACATTTAAAAAAAATAAACCTGTTTTCTACGTATGTTTATTTAAATACTAAAAAATGCAAAATACGTAACAACAAATCGAAAGTATTTTAATAAAAGAAAGTAGTGTAAAAAAACTAAATTTATCATTCGAACATAATATGAAATAAAAATGAAATAAGATATTAAGAAGAGGAAGAGTGTGAAATAAAATATAGTCACTTATCGAACTAAAATATTCTAAAATATATATATATATAAAATATTAAAAGCTCTATGAAAGATCTTTATTTGGTAGGTAGTATTCAAGAGAACTCGATAAAAACAATTTAAACTATTATAAAGTGATATTGTTACTGAGGCTTATGAAAGTGGGTCACATTGTAATCATGAATTGTATATAAATGAAAAAAGTAATCGAAAAATAAATATGCACAGTTCCGACCTATTGTAGCCCCTACTCACCCAGCGAGCCGCAACAGACTGGCGTGAAAATATGGTCGAGACATAGATCGCGATATCATATATTGAAAGAGCGAACCGGTTTCTCGTTATGCTCCAGACTCGGTCTAAGCTACAACCAGGTAACAGATACAGTTAGCGTGACAACTTGGCCAGGCATTAGCACCTGAAAGCTGGCACTTTAAGGTCCGTCCGCAATTCGGCTAAAATGACATTTAGCCAGAATCTGTAACAATTGCCACAACAGATCGCTGCAAAAAGGCCAACAACAACACGACGGCTGCAACAATCGTTACTTTTACCTGGTCTACGTAAATGAAGTTGGCCAAATCATTAATTGAAGGTGCGCCAACCAAAGAGCCAGTCAGCCAAGTATTTGCCACAGATAGCAGCAACAGCTAGATGAACCTATTGTCTGTAAGCAGATAAAAACTTAGAGACTCTGACTGACTCTCAGGTTTGACTCAAAGTTTGACTCTGCCTTAAGATGGCTTAATTACGACAATCGAGTGAAAGTTGGCCAGAGATTTGTTGCTGGCGACAAGCAACAATCAACAGGCAACTAGCAGCAACTGGCAACTGGCAACAGGCAACCTTGCAACATGTTCCCACGGCTGTGGCAACCTGTCCAATGTACATACAACTCTGGCGGGTGTCGAGCTGCTTGCGCAAGCAGAAAATGTCACAACAATTGAAAATAAATTATATGCAAATTGGCTAGCCAATCAACCAAGCACATACACTCAACACTCAACAAACACACACACACACATACACATGATAAATCTGCCAATAAATAGCCGCATAAATGTCTCACATTGTCACCCACTAAGATGCCCAATTTGAGCAGACAAAAACTTCAGATGGTTGCCTTTGATAGCGCTCACCTATTTATGAGCTGTCAACATGACTATGAGTGTAGATTAATCCAACAAAATATTTCTCTCTACTAGATATTCGTTCTGCTCCAAAATTAGATACAGCAAAAACACTGTGAATTCATTGCAAACGAAATAAAATATAACATTAAAATGTTTTTACAACTTTATAAAAAATATTTTATAATTATTACAATGTATCGATTTTTAAAATATATATAGAGTGCATTTATATAAGAAAACTGCATTCGATTTAAATGTTGATTTTATGTTGATAATACAAGATTATCATCAGACTGAAAACTTCCATAGATGTTATAATATAATTATTAAAAGTGTTGTACAAGTCATAAAGATATCTCAGATTGTCACAATATTTTTATCACACGATAGTATAACAGCTAAGAGTTTTATTGCAATTAATTCAATTTACTATTTTTTTTTTCAAGATAACAGCTTCTTCAAATTTAAAGCTCTTTGATAAATTAAAACTCACTTTTTACCACTTACTTTATCTATTATTTTATTTGAATTTTCTTTTCGTGGACAAATATTTCATGTTCGTCTTTCGGAGTCAACTTTTTTGTTGCACACTTGTAACACAATGAAATGAGATGCATGAGTTCGAGACTTTCAGTAAATACTTTGGCCTGTGTCGAAGTCTGAAACTCAGACTGGACTGATAAGAATTTCAAGTACTTAGACGACGGGCAGTCAACAGCATCTTATGTCTGATAAGCCTTAGTATTATTGTTTTATTATTCTTAATTCATGCTCTTTAGAGAGATACAGATAGAGAGAATAAGAGGATATGTACAACCATCTTATCTAATGTTACGTGCAAGATAATCTGTGCAGTAGAAAACTGTTATTATGGCAGCTTCTGTTATATGATTAAATTACTAACAAGCGATGGAGTCTGTTAATATCTGTCTGTTAATAAGTGATCAGAAACTCACGAATTTTCTATTAACATTTGTTTAACATATCAATTGATTTGATTTGAAAAAATATATACTTAAATATTTGCTAGAGATAAAAATAGTTTTAGACCCCGTACTGGGACTGGGAGCGAGGACTGGGAGAGGGACTGGGAGAGGGAGTGGGAGAGGAACTGGGAGAGGGACTGGGAGAGGGACTGGGAGAGGGAGAGGGACTGGGAGAGGGACAGGGAGAGGAACTGGGAGAGGGACTGGGAGAGGGACTGGGAGAGGGACTGGTAGAGGAACTGGGAGAGGGACTGGGAGAGGGACTGGGAGAGGAACTGGGAGAGGGAGAGGGAGTGGGAGAGGGACTGGGAGAGGGAGAGGGAGTGGGAGAGGGACTGGGAGAGGGACTGGGAGAGGGACTGGGAGAGGGACTGGGAGAGGGACTGGGAGCGGGACTGGGAGAGGGACTGGGGGCGGGATTAGAAGAGGGAGTGGAAGAGGGAGTGGAAGAGGGATCTGGGAGAGGGATCTGGGAGAGGGACTTGGAGAGGGGCCCATTAAGAGACTAAAATGTTATAAAAATATTAAACACCCAAGAATTAAATTTAAAGCGTTGTTATATTAAAAAAAAAAAAAGTATCAGATCTTACAGATTTTCTTAAAAATCTAATTATGTTAATGTGAGTCTTAAGAATATTATGAATACTTTACAAATAATCAAAACCACATTTTCTTTCGAATATTAATTTTCTCTTGCCACTATTAATATTTTCGAGATTTAAGGGATTAATTTTGCTAATAAGTAAATTTATATATAATTATTGATTTAGAGTCAAGGCAAGCCCTTCTCATAATTAATAGAAATTCGGGCAAAAGCCAAACCGCAGGTTGAAGAGCTAATCAAAATTACTTCTTACTAGCTGTGGGTCCCTCAAGGGTTGTGTGAACCAATTCCAAGAGAATTTGCCGAAAACTGATCCTAAATTTAACCACAAGACTTAAGCAATTAAAAGGCATAAAGAACATTTACATTTGGGGGCTATAAGCCGCTTTTAGATGTCAGTACGGCAACTGTTTATGCCAAAATATTTTGCCAAATATTTGGTTTGCCGGACAGTCGGTTAGTCGGACAGTTGGACAGTCGGAATTCGGTAGTTGTTTGGGGTATTTATGGCCTAGCAACGCTCCAATTAGCACACAAAAGGATTACTGGCGAAATACCAAAAATTTGGAAGCGACTGAAAATCCTTGGCCATGTTGCGGTTACTGGGCCATAATTGCAACACATAGCGTCAGCAAGAGACTTAAATCAACTTGGTGACGAGAGAGGGGCATGCAACAGGAGTCTAGACTGAAGTGAAGTGCAACAAGCATTTAATTTCAACTCACATGAAACACAATCAAAATATTTTATAGTTCGACCATAAAGAAATTCATAAAGCGAATGGCAACTGCGTTGCGTTTTGTTGGCGGCGTCGTTTTACCAATTCATACGAAAATTGCTAACTCAGCGCTCATATATATCATTTTTATGCCCAGCCACGCCCCTTTCAACTCGTAGTAAATTGACAAATGCAGCAACGCGGCAATGTCTGAAATGTCTTTGCCACTATTTAAGGTCTTTTATGAGTTGCCAGCACTGTGGGTTGCAAGTTGGAAGCTCAGCCCGCAGCCATAATACATGGGATGTAGATGGGAAGTAAGGGACGAAAAACTGTTGAAGAGAGTCGAGAGAGAAGAGGCAAGAGACAAAAGACATGGGATGGGAGTGCAAATGAAAAAGCGCAGCAGAAACTATGAACAACGCTCAGCGAAATAAAACTGCTTGTAATATGTAGTAAAAACCCAAGTAAACGCGTATACGAAACATTATAACGACTTTGAGAAGCTCTTTCTTTCTTATTAAAAAAACAAGAGAATTTAAGAAAGCTTAAAATAAAAAAATATATATTTTTAGCTGTTAATTCTCTTATATTTCCATGAATACAGATGCATGTCTATTATTTACTTTAAACATTTTTTAAACATTATTATAATGATATATCCTATGTTTCTATTTATTTTAAATACAGCTATACTTTTAAAACTCATTTATTACAAAAAAGAACAAATACTGTGTTGAAATAATTTTGCATTTGCTGAGAGTAATGTTGTATTTGATATACCCACTTGGTTTTCTAGGGTATTAAGTGGAAAAAGGCAGCTAAAAACAAAGCGCCGCATCAACGCTTTGCTGCCTTGGCTTGGGTATGGACTTGGGCATGGGCTTTGGCTCTATTCCTCTCTAAATCCTCTTTGATTAAGTGCTCAGTCTTTACTGTGGAGATTTTTTAATCGTTACCTCGTACCATGTACCACGTTCCACGTTCCACGTACCACAGGACGATGCTGCTGCCGCTGCAGTTAGTGCATGTACATGTGACCATGCCCCATAGATTAATCGCTAATCTGTCCCTAGAGGGCGTACGGACATTTTTAAAAACTGCTCACAAAGACGCTGCCTCATCCCCAGACTCAGACTCAGAGACAAACTGAGATCCATTTAGATGGTTCTGGTTCTGTTTCTCTTTTGGGTTCTCCTAAAGTTCTGGTGCTCTTTTGTTTTTTATGGGGGCTGGTCTGTAACTATTTAAGTTCGCATTCGCACCTCTTTTTGTTCATTTTCTTGTCGTTTGTTGTTGCCTTCCCTTTTTTGGTTTTATAAATAAATTAATAAATTTAAAGCCTGCATTAATTATTATGCATGCTCAGTCTCTGCTCAGCTCCCTCGCGATCGCTTTAGATTAATGTTTTAATTTTTGCTAGTCAGTCGTCTAGTTTATTCCCCCTTTCCCCAAGACTTCCACTGTCAGTCCTTTCATTAATTTATGCGCCATTTTTGAGTAATTTGTTTGGCCAGGGGCGAAAAACTGCATTAAATTGGAATGCAACAAGACTGTAGTTCCCAACGTGTCCTTCCTTCCATTTGTTTCCACTTTCCTTGTCGCACAGCTAAAATCGTTTATTTTAAAATATAATAAAATACAGCAATATGTTTTAGTTTTCGTGAGGCCTTTCAATTTGCCCTACACTAAACGCAAACGAGCGCTTCCTAATGTGTGTCACATTAATCAGAGAGTTGTGTGTCTGTGATTGTGAAATGAGGCGAAATTTAAAATGCTTGCGTTGGTTTTGAAATTGTTTATCAACCACAGTTGAATATTTAAATAAACAATCAAATTTTAAGGAAATTGGAATACAATAAATATCGCAATCTGAAAATTATAAGTATTTAAATAAATATAATTTTACACTTTCAAAGAAGGAAAGCACACTCAGCGTAACAGGAAATTTATATAATAATACATATAAATTTTTGGAATATCTGAAATAATGAACGAAATTATAAAAACGTTGCATTTTTGATTTAAAACTTACCCTTTGAGCAGGTCATTGAATCAAACTACTACTCAAGTTTTATAATAGAATAATTATATTACGATATTATAAATAGTCGATAATAATATATTATTAAATTGTTTCGGTATTATGTAATCAACAGGAAAATGACTTCCACCGAGTTGGTTGCCACAACGCCAGCTGCCAGTGATATTGCCCCTTGGTAAGTTGCTCACTTAAGTCATTTGTTTGCCCCTCATTTCCAGGTGAGTGCCATAATCAACGTCATTGTCATTATCGTCATCATTATCATCATCATCATCCTCATGGGTGTTGTGAGAAGGGATATGTCGCTACATTCGTTATCTAATTTAACTAACCAGGCTTAATCAGTCTTCGCTCTTTTTTTTCTGTATTTAGTTTAATTCTCTTTTCTGAGCCGCTGTTGATGGGCCCATAATTGCTTGTTCGGCAATTTGAAATGACTGACTAACCGACCAAGTGACTGACTGACTAACTGATTGACTGACGCACCATTTGGCGCATTTCCTGGGTCGCTTTTCATGCATTCAGTTTATTAAGCAGTCGAGAGTATTTTACGCCTTGTTGAAAGCCTACAACTGAAGGCTTTAATCAATTTGTAGTAGTTAGTTGAGTTAAGTTGTGAGTGATGGAGGGGAGAAGAGGTGCTGAAGAGGGTGGTTCATTGGAGGGACCTGATTTATGTGTGGCGGGCATGCAAATCGAGGCGCTTAATTTCCGTTGCCGACAGTCACCGACCGCAAGTCTGTCAGTCAAACCAGCTGTCATAACATCAGGTTGCAATCCCTCCTGAGAAGAGGAAGAGAAAGAGGGGGAATTGAGCTGGAAGGGGTTGTTTGTGGGGTTGCGTGTCCCTTGAAGCAAAAGGTAAATAAACTGCGATATGGCTGGAAGCTTTATGCATAATTAGCTGCAACTACAACACAAACTTGCCCCGTTACAAAATTTGCAAAAAAACAACTTTTAATTTATGCCGGGAAGTCTCGACCGGAGTTCTCGGAGTTTATATGTGTGTGTGTGTGTCCCTTTACCTGGCTCGAAGCTAACGGTAGCATCAGCTAGTTTACCGTATAGTTTGCCTAACGTAAGTAAACATATTTTAATTTGAGGTTATGTTTACATGCCTCTGTCTCTTTCTCTTTCTCTCTCCCTCTCCCCCAACCCATTCTCTCTTACGCACTGAGTGTGTGTGTTTAGTACGCTTCAAGTCACACAACATCAGCAACAACAATAAATGCAACAGCAACAACAACAAACAACAACAACAGCAACGTTCGCCTGAATGCATCATTTCCTAGCTACAAATTACACTATGCTACAGACAATAATTTAATATTTTGCATAGTTAACTATTGTGCCAAATTAAATTGTGTGAAATGTTTAACAGTTGCTAAAACAATTTAAGGGAAGGTGAAATTGATACCCTGCAACCATTTCCATACCCCAGATCTAGTTCGAATTCTAATCTTAATTTATTCTTTACAGTTCTTGATTTATATTTAATTTAATTTTTATTTTTAATCTTTAATTTAATTTTTATACTTGGATTCTTTTTGTTTCTTACCGACTGCTTTTAGTCGTGCATAAATAAATAAATAAATTTCCATTTCTATAGATGTTTTTAGACAACTAATGACAATTTATTAGAAGAAGATTTTATGTTTACTCGCTAATTGTCTTGAAATCATTTATCAGAAGTTAACTTAACGATAAGTATACCAAAAATGTAGTTTTTTTTAATAGCTTTTATGTTTAGCAGTTTGTTGAAAAATAAATAGTCTCATATATATTATTTTAAAATTAAAACAAATTTGTTCTCTCAATTTATATCCTTTAAAGCTTAAACTCATGTTGCCCTGTGTAATAGAATGTGCTCAGTTGGTTTGAGTTTGGTTCAGTTTCATTCCATTCCATTCCTTTCCATTCCGTTCCGTTCGGTTGAGCCCATCCACATAGCTATGTATATTATCGGCTGTGCGATATCAGACACAAACATAAATGCAAACAATAATATTTGCTTGAATTTGGAAACGCCCTGGATATTGAGGCAACATGAGAAAATATGAGTAGGTTTGAGGTTGAAGTATGAACTGAAAGGGTGGAGTGGGAGTGAGTGAGTCAAAAGAAATGAGGGGCAACATGTGTTTTACATGAGCATGTCGATGGCGATTGTCCGATTGCCGATTGTCGTGTGCCGATTGTTGATGAAGGCTGTGGCAAGTTGAAGCGAGTTGTGGCAGGAGACAGGAGGCAACTGGCGACATGTTTGCTGTTCAATCAGTCGTTCAGTTTATGGTATCCCCATTGCAGCCTACTGTGTGTGGAACTTTACAGCCTTGTTTACCTGCCAGTTGTTGCTCTTCCTGCTGTTGTTGTTGTTGTTTCTGCTGCAGCTTCGTGTGAGACCGCATTGCGTATACGCCGCGTGCCCATTTTGCACCTGACATTTTTGTGTCGATGGTGCTGCTGTTGCCTCTGCTGCTGCCACTACAGCATTTTATGCAAATGAAGCCAAATATTGTTATAGGAGCAACATTCTGCTGCCACGTTTTTGTTACCGTTACCGTTTCGAGGCCGTGTTTACCCGAGTGGCCACACAACTGTAAAGTCAGTCGCTTGTCGTTTGTCGCTTGTCGTTTGGTTCTGTTGCATTATTTGTTTTATGCTTTATGCTTTCTATATATTGGCATGTAACACACACGGACTCAAACATATACTTTGTGTGCTTAAAAAACAAATCTACATATTTGAACCCTTGTGTTAATACATTTATTTGTAGAAAAC
This sequence comes from Drosophila falleni, assembly GCA_035045575.1. NCBI lineage: Eukaryota > Metazoa > Arthropoda > Insecta > Diptera > Drosophilidae > Drosophila > Drosophila falleni. Next base: position 880,529 of record JAWNOV010000089.1, on the reverse strand, counting down.
GTATTCCAATTGGTCACATGGAAATTGCTTCTGAGTTGAGGCCTTCAATTAATAACTGAATATACTTTATATAAGTTTTAAATAAAGTAATTCAAGTTTTTCATCTTTAATAGATCTGATCAAGTAAACTTTTCATTTTAACTGCTATTATTTAAATAAAATTTCATTATTGAAACTTTAATGTATTTATGAATTTATAAATAATGATAAAAAAGTACTATATCTGCACCTATATTTATTTTAATTTCAAATTTATCTTTTTAACAAATATGACTGTGACAATTATTCGTAATATTGTGCATTTATTAATATAAAGAAATAATATACAAAAATAATTTTTTTTTTTAACAACTGTGCTTAAAAGAACAAAATGTTAAGGACCAATGTTTATTTTACCCACACACTTCTGTATTCTTCTGCATTGCAAATAGTGAGAATTACATAGAAAGGCGCCGAGAAGAGTTGTGCAACACGAAGCCAATAAAGATTTAATCTTTCACCCGTGCAGGACTTTTTAATTAATGTATTTGGAAGTGCACTTTAGGCCACTTACCAGTCTCGGCCACGCGTCCATTTAGCCAACATATTTTCCATAAGCCTATGCTGAACTTTTCTCCGACTGCCAGTTTATTTCCCCCGCCTACTTTCTTCTCGTGGGGGTTGTGGGGGATGAGGGATGTGGGGAGGGATGTTTGGGATGTTGTGCTCTTAAAATGCGCATCATAAATGCATTCATTTGTGACACTTGATGTAATTTGTTAGTGCGGTAATTACATAAAAGTGCAACGGCCAAACAATCACACACTTAAAAGCTTTTCTCACCCCCCGCACCCCTTCAGCTGCATCCCCTATGAATCCTGTAACATATGGGCTGGTGGGCGTGGCCGCAGAAGAAGGCGGTTTCAGTGCAGGCGCGTGTACGAAATCGCATTAAAATTAATGTAATTTACAACAATGAACATTAACTTAAATTAGCGATGAAATGCAACGCACAGCGACAGATGCGGAGTCTGTGTGGGTTATAGGGGGTGCGTACTGTAGATTGTAGGTGGTGTTGGGGGTTGTAGGGGAGACAACAGCTAGGTATGGCATTCGGCAATGCGTATGCACACAGTTATGTAGATCGCGGCAAAGAGTCCTGGCGTCCAGTTGTCCTGTCGTGGCATGTGGCATGTGTGGCATGCAGTCACGTGCAGCCTGTTGTCCAGTGCGTGGCATGCCCCGCTCCTGCTGCAGTCGTTGCTTCCACAGCCGTTGTCTGGTCAAAAGCTTTTGTTTTCAAACGGGCGTCAAGGAAACAAATCATTTGCACACAGCAACTCCTCTGCCTGCCCCTTTCCAACCGCTTTTCCAACGCATTGCTCCAACAAATTAACGGCCATAAAGCGTTTTTGCCAGAGAGCGAGAGAGAGAGAGGGAGAGAGAGAGAGAGAGAGGGAGAGAGAGGGGGATACCGAGTTCGGTTGGGGTGGCAAATTTACGAGCGGGGAACGCGTCGCAAGTTGTCTGCATCGCCCCAAAAATTATAGCGCACATAAATTGTTAAACGCGAAATCCTTTGATTTTAATTACGTCGAGAATTTTTATTGCCCCCGCCTTGCGAAAGCGGATGCGGATGCGGATGCGAAGGACTTTAGCGCAGCTTTCGCCGTTTCCGGGATGCGTTTGCTTCAATGTTCCTTTGTTTTTTTTATTTTTTTGTCTTTTCTTTTGCGTTTGTTTTCTTTTTTCTCTTTGGATTTTTTTTTTGGTAGCAGCTAGACAGGCAAATTAATTTTAATTGTGGTTTGGCTGACGTAATTAATTGCAATTGAAGATAGGTGCAAAAGAGACAGACAGATAGGGAGAGAAAGAGGCAGAGATAATGAGAAATGAATATGTTCCTTTGTTGGCCTATCAAAACAAATCAAATGAAACGCATATTTCTGCTTCAATTAATCAAATTAATTGAAATTTAATGAACCTAATTGTAAAGACCTCAGCGAACAACGCTGGGTTCCAGGTAACAAAAACAAGCAACCACTACAACAACATCAACAACAACAATAGCGGCAACGATAACACCAAAAATATGCAAAGCGGAAACAACGCCAACTCACAAAATGGCCGCAAATCAAAGGCGGCACTCGGCATTTCCGCTTTTAGCTGAAAAGTTAATAAAGTCGAGAAATACAAAATGGCCACGATTCCCACAGGACCCACGCCAAGGACCTCAACGGAATTCATCGCCCCTAGATGCCTTGGCATTTATTTGTCATCCCCCCGCCCCTTTTTACCCACTCCCCTCCCCCACTCTCAACATTCTTCCTTTCAAGTGCTGAAGCATTTTTTCAATTTCTTGTGATTTTTAGTATAGCCAACAAATGACAGACTCAACATTTTAACAACGTATTATGGCTAAGCAGGATAATAACACTTGGGTTTCCTTTACGTATGTGTATCCATAGTATGTCTGTGTGTGTGTCTGTGTGTGTGAGAGAGCGAGTGCAAACAAAGCTAAAATAAAGATACTTCCGGGCCGTGACCAGTGACAAGCACTTTAGTTGTGGCCAGCGAACAATGCCAGCGACGTCAAATCCTGCGCGATTTGTGCTGTAAATTTAGCTGTTTTCTAGCCAGAAAATTGCTGACTTTGCGTTGATTAAGCGCAGCTTTAAAACAATAGATATTAATACTGATAAAGGGTATTGATGAATAAATACATCTTTAATTTAAGTTATCCGATTTTCGTTAGACTCAAAATAGTTTAACAAAAAAAAAAAAAAATGATTCGGTGTTTGCGTATACAAGAAATATGTAGAAAGCTTAAGAGCATATTAAAAGTAATTTTTCAATCTCGACAACTTAAAGCTAAAGTACGAATATATTTTTAAATATAGTTTCATTTATTAGAAGATAAATAATTAATTAATTGAAGTTAAACTACGAATATATTTTAAAATATTATAAATATTTTTTTATATTATAATATAAGCAATTTAATAATTTTTCATTCTCTAAATTGTTTTGTTATTAATTTTAAAACGACTTGTGATTTTAGGCTAAATAACAATAACTTAATTAAAATATTTTTGAAATGAGTTAATGAATTTATATTTAAGAATCAGATAATATCTAGTAGTTTTTCTAAGGAATAAACCCAAGTTAGGAGAAAAACTAACAGAAGTTCTAAGACAATTACAATTTCTTATTTTAACTTTAGCTTTACGTTTTTTTTTTTTATTCGACATAAGTTTAGCTACTTTTGGCCAATTTTAAAGTCAGCTTTGACCTGACCGATTTTTGAAAATATAGCACGCCAGGACATTCGCTAAATCTTAGTTGATGTCCGTTTGTTTGTGTTTTTTATGAGCTGCCACGACAAGGACGAGCAGGCGCATATGATGGCAGGGGAAGGGAGAGGGAGAAAGAGAGATGGGAAGTTTGGAAGTTGGAGGTGCTCGAGGGATAGGGACATTCTGATGCTGGTCAACACTACACAAATTGTTGCTCTGACCGTATCCGTGTCCTTTGTGTGCTGTTGTTGTTGTTGTTTTTGTTGTGCGTTAAATTCTTGTGTGTTTGTTGATGTTGCTGTTGTTGTTGTTGTTGCTGTTGCCTGCTGACTCGTTCATTGTGTTTGCGCCATAAATCGCTTCCGTTTATGTTTTAGAGCCACACAATGGGCCAAAGTGCGAGCTGTAGCAAAAGAAAGAAGAAGAAAAAGAAGAAGAAGGCACAGCAGCAGTCAACAAAATGGTCGCCACGACGTCGACGTCGACGTCGACTGTGACGTCAGCGTCGCTGCTGATCACAAGCGTAAACAATAAAGTTTAAAACAACTAAGCCAGATACAAAATGTTCTTGTATGGGGGACACCAGCGATGGAATTTCATTTCGCATTGTCTGTGTGTCTGTGTGTGTGTTTGTTTGTTGTGTGTGTGTTGGTGTGTGTGTTGGCTTGTCTACTTTATAGCAACGGCTCGCTTCACGCTCTTGACCATGTGACCAGCAAGCCGTGTCAGTCATTTTGAGCGCCGTTACGCTTTTGTGCCCCCCGAAAGAAATGGCTGCCCTGAGAGAAATAGAAAGCGGGTAGGAGTGGAGAGTGGAGTGGAGAGAGGAGGGAGGGAAGTTGAGAAGAAAGGCAGAAGAAAGAAATCTCATCTTTGAGTTTGCACTTAGCCCCTAGCAGTGCGTTGTCCTGGCCATGTCCTGGCCATTCTTGTACTGAAATAAAATAAGTTAGTCCCCGGCAGAGGCAGAGGCAGCCAACATCCTGTCCCAGGACACAACGCACAGCTCATGTTGACTTTTCCTATTTTAAGTCCGTTTATTTCTTTTACACTTTGCCCTTCTCCTTTTCTCACCCCCACCCCCTGACAGACTCCTACACTTCCGGTTGTGTCCATAGTTCGCATTCAGTTGCAGTCGTTGTTGTAAAATGAAAAGTTTTCCACTCGCCTGCCAAGTGGCAAGCACAATTCCTTCTCTCTCTCCTTCTTTTTTCCATATTCCCGCAATAATAACAACAGCTACAACAAAAGCAACAACAACATGACAAACAGCCAGAAAATGCAGTTGCTTAGCTAAAGTTTTAATGATCCAAGACGCTGGATTTTAGAAACCAAATCCCATTGAAAGAAATGCAAGAGAATTTAAAGAAGGGTTGAAACAAACAGAAACAAAACTGACTTAGTTAGTTTCTAGAGAAAGATTTATAGTTCTAAACTTTAATTTCACATTCTCTTTGAACTATTTGAATATCAATGAACTTATGATATGATTTATTTGATCAATCTCATTTTTTTTGTAATTTTTTACTATCATTTTTTATGGACATACTTGTTATGCCCGTATTTTAAGAATATAAATTCTTTCAGACTCTTTGCCTGTATCTAAATACAAGTTTATTAATATTTAATTTTTTAAACATGTTATCTTTCAAATCATTTTCTTTTTTTCGACGCCTTTTTTAGATGATGGGTGAAAAATTGAAATTTTTTGCTCCAAATTAAGAACTCTGTAAACATAAATATATTTTATTTTTTCTTCTTTGTACAACTACAACAACATTTCGCTGTCATTTAGCATGAGAGAGATGGAGAGATAGAATGACAGAGGGAGATGGAGAGAGATAGAGAGAGAGAGAGATTGAGTGAGAGAGTCAGAGAGTGAGTGAGTGAGTGAGTGAGTGAGTGAGTGAGTGAGTGAGTGAGTGAGTGAGTGAGTGAGTGAGTGAGTGAGTGAGTGAGTGAGTGAGTGAGTGAGGGAGTGAGAGAAAGACAGAGAGGCAGAGAGGGAGAGAGAGAAAAAAGAGAGAGATAGCAAGGGAGAGTGAGAGAGAGAGAGAGAGAGAGAGAGAGAGATAGAGGGAAGTAAAAAGAAGAATTAAGAAAATAAATTAAAGAGAGCCTAAGATTATTTTTGTATTTTACTTGTATCTTGATCTGAATATGTTATACCCTTTTTTATCATATATTTTATTTTACTGTACAGCTATGTACTATGTACAACTACACAACTTGGCTCCTTTTCATATCTCTGTTATTCTTTAATTAATGTTTGGTTTGAGCTTAACTTTAATACAAACTCAATCCACACCTTTGTAAGTCGCTATTCCGATTCCCTTGCCGTGTTCATTATATTATTCCCCCTTCACCTGAATCAGTCCTTCGCCCCGTGTCACCCCCTTCCCCCCATTTCTCAGCCATTTCGCATGCCTTTTGACACACACCTGTGCGCATTCTCAGGCCGACCCCTTGGCTTAATGTTGTAACAGACAACCACAGAACAACAATGGGTCGTGGGGCAAAAACACCTTTACATACACGTCAGCACACACACACACACACACACACAGCCAAATACACACACAGCCATTCGACTCACATGAACAACTTCCACACCATTTACAGTTCATTGAATTTTCCTGATAAATACGCATAATTTGTATACATTTATATGGAATATGTATACAACATACACCTCGACCCAAGCATGAACCCCTCTCCACCCCACCCCAACCCTTATACTCCTCTCAGTGTTATAGCCAAAGTTGGGTGCGTGATTTGCCGCATTCTGCTTCAATGAGTTGGCAAGAGAGCTGACAGGACGACAGTCTTTAGGTCCGTCTGACTGTCTGTCTGACTGACACTGAGACAACTGCGAAAGAGTCTTCCTCGTAGGCGCCTGGGAGCCGACATCGGGTTGCCCATAATTACTTTTAAATAAGCAAAATGTCTGCCTCATGATAAGCTACCAGAGTTGCTGCCTGCCGCCTGTCTCATGGTTGCCACCATCAGCTTCAGCATCAGGCATCAGCATCAGAAAACATCAAAAAGTTTTGTACATTAAATCAAGCATCCTTCGCATTTGTTGCTATTAACAGGCAGCTGCCTTTTCTGTTGCCTTTTCTGCCTGTTCTGCCTTTTCTTCCATTTTCAGCTGCCTGCTCTGCTGATTTTCCGTTAATTTCCGCAACGCGGCAATCGTTGACTTTTCAACGCGGCCAACACCGACGCCCGAGCAGGGACCAGAGACCCAGAACGGGACTGAAAACTGGAATGGGTCTGAGTTCGACGTCAAACACGCTGGAGAGCCATTAGCGGGCGCATGGGGGATGTTATTGGGTTTTTAGTACTTTCACACACCACAACCATGCCCCCTTTGTATCCCCACCGCCCACACACATGCTAATACACACATTTGGAGCGATTCTTCCCAATTGTTCCCATGTCGAAGTCGTTGATTTTTCGCATTTCAGCCTTTTTCACGCTTCCTTCTCTTTTCACGCTACAACATTTTCACTTCTGCTTTGTTTCCGCCCGTATCCGGTGAATGTGGCGGCGTCTCTTTTAAATGCGCGTGAATGAGTAATTTTTGTTTACACTTTTCTAAATAAAGATTTATGTCGCAGGTTGGGTGACGGTAACGGGGTTCATGCAACAGCAAAGCGACACGTGCCACCTGCCCGATAATAAACCGTGTGCAGTTTATTTACGCAAATTGATTAGTTCGATTATGTCTCGAATGTTGCCTTCTAATGCGACAGCTTAAGTCCGACAAGGTTAGGGCTAAACACCATTAAAATGTGAGTATGAATGGTTGACTGAATGTTCAGCGAGTGAGTGTTGAACGGGTACTCACTTTAGACATGTTTGACAAAAGTTGACAAAAGTCAAGTGGAGACATAAAATAAAGATGTCAAAAGTAAAAAGACTTAATAAGAAACATTTATAGTATTTATTAAAAAAATAAAAATAATAAGAAATAATGCTTTAAATATAAACTAGTCGGCCGGTGCTACAATCGAGCATACTCGACAGTCGGAGACCCCGCTCCCAGTCCCTCTCCCAAGGTCCCTCTCCCAGTCGCCGCTCCCAGGCCCTCTCTTAGGCCCCGCTCCCAGTCCCTCTCTTAGACCCCGCTCTCACGTCCCTCTCGCAGGCCCCGCCACCAGTCCCTCTCCCAGGCCCCGTTTCGGGATGATGATTGATGATTCACTTCTGTAGAACTTTAATGTGAGGCTATGATAAAATTAAATTTAATATAGTATATAATAAAAGTTCATTTCACAATGAGTGGAATAGTACGTCAGAACGCTTTTTATTGATATTATATTAATGTCATATTAATATTATACGATATTTACATATATGGAGTAAGCAAAATTATCTAATAAGTTTTTAAATAATGAATAGAATCTAATTATTAAAATTTATATTTAAATTTCATCTTATCATGTCCATGAAAACTCTCTACAAATATGTAAGGTCGTTTACTGAAATAGGCTTATAAAAACAGGTAAATGTTTATACTATAAATGTCATTATATGCATTGAGAAATCCGAAATAACAAAGGTCAATATTTGTGAGTTTCGGATATCGGCCAATCAGTCGTTTAGTGGACAATCGTCGCCCATTTTGGAATCCAATGCGGCCAATTAGTTTCAGCTGTTCAAAGTTCAATGATTTGATTCATTTGGTGCCTTAACAGCCTTGACCCTTGACCCTTCACCAGGCATTTCTGTCGCCAGGTGGCGTTCACATCAATATTTAATGAACTTTATCAGCTCACAAACGAAACAAAACAAAACTTTCGGAACGAAAAGGCGCGTGTCAGTTATTAGTTAATAACTATTTGGTCTTTGTTTATTTATAATGTCATAATTGCCGGGACGTGGCCAATGTGCTTGCCACCTGCTGCAAATCGACCCAAAAATAGAAACAGATTCCCTCAGTTCACCCTGTCAACTTGGCTCTAACGTTGTCCATTGGGCATTGTAATTTAATGGCTGTCGCACAATTATTTTCCAATTCACAGCCCAAATAAGGACCCAAAGCAAGAGCAAGAGGAAGAGAGAGAGAGTGAGAGAGAGCGGGGTATTTGGCCAGGCGTGTTGTCAAGTTAATTTGGACTGCGCACACACACACACACACGCACATTCAGACACACACAGCAGGTGTTGAAGTTTGGCTAATTAATAGGCACACAGATTTTTTAACTGAATGCGACGAGGCGAGGCAGCTGAAGCAGCTGTGTGGCAGGAAACGGGCAACAGTGAACGGGTAACAGGGAGCGGGTAACGGGTAACAGGCAACGGGTCACGTCGACAAATGCGGGCAGCAGCTGCTGCTGCGTCGCTTCTCCTCGTCCTGCGTTTTTTTGCGTGTCTGGCAACGTTTTGTACTTCAACTTCAAACTCAACTCCAGCTTCGGCTTCGATTTTGGCTTTGGCTTCAACTCCAACTCTGCGTTGCGAAGTTATTACTAATTTTAAATTTATGTGCATTTAATTGAAATGCGGCAGGGAGGCAGCAGGCAAAGACTGAGTCTGAGGCATGCCACCGCTGTGGTGCTCTGACCCACTTGCCTCGGACGGTGGCTGCAGGTCCCCAATCGAACATGGCAAACAAGTTGCAAACAAGTCACCAAAATCGCATGCAACATAAATTTTCGCACATTTTCGGGGCTGGCCAAGTCAATGCCAATGCCACGAACCTGGCCACAAAACGTTGCACGAACCAAAAAAAAAATATATATAAATGAGGGAAAAAAATTAAACGAACGCGCATTTTATTTTTTGTTGTTGCATCCGCAAATTTATTACGTTAATTAAAATAAATCTTAATTAATATGAGGCAAGCAGCAGCAGAGGGAAGACGAAGATGCTGCTGCTGCTGCTGCTGCTGCACACGACAATGATGGTTGCCACAAAGCGCCGTTTCTTGTGCCACATTTGCAGCTGCCAGTGGAGAGCAGTTGTTGCACTATCCCTTTTGATGCCACTCAATGGACACAGCCAGCTTTCTGTCTAGTAATGCAGGGTGCATCAATTATGAATACGATGTGGCGACTGCTCCAACTCTCTCTCTCTCTCTTCATTCCCCCTCTCTCTCTTTCTATTGGAACTATGAAAAAGGGTATACGCCCACTCGTTGTGTTTCTCACGGTGCATGCTTAAAACTGAATTTAATATGCTCTTTGCACTATTTCACTCTGCTCCCCAGTTAAGGAATAGGGTGACCATAAGTGGGCTTACAGTGGGTTTAAATAAATATTTTTAATTGCAAAATTTCAAATAATTTTAAGCTAAAACTATTGTCAAATGAATGTGAATTAATTAATTAATAATTAAGTTGACACATAGGTGCTTTAAATAAGTATATTGTTGTTAAATATCAAATAAATTTTAAACTAAAATAATTGTTTAAAGAATATTAATTTTTATACAAATAAAAAATTAGGATGACCGTCCATTATTAATAAATAATATAAGTTACATTAAATTATATTAAAATGTATTATTAAATACATTAATTAAACTAAAAGTATTGTCAAGACAAAGTAGATTAATTAGAAATTGATAAAATTGGGGTGATTATATGTGAATTTTCTGTGGGTCTAATAAAATCGAATGTTAATAAATATGAATTATTTATTTATTTTACTTTAAACTAAATAACTTGTGAAGAGAAATTGGATTGTATACCTAAAATAAAAAAGATTTGTAGGTATTAGGATGACTGTGGGCTGTAATAATTATTATAAAAATAGAAGTTTAAAATAAAACAATTGTCTAGCCATTCTTATATTTATTTCCTGGTCTGATATTTTATTTTTAATAGTTCTATTTGTTTTGTTTACTTTGCCTTTTTATGTCACTGTTATTGGACCACTCTCAGCCTAAGCTGCACTTGTCCCACTGCTGCCACTCATTACATTATTTTCGTGTGTTTATTGTTTCTTTGCGTTGCGGCAGTTGCCGCCATCCACTGGCCATTCCACTGGCCATGCCACTCGCCACTCGCCACGCAACGGCAGCAGGCTAACTGGCGCCCTATTGTTTCTGCAGCCTGACCCTGCAACCCCTCTCTCTGTCGCTCTCTGTCTCTCTGTCTCCTTCCCTCCTTGTCTACTTGCCCCATGCTGCTGCCATGTCCAGTGCCTGCTGCAGTTTATTATGCAGCAACGCACCCCCAATGCGGATCGGGTTGCCTCTTGCATCTTGCCTCTTGCCTCTTGGCTGCTTGCAACTTGGCAAACAGACAGCGTCTGACAATGAGTTTTTAGTTTGTGCAACGGCCGCGTTCATTTCGCTGCTTATCTGACGCTGACGCTGACGCCGATGCCGACGCTGACGCCGACGCTGCCAATGTTTGCTGTCATTGCAAATTTTCGAGTTTGACAGCTAACAAGCACAGCCAGGGACAGAGACAGAGACAGGGACATAGACAGAGAGAGAGAGACAGAGTCGGAGTCCAGAGAGCTGCAGACTTTGCTGCCTCATGCCTGCTCCCTGCTTGACGCACAGCGTCTTTACTTAAGTGGCGCTACGCAACAGCAACAACAACAACAACAATCTATCTGCCTCTTGCCCCGCTCTCGTGGTTATTAGCTGGTCACTGTCTAAGCTGCACTGAGTGGTTGCCATACGTGGGACTCGCAGTGGTTCCTATGTGGTGGTCTTAATGATGTCAATCAAATTGGTACAATGGAACTTTTGTTCAACAATAGATTGCGATGGGGGAGGGGGAGGGAAAGGGGGAGGTGGCATTAGAACTGATTAGCAGTGTACTTGCCTCAGTTTGTGTTGAGGTTGCTGTACAAGTCTTAAGCTTCAACGTCCTGTTCACATTGCTGTAAAATACACGTAATTAATGTGGACTTTGTTCTTTTGGCAGTTGAGTATCGAAGAATATGGCCAAAATCGCAGCAGCTGGCATTTTTTAATAGGACCCAACGTATTGGCAACAGTATATTTGAAAATTTATTGGGAATAAAAGACTGTTGGATTAAACATATGAAAATTCGCATATAAATAAATGTAAGAGTTTCCTTTTTTGTTAATAAAAAAATATATTAATATACTTTACTCTTGTAACATCGGTTGCAAATATTTATAAGCATAATAGGTATTTTATTTTTAATAAACATTTATTATAAACTTTTTTATATTGTATTTTTTCTTTATCTTTACTAATATTAAACATATGGTTATTTTAATTAATTAATTTTAGATTTCAGTTACAGTTTACAATTTTAATCTTAAGACTATATACTAATTTATTTTAAAAAAAATAATATATATTTATTAAACTTATAGTTAATTTAATCAATTAATTTTAGATCTCGTACTTCTTCCTCAGTTTCTCTTTGTTTTTCTTACCCTCTCTACTCCTGCTACTATAAATACTACTATTTATATTACTCCTCCCAGTCCCTCTCCCAGGTCCCGCTCCCAGGTCCCTCTCGCAGTCCCGCTCCCAGTCCCTCCCTCAGGTCCCTCTCTCAGGTCCCTCTCTCAGGTCCCTCTCCCAGGTCCCTCTCCCAGTCCCTCTCCCAGGCCCCGCTTCCAGTCCCTCTCCCAGGCTTACGAAGACTTTTATACTAAGACTTAATTTTCGCCCGATCGGTCCTATGACAGCTATATGTTATAGTGCTCAGATTTAAACCAACTTTGGTAAGGATGTATAAGACTAACCTTAAAGCATATTCTATAAGTTTAGTTACTATATCTCATAAGTACGGGGTCTAAAAGCATCAATTGGTTTTCAATAAATTACCATATAATCAAAATAATTAGTTTTTAAACATTCGTATAAGTTATATAATCGTTTAAATTTCCAAAGAACTGACTTTTCTATACCAATTCTATTTCAAAGTTGAGCTGGCACTTTTGGCCTTTGCAGTTGACTCTTGGCCCACTTGGTGGCGCTCTCCGTTCGATTTATTTCAAAGTGTAGATACTTCGATATGGGTTACCCTTCGCCAAAAGTGACACAGCAGTTCTAGGAATATTTTTAGTCCAGAATAGGGAATAATCATGTTAGGAATCGGACAGCAAAGGGGAAAGAGCCAACCCATTTCTTGTAGTGTCGTCGACGCTGCTTCTAATACATATGTTTATGCCAATTTTGTTATTACATAAGTGAGTCAGCTGAAAGAGCAGAAAAGTTGAGTCAGTTGAGTGAGGACTGTAACATAGCAAGTCTACCCAACATAGAGTGGAACAAGTTGCCCGTCGATAAGTCAACTACCTCTGAAAATGAACGAGTCATCATTACTTTGATTCGATTTGCAGTTGATTCTTTTGATGCGACTCAAATTTATGCACTTATTTGCTACTGTCCATAATTTCAGTCAGAGGTTCTATAAATGGAAATGTGCACAAATCCCTGGAGCGCTCTTTAACTGGTCCTTGACTTGCTGACCCAGTTGGCCAACAACTGTAAGTCATGGCCTTTGTTTTGGCCTGGCCTGAACTGGCCTAGGATTGTCTCTTCCCATTCGCGTATCTCTCTTATTCTACTCATACTCATAGTTTTGCGCCACAAATAGTATTTATCCGCAACATATTTGTATTTATTTGCCATGCTTTTCCACTTGAATTCTTTGGTGCTGCTATTTATTGCTCTCAAGTCAGCATAAAGATGTTTTCAGAGAGTTACTCCAAAGGTCAACATTGCAGCTCGCGCCAGTCATCGTCGTCGTCGTCATCGAAAGCCAAAGGATACACTTGAAGAAAATTGTTAATCTATGGAAAAGGAAGGAGAATAGGGAAGAAATAATTTCTTGAAATACCTCTTAAGCATTTCTATAAAAATAAATTCAATATATTAACTTTTAAATAAATATAACCCTTGTATTTGTATAATTTTTAATGTATATTTTTAATAAAGATTAAGATTAAATTGTAATTGATAATAAAAGTTATTCATTAAGAATATGTTTTATTTTTTACAAAATTTGATATTAAAATAAGCTTAGAACTTATTCAAATGTTTTTTTAAGGGCTTACACTTGATTTACGATTAGTCTTTATGAATATTTCTTTCTCTCAGTGTAATTTTCTTAGTTCTATTCCTGCCCGTTGCCCGCTTTGACTTTCACATTCGTTTTGCGTGGGTTTTGTTTCCCTCCATTCCATTGCACTCGGCGTGCTCTATCGTTCATCGAGTACATTATCAGCATCAACATCAGCATCATCATTGGCAACAGCAACAGCAATAGCAACAACAACAAAGGCAATAACAACGTCATCAGTTTTTAGGTCTTGGCGCTGAGTTGGCCGTTATCCGTTTGGCTAAATCTGTTGGCCAATTCCTTTGATTACCGCACCCTTTTCTGGGGTTTCTCCTTAGCTGCCTTTGTTTGGGCTTAGGTCATCATAAATTGTTTGGATTTAAGTCAATTATTGATATAGGATTTGCACTCATGATTATCTTGGCCCAACCCTGCCCCTATTTCCTACCTCCTACCCCCTAGTCCCTTACCACTCATCATCTATCCAACTGGGTCAGTAGAGTGTCGATCCATTGTCTTTTCTAGTAGTTTCCACTCGTTTCTCTCAATTCAGTGCTTATTTGAAGCCATTGGCGAAAGTTCAATGCCGTCTTGAGTTGCTTGAAACTTGCTTGCAGCCAAGTGCAGCAGTTTGTTGCACGTTGCCAGGCGTTGTTAGCTTTAAGATAAGGCAAACTGAGATCCATTAGCATATCTCTTGGCCCTGGCTAAGCAAATTGTAGCATTCATAATTTGTTTTTGATTGCCTGGCACTTTCCATTCGAGTCTCCGACTCAACTCGAGTGTCGTCCTAAGCAAACCAAAAATATTTATAAATCCAAACAAGTGGCACGACAACTGGCTGGCTTGGCTGCCTCTCCAAAGGGACACTTGAAGCGCCGGCGCAAACAAAAACAGGATTGCGACAGGCATTGGGATTGGGACCGGACTCAGGTCCCAGACACAGATATGAAGATACACAGAGACACAGACACACAGATACAGATACACAGACACACAGACAAGTCTCTGTTCACTGTTGTCCCATTGTCGGCATCTTTTCTCATATCTCTGGCGCTTCCGTTGCAACAAGATGCAAATGCGTCTCCCTCTCCTCTCCTCTCCCCTCTCTTTCTTCCACCCTCTCTCATTCGCCTTAAAAGTCTTTTGACAATATTTGCGCGCCTTGACAATAAAACGCAAAGTGAAGTCTCAAGCTGTCGCCACTCCTCCACTCCTCCACTTCCCTCTCTCTCTCTCTCTCTCTCTCCCTCTCTGTTGGGTCAATTTCATGGTAAATCAAAAAATTGTTGTGTTTATTATTTGTTTTTGTTGTTGCTTTCCGCGTTTTGTGTTTGTTTTTGCGTTCTAGTTCATTTCGAGTTCTGTGGCGCCCCCATAAGATGTGCCTTGTGGCATTGTGGCAATGTGGCACTGTGGCACGGCTCTGTCGGCATCCTTTGTGGCCTGGACCTGCACACAGGATGTCGATTACATTTGTTTACTGCACTCACCCAACTATAATTTCCAGCGGCCATTTAATGAACAGGTGCTGGCACAGGGGAATTCACTACTCCCGGTACCGGGAAGTCTGCTTAATTTGCCAAGTGCACACAAGTGCCTGACAGAGAAAGGGAGAGGGGAACGATGTGGTCAGATTGAGTGCCGGCTTCCCCGTCGCCACACAAATGGCATTTAATCTCAAAGCGCATCGCCAGATTTACGCGCTAGACAAGATCAAAGCGTCAACTTAGCATTCAACAGGCCACCAATCAGTTGGGCCCAGAATGCACTTGAGATAGCCGAAGTTGTAACACTGGACTAGCCTACAGATAGGGCAGGTATCCATGTATCCACGTATCCAGGTATTCAGCTAACCGCCGACAGTCGCTAGGGTTTGAGGTTGAGTCTGCTTTGCGGCCAACTTGCCACTCGAATACTTATGCAACGGATTATGGAAGATACACCTGAAGCTGCCTCTAATCAATAAATTTAGATTCACTTTGATTGCATTTTCATTGGGCACAACGCAATCCAAACAAGGCTTGTCCATCTCTAAGATACGAGCTTTGAAATAGGGAAAAGAAAAATAGTAGTAAAGAAAATAATTATCACTGCGGACAGCAGTTCGCGCTAGTGACGAAAGCAGCACGAAGGGTACGAAAGGCGACTAGCAATATATAAAGCTAATGTCAGTTTTCGTTTTTTTTTATTAATTTATATTTTTATTTAAAAATTTTTTAATTTAATTTACTCAAAGTTAGTGGGAGAGCGGGGACTGGGAGCGGGGCCTGGGAGAGGGACTGGAAGAGGGCCTGGGAGAGGGACTGGAAGAGGGCCTGGGAGCGGGGACTGGAAGCGGGGCCTGGGAGAGGGACTGGGAGAGGGCCTGGGAGAGGGCCTGGAAGAGGGCCTGGGAGAGGGCCTGGGAGAGGGACTGGGAGCGGGGCCTGGGAGCGGATCCTGGGAGAGGGCCTGGGAGCGGGGCCTGGGAGAGGGCCTGGGAGAAGGACTGGGAGGAGTATTATTTATAGTAGCAGTAGTGGAGAGGGTAAGAAAAACAAAGAAAAACTGAGGAAGAAGTACGAGTTCGAATATAGAGAAATAATTCAAATGCTAATAAAAGTATGAATAGAAGTAGGGCTAAATGGAATATTAATTATACATCCTTACCAAAGTTGGTTCAAATCTGAGCACTATAACATATAGCTGTCATAGGACCGGTCGTGCGAAAATTAAGTCTTAGTATGTAAAACATTTTTGTCTTATGAGATATCGTACCAATCTGATTACATTTGCATTTAAGTTAACTAAATTATTTTTAGTTTTTATCCATTATAAGTTTTTTCCATAGTAAGTACGGGGTCTCCGACTGTCGAGTATGCTCGACTGTAGCACCGGCCGACTAGTTTTATAAATAAACTGTTAGTTTCGAATCGCTGTTTCAAAAAATGTAATTCAATACAATACAAATGCATACTCCACCACTGTGCAAAGGCAATTTATACAAGTCATAAATGCACCGGCAACATTAACAACAATAATATTGCAATAATGTTGTATTTTTCGTTTGTGTGCTTTATGTTGCTCTACGCAACTTAGCAGGCAACATTTTGTTGCACACTTTGTCAACAATGTTGCCAGTGTGGCAGAGCATCGCATGCGTGCATGGATTAGCTCAGAAGAGGAGGAGATGGTGGAGGAGGAGGAGGGGGTAGACCGCCAACAGACTTGGATCGAGACTTAAGTTGGGGAGTGGGATTCAGACTGAGACTGGGACTCTGTTCGAATCTTGAGCGATAAATAAGCGATAACATTTTAATGGTCATTTCGCGACGCAGCTTAGCACATGTTAACGCATCGCTGCAGCTGTTTGGGCCAAGAGGGTGGTGGGAAGGGGGAGGTGGAGGGCATGGGGCAAGGGGACATTACTCAATCAGCGCGTTGGCTGATTAATGCAGCCCCCATCGGACGATGTCGACGACGACAAGTGCAGCATTTCCGGTGACGACGTCATACAGTCTGCGAATTTCGTTCTAGTGCTGCAACATTACATGCCACATGCCACTTGCCACATGCCGCATGCCAGCAATGACAAGTGTCAAAACGAGACGCAGGTAGGCTGAAGACTTTACTCATTTAAATTGGCATGATTTACGTGCACAACTCTCATTGCTATTCCCAATCTAAATCCTTGCCTCCTTTAAGAGACTGCTCCTAATTCCCCCTTCCCCTTTCCCCCCCTTCTCGTTGCTATTCCTGTCATCCGCTGACTGCGGCTGTGGCAAATTCCAAGAGCATTTAACAAGCCGCAGCCACAGCAACAGCAACAGCAAAAAGGAAATGACAAACAGCAGCCCAAAGACTAAAGACAAGATGTTGACAGTCCGGCGGAGAGCGAGGGGAGATTCTTTAGTTTGGTGCGGTTTGGTTTGGCTTGTTTAGCTGCCTTTGGTTGGGTTTGCTCCGACGTTGGCCTGGTTGCTCTGGGATCCTAAGTCTGGGACGGCTGAGGGTCGCCGCATGTCTCCAACTCGCTGTTGTCGCTGTGCATGCAAAGTGTTGAATAATTTGTTGCGAAATATTTCTAGTTGCACGTATCCGTTTCGCACTGTACACCCCACAAATGTGTCGATTACCATATCATATTCAATTAAACTCTACTAAAGTAATATATAGAATTGAATATAAAAAAAAAGAAAATGCTGAGCAAAGATTTTATACAGGAATTAGATTAAGACAAATTAGATTAATAATGCAGTAAAACAAACTTCTGATAATTTATTATAATATTTAATTTAATTAATTAATTATTTAATTTTGTCACTTATTTTTGATCTGTAATAAATATCGTAACACGAAAATTGTGAAATACTACAATAATAAATCTGTACTATTTTGCTTATACCCAAAAACGAGTTTAAATTTTTTTAAAAATTTTTTATTCCAATAAATTTTTCTTTTATAGTTTCTCTATTTGAAATTTATAATTTTTAAGATTTTTGCTTTTTAATCAACCTTCCCAATCGTTGTCCACAATTTAAATTTCGTATGTTCTGATGTGCATTAAGAGGAAATTCAACATTACTTTTCGAGAATCCATATAAACATTTAATAAAATTCCTATTAAATCAAAAGATATGTAAAGCTTTAAGCTTACTCATCAGCTTTTTTCAAAAACTTTTGAAAGCTTCCCCGATTTTAAATTCATTTACTTTTGTGGGGTGGTTCGACGTCTTCTTTGCTGCAACAGCGCTGTGGCATGCTTGTTAGTGTAATGTGCAACATGTTGTAGCAACGCTGGCGTCGGCGACAGCGACAGCGACTGCGTTGTTGTTGCTGTTGTTGCTGCGTAATTAAGTGGGCGACAGGCTGGTAAATGCAAATTTTTGTGTCTTGTCCCAACGCTGCCGCCGTCGCTGCTGCCACCGTCGATGTTGAACGCAGGACTTGCCCCAAAGGCGATGCAGATGCCGTCGACTGATATGCCCGATAAGCGGACATCTAGTTGTTGCTGTTGTTGTTGCTGTTGTTGTTGCTGTTGTGGTTGCTGCCACCGATAAGCGTTCGCCTATGATCTATGATCTTGACCTTGTCCTGTTGCATGGGGCAGCTGCAAGGCAACAGTGCAACGGCTTTAATTAAAATGTCAAAACTGGTTTAATGGCGTTAATGAACGAACACTTGGCCAACACATTTGGCAGTTAAGTTAACGCGTTACGTGTACCCAAAGTTGTTGGCCTGGCCGAAATAGTTGAAATACTTGAGACACTGTCTCGTTTGCAACTTGCAACTAGAAAATGTGGCAACTTTGAAGTGCTGCGCTCTGATTTATTGTCAAATGTTGAACGATTTCTAATAAATGCCGCCGACGCCGTGTTGCCACAAAATGGAAAGTTGCGACTTGCCAGCTTTGCCGGTTGCTTTGACAGTTTGCGTACCGCCAATTGATTTATCGAAATCAAATCAAATCGAACTGAACTGAGTTGAACGACGTTAACCCATTGCTTGCCATTGTTAACCATTGAGTTGTGGCTCATTCATTGTTGATGTTGTTTGCTGTTGTTGTTGTTGCTGTTGTTGATGTTGTTGCAGCTGCAACAATGACCAGGTAAAATAGCCCGCATGCTGCGGCTTTCCTTTGCTCTCCTCCTTTGCTTCCTTCGCAAAACGCAGGACGCATAATTAATGATCGGTCATCATCATTTGGCAAACGCTTTCAGAGTTTCAAATTTCAAGGTATTCATAATAATTCACATGTGAATACTCGGCAGGTATATAGGGGATGTATTCACATAAAGAGTCCAATGAACACATGCAATTTATATTTCTTATCGAACGCATTACGAAGCCAATCCAATATATTTTCGACATATTTTGCAAAGTATTTTATTATATACACTTTTAAATGTAATTTTTTAACTTACCAACTATAAACATTGCGCATAATTAATTGAGGATAAGCTGATATACAGGAATCATTATTCAAGCATAGTGTAATATTTAATATCATTTTTAATATCATAAAAATAAAAAAATAAAATAAAAATAGGCAATGTATAATAAATGACTAAATATTAAATAAAAAAAATGGAATAATTAAAATTTTTATAAATAAAACAACTAAAAATTAATCAAAGCGAAGCAAGTATTAAAATCAAAGAATATTTAAATTTAAAAATTTTTTTATGACAAAATATTGAATTAGTTTGAATTCATAAACATACAAGATATCGAAAATATACCGATAACCTATTAATATCTATAACAATCACACATGCAATTGAATTTCTTATATATTTCCTAAATAGAATACCAAACTGAAGTCTAAACTCCATCTATTTGTCATTTGGAATAGACGGAACTGCAACACTCTCCCCCACAGTGGTTTCTGCGTCTGTCAGACTGCAGTGTTGCAATGTTGCAATGTTTCAGTGTTGCAGGCAGCACAATCCACCAGAATCCACCGACTTGGCGGGCCCCATGTCTGAAAAGTTGTGTGATTTATTTGGTCGGCTCATGTGTGTGTGTGTGTGTGTGTGTGTGCGTAGTTTTTGTTGTTGTTTTTATTTTATACTCACCCGCTGCAGTGAGTGCTGCGCTTTTTATTATGGCAAAATTTTTTATTATTTTTATTGGTCCGCACTCGAGTGGAGTTGGCATGGAGTGGTGCCGAGTGAAGTTGCATGCCACTGACGCACAGAAGAGGAGGGGTGAAAGGGAGAAGGAGGGGGAAAGCAGAGTGCGGCTGGCGCTGTAAACACAAATGCAATGCATATCCATAAGGCAGCAGACGGATCGACAATTCGTATTCGCATTCAGATTCACATATATATAAATATATATATATAAATATATATACTCGTAATTCACGTGCATTTATTATTTTACTTGGTTTGCTCGCGTTTCGATTCGTGCAACAATCTGTAGACACAATAAATTACCAATTATATTTTCATTTCATATTTCTGTCATTGATTTCAGTCAGACAGTCCTATTCAAGCCAATCCAAGCCAAGCCCAGAACAGACCAAGTCAGACCAGGCCAGCCCAGATGATGTCGCCCTCGCCCTCGATGGGCATCAAATTAACCGACTTTCAATTGATATCCTCATTTTTATATTTCGCCCTCACTCGTTCACTCTATCAGCCAGCTGACTCTCTCGCACGCTCTTTTTGTCTCTTTATGGATGCAAATAAATTCAAGGAAGTTGCATAATGAGTCATATTATGCAGGTAAATAAATGTTAATAAAAGCTTCTCTTGGAAACATCCTGTAAAATGATTTACATATGAGAAAACTCTTAAATATTTCGGAATATATCTAGAATTCTCATCAATCTATTAAAGTCTCTTATTCTCTCTGTTACTCATAAAGTTTTAATGCGCGTTAAAAATGTGACAGTTTGATTCAATTAATGCGACTTGTGAGTGATTCGAGTTTCATTGATCCATTTAAATGAGAGTCTGTTTGAGGTAAGGAGAGAGCTGAGAGATCTTACGGAAAAAGTACACTTGTCAAGGAATAATCCTATTTTGACATATACTCCAATTTATATTCCATTTAGTCGTACTTCTATTCATACTTCTATTAGCATTTGAATTATTTCTCTATATTCGAACTCGTACTTCTTTCTCAGTTTCTCTTTTTTTTCTTACCCTCTCTACTACTTCTACTATTAATATAACTATGATTATTACTCCTCCCACTTCCTCTCCCAGGCCACGCTCCCAGTTCCTCTCCCAGCCCCTCTTCCAGGCCCCGCTCCCAGTCCCTCTCCCAGTCGTAACCATACTCGACATTGCCATAGCGACTCGGCTATTGATGCTGATCAAGAATATATATACTTTATAGGGTCTGCCACGCCTCCTTCTACCTGTTACGCACATTGTCGGTAAAACAAACCCAATAGACCCCTGTACTTTTCTTAAGTACGGGGTCTAAAAAAATTAAAGCCAAATTGTAAAAAATAAAAATCAAAAAAATTCTTATATTTAAGATACAGAAACCTTGTTTTACTTATTAATTTTTAAACCAACTGTAAGGAATGCATCCTTTTAAGATCAACAGCTGCTACTCGGTCCACGTCCTAGAGCTGACTCTGTAATGTTCTTCTCTTCCGTCCATAATTCTCAATCAAATTTGTCTAGTCAAGCAAGCTGTGCCGAGGACACAACATGGCTTTGAGTTTTGCATGCACAATTCGTCGAGACTTTAATGAAAGTTAGCAGCCGGAAAACTGCAATCTTAACGCCATGGAGCTAAAAGCCATCGCGCTTTTCCTTGGTCAAAAAGAGGAAGACGCGAAAATCCTTTTATTTTCGTGTTTTTATTTTCGTCTGTGCTTCTGTTTTTAGTACTAGACGCTGTCTATATGGCCTCTTGCTGTTTATTTCTCTTTCCGTACAATAAAATGGCAACAAAAACAGTAAAACTGGATAGCCGGATAGCTATCCTGGCTTTTTGGACAAAGCCCGAACAACCCTAAGCCCCAGTCAGGCTGAGGCACATAACTCCGGAGTGAAAATCAAAAGTCGCAGTTAAAGTGTCTAGAAAATTGTGCATGCATTAAATAAATGAAACACTTTGCAGGCGAAGTGACCATGGTCAATGCTAAATAGGGGTTGGCACTCAGATGACCCCTAGGATACTGAAAGCAAATGAAAATGGAATGCTTTAGCTATGAATCCAGCTACAAATATTATGAAAAATAAAACGTAATTTTCAAAGAATTCACAAAAGTAATGGGAGGATTCTGAGGTTGGGTAGAAAGTACTTTAAAGGGGCTGAGGAAACGTCTGAATGGAGTTCAGAACAGAGAAAGGAAAAGAGAGAAGTAAAAATGTTTTTTTTCTTTAAATAAAATTGCACTTTAAAATGGGAAAATAAATTAAATATATGTACAATATAAAATTATAAAAAATTACTTATTATTTTGAAATATATTTATAGGGCTACATTAAAACATTATATAAATTTAACTAACTAAAATTTAATTTTACATTTCAATTTCCTGTTGATAAAATGCATGTTTTAATAAATATTATTTTCCTCATAAATTGAAGAGCAAATTGTGCATGCATTAAATAAATGAATCAGACTCTAGAAGGCTGGGAAAATGTTGGGGTCAAATGTTTGGTAAGGGCAAAGTGTTGAGTGGAGTGAAAATTAAACAAGGCGAAGGAAGCATTCAATTGCTGTCTGTAATTTTTTTTTTATTTAATTTTTTTTTATATTTTGCAATGGTTCTATTATGCTGGCCTGGCCCCTCTCAACTTTGGCTTTTTGATTTATGAAGTGTAAACAAATGTTAATGAAAAATTGTGTGGCAATGCGAAAACGTAGTCTGAGAATGCTTAAAGCCAAAGCCAGTCTGTAGACTCCTGGAGAAGGCTGAATTCATTTTAATTGCCCTAGCCAATTATGAAGTTTTTGAGGAAAATAAAAATCAAAACTAACAGAAAACTACGAAAAAGCCAAAGGGGCCTCTCCTTAGTAAGCTCAGCACGTAATTCAATCCAGGCAATTCAATTTTTGCGGTTCTATGTGTGTGGGAGTTACATTTCCCCTTGCTGCGTTTGAGTTTTCCCAAGTTGTTCCATTTTCCGGTGGAAAGAGGGGGGTAAGTCAGGTGGTCTTCGTAATTATTCAGTAAAATTTTCATGCTTCATAGCAATTTTTAGCATATTTTTCCATAATTTGCTGCGCTTGTTTGTCTGCCATTTGTCCTCACATACAAATTGCGAATCGAAAACTTCGAAAACTAACGGCAATTAAAGTATTTTCTTTTGGGCTATAACAACCCTCAACCCCAAATCCTCAGCCCTGAAAAGAAACCACAACCCGACCAAGACTTGGACTCTACCATTTGGCTGACTGTGCGTGTAATTATAATTTTCTTTAAGTTGGTTTGCTCAAACTTTTCTTTATGTGAAAGTTTTCCACTCGCTATTCATCTCTCCCTCTCTCTCGCTCTCTCTCTCTCTCTTTCTCTCTCTCTCACACCATCTATCGTTCTTTGTCATGCTGTCTTTAGTTGTTGTCGTTCCTTACGTACAACCACAAATAATTTTGTCGAAAAGTTTGTCTCCCATTTTTCTTCGTCTTCATCGTATTTTCTTCGTTCTCCTTAATATTTTCTTCTTCATCCCATTCTTTTTTTTTTTGGCATGTTGTTGGTAATTATGCGCTTTGTAAAATTCAAAGAACGCAAATTTTTGGGCTACATCATCATCGTCTGAGTGTATTAGTTGTAATGTGCGACGGTTAGTCCAAGGAAGCGAACAAGTTGCCAAACTTGCAACAACAGGTTGATTCGCATTACACGTTCCCCAAACTCCAATACCCAAAAAAAAAAACAAACCATACCAGTTTTATAACATCCAGAATAACAGGACTCGTTTCTAAGGACTAGGGACTCAGGACTCTTTATCGTATTGTGCTTACCTCTTCGGAGTCTACTTACCTGAACTCTGGACAATATGTCTTATTAGTTGGCCAAACTTTTAAATGATTCACTCATTCATTCGACCAAAAGACCACAAAATTTGAGATAATGACGCTGCTGATGAATGAAGTGCGAATTTATTAACAGTCCTCGTCGTTAACTTCAGATAATACTTTGTTCTAGTGAGTAACATAGAAAATATTATATTTATTATAGCAAATACAAATTTAACAAAAACTATTTATACAAATACATCCGATAAAGTATTCATTAAAAATGATTTTTTTATATTAGTGAAAACAGTTTTGATTTTTGTAAGAAAAACCTCACTTTTCAATTTATTGCTTATAATGAAGGCTATTTATTACGTTGGCCAACAAATGAAAACGAATTCAACTCGTTTGTAGTTAACACCAGCTCACGACTTGGCCATTTTGCCTAATGGCCCAAACATGTGCCTGGACATTCACAAGCGGCTCGCTGCATGTTTTCCTTTTGTGTAATATGACATTTAATTGTATTACTTCATCAGGTATACAATAAAAAAAAAACAAGGTAATAAGCAGGTGAGCCAAAGGAGGTGGCGGGGTACATGAGGAGACGCCTATAGGCAAAAAAGTGCATAGAAAGCAATTGGCAAGAGATACAAAGACTTGCTTAATATGGGAAATACAAAGTACGAGGCATAAGAGAAAACTTATGTTACAGAGTAAAAGGAATGTACAGCAGGAAGAAGTTAAAGGAGAAGCTGCTAGAGAAATATTCAAAGAACGCTTTTTAAAAACAGTATAAATGAAATTCCGGAAAGAGAATGAAAGAAAGCTAGATGGAGATACAAAAAAAATAGAGTGAGAGTACAGAAAAGGCATTAATGCGTAAGTAAGTATTGATGTAAAATGATCTAAAAAATTTATTACAAATATAATGAAAATTTTAATTAAAAAAAATTTCTGTATCATCGATAAGCTAGTTGATTTAAAAAAAAGATTTTTAAAACAAAACATAAAAGAGTCTGAAAGAAAAGTTATCTGAGCAATGAAATCTCTTTACTATACATAACTAAGATACATTAATTATACTCACTTTTGACTGATTAGCAACACTTTAGTAAATCACAAAGTAATACTGACAAAAGACTCGACAATCCTCACTTATTGTAGGAGCCAGATCGAGAGGGTCAAGCACCCCGATTACTAATGACGCCGATCATATCATGACAATTCCAGCTTAGCCGCATTCACAATAGCTATGCGCACTGTTTATCCTTTCCTCTCCCTCTCCCTCTCCCATTCCCTCTCCCTCTCCCTTTCCCTCTCCTTCTGTTACAGTAACCAGACGCATAACAAGCTCAACACTCGATGGAGTTAAATAGAAGAGAGGAGGTGGGTAAGTAAGGGAGAGAGGGGGAGTAAGGGGAGTAAGGGGGTATGCAAAGTGGCAACGCGGCCGAATGCAAAATGTGTTTTCACTTTTGTACGTTTATCAAACGATTGGGGAGATGGGAGGGTGTAAGGAGATGGTATTAGGCGTCTGTTAAGCGCCAGAAGGAGACATGGCCAACTGCAATATAACCAAAGGCAACAAATAGCTGACAATAACAGCGACAACAACAACAACAACAACTGCAACAGCTACAACAATAACTACAACAACAACGACCCCAAGCAAATGCACGACGCGCATATTGAAACTGAAAACTGCAGCCGGAGTCGAGTTAGAGATGACAGTAAGATGGAAAGCGAGGAGGGAGGCAAGGAGTAGCATGGGAGAAGGGGAGTAGCATGGGAGAAGGGGAGAAGCAACACGTGACGGGTTTTTCAGTTGGAT
Source organism: Drosophila falleni (assembly GCA_035045575.1). Classification (NCBI taxonomy): domain Eukaryota; kingdom Metazoa; phylum Arthropoda; class Insecta; order Diptera; family Drosophilidae; genus Drosophila; species Drosophila falleni. The sequence goes on along the minus strand of JAWNOV010000089.1, from coordinate 854,988 downwards.
GTGGAGCGAGTTGGATCTGAAGCTGAAGTTGGAGCTGAAGCTGCCTTGCATTGAAGTTAAGTGAAGTGAAAATGAAAACAAAGTTTAACAAACCGTGGCTAACGAGCTACATTATTAAAACTTCAAAAATGCATAAATTTGCCAAAGGGGAAAAGGGTGAGAGATACATGAAGGAGACACAACGAGGGGCAGGTGGGGAAGGCGGGGGCAAGAAGGTAAATGCATGTGGCTATGTATATGATAATACACCATGATCCTGGGCCAAAACATTTGAAAGTTATTGACACCTACTACATGCTTGCAACAAATAGATGGGCTACACTTAAAAGTGTCTAATTCAAAGATACCCTGTAGTCTGTAGTTATCAAGCAAACAAAGGAAAACATTTGGCATATGAAAAAGTAAATCTTTGAGAATTACTAAATCGAATAAAAATATCGAATAAAACTATCCAATAAAACTATCAGATAAAACTATCAGATAAAACTATCGGATAAAACTATCGGAACAAAAATATCGGATAAAACTATCGGATAAAACTATCGGATAAAACTATCGCATAAAATCAGAAAAGCTATCGGGAAAAACATAATAATTTTTTACTAGCACTACTTTTATCAATGCTAGTGAAATGACGAATTAGGAACAACTCTGTTAATTACTAACTCCTTCAGATCTGTAAAATTTAATTTGGATACTGAATTTTTGCATTCCTTTCTTTATTTGACTAGCCTGAGTACAGGGTATAGCACGGAGAGAGGCTCGCTTAGACTAGCAGATCGTGAACTGGGGGAGGCAGCAGCTGCTGTTGCTCCTTTGTCCGCCTGGTCATAGCCATAACTCTCACACAAGGTGTTGCAATATCCAATGTCTGTCCACATGCAGTGTGGCACGATCTGTGGCCAGAGAGACAGAGAGACTGAGAGTTCCCAGTTGGCAGTTTGCAGTTTGCAGTTCGGCTGACTTGCCTGCAAGTCATTTTGCGCATATTAGTTGGCCATTAGGCGCACAGCATTGTCAGTCAGTCATTCAGTCAGTCAGTCAGTCAGTTCGTCAGTCTGTCAGTCAGCTGCAAAATCGCATTAAAATTCAGTTGGTGTTAAATATTACAAGCGCGTTCCCCCCTCGTGTGAGGCTAAAGGTTTCCACTCAGATTCGTAGCTGCCACTCAAGTTGTACGTCACTCAACAGGGAGTGGGTGCAAGGGAGGGGGGCCAAGGGGCAAGGGGGCAGCTCTGTGTGGCAGCTGAGCTGACTGCAGTTTATTTGTTGTGCAGCTTGTGAAATGTTATGGCAACGTCTACGTGATATGTTAATCATGGAGACCCCTAAACGTGTCTACATCGCGTCTAGGATGCGGATGTGGCCAACTGAACAACAACCAAAGGCCGAGTTGAAGCCAAAGCCAAAGCCAAAGCCAAAGCACTTGCTACACAGAAACACGTAACACGGTGGCAAGGCATAAATGTCAAACAGTTACCACTAAGAAAACACTCACACAACACAACACAACACAACACAGCACACACAAAGTACAACAGAGCTCGCATTCCATTAAAATTCTTGAATTTTAAAGAAAGTTAAGCTAACAATTTCTAGAGAATCCCTTTGCAAAAGTGCAGCACTTGAGATAAATAGAGATTAGTTCAGGTTTTCTGTTTTTATTACTTTCTCTTTTGACAATTATACCATTTAATAAAAGTAAATTGTGGCTATTTGTCTTATTTAAAATGATTTTCATTGCATTTAAAACTAAACAGTATTTAAATTGTAGTATCCTTTAGTAAAGCGAGTTAAATATTTCTAAATTTAAGTATTACTTCTTAAATATTTCATACGTATCTATGACTTTTGCTAGAGAATTTATTAGTTATGGCAATGTTAAGCATACAATACATTCCAGGGCCTGGGAGAGGGACTGGACCTGGGAGAGGGACCTGGGAGAGGGACTGGGAGAGGGACTGGGAGAGGGACCTGGGAGAGGGACTAAGAGCGGGGACTGGGAGAGGGACCTGGGAGAGGGACTGGGAGAGGGACTGGGAGAGGGACCTGGGAGAGGGACCTGGGAGAAGGACTGGGAGAGGGACTGGGAGAGGGACTGGGAGAGGGACCTGGGAGAGGGACTGGGAGCGGGGACTGGGAGAGGGACCTGGGAGAGGGACCTGGGAGAGGGACTGAGAGAGGGACTGGGAGAGGGACTGGGAGCGGGGACTGGGAGAGGGACCTGGGAGAGGGACCTGGGAGAGGGACTGAGAGAGGGACTGGGAGAGGGACTGGGAGCGGGGACTGGGAGAGGGACCTGGGAGAGGGACCTGGGAGAGGGACTGGGAGAGGGACTGGGAGAGGGACTGGGAGAGGGACCTGGGAGAGGGACTGGGAGCGGGGACTGGGAGAGGGACCTGGGAGAGGGACTGGGAGAGGGACCTGGGAGAGGGACTGGGAGAGGGACTGGGAGAGGGACCTGGGAGAGGGACCTGGGAGAGGGACTGGGAGAGGGAAATTTCTGTGTTACTTCTAAAATATATTCTATACGTATCTATGACTTTGCTAGAGAATTTACTTGCTAAATTCAAAAAAAGTTAAGCATACAATATTTTGTTAGAATTTATGGTAATCGATGATGATAAAGCATTTGCAAAAAAATGATATTCCAACTTAATTATAGCTCTATGCTAGGTTTCAAATTTAATCATAAACCAATCAGTGCTCATTTTGGCCACATTTAGCAAAGTATTTCTATATAATTTGGACCAAGTCTAAGGCTCTAACTCAGCAGGCAGTTCCCAGAGCATAAACAGCAATTATAGCGGTTCAGAGTGAACAGGGCCATGAAATACCAACACCCGACAGCTGTAAACAACAATTTGCTATTTGATGGGGGTTGCATATAAGACGAGGCAGAAGAAGAAGAAGAAGAAGACGAGGATGACAGAAACCCCTTCCCTTCACCCCATCGAGAGCTGAGACAACGAAAACGTGCAGCAAAAACACAGTTAAAGGACAGAGCAGAAAATGCCAATAACTTGCCAAGATCGGTTAGTCTGGTCTTACATAAAAAAAAGTTATTTAAACCGCCAGCCACAATGGCAAATGATGATGATGATGAGCTCCAACTCGTTGCTCAACTAACAACGTTAAAAGCGTTTAAGCGTTTTGCCCAAAACAAAAAATAAGAGTAAAAGAGCTTAAGCTGAAAACTTGAATGAAAAATACAAGAGAACAAACAGAATGCATTTCAAGAGCAGATAACAAAACGAACCCGAACCCGATTCCGAACCCAACCGAAGTCGATTCAAGACCACAACTGAACGTAATGAGCAAATTTATGGTCAATTGATAATTTAGTGGCATTCGGTATCATCAATTATGGTCGGTGCACTGAGACTCCGACTGGAACTGCTCCTATAACTAAAGTCAGTGTCTGTATTTGTATCTATATGTGTACCTATATGTGTATATGTATCTGTTCTCAGTCTCTCTCTTTATTGAAGATGAAGTATTGTTATTGAGCCCAATGAGGCACAAATTGTGCAAAATGTTTCGGCATTTTTGCTCCACGCATGACTTATGCTCATGTGGGGCATCATTAGCTGACTGCTTTTTACTTTTGACCTGGCTAAGGATATTCTCATAATTTATATAATTTGCGCGCACGTTTTTATTGTCAACCCTTGGCCACAGAAATTGGGTCATATGTGCGGACCTGGACCTCAAAATCAGAGAAGCTCACCAGGGATTCAAGCTAGAGATGACAACGTGATAAAGTGTTCAGAGAAATATGTTGAATGAGTTCTAAATTAATTTCTTATGTTATTAAAGCATATTTATATATTTATATAGAGATGACACCGTGATAAAGTGTTAAGAGAAATATGTTGAATGAGTTCTAAATTAATTTCTCATGTTATTTAAACATATTTATTTCTAAATTTAAAATTGTCTTATAATGTTAACCTTAATTTGTAATTTACCTATTTATCTTAGTCATTTCTGTTTGAATTATTCGTCACGCGCTCATCTCTAGTGCTCACAGTTTTCTAGGCAGCAGCTGACTCACAATTTAAGTCGCTAATTGAACGCTTTGTTTGACACATTGCATAAATCACACAGGGAGAAAGACAACAAGGAGAGTGTGGAGTGGAAAGTTGTGAGAAGGGAGAAGGGAGAAGGAAGCAGGGGGGAACCTAAAGAGAGCTATGCACCTTGCATACCTGGAGTCTGGGCTCTGTTCCTTGGACAGGCACTGCACGTCGCCATGTTTATGCCAATAATATGCCATAAACTATAGGAAAGGAGCAAAGGAGTCGGGGCAGACAGTCTTCCAGTCTTCCCAGTCTTTCAAGTCTACCAGACAGACAATACAGAGCCCACATGGAGTCCAAAAATGGCGAAGAAACGCCTCGCATCGAATCGCGCGGCTTCCTCTGATAAAGTTTATGAACGTCGCCGCAGTTTGGTCAATGGGAACTGCCAACTGGTAAACTGGGTAGGCAGCCACTTTGTCAGCAGTTGGCAGCCTCCGCACCTCTGTACCAACTGAGACGTCCTCCCCCCTCCCCCCTCAAACTCCCTGTGAATGTCCTTGAGTGCGGTGCTAAACTTTTAGCATCGCCGGAACTTTACGCACAACTTGCTCACATAATTTAGACCCCCTTACCATCGTGATATTTTCCCCCCCTTTGTGTAATTATTGGCCAGGTTCGTGGGCCAACATGTTGCTGGTTTCGGGGTTTCAGAATCGAGTACGGGTTATATGTGAGTGCATTAGAGGCGACCACAAATTGTTTGGTTTGGTTTGGTTTGCGCGCAAATTGTAGTCATAATTTTTCCACAAGCTTCGCCAATTGGCAGCGGCTGCTACAAACTGGGCTTTATTATATGGCCCAAATGCAGCTCTATTAGCGTTTAAGCCACGTTCAGAGCAGGCTAATAAATAATTTTTATCTACCTATTACTGGTAGATAAAAGCATAGGCTTGGCTTTTGCACAGACAATGAATTTTTATATTCAACTTTAATAATAATAAATAAAAAATGTATATAAAAATGATTTATTGGTAATAAAATGTTGCGTTATTTTTAAAATATAAACAAAATGTAACAAAAGTCGAACGAAGAAATCTTTTTAAAATTATTGCATTATTTAAATATATTTATTTAATGGAATAGTCGAATTCCTGGCAAATAAATTGATTTTATTTAATTTAAAATTCTTATTTCAAGCATCCAAAGCTTGTAATATTCAAGAAAATTAAACACTTTATAAATATTTTCATTGACTATTTTTCTTTTTAATTGATTCATAACATTTTTTTATGATTTGTTTATGGTTTTTCAAACGTTTTTTAATTACAAGACTGCAATAATAACAATAATCTGCAGTGATTTCTAACTTACGGTTAGAGTAGAAATTACAGTTCTAGGAATTACTTAGTTTAACTACAGGTCGACTTCATGTTCGAATCACATATGCAGAGCGTTGTCTCTGGGTCTGGCTATTATGAAATAGCCAATAACGGGCGACATTTGTGTTGGCAAGTGCCACAAATCCCACATCAATCAAAATGTGCGTTGTATGCAGCAACAGCGGTGCAACAACAATGAGAATGGCAACTACAACAACAACGTCAATAGCAATGTCTATATATAGGGCCTCTCGCTCTTCCACTAAGTCTGTCCCTTTCAAAATACTACAATTGACCCGCTGCGAAATTAAACCAAGATTAAATAACCGCTATGGACAACATGGCAAGCTCGAATTATGGCGCCCATCGATCGGCCCAGTCAATCAGCCCACGTGGTTTACCTGTAATGCTAAATTGTGCCATGGCACAGTGACACCAAACTTTAGAAACTACTAATCAAATATTTATTAATTTCAACTTATATTAAAATATAACAAACAATTTATTGTAAATAAATAAATATCAGACAAAATTCTGAGAATTTGATATTAATTAAAATATGTGAATTTAAACATTTAAAAATATTTTAATTAACGAATACTAATATTTTTAAAATATATATTATTATAGTAAAATTGATTAAAATGCTAACAAGCGTTGACTTCATTTCAATTTCGTCCCACTGTGCCAGCCTCAAAGTTACTTCTACCGGCATTGCATGCAAATTATGATATTATGCCACGCCTTACGCCTTCAAGGCACACACACACTGTCCTTACATGCCCACAACTGGTCGAGTTGGGCGTGGGCAAACTTTAAGTTCGCAGGATGTGTCCTTCGTCCTTTTCTGCATTGATTTTGTATTTCCAAGGAAGTCGCGCGGAAGCTTGTTAGAGCGCCCACCCACTTCCCTCTCTTTCCCCTGTTCCCACAAGCCAGCGCATAAATTGCTTTGCATGCAGTTTTCTGCAAGCCTTTCCACCCCCCTTCACCCCCCTCCCGTTCGTATCAACCGCCCCCTCGGAGGCGCCCACATAGAGACAGAGCTTCGGCCCGGACTATTACGTTGGCAAATTGCAATGTAATTAGTTTTTACATTTCTATATAGTCGGGAACGTATAATTGTGGAAAATGGCATTTCTAGTTAATTAATGGCTCGGATAGGACCAGGATCCAACAGAGGGAGTAGTTGTGGGAGGGGGTGGAGGGCTATAAAGGATACCCTGCTCCCCAAACTGTCGCTGTGCGAAAACTTTTCGCCGTGTGCAGTCAACAAAAAGTGCAGTCACCTACACGTAACACCACATCCCCAACCCACCTTCCCATTCCTTCAATTTACTAGTCCCCCCCTCAGTCAGACACACCCGCTGTCAACCATTGCAACTTTGCTTGAAATTGCTTGAAAATTTAATTAAAATGTTGGCATTTTTGTTCACGAATTGATTTTTACGAGAAAAAAAAGAGAACTTATCAGAGCAGCTCAGAATATTCAGAAAAAATATTAAAAAAAACTGACATAAAAATGCATATGTTGGATATGAGTGTGTGTATGTGTGTGTGTGTGTGTGTGTGTGTGTGTGTGTGTGTTATGTTGTGTTGTGTGTTGCAGAGGGGGCGTGGCAAACAATTAACTCTCTGAGTTGACCTTCAAAACAAGCTCAGCTCAACTTACTGTTGATTCAATTATGAATATGTTTGATAAAAATTTAATTTTTATTTTAAATGATTATATATTGAATATTTTTTTAAATAGTAAAATCAAGATAACGAATGACTTTATTAAATTGTTACTTTAGAAAAAAGTTAAGTTTTAATTTAGAATTAAGACTATCAATTTATTAAATTGGTACTTTAGAAAATACTTAAGTTTTAATTTAGAATTAAGACTATCAATTTATATTTCAAAAATGATTCACAACTCTGCAATAAACAAACTTAACTCGAACAATTCACTTTTAATGTGGGTGGAACTACAAATAAAACCTCAGCCAAAAGTTGTCATGCACAAATTTGCATAAAATAGCAACAACAAATCTAAAAATCCGACCACGCCCAACAAAAATAGCAACAGCACAGCGAAGCTAAACTGAAAGTGAAAATTCGAATAGGAAAATGCTACCGTTTATTTTGCCTTTGCCTTTGTGAATTTGTATTTGTATTTGTCTCTGTATTTATTTTGGTGTGCCTAATTTAAATAAACATTTATTTGTAGAAAGGCTTAAATAGGTTCAGTAAATGACTTCCTGAATTGTGTGCAGTGCAGACCCGAAACAAATGCAAAAAAACAAAAACAAAAAAAACGAAACAGAAGAAGAAATAAAAACGACCAAATTGCATAATCAGTGAGACAAATGCAGCGGATTATGAAATCCTTCGCTCAAAGGCTATCCCAGCACGGCTGGAAGCCACACACAGACGGAAAGACGGACGGACGGACAACAGGACGGATAGACGGATGGATAGACGGATAGACGAACAGAAGGCTGCCAGGCAACACCGGTAACAGCACCAGCAACAACAACAATGTTGCCTGTGTTGTGTTGTGTTTTGCCCTGGGTTGAAAACTGGCAGCAACCTGTCGCATATTTAAAGCGATTAACGGCACGATTTCAGTTGGCAGCGCTGCTTCAACATAGAAATTGAAATTGAAATGCTTTTGGCAGCGCCAACACTTTTTTTGATACTCATATAGGGAAAGTGGATACTACAGTGATGTCAACAGAAATGCGACAGTATAAAAGACAGTATACAGAAACTAAAGTTTCAAATATGGCTACAGTTAAATTTTATTTGACAAGACTTATTAAGCGTTGCCTAATTTAGAATATTTATTAGGATACTATGTTAAATTGCCTCTATCAAATTATTTTTGGATTCAATTAATAATAAAATAAAATAAATAAAATAAAAAATAAAATAAAATTCAACTCTTAACAGTCTATATTCTTGTTGCTGCGAAAATATAGTATTCATTAAAAAACCATAATTTTTCTCTTCATAATCTATAAAAAGGACCCCAACGTTTTTAAAATTGTGAAAATCTGTTATTTGAATTCAACCAAAACTAATCATAAGATTGTTGTAAGTATAAAACAAAGTCGGTTTACTTCAATTGCAATTTCCTTTTGCTTGTTTGCTGTTGTTGCAATTGTTGTTGTTGCTGTTGTTGTTGTTATTGCAATTCGTGTCTCTGGCATTGCGGACAAAATTGAAAACGTTTGTAAATACTTTGAAAGCATTTGCAGCAATTGAACAAATACAAAATAGTTTTTTGCCGCCGCTTTTGGAAAATTGTGAAAAATGAAAATAAAATAATATAAAATAAAGGAAAAAAATAATAATACATATATTTGTGCACAATAGCGATAGCTAGTTACTTGTGTTGTTGTTTTGCCTTTGGCTTGATTTTCCTTTCGGCTTTTCCTCGTTGTAAGTGACCTATAAATAAAGTTGGCAGCCAAATAACTGTGGCCAAAAATGGCATAATCGAAAATTGTGCAATAAAAGCGCATAGCCTACAAATAATAACAGCAACCACTTCTTGATTTCCTACTTAATTGAGTATTTTTACAACTGGTCAAGCAACTGATTGACCTTTGAACTAACGCGATTGGTTAAATTTCCCAAATTATGAGTTTATTATTTTGAAATCGATTTTAAGATAAGCTAAAGAGATCGACGTTTGTTATTGAGGTGTGTTTCAAATGCAATTAGTGGAAATTGAAGTTGCCTTGGTGTATTAAAACATTTCCTATAGATGTTCCAATTTCCATCTTCACAAAAATACACTTTTATTTTTGTAGCATACTTTTCGGAAGTGCATTTAATTAAGTGCAATTACGAGTCAATTTTAAAAGAAAGTCAAAAGTATGCTGTATCCATTTATTGTGAAAAGGGAACTTGGAACATCACTAAAAAAAAAATATTTTTTGTCTGATTTAATTATGTGTGTTTTAAAATCTATACATATATGAGTTATATAATTAATGTTTTGACGGTAAAAAAAAAATTCATATTATTTAAACAATTTTAATTATACTGAAAAATAATGTACTTAAAACGTAAATATTTTAATTTAATTTGACTGAGTTTTTTGACCTGCAGCTAGAGTTAAATTATAGTTTATCACAACAATTCATGGCTTCAGTGTGTAAAAGTTGTGTGTGAAAGCTGTCCAAGTACATGTAATCTGAACCCTTCGGAACTCCCAATCTCAACAAACTGACAAACATCTCCTCATCTACAACCATTCTCAAGCTGTAGCTGAAGAGTAAGAGAGTTGCTGCCCGAAGCATTATGCTTACATATATCATAAAACAAAGAATTTTGGTTATTTTTGCAGAGGTTCACCATGGACCCCCAGGCATTGTCATTGGCATTGGCAATGGCAATGGCATTGGGTTGCCCGCCCGGTCGCACTTAATGGCAAAAGCTTTTATCAGCTCCGATTACACAATTTAAAGCAACAAAACTGTCACTTTAAATGCAATACAAAATGCTGCGTATGCCGCAGGAGGAGTCTAAAGAGGGGAGAGGGAAGGGGGAAATGGAAAAGGGGGTGTTATTTTCATTGGGGTGTTGGTGTAGCACCTGGAGCAACCTGAAGCCCATTGAAAAGTCCTGCGGTTGCCGCACCGCAACATTGTTGCCGAAAACCAACGTAACCCAAGCCAAGACAGGCGCACAGCTGCCAAACGATCCCCGCCCACGTCTCCCCCCCTTTTCTCCACCCCTGAAACACACTTCCAGCTCTTTTTACTTGCCCCGCTTTCTTCTGTGAAGTAGCGTAAGCTAACTCAGCTTAAATAAATTTAATTTAATTACCAGTAAAAACCGCATGAGTGACTCCAAGCTAGATGAGTGAGTCGTGGCAAGGACGTGGCTATCTCCTATCTCCCTCACTCTCCCTCTCTCTCTCTCTCTTTCGCTCTCTTTTACACTCGGCAAACACTAGACGCATAGAGTTTTACCTGGCACTCAAGTACTACACAGTTAGTGAGCGAATGTGTGTGTATGTGTGTGTGTTTATTTAGGAAATAACATTTTTGTGGCAACACATTTTTGGATTTTATTACAGTGCGGCACGTTGAGTGCTTCTCTCACTTGCCACACGCTCGGCTGTTGAGGTCAACATGCATTTTATCATTTAAAATAGACGCCCAAAGCAGCAGCAACAGCAACAACAACAACTAACAACCAACAACCAATAGAAACAACATTACTCGACACTCAACGATAAATAACCTTAATGTAGTGGCCGCTGCTGTAGTTGGTCGGGGCTTTGCCTTTGGGTTACATGTTTAATTACAAGCGGCGCCAACTAAAATTTCAAAGCATACTTTTAGGCGGCACTGAAAAAAGTACTTGAGAAAGTGTAGTCGAAAAACGGGCTGACCTCTTTGAGTACTCACCCACACCCTCTCTCGTTTTGGCCTGGTCCCTGGCACAAGGTCAAGTGACTCCTCCTTCTCCAACGCTGCACTCGACGCTCGACGCTCGACGTCACGATTATTATGCAAATTGGCCTCGCAGTGTTTGCACATACGTGAGCAAATACTTGAGAAGCGGCTTAGTGTAGAGCTTAAGCCACTCGAGACATACACCACACAATGGATGGACGAGTGGGTCCGGAGAGTGTAAAGGGGGATGTGGGGAGCTAGTTTCGTTTAGTAGTGCGATTGTTAGGGAAAGCGAAAAAAATAGTCAAGGGGTATGAATGGAAAATTGGATGATAGATGGCTAAGAGTTGAAAAATTATCAAATTTTTTAAATGATAAAAATTTAAATGCAGAATCAATTTAGAGGTCAAATCATGATCAAAATGATATTCCGCTTGATAATTGGTTAAATTTTGATAAAGTTATGATAGATCAAAGTTTTCGAAAAAAATGTCAAGGGGTATGTATGGAAAATGGGATCATAGATGGCTTAGAATCGAAAAAATATCATATTTTCTAGATGATACAAATTTAAATGCAGAATCATTTTATAGGCCAAAACATGACCAAAATAATATTCCGCTGGAAAATCGGTTAGTTTTTGATGAAGTTATAAGAGATCAAAGTTATTGAAAAACTGTCAAGGACATACGGAAACGGTCGAAATACTTAAAAAATACTCATACTTCTCGCAACTTTCTCAATACTTAACCAATTTTTATGCGGAAAGTCATTTTGATCATGATTTGGCCTCCAAATTAGGTCTGCATTATTTTCTACTATACCAACTCCTTAATATTTTTTTTAATCTTTAATAACTCATAAATTTATCAAAACTTAACCGATTTTCATACGACTTTCATACGCCTTCTAGCCTTTATTAATTCTGCACTTAAATTTGGTTTTTTAAAAAAATTAAATAATTTTGACTGCAATTGCCATATTCAAATTTTTTAAATTTATAAGTTAACTCATAAACATGGATAGTTTTTTGATTAAATAATTGCCAAAATGTGAGTTCTGATATAAGCCTAATATAATACACCCCAAAATGTAAATTTTCGAATATTTAATATGGCTTAATTCCAGACTCACATGGTGTTTGCTGTCGGGTCGGATGTGAATCTACAGATGGCACTCCCACTCCGGCTGTTGGGAGGAAGACGGCAATCTGGCAACCCACACTGAGCATCAACCACCACCCACTTTACAGCATGCCAGCATGCATATGCTCTGTTTGCCTCCTCTCACTTCAAGTCCCCCGCTCTTCTCTTTCTCTATCTATGTCCGTTGCCTGGTAACCTAGTTTAATAAATAATTCGCTATTTTTGCTTTATTTTCCGCTTTTTATGTATTTTAGCTGCTGCTCTCTTTTTGTCTTCGGCAAGTCATTCATGTGTGCAATCTGTGGGTGTGACTAATTCAATTACAACGCCCAATTGTGCATGCCTCGCCGCTCGCACATATCGTCTGACATTCTCTATTATACCACCCTCCCTCCCCCCTCCCTCCTCTCTCCTCTCTCGCCACTCTCTCACTTTCTCTCTCCTAATCTTTCTCTTTTTGGACTGTGATTTTTCATTTCCATTTTATGGTTTCTCTCTATGCAGCCATAGGTAGGTTTGGGAATATGTGTGAATTATATTAGCTCCGCTTTTCAGCTCCTGAATAACCCCTCGCCGCTCTCTCTCTCCTTGTCCTTTTATGTCGCGTTGCCATTTAATTGTTTTTTGTCACACGAGTCATCCTTTTTGGGGCGTATCGTGTTCAAAATTGAAATTAACTGACTGTCTGAATATGCAGTCAATGCTTTTGTGTGACTGTCTCTTTTTCCCTAGATTTGGCTGGATAATCATCCAAAGCAGGCGTGAGAGCTGCCATCTACCAGCTATGTTTGAAGTGGGTGTGGGGTCGGTTTATGGGAAATATATATAGTATTAATCCACAGAAGGCATGTGAGAATAGGTTAACTGTATATAATGTGATTAAAAGATATAGAGATTCACATTTAATAATAATGGTATTAATTACTCCCAGGATAATGAAGCTATTTGATAAAAGATATTGAAGAAATATTTATTTAGTTGGCTACATAATAAAAAAATAATACAATAAGTTACACACATTTATATTCCACAACAATATCAAGACAATATCACAAATCAAATGTCTATATCAATATCTAAATATATAGAACAAATTTTCCCAACATATCTTCTTCGGCATCTGTTCATCAAAAGTGCTACATCAGTAGCAACTTTTTGATTTCATCCTTTTCAGCTGCATCAATATAGTTCTGACCAGTGGGAGTAATCCCTGATTTATTAGCTCCCTTTTCCAGAAGAAACTCAACACATTCGGTATGCCCCTCCCAGATGGCAGCCAGCAATGGGGTAATACTGTACTTGTCCTCCTTATTGACATCAGCTCCGATCTCGGTCAGAAACTTGACAACCTTCAGTTGTCCAAAGTCAGCGGCATAATGTAATGGAGTTCGTCCTCCCATAAATTCGTTAACATTTCGATTCGAATTTTGATAGGTGTTTTGCACGTCATCCAATTCGCCGTTTTTTATTGCCCAAATCAAATTCTCATCATTCTCACACATTTTAGCAGATTTTATCAAATGACATTGACTAAGGTAGTCGTAACATAATGGCTTGCTGAGATCTGGAAAAGGATTAAGTAAAAAATATATATTTTTCCATTTGTTTATCTTAAATTACTTCTCTTATTTTTGTATCGCTCCTGGTTTCTTCATTCTCCCTAGCTTCCTTACAATAACTCATTTTCGTTGATATATTGGTTTTCTAAGTTGGTTTTCTTTTTGATTTTATGTATTATTTTACAGCAAATTTAACTCTGTCTTTGTCTTTCATTGTAATTTTACTTTTTTATTTTTTAGAATTCTTCTTTACTCGTTACTTAATTTTAACTTTTATTCCATTCTACCAAGTCTTAACTATTTATTTTTGATCTTTCATGTCTAGAAATCTTCACTCTAGATTTCCTAGGCTTTTACGACCAAGGGCCAATTTCCATCTGAAAGTGGCTTACGTTATAAATACAGTGAATGCTAAAAGTTTTCTCACAGCTGCCGCTGCCGGCACTTCCTTAGCCCTAGTCCTAGTCTCAGTCTCAATTGCAGTTTAGGTCTGACTCATGGAGCTGGCGGGGCTATCAACACCCAAGCATCTTGATGATCAGACCAAAGCGTACACATTGCGAAACGTGATTTGTAAGGTCATCATTCAAAAGGCATCCACGGCGACAGACACGAAGACAGAGACAGACAGACAGAGAGAGACAGACAGACCGATTGCCAAATCGAAGGAGCTCCAAACAAGGAGCAAGAACAAAAATTAAAATGGTTATACATTCATGTAATTTAACGAACTGGCCACAAACTAAACTAAACTAAAGCGAATCGACTGCAGACTAAAGATGCAACTGCTGGGATGTTGCAACTACAACAACAACAACAACAACAGCAACTGTTGCTGCTGTCTGTGGCGATATTGGCGATGCCAAGCGTGAGATTATCGACGATTGTATGCAGCGATGATGATGCTGATGAGGATCAGGATGAGGCCATGCAACAACAACATTGCAATGGCAATGGCATTGGCAATGGCCACGTCGATGGCTCCCGAAAGCGGAACCAAAACAATGCAACGAGTTGCGGCAAGTTCACTTTTCATGGCGAGGCTGAAGTTGAAGCTGAGGCTGCAACAGCTAACCAGTCATTGACTTTGGTTATCGCACGCCAAAAAGACAAAACAGTTGCATGCCCTGCACTGAGACAGACAGACAGACATATAGACGGACAGACAGACGGACGGACAGACGGACGGACAGACAGACAGGTTGGCAGGGCCCAGTCAGGGTTTTGAGTTTTATCTGCATGCGATCAAATTTCCAGGGCTTCTGTTGTGGACAGGAATGAGACTCAGACTCAGACTGCGACTCCAACTCGGGCGATCATATTGAGAGTCTGCTTTTGACATTTTGGACACAATTTGAACCTTTTACTTTTTGGGGCTGAGAGTACGCCACGATTTCCAGCTTAAGCGTAGTTCCAGGAATTCGACAGCTTCAACTCAAAGAGTAGCCTCATCTCTTACTCGCTTCCCTTCTCTCTCTCTCTCTCTCTCTCTCTCTCTCTCTCTCTCTCTCTCTCTCTCTCTCTCATCTCTCTGTTAGCCGACTCTTTCATGACATTGATTGAGAAATTGATTTAAGAATCGTTTTTGCAGCGCAGATTTCGATCTGTAAATGCGCGCACTTCATTGACAGTTGCCCCTTGCCCCCTGCCACCTCTTCCTGCTTTTCCAACCTTTACTTTATTTAAATTCGAAATTTATTTCATTTAAACATTTGTAAATTCACTCGAAAATCCCCAAGCGACTGCAACTAAATCAATTAAAATCACATGCATATCACATGAGCTTATCTCCTCTCACATTTCCTCCCTTCTAACATAATTTCTATTCAGCACAAGGTCAGGCAAGAGTTTCCATGTCCAATTTAATAGAAAATATAATTTACAACATTTTATAAACTTTGCCAAAAACTCAAAATGCCAAAATGTTTTGTTTGTTTTCCAAATTTTCTTTTTTTTGTGCTAGTAAAAAGTTAGTTTTTTTCCATACAATTTTTTGTCCAAGGCTGTGTTTATGACAGATGTCGGTACAGTTCTGCATAGTTAGGTAGATTCCAACTTTTGATAGCTGTCAAAGGTAAAGTGTTTTGGGGGCAGCCTTAAAGTTTCTCCAGGCTAAGGCTTACACTTTTGGAATGGAGTGAGAAGAAAATATGCATTATTTTGGCAATTGTGATAAGTAACAATCAGCAAAAGTATGTTAATGATAGAGAAAGGAAAGTAAAGATACAAAGTTCAGTTTTTATGATTTTATGATTATACCGAATTAAATTTTTATAAATATTACATATTCAAATTTATTTTTTTTTCATTACTTTCATTTAAAAATGTATTTTTAAATGTTTTATTAATTTATACGTTCTACCAACTCTTTATTCCATTATCTTATCACTTGTTATAGCTTGCATTGTTGAAATTAGATACAAAATGTTAACCAGGCATGACACATAACTCAAATGTTAGACGAATTTGTTGAAAACCAAATGAGATACATATCAAAATAAAAATATATTTTGTTATGCTCATTAGGAGAACATAGGGTGTATTTTTTAAAACCTATAAGAAATGCAAGCCAAGTCCACAAGCTAACAATCAACACTCCCAGCTCAAATAATTTATAATGTCTTAATTATTTCCTTAACTTCAAATGTGGTCAGCAAATTGTTTATGAACTCGACGTCTAACATGAAAACACTTCCTCTACAGTGGGAAGAGGGAAAATGATATGCAGCAGATTAGCAGATGTGATAATTTGTTCAGAGAACCATTCCGTACCCATTACTCGTACCGTTGCGCTCTAGTGCGCTTAATAAAGCGAGCCCAAAAATAAAAAGTGAATTAAGGAACCAGCTCAAGAAATATGTAATGAAACTGTATAGAAGAGTGTTCAAGTAAAGAGAGGGAGAGAGAGAGAGAGAGAGAGAGGGAGAGAGAGAGACTTGAGTCCAACTAGTAAATTGAAAATTAACATATTTCGGCAGTAGATGCTATCGGGACCAGACAACAACATTGTTTTTCGAGCAGCAGCAGCAGCAGCTCCCAAAGGTTAATTTAATTTTCCATTTTCCGGACGCCGCCAAAGCAAAAAGGAAATTTTTCATTTTTTAAATTGATGGCCCGCCGGATTCGGAGTCAGAGACAGAAACAGAAACATAGACAGAGATAGAGACAGACTCAGACTCAGAGTATAAAGACTGAGAGTCTAGAGACGTTGTCTTTCTTGGCTTCCTGTTGGCAATTGTCTTGGCACAAATCTCATGCCCACCGCAAATTGAAACTACAACATGGCATTGTCCTTACCGATTGAATAAGAATTATTCCAAAGGATGCCACACACATACAGTCACACACACACACTCACACACACACACACACAGTTACAACTAGTTTAAGACACCCAGGGAGCAGTTCCATGTAGCTGACTGTCAAGCTCTTTTGGAGCATTGTGATTAATGTGTTGCCGTTTGCCGCCTGTTTCAGTTTCTTTCAGCTCCTGTTTCCCTTACCTTCCTTTCCGATCGACTCCTGCTGCTCCTGCTGTTCCTTCTGCTATTTCTGCTGCTCTTTTGTTGCCATTGTCTATGGCTCTAACCATTTTGGCATGTTTGTCATTTGGGAAATTGTGCGGTAGCTGTTACAGCTAAAGACAAACAGGCGGCAGGTAACCAAACCCACAGTCTCTCTCTCATTGTCTTATTGAGTATTCAGATACTGCTTACCATGAAAAGTACTAAACTCACGTTGGTCTACTCCACATGATTCACTGTTGCCAACTTCTGAGTACCTAACAATTAGTTCTCTTTTATTTGGAAATACCTTCCGAATATATTTTACTACCATTTTTGAAGTAAACAAACAACTAATCAAAAAATTTTAATAATAAGATGAAGAATCATTCTTTTTAATTTGATTTAATTCCAGTTCATATTAATTACATATTTTACTATTATTTTAAAAGTAATTTAAGTATTTTTAGATCTATTTTAAAATATTAAACGAAATATTTATTTAATTTTAATTTAATGTTTCAAAATTTATTTAAACAAACAACTAATCAAAAAATCTTAATAATAAGATGAAGAATCTGTCTTTTTAATTTGACTTAATTCCAGTTTATATTAATTACATATTTTACTATTATTTTAAAAGTATTTCAAGTATTTTTAGAACTTTTTTAAAATAGTCAATAATATATTTATTTAACTTCAATTTAATGTTTTTAAATTTATTAAATTTTGTTTAGTCGATTCGGCAATATTTAAAGAACTCAATTTAGAAATTGCACTCAATGTCATTGAATTAATATTTGTAGCACTTAGCCAATTTTTTGCGCTATCCACTAGCCTATTATTAAGTCGAGCAGTCAGCAGTCTGCTAGTCTGCAGTCAGTCAGTTAGTCAGTCAGTCAGTCTGTCATACTCGTTGCTTCGGCCTGGTCAGTTGTTGTCTGTTGTCTGTTGTCTGTTGCCTGTTGACTGATGGCCATTGGCCATGGCCAACAACGAGCCGCCGCGCATGCGCGTCAAGACCAGCAAGCATTCAACGCGTTTAAACAGACACCGCGTTGAGCTGCATTTTAGCCAGGCTAAGACCAAGTCTCAGTTGCAGTTCCAGTTCCAGTAACAGTCGCAGTATGAGTTCTAGTCCCAGTTGCAGTTGCCCAGCAGCTCCTTGAAATGCATTGTAGACGTCGTTTTGGTGCAAAATGTTTGCGGCAAGACCTGCAATTACCATCGCCAGCTTTGATAGCTGCTCCCTCTGTCCCTTCATCACTTTACCCCTCTCTCCCTCTCTCTCTCTCTTACTCTGTCTCTGTTCCTTGCTCATGACGGGTCTGAGCCCTGTTTAGGTTTTTAGGCATTTAGTCTTTGTTTCGACAGCCACAAGCCGCTTTAAGATGCAGCTCTCAACTCTCAGGTCTCTGGTCTCAGGTCTGGTCAGTGTTGCCAACCTGGTAGTCTGTAAGCCCAGCAGTTGATATGTTGTTGAGTACTTTTAATTTGCATGCTGTTAATGGTGTTGCTTCATATTAGGCCAGACCCAGAGCCGGACAGGGCCAACTATTCAGACCATGGTCAGAAGCCAGCCACAGAAGGCAATCATTGTTCGTCGTCAGGATGTTAAAGCCATTGAACTGTTGCAACTGTTGTCTTGAGGGCAAAACTGGCATATTAATGGCAGGATTGAAATCAAATGTTGCCTGGAATGTTCACCAGCGTTTAAAATAGACGTAATGCAGGCGAAATTGTTTTACGATTGCTATTGTAATATAAAAATACTGATCGCTTATGACGTAAATAGTATAAAATAGAAGTTCAACACTGTCGTTAAAGGCAAGAGAATAGTACTAAAATCAGAGGGTAATGTAAGAATAATGACGATTAGTTGGCAAGCATAAGGAGTATTATATCTGACTAAATAAACTAAAAATAATTAAGTCTTAAAGTTGTATAAGAATTATTTTTGACTGGATTTTACTATATAATACATAATATCGATTTAATAAAAAATATATTTAAGAAATATTACATAAATATATTAACCCTTAAAGGTCCATCAATTTAATAAAGAATAAGGGCACAAATATATAGATTATATTGTGACCTAGTTAAGTGTATGAACTTCAATTCTAATGATCACATTCATAATGTATCGGTTTATTGATTCTCATCTGGTTTTGTGGCACAGTCAACTCGTTAATTTGATAGAATTAAAGCTGCAGTTGCTGTTAACAGTTACTCCACTCGGGGGCATCATTTCACAGCAATCGACCAATCGAATTACGGAGACACCCTGCAACCACAACTTGCCAATCTAATGCACACACATATGTAAATATATCCCCACACACACAGTTGGCCTAAAAAGATGCGGCAATGATAACCCAATGAAATAACAACAACAACAAGAACAAGAACAAGAGAAGCAACAAGAACAACAAAAAGAGCAACAACAGCAGCACACAAATTGCAATTGAAGTTAATTTCAGCAAATTGCATGCCAAAATGTGTTAAAGGGAAGACATTCCGAGTACAAAAACCGAATCAACCCGAACTCGGCCCAGAGCTAAGATTGAGAGAGAAAGAATGAGAGAAAGAGAGAGAGAGAGAGAGCAGCAGAAATGGCGATCTTAGTGCTAACTAACTGACAGAGAAAAGAGGCAACAAACTGGGTACAAATAATAAAAAAGTATATAAGAAGAAGGCAAAAATTAAATTACAGGCTTAGGCGCACATTGCAGCTTGACTGCGTTCTCTTCAGAAAGCTGCGAGCTGAAATAAATGATGGCATGAATGAGTGACCGGCTGACTGACTGAGTGACTGAGTGAGTGAGTGAGTGAGTGAGTGA
Organism: Drosophila falleni; assembly: GCA_035045575.1. Lineage (NCBI taxonomy): Eukaryota > Metazoa > Arthropoda > Insecta > Diptera > Drosophilidae > Drosophila > Drosophila falleni. The sequence continues at coordinate 835,135 of JAWNOV010000089.1, read as the reverse complement.
GTGAGTGAGTGGCATGCCCCGCCGGATCTCTGGCAACGTGCAGCGAGGCATCACTTAAGTATCTGCGCTTGCGGTGCGCTCAAAAAGCTCCGCCCACCAAAGTCATCGATGCAACTGCAGCCGTCCACTGTCAAGTCAAGGTGCTGGCTCGAAAGGAGGGGGGAAGGGATTGGGGCAGGAGGGTAAAGAGCAGTCGAGCTGCATCGGGGCGCAAGATTACTCACGCGAATGTAATTTGGCAATTGCTTATTAGCGCTAACGCGCCGCTGACTACGTTGCCGACTTCAAGTCCAGTTCCCGCTTTCAGCCAGCGCACAGTGAGGCAAATTGGGAATTTTAATATTAAATTTTAAAAATTGTTTTATAATAAATACAATATTATAATGATTACGAAGTTCCACGCAACCATTATTAACAACACCAAAGACAAGAAAACATGAAGAAAAACTAGACTTGTAATTAGTAGTTAAGAGTTCGTAATCCGAAATTGGGAAAAAATTGATTCATAAAAATTAATTTGTGGAAAAATAATTTTAAACTATTGGGTATTATTATGTATTGGATATACTTATACTTTATTGTTATATGTTACTCATGGTAGTCAAAGATATATTACCATTTTTGAATAAACCAAATTATTAAAACTTTTCTTATTCTGCTTTTTTGTTCAATTCTTCAATCTTTTGGTTTCATTACAATTTATATTTGGTTTTTTTGACATTGTTTCTTTTTTTTTGGCTTTTAAAATATAAGTCGGAATGAATTTAAAGTTTTCTCTTTGTTATTTTTTTTTTTATGAGAATGATTTTTTCAGTTGCTCTTTATAATTTTTCGGCAAATTATTTATCTAGCTTTGTGACACTGTGCGATGGCGGCGGCAGCAACAATCGAACCACTTATATCACCTTCTAGTTAGAACGAGCAGCGCCATTCGCCATTTGGCTGTATTTCTCTCTCTCCCTCTTCCTCTTCCTCTCCGCTGTCGCTGTGCTGCTGTCTCTCTTTTATCTTCTCATGAGTTGATCGTCTTCGACTCTTGCGCAATGCGCGTTGCATTTTCATAACGCGGTCTTTGAAATCCCCTGCAGCTAAGACACGGACATGGTGGAGGACAACGTACAGATGAGGACGAGGATGATGACGAGGATGATGACGAGGATGAGGACGAGGACGTAGTCGAAGACGGCCTGGAGCAAAAGATGGCACTGTCCGATGACTCTGAATGTGAAGTGCAATAATTTTCTTTTTTATTATTATTACATTTTTTTTCCTCTCCATCTTTGTGGCCTTTTCTGTCGCTCTGGCGGCTGTCGAAGAGTGTTGAAACATTTTCGCGTCATTTGCAGATTCTTTTAATATTATTATTTTTTGGTGGGCCGCTAAAACGAGATGTCGGGCCAGGAATGGCCTAACGACATGACAGTTGTGGCTCTTAAAGGCATCGTTTAAACGTGGCAAGCCATTTTGGCCATCAAAACAACCTGGTTAAGATGAGTTTGGTTAGAAAAATGTTTTCTTCGTATGCGAAGAAGAATGCCGCCTCAATTAAAGATACTCGAGGCCTCAAAATGTATAAGAGAAATGTGTAAAATAAAACTTGTGAAACTCAAATTAAGTTTTTATAAAAATTTATTATATTTATAATTTAAAAAAAAAGAGACAAAATTTTCAAATACATTGCAAACCTTTATAAATACTGGGTTGTATTATATATTTAATTAAAAAGAGCTGTTATGAATTTGCAGGATTGTTTTTGAAAGATAGCGAATTTCTTAATATAGATGTCACTCTGCATAATTGAATCTATAAGAAATCAGACTCGAATAACCTCTATATAAAGAGCTGTGGACCAGTTAGATTTAGGCAGCCATTGCTGGGAACAAATCTAAAAGCTACCCCTCAACTAATTCCCTCCTCTTTTTCTATGACTATGGGCAAATATCCGATGAACAACTGGAAATTATCAAACTGGCACATTTCAACACGACAATTAGAGAATCGACAAGGACACGAACAAGAAGTTTGGTTGATTGTCGATGTGGACACGAAACTGGGAGGAGAGCGAGGAGAATGGGAGGGAAGCTGAGGGAAGCAAATGGAGGCAAGTGGTGAATGGTGTAATTCAATCTGCATATGCGGCAAAGGCGAATGAAATCAAAGCGCGGCAGGAGCACACAATGAGCCAGGATAGGATAGGATAGGATAGGACCCAGGGCAATTGAAATGCCCAAATATAAAAGGAAAATGCCAAAACGAAATAAAGAAAAGAAGAGAAAAATGAGAAAAGAACGTAAATGGCATGAAATTTTGTCAAACGAAAATACGGGCGTTGATTTCTATTAAAAAGTGCGCAGAGGAATTGAGAGCTATTCAAAGTTAAATGGAATCTTTTGTCTTTTGTAATATTATGCGACATATTTGACCCCCTCTCTCTTTCTCTTTTGCTCTCGCTCTCTCTTTCTCTGTCACTCTTTGTCTGCTTTTAACTCGCTTTAGTCACAGGCAAATTAGAAAAATGTCGCTGGAGCCTAGAAAGAAAAAGTATTGAATAACATTTGGATATGTTTAGAATTCGGTTCATTTCGCTTTATCAATGGCAAATGTCAACGACAGCTGTGTGTTCACAATCTCTCTCTCTGTTTCTAAAATGAAAAGAATAGAAATTGAATGAAAATGAGTGCCACGCCCACAAAAACCTACTCAAACCCGCCTCCATTTCAACTGTCAGCTCCAATTAACAAAATAAAGACCAGAAAAAAAGTCTCAAATCGCTGACCACGCAAAACACATTAAAATTCAAATGCTTTGATATACCAATTAATTTTCGGAGCAAAGAGCTTGCTATCGTTAACAGCAGAGGGAAGTTGCAACCGATGGAGGGATGAGGCATGCGGCAGGTTCAATTAAATGCAACGAAATGCGATAGCAAGATTATCCACCGCAGACATCTTGAGACAATATCTATAAGCCATAAAAAGTCAAGACGGCAGCACTACAAAAAAAAGAAAAGAAGATACATTCTTGTTATCTGCTTCCCTCTGTCTGCTTCTTCCTCTTCAATGCTGCCAAATTGGCGTTTTGGCAATGAAACGCAAATGTTGCCGGCTAAGATGGGTTCTGTTGCTCCTTAGCTCTTCAATTCCTCAGCTTCTCAGCTCCTCAATTCCTGACTTCCTTTTGGTCCATCGTCAGCGTTGACTTCTCCAAAACTCTGCTTCTTCTTTCTTGTCGTCGTCTTGTCATTGATTTGAATTTTATGTGCAGCAGCAGCAGGGGAAAAAAAGTGAATTTCCACAGCCTTATTTGTCAGCCCAGACGCAACCCATGACAGTTCCTTCAGTCAACTGTACATTCCACTGTTTCGCCTGCTACACTTTTGGCAACTGCCACTCTACCCCTCTCTTTTACTCTCTACTCTCTCCTCTACCCCTCTCTTTTCCTCTCTACTCTCTCAGCCAGTACCTCTTCCCTCTCTATCCGTGCTCATTCCCCACATTTGCATGTTTAAGACTGCAGTTGTTTTTGGCTAGCCTCGAGGCTTAAACTCTGCAGACTATTGTCTAACCGCAGTAGTTGTTGGCTAACTTAAGCTTAGATAATCTTCTGGATCATCTTATAAGGTTTGAATTCTTCTATTATTCTTTCCATAAAACTTTTATTTAAAAACTACACTCGATACTGCCAGAAAGCAACTGCCTTTTCTTTTCAACTATCTCTTGAGGGAATTAATTTTAATTATATTATCATATTCTAATCACTTCAAATGTTATTATTGTAATATATTCACTGGAATTACCTGAACACTAAATATGTATTCTTCTATATTTATAGATTTATAGAATCAAGATAAATTTATAAAAATATATGATTGTGGACCACTTTCCCAATGTCTTGTTAAAGTCTTTGTTAACTAACTCAAGAAATTTGACATAAAATATATACAACATTTTTATATGAGTAAAGAAGAAACTTATATTTTTACAATGATTTAAATTTAATTTTTAGTTTATAAATATACTAATTTTTTGTTCATATTTTACATTGCGTTTTTAATTGTATATTAAATGTTTCATTTGTTGTATAACATTATTATTTATATTTTAAATTAAATAATAAAATCTCATTAAATTATTATAAGAAATAAATTATAGTAATCAATATTAAAATCTTATTTAGTTTTAATTAAACGATCGAATATATATTATCGATTTAAAAACCTTGAGAATGCTGCAGAAAAGCAAAGTTCAAATGATAGTATTAACAACCTTTTGCCAAAAAGCAGCAGCAACAGGAACAACAATAATAATAAGAACAACAACAAGAAATACTTATATGAAACTAGTTTGTGCGATTTACCCAACTCAAACGGCAGACACTTTATGTTGCACGTTCCGCACTTGCCCCTTGCGGTGGCACTACCAATTTCATTTCCAGTTCCAGTTTCAGTTCCAGTTGATGTGTCGAGTCTCGGTGCTCAGTCCTCAGGACGGCACATCAAGTGTGTGTATATCTTTGTGTATGAGTGTGTGTGTGTGAACGTGTGTTGAGGCTTGTTAAAGTTCATTTTCGATGCAACGAGCTGCAATAATGCATAATTGTGCTCATTAGTCTTTTTGGGGCCAACGATCGTGTATGAATTTAAATTTTAGCACGGCCAACCAGACGATTCGAGTTCTGTTCGAGTTGATCCGGGGGTACAGAGGGGGGATTGAGGGACCCCTAAATAAATACAATTGGACAGCAATGGGTTGAGTGAGGATGGCAATGGACTCAGACGTCGACGTCGGCGCGAACTTGAAACATTTGTGCGCAGGATTTACGCGTCCAGTTAAATTTACGACTGCGCACCTTTGCATGAAATTGACGTGGCTTTTATTTTGGCCAACACCGCGCTCTCTTCTCTTGCCCTTGCCCTTCCTCTAGCCAACAATGATGAGACTTGGACTGGAACTCAGACGTAGGTCAACTGGTCGGTACGTGGGCTGGCTTTAACCGTGTGTGTGAAGTTAATATCTGCGAAATACTCGTACAAGGCTTGTTAAGTGATTAATCAGCGCCAGATATAATTTGTGTCTGCGTTAATTTTTTCACTCGAATAAAGCCACTACTTGCCTCCTCCCCTCTCTCTCTCTCTCTTTCTCTCTCTCTCTCTCTTTTACTCGCAGGGAGGAGTCGTGTAAATTAGGACGTCGCAGCTTAGCGGACAGACAATCAGGATCCCGAACATGAACGTGCAAAATTACTTAAAGATATATGGTCCCCATAGCACTAAAACCAGCTCTGAGAGTAACGAATTGAAGATATTCCAGACTTTTAGCTGGCATGAGACTCGCGACTACTAAGAAAGATAAGTATTGTTCATTTAATTGCAGGACGGAATTAGTTATCATTCTTTAACTTCAAGTGGCACTTTAAACCATAGAAGGCAGCTTAAAAGATGTCTTTATTTCCAAGAATTTCAACAGAAGTCTTTCTGTTAATATTATAATCTTAACTCATTTAGAATATAAAATTCGTCTTAATAATTAATATATTAAATGAATTACAACTAGTCGGCCGGTGCTACAGTCAAGCATACTAGACAGTCGGAAACCCTGTACTTACTATGAAAAAAACTTATAATGGAAAAAAACTAAAAATAATTTAGTTAACTTAAATGCAAATGTTATTAGATTGGTTGCGATATCTCATACAACAAAAATGTCTTGCATACCAAGACTTAATTTTTGCAAGATCGGTCCTACTGCTACTATAAATACTACAATTAATATAACTTCTCCCAGGCCCCTCACCCAATCCCCGCTCCCAGGTCCCTCTCCCAGGCCCCTCACCCAATCCCCGCTCCCAGTCCCTCTCCCAGTTCCTCTCCTAGGCGCCGCTCCCAGTCCCTCTCCCAGTCCCTCTCCCAGCTCCCTCTCCCAGCTCCCTCTCCCAGCTCCCTCTCCCAGCTCCCTCTCCCAGTCCCTGCTCCCTGTCCTTCTCCCAGTCCCTCTCCCTGTCCTTCTCCCAGTCCCTCTCCCAGTCCCGCTCCCAGGCCCCGCTCCCAGTCCCTCTCCCAGGTCCCTCTCCCAGTCCCTCTCCCAGGCCCCGCTCCCAGTGTCTCTCACATAGTCGGTAAAGCAAACCCAATAGACCGATGTACTTTTTTTAAGTACGGGGTCTAAAAAATAAATCTAAGGACGTTTTAAGCTACAGATATATTTTTTTAAGCCCAACAACTTTAATTTTATGCTTTCAGCTGCTTTAAAAAGGATAAACGATTTTTTACTATAGTAAATGTCTGTTTAATATCTTGGTTATTTAAATATATTTATTTATTTATTTAAATATAGTTATATTTTTGCCGTTTTCAATTTATTTCGTTCTCTTTTATTTTAAATTCATTGAAGTGCACTTCAAGTCCTTCGATTTGTGGATGAATTTTTTCTTACAAGGTGTTAAATCGATGGTTTTTTTTATTTTTGGCATCTTGAGACTCAATTGCCTGGGAATGTGCGGTTAATAAAAGTCTACGACAATCCAATAATAAAGCAAAGTAAAAAGCAATATTGAAAACCAAGGGCATAAATTAACCATATAGGTCCAAAGCGGTGCATTCAGGCGTTAGATGAAATCATTGAGTGGTTCGCCAGGGTTGGTCACTTGGGTTGCATAAGATAGATAAATACAAGACGACATAAATAGGGAATGGTTAAAGGAAGGGAGGAGAAGGGATGGGAAGGGAATAAGGAGTGCCGACAGCAAATCGTCCATGACACGCACTCGGCAAACAAATAGACAAACAAACCAAAATTCTTTTGGGTAAATCTTGTTAGGGTATAAGGATTTATAAGGGGGTTGGCTAGGAGCCAGGAGCCAGAGTTGTCGGTTTTGGGTTGCATAGGGTTGGGTTAGTTTATATAAACTACTTCAGGTAATCTAAGGCTTAGAAATGCTAATCGCCTTTATTTTGGTACAGCAATGGGAACAACAACAACAAGATAAAGAGCTGGAATAGGAATAAAAAAATAAAAAAACAGCAGCTACCTTTTTGCTTTGTCACCGTTTGTCCTCGTCGTCGTCTCTTTGATAATTGAAACCGTAAAATTGTTCAGCTTTGCTGCACAGGATGTAAAGGATTCGACGATACGATGAGGACATTTTTTCCCCTATTTCTTTCACATTTTTTTTCTCCTATTCTTTACCTACGTTTTGTTTTGTTTGTTGATTTACTCGTGCGAATTATTTATACACGTACGAGTATTGTAGTGCGTCAGGATCTTACATGTGTTAAGGCGTCGCCTGCTTTGCATATCCTTTGGAGTGATATAGGGAATAGGAGAAGAGGAGTTCGCCCCTAAAACAAGCCAGTTGCTTGTGCTTGTTTTTGATATTGCCTCGAATTTCATAGAGAACGCACCCTTCCATTCCATCCTTCGGCCGCATCCTGTCGAGTCCTGTCGCTTAATTGCAGGTTGCAGCAGCAGCCAAAGCCGCAGGAGAATGTCTTTGATTTCGGCCGTCGTGGTCTTTGTCACCGCGGTTTTTTGTCAACGCTCCTCTCTCTCTCTCTCTCTCTCTCTCTCTCTCACTCTCCCTCGCTCTCACGCTCTTCCTTTCTCTCCTTCTGTTTCAGATTCATATTTCATTCGGTTTGCCAAGTTTTCCGTCTGCCTTCCAACATTTGATGCGTTTTTATTTGTTTGCTATCTTTTGCCTTTGTGCCAACAGCACATCCTTAACGTCCTTAACATCCTTACAATCTCGAACGGCATCATCCACGTTTCGTTTGACAATTTTCTGCTTGACATTCAAGATTTTAATCGCTGGCATCTAACGTACACTGAAACTAGAAATGCTTCTTGGCGGTTTTCCTCGTTTATTTAGTCTCAAATTTCAGAGACAAGAGTTAAAGGATCCTCAAAATATGTGCATCCCTGGGATAATGGTGTCGCAGTTCTAAACCAACACAAGACCATCAAAGTCAAGTTAAATTTAATCTGATTAATATTAGCCACAGCTGTGTTCCTAAACCATTATTGTTATTTATTTTTTGCAGTCTTATCTGAAGAAATAATCTTTTTTTAACTCAGAAATATATTGATTTTAATTAATCTCTAATTTCTCGTTCTTCCCAAATATAATTGGAGATAAACTTTTTATTGATTTTATTTTAATTTTATTTTATTTTCCCAACAACAAAATGTTTTTCAGAGTCGTTTAGTTTGGCGTTTTCTGATGTGAATCACTAAAAAAGGAACTCGTTGGAAAATCAAAACTAAACTTAATTTTATTTGTATATTTTGTTTGTTGACATTGTCCCGTGGCTTGCATTTAAAATGCCCCAGAAGTTGTCTAGACTAGTGTGTACCCTTGTACCGTCTTCTATAGTGTATAACACCCGACTACCAACCCCCAATCGATATAAGCGCCTTGTTGTTTTCTTTTTGTGACTTTACTTTGATTTCGTTTGTTTATTTATTCGTCGGAATAAGAAAAAATTGTATTGTGTTTCAGTTGCTTCAGTTGTTGCCTCATTAAAATTGTATATTTCAATCAAAGTTCGCTTTCGCCTTTAAGTGAGCGTCTGGCTGCCTTGTGGGGGGTGGATGCCCAAAGGGGTAGCTGCTCTTATGCCATACAATCTCCTTTTTGAAATTAAGACATGCAATAGCGCTTTGTGCTCCTTATGTTTCAAAATAGAGATGGAAATATATCGGCACGACAAGCACGATATTTTTGTATGCAAAAATAAATAATTAAACAACTATTAAAAATTCTGTAATGCTAAAGAAGTATATTTATTAGGAAGATTTACATATTCAATAAATAAAATAAATAAACTGAATGTGTTTCTTAACTAATATTCAAGCATTATTATAATTGAATATCTTTAAAAAATCCTGTAAGGCTAAAGAAATATATTTATTAGGAAGATTTACATATTCAATAAATAAAATACCTAAACTAAGTGTGTTTCTTAACTATTATACAATCTATTTATATATCGATATATTTGTGATATGCATCCATCTCTATTTCATACTCCCACATTCCACCACGGAGTCGCTTCATTTTGGCAATTATGTGCACGACCTCTGTCTGGTCTTCTGTTCATTTGGTCGCCGCAAGCTCTGCCCGCTCCACAGTTGCCTCTAAAACTTGTGCGCCGTAATCGGAGCTATCAAAACTACTCGCACATACATACAACTTTGGTAATTATGCAGCCAGCTCTGGCAAAAAACTGTAACTGAGACAACGACCAAAACTCGTACCCAAACTGAAGCAAAATGTTGTCACACGTGCCCAGACTGAGGTCCCAGCTAACCAAGTTTTCCCAGCTTCAGCTTCAGTTTCAGCTCGAACTAAAGCTCCAGCTCCATTTTCAGTTAACGTCTCGGATGCAGACGCAGAGACAAAGGCGGCGGACTTAGAAATTTGCCATGCTCGCAGCGAGGCGCGCTTAAGTAGTTTATAATTAAGACATAACTGAATTAGCGTTGATAATGTCTATTATATAACACACACACAGACACCCACGCACACACACACGCATTTAAGAGTACCGTAACTTGAAGCTGCACACTTTTCCCATGTGTCTTTCTCCGCCTTTTTTTACTCTACATTGTCTGACAATGTCCCTCTCCCTCTCCCTCTCTCTTTCTCTCCCTCTCCCTCCCATCATTTGTTGTCGCTTTTTATGCTTTTGTTTAACTCTAATGAATGTCATTTACTTTATAAGCACAATTTCACAATTTAGCCCTTTCAATGTTTGTTAATTATAATAAATACGAGTACAGTGGGAAGTGGAAGTAAGTGTACGAGAATCAGGCCATTGCCAAGTGGGAAGTCATCTGCTTTGACTCCCTTCATTATCTCTCTTATCAGACTAATTTGAATTTATTGCTGCTCACGTGTGATAAAAATTTAATGCCTGGAGCTGAACAGGTGGAAAATATGTCAGTGTCTGCTCGAGAGAAAGTAATCCCCAGGGATGCATTAACTAAACTACCTTCTCTCCCTTAAATCTGACAAAACTAAACCGATTTTCATGTGAGATATCTCTTTGGATATTTAAAAAATACAGAAATAAAGTTACTTATCAACTTTCCAGATTCTTCATAAGCAAAGGCCTCATTTTATTATTCTCTAGATTGATTCTGCATTTCAGTTTATTTAATTCTTGTACTTGTACTTGCAACAATCTGTCTTTTGCCTTGAGAGCTACAAAAGAGGTGGGAGTAAACTGTTGTGGGCATCAAAAATTAATTGAATATCCTAGAAAGTTGCCCACTCAACGGCAAGGCACGCAACTTTCTAGCTTGTTTGCTGAACGCGCATACGCCACGTGAGCCCAAAGGAAAATGTATAAATTGGTTAAAAATTTAAACTTGGTCACGTGCCGTTGATTAATGGTAACTGGCGCTAGCGGCCAGTAGAAGCAGCAGCAACATGATGAAAAATGAAAGGCAAATAAGTGAAAACAAATACAAGTAGGAAAGGAGTACAACAACAACAACAATAACAACAACAAGGAGCAAAGAACACTTTGGGAAATCAAAGTACAAGTTGAGAAGCAAACACTTTAAGAAGCGCTTATGACACGCATACGCCCCGTGTGTTGAGCGCGAATTGAAAGAAACTTGTGCATACAAATTGACAAATATTTAGAAAGGATTGTAGGGTATCCAGCGTGTCTGGCAGAAGGGGAATTGAAGGGGACAACAATGACATTAAATGAGCGGGTGTATGGAGTGCGCATAGCAAAAGTCAAACAAGAGATAAAAGCAAGGATTAGTACGTTAAAACGCAGACGACGATGACGACGACGATGAAGTAGAAGACGATGAAGCTGCAGGCAAAGCCAAGAGGGAAGACGGAAGGATGGGGGTAACCTTAAGTAGACAGATGAACGTAAAACACGCGCGTGGCTGCGGTAAAGTCTACGGCACTGCAGACGCATTCCAACCTCCCCTACAAAGAACCTGAACCCAACCCCAAAGAAAACTCCCCTCCAACCCAAAAAACCCAACACAACCACTTGGTTCGTGTGCGTGCGCCGTATCGTTAAGACTCATTCTCAACACACACACACACACAAACACACACACACACACACACACACATACATGCATAAAAAGTAAAACTCCTTGAGAGGAAAAAGCATGTTGAAAGTAAATTGAAGCTGGAATTTTCTGCAAGTGCGCAAAAAGGAAAGCGGCTACAAAAAACTTGCAAAGAAAAAGAAACTTCAGCAGCTGCTGCTTGTTGCAGTCACTTCGCCAGATGGAGTGTCATAGCAGGCAGCTTTAAGTTTGCTTTGACCAGATTATTATACAAAATTCAAGCAGTTGAAGGCGTTCATCAAACTCAGAAATAACATATATTTCCATGTCGTACTAAAAAGAAACAAGAAAATAGTTATGAAGAAATGTGGAATACTTTTAAATTGCTTATCGATAAGTTGATCGACATAACAATGTTTAAAACTTTGTTTAAAAAGTCAAAATTGAGTTTTTTCCTTAACAATTCGTTCAATTTATTTAACTTTTAATTTGAGCTTTAAGCTCAAAGTGTTGCAATAGTTGCAGAGTTTCATTTCATAACTCTTTTAATAACTCTTTTATATTTGTTGATTTTCATTCACTTTTAAATTGCACTTTAACCCCACTCTATTAGGTAAAAGATAACTTCACTACTTAAACTAACCTTTAGTTAATTTCAACTTGATCTTTAGCTTTATCACGTGCTGTTAAATTTACAATTCCAACCGACAGCACTTATTCATTTGACTTGCCAAATTTGTCTTAGCCAATTTGATGTCTTAATGAATGTCCGCCTCATTCAGCCCCCGCCAAAAAACAATTCACCTCCAACTCTCAACCAAAAGCGGCAGTCAAAAAGCTAAGCCATCTACCACTTGAAGGCTTCATAATCAACCGCCCACCAACTCCCCCTTTTCCCCTCTCTTCCCATTACCATTTGTACCCACTGTGATGCTCCCTTGTTGCCAGTGAGTGAGTGAATGAGTGTCTGCTCATCCGCTTCGTTGCTGATAAATTAACTTCATAATCTGCACAGTTATAAGCGCTGATGTTTGGCATTACTCTTCCATATTTTGCCGTCCATCCCTCTCCTTCCATCAGCTGATCCATCTATATTTATACCACCCCCAACCTCTCGTTAGCATCATTACAACAAAGCGCCGTGGGTCAACAACAACCAAACACGCACCTTATTGTACGCTCAGGTATAACGGCAATGTTACAGTCAACGGCATAACTTTTCACCTTTTGGGGGTTCGACTGCCTCGGGGGGTGGTTGAGGGGGTAGTTGAGGGTGTGAAAGCGAGAGCGGGGATTGCGTCTGGAATTCAGCAGGTGATGTTTCTCTTACCTTTTTCTCTTAACTTTGTGTGTGTTTCCCCTCGAAAAATTGCACACAATTTAATTGAATGTGTTTAATTTTGCTTTTCATTTTGTTTTCCTTTTTTCCTGCTGCACATAATGAGGCGTTAAAGCGTTTTCTTTACCCCAATTTGGTTATGAATTAATTGTGCATAAATCCTAACTATAGACTTAGTAAAGAAATATACTAGATATACATGTATGTTAAAGTTAGTATTTTTCATCGAGTTCTACAGCTATACTTATTATAACCATAAATTGTCATCAATGCAAATTTCTTTATAGTAAAAATTAATTTTGCAATAATAATATATATATTATTATTTAAAGGAAAAAAGTTATTTTTAGTTTTACAAAATAAATTAGTTTTTATTCTGTTCTTTAGGAAAATCCGTAAAATATTTTGAAATTTTAATATTAACATTAACTTAAAGTATTTCAATTATTCAGATTTTCATATTTAAAATAATGGAGCTTTTCTTCTGTGGCGACATTTGCCTTAAAACCTAAGAAGGATTAAAGCTTTTATTCACATTTCTCAAAATATTAAGAATAAAACAAATGGCCAAAATTTCATATAAATCAAAAGGAAATCAGAACCCAAAATATGAAGAGGAACCAATTCAAAAAGTGATGGAGGGAAGAATAAATGAGGTAATAATTAGGAGCCAACTAACCAACTACCGATAACAGAGCGAATGAGTTCAAAGAAAAATGCTAGAAAATAAATACCCCAAAAAACAGAGCAAAAGAAACAAACACAAAACAAACTCATATATAAGGAGAAATGATTAATTATGCCGGCAAAAACAAGAGAAAGAGCTAGAAAATGTGAGAGAGGGAGAGAGGAGAAACGTGTGAGATTTGAGTATGATTTATTGTAATTTAATTGTGGCACATTATGCGCTCGATTTGGGTTTTTGAGAGTTTCGCCTTCTTCTTTCTGCATTTGAATGTCATTTTTGAGCATGAAAAAAATTGCTAAACAAGATAAACTTCAGACAAGCAAATGGAAATGGGGCAAAATATCTTGTGTCTAGGGTCCAAATGCCGCGGGGCTAAGCAACTGAGCAGCTGAAGATTTGTGTGGCACAGTTATGTAAAGAAATCGATGCAATGCCTCTCTCATGCCACATGCCACATGCCACTTGCCACACAGACATTCAGCCAAGCAGCAAAAGTTTTGCTGCCAAGAAAACAAAAGCAAATTATCATATCATTGAAAGTGGAAAAGGAGCGAAAGGCGCTGAAGGAAGGAACGAAGAGCAGCCAAGTCACTGATGGCTTTGTTTGTTTGCCAAGGCTGAGAAACTTAAGGGGGAGGATGTTTGGGGCAGGGGGGCAGATGTAACCAGGTGAAAGAAATTATATATTCCCTTGATTATAATTTCATCAGCGGCAACACTAAAGAATCATCGCTGGCATGTCGAAGACAGGAGCAAAAGGAGCGGCAGCAGCAGGAGCTGCTCCTTGTTGTGGTTGGTCCGGGACGAGCTTCAGTGGAATGTACCGATGATTGAGTGGCGCTTGGAGGAGCCGGAAACAGCTCTCTGCATGCTTCGTTGTACATTTATTGACTGGCAGTAAGTCAGTCAGTCAGTCAGTCAGTCAGCCAGTCAGTCAGTCAGCCAGTCTGTCAATCTGCCAGTCAGTCAGTGGCTCCAACCTGGCCAGACAGAAATCAATTGTTCCCATTATTATAATGAGATTACTTACCTACTGAACGACAAAACGTAGCATCGACTTTTAGCAAGGACTCTTCAGTTTTCTGCCAAGCCAGTAGCTATCTTCCCCCTTTTCATTCTTACCTATCCCATCCATCTTTCTATATGTACTTATTTACCTGCTTACTTTGCCAGTTGCTCGCTTGCAAATATAATGACTTTAGTAGTCAGCGGAAAATGTTGGAAAATTGCTTGGTAAAAGCTAAAAATGCTCAACTTGAAGGTTTGCTCTATGGTTATAGCTCTTTCTCTCTCACCAATACTTTCTCCCCTCTCTGCCTCTTTTCCTCTCTCAATTTTTTGCTATCTCTGGGAATTCGAATTTTATTTATGCTTTTGCTTTTGTTTTCCTCACTCGGTTTATCAGCTTTGCATTGCATTTGAGCTGAGATTAGCGCAAGGATTCAAAACGAGGAGCGGTTAGACGATGCTCGGAATAGCTAATACGTTAAATGGGGTTTTGATTTCCCAGAAATTCTTCAATTGAATTGCAGCCAATGATTTTTCAATTGTAAATTAATAAGGTTCAACCCGTTCTCACAGTTGCTTCAGAAAATAATGGAATGTGGGAAGTATTGACTTAAATAAAAGATATTTGGTGTAAATTTCGGTAAATCATTTCAATATATAAAATGAATAAAGATGTGCTATTTATTTTAATTAAAGTAGAATACATTTCTTAAAAGTATATAACATGTACACGTATGTTTTATGTATAGTTTAGTAAATTATTTTATTAATATTTAAATAAAAACTTTAACTTATCTTCTAAATTTATTAATTATCATCTTGATTGCTATTAAGCATATATTAACACTGCTAAAATTCTTACTAACAATTAAATTTAATAAAATTTGTCAATTTTTGTATTAAATAAGGGTTTTGCTCTTTATATTATACTTAGAATATAATGAAAACCTACACATATAAAAGGCCCAACACTGTTAAATTAATAGATCTGTCAAGTTAACAAAATCTCTGTTTCTCTCACGCTTCATGTCGACTCATCAAGCACTTTTTCGAACATATGATATTTATAGAATGCTTTCTGGAGCAACTTGACTTATCAAAATGATTCTCAGAATGTGTGTCAAATACAGCTCTTTAGCACAGACAATAGAAAGTAAAGTGAGATCCATTAGAAGACAAACAATTTTGATAAATACTCTGTGATAGATACTGTGTCAAAGTTTTTTGAGTGTTTGGTTATTGAACTTAACCCAGATAAAAGAACGAGAGCCAGAAAATGATGTACTTTGGGGAACCTCTATCTCTTAACATAACAGTGCTGGGCAAAAGGTGTGAAACAACTTTCGTTTTTTCACAGCTAAGTAAATAACAATAAACATGAGTAAAAATAAAAAATAAATAAAAGAAAAATAAAATAACAATAGATTGTGAAAGAAAAGTGAAGAGGGAGAAAGATAGACTGAGACTGAGGCGGAGGCTGAGGCTGAGGAAGAATGGCAGCTGCTGGAGCAGCTTGACGAGCTCTGGACATGGACACGGCTCAATTTCAACGGCAGACTGATGGACAGTGGACAGAAGAAGGAAAAAGAGTTGCAAGTAGGAAAAAGATATATCGATTAACGAGCCTCGTAGGCAGCTCAAGTCATGGCTGTCTATATGGAGCCAGCTTAAGTGCTCCAGCAGTGGACTGAAGTGAACTGAGAGGTTCAATGTATATACATGTGAGTGTGTGTGTGTGTGTGTGAGTGAGTGAGTGTGCGGCATGTGTGAATATCACATGTCAGTGAGCTATAATTAATGCGGGTCAGACGCCGATTACAATGCGCCAACTGACAGCTTGAAGTGCATGTGTGTGTCCCGAGTCCAATCGAATCGAGTTGAGTTGAGTCGAATAGAGTCTAGGCAAAGAAATCCCCCGACGGGCAATGACAAGTCAAGAAAGAAACCAGCCAAATCGATGGTCAAGTCGATGGCCAAGACTCTACGACAGAGCAAAAGACAGACGGACAGTCAGTTAGAAAGAAAGAAAAGCAATGATAAGCAAATTTCAGCGGCTTAACTCAAATTAAATACACCCAGAAAAAATGATGAGTAATTAAAATCTAATCAATTTGTTAGAAATTAAGAGTTATTTCTATATATAAAATAATGGCAGTATATAATAAAATACTATTATTATTGCAATTATTTTCCAATTTAATATGCTTTAGAATACTTGCTACTTTCTCTCAGTGTATCCGTAGACTAAGTGAAAATTGTAACGTTGAATCTCACTTTTTTTTGGGGAACTATTGAACCAAGTGGCACTTGAATGAATTTATTACAGCAGCAGCCGCAAAAATTTGTCTAGCAATTCTTTGCATTTATTTTTCTTCCTTTTCTCATACATTTTTTTTTGTTGCTTAGCGCGACAAAATTAATGAATTTTCTATGCAAATGCAAAACGCGAAATAAAATTTAATGCTTGGAAAAAATGCGCAGGCGACGTGCAAACGACAAACAAGGCAGCAGGAGAAGCTAAAGAAAAGACGAAGGAGACGAAGGACAAACGGTGGGCAGAAGGGAAGGAAGGAAAGCAAGGCAGCAAATTGTAGCACAAGAAAAATTAAACGCATTAGGCCAGGACATGGCCAAGAAGTGCGCACATCCTGGCCCCAGACAATGAGCGACTCTTTAAACCTGTTTGTAGTTGTATATTTTTCATCTTCTTATTTTTCATCGATTTATGTTAAGCAGAGCTTTTCCCCTCTACAAGTCTGCCATTTTCCATGCCTGTCATTATTATGTACGTTTAGGCATTGTTGCTTTAGTTCTTCTTGTTGATTATGTTGTTGTTGTTGCTGTTGTTGTGGTTGGTTGGTTTGTAGGTTGGGTTTGGGCTTGACTCTGACAGGCGCTTATTTGAATTGACTGCCTGCAACTGGGTCAGGCTCAAATGGCGCACAAGTTGATGTTGATGGGAGCGGAGGGAGGAAGGGAAAATGAAGCGGAATTGTCCTTGCCCCAGTCTCTTTGACGTGCAACTGTCAGCAGCCGCCACAGGCAAATGTGTGCCACAGCAAAGTCCTTATTTATTGATAAGCAATTTGCAACAAATAAAATGCAGTCAATGCAAATGCAAAACAGCTTCTAACTCTTAATAGACCTTGATGAGCAAAATTCAGGCATTGCTGTGTGTAAAAAGGAATACCAATTGATTTTGAAAAGAAAAAGCAGAAGGAAAAACTAAAACTTATTTTGGATACATGCTTTACTTATCATCTTATTTATATAAATTTTATTTTAAAGTTGTGAGTTTTAGCAAACTTTTTATTCACTGCAGTTTAGTTCAGATTGATTGACAACATTTAAATAAAAAGACACACATTGGTCTCAAACCAGCTTATGTACACTGTACACTTATGTACAAAACTTAGTCGCAACTGGTTAACGTTTAAATAAGTTAGGAGAGGTCACAGCTGTCACAGGCCCCGCTCTCAGTCCCTCTCCCAGGCCCCTCTCCCAGTCCCTCTCCCAGTCCCTCTACCAGGCCCCGCTCCCAGTCCCGCTCCCAGGCCCCGCTCCGAGGCCCCGCTTCAAGGCCCCGCTCCGAGGCCCCGCTCAAAGTCCCACTCAAAGTCCCACTCAAAGTCCCACTCAAAGTCCCACTCAAAGTCCCACTCAAAGTCCCGCTCCGAGGCCCCGCCCTGGTCCCCGCTCCGAGGCCCCGCCCTGAGGCCCCGCTCCGAGGCCCCGATCCGAGGCCCCGCCCTGAGGCCCCGCTCCGAGGCCCCGCCCTGAGGCCCCGCTCCGAGGCCCCGCCCTGAGGCCCCGCTCCGAGACCCCGCCCTGAGGCCCCGCCCTGAGGCCCCGCTCAAAGTCCCACTCAAAGTCCCACTCAAAGTCCCACTCAAAGCCTCTCCCAGGCCCCGCTCAAAGTCCCTCTCCCAGGCCCAGGTATGTATGGAAAATTTGATGATAGATGGCTTAGAGTCGCAAGAATTTTCTAAATTTCTAGATGAATAAAATTTAAAGCTTTAATGCACAGTAACTCACTGGAAATTTAATAGTTTTTAAATTTATAATAAAGTACAAAAATAGTACAAATATAATAAGATAAAAGTTTCAACTGATAGTAATTGACTATTAAATATAGTAATTGGTAAAATGCAGTAACAATTAAAACTAACAATTTCAGTTTACAATTTTCATAGTTGTCATCAAATTAATTTAAATATAACATCTTATAGGGATATATTTTTTTCAGATAAATATAAAAAACTAGAAAATCAGTTTAATTTAGTCTTCTGCTGTACAATTCTTCCTGTGATAAATAGAAATTTCATAAGCTTCGTGTTGTCAGTTTATTTTACCTTTTATCCAGCTTTTTACTCAATTAGTAATTTATTTAGTTCCGCTTGAAATCAGCTGGATAATGATGTCATAATAAAGGGACACAAGTTGTTCTTATACTTATGTTGCAGCGTGTAACAAAAGTGTTGCATACTTGCAGGCGTCGCCTAGACCACGCCCACGCCCCTTCAGGAGGCAACACAAGAACCACCAGTCAACTCAACGTTGCAGTATTTTCCACATGACAATGTCACCGACGAGCATGGTGAAGGGAAGGAGGAGGGAACTGGAGGGAAGTTTAATATGCTTAGAGCAACACTTTGCTGCCACTGAGACGACAACAACAGCAACATAAATTAGCTAATTAGGCACAATTAAATATCCCTTTTGATTGCGGTTGCCACACATACACACACACACACACACACTCACACACACATTTACACCCAGAGACAGACACTCACACACACTCATAACCTGCTGATGTTTTTATGTACATTGCCCGCCAACTTTTTGTGCTTCCTGCAATTTTAGGTCCTGGACGACGAGTGTGTTGCCTGCCACGCCCACAAGCTGCAATGTCGTACGCCCACACAGATAGCAACATACACACACACACACACACACACACACACACACACACACGCACACTCACACACATGTATGAGGGTTTTTGCCACAACGTGGAAAAAGTTTTGCCGCCAGAGCCAAATGTTATTTTCAACTCTGTTTTGTCTTCGATGTTTGCATGGATGATGGCGACGGAGAAAACAGAGACAGAGGGAAAAGAGACGGAGACGGGGGAATTTTCCAACCGCAAACTTTTCATGTAGCAACGGAAAGTGCTGTGCGTTCAAATAATTGAGTTGGCATTGGTCTCTAAAAACAACATAATTACCATAATTAATTGTAATTATAGTCAAATAAATTATGCGCACCGGCTGCAAATATCACTTTTTCTACAGGCTCCAACTCCCTCACAATCTCAACCTCTTGGCCAACTGGGTTCAACTACAAATAGAAGTGTAACACGACTAACAACTGTAACAACTTCCAAGTGTTACCCGTCCCGAGACATTGACACATACAACTGCCAAATGTTGTTGCCTTTCTAACGGTGCCTGACATCACGCACAACAACTACAACAACTACAACAACTAATACAACAACAACAACACGATCGACCTCAAGTTAGCAACTTAACAGGCAACAGAAAACAGCTACAAAAAATACAAAAAACAAAAAACAGCGCCTAAAATTTGTACCTACAACTATTTCAGCTAATTTTCAAGCACATTCCCTAACTCGCAACACTCCACACTCCACACTTCCTACTCCACACTCCATACTCCATACTCTACACTCCACAAAACGAACACTCCACACACAATGTGTCCACTCCAATCTTCACTCGAGGTGCTGAAAATTTCTGCTTGAGCCGCTGAACCGAATTCAAATTGTTGCCGCTGTTGCACAGTGGTCAATTAATTATATACATTTATATTGAATATTTAAAAGTTGATAAGGTGCTACATAAAATAGAAAATTGAATAACATACAAAATTACCTTCTAAGAATATATTTCAGAGACTTTTTAATATTTTCTTCTTGTAACTATACATATCATTAATATATTTAATAATTTTTTTTTAAAATTGAGAAAATAAATTGTGTGACGGTAAAATATATTTTTATATCATGCTCTATTTTAAAGATATTTACTTAAAGAAAATAGCATAACATACAAAAATACCTTCTAAGAATATATTACAGAGACTTTTTCATATTTTCTTCTTGTAACTATACAGTTTATTAATACAAATTAATAATTTTTATCAAAATAGAGAAAATAAATTGTGTGACGGTAAAATATATTGTAATATCATGCTTTATTTTAAAGATATTTATCTAAAGAACTATATTTATTTTAAGAACATTTTATCAAAATATTTAAAATTTGTAGCTATATTTTTGACAACTGACAAAAAAGTGGAACTGTAAAATAAGTTGTAAAACAATTAAAGAAGTATCGACCATTCTTTAGAAATATTTAACTATTTGAAAAATAAAACTCCAATATTTATAATATAGTATTATATAATATTATTACAATATAACTAATTTATTAGCATTTTATTTGTGAGTAGACTCCTAATCCTAATTCTCCTGCTTCTATAATCTTGCCACACTGTGCGCTGTGATTGTTAAGTTGGCCTCTGCTTGGCCTCTGTCTCCACTTTGTGGTGCAGTTTTGTTGTGCGCTGCCGACGCATGCGCAAAATGCCAACAATTTTCGGCGCAGCTGTGCCCGACTGAACTTATCTTGGGGATCTGGATCTGTGGATCTGTGCTAACTATGCTGACAACGCGCAAGGCGAAAAGTGCCGAAAACACCAGACCAACAACAACAACAACAACAACAATGAGAACAACAACAACGATTGTTGCTCATTTGGCGAGCTGTTCAGCTGGATTTTGGTTCATTTTGGTTGTTAATTCTCTATCTCTCTTTCTCTGTGTGTCACTCTGTCTCTCTCTCTCTCTCTCTCTCTCTCTCTCTCTCTCTCTGTGTGTGAAGTGGGGCCTGCAATAAGTGGTATAATTTGGTCTGTTATATTATGTCACACACACACACACACACACACATACACACATACACACATAAGCAGTGCTAACAATATTCAGATGCAATTTGGTGGCAGCCGCAATTAAACGTGTGCTGTGATGTGGTGTGCTGTGGTGTGCTGTGGTTTGGTGGTGCAGTTACAACTGGAGGCGTTAGTGTCTCTCATTTCTTTTGTGGTGCCAGCGGTTAAATGAGTGGGTTACTTAGCTGTTTAGTTGCCGGTTTGCGGTGGTTTAGTTGCTAGGCTGTGGCTCTGATTGGGCATTTTGTGGCATAACTAACTCGAAATGTGTCTAAGTGGCAGCATTTGCATTGCAATTGCCCGTTTTTGGCTGCAACATGTTGCATGCTAATGAGGAATGCGTGATAAAGCCAAGTGATATCAAAGATGAACGAGTTAAGCAGAGAATTGGAATTAGAGGTATGAACTATGTGAATATCAATGAATATCTTCAGAATATAGAGATGAGCTTAAATAATAACTAGTCGATAATATTTGCAGTTTCTGCAATTGATAGGATTAATATTATTAATTTAATTAGATGGATTAATATGCAATATCTATCAAATTCTATCAATTGAATTCTTCAAAATAAAACTACGCAATACGTTTCTGGGAATGATTTTTGATATGTCTAGGCAATTTGTCATATTAGTCCCACCACTGAACCACACAGGAGAGTCTTCGGTAATCGGGCAATCGACTTAACTAACCAACGATAACATCTGCATGGGAAATTTATTGTTTCATGTAATACGAGACACTCGCGACGAAAGTAACAAGGGTAACTATTTGACTTTTTGTGTGTGTGTGTGCGTGTGGACAATGTGGCAACGCCACGCCCCACTCCACCCCCTAAACAGAGTTGAAGCCAGACAAAAACGTGTCTACAAATGATGACCACCAAAGTTAGGGATCAATTCCGCAGAGTTTGTCCAAATGAAACACAAAACTATCTCAAATCAAAGTTAGCCACGGTTCAAATCGAAATCGGAATGAAAATAGGAATGGGAATGGATATGGGAATCCGTATCCGTAATAAATAACGGCTGAAATGTAGATTTGTCCACGCCTATTTAAGCTAAAGAGGCAGCTGCGTATTTGCCTAATGGGAATGCTGCACGCGTTGCACAATCCCCCTACCCATCTACTCTCTCTGTTCTTCACTCTTCACTCACCACTCTCCTCTCTCTCTCTCTCTCTCTCTCTCTCTCTCTCTCTAGACTCTGCCACACGTGTGCGACGGACGAGTTTCTCGCTTATCTTTAACGTTGCAGCAGCTTCGCTGTCTGAGCCAATGTTTTCTAGTGTTGCAAGTGATGTTCTTGCCACAAACAGCAAAGTGGGTGAAGGGGGCAGGGAGGAGGATGGTCGCCATCATGTACTTAGCACTGATATGATAATGAGGGTTTTGCCCCAAAAGAAGTAACTGTCGTGGTAAGAGCATAAATCATGGTTAAGCTGCACTATGTTAATTGGCTCAAAGCAAGAAGAGCTCCAGTAAACTGGCCAATTTCGAACGCACAAATTCCTGCCAATTTAAACAATTTTCGCCAAAAAACAAAAAAAACAAAGGCAACAAACAACGCTGGCTGAAGGGGCAAGAATTGGAGTGACAAGAGGAGGCAATGTTGAAACGGCAGTCAGTCGGCACTTCAAGTGCCTCCAACAAACACTCGAATACGCAAATTTAAATAAAATCATCAAGAATCGGAAATTTGAATTTCCGAAAAGAGCCACTCGGCGAAGCAAAAGGTAGCCTAACCACCAACCACTGCACCACCATCACTCTCCCTCTCTTTCTCTCACTCTCTCTCTCTCTCTCTTTGCTGCCCGCACTTGATGTTGAAAATCGCTGCTTGGCATTGCCAACTTTTTGTTGGTCTGTCGTCGTTTTTTGGCCTGGCCAACGTCAGTCAGCACCTCATTCAAATGGCCGCGTCGACGACCTGTGGCAACAACAGTGCCTCCTGCCCCATTGCTGCTCCTGAGTGCGGCACTTGCCTCTGGCCGGTGCTTTGACTGCCGCTCGACGTCTTCTTGAAATGCTCGTTTCGCTTCCATTTCTCTCTCCCTCTCCCTCTCTCTCTCTCTGTCCCAATTCCCACTCCATTTAAATTTTATTTTTATTTTTTAGTTTTCACATTTTATTTTTTAAGCAGTACCTCTCCTCCTTCAAGTGCATACAATTGAAATAATTTCCGTGCGCTCTCTTAGACGTAGCAGGCTAGCTAGGAGCAACCCCTGGGGTGGGATTGGGGGGAGTGGGGGACTGAGAGGAGTGGGAACACACCAAGTGGTCGCCGCGTTGAGTGCAGCACACTTTTTGCATAATTAAATTTATTTTTTAGTTGCATGCAACGGCGCTAGGGACAGCATGAAGTTTTTACTTCACATAAAAAAAGCTGTAATATTTTAATTAAATTTACATCTTCTTTTTGTGATAACAAACAAAAACAAAAACTATTTTTATGTACTACAATTGTTAATATAGCATAATATTAACAATATCACTATTTTTTTAGCACACAATCTTCGTGAAATATTTTAACAATTATCCGAAAATTTAAATAAATAAATAAATATTGAAGTATAAAAGGTCCCTCTCAGAAAATCACCATAAAAAGTAAAGGGTATTCGTAAAATATGCATTATGATTCCCAGCCGTCATTCACTATTAAATTCTTTGCATTTTATAAATGTGTTTTCAAAAGGAAAAACCACTTCACATTCAGTTTTTTTTAACTGCAGCCCATAAAAAGTGAAATTATATAATTACGAGTATATCTGCATTTAATGGTGGATTTTGGCAACTGCACAGCTTCCACTCTCAACGCCTCGGAAGACACTGGAAAAAAATGGGTAATAATAGCGCATTGCTCCTGTGCATTGTCTGTAAGCAATTTCCCCAAAAGTAGGCTAACAAAATTTATGTCAACTGACTGCGCACAACTTTTGTTAGCCAGTGACTTGGCATTTTGCATAGCCAAAGGAAGACTCCTGGAGAAGGGGAGTGTAAGAATAAGAGGGGGGAATAGAGTTGGAAAAAAAAATAAAATGTAGCACATTGTTAAGGATTGCTGTTAAAGGGGAGAATAAAGCTGCTCGGCCAGAAATTTTAATATAACCCGCACTTTAGAAGCAGAAAACTATGTCACTAGGCACTGCAATAGGGGTGGAGATAAGGAGAAGGGAGAAAAGGGGGAACTGAAGCTCCTCGCTTACGTCTGACCAGATAAGTTTGCCCAGTAAACGAAGCAAATCCAATTCCGGGTACGACTCCGAGTCTGTTCCATTTACGTGTAGCAGCATTTTGTCTTTGGTATAGAATTTAATACACGGCAGTTTGTCTTTGACTTTGTGCGCCAAAAAGGAAAGTTTTTGCCTGCCAAGCTACCTAGCTACCTACTTCACGGATACTACCACAGTTCGAATATCCTAAGAGTGCGACTGCTTTACGAGTTCCTACAAATGTGCAAAGGCTGTGACTTGTCACCACTTGCATTTGCCCTTTGCCCTTTGCTCTTTGCCCTTTTACCTGCAACTGCAACAACTGCAAATGCCGCAACTGCAACTGCAGCTTCAAGTTTTGTGTTTTACATGACAAGCGAGTAAGTCGACGTGGCTTATCGGGGAGGTTAACAGTTCCCCAGGTTGCCAAATGGAATTGACTTTTCCAGCAGCCGAAGCAGCAGCATATGAGTTTCTTACTGTGCTCAGCAGTTGTCTCAAGTTTTTCAGCTGAGCATCGATAACTCAATTCCTGAGAGCAGCTTTTGTGTAGATAATCAAAAAGAGTAGTTGGAATCAAACACAGTTAGACAAGTAATTATTTTGAAAAAATAAGAATTTCTAGGTTTTTCATGTATTTTCTTATTTTATTATACCTTTTTTTTAATAAAGGATTTATATATTGAATCAATTTTAAAAATTTTATAAATAAAATATAAATAACTTGCTTTGTTTTTATTTTATTATAGCTATTAGAAAAGTTAAAAAGTAAAGAAATAATAGATCTAACAAAAGTTTATATTTTTAAAACTATAATTAAAAATATAATACGAATCTAAATATTTTTTGTTTTCAAAACAATGGCTTGAGATACTTTATAATATATTAAATCTGAATAAAAAGTATGAAGAATAATTCAAAAAGTAAATAGTGCTAGAAAATTATAGAATTACATCACACAGACGGCAACAATTCTACTTGACAATAAATTAAATTGTTGCTAAAAAAAATGAAGAGAATTATGAGTATTTATTTCAGCAATCATCTGGATTTTGCGTAAACGTAACTATTAAGATTTTTATCGTAAAATCGTTCTCTCTTTCGACTAGACTACCTCTCGCCTATCTCTCTCTCTCTCTCTCTCCCTCTCTCTCTCTCTCTCTCTCTCTCTCTCTCTCACGTCATATGTCTCTCTTTTAGGTGCTGCACAGATTCGTTTACCGTTGCCTTCAGTAAAAGTTTCCGGCAACAGCCACAACACCGACACTCAACTCCCTTCTTCCATCTTCTCTCTTCTCTTTTCTCCTCAATCTTCCCTCTCTTACCGCAGTGCTGGCATTTCGCAAGCTCTTTAAATTGGCTCTCAAATTAGGTCGCAGTGGTTGTTGTTGCTCATGTTGTTGCCATTGT
Source organism: Drosophila falleni (assembly GCA_035045575.1). Lineage (NCBI taxonomy): Eukaryota > Metazoa > Arthropoda > Insecta > Diptera > Drosophilidae > Drosophila > Drosophila falleni. Next base: position 809,454 of record JAWNOV010000089.1, on the reverse strand, counting down.
TGTCACATTTGGTTCGAATGCGTTGGCAAAAGGCAGCGATAACAGTCACAGCAACAACATCAACAACTATAACAGCAACAACTACAACTACTACACCGCCAACACAGTCATGTGGCACAGACCGTGCTCATGTCCAGTTTGCCTCTCGTTGCCGTTGCCTTTTAATTGAATGCGGCATATGCAGAGCAACAGCAACAGCAACAACAACAGCAACAACAACAACACTGGCAACATGGCAAGACAGACGCTGTTAAAAATTGTAATTTCCATTGCTTTCAGAACTGAGAAGCCTACGCCCCCTTCGTTTCCCCTTTCCCCCCCTCCCCATCCAACAGTTTGGGTTTCGAATTCGCAAGCTGCAGGCGGCTTTAAAATGCGTGTTGCAAGTTCTTTGGGGCAGTTGGTGTTGTTGCCGCTGCCGCTGCTGCTGCCGTTGGTCGCACAAATTAAATTGGCTTTAAATTGACACCTCCGGTGGCAGGATATAGCCGCGTTTTCACTCACACACACACACACACACGTATGTTGCTTAACTTTATTAAGGATTTCGTGCAGCTGCTGCCTAGATTGTTGCCTTCGGTATTGCCTTCTCTGTTGCTGTTGTTGCTGCCACGCCCACAGCGGCAACAGTTAATAAAGAACCAAATTATTGTGTTGTTCACACTTTGACACATTGAAACGGAAATTTAATTAAGGATTTTTTCAATAAAATTGCGCATTTTATAGCAGGACGCAGCTTTAAAGCCGCAGCTGCTGACTTGATAAAAGAAAAGAATTAAAAAAAGGAGAACAGGACAGGAAAAGGGATAGTCTAGAATAAAATGTGTAAAGATAAGTTTAACACTTGAAAAGTACATAAAATACCAACAGATATTACTATGATATGTATATTTAACAATCTGACATAATCGAACGTAAACCAGTAGAGACTTTCAAAAACTTTGACCAATTATAACTTTGTCAAAACTCAACCGATTTCCATGGGGAATATCATTTTTATCATAATTTAACCTGCAAATAGATTCTACATTTTCTTTAGCTAGAAAATTTGATTTTTTTCGGTTATAAGCCATTGATCATAGTTAATTATTATATGCTATTATTATTATTATTATTATAAATATATAATTAATTGATAATTATTATTGATAATTATCTTTCTGATCATGATTTGTTTCTGGCAGAAACTTTCTGCATATCATGTAAAAAATTTAATTTTTTTTCAACAGTTATCCATTTCTATATAACTTACGGCTTGACACTTTATTAATATATTAAGTTTCCATTCAACATCTATATTAATTATCGCTGTTGTAAATAGAGAAGTTCTCGCTAAAGAAATAAATAAACTACTATAAAGAAAGTGCTCTAAAAATTAGTTTGCATGCGATGCCATGTAATGGATATGACTACAAATGAGTCGCAGGGCTTGAGGAAAAGTTCCCAAGGATGTTTTAGGCTGAGACGTGGCAAGTCGAGGGCAAGTTGAGAGGGGCAAGTAGCGATGTGGCAAGAAGCTGCTTGCTAGACTCGGCACTCGAATGCGCAACAACAAAAGAACTAATTAAAAAATTAATCTAGCTTAAAGTTCCATTAGAGCGCCAGCGAAGTTTTCTCCTGCTGCGGCGCAGCTTCGAAAGAGAGAGAGAGAGAGACGGAGAGAGGGAGAGAGGAAGAGAGAGCAACAGCAGCGTTACGCTGAGGAAATGGAAAAACTTTTACAGTGCAGTACTGTGTGCATTTGGTGAATGCCGGCGGCAGCAACAGCCTGCTGCCAAAGACAAGGCAAACAATGGCAGCGAAGGGAAAGCGGAAGGGGAAGGGGAAAGCGGAAACGGAAGTGCAAGCTGTGTGTATAGAAAAAAAAGAATGCTGCTGAATAATTAAATTGCCCTTGAACAACTGCATAAAATGTGTGCGAGAAATCACAAAAATTCAAATGACCAAACATCTTTTATCCTTTTGACCACTTTCTAACCCCCTCTCTCTCTCTTAGACATCATAACTTATGTTCATGCTCTTTGTGCATTAGTGGCCCAAGGCCTTTAACTGCTGAAAGTGCACTCTCAAAGACTGCCCGCTAGGTAAAAGCGAAAGTTCAGCCATTTGAGGCAAAGGAATTGCAATTATGATTAGTTAGTGGGTCATTCAGATGGTTAAGACTCGCTTTGAGCCACATTGAAGGGATTATAATCAAAAGCAGCTTACTAAGAGCAGAATTTAAGTACTTATATAAAACATGGTTTAATTCAAGGAAAAGAGATTTCAAATAAACGGAAAGTATCTCAAAAAATAAATGGTAGTTTGTAGCAGATAATTTACTCATATAAACTTGCCATTTGTATCAGAAAATGTGAAAATATATTTATGAGAAAATAAATATGAAATATGCAGTTGAAAAGTTTTCTCATGGCTGTCGCAACTTTAGTTAATTACTCGTACTACTTTGCTTAATATTATTTAAGTGATTCTGCTTTTGTTCAGCTAAAGAAGAGTCAGTACAGTGGTTGCCAGTTTGATATAGCTATAAACTATATGAGACATTCCACTCGTCCGGGCAAATCCCACATCGTTGACACTTTAAAAGGGGTCACAGAGCTATTCAAATTTAACTTTTGCCAAGAGAGAGAGAGAGTGAGAGAGAGAGAGAGAGAGAAAGAGTGACAGGGGGAGAGACAGAGCATCAAATTTTTTGGCGACAGTTTAGTGAAAGTGTAACTGTAACTGTAATTATATACAGCTGACTGTCTGTCTGTCTGTCTATTGGACTGTTGGACTGTCTATTTTGGGGTCTGAGCACGTTCAATGTCTGTAAGTTTATCCAACGGTTTGCCGCCCTCAAACTCAAACTTAAACCCGAACCTCAACTCGGAACTCATCTCTCTAAACTGCAAGTGTCGCTCAAATGTCGGTGCCATTTGTCTGTCTGTCTATTAGTCTGGCAGTCTGTGTCTGGCTGGGCTTGCCTGTCATAAAATTGTATAAAACTTTGGCCCAAAAAATATATTTATATATATACATATATATTTGCAGTAGTCCGTATACATATCTAACGTTGTCTGTTGTTGTTCTGATCCTGGTTTTGGTTCTGCTGGGTTTTTTGCTTGCCAGCCTCCCAAAAAGTTTGCAGTTTTTGTTGCCAGACTTTTTGTTGGCAACAGTCGCCCTCCAGTTAGTTGCGTGGGTGTAACTCGAAGCGCCATTGGCCCAATTACACTAAACGAGTGTTTCGCAGATGACAACCTCCCCTTCTCCCCTTCTCCTCCTCCTGCACCTTCAATTCGGATATAGCATGTTCTACCACCAAACTCATCTTTGCTATCGCTTTGGGCATTCACAGGCCTTGTCTGCTTTGCCAGATAAACGACAAGGATTCGGGCCAGGATTCACATGCTGCGGCGTCTGTAATTTCAGGGCGTTATAATAGAGCTTAATGCACAAAACTCGTTATCAGTAGCCGGCGTTGAAAACTTTCGAAAGGCAAACAAATGAAACTCAAACGCGTTTGATTAAATGCATGTCATTTGCCTCAGTTACCAGGCTTCCAACTCCAACTCCAACCTCAATTCCTCCAACTCGACTAATGCCAATGCCAATGCCAACTGCCATCAATCGTCATTGTCTATTGTCAAATTGCGCGGAATGAAGCGCCAACGAGTCGCAGAACAAGACAACAAAACACTCCATAGACAAACAGAACCTACAATGTTGAGAAAGCATCATAAACATCTAGCAAGAATATTACAAATGAGCGCTTGCTCAACTGGAAGATGCTCTGTAGATATATTAATCATTTGAATATCTATAATGTACGCTCAAATGATCCAATTTAATTTCAACAAAATGTAGCGAAACCTACCTAAATTTGACGTCAAAAAATACATTTCAATAAATCCTATAAAATCAAAAGTAAAATACAAAGCAGGTCGATATTAAATAATAATTTCAATAAATTAACAACTTTTAAAATTTTAAATATAATGTAAATATTTATTGTATTATATTTTTAACATTTTATTAAATTTAGGTCGATATTAAATAATAATTTCAATAATTTAACATTTAAAATTTTAAATATAATCTAAATATTTATGGTATTATTTTTTTTTTAATTTTATTAATTTTAGTTTACTATAAATAAACTAAATAATATGTTTTTTATTCAATGTTCAATTACACCTTATTCAAGCTAATATACACCTGCTAGTTTTGATTGCAGGGTAAATTCGACTTAAGGTAAATAAACTGTCGAGCTAAATGAGAGAACTCATTCTGTTGGCATCATAAAGCAACGCTTTGTTGCTTATTAATCTCTTCAGCTATTTTAGCGGCAACTTGTGAATTCCTTTCAGTACTCAAGTCCCCAAAAGAACTCTAACCCAATCTTTCCGATACCCCTTTTGGCTATTTATGACGCCCACTCATCCAACTCAACTCAACTCAAAGTCGATTGTTGTGTGTGTTGTGTGTGTTTGTGTGTGTGTGTATACTCGTAATTTTTCGTGTATTATGTGAAAAATGCAATTTGATTGCTTGTAAAACATGTTAAATTCTGATGTGAAGCGCAACTTTTATGTTTCTGGATTTTGGAAGAATTTATATGACACGAGGCGTGGTCCAGGTTCATACAATATGTATATATATATATGTATACTCGTAACCATACTTTTATGATTTGTTTGTTGTGTTTGATCTTTTTGAGATTCTCTGACTCACAGCTGTGAAAACTCTTCTCATAAATGTGCTGTGTTTTGGCCTTCATCATATGCTTGCCGTTGTTTTTGACTTTTTTTATTTTTATATTCCGCTTAGAATGTGGCATTATGCCCCATGTGGAATATTATGCATTATACTTATTTTTGTGAAATTGTCAACGCTGCTCGTTTTTATGGCACATCAACGCCATTGACATCGTCGATTTCACACGCCCACCTCCCACTTCCTAGTCCAACAGAAAAGTGGGCGTGGCTGCACAAGAAGAAGGCTTGCGGCCAAGTTTAATCATTTGAATTTAAGAGCTGCTGACGTGCAGATCTCAAATGTTGTAACCAAGTGTTTAATGTGAATACTCTGAATGTCAAATGTAGTAAGAAATAAACAGAGCTGTTGTCCAGAAAGTTCATTTAGTTTGCAGAGTTTATTAAAAATATAATCGTGAGATATTAGAAATACAAAATTAAATAAATATTTAAGTTTATTTAATTGGAATAAATATAAAGAAATAAATAAAAATAGCCTAACAGTTCAAAATAAACAAACGACTTTTTTAAAAATTAATTTAAGATTTTTAAACTCTTTTTTAATTATATATGCAAATATTTTAAAATTTGAATTGCTGTCCTAGAGTTTTGTTATATTTGCAGAATTTCAAGGATATTAAAATTATAATCGAATCTCAACTTATAAATAATGCCAGCTGTAGTTTGTTCAACAATAAAGTTGACTTGGGTTTAATTCAGCTTTGATTGTCAATCAACTCTCTCCAAGCGTTGTAAACCTTGTGAAAATGTAGCCATAAGGAGTAATTTTAATATTTGAGATGATCGTAAGCAGAGCTTGTATGTTGAAGGAATATTATGATTATTATTGAGTGCAAGGCGTTGATGATGCCGCTGACGATGACGATGCCGCTGACGACTTTGCCACCATGTGGCACAGAGAGCATTGAATGAGATGAAAGCGCAGCGCCGCCGTCAAGTGAATTGAAATGAATAAGCACAGAAATAAATGGGGGGAATGTGGATTGAGACAGTTGCTGGTACTGAGAAGGGTTGGGGAGTGAAAAGGGGGTTGTGGAGGTAGCAAAAAGGGCAACTGAGAGCAAACAAAACGAGTGGCACTTGAGCGGCAGAACAAGCCTAAATAAGTGCCTGGATAAAGAGTGCCATAAATATGTGTGCGAAAATTATGCAGATGCGCAGAAACACAACCTCACAGATACATAGATACTCGAACATTTACATGCATTGCGTCTCACACTCTCTGTGTGTGTGTGTGTGTGTGTGTGTGTGTGTGTGTGTGTGTGTGAATGCTCTTGCAATTTGCGTTGCTAATTTGACAGCCGTCAATGGATTTGTCTTGCCTGGCTGCTGCCAAGGTGTTCCAGTTACAGTTCCAGTTCCTCTCCTGTCCAGGGTGAGCACTCGATCTCCCAGTTTTACAGAGCTGAGTTGGGTTTGGGTCACGTGCCTTCAGCTTTGATGTTTTCTCTTTTTTCTCTCTCTCAACAGCGCAGCTAATTAGCTGGCGGACCATGCCACAGCAATCCCTCAACACTTGGTGGCAGCTGCCTCTCTCCTCTCCCCTCTCCCAGTGTGTTGTATGTTTGCTCCGAAATAAAATTTAATTACGCAGATTTTTACGCCTTTCGCTCATTGCTCAAATAACACATTGAAATGTGTTCTGTGTTAGCCCCAGCAGGCCGTCAACTATTTCCTTTTGACATTAAAATGCGTTTTTAACAAGCATTTCAACAAATCTGTCCACACTCTGTACAATTAAAATGCTAAAAAGCTTCAAAAATAAAAGTAAAGAATGCAAATAAAAATAGACTAAATTAAAATACAGAAGACGAATGTCAAATGCTCTTTGGGTGTTTAATTGAATTTGCATAGATTTATTTTTTGATTACTAGAACAAGTTGAAGTTTGTATTTTTTGGCTTTATAGTTTTACTAAAATAAAGAATATTTTTTAGAGCTTATTAGGTAACTTTTTTTTATATTAACCGAATTTTCTGATAGCTTCTTAACATAAAATTATAAATATTTGGTTATGCAAGTCGATATACATATATAGTATCCCATTTTTAATAATTATATTTACAGGGTAATTTTTTATAATATAATAATTAGACATAAAATGTATTTTAATTTCTAATTAAGTCCAATATATCTCTCTCTCAAAAAAAGATATGTTAAACATTATTTTATTAATAAATATTTATAAAATATAATCTAATATATTATAGAGAACTTATTTAATACATAAATGCGTCTCTCAATATTCTTAAATATTGTATAAAGATTTTTTTTTTTAAAAACAACCCTCAGAAGATTTTGATTTTTCAACTCATTAAGAGCATCTTTATTTTCAAAAAAATATCAGAGATTTCCCTACAAATTTTTTTTTAAATTCACTGCCAACTTTATCACCAATTTGAGATACCCTTTCGACAGATGCTTAATATGAATTACGAGATGACTAAGTGTAGAACTGAGTGTGCATGTGTGTGTGTATGAGTGTTGTGAGGGGGTCAACGTCACCCCTTTTTGGGGCAATGAAGCGCATCCGTGGCAGATCAAAAACAGCTGTGCACATGACAACGTCGTCGTCGTCATCATCATCATCATCATCATCATCATCGTCATCGTCATGAGTTCTATAAAGGAAGGCGCTTAACACTTGCAAATGCTGCCTTGCCAGAAAAGAGAGGAGAACAGAGGCGAGAGAGAGAGCAAGAGAGAGAGAGAGAGGAGAACAAGGCATTATGTTTACGTTCAGCTTTGTTGTTGTTCTTTTGACATTTCAACTGTCATAAATGGCAAATGCAGTGCGTCTTCTCAGTTGGCCTCTTGTCTCTCGTCTCTCTCTTCTCTCCACTCTCCCCCTCTCTCATACTCTGACTGTTCCAGCTGAGCGCCTTTAATGCTCATGTGGAAAAGATTCACATGTTGCCCCCGTTGATTGACATACAACGAATGCCGCCGTATGACAAAATGTCGGCGCACCTCCAACAGCAACACCACAAGAGAACACCAACAACAATACCAACAACAGCAACAACAACAACAACAACAACAACAATTGCAAGTTATATTTGCAATGACTCCAACTTCAATTGTAACTTCCCTCTTTCAGTCCTGGTATTTTCATCTCTTTGTCTCTGCTTGTGGTTCTATCTTTCCTTCTGTGACTGACTGTCAACAATTGGCGTGAAGTAGTTGAAGCTTATTGTTGTCGTTAACAGCAGTCTCTCCCCTCAATCCCCTCCAACTACAGGGCTGACTAACTGCCTCTGGCTTCAGTGGTGGCTTTGTGGGTCTCGTTTGCTAGTTAACCAGCCATGTCTTATGTGTTGGCTAATTAATTTCAATTAAAATGCCTAGACTGTTACTCAGGGTCGGTCTGTTATTCCCTCGCACTTTCGCAAATGCAAGAAATTCGCATAGACCTTTTAATTGATTTACGGCTGTCAAGTCATTTTAAATAATGAGCAATAGAAATTTTATAATTAATACATTTTGCAATTACATTGTTGCAGAAACTACGTTCATTATGTATGGACCTAATCACTTCCCTAACACATTTCAGATGTTTTTGAAATGATATATATGAGTCACTAATTACTTATTATTACAGTGAATTGATTAAATTTGTTTGCAATCAACATAAGTACATTAGAATTATTTTTCCAATATAATAAGCAACGTTGAAAAATATATAAATTGTAGTCTAAAATCTTTTCTAAATATTTATATTTAATATTTCAAACATTTAATTTAAATTTCAATAGGATATATCATCAGAACTGATACGTAAACCAACAATAAAAGTCTCGTAAGTAGTTTTCTTTTCTTATTCGAATAGCTGCTCATCCCTGGACTGTCCACACTTTAGATCATAGCTGCCACATCTGCCACAGCTGCCACATCTGGCCCCGGGTTAAAGCCTAAAGAGAGCTCCCGATGAATGGGCAATTGGTTCGCTTTAACAACTGCCAACTTTGCATGTGGTTCGCATTTATAAAAATCAATATTTTGTCTAGGCATTTGGATGCGTATGTTGATGAAGGAGAGCGGTAAGGAAGAAGGGGCACAGGACGTTGGCTATACGACGTTGCATGCCCCATTCTGCCAGACAGCGTCATATAACTCAGTATAAAAAATGTCAACTGTCTGCGACACACAAAACTTATTTGTCATGCAATTTTCCCCGAACGCCTTAAGAGGCGGATGAGGTTCAGGTTGAGGTTGAGGATGTGGATGTGGCTGTGACTGTGGATGAAGTATAGAAATAGGCGGCACACATGGCATAGGCAAAGGCAATAGCAATGGCAATCTATACATGTCCATGATGGGAACCTGTTTTGCCAGACATAATAACTTATGGCGATTGGGTGGCGGCGGCAAATTGTGGGCTGCGAATCAATAACGTCAATTGATGCGGAGCAGGTGACAGTCCACAGAATACTCAGAGCCAGAGTCAGAGTCAGAGCTAGAGCCAGATCAAGAGCTAAAGCCAGTTGGAGCTCTACTCTGGGGAGCCTGACTGACCTAGGCTTACGGTTAGTTACAGTTGGATTAGCTGAAAACTGGTTTCTCACTTAGTCTGGCAAATAAACTTGACTTTTGCCTGCTGGCCAACTGGTTGACTAGTTGACTGGTTGACTTGGTTGACTGGCTGAATGGCCAAGTTGGCTGACAACGGTCAACTAATTGGCCATATCACTAAAAACTGTTAAAATATGAGAACGAAACGTCAGTTAGTCGTATTTTTTTTTTTGCCTACAAATGGCTTCATCTTAACTAGAGCTTAGCTCAAAGGAGTTGGCAGCATCAAGGATCCTGCGGACAGGCTCTTAACGTGGCACATTAACACTTTAACGTGCCATAATTACCAGCGCGGACAACCAAGGAAATAAAATCATGTACACGCGTAAAAATGTCAGCCAATGCCTTTTTAAAAGTCAGCGAGCAAGTTAATTGTCTGCTCAAGGTAGCCCAAGGAGTCGAAGAGAAAGAGAGGAAGGAGTAGAAGGAGCAGATAAGAGAGGAGAAGGAGGAGGAGGAGGAGTAGTGACAGCGACAGCGACGGCGACAAAGTCCGAGTGTCCAGTGGATTGTGGGTTGTGTGCAGTGGCAACAGCTAAAAATCATCATCATCATCAGCAACAACATTATCATCATTACCATCATCATTATCATCGTCATCATTATCATCGTCCTCATCTGAGTTGGGCTCCCTGACAAAGTTGTAAGTTGTTGATGTTCGTCTGGTTGTTAATGTGACTCTGCCTTGTTCTTGGACCATTTTAATGCTTTTGACATCGAATGTGCACAGTGGGAAGTCGCTCGAGTTCCTTTTGAGAGATTTCCCATAAAAATGTCCCGGGAACTACAAAATTTATAGCCGCTGGCAACAACAGTCAGTTCTTTATGACAAACTTGGCCAAAACTATTATAGTCAACTTAACGAGCATTTAAAAATAGAATTAATACTAATTAAAAAAAAAAAAATAGAATCATCACGAGCTTAAATTATAAATCAAACATAATGAGTCGAATCGTCATTTAATTCTTTATTTACTACAAATAATCAGAAACGATGTTTGGTTTTTAGTTAAAAATATATTTAATACGATTTATATAGTCTGTAAAATAATTATTTTATCAGGAAATATAACAAAAATCGGAATTAAATTTTTTTAAATATTAATAAGTATGTTTCTTAAATATTTATATTCAAACCTCTGAATTAGATTACCTATCGAACCACTGTACTACATATAATTACAATTCCACACCTTGCGGCAGCAACAAAATAATATAAAGTGGAATGGGGAGTGAAGGGCAACAAAGCGCGAGGATCGACGCGCTCCAATGTCAGAAGATCGTTAAGTGAATTCATATAAAAATTCCTTAAATGTCGCATTATGACAAAACGGTCGTTTAGAGACGTAGCAACAAAACCGGAGCCCGTCAGACAAAACAAAACAACATGAGCTTCTTTTTTATGAAGAACTCGCAACAAGCTGAATTTAACTGGAGCCTGTGCATTGTGGCATGGAAGTTGGAGTCGGAGTTGGAGTCGGAGTTAAAATCGGGGTTGGGGTTTGCGTGATAAAAATGCTTAGCACACGGCACATTTTGTAAACATGGCCAACATGACTGGAGACTTCAGTAAAAACAAAAGCCAAAAGGCAACTCTCGATTCCTACCGATTCTCGACTTCAAATTCGCCACAACACATATTTTTTTTTGTTTTGTATATTTTTCAAAAAATATTCCGCATTATTTTCGTTTCGTTTGCAGCTTCGGCAAAAGTCCCAAACCAAATCACGAACATTTTCTGTCGTCGCCTCTTCCATTTAAAAATCTTTTGCCTTTTATGCTTCATTTTTTGTTAGGAAGTTTTATGAAATATTTAATACGCTGACTGAGGGTATCATAATTATGGCAGAAAATATGTAACGCAGTCGTTCTTTCTTTTTTGTAAATTATTTTCTGTATGAAAAATTTAACTTCTTGTAACTGATGTCTGACACAGTTGAGAAACTTTAAACATTGAATATATCTCAGCCTTAAAAAACTATAGAGTATATACTTCAATAGGGTATTTAATTGTCGGCACTTCACAGCTGGCCGCGTTTTCTTTTTGCTTTTATTTTTGGCATTTCTGTGGCTTTTGGTCATGAATCATGATTTATTTGAGTTGTTTTTTTTTCACTTCTTCTCGACTGCGCAGGACATTTTCACTTTGTTGTTGTTGCTGTTGCTGCTGTTTTTATTGTTGTTGGCATCCCAACTGCTGTTTGTTTGCTGCTGTTGTTGCTGCTGTATAAGCCAAGTTTGGTATTTAGACGGGCGGCGACAAAAATGGCTTAGTTTGTTGCACACGTTTTGTTTAGCTTCCACCGCTTGGTGGGAACTTTGCACCGCCGAACCAACACTGCATTTGTTGTTGTTGTTGCTGTTGTTGTTGCTGTTGTTGTTGTTGTTAGTGTTGTTGCTGTGTCTCTGTCTGTCTACGAGGTTGTTGCTGTTGGAGTTGTTGTGCCGGCAGCCGGCATAAATATAACCACATTCACAGTATGTTTGCATGTATTTCGTTAGTCGTGATTTGCAGTTGATTTTGTGCCACAGTTGTAACAGACGTCTCCCTCTTAAAGCCAAGCCCAACGCACGAAACCAAATTTAAATATTTAAAAATAGTCCTACAATGTTTCTCTTAACTACATGCCGAATAACTAAGAGCTGGTGCACGAGACTCAGGTGAATTCAATAGTAAAAGAGGTTATTTCTCCATACAAGGAGGAACATGCATTTGTTAAAAAAAAATAAAAAAAAATGGAGAAACACTTTTAGAAGCTTTTGGTAACTCCTGAAACCTGACTTATAAAACCAAAAATATATTAAAAATAGCTGAAGACTTGGTATCAATAATTTAGAACTATTTATGCTACATATATTCACCTATGAGTTATTAAATTCAGCTTAATCTCTACCAAAAATACAGATTCCTAAATAGTAATTTGTAATTCGACTTTTAAGCGTTTGAAACTCATTTTCAATTGTTTTATTGTGTTCATGGGAATTTCGTATTCGTATTTCTGTTTAAATTGCTTTTTGCCACAAAAGTGCCAGCAATTATTTAATTTTCACATTTATTAATTGATTGAAATTCAATTCCATTCGAGCGTCCTTTTTGTCGAGGTTCAATTTAATAGCTTCGAGCTGAATTCACGCTTGTTTCTCTTGCCCCACAGATTTCATGGCTTCAGTTTTTTATTTTTCACTTTTTGTTAGCATTAAACCGGATATTGTCAGCTTTGCCGAGGCGTGTGGGCCAAGCGTCAGTTCATTTGCCACACCCACTGTCGCTGCTCAACGCCCATTTTAAATCAGCTTGTCAAACAAACTAAGCGAGTTTTAATTAGGTGATAAAAAAAGAAATGGAATTATATTTGTTACTTGCAGACGGAAATTAAAGAAATTATTGACAGTCATTTTTGCACACTATGGTTGAGTATACAGATTTTAAAATAAAGTTCAAATAACAGACTGAAGAATGCACTAAACTTATTTGTATCTTACAAAATTTGCACAGAAATCAGGGTAGGGTATTTCAACTTCGGCGTCAACTGAAGCTACTCGCTTATAAAGTCAATTAAAGGCAGATGACAGGGCTCTAAATTGGCCAAGTTAGCAGTTGTCTGGTGTCTGGTGTCAGTTTTCTGTTTTCTGTTTTTCGCGTGGGAAAATCAATTACACTGCCTTCGAGCGCTTGTAAATTTGCATATTACAGAAAATTAAATGACGTATGCGACATGTTGCCGCTTGATGTTAATTCAAATCATTGGATAAAATTAATTTTCACTCAAGAAAATTATTGCCTGCCAGGCATGGCCAATTGAATTTGCCATTTTCCTCTGGCATTTTCCATTTTCTATTTGCTGTTTTTCATTTTTCATTTTTCATTTTTTACTTGCTGACGACAAGTTCGCTGCATATGTTTGGCAATTCTCGACCTGACTACGTGCCGCTTACCTTGCCATGTGGCATGTGGCATGCCACAGTATTGCAGTCCACTTTTCCACTCTTCACCTTCTCGCAGTCCTTCGATCCAATTAAAGTCACACAATTGAGCCACTTACACTTTAAGAATTGCATTAAAAATCTCATTGTTGACTGAGTTTGGGGCCTGAGGTTTGGGTTATGGTTTTGGGTTCTGGTTCGGTTCACTGCTCAGACAAACTTCCGTGTCTTGGATTGGGATTGGGATTGGAACTGAGACTGGTTCTACGTGCTTGGATTATATTGTGGAGCTGTGAGAGTCGCTGGAAATTATGTTATGCATTTCACGTGCAACAAGTTGAAATCATAACAAGCCCAAGTTGCACTAAGAATAATACTTATATAACTGAAATGCAATGAAAATATTGAAAGAGCCGTTGTAGAAATTGAAAAACAAACCATTTTCACAAGCCCTTGTGTGTGTGAGAGTCTCTGTGTGAGTGTAGTTGTGTGTGTGTATGCTAACAAGAGACAAATACATTTCCTGCTACAATTTAATGTTGTAGTTGCAATTGCAATACAAGTTCTTGTTCTCATTACATTAACCAACAGCTGCCTGGCAGAAATTGCAGTTGTTTTGGGTCGACTTTAAGTTAAGGAGACTTTTATGTTGTTCTTTTTGTGTGTTGACATTAAAGGTTAAGGGTTAGGCTATGTTTTCTTGTTTGTTTGATGGTATGTTATCTATAGAAGGCTTATTCTCCGATGTACCGTTCCTATGGCAGCTATATGATATAGTAAACCGATCCTAACCAAATTTGATCAGGATGTGTAATAACAGCCCAGATGCATATTCTATGAGTTTGGTTCTGATATCTTAACAAACAAATATTTTTTCCATACTAAAACTTCATTTTCGATGTACCGTTCCTATGGCAGCTATTTGATATAGTTAACCGATTCTAACCAAATTTGGTCAGGATGTATAATACAAGCCCAGATGCATATTCTATCAGTTTGGTTCTGATATCTCAACAAACAAAAATTTTTTCCATACTTAAACTTCATTTTCGATGTACCGTTCCTATGGCAGCTATTTGATATAGTTAACCGATTCTAACCAAATTTGGTCAGGATGTATAATACAAGCCCAGATGCATATTCTATCAGTTTGGTTCTGATATCTCAACAAACAAAAATTTTTTCCATACTAAAACTTCATTTTCGATGTACCGTTCCTATGGCAGCTATATGATATAGTTGACCGATCCAAAAATTAAAACAATCTTGATCTGCCTATGATATCCAGGAACCTACATATGAAGTTTGAAGTCTCTAGCTCTTATGGTTTCTGAGATCGACATGGCTCAATCGACTCGACTGAGAGCTGAGAAGAGAGAGAGTTTTGGTCTAGTAGCCCTGGATAAGTTGTTTGCAGCAGTCTCAAAATATTCGACATAGATCAGTTTGTAGTTGGACAGTTGGGGAGGAGGCTCTAATTCAGACCGGACAGTAGTTAAAACTCCAGTTCACAATGGCTATGAGTGATAAGCTGCAAGTATTTCCATCACGGGCCAACCAGGTGCTGATGAAGCAGAGAATTCTGGCTGCCAAGCGTGGAATGGGTCTGCTGAAGAGAAAACGCGATGCAATCGACTTGAAGCTGCGGGATCTAAGGCGACAAATGGGTGACAAGGAGGAGACTGTGGACAATTTGATGCGCAATGCAATCTTCTCAGTGGCTAAGGCAAATCTGCTGGGAACGGACTTCAAGCCCGTGATTGTGGCGGACAGTGAGAAGGGGAAGACATTTCTACGCAGGCGTATGCAGAAGATTGTGGGCATTGCATTGAACTACTTTGAACTGGAGATACACGAGGAGGAGATTGCCTTTCCGATGACCGGTCTCAGCTGCGGGGGGCAGCAGGTGAACAGGGTGCGAAAGTACTTTCTGGAAGCACTCAGGGAGATTGTCGAGTACGCGTCCTTGGAGTATATGCTACGGATGTTGACGACGGCCTCACATCAGACAAATATGCGAGTGAATGCCCTGGACTATGTGGTTATCCCAAGGCTCGTCAATACTCACGTCTACATTTGCGGTGAGCTTGAAGAATTCGAACGCGAGGATTTTTACCGGCTGAAGCGATCGCAGGCCAAACAGCTGGAGGCCAAGATTGCCTTCACGGAACTCATCAGGACCAAGAACATGACGGACGAGGAACTCGCCGATTACCTGAAGCGTGGAAGACCCGTTCATCCCGTCGCCGATGTCCAGTTTGATGTCGATGTATTCGAGTACAAAAATCTCGAGGAGCGTCTTCGGGAGGCTTACGTGAGACGTTCCAGCCGTCGGGACAATGCCACCGAGGAGGCAAAGCTGGATCCAAATGTTAAGGCATTTATAGATCAGGTTGCCTTCAAGAATGATCCTCGCGCCAGTAAAGCCAGTTTCATATCCCTAAGCAGACGTGTCCTCAAAACCGAGCCAGAGTCCTCACAATCCTCAACTTGCAGCGAAAAAACTAACCGAAATGCATAAATTATACGTAATTTTATAAAAAATTAAAATCGATATTTAAAGTATACTTTTATTGAAGTACTAAAAAATTAAGTATCGGAATTTTCCCGATAACATCAAGTGACAACTCTGTGCAATACATTTCAAAATGCAATTAGATTTAAGAACATTTTATTGTATCATTTCGAATGGCCATAAATTTCAGTTAAGGACAAATAACCATCTAAAAGTGGAAACATCAGTTTATTTTTACCTTATAAGTTGCTCGTTAGCCAACATTTCACCTGCCCCAGTCGACAGCAACAGCAACAACAGCAACAACTGTGCGGCACATGCAACATATGCTGCAAAGACAAGGCAAACTATTCAATGGGGCAGAGATTGGTGGCGGGCAGCAACAGCAATTGCTGCAATCCATTGCCAGTGCGTCTTTTGTGTTGACAAATGCATATTACAAAATGCAACTGGCCATAACAAAAGGACGTCTATTACGACACATGATAAAGAGAAGGAAGAGAGGAAAAGAAGAACAGAAAAAAGTAATACACACACACACAACAAACTCATAACACAAATATTGTAAACATGCAGCACTTTTTGCTCTTGTTGCTGTTGTAAAGCCTGCAACACAAAGGCTTACAGCAGCAACAACAACGACAATGACGACGACAACAACTTGCAACGTGCGCTGCGGTGAACTCACGTGTTAGAGAAAACAAAACAAAAATAATACACAATAACAACAAAACCAACAGCAACAACTCGGGCGCAATGCAGAAAAAACTATGTATATAAGAAAAAAAAAATATGCTGCAACAATTGGCAGCAACAACAGCGAACAGAGCTTGCAGCATCGGCAACACTGTGGCAGCAACGGTAGCTCCAAATAATAAAAGGATGATAGTCAAAGTTTAATGACAGTTCAAATGATGCTGCCGCCGCAGTCAACGCTGGCGTTGCAGTTGCTGCCGCTGCTTCTGCCGCTGCTTCTGCCGCCGTCGCTGTTGCTGCTGTTGCTGCCGTTTGCTGCATTGCTGCACTTTGCAATGTGCCTGCAAACAAATGCATGAGATTGCACTCTAATCAGGACTATAATAGCTATTGCAAAGCTTTTGCAACATATTTTATTGATATTAAAAATGGAAAATAAAATAGCTCGATTGTTAAGTTGAAAAATTTCGAAGAAATTTTAAAGTTTTTACTATTTAAACTATTTAAAAATAAGTTAAAGTAATTTAACATTTAAAAAATGATTATGCTCTCTAAATATACTGTCTGCATATATTTTAGCTATTTTGAATACTTAAGCTATTTTATTTATAAATTAAAACCACACCCAAATCTATACTTATATTTTTCTACATTTTTATAAGCAAAAAGTTTGGAATATACTTGATATTCAGAACAATCGGAATACTTTAAATGTAAATCTTTGATTCACTTTCATCATCAAGTAGAGTGAATCAGTTTCGTTGTAAAAATCAGTTGCATTTTGCATGTTTGATTTCATTTTTCTCATTTTTTGCACATTTTCCCAGTGCGCTCTGTTGCCATTGATATTATTATGATGGTTGCAGGCACAGAGAAGAGGCACAAGCGGCACAGGCAACATGATGTTGCAACATGCGCTTGAACATAATAAATTTTTATGCATGATTTCTCACATTGCATGTGATGGCTGCCACTTGATGTGCCTGCTGCTGTTGTTGTTGTTGCTGTTGTTGCTGCTCCTCTGATGTTGCTGCCACATGGGGCGTATGCGCATTCAACGAACGAGCCGAGACTCACCGAATGAGAAATGTGCATTTTAAATATTAAAGTAATTTATGCCAAACATACAAATAAAGTACAAATCGTTAAATATTTAACAGTTTTGAACAACACATATTCATATAAATACGTATTTCATTTTAGTTGAGACCCAATTCTACAACATGTCGTTCCCTTTTCGCATTTTTCATATTTTGCAATAGAAGTCATTAAAGTTTCTCCCAACACTAAAAATGACAACACGAAATGGAAGAAATGCCTTGTGTTCTAGTACGCCAAGATCAAAAGGCCAGACAGAGACATCAAATGGAAAATGCAGACGCGGTGTTAAAACTATGCCTTCAACTTACAGTCGCTCAAATTAAAGAAAAACAGCCTACAATTTACTGTGTCTGTATTAAGTTTTCAGCATTTTTATTTGTTAAAAAGAACTAGCTCTAAAACGATAACAGTGTGTACCTTATCAGTACTTGTCTATTAATTTGATTCTGTTTCCAAATCAAAATAAAAAAATTATATTCCATCACTGTTCATTTTTCTTCATACTTTCCTATCATAAACTTTCATAACTTTATCAACTTTCAACCGATTTTCTTGAGGAATGTAAATTTTATCATTATTTTGATTCTACATCAAAATTGGAAGATTTGATTTTATTTCCAATCAATGTCCATTTTTTTCATTCTTTCTCTTTGACATTCTTCAGAAAATATTTTAGTAAAATCTCAATAATTGTAACTCGATGTATTATTTGGCGATTGATTATCAACTGGATTTTTTCTTTTTTTTTATCATCATCACTAATCGATGGCAACGATATGAATCTAATTGGGCAATTCTGTAAACTTAGTTGCCTGCTTTGCACTCAGTCATCCATAGTACAGCGGAAAAAGAGCAACTAATCTGTGACAGCTCGTTATGCCAAATGTTAAAACCAATGCCCGGGAAATGCCTTATGACTATTTTTCCCCTTGCCACCAACTATAACTTCATCATCATTTGTCGGCGACTCTTTTAAGGAAATTGGGTTGGTGTCACAGGAGAGCGGGGGGTATTAAAACACTCATAGACTTGTTCAGTTTGTACATATGGTAAGATGATTTAAGAGCTCATGTTGGTCGTGCCGATCATAATGCGGATGTGGCTGATGTTGATGCTGATGCTGATCATGTACTCTCGTAATAGGCCTGGGCATTATAAATCGCCTGGCACTTGTGCATTATGCCGCTCAATCATTGAAGATTCCCTTCCACCCTTTAAGCTTCCACCATGTGCTGTTTTGTTTGTGTCTCTGGTCGGGTACATTCATTGTGAAGCACTTTAATTGCAAAATCACATTAGCATAAATTTGTTAGGAACATTTTGAAGTGAAGTTATGCCTAGAGTGCAGAGAAGGCGCCCTGCTGGGGAATACTGTCATACAAAGGGGGGGTTGAGGGAATGAAATGAGAGAGGAGAGGAGAGTAGAGTAGAGTGCAGGATTGGCACAATGACATTAATAAGCAATTACAAAACAGAAAATAGCAACTGCAAATTACTTCAAAAGGCTAAAAGCCAAGCCAGTCTATGTGTCTCTATTTCGCTCTCATTTTGTCTCTCTGTCTGACTGCAGGAGAAGGCCTCTAACTGCTCTCTTTTCATCTGCTGATGCTTTGAGTATATCATCATATACAGCATCTCATCTGTCATACATATATCTTCATAGAGCACTGTGAATGTGAAATGACCTCCAGTTACGTCTGGTTCGACGTCTCTCTGTGTCTACACTGATAAAAAAAAGAATTATGTAGAAAATGTATTAGCTTTACTTAATATAAATGCAAATTTATCTAAAAACAAAAACATGAAAAATCATTTGATTTATTAGATTTAAAAACCATTATCTTTAATAAATATAATTATTCTGCTTGTTATATTTTGCGTCTTGTATTATTCCCTTAACTTTCTCCAACAATGATATTATTGAATTTAGAAACTGTTTCATTTTTATCAGTGTATAGTATATAGTTTTATCTATATTTATATCTATATCTCTCTGGCTGACATTGCACTCTTATAGTTTTTTTTAAATAAATATAATTATTCTGATATTTTGCGTCTTCTATCATTCCCTTAACTTTCTTTAATAAAAATAAAATAATTGTGAGATGATTTTAAAACTCAAACTGTTTCGTTTTTGTCAGTGTATATTGTGTAGTTTTAACTATATCTGTCTCTCTGGCTGACATTGCACTCTTATAGCTTCAAGTGGCTTCATTCATGGCTCTCCTCTTCCTCTTCTACTCTCTCTTTGTTTTTCTCTTGATGGAAAAACTAAAACTGACACCGCGTCACGTCAGACACGACAATGAGCTGACTGTTTAATGTCTGAACTACACCGCGAGACATGAGGGAGGGTGTCTTGGCCATTTTTGTCCAGCCTCTACAAACAATTTCGCAAAAACAAGAGCAAATCTTTATTAGCAAAAAGTTGTGTCTGTTTCGTCTAAGCCAAGAAAAAGCGCCGCTGGCTGCGTTTGGTCCAATAGACGAAAAGGGTTTCTATTTATTAGCCAACTGAGTCCCAGTCATTGTGTGTGCTTGTCTGTGTGTCTTGATTCTGGCTATAGAGAGGGCTCTGAGCAGATTAAAACTGGATCTCGTCTGTTCCATCATCGAGCCTGTCTGGGAAATGGAGCAATAGTCAGACAGTTGGGATTGTCGGCTTAGCTGGACATTGGAATGAAGAGAGAGTTGAATGAGAAGATGCTGAGCAGACAATAACTGAGTTACTGAATTACACTGACTCCCAAATGTAAATAGACATTAGCTTATGCTCAGAAGTAGCTTGAGAAACTGAAACAAAAGTCATGCTAATTTGTATAACTCATCTGCATATCTGTGGCACTTGCAACTGTGTGTGGCACTAGTAACTTGCTGCACCGCAACTATCTGCAGTCATGTTGCATGCATTACGCAAAATTTGGCGTTTTGGTTGCCGTTGCCACAACAACACGCTGATTATTGCTGATAATGATGGCAGTTGTAGTCGACGGTTTCCCCACCCCCTCCCCTGACCACTCTGCGGCATGCAACGTTGACAATGCAACTCTACTCGACTTGTTTGCTGCCGTTTTTGCCAATTTGAAAATGAAAATGGCCAACGAAAACACAAACAGCAGTCGAAACTAGAGTTTCAGAACCGAATCCTGCCATAGATATGAGCGACAATTAAGTGTTTGCCGCATAATGATGTTGCCGTTTTTACAGCAACCAACAACCAACAGTCGACAGTCGACAGTCGAGCAGAGCATGCAGCATGCAGCATGTGGCAAGCAGCACAGTTTGCAGTCACAGCAACTTTTTATCGACATTAATACACGTCGTTGTCGTCGTCGCAAATATGCAGAATGCTTTTTGGGGCAGAGCATTGCGGATGCGGCAGTTTGCCCCGTTTTTGTGCCCCAAATTGTAGCACAGCAGCCGCATTGCCTAATGACATAAGTTCCTGACAGTCTATTTGAACTAACTTTCGAGACTCTTCATAACTATGACAATGATAACAAGTCTATAAATATCTGACAATTGGAAAAACATCTTTTCGAAATGAAAACAGATTTTAAAAATTAATATCATTATCATGAATCTTTAAAAATGTTGAGGAAAAATGGTACTTATCATAATCATCAATAAGTCCAAGAAGATTAAAGTATTTTAGTTATAGAAGAATAATTACCATAAAGTAATGGTGATATTTACGTTGAAATTCTGTTAAGTTGGGTTCCAATAGTTAAATGACAATATTTGAACTTAGCTATAAATTAATTCTTATAAGTTTCAGTTGGAAATATAGTAGAAAATCTATTTTAGGCATTTTCTTTGGACAAGTGCAGTTTTAAGTGATTGCGTATTGTTTTGGGAACATTTTGGGGTTGTTTTTTTTTTAACACAGCGGCGCCTTGAGAAATACGAAGCCATTTGGGCTGTCAGGGGTCCCATTAAAAATTCGATAATATTTTGTTAACAAAAATTAAAAAAAAAACGCAACTAGAGTAGAGCGTTTTTTTTTTTTTTGGGGGGTATCTGTTACTGCCACAAGGCTGACCATTTTGATTGAAAATCCAATCTGCCGCGTTTGAGACTGAGTTTGAGTGGCTCATATGTGCAGTTCCCACAGCAATTAAATTTGAACACAGGACGCAGGATAACACACAGGACAACGAAAAGCAAAAAAAAGTAGAATGTACTCGTGGAAGTGGAGAAGAGGAGAAGTTGACATGCTCAGCAAACAAACAAACAGGGCTGGCTGAAAAAAAGAGGCAGCCAAAAGACAACCGCAGACATGCAGGAGCAGCAACAACGGCAACGACAACGACAACATCAGGAACAGGAACAGAAACAGGAACAACAACTATATTGAGTCGCACATATGTGCCCGCCTACCAAAACAGGACAACGCTGCCAGGACGACAGGATAACACTCAGCTGCTTTTTGGGCATTGGAAGAAGACATCGCAACAACCACAAAAGCGACGCCAACTTCTACTTTATTTTTTTTGGTTACTCTTCGCTGCTGTTGTTATTGTTGTTGTTTTTGTTGTGCTGTAGTCCTAGAAACAACAACTGCAAACTAAAAAGGACAACGGGCATACAAATAACATTAAGCCGGCGAAATCAGCAAAAGGACTGTCGATGCGGGCCATGTGGCCTCAGGGCCAGTACCAGGACCACACTATCAAACCGAGCCATCGTCCTTACAGACAGCCAAAAGGACATCATCAGCAGCAGCCACATCCACAGCCACAGCCACAGTGGAAGCATTGAGTCCATAGAAGGTGAAAGCGCTCCATAGAGCCATGACAATGACAATGTGCCTCCTCTTACTCCCTTTGCCGTCCTTTTCCTTCTTTTGCCCCCTTTTTTGCTCCTCAACCTCCCGCAACCGGTGTGTGTGACACAAAACTGGCATTAGGCAAGGATTTGCCTTGATTATGGACAGCAATGGGTTTTCGCTTTAGCCATTTTCAAATGAAATGAAAAGACAATGAAAGGTTTGTCCACATTTCCTACACTCCTTGTCATTGCCCTGCGTTTCAATACCCAATAAGTAGATAATACCATAAAGAGCCCAATTTCAGGTATAGCGTTGACCTTTTTAGTCTATTTTTTGTTTTTTTTTTTTGACAACTTTTAGCGCTGTTGCTGGCATTTGGCAGATAAAACTAATTACAAGCATTACTCAGAGTTAATGTTAGAATAAAAGTAAATAAGAACTCAGTCATATTCTGTAAGTATTTTTAGATAAATAAATTATATACGTATTTGTTTAAATTAGCATTTTGAAAACATTTATTCTAAAAGAGAATATTTTAATAATGTAATTTGGAACAAAAAGAATCAATTTGGATGACAAACAATCTAAAACATCTTTTTATTTAAAATCAATAGTGATTTGACTAAATTGTCATTATAAGTTTTAAATGATAATAAAATACAATAAAGCATTTTGGTTCTATGGTATATTTGAATATATTTGTGTTCTTATATAAATAGGTAATATAAAAGTGTACAAGGAATTGTAGTAAGTTAATTGATTTCTTTAAGATTTCTGTTATTAAAGTTCATTTCTAGTTTTATATCTTCATAAACAACATTTAGAACACCGCGAAACATTGTTTTCAAAAAGTTTTCCAGAGTTCATCATTAGCATTTGCCATAATGTTGATTGTTTGGGCTGTCATTTGAAGTTAAGGGAAATATCGTTTAAGAAGCCATTTATTCACTGGCTGTGAGGCACTTAAAAATATATTTTATTATTAATTCATTAGCCATTTTTTAATGGGCAGCATATTTCTGTTGTTTGTAGTTATGTTTCTTTGTCGAGGCTGGCAGTTTAATTGTTAATTAGTTTAATGTGCGATACAGGCCACATGGCACCCAGAGTCAAAGCAGATCCCTCCCAGCTTGCCACTGCCTCAATGCCTTCCCCCAAGTCAGACATTCACCAAGTGTCGCACAAGTGTCGCCCCCAGTCAGACTATTTATTGGACGTTCTAATTGAGAGTGCGTTGAATTGGAAACCACAGAAATAGGTCTCTCTGACTGTCTAACTGTCTGTCTGTCTGTTCCCTCTGACTGTTCACGTACTGGGCCCGCCCACTCTGTCAGGCCATAAAAAAGCCCGGCTAATAATTAAGAGCCGTCGCACTCCCTACCTCCCCTTTTTTTAGACCCGACCCCAAACAAATGAACATAAATGGGCGCAAATTGTGTCGCCTTCTTCCCCCTCTTGGGTTTTTGGTTAGGGCGTGCTAATCATAAAAAGAAATACAACGAAAATTATGAATTTGTTTGGCGTAATTTTACGCACCGCCCAATATAAGAAATGGGCAAGAAGAAAAAAAAGAAGGAAAAGCAGAGAAAAAAATATAACAATATTGGAAAACCCAGCGAACGGTGCTGCCAATAATGACCCAATTTTGTGCATCAAATTTATGTTTATTCGGTTGCTTCAGTATCTTGTTTTTCTTTTTCTCTCTCTCTCTCTCGTTCTGTTTCTCTTTTCTTTACTTTTCTATTTTTTTTTCTTCTGGCAGCATTTTCCAATATTAATATGTATAAAAATTAACGGTGGAACAAATATCGTTTGCGTCGCATAACAAGAAAATTACTTTTTAATCTTATGAGTCATTAGAAGACATTTTTACCATAATGCTCAGACCCAAAGCAATCGAACAAGGGCAGGGAGAGTGTGTAATGCCAATGATAAAGCCAAAGATGCTACTTAACTCCAATTCAAAATTTAACCAAATCTGCCTTTTGCTAATGCCCTCACACTTTTTTTTTTTTGGAGGGGAACATCTCTTTGTTTAGTCGCGGTCTGAGTTTTCGTTATGGGTTCGAATTGGGTTCGGTTCGAATCTGGGAATAGAAAAATCAGAAAGCTAATTTTGTTATGTGTGAACTTTTGTTAACGCTTAGTTATTGCTGATAACTGGTTGCAGTTGGCATATGGAAATGAAGCTGTCAGTGGCAAAAGGTGTGACCAGCTCTTAGTTATCGGCTACTAACGAGACATTTGACCAAAACAAAGTTGAAATACTGATTATTTAGCGACATAAAACTGCAGCTTTTAACGAGTCGTAAACTAGCGTTAATTGTTAGATCTATTAGTTGATAAATTTGTAACACACAATACAATAGATGGCACTGTAGTATTTCATTCTTTAACTATAGTAAAATTTAGAAAGTTTGATGAAAAACTTGGCTTGCTTCCATCCAAGTCATCTGCAACATTTGAAAGACGAATATTTACAGTACATAAATAAATATAAGCAACTACCTATTATTTATTTTATTAACTAAGTACATCATAATAATGGATTACTAAAATTAAAACAGCACTTTGATCTTTACTTTGTATTTACTAATATCACAAAATACCATTTAAAATTTGACAAAGCAATCGGATTTCCTTATATCATGCTCGGATAATCAGATACCTTTTCTTTCTTATATCAATGGCTCAAACCTCAAGATTTTTGCGCATTCAATTTGCAACATGGGGGCATGCCACATGAATCTCTGGCCCCGAGTGCCACAATGTTTCCGGGCGACCTTTGACATGCAGCTGTGCATGTAGAAAATGTTTCTCTCTCTCTCTCTCTCTCTCTCTCTCTCTCTCTCTCTATCTCGTTCTCTCTCGTGTGTGTTTGTGTGTGTGTTGCCATATGCCACATGTCATGCGCCCCGCACAAAACATGTCACTGCCCATTTTATCCTTGCTTCCTGCCACCTTTTCCCTGACTTTTGACTATGGATGCTGGATTGAGAATCTGTTTCTGGGTTCTGGGTTCTGGTTCAGTCTCTTGGCCACAACACAATGACACAAAAACCCAAAGCACATAAAAGAAATTAATCAGATTTTTATTTAAACGCCCATCTATGGGGCGTCAACCATGTCTGTTTGTGTGTCATGTGTGTGTGTGTGTGTTTGTGAGTGTGTGTTGTGTCCATTGTCCCTAACAAAACCTCCAAATCTCTCAGCATTTTGTGTGCAATTTTTGTCAACATGTTTCCCCTCAAAACATTTTCCTTTTTGTTTAGCCTCCTTCTCTTTTGCTATTCCTATCTCTATCTCTATTTCTACCCCTATCCCTCTCTCTCGATTTGCTGTTCTCCTATCTAACACTATTGCCAGCAGTTCCCGGTTCTTTCAATGCCGGACTCGCTGTCAGTTTTGTCAGTTTTCTGTGGAATTTTTGGAAACCCTATGAATGATTTTAGCAGATTTTTATATTTTCACAGTGCCATTGTATAAAAACTCGATGCGTCCAGCCAAGCGGCCATCCATCTCTAAGCATCTATTGCGATCTCTCTACTCACACACACAAACACACACACACACCATACACACACACACACACACACCATACACACACACCCTCAACGTTTATCCATGCATCTCTATCTCTCTGGCATTCGGTTCGTGTGGTTAGTTTGGTTTTGTCATTACAATTGTTTGCGTTTTCCACCATTCAATGAACGTCCTTTGTTGTTAAGGACTTTCGCACAAAAGGAGTCGCAGGCAACGGAAACTGTCTACAAAAAGTTGCGAGTTGTTGTCAAATATAACAACAACTTTCTATGTGTGTGCAATTGAGTTAAGGGCAGAGTTTTTCATAGTTGGAGTTAGTGTTTTGCATTATGCATGGTGAAAGAATTGCATAAAATATGTCAAGGATAATGTTGTAAGTAATTCACATAAGTAGCTTAGAAGTTCAGACATGTGAATTTGCTCAACAGATTGCAAACTCTTCTATATATTTTAAATCCACTCAATTAAATGTTCTTCATTTGTCTATTCATAAATCTTTTCTTACTTTCAGTTCGCTGCTTTCTTAATTTTTTCGGGATTACTTAATACACCACTTTATATTATTTCTCTTTAGTTCTATCAAGAAATTACTTAAATATTCTACTCTTTATATTTCTTAGCACTTTGATTTTCGCTTGTTTCTTTTCTGCACAATTTTTAATGCTATTTTAATAATTCTTACTTTCATCTTGACTTTTCGCTTTTTCTTATTAAGCTGCATTTTTTACCTGATGGCTCCTTCAAATAATTATCTCTTGCGACTCTCTAATCTGTTCTTTTTGCTTATTAATCTTTTAATTTAGTCTGCCTTTTATCTTAACTTGTCTAGCCTCGTTTTATTATTATTTTCTCTGGTAACATTTATTGTCGTCGAAGAAGTTCCTCTGTTACCCACTCCTTGTATTATTATGCACCACATTGCACCACAGAATAATGGCAAATGTGTTTTTAAACTGAAACTTGCCAAAAAGCTGTAGATTCTCACTTATTTTACAGCATATTAGTTATGTGCCATAAACAAGATGCGACGGCCAAAACGGCGCCATCGAGCCAGCCAAGCACAAAATTAGGGTTGCCTCAGGGTTGCCCCAGCCATCAGCCATCATCCGAGCATTATGAGCAACCTGCGACAACTTGCAAAACACAAACCAAATTGTTCAAAGGCGCCGCAAAAATGACCAAAATGCGATGCCAGCAAACGGAAGGAATGGTGAAGGCGCCGCCATTTTATTTGCAGCACTGCCACTTCCGGCCGCCATTTGCACGTCCCACCCTCTCATCCGGCATTCGTACCTACGATTTCTGTCATTTCTGCAGCATTGGCGAGCCAAAAAGCTGCAAATTGATGGCGACTGGCGCACATTCAAAACGCTTTCATTATTGTCATAAGCTGCGGCGACATCGTCTTCCTTCGCCTTGTTGTCGTGAGATAGCGTTGAAAAATTTTCCAGCGTACTTTTCGATTTCCGCTACGTAATATTCAAGTGATTACCAAAGCGATCCAACCTCCTCCACAGGAAGCAACAAAGTGTGCTGGCAACTTTTCTGCTGACATGCGCTGATTTCATTCTTGGACTCGCTTCGGACTTTCTGCTCGCTTTGCCCGCATTTTATACCCTATCCCGAAAGTCTTCTTAGGGGTATAATTATAGTATGGAAAAAATAGAGGGTTTTCAAAAAACAAATAACTTTGCAATTTTAATGCAGAATCAAAATAAAGGTCAATTAATGATAAAAATGACATTCCGCAAGGAAATCGATTAAAAATCGATAAAGTTATGACAGTTTAAAATTTTTAAATTAATCGAGAAGAGGGAAAAGTTCCCAAAAAAAAATGGACTCGTATGAAAAATAATTAAATTTTACAATTATTATGCGTTGGATTTGTTGATATATTGTTACATCACTATTGCAGGGCATCTCGAAGTCGACTACTTTTTTAATCGTATTATTGGATGTTTGTGTTGCTAAGTGTACAAGTATTTCGGACCTCGACGGGGTTCAATGACAAAGTTTACTACCACTAGGTATTTATAACTATTATTTATGTGGACCCTGGACCTCCCTCACCATTTTAAATGCTCACTGATGCGCAACGAATTTCTTAATGGTGCAATTTGGCGTTTTATGTCTGAAGTTTAGGCGAAAGGCGATTTCGGCATCCCGACAGGGAACGGGAAGGGGAAGGGAAAGGGGATCGGGAAAGGAAACTGCACCATTTTTGATGTACGCTATCGCTACGTGCATAAACTTTTTGCAAATAATTATGGCTAGGGCCGAGTCGAGTCGAGCCGCCTGGCAGACGACCAACCAGGCAGAAACCTACCCCTCCCTTGCCATCCCCTATCTCCCTATTCCCCTATCATCCCCCTTTCGATATTTGCCATTTTTCATTAAATTCATGGTGTGATTTCCGCGACGCTTTTTGGCTTCCGGCAAACGCAAACAGTAATCGCAATTTTTTGTGCCCATCGAGTTGTCAATTTGGAAATATGCTCCACCAGAGTCGTATTATGATAGCGGGTGGTTCCCGAATCAAAGTGCCACTTAAATTCAACCGCAAACGGAAAAAGAGTCGTGTGAGTAATCGAAGTGAAACCAATTTTATTAAACATTTATAATAAAAGTTTAAAATAGTTTATTTTATTACAGAGTAAAGTGACGTACTGAAAACTCGATTGTGTAAACCAAAATATTACTTTTGAAAACATATCGAAAAATATATTTGAGTCTAAACTTTATTGAAAATAAATTATATCAAATAAATTGAACAGTATTTAAATTAATTCTTTTGTTGATGTTCTACTTAAGTTTCAATTAAAAATATTTCTATTCGATATACACGCGCTCATCTCTAGATTGATACTGGCTGGGAAAATAAATGTGAAATTCAATTGGTAAAATCAATACACTCAACGCTGACAAAAAATCAAGTCAAATATCAAATATTTTGCATACGCGCGTATATTGATTAAAATTCAGTGGCGTGCCTAGTGGGGAGTCGGTTAAGCACTTAATGGATAATATCCTGGTGACAATGGACCATTTTGACACCTTAAATCATAACGGCAAATTTACTACCGTGTGTGTGCTTGTGTGTATGTGTGTGTTTTTGTGTGTGTTGTGTGCGTGGTGGATATGAATATGTTGTTATAAAGAATGAAAATTAATTGAAAATGCATTTTGTGTGCCATTGTCTTCAATTAATTTTCATTTCCATCATTTTCAATAGCAAACAAATTGTGTGTGAGAAAATAAGAGACTGAGAAAATCTGTATAGTTATTTATGTAAATGTATAAACTTTTATAGCATAAGATAATAATTTTATAGCACTAATATCTTGAATATAATGCGTACCAAAGATTATAACTAGCTAGTAAGTGAGGTCAATCAGAATGATTGATGTTATATCGTTCATCATTTAATTTAATTTAATTTTTCATGTCGACAGTTCTGCATTAGGTGCATTATTTAAGACAAAAACCTCAAACTAGGCTACAATAAATTTAAAATAATAATTCAATGAGCCAAATGTTGAATAAATCGAATCAAACAAAGAACAATTGTATTAAATCATTGACAATCAACTGACATTGTTGTCTTAGTTCAAGCATTTCATTTATGGCCAGCTTAGGCTCATAATTGGCCCACAACTAGTTCAAATAACACAGATACATTAGATATACGAATGTTTATCCTTGTTGTTGCTGTTGTTGCAGTTGTTGGTGTTGCAAATCGTCTTCGCTCTTCAATTACCAAGTTAGCATAATGTATTCAAAACCTTTAATGTAATTAATGCTGTTTGTTTAATGAAAGTTGTCTGAGCGCCAAAGTCTTTCACACACACAGGCACACACAAACACACACACACACAGAGAGAAGGACATGTCCCAGCATTCTCATCATGCATGTTTGTGCATGTTCTAAGCATGCAGCCAGGACATTGCATACTGAAATGCTACTTTTGTTGTTGCCAGTCATGTTGTAGCGGACATGCAACATGCAACAGCAACAACAACAACAACAACTACAACAACAACAACCCAATATGTTGCCTCACGCACCGTTGCTGTATTTTGGGGTTCAGCTTTTGGGTACGTTTCTAATCATCGACAACTGTCCAGGCCATAGATTTGGTATCCTGCCTGCCTCCTGCGTCCTGCCTTCTGCTCTCTTTCTGCCCTCCCCCTGTCCGTCTGTCTATCCGTCCGTCCGTCTGTCCGTCTGTCTATCTGCTGCTGTATTTGACCCCGTTGGGGTCCCTGCCGTGGGTTCTAATGCGCTAAAGTGCTTTTTCGTAAAAACAAGTTACACTTTGCAATTTGCACTAAATCCCACTTGGCTGTGGCCGGGGATCACTCCACTGGGTCGATGGTGCATGCTATAGGCAGAGTCCAGAGCCAAACTTGTCCTATCGTCCATTCTCTAGTCCCCCTCCCTCCTCCCCCAACCTCCCTTGCCTCATCCCCTCTCTCATAGGAAACTGTTCAGTGTCTCTGTTTCTCTGTTTGTGTGCAAATCCTTTGGCCGTTGCGTGGCAATTAAAAGGGATTTTCATGGCTAAAACGTATTTATTTTACACACACACACACTCTCACACACACGCATACACTCTCTCACACACACATGTGAACTTCCTGTTCTTCCCCACGCCCTCACATTTAGCTCACTTAATATTTGATTTTTGATTTGTGGTCTGTTGTTGTATTGTGTGCTTTGTGGGGTGAGAGTTGGGGGTAGTTGGGAGCGGATATAACGGGATAACGGGAGGTCGTTGAGTTATTGGAATGTTGGTAAAAAGCTCGTTGAGCGAACAGAGTCGACAAGGGAGAGAGGAGAGGAGAGTGGTATAGTCAAGTACTCATATTAATTACTATTGATTTTAGTGCGCTGTGCGCGTTAATGAAATTGAACTACACGCTATAAACTGCCACGCCCCCGAAAAGAGGGCTGTATACCAAAGACTAAAATCAATAAATTCATCGCAATGGCACAATTTTTTATTTTTTAAATGGTGCATTGAACTTGTACTTTAAGCAAACATCAATAAAGTGATTTGGATAAACAAATTTAAAATTTAAAAAACAAAGTTCTAATGCCATTAAGCTATTAAATTTAAACAAAAAAAATGTTTACCGGTTAACAAATTTAAGAAACTTAACAACAAACTCAAAGTACTTTGGTTATTATATTGATTTGAGTACTAAATTCTGTATCTTAAATGGCAAATTCGTTTAGAACATTTGTCAAGGAATTATTTTATTACTTACTTGTAGACTCAATTAACTGCTTCAATTGCTGCTTTTCATTTCTGCAAATGACATTAAACTATTAAGTGAAATGATTCTCCAGAATAGTCTGCAAATATTATTGCTAAACTATTAAAGTTTGAGCATTAAGTCGTTTAGATGCCTGCTGCTTCTCACAATTCCACCAATAATTACAAATTGAAAGCCAAGTTGTGTGTCTGACATCATACATAAGGAATCGCTTGGCTTTAAATGAATTGTAGTCGAATAAATGCTTTAAGACATCGCCACCGCAATAATCTGGTAAGGCTTTAATCGAACTACAACAAGGGCGGATGGACAGATAGAGAAAGAAAAGCCGAGGTCCATCGTGCAACATCCCCAGTGGAAACACCTTGCAACCACCAAAAAAAAATGAGCAGGCAACATAAATTTCATTTCATGCCAATTTAATCAATTGGAGTTAGGCCTAGATAGTTAGTGGCCAGGGGATTGGAGGTGTTTGTTGGGGTAAAAATCAAAATAAATGTGCCCCCAAAAAGTGTTTGTCACATGCGACTGAAATTAATTCGTTTTTGATTAGGCGCAAAAAATCAATTTCTGTCGACCAAACTGAGTTTTATTTGTTTATTGCCAGCATCAGTTTTGTCAGTCTCTCTCCTCTCTCCTCTCTCCTCTCGCCTTATTCCCCGCTCTCTTTCTCTCCACAATTGTGGCAGCTGTTACGTCACATAATTTGTTGCTGTCTGCGAGGCAACAGTTGATGCTGCTTCCTCTTCCCCTGCCCCTGTCACTGTATCTGCCCCAAAGTCGATTAGACGTTTATTTGTTTTTGCTGTAGGTAAATGCAAATTCAAGTGGGCAAACCCTGCATCCCCCTTTCGACCATTTCCCCGCCTCCCACCTCCGCTCTAGTGCCGGGTTTATAAATCAACGCCAGCAGCTTGCGTTGTCAGCTTCTCCACCAGCGGCCATGTTGACAATTTTTTGCGTCAACGACCCCTTGACCACGGCCCAGCATCAGTAATTAACACATGCAGATTTCCGTGCGGGGGCAGATCGAAAAGGGGCAAGATCTGCGAGGGGAATGAGTGGCAGGCAGGAGGGTTGGAAGAAGAGATACTGGCCAATTTGGCCCAACTGTTGCCAGGCGGCCAATTGTCCATTTGCCTATTGGGGCGTTTTAATTTCAAATTCAATATTGGCAGCAGCATCACAGAGACAGAAGAACAAATTGACAGACAGACAGGCAGACAGGATAGACTGGAAGGACAGACAGACAGACAGACAGTCGGCAATTTGTTGTCATACTCGTATGTTTGGTCGATTTTCATTTTATTTGTGCAACAATTTTACATAATTAATGGAAGTGAGGACCGAAGGGTAGAAGATTTCAGTCAGCAATCAATGTGAATACAATTTGAAAACAGTTGATGATTTGTTTTGTGCCATGGTCATATGGCTAATAAATGTTAGAGGCCATTTATCGATATTTATGCTCTATAAAATTGGTCAGTTTCGATTTCAGCAAGTTCAGCAGAAAATAAATAATTAATTATTTAAGTCATATAAATCTAAGAAGCAATATATATATTTTCAAAAGTATGAATTACAGCTTAAAAGCATAATGTACTTAATCAAAGTGTCGTTTGAACTTGATTTCGTAAAAATAAATACAATAAAAAATATAACATGTATCATTTGATTTCCCTTTCTATCTATCTGAATTTTATTTATTTATCAATTGATATGATTAACTTTAATATTCGAAAAGCAATTAGTAACTGCTGATAAAGTCAAAGCAATTGAGTAAATATTTGATAAACTTTTAAGATTGGCTATTTTAATATTTTAAGACAAAAATGTGATTTGACCATTGAGAACAAATAAATAAATTTAAATAAATATTGTCAGCAATATCTAATGCATTCTTAATTATGTCATTCGGCTGCTTTTAGATTGAATAAATATATATTTAAATACGTTGATTTATTTATTCATTTGCTCCACTTTAATAATTTTTGAAGCAATGCCAATTTACAGCTTAAAACTGGAAAATATATATATTTTTGGCAGAGTTTCATATTCGCAGATACACAGATACACATATACCAGCAAATACACATTGATTGCTTGCGTAATGCATTTTTGATGTAAGTAGGTCGCATATTACGCATACGCCACGTGCAACCCGAAAATGTGACAGTGGCTGTCATAAAGCAAACCAAACTTTAAATAAATGATATCCGAATATAACGAAATATGAATGTATAAATGTATGTGTATATGTATTTGAAAATGGCCATAAAAAGCAGTCGTAAAACCCTTTCCGCAAAGCGGAAATCCCGCTTCAAAACAAACGCCATTAAAAACGAGGTCATGCACAGCAGCAGGAGCAGGAGGAAGAGGGGGAAGAGGAGGAATAGGAAAAACAGGAGTTGGACTTGGACTCGTAGGAGTTTGAGTGGTTAGTGTCTGCTTCAAGGACTGCCAAAAGTCAGAAAAAAGCTATATTTAGAGCCTGAAACTGGTAAAAAACATTGTGCAAAAGTTCAGCATAACAAACAAAAAAGAAGAAAAAATTTTAAAACAAAAAAAAATATATATATAATATAATATTTTAAAAGTGCGCATAGGGAGTCGCATAAAATATGGGCATGAAAAGTTCAAGTTTAAGCTACGGAGAGTGAGTACACACACACAAACACACACACGGACAGACTGAGAGAGAGACTGACACCCACACACACACACACGTGCACACACACACACACATGCACAGCTGAGTCGGATGTCTGTGTGGCAAGGTATTTATTTTCATAACGCAACACAACATAAGGAAGCAATAAATTTAAGCTGACTGACGACAGTTTGCCAAACACGGAGCAGGTTAGGGAGGATAGAGGGTTTGCTCTAGGTTTAGTTGCTTTGGCTTAGACCAAGGGGAGAAAAAGAGAGGGGGAGGTAGAGAAAGCTTTACCATGTGTCGTCTGTAGGTAAAGTGCCAGCAGCCGTCTCTCTGTACATATTGTATAGTTATTGTTTTAAAGCTTAAGCCCAGCGCACACATCTTCCATCCCCCTCTACAACCCCTATGCCTCTTATCATTTAAATAAATTTTATGCAATTTAGTTAAGCTGTTCCCTGCCTTTTCCCCCCTTTTTTAGTCTTGGCCCTTGCGAGAGTGAGTGAGTAAATGTCATTTAAATATTTCTCTCCTCATGTCGTCGTTCTCGTCATCGTCGTCGTCGTCGTCGTCTCTGTGGCATTCCAATTTCTTTTGCACTGTCTGCCCCAAGAGCCCACATTGCAATAAAATATTTAGTAGAGGTGTAGCGAGGGGGTGTAAGAAGGAGGTAGAGGTAGGGGTAGGGGTACGAGTAGGGGTTGGGGGTTGGGGGTTGGGGGTTGGGGTTTAGCTGTAGCTGGATTGTTAGCTCATTCTTCAGTTTTTCGTTTGTGTTTTTCCAGCTCTTTTTCTCTTACTCTTGACTCTTGTCGTATGTCACCGGTGACTTGACTGAGTTGTTAGTTTTTACTGTTCAGCTCGTTGTTGTTGTTGCTGATGTTGTTGTTGTAGCACATCATAAAAATGTTGTTGTTCCTGCTCGCATTCTCGTTTTGGTTATTTATGTTTGTCATGTTGCGTTTGTCAAGTTTTTGCATTTCAAGAGACGCACTTGAAAGCATTATGGCTTAATTCTTATATGAGCCTTGGCAGTAAGACTACATACTACACACAAGCTTACACACTGAACACTCAAATGTGTTTTTGTGTGTATGTGATACGTGTGTGTGTGTGTGTGTGTGTGTGGGAGAAGCAGGTGCGACAGGCATCCCGTGAATTTTAACTGTAGTTACGCATTATTAATTCAGATCAAAAGAAACAAGTGACAGATAAAAGTAAAATACAGAGAGAGAGAGAGAGAGAGAGAGAGAGAAAGGGAGAGAGAGAGAGAGAGGAAGAGAGAGAGAGTGTAAGAAAGAGAGAGAGAGAGAGAGAGAGAGAAAAAGAGAGAGTGGGAGCGATAGAGAGGGAAAAAGAGAGAGAGAGAGAGAGTACTGGACTAAAAGTGCTTAGCTTATCTGCATCTCACATTTCACAAGTATAAGTATTTTCTCGTTGAAATCCTTTTCTAGCCTTAATAATTTATGTCTGCGATAGAATTTTTCCAGAATTCTTTAACTATTCCATTTGCATCACTTTAAAGCCTTGTTATGAAATGCTTCAAGATTGTGACATTTTCTGCACTCGAACAGTATCTTTTCTTACAGAATATTTGATTTGTTTGCTGCAATTTGAAATTGAAAACTGCATAGAAAATGTTGCATTGAGTATTGTGCATAGGTAAATACCAGATGTCAGACAAATTGAATCAATCTTAATTAAAAAATGTTTTTTTTTTGAGTGTCATAAATTTATCTTAGCTTTGGTTGCGAGTTGGCTCAAGGCAAGAGAGAAACATATGCCAACAGCTGTTGCAACTATTTATTTGCACAAAAAATATAACAAATGTCAAATGTATGTTTACATTGAATGAATACACACACACACACACACAACCATACAGAGAGTGTATTGAGAGGTGCCTTTAAGAAACAACAAAGAAAATTGCTTCAGTAAATCCAAGGGAAAATAAACACAAAAACACAACTTGAGTAGCAAAGCAAACAAACTCACAGCTCACACACACATACACATGCACTTATATTACTACTAAGGTGCGCTCAGGTAGGTTAGTGTTAGGGTGACTGAGGGGTGGCTGAGGGGTGGTTGAGTGGAGCTGTTTGGCTAGGGGCTGCTCGTTGACGCTTTTGCAAAAGTCAAAAAGGGTTAAGCCAAAGACGAGTGCTCCAAGTGTTTATTATGTGTGTGTGTATAAGTCTCACTACTGTCCTATTGCCACACTGTCGCATTGCCACATCCACATTTGTCAGGTGGGCGGTATAGGGGGTTGGGGGAGGGTTGCCACTCATGTGTGCGCTCATATAGCGCCTTATGTATGACACTTAAACATGCAAAGCTGCTTGCCAAGATGATTTATATTAGCCATGATTTCTAGCAATTTTTAGCACTTTAGCTTTATGGTTACCTTTACCTTCACCGTTAGATTTTACCTCTTTTTTTGTCGAGGCGTCAAGGTGTTGATTGTTGTTGAAATTCTGTGCAGCAGATGACGGACCCGAACATGAAACATGAAACAGAAGTGGGTAATTCACCACCACTGACACACGTGGCGTATGACATATTTTCCGTCATGATAATAACAACTTATTCTGCTTCTTCACTTTCCTTTTTTCTACATTTCTTGACAGCATTTGAGGAGTATTATGACATGGAAGTTATTATGCGTAAGGGATTGAAGGGTTTATTCAAAAATGTCACGCCCACATTGAGAAAATGCGGTTAGATGAGAGCATTAGAGAATACTTAAATATTTTTAACAATTCTAGACTGTATAATACTTAGTACAGCTGTAACTTTTTGAAATATAATTTATTTGATTAAAACACTTTCATTTTATTATTTCTATATAAGTGTTTTAAAAATATCGATCTTAAGGTAATTAGTTTTAATACTGCACCAATGCAACTCATCATTAATCTCTCTGTATCTGTGTATGCTATTAATCGTAATCCGTTTCAAATTCCTAAGTAGGTCAGCAGTATGTTTTTATATTCCCCCATATAAAATGTATGCAGTTAGTGGACTGAACTGAAAGAAACGCAAACCGAATGCAAATATCAGCTCATTTTTGTGTGCAACGTTTCATAAAAGCTGACTCTTCAAACCAAAAAAGGAGTTACTTCTGCTAAACATGCAGCTAACCGAGTCGTAATCCAGTTTTAGTTGCTTATAGCCAATGCGATTGGTACTGTTAATGGTATTGGTATGACGGCCAGAGGTCTTGTAAACAAGGCGCGTGCACAAGCCAGTTAAAACAATTACGGGCCACAAAGCAAAGTCAGTTTGGGTTGTAGTCTTGGGCCACGCGACGTATACGTAATATTAGCTAACGACGGCAAAAGGAAGACGTAACTGAAAGTTGTTGAGGGGGGTAGAAAGATGGCACACACTTGGGCCATCAAATTAAGTAATTGCATAATTGTTTCACTAGCATTTTACTATACCCCACGGGTGGGTACTCTTCCCCCTCTTCCCCCCTCTGCAGTCGACAAGCGCTTTTCGGCTTTGGCTTTTTATGTGTGCGGAGTTTTTCTTTTATTTGCCTTTTGCCACGAGTAATCCCCTGGCCGGCTGCTACGTGCCTGTCTTTGAGTTTTTGTAGGCACTCACAGTTCCCCCCCTTTCCCCCATTGACTGCCACCGCCCCCGTAATGCCACTCATAAATCAGCGTCAAATCGTCGAGGGCTTTTGCCTTTGCGTCGTCGTTTCTAATTGTTTTGTTATAGACACATATATCCGTGAGATTCCGTGCCGTATTCCGAATGCCGAATGCCGTATGCCGTATGCAAAATGCAAATGTTCATAAGGCAACCCGCAATACCACAAATGTTGTAAGTACCTCCCCCTCCCCTCCCCGCAGTCCCTTTGGGCCACATGAAAACACACGGTCACTTGCACCTGCCGGCCAAGCTTGTGGTTGCCAACATTGTTGCCTGAGGTTGTCCTGGGCCGAGGTCTGGTTCAGCGCCTGGTCGAGTTGTGATAACGCCAACACGACGCTCAAATATGGCGCTAACATTATTAGCCAGCACTGGCCAGGAGTAGGACCACAGTCAGAAGCGGGCTCATGTGAGGGTTGAGGGTTTTTTTTTTCTGAGGGCTATTCCATTCCGGACTCTGCTTGATTGTTTGAAATAAAGTGTAATTTCAAATTGTGCATATATATTTGTAAATATAAAGCAGAGAAATGGCACCGAGTGTCGTAGACCAAAAACGGGAAAGTAAAAGGGGTTTTTCGATTGAAATTTAAGATAGAAACATTATTAAAAAACTCTGGTATACATGTTAATTTAAGTTTTTTAAATAAACTCTTTTTTTAGTTGTAAATTATAATATGTATGATTTATCTTAATTTTTTAGTTTACTATCTTCAATCAAGAGTTTTTTTAGGCGACAATTCATCCCTTAAAAGAAATCAAATTATTTAAGGCGACACCTCATTCATAATCATATAATGTCCATCATTATATACAGAACAACACATTAAAATTTTCTCGCGCTACGAAAGATCCCATAACTTACCAATAATCCTGCTGTCTTTATACTATATCCCAACCCCAGTTCATAATGTTCCCCCTTAAGACTTAATTGCCTTTTCACCTTGTGTCTCCGATGTGCCAGTTTTTTGTTACTTTCTATTTTTTACAGACACATTGCTCAATTGGTTTTCGACTCTCTGGTTTTTTTTTTATTTATAACCCTTTCATATTGAAGCTTCATCTGTTGTCTGCCTCTTCGTTTCTCTATCTGTCTGGTTGTCTGTCTATCTGTGCTCTAGATTGGGCATATATCATTCCTAATTACTGATACTAAGCTGTTGTCTTTGCTGTTGGCTCTTCTTCTTCTTCTTTTTCCGGGGGCCCAACTGATTGATCTACGTTTCTTGGTTCTGGACGTGCCCAGTAGTCAATTTATGGCATCGCTGGCATCTGGATGTGCAACTGCAACTGCAACTGCAACACAACTGGTTGAAAATCTCATTTGTTGCGCTTCGTTGCTAATTTTAATATTATTTTTGGAAATCTTATAACTTGCCCTTTGCTACTGCGCCTTCCACACCTTCCTCTCTCTCTCTCTCCCACACTCTCACTCTCCCTCTCCCCCTCTCTTTCTATGTGCTTGCTGGCTCTTTGATGCCTCCGAACTGTTGATGTCTTTATTGCAGTTGTTCTGTTCCGTTCACATTATAATTTTCATTTTCATTTCGTTTTCATTCAGCTTTCGTCTGTTGGATCTTCACTTTGGCATCTTCACGCGGCTTTGGCTGTCTATAATTGGCTGTCTGACTGCCCCCAACTGAATTATCTATGCTTCTGCTCTTCCCTCTCACTCTCTTACTCTTTCACCCACTCTCCATCTCTCTCACAATTCCCTTCGGAGCACTTTTAATCAAGATCAAGCGCGATAAATTCGAGTCGCTGTGGGAATCGAAAGGCGTTGAGTGTGGACAGTGCTTGGACAATGTCTTAGGGTAGGTGGTTCCACTCTAAATGGTAATACGAAAAACCAGCAAAGAAAATATCACCAAAATTTATATAATGCATATAAATTAAATAACTTCGAATACATATAAAGAGAGTTTGGATTAAAGAAATATATATTTCTTAATTCAACAAATAACTTAAGGATTCATGAAATAAATATTAATCGATTAAAAACATATCATCGTACGAAACAGTCAGCATAAACTTCTTGAGAATCTTTAAAATGCTTCGACTATAAGACGGCAATATAGTTGGTTCAATCTCGTTCCACATTTCGCGCCAGTTTTCATTGACAACACGATTGAGTACAACGGTTAGATCAGTATTTTCCTTATAGAGATTATCAGCCCACAATATCCAGCTGTTAATAAATCAAATGTCATTTGATCTTAGATATTAATATAATTAAATATATTCCTTACCGATCCAGTTCTATTTGCGGAAGTATTTCGTACAGATTCAGATATCGCTTGTTATTCCGATATTCAATGAATCCTTTAAGACTACAGCTTATTGTCACATTCTGCAAATCCGAGTGAGTTATACCAGAGGCGTTCGTATATACAATTATGCCACGTCCTTTAAATTCATAATTGCCTTGCAATACAAGTCTTGGTATTTTTAGTTCAACTTCTAATCTATTTAGTTCTGGTTCGCGTTCAAGGCCCGTAAAGTTTGTAATAGTCGCATTTTCGAATCCCTTGAGGAATTGATTTATAAGTTTATAGAATATATAAATCGGACCTGGCGAGTCAATCAGGGTTATGTCTTCAACCTTGATATTATCAAATGGTTCTAATCCAATTTCCGGGATTCCTTTGCTATAGCGTCGGATCACTGCATTTGTACTGTTTATTATACACGGTTGGTCTCCAAAGTGACACTTCTTGATATCATCAGCTGTAGATGTGAAAGAAACTTTTATCTCAAATTATTTTCTTATATTTTAGCAGTCTTACGAAAAGCGAAAAGAAAACTGTTGCAAGTAACGCAAAGAATTATGATGGTTGTAAACATAATACTGATTCGTTCCGCACACTTTATAATATTGAACTATCAAACCTGCCAAAGCAGCAGTCGAATATGGAATAACATTATATTTTAAACTAGATTGCACTGAGACTTAATTTTCCAAAACCAGTTTCAACGTTAAGTGTAAACTGAATCACCTTACTGAGATAAAATTACAATTACAAATCTAACAGGTTTATTAACATTCTCAATACTTTAATACTGAGTGCTTCAAGAACATATCGTCATATGAGATACTAGCAAATATCTTATCCAACAGAAGAGCTCCCTCCTGACTATAACTGGACAACAAATTGTGTTCTATATCATTCCAAAGCTCTATCCAGTTTTCATTGTAGGCACGATTAACGGCCAGTGTGAGATCCAAGTTTTCTTTATAAAGATTATCCAATTTAAGAACAAACCTACAAAAAAAATTTGTTTTTCATCTCCAAACTCAAACAAACCTTTAACCTGAACTCACCGTCCTAAGTCCAGTTGTGGCATGAGTTCATAGATCTTCAAGTAGCGCTTCTCCTTCTGAAACTTTACAATCACCTTTAAATTGAGTGTCAGTGTGACATTCTGGAATTCGGCATAACAGGGTCCAGAAGTGTTTGACTGAAACATCGATAGCCAAAGCAGATGCATCTGATATGTAGATTTATGGATCAGTCTGGGTATACGCAGCTCGATTTCTATTTTATTCCTGTTGGGATCCTCATCGAAGCCACTTACACGGGTTACAGTTGCATTCTCACAGCCACTGATTATTTGATTTACAAGTCTGAATTTAAAAAAGGATCCTTTAACCCGAGGAGAATCCCATAACTGCAGATCACTTGGTCGAAAATCATCAAATGGCTTGATATTCAAAGTGGGAATTCCCTTAGGATAGCTCTTTATAAGCTGGTTGATGCTGCCTTTGATGCACTCCTCATCCCCGAAATGACATTTGTTTATATTTTTAGCTAGGAGGTTTATATTTCAGCTTTGCTTATCTAACATTTATTCGCCTTACTCACGTAATTCCGCACTGTGAATTATTCTAAGGCAAATAATAAAGACGACTAACGTATACATAATATTATTTTTAATACTGAGAGAACTTGCTAAAGCAAAAGTCAAACGACAACTGATATCAGTGCAAAAATTGAATCTCTGTTAAAGTAGTTATTCAATTTTAATTTGATTTTGATTTGAACCTGATTTATGAAACAGTTCCACGTGATGATAAACTGAGTATTGGAAATAGAAAACTAGTGGGCGGTTACCGTCGAGCACGCTCGACAGTTGAATGCCCTATGCCCAGGTACTCTGTACTGAAAGTTGATTTTCGATCAATTGTTTCTATTGCAGCTATATGATATTTTAGACCGATTCTAACCAAATTTGGTGAGGATGTATAATACCAGCCCAGATGCATATTCTATCAGTTTTGTTCTGATATCTCAACAAACAAAAAAATTTTATATACTAAAACTTCATTTTCGATGTATCGTTCCTATGGCAGCTATATGATATAGTTAACCGATTCTAACCAAATTTGGTCAGGATGTATAATACCAGCCCAGATGCATATTCTATCAGTTTGGTTCTGATATCTTAACAAACAAAAATCTTTTCTATACTAAAACTTCATTTTCGATGTACCGTTCCTATGGCAGCTATAAGATATAGTTAACCGATTCTAACCAAATTTGGTCAGGAGGTATAATACCAGCCCAGATGTATATTCTATCAGTTTGGTTCTGATATCTCAACAAACAAAAATCTTTTCCATACTAAAACTTCATTTTCGATGTACCGTTCCTATGGCAGCTATATGATATAGTTAACCGATTCTAACCAAATTTGGTCAGAATGTATAATACCAGCCCAGATGCATATTCTTTTAGTTTGGTTCTGATATCTCAACAAACAAAAATCTTTTCCATACTAAAACTTCATTTTCGATGTACCGTTCCTATGGCAGCTATATGATATAGTTAACCGATTCTAACCAAATTTGGTCAGGATGTATAATACCAGCCCAGATGCATATTCTATCAGTTTGGTTCTGATATCTTAACAAACAAAAATCTTTTCTATACTAAAACTTCATTTTCGATGTACCGTTCCTATGGCAGCTATAAGATATAGTTAACCGATTCTAACCAAATTTGGTCAGGATGTATAATACCAGCTCAGATGCATATTCTATCAGTTTGGTTCTGTTATCTTAACAAACAAAAATCTTTTCCATACCAAAACTTCATTTTCGATGTACCGTTCCTATGGCAGCTATATGATATAGTGGTTCGATCCAAAAATTAAAACAAACTTGATCTGCCTATGGTATCCAGGAACTTACACACCAAGTTTGAAGTCTCTAGCTCTTATGGTTTCTAAGATCGACGCGTTCAAACAGACGGACAAACAGACAGACGGACATGGCTCAATCGACTCGACTGTTGATCCTGATCAAGAATATATATACTTTTGGGGGTCTGCCACGCCCCCTTCTGCCTGTTACATACGTTCTGCCAAACACATTATACCCTTTTTTGCCCATTTTTAAAGGGCTCAGGGTATAAATAGGAAATACTTTGACATACTTAGTTACATAAATGATTCATTTACAGGTTGTCAGTCGTTGTCAGTATCTGAAATGTTTTCAATGAG
This sequence comes from Drosophila falleni, assembly GCA_035045575.1. Classification (NCBI taxonomy): domain Eukaryota; kingdom Metazoa; phylum Arthropoda; class Insecta; order Diptera; family Drosophilidae; genus Drosophila; species Drosophila falleni. The sequence goes on along the minus strand of JAWNOV010000089.1, from coordinate 766,475 downwards.
ATAATACGAGATCATAGTCTGTTTATCTTGTCACGAATTCAATTATCAATTTACTAGCATTTTATTACAAAACAATAAAACAACAAATCCTAATTTAATTCAAATAAGATACGCAATGTAGACATTGCTCAGTTTAATAAAAATAAGGAAATTTCATAACTTCTTATACTACTGATCGACACTAACAAAAAACTAGTTGGCATTCCAATTTTATTAATATTGCTTGTTGTGCTGTGAATAAATAAAACGCCTTACTTCTTTTGCCTTATTTTTAACCTTTCTTCGCGCTTTTCATGCACTTGCAATATCAATGAACTGCAACTGTCTGTTTACGATACAATTTTCTCATTGTTATGTGCAACATTTATAACTCAGCCTGCAATTCACAATCGAAACTGCTCAATAAGACAATAATCATCAACTTATACAGCACATTGAGCTGATATATAAACATATCTTTATACATACAATATAAGCACCAAGTATTCAGAAAATCAAAAAATAACAAGACAAGAAATAAGTACGACTGTTGAATTAAAAGTTGCTCGACTAGAAAATAACCTGTAAGAAATTAATTTTAGAAAAATATAAAAGTAATTCTATTAAGTAATTAATTGTAATGATTCTTCCAGCTTTCCAAACAATTTATGTGTTTTGAGAAGTTCATAATGCCCACTGTGTATTGTATATTTATAGGGTATTTTGAGAATAATTTTGCTGCTGCAACATAAACAAATATCAAAACGTGGCCGGCACAAAGCGGGCCGACAAACGGGCCTTTAGAACGTCCCCTGAAACTGGCCTGTCAGTCAACGCCTTTGGTGCATACCAAAGCGTTCTCTTTATATCAAGAAAATTCTGAGAAACTTTTGCAAAATGTGCGTTGTGCTTTTTTGCATATCAATTGAAGAGCAGCCAGCAGCAACAGCAGCAGACAATGAAAGACAAACCGAAAGGAGAAATCCAACTGAAATAAAGCAATGAAGGCAAAAAGCAAAACCAAAAGGCAAATTGCTGTCAACCAAAGTCATTTGACAGGGGCTAATAGCTAAGGTCAACAATTAAACTCATTTTTCTAGGGTAGCGTCTCTTTTACTTTTAGTGCACTAAAACTGTCTAGTTTCCTGCTTCCCCTTCCCTTCCTTTTTGTATTGACAACTGCAGCGGCGTCTATTTGCAATGCATTTATTTTGGATTGCCTTTTACTGGGGCATGTTTTTCCCTGCCTCCTCTGGGTGTTACTTGACTCGCAGAGCCTGCAAACAAAAATCTCAAAACACAGGAAAAATCAATCGCCCGCACTGTCAATGTGCCCGCAGTTTCCGAAATATTTTCCGTGTTTTTCCTCATTTTTGTATTGGGGGTTGGTAGACCACAATTTTACCTACACACGCGCTGACTATGTAAATATTTGTCAAGACCGTCTGACAATATTTGTGCAGACTCTGAATCTATTTATCTATAATCTCGCCTTGGGTCTGACAACTAGACAAAAATCATAGGCTCAGAGGATCATTATTGAGATCACTGTAAGTCATTTCATGATTATAATAAAGATTTTTCAATATTTTATAGTAATTAGCTCTGAAATATATGTTTTTTTAAGTATAGTTTTATTATAAATATAAAATTTTTTAAAAAGAAAGCAGCCTATTTAATCTACTCCATTTACGTATTATAAGAAATTTTTATTTCCCACTATAAAACATTTTTTCAAGCTCTGCAACTAAGACGTATGTCAGTTTCAGTTATCTTTTTGAGTTTTGAATGTTATTTTAACTCTGGAGTATATAAAAATTCAAGCTAGAGGCATTTGTTTGTTGTTGTTGCGCAGTCGCTTTTTAAAATATGTTTATTCTCTATCTACGTACATGTGTGTCACTTGTGTTTGTGTTTGTGCTTGTGTGTCGCATTGCATTTCCGCTTTGCAGTGCATCACAAAAGTATTTCGAATTAACAGTAGTAAATCAGACGGCGCTCGCTGACGTTGCATGCCCCACAACCCCGCAACTGCAACGGCACCCAAAACAAATAGCAAGGGAAGAAAGCACAGAAAATTGTTGGGTAAACAAATATCGAAATGATGCGTGCCACAGTGGCTGCTGCGTGCATTGTGCACTTGGTTGTTGCATGTTGCATCAACATCAGCAGCAGCATCAGGCGGCAAGACTGCAAGGCAGTGCATTGAGGGGCTCTATGAAAAATACGAATTTCTGTTTGTCTACTATGAATAACGCATTCAACCCACAAAAACCACGACATGACAGCAACGCACTTCCCCGTCAAAAGAATGACATACGTCATTCATGCAGCGACAACTTGAATTACTTCCAGAACACTAACAGGTGGATACAATATTAAAAATATATATATATTTATAAAAAACTTCAATGATTTTTTAATAAACAAATTTATTATATACACTTCAATATTTCTTTATTACTATCTATAATATCACTTAACCGCAGCAAGATCCTGGATACCATAGGCAGATCAAGTTTGTTTTAATTTTTGAATCGGAAAATGAAGTTTTAGTATGGAAAAGATTTTTGTTTGTTAAGATATCGGAACCAAACTGATAGAATATGCATCTGGGCTGGTATTATACATCCTCACCAAATTTGGTTAGAATCGATTAACTATATGATATAGCTGCCATAGGAACGGAACATCGAAAATGAAGTCTTTGTATGGAAAAGATTTTTGTTTGTTAAGATATCAGAACCAAACTGATAGAATATGCATCTGGGCTGGTATTAAACATCCTGACCAAATTTGGTTAGAATCGGTTAACTATATCATATAGCTGCCATAGGAACGGTACATCGAAAATGAAGTCTTAGTATGGAAAAGATTTTTGTTTGTTAAGATATCAGGACCAAACTGATAGAATATGCATCTGGGCTGGTATTATACATCCCGACCAAATTTGGTTAGAATCGGTTAACTATATCATATAGCTGCCGAGGAACGGTACATCGAAAATGAAGTTTTAGTATGGAAAAGATTTTTGTTTGTTAAGATATCAGAACCAAACTGATAGAATATGCATCTGGGCTGGTATTATACATCCTGACCAAATTTGGTTAGAATCGGTTAACTATATCATATAGCTGCCGAGGAACAGTACATCGAAAATGAAGTCTTAGTATGGAAAAGATTTTTGTTTGTTAAGATATCAGAACCAAACTGATAGAATATGCATCTGGGCTGGTATTATACATCCTGACCAAATTTGGTTAGAATCGGTTAAATATATCATATAGCTGCCATAGGAACGGTACATCGAAAATGAAGTCTTAGTATGGGAAAAATTTTTGTTTGTTAAGATATCAGAACCAAACTGATAGAATATCTATCTGGGCTGGTATTATACATCCTGACCAAATTTGGTTAGAATCGGTTAGCTATATCATATAGCTGCCATAGGCATGGTACATCGAAAACGAACTTTTAGTATGGAAAATATTTTTGTTTGTTGAGATATCAGAACCAAACTGATAGAATATGCATCTGGGCTGGTATTAAACATCCTGACCAAATTTGGTTAGAATCGGTTAACTATATCATATAGCTGCCATAGGATCGGAACATCGAAAATGAAGTATTAGTATGGAAAAGATTTTTGTTTGTTAAGATATCAGAACCAAACTAATATAATATGCATCTGGGCTGGTATTATACATCCTGACCAAATTTGGTTAGAATCGGTTAACTATATCATATAGCTGCCATAGGAACGGAACATCGAAAATGAAGTCTTAGTATGGAAAAGATTTTTGTTTGTTAAGATATCAGAACCAAACTGATAGAATATGCATCTGGGCTGGTATTAAACATCCTGACCAAATTTGGTTAGAATCGGTTAACTATATCATATAGCTGCCATAGGAACGGAACATCGAAAATGAAGTCTTAGTATGGAAAAGATTTTTGTTTGTTAAGATATCAGAACCAAACTAATAGAATATGCATCTGGGCTGGTATTATACATCCTGACTAAATTTGGTTAGAATCGGTTAACTATATCATATAGCTACCATAGGAACGGTACATCGGAAACGAAGTCTTAGTAAGGAAAAGATTTTTGTTTGTTAAGATATCAGAACCAAACTGATAGAACATGCATCTGGGCTGGTATTATATATCCTGACCAAATTTGGTTAGAATCGGTTAACTATATCATATAGCTGCCATAGGAACGGAACATCGAAAATGAAGTCTTTGTATGGAAAAGATTTTTGTTTGTTAAGATATCAGAACCAAACTGATAGAATATGCATCTGGGCTGGTATTAAACATCCTGACCAAATTTGGTTAGAATCGGTTAACTATATCATATAGCTGCCATAGGAACGGTACATCGAAAATGAAGTCTTAGTATGGAAAAGATTTTTGTTTGTTAAGATATCAGGACCAAATTGATAGAATATGCATCTGGGCTGGTATTATACATCCCGACCAAATTTGGTTAGAATCGGTTAACTATATCATATAGCTGCCGAGGAACGGTACATCGAAAATGAAGTTTTAGTATGGAAAAGATTTTTGTTTGTTAAGATATCAGAACCAAACTGATAGAATATGCATCTGGGCTGGTATTATACATCCTGACTAAATTTGGTTAGAATCGGTTAACTATATCATATAGCTGCCATAGGAACGGTACATCGGAAACGAAGTCTTAGTAAGGAAAAGATTTTTGTTTGTTAAGATATTAGAACCAAACTGATAGTACATGCATCTGGGCTGGTATTATATATCCTGACCAAATTTGGTTAGAATCGGTTAACTATATCATATAGCTGCCATAGGAACGGTACATCGGAAACGAAGTCTTAGTAAGGAAAAGATTTTTGTTTGTTAAGATATCAGAACCAAACTGATAGAACATGCAACTGGGCTGGTATTATACATCCTGACCAAATTTGGTTAGAATCGGTTAACTATATCATATAGCTGCCGAGGAACAGTACATCGAAAATGAAGTCTTAGTATGGAAAAGATTTTTGTTTGTTAAGATATCAGAACCAAACTGATAGAATATGCATCTGGGCTGGTATTATACATCCTGACCAAATTTGGTTAGAATCGGTTAAATATATCATATAGCTGCCATAGGAACGGAACATCGAAAATGAAGTCTTAGTATGGAAAAGATTTTTGTTTGTTAAGATATCAGAATCAAACTGATAGAATATGCATCTGGGCTGGTATTATACATCCTCACCAAATTTTGTTAGAATCGGTCTAAAATATCATATACCTGGGTACTCAGAGTATTCAACTGTCGAGCGTGCTCGACTGTAACCGCCCACTAGTTTTTGTTTGTGTATTTATTAACAGGGGTTATTGTCAAAAATATTAGAAACAGCAGTCAATCAAAATTTGTATAGATATTCAATTTCTGGTGGAAATGTATTCAACGGTTTTCATCTATACTCCTCCATCTGAATCTAGTCAAGGGGATAAGGGCTGCGACTGTTGGCGGCCAGATAAGAACGATTGTCGGGACACGAAGAGGGAGAGTCAGGAGTATGTCGAGTTGGACTTGGATGACATTGCCAACAGTGTGATGCACGTGATGCGCATTTGTCGACTGAAGGCCTGGGAGGTGAAGCGCACCAAGGATGCGATCAAGCGATCCTTCAGACACTACGAGGAGATACGCTACAGAATTGATCGGGTGCCAAAGAAACGCTTCAACAAGGAGAACTTCCTGCATGATGTGGCCGTAGAAGCAGGCATGGTACGCATGGACGGACAACTGGCCTACGGCATTGTGAAGCGTGCCTTCCGAGCCTATTACCACGGCACGGGCGAAAGGGGCAGACGGGTGGAGGCGTTCGCCAAGCAGATGCGGCATCGATCCGAGTGCCTTTGGGTGCATGCCGCCAAGCGGACGGCGGAGATCTTTGCGGTCTATGCGGGTCTCATGTACACGGAGCAAATGCAATACGAGCGGTGCATCGAGTGTATCTACTTGAGTCTGTTCAAGGAGCTGGAGTCTCGCTTTAATTTCGAGCCATCCGAGCCGCGTGTCTGTCAGTGTAAGCCGGATGATCATAATCGAGTGGAAAGCGTCTGGGATGCATTGTCCGGCACCACAATGATGAGTGCCAACACCAATATAACCACCGAATTATTCTTCAACAAGCACACATTCGAAGTCAGTAATCCAACCTCAGCGGTATCCATTAAACTGAACTACACGATGGTATCCATGGAGCACACGGCTCCCCGCTCCGAGGAACAGGTGCAACCCAAGGCTGCAGTTATTAAGTCCTCCAATTACACTTTAAAGTCCGCCTCCAGCAACGTATCGAAGAAGTCCAAGAAGAAGAAGCCAAAGTCCAGAAAGAAGAAGAAGAAGCGAGACACCAAATGCAACTGTCCAAGTCTGCAGTGCATCGAGGAGCGACCACCGCCGGTTATCACCGCCGAGTGCAGTCAAGGACCCTATGTCTGTCGCTGGATACCCTACGAGGAGACCTTCCCCGCCCATTGTGTGCCCTGTCCTCCTATGGAGGACATCTGTCCGCCGTGCGACCATGACACAAGACCCTGCGACAAGGATTGCACCTGCACCTGTGATGTCTGCACCTGTCCGCCCGCCGACGAGTTCGTGGAGGAGGAGCATGTCGAGAAGCTCTCGGGATCTGGGCTGGAGGATCGCGACACGGACTTTTGTTGGCTGGCGCCATTCCGTGAAGGGCCTAGGGTTGAGAGGACTTTGGAATCATCCGAGGATGAGGATGAAATGGGCGATGAAGAAGAGCCCTTCCAATGCCGTTGCACCTGTGAATATAAGCAGCGTGCTTTTCCACATCTCTTCACCTATCTGGCGCCATTTAAGCCGGAGCCTAAGGCTCCTGAGGAGGAAGATCCTGTTGAAGAACCAGCCAAATCCAGAAAGCCGCCTTGTGGCATCTCTTGGGAAACTTATCAGTGCTGGATGGAGCCTATCAAAGTAGAAGAGGAGGACTCTGAGCCGCTTTGCAGGACTTGCCCTCATATCACAGCTTTAGCCGCTGCCCTAAATCCCCGAGAACCGGAACTTCCTGTAGTGAAGGGCATAAGCATGGACGTCGAGGTGAAGTCACAACATTATCCATCAAATGGAGATACCTCTGGCAGGGAGCAAAGACGTAGTAAGGCGGGAAAGTCCTCGGATTCTATTAAGAAATGTTCAAAAAAAGATGCCGCAGAGAATCTAAAAGAAGCAGCTCCTCAAAAAATCACCGATAAAGCACAAACCCGGCCTAAAGAGGGTCAATCCAGCAATGCTCAGACATCCAAGTTGACTGAACCAAAGCAAAAAACTCCTCCAGCCGCTGCAGCAGAAGCTTCTGCTCCTGCCACTACTGAAAGGCCAAGTGACACGCTAACCAAGGAAGATATCGTAAAGATGTTGGGTTTAAGCAAGTAGACAATAAAAATTTTAATGGTATACTATAAATAATGGAGTGAAAACTCTGAAATATCATTCGAGAATATCATATCATTTCAAATATTTGAAAAAATTTGTATTAGAGTGTCAAATTTGTGAGTTATCCTCAAATTTTGGATAGGTTTGCAATTTGAAATTTTAAAAGAAGCCATTCTTAGTGGAAATAAAATATGCTTGTCTTCAACACTGAAGAAACTGTCAACTATTTGATAGAATACCCGATTTGATATCCGAGTTTCATAAGATTAAATAGTTTTTGCTTCCATTGAATGATGCTCATTCCAAATCATTTAATAAACTGTTGAAATTATGTTACATTGAAACACTAGACGTCTTGGCATAGAAATGAAAAAATGCTTTCAAATAGTTTTTGCCATGTTATATGATATTTTTTGATTGTCTCTTTTTTTATGATTGTCAATATTTTTTCACAAATTTCTAAGAGTGTGTTTATGTTTACCAAACGAACTGTCAATTGATTGTCAAATTAAAAATCAAATATTAAGTGGAAATGGGGGCTGGAGACAGTAGAAAGGACATGTGTGTCTATGCGAGAGTCCTTTTTGAAATTGTAAACTGTTTTTGTGGCAACTTTTGCAACTGTTGACACGGGCGGACCTTGAGGGGCGGTTCGAACCACTTCAGCTGCAAAAACTATTTGAAATATTATACAACACGCACAGGACAACAATAACATATCACAGCAAATACAACAACACGCATTCATTTCGTGAATTCTGACACACAATATTTTGTATTGTGTCGCAACTAAAAAGGGGCGGCCAGTTACGCCCACAATGGACAACATTTGCTACGTTCCCACTCTCAACTTCCCAATTCCAATAACATTTCGATACCCCGCCTCATAGTTTCACTTCCCAGTTGAGTAAATTTCAAAATATGATATTTGCATTGTCAATAGTTTTCTTCTTTGGGCCACACAAATCTCGTTAAAAACAAATCACGTAGGGGTTCTTCTACCATTTTGGGTTTCCAGAACTTTTCTGGCTTCTAGTCGAATAATTGCAGACAAATTGTAAATCTACAACAGTGCCAAACATTTTGCGGGTTGCTGCTCCTTGACAAGGGACGTTTCAAAGTTTTTTGACAGACGCTTTTAAGCAGAAAATTGTTTGCTCATAACTTTTGATCTGACCTCCCTAAAGAAGGGGGTTACAGCCTATCAAAGAAAAATAACAATGCTAACCATACTATCAACTAATACGAAATTTAATTTTGAACTCAATCAGTTTTGTTACCAATTTCTGAATGCCACACAAAGCACAGTTTGACAGTTATAGGGATTCAAGGGATAACATAAAATACCAAAGAAATTAAAAAAATCTAGTGTACTTTATACATGTTTTTAGTTTCTCAAAACGAAACAAATAAATTTTCCTGTTTCGGACAAAATTAACTGAACAAAATTTAATAAATGCGAATGCTGAAAAACCATATAAAAATCGGTTCAGTTCTGACAAAGTTATAAAAATTTGGAGCTGATTAAACCTCTGATTTAGCCACTATATAATTCAAAATTTTTGTCAAATTGGAAATATACATAAGTTAAGTAAGAATATGTATATTTTCTAATTAATTATTATTTTAATATTCTAATAAAATATAGTCTTCTATTTATTAATTTATAAATCAATAATAAGCCCAAATATTCTATATCCAATTTCACTTATCATTAGTTTTTAGGGTATACTTTATCGATAAACCTATTGAATGATTATTTGGGACACATTTGCAGCACTTGAGCTACTTTTTAAGTGGCAACTTTCGCCAGTGCACGGAACTCTAAACTGATTGTTAGGCTGAGTGTTGCAGCTGCCTGTTGAATGCAACTGCAACACCCTGGCAATTACGTGCAACACATGAATTACTTGTGTATTTGGGGGCCTAACATGGAGACTTTCGCCGCATTGAGTAAAAGTTTCGGGGGCAGTCAAACATTGGCAGAGACACGACTTCAAATTAACACGTAAATTGCGGCAACTTAACGCGCGTCGCGGAGGAGTTGCCATTGAATTGAGTTGAAGGTGCTGCAAGAGAGTGTTGGCCAATGGGCTAAGACTCGTTAAAGGTTGCTTGGCCAGTTGGCCAGCTCGCTGGTTGGCTGGTTAGTTGACTGGATGGCCTAGCGGGCCTTGTTACAATTAATTGCATATGCCAGGCAACATTTTTGCATACCGGCAACATGTTGTAGTTAACAATAAATTAGCGTTTAAAATGCAATGGGCTGCTCAACTAACTGGCACTATTTCCTAGCCCTGTCCCTGTCCCTATCCCTGTCCCTATCCCTGTCCCTGTCCCTATCCCTCACCGTTTTCTGCACTTGGTCGCGCCTTGTTAGCTCTAAAAGATCACGCAGCCAGACGGCAGTTGGTGATCAATCAACTGGCTTTAATGGGAGAACCGCGACCCGCTCGCAACATGATAGTTTACTTGAATTGCGCAATTAATTAGTTTCGTGTTAATGAGCAATGCAATGCGCATCATCATCTTTGCCATCCTCATCCACATCATCATCATCATTATCATGGTGAAGAACAACAAGACACTTTGGCATTTTGAGAGACGAACCAAGATGCTCCACACACACGCTCGATACTCGGTTTTTACGTCCAGGAATTTTCTTAATAGCCTTTCTGGCCTTCTGGCCAAGTCAGCGATATCAGCCAACTACTACTGCCAGTAGACGTTTTATGACTTTGTTTTATATGCCTTTGAAGTGTGTGCACCCAAGAATATGCAGCTTCCATTTATGCTTTATAAGGCACTTCTTATTTAAGTAGCAATGCATTTTCTCTTCTTGGGAAAATAATAAAAAATAATTCAAGCTGCGGCACATTATTATTATATTTAAAACTCTCAAATTGTCTGTAACCTTCATATATTTTAAATTTTTTTTCAGATTTAATTAAAGCTTGAGCTCAAACAAAAATATTTTAAATTGCATATGATTATTTGAATTTAATTCATGATTTGGAAATGTCTGCCAATTATAGTCGAAGTAAATGCCGTAGTAATAGAATAAAGCATATTTTTAAGCGTAAAAGATTGATAATATTCACTAATTTTCAACTTGAATCAAATTTATTTTGTAATACTTAATAGACAAAATACATATATAATTCCTTTAAAATTTAAAATTTAACAAACCGCATATAAAAAAAAGTTTATTCACAGTTAACATGCTCGTGGCAAAGTTGAAAACGCTCTTATGTATCATTTTTTATCAGTTTTCAGCATTCGTTCAACAAATCTGTTAAATCCACACATCAAAGTACTCAACAACTCTCTAGTCTTACAATGACCCTGCAGCCAGATCCATCAATCAAAAGTAAAACTAGCTGTGGAAACTATTTGCGAAATCAATAAATACCCATAAACTTGATATACAAAACGGAAACTTTTGGCTATAACCGTTTGCCGCATTTATATATATATATAGTAGTTAGATGTATCTAGCTATATAAACTGAAATCTGTATATTTTTTTTTGTCCATTTTGGTCTCGTTTTTGATGCAAATAATTGCTGACAGCTAAATAGTTTCGAATCCAAAAATGTTTGGCATAGTTTGGGGCAAAATATTTCAAAAAGTTTTGGGCGAAATCCCGTACTTAAACGACGCACCGCCCAAAAACCGCAGAATGCACATTTGCGCCGGCTCTTGGGGTTGGATCCAGCTCTCGGTTTTGGCTCTGGGTTGCTTTTCCAGCTTCAGCTTCAGCTACGGGCTACAGCTGTTTTGGGTACTCGTATTTGAATTCGAGAGAGTACTCAACATGCAGCTGCAACTTGTTTGTGGTTTGTTGCCATCGTCGTATCTGTATCTGTATCTGTATCTGTAAATGTATCTGTTGGATGCAAGATTGTTTTTGCGTAGTTTGCGATTGCAGCGATTCGGTTAAATTTGGCTGCAAATAGTTGTGAGCAAATGTATCTACGCTAGTTGCATGCAACTTCGCTGTGGCCACACACATGACAAATCTCATGGTGCTTTATGGCAGCCAACATATGTTGCCATTCAAAATATTTAACCACAGCAAAGCTTGCTCTTCCAAATGGAAGATGGGGGGATTTTCTGAAATCAGCAGCAGCAAAGCGGCAACTTGATTAATGGCAGCATTCAATGCAAGTGCATCAAAAGTTTTGGGGCGTTGTCGCATGTTTCAATGTAGCATGTATCCATCAGATACACAGTTTGTCAACGACGCTTTCAACTGACATAATCATCAATTAATGTGCTATTAATAGAGGCTTTCCCCAAAGTGGCCATCCCCTTGTGTGCCTCCGTCTGTCTTCATCTTTAGCTCCATCTCTCTCCCTATCCTATTCTCTATCTCTGCCTCCGTCAGTCTCTGTCTCTGTCTCAGTCTTTGTCTCTGTCTCCGCGAGTGTTTGTAGGCGCGACAACACTTAGGGTCCAACATATGTTTGTGTCAATTTGATTGAAGAGGCAGCAAAACAGAAAAAACTAACAAGAAAGCAAGATCTAAATAGAAATATAGACGAAGCTTTGAATACACTTTTCTTAATTTATTTAATATTTGATTAGTTTATTTTTAGTAACTATCGGTGAGTAATGAACATAATTAAAATAAAATTATTAGCTTACATATATTTCATATAATTTTATTTAATTTAATAAACTTTAATTTTATATATTTAAAAAAAATTTAACTTTTATAATATTAAAATGATCAGTCTGTCGAGCTTTAGTTCTTCTCAAGTCATATCTTCTAATAGGTCATTATGATCCTCAACTTCGCTCTATCTCTACATATATAGAAAAAACTTTTAAATTGCTGCTAAATTACAAAATGATTAAAAATTCAATTCGTAACCCAATTCGATTTGAATTAATCAATCAAATACGTATGAAAAAACAATACTTATAAGCTGAACTCTTATCAAAATTAAGAAGGTAAAAAAAATACTTAAGCACTTGCGTGTGGTTTCAGCCACAAACTGAAACTGTTGGCAATGAAGGTCGCCAAGCTAATTTACTGACCATAATTAGCATTGGGCTTGGACTCGGCTCAAATTGTTGTTGGGAACGTTTTACAGTTTTCCAAGCTCATAGATAATTTTCAATAAGAGCAAAGCCATTTGCTATCCATTTAGTGTGTGGTGTATTTATGTATGTAACATATGTGAATATCTGTGTGTGGCACAGTTATAAGTACCATGCATTTGCCCTCTCAACCATCGTAAATCGACTCACACGCAATGGCCTTGTCTCTAAACCCACTACCAATCCCAATACCAATCGACACACATGCGTGTTGTGGCTTAAAGTGCATTTTATGCTGGCCTAAGGGCATAGAATTTTGAACTTTTTTCAGTCATTTGGTTATTTATTTTTTTGTTAACCTTTTTTCTTTATGGACTGAGAACTACTTTGAATTGGGCAACGATTTTCAGCTCTTTAAAGTGAATAACCAAAGGGCAAATTTATGAATTCTTTTGATTCTTTAATATATGCATGAGTATTTTAGAACGATCATGTAAAAGCTTCTGATTTAAAGGACAATGCATTTAAAGAAATGAATTTTTTAAAAATAGTGTATTGCAAAGTTATTGAAACAAGAAGTCAACAAATATAAGTTTTACTTAGAATTCTAGACTATATTTTAGATACTATAATTTAATACATGTTATACAATTTTTATATTTTCAAATTTTGAATATTCGGCTTATCTGCCTAGTTTATTTTATTTTTTGCCGGCAACCTTTTCGCATCTTTGTTTTTATTTTAAACCTAACCATATGCTTTACTTGTTTGAAGACCATAAAATTCTATGCATGCCATCAGCTAAGTACCTGAATCATCTCCTGAATTCCATTCCCTTTTCTAACCACTTCCCTTCCAATCCAATGAACTTAGTCAAAACATCGCATACGCATTTTAAAGATGCAAAAACTTTTACATTTAACCGCATTTATGAAGATGCCAGCTGCTTGCCAACTTCTAGGTATATGTAGACTTATACATATATTTAACAGAGTATGTATAAATCGAAAAGCCCGGTAAATGTTTCGTTTGCGTTGGAAAGGAAAACAAAACCTTTTGAAGCTTTCAAAAGATTTTCACCTTTTATTAGATGCCAAGTTTATTGTTTTGCCCAAGTTCGCGATGTTGGCAGGTGAATATCAACACCATTCGAAAGGATAAATCCTTGCCAGTACACACACACACACACACACACACACACACATGCTAATACTCACTCATACACTCACATATGTTATGTAAAATTGATTTGCCTTTGCTCCCGCTGCTCCTGTTTGGGTTTGCTTTTGTTTTGTTTAGGGATAATCCCATACATTAGACTTTTGTTAGGTGCTTGTTTGATTTTCCCTTTTTTTTTTTTTTGTTTTTTGCTTGTCTTTTATTTTATTTTGTGTATTTGAGAATTTGTGCATTCTGAGAAGAAATTTTTATACTCATAAATGCGCCAGATTTGCGTTTACTCGAGAGGATTATGCGCGCCCAGTGCTCCAAAAGAAAGCAAAGAAAACTTTCTAAATTCACATAAAATTAGCAAATATTACATTTGCGCTTTGGAACAGCTCCCAAAAGGTTGAACATCTCTCAGCAGCTCTTAGGCTACACTCTCTTGCACTCTCTCTCTGTCTCCCTGTCTTTCTCCTTTTTTCCTTGAGTTTATTTTGTATATTTTAAGGAAAACTTTTTTATTGCCGTAAACAAAGTTTGCCGCGCAACGGGGACTTATTTAACGTATATAACTAAAAAGTTGCTAGCCCAAGAACAAAATAAGTCAGCCATGTGGAAATGGTGAAAAAGGTGGCCCAATACTCATACCCAAAACTCTCTCTTCCTCCCAATTCTTTCTCTCCTTTGCTCACATGCCATGGAGCGCTGATTGACTTCACTTCTGCATAAATCTCAACTTGGCCAGGACAATGACGCAGTTATGGTTAGGATGGGATAGGAGAGGATAGGATAGGATAGGTTCGTTCCATGTTAATGTGCGACAAAAAGTTTGCATTTTTCGATGGCAATTTACAGTTTATCGGTTATGTCATCTAAATGGGCAACATGCGATTTGTTCGGCATTATCATTAACCGCCTCAGTTGCGGTTTACCGATAAGGAAAGCTTTGATTACCTCAAGCGTAGTCAGGGAAGTGGAAAGCTATTAGTATCTGTGAAGAGTATGACTTTAATAGGCTCAACATAATATATAGACGATACTTGAAAACATTTTTAAATTTTGGACTGAAAAACTTTTGGAGAAACCATTAAACATGTATAAATTATAATATTATAATAACGTCTATTCTTATAAATTTTAAAGTATATTTATTACCTCTTTCTAAAAACTTTGCATCATTTAGATTGAATATTTTTAAGTTCAGTTCCTTTGTAAATATATCAAATTCATTTGCAACAAGTAAAACTTAAGCTCTTAAAGCCTCCGCTTTTGATTTTTGAAGACATTCCATAGCTGGCGCCTGTCTCTTTGTTCTCCGAACATTTCTCGGGTCTTTTGACTTCCCAATTTCACTCTTGCATACCTTTCACATACAAATGCGAGTATATCAGTACAAGTAGTGAAACATACAAGTACTCAAACTCGTACTCATACTCTTACTCGTATATCCAACGTGCCTCACGATGCGTGGCTAATTTACAATTTCAATGTCACGCTCCATGCAAGTGACGATAAATTTGCACTATGTACATAGTCTCGAGAACCGGGAGCAATGGGAACTGAGAACTCCGAACTGGGAAGACGATTCTTGTTCTTGTTGGATCGTTCGTGCACTTAGCGAAATTACATGGCTGCCAAGACTTGTTGATTGCGCCCGTTGGCTAAATTTAGCATTATTAAAAAATTAAGCTGACAACATTTTGTTGTCATATAGACCGGAAAATACAACAACAGCAACTATGAGTGAGGAGGCAGTGCCTGGCCAGCTGACTTATAAGGCAGAAGAGGGACACTCACACGCAGAGGAGCTGTGTGGCATAAAGACATGCGTGCGTCATGTGGTCGGGTCGAGTTGGTTTGGTTCAGTTCGGTTCGGTTCAGTTCGTCAGTTGGAGTGCAACCGAACCGCCCGACACTTAGTTTAATTTCTAGGTGCCGACGAGGGCGTCTGCCAGCCCAAAAAAAAAAAGAAAATAAGAGGCAACTCTGTTTGGTAGACATGCCACATGCCTCGCTGATTAATTGTATTTCGTTTTTGTTCCTCACTCTCTGTCTCTGTCTCCGTCTGTCTTTTTTCGAGTTATGAAAATGACTTTGGCTAAATTAAGTGAAATTTTTCATCCACATTTAATTACGCTAATGATCTGGCAGTCAGTCCCTGACAATAATACTGAGTTCCCTATGTTCCCTATGCTAAAAATTCCCTAATCTCAAAGAGATACTCTAAGAGATACTCAAATACCCTCTGAGGCTGCCTCTTTATCATTCTTGAGGCTATTCCTAATGTTCCTTCGCTTTGTTTGCCACTTGGTGTCGGTGTTTTGTCTTTTATCTAAAAGGAAGAAAAATTTCTTTCACTTTCGTGGAAGACTGGAGTCTGAAGATTGAGTCTGGGGGCCTGTTTGACTCTATCCTGACATGATTACCAGTCGCAAGTGTACAAGAAAGAAAAGTACACGAGTTGTAAGTCAAACTGACACTGAAGATTATGGTTTATGTCGACAAAGTTGACACGTTGTTTATCAAAAATGCAAGTCAAGGACTTTGCCAACATGCAGCATCTATACTAAAGAGAGTCCGTCCTTAGTCTACACGGTCGTGACTGTGAGCTGCAATATGCAACTAAGTATATTTGAGAGAGAGAGAGAGAGAGAGAGTGTGTGTGTGTGTGTGTGTGTGTGTGTGTGTGTGTGTGTATGTTGACGAATGCCTGGCAAGTGCAAGGCAGCAGCGACCCCAGACAAAAGCCGTTGCTACTGACAAAAACAGCAACAACAAGAGCAACAACTATCAGTACTTGCAACTGCCACAGCAAGTGGGTGGCAGGAGAGGGGAGAGGGGGAAGAATCGATGCTGATGGGCTCTGATGTGGCCAACTTGTAACGCGTGTGTCTGACAAAATGTTGTAATTAATTTAATTTCTTTTTCTTTTATTTCGCTTCTACACAATGCTATGTTTTACTTAAAATTATAATAAATCAACGAGTCATTTAGGGAGCAGAAATCTTCAGCTGTTGCTTGATAATAATCGAGATAAATTGAGATTTTAGTTTATTATAAAAACATGTATGAATCTTTTATTAATTGTTCCTAAAAGGAATTCTAGAATATAATTCTCTTAGTAGATAACTATCATAATTTTTTTGAATCTTCTTAACGATTTAAATTTTAAATTTCTTTAATAAATGAAAAAAATATATTTTCAAATCATTAATCTTGTAGAAGCTGCTTTATTTTCATTTAAAATAAATATTCGAGCATAAGCTTATGTGACTTTAAATATTTACTAGTGTACAATGAAAGAAATGTTGTCTAAGCTAAGTCCAGTAGGTCGTCTCCTTTTTATATCTACACTTTAAATCAATATAATTCTCTTAGTAGATAACTATCATAATTTTTTTGAATCTTCTAAGCGATTTAAATTTTAAATATTTTCAATAAATTACTAAAATATATTTTCAAATCATTTATCTTTTAGAAGCCGCTTTAATTTCATTTAAAATAAATATTCGAGCATAAGCTTTATGACTTTAAATATTTGCTAGTGTACAATGAAAGAATTGTTGTCTAAGCCAAGTCCAGTAGGTCGTGTCCTTTTTATATCTACACTTCAAATCTCTCAAATCTCTTTTATTTTTTCTACTCTCTGTTGATGACTTGCAACGTTTGTTGTCTCAGTTACAATGAGAGCATCTTGAGTCTGTTACCGATACTAATCACATGCTGTTAAATCATATCTGAGATGGACAGATTCTGTCAAGCGGCAGGCCAAAACTAAATTCAGTTTCGGAGCAAGAGATGAACGCGCGGACTGAGAGCAAAGCCTCTGTCGACTCGACAGAGGACACTCGGGAGAGTGCATTGTGCTCTGAAGTGCACTTAAAGGATTTTTTTTTCAGTGCCAGTGCGCAACGCAGCGAAAAGGAGAAACGGAACGGAACGGAACGAAACGAAACGAAAATCAACAAATGATGACAACTACCCCAAGCAGATTTTTAGTCATGATGTTGTGTCCTGTCTAGTCTGGTTTGACATGGTCTTGGGCCTGTCGTTTGTCGTTTGTCCTTCGTCCTTTCTCGTTTGTCGTTTGTCGAGTGTGTTTGTCCTTTCAAAATGTTTTTCTTTTCTAACAACTTAAGTGCTTGGCGTATTCTACTAATTTTATTTTTACACGCCCCGTGAATCCTGTTGACAATCATCTCAACTCAACTCAATGTGCGCTCATCCATGTGCCCTATCCATATCCCTCAATACACGTATAATGATCCCCCCAAAAACCCAAACCCAAACCCAAATCGAAACTCAAAAAAAAGGGACAGCAGGCAGCAGGTAGAGTCCCTCATTGATTTTTATTCGCGCGTGTTTAATTCCCGAAATCAGCACCCGGAGATCTTCAGATCGTCATCGGCAATGTCATTGTCATTCATTCGTTTTGTATTCACGTTTTTTTTTTTTTTTTTGGTATTTTTTTGGCAGCGCTTTGTTCCGCTTTTAGCGTGTTTTTTGTTTGACAGCCGCTGATCTTATCAGCGTTTTGTTTTCTGAGGCATTAAAAATTTGTCATTTGTTCCTCCCATTGAACTGTTGTTGCCTGTTGTTGTTGTTTTTTCTGTTTTCTGGCCGCTTTGGATTGTCCTTGCTTTGCCTCTAAGTGCATTTGTGGAACAGTTGGAGAGGAAGCAGCTGGTGGCCCAAATATTCCTGTTTTTGTTTTCTTTCTCGTTTCTCGTCGTTTGTCGCTGTATGATTCTTTGAAATCAAATTCTGCATGGATCATTCCATCAACTGCTTAACCTTATGTCCAACTTGGTAATTGCTACCTTTTTATATCGTTATCCTTCAAATTACAGTAGCTGCATCAAATTATAGGCTTCATATTTCCTCTAAGTTGCTAAACATATGCTGTATTTATAACATATCATCAGCACACTTTTATTGAAGGTGTAGATTCTTTATCTATCAATAAAAAGATTTTTAAAATATAACTTTTAAAACAGAAATTTTAAATACAACTAGTCGGCCGGTGCCACAGTCGAGCATACTCGACAGTCGGAGACCCCGTACTTACTATGGAAAAAACTTATAATAGAAGAAAACTAAAAATAATTTAGTTAACTTAAATGCAAATGTTATCAGATTGTTTTACATACTAAGACAACTATATGTTATAGTGCTCAGATTTGAACCAACTTTGGTAAGGATGTATAAGACTAACTTATGTGTGTCAGACTCGAGTCGATATTATCGTGTCCTTGTCGTTTGCGTTTACGTCTTTGCTCTCTCTCTCTCTCTCTCCCAGGCCCCGCTCCCAGTCCCTCTCCCAGTCCCTCTCCCAGTCCCTCTCTCAGTCCCGCTCCCAGTCCCTCTCCCAGTCCCGCTCCCAGTCCCTCTCCCAGGCCCCGCTCCCAGTCCCTCTCCCAGTCCCTCTCCCAGTCTCTCTCTTAGGCCCCGCTCCCAGTCCCTCTCCCAGTCCCTCTCCCATTCCCTTTCCCAGTCCCTCTCCCAGTCCCTCTCCCAGTCCCTCTCTCAGTTCCTCTCCCAGTCCCTCTCCCAGTTCCTCTCCCAGTCCCTCTCCCAGTCCCTCTCCCAGGTCCCGCTCCCAGTCCCTACTCAACCTGTAAAACAAACCCAATAGACCCTTGTACTTTTTTTAAGTACGGGGTCTAATAAATAATATTTATAGTCACAAACATGCACTTCTCTCTATATTTTTCTCTTAAACTCTCTTCATAACAACTTGCCTCACCCTTCAGTTACCGCAGATCACTCGCTTTGTCTTTCACACTTCGTTGCAGCTTTTCTTTCACCCCTTTTCATAACATAGTTCAAAAGCGAAATTTGCAGATGTCATTGGCAAAATTCTATTTGAACGTACAACTTTTCGATCAGTTAACAAGCGTTCTTCACCCTTTTTGCATAACAAATGCCAATGCCAAATTCAACGGGGCACGTTTCCTTTGCGTGATGAGACTAACCCCAGTTACCAGTAAATAGAGTTCCATTGATGATTCCGATTACAAAATCGAGATGGACCCGCTGCTGTTGCTGTTGCTGTCTGCACTTCTATTTGCAAATACTGATTATGTTTACATGCATACATCAATGCTTGATGCTCAAACAATGCTCTAACACACACACACACACACACATACACACATACACATCACACTCTAGCAAGTCAATTGTATGCGCTGGACAATGGGTCGTATGCGTAATACTGCACAAAATGCC
This sequence comes from Drosophila falleni, assembly GCA_035045575.1. Taxonomy (NCBI): domain Eukaryota; kingdom Metazoa; phylum Arthropoda; class Insecta; order Diptera; family Drosophilidae; genus Drosophila; species Drosophila falleni. The sequence goes on along the minus strand of JAWNOV010000089.1, from coordinate 746,603 downwards.
ATATGAGCAATGCCAATGTCCAAATGCTTAATGAAAATTGGCGCCGAACTCTGTCGCATGCAACTGACGAGCAGCACATGCTCCGCACCTCACTTCCCCCCCTCTCTTTCCCTCCCTCTCCCTCTCTTTCCCTTCCTCTCCCTGTCCCACTCACTCATCAAACTGCTACTGGCCCATATCCTGGCTTGAGTAGACAAAATCAATTTGGTTTTGCGGTTTTTTGTGCATAGCCAGGAACCAGTAGCCATGAGCTGGGAGCTAGGAACTGGAAGAGCTGTGAGTCGGGAATCGGGAAACGGGAATCGGTAGCCAGGAGGCAACTAAAGCTGTTGTCCAATTTGTCAGAGAGTGCACATGTCGTTGCAATCAGTCGACTGAGCCCAGCTGCATTTTAGTTTAAATACATCAAAGAAACTACTAAAATGCCAGCATACGATACGATATAATACGATAGAGTATGATACGATACGGTATTCGGTTTGATTTACTTCTTGAGGCCCTACAACTTGGCAACTTTCAAATAAGCAGAGTATCTTCTTGGAAAAGTTGCCAACGTCAGCGTAGAAATTTCGGCCATGCAACACAAAATAAAGTTTCAATTTTTTTTTTTTTTTTTGTATTTTATATGTAGGGAAAACTATTATTTGCAGTTGCCACTTTACGCTTGCTACTTGCCACACTTGGGTAGATATTTCTTTGGAGTGTATTTGTGTTATTGAAAAACTTTTTGCCGCCGCATGCAAATCCCGAGCCGAAAATGCTTCAGATTTAAATGAAGTGAAGTGAATTTAATGGTCAACAGACATTTGCCATACAAACATCAAACTGCTGCACAGTAATAGACAGAGAATGGAGAACGGGGAAGGGAGAAGGAAAAGGAGAGGGAGAAGGAGACTATTTACATAATAGTAAAACGTTGCAGTGAAGGGAAGTGGTTGATGGGAGTGGAGAGTGGGGATTGGGAGCTGGGATCCACTCTCACTCGAGAGTTTTTCGCACAGAGCGCAACTTGGTATCTATCTATGATATTTGCATAGTATACAATTTCGAGTGCTTGTTTGTATGCATGAAACACAGGCTACAAGTGGTGAGAAGAGAGGGGGGAAATTGTGGGAGAGAAGAGTCCTTAGTCCTGCTGTTAGTCTGCTCGGTGTAACTATCAACGCAAATGTACTTGAAAATTGTAATGAGCTCTAAGCTTAAGCGTCAACAACAAACAGTTGCCCCACCAACACCACCAAACACCATCGACTCCGATTCTCGACAGTTCCCAGTTTTACTCCCAGTTTATTTCGTTTTGGTATTTTCCGAGCATAACCATTCAGCCATATGCTTGGATTAGACATAAGAGATAGCAATGACAGCGCTTACAGTTACTTCTAACAGTTTACAGCTGCACTCTACAAATCGATTCAAGAGCTCCCGCTGCAAATGACTTTACTCTTCCAGAGCTATCAGAGCATAGGCTAAAGTGTTGAAGAGAAAGATTAGGCGCCGTCTTTATTATCTTCAAAATGTAACATTCATGATGGGTACAAGACAAATTTAGACATTAGATTGTGCATAATGTGAAAGCAAATGATTATTATTACTGAAGTAATAACGTTTGCCATTTGACTTTATATCATAAGAAACTACATAATTAGAAGTACAAGTATTTAAATTAACCACAACATTATATTTTTTCTTTTCTAACTAATATTTAAGTGTAAGCTATTTTCAAAAATTGTTTAAATTAGTTTATTCAAAATATTTTAAAATTTTAAGGTTTAAAAAATTTATATTTGTTCCTACTGATATTTAAAAATTAAATTAAAATACAACTCAATAACTTGTTCGATAGTAATATTTGGTATTGAGTACACATTTAAAAACATTAAATTATTTTTACCAGAATTTATTTATATAAAGCTTTCACATCCTTGCCAATAATTTGTAAATTCCGTTGAACAAAAAGTACATTCTTATAGCAAAATCCATTTAGGCGAACGGCTGCTGTTGTTCAGTTTTTGAAATCGAATAACCGAATGGCACTAACACTCATTAGTTGCCATAAAACACAATCAGCCGGAGGCCTCTTGTTCGAAATACCAAAATGAAAGAAGGAAAAAAAAATGAAATCACGTCGCGCCAGTGCAACAAATTCAAGTTAATTGAATTCCAAAGTAAGCATAATTTGAGCCAACATCCAACAGGCCAACAGTCAACACTTTTGCTCTAAAAGCGAGCACATGTAGAATATTGCAACTGATGTAGAGAGAACGAAATAGAGAGAGAGAGAGAGAGGGAGAGAGAGAGACAGGGAGAGGGAGAGTGAGAGGTAATAGTCATACTATATAACAAGTTGCAAAGGCGACAGTCTGTCAGCCTCGGCAGGAGCAGTATTCAACGGGTAGGCATTTAAACTAAATTTAGCCTGAAATTGCTTCCTTTTTGTTGCCTGTTTGTTGCTGTTGTTGTTGATATTGTTGTTCCTGGCTGCTGTTGTCCGCCTGTTTGCCTGGCTGCATGTTTGCCACTTTGCCGACAAACACAAAATTCAATTACAATTGGAAACAGCAGCAAAAACGAAAACGAAAGTCGCGCTTCAAGCAAAAGAGGAAAAAAAAAACTAAAACTTGGTACCAACAAACCAACAAGAGCTACAGCTACAGCTAACATACAGCTCCCGTTTCGAGTCGCTCTCAAAAGCCGGTTTCTTAATGTTTTCAGCACTTGCAATTATTTTGTGCCGCCATCGTTTAAAGTGTCGGAAATTTGGTGCGGTAATTAAATGAAAATCAACAGCGACCAACGCCCGGACAAGCAGCCAACCAACAAAAAAATATATATATGCAACTAATAATCCAATATGTGAGATATAACGAATATTAAATACTTTTACCAAAAGCAGATTTCAAGGGAAAATTTTCAGACAGCCATAATAAAATGTGATATATAATATTATAGCATTTATTATAATATATGACAAATTAAAAAAATTATTTTTCAAATTTTTATTGTAGATGCTTTCTAACTTTATATATCAGCGAATTTCAACATAACAAATACAAAAAAATTAATTTGGTACTGTAAACAATTTATTTTAATTTAAATATATTTTTATTATACTGAAATTATTGATTGTAAACCTCTTTGGTTTTACAACTCATGCAGATAAAGTCGGAATACCCATAATGGTTAGAGTACCTCAATAAAAACAGCTTGCAACACACAGCATAGGAAACCTCTCGCCTAACGCAGCTGCAAATAAACTAGTTCAACATGTTGCTGGTTGTTGTTGATCTACTCCCCCCACCAACTTCACCTCTTCGATAGGGAAGTTTTTGTCTGTGCTGTAATCAAAATACTTGTGCCAATAAAACCAACACAAGAATTGATATCAAAAGAAAAAGAGAGCTAAAGCAAAAGTCGAGGAGTGAAACCATAACAAATCAAAGTCCTAATGAATATTGAGAGGCCACTAAATAGTAGCAACAAATTAATATAGAACAAATACACATAATAATAAATGCAATGTGGTACGATGAGTATCTAATAAAAGAGCCAACTTTTCCGAAAAGGGATAATGAAGTGGCTTCTGTAAGTTGGGGCTTTTAGGGAGTTGGCCAAAACGCACCTGCCTAACAACAATGGTAATAAAAATCGCATAAGTATCTACAGCAAAGACAACAACAGGGCAAAATATTGTAAGAGGGCAAAGAGGGGTTGAGTTGGCTCGTTAATTTGCAATAAAATCCGATTATAACCACAAAAATGCCCCCATTGAAGATATATATCCAACGAAAAGCCAAAAGCAAAAGCCGCGGCAAACCAAAACGAATTCAAGTCTCAAATACAGGTGGAAATAAAAAGCCCGGAAGTAAAAGCCAACTTGTATCAATATCAATAAGTGCGTAGCAGTCTGCAACCCCCGTTGAATCCCCACTACCCCAGCACCCATCCCCTATCCACCTATAAGCAGGTAAAGGGCTGCCACATAAAACTTGCATTGATATTTAAGCCCTGCTATAAATAAGACGCCCTCAAGGCAAGTAAAGCCCACAAATTATAGCAGACACGACATGCCCCGAACGGGGTGGGTTTTCTTTTCGATTAAGGTCAGAACAGAGCTCCCACTGAAAATAAAAATTGAGATACCATTACGAATTTGCATAGAGGCGTGTCAATTTCCGAATTTGCACCCTTTTCTAGTTGTAAGTTGCACCCAAATTATGTTTAATTTCAAAGTTGTAATACAAATTTTGAAAACCAGGGCTGCAAGATAATTCTTTTAAATAAAATATGACAGATATATAAAGCTTAAAACTTCAAATTAATGTAAGACTAATTTTTCTATATCGCATACTTGCTTTTTACTACAGATAATTAAATAATAAAAAAAAAAAATTTAAATTAAACTTATAAACAGTTTACGAATACAATTCTGAAATAATGATAATTAGTTTTTATATGCAATTATTTAAGATTATTTTTAATTTTTAAATGAAAATTCATTTTACTTATATGAATTGAAATATCTTAAATACTTTCCAACCCTTTCTTAGGTAGTTATGCTATAATTTAGACATAACTCAAAGTTGCCAACCAGTGATGTCTCTACCAAACTTTCAGTTAGTTATGACCGCAATACCCAAGGAATCCCCAAGACCATTGAAAGGGCTCTGTAAGTCCCCAAACCCCCCAACAAAACAAATAAAAGTGTAAACACTGATTTGGCACGCGCCGCGTTGGGCGGTAATTTATGCATAAGACCTCCCCCCAAAAAAGAGATGCGGAACATGCCAAACCCCATCCCCCTACCCCTCTCCGTCCACAAGAAATGGAGGGAAAACTCGTTGCCCAAACATGGTAATTACCTGAGTCCTTTTGGCAAAAATTCACGCATATAAACACGTATTTTGTGGGCAAAAGGCTCGAGTGGAGTCGAGTCGATGTCTAGTAACTTTTTCTTTATCATTATAGGGAAAATCCAGAATGAAAAAGAGTGAGAGAGAGAGAGAGAGAGAGGTAGGAGTACAAGAGACAGATAGAGAGACAAGCCATAACATGCATATGAATATGGCCTCGAGTCATGTCTGGCTGTCTGCCTGTCTGCCTGCTTGTCTGTTTGTAGGTGTTATGGCCGGCTTCCGCAAGGACTTAACCGTTTTTGTAATGCATAATTTTATACGGCCAACAGACAAGCAAAAAAAGTGAGAGAGAGAGAGAGCTTATGTGTGGAAAGAGAAAGAGACACACACATATGCATAAATAATGCGAGTATTTTTAACTTTTTCTGTTTGCATGCGGTGAAAATGTTGTGTGTGGACAAATTATTTGTAATTATACGCATATTAACAAGCACGAAAGAGAGGGAGAGAGTGCGAAAAAATGCAGAGAAAAAGAGAGAAAATAAAAAAGATAAACATTAATGTTTATTAAATTAACCGTGTGGCAGTTTATTGACTTCGCTTAGAACACTTTTGGCCAAAGCATTTACTATAATAATATCATAATTTCATAATTTGCAACAATTTTGTTAATTTACGGCGAAAGGCAGAGAGGGGCAAGGGGGTAGGGGCGTGGCTGCGCTGAGATCTGCCTTTTCGTTGGCTTTAAAATAGCCGTTAAATGCACAAAGGACACGCAAAGTTGGCAGACACGGACAGAAACACAGCTGAAAGCCAAGTCTAGACCCTTTTGGGTAGCAGCAGTCACAGCAGCCTTCCAAAGTACAACTGCCATTGAGAAGATGATAGAGAGAGAAGGGAAAGGGCAGCAGGTGAATGAGGGCAATCAGACGATAAACTTATAAATGTTGCAGACGCCGCAAAGAGGCAGCCATATAGTAATTATAGCTATGGGCCAAATTCTCAAGAGAGACTCCAAAGAGAAGTACGAGTATTTCAAAACCAAACCAGCCACAACTTGTCCTTCTGCCAGAGGCTTCACTTTATCCATAGAGTTTGAGTTGAGGGCAAATTCGAGCATCCAGTCGGCAGTTGAAAGACCGCTTAACTCTCGACAAAATGTAGAAGCCGGTTATTTAACCAACTCTCCAATTTTGCAACTTCCCAACTTGCTATTTACCATTTCAGGTGATTATTTAGTAATTTGATTTTATGGAACTCCAACGTTAATGACAGACAAATCAATTCGAAAATTGAGCTAATGCAAATTTTACATATTGACGAATAAGCTATTTTTATCTAACTCAACTCAATCAATAATAAAATAAGCATTTAATTTCAGATGAAGTTTTAACCTTCTTGAATCGAAAAATATCATTACTTCACTTGAATTTAAACAAAGAGTATACTATAAGAAATATAAATTTTTATTTACAACTATTGTTTTATTTTACTCTGTGACATACGACTTTTAATTTATACAGAAATGTTAAAGTGATACAAAATTTAGGATAAAGAGGTTAAAAGTGAAAAATTAATTGAATTTTCTCAAGGTAATATATTAACAATTGTTTCTCTAATTAAATGTCAAAGAACCCAAATTTATTCTAAGATTAGAAGCATTAAATATATATTAATACCCTTTTTAAGCGTGTAAAAAGCATGTCAATTTATACTTTGATGTGAGCTTAAAGTTTAATGATAGCTTGACAACTCTGGCCATAAACTCCGCCAAGCGGAAGTTGAATTCAGTTTTAAATGACGTAATTTGATTTATTTTCATGTATGTTACGAGTATTTTTGCGGCTTTGCCGACAATTAAACAGTCAACATGCAACATTTGACTTTGCAACAACCCACGCAATCAAAAGAGACAACAAACAATCGACATTTGTAGAAGTAATTAAGCAAAAATCAAAGCCAAATCAGAGTGCATGGCAATTGTCGCAGATTGGGGCTTAACTGAGCAGGGGTGGAGTTAAGGGGGGGATTTGGTTGCTGAGATAGTCATTAATTTGTAGCGCATTTAAAGCTGCTGGACGGATTTTATGTTTATGGCAGTGAGTAAGAGAATGTGGGATGGAAACGAAGAGGAGCATTAAGGATCGGCAATCCCCAAAAGAGAACTTGGCAAAAGCAAAGTCAAAACGATTATCTTAATTTAATTGTCTTTTATTTATGTCAGCCATGGCATTTATTTAGCCAAATGGATTTACTCGGCACAACACAAGCTACTGCATATTTATGGGCGGCTCCTACACTCTTTGTGTATGAGTATGTGTGTGTGTGTGTGTGTGTGTGTGTGTGTGTGTGTGTGTGTGTGTGTGTGTGTGTGTCATTTAGAGCCGCCTTCTTCCGGCTGTCTGAGCCTGAACCTCGTAAATAAGCTCCATACGATAAACCGGCATTAGAAATTGACAAATTCAGCTAGCAAAGCCACACATATTGGCATCCCCTTTTCTTCCCCTCTTCCACACAGCTTCCGGCTCCCCCTTTGGTCTATCCTTAGCATATTTTATGTAAATTTCATATCGTATTCACGCATTGTATTTCAATGCTTTGCCAATAATCATAAAAACTAATTAATGTACGTCATCGCCCGGTTTAGTTACAAGTGCGATGCAAAACTTTCGGTCGTATAATTAACGTTCGAAGTTTGTCCGGGGACCCTGTCACTGTCCCATGCCCCCTGCCCTTGCCCCTGCCCCATCCCCATCACATACCCTACCTCTTATTGTGGCAACTTGATATGCGTCCCGTTGGCAGTCGTTTGTTTTTGCTTATTTTGTGCTCGATTAGCAGATAGCACTGAAATTAGTAAATGAAGCTGCAATCTGAAAGCCCATTTATTTTTTCTCATTTCTCTTTCTTGTTTTTCCTTACAAAACAATACACGACCACAGCAAAATTCTGGCGTTTGGCAATTGCAAAAACTTTTGGCTGCTTGTCTGCTTATGGCCATAATCAAATTAAAGAACATATTTTTTTTGGCTGTAGTATTCCCTTTACAGTAGGTATTATGACTCATTCATGGAATTTGCGTCGTCTTTGGTGGTCTTCCCGATAAAATAAAGTTAAAATAAATTGTAATGATCCTATCTGAACATGCTCAGGAAATGTTTGACTACTTTTACTTACTACTTACTACTTACTAACATCTTAATTTCTAAGTAGACAAATGTTCTAATGAAGCTCTAAGAGGTAATAATAATTGTTCAATTTTAGGTCGAGAAATTGATAAAAAAATAAAAGTTCTTTAGCTAATTATGTACCAACAAACCAAACAATATTTAAAAAATATAAATTACATTTGAGACCCTATAAAATTATTTATTTATCCATATAGAATCATTATTAAATTATTGACATAAACTTATGCCACAAATTGTTTTATGTGCAGATCATTTTTGAAATCTTTTCCTGCAGAAAGATGTATTTGAAACTTAATATTTGATTTTCCACTTGCTTTGACTTGATGCCTTTCCGGTCCAACATGAAAGCCAATTAAAAGACACAGGACACTGAGCCCCAAGGACTCAAGGACGCCTGTTTGGCTGCTTAGCATGCCAGTCTGCCTGCGAGCTGTGAGGATAATAATATATCAGCGGTCCGGACATGACAGTTTTGCCGTTTATTGGGGATTTTAATTTGAGGCCAACATGACAAAAACATCGATAACAATTTTCGGACATCTTTCAAAAAATTCAACCAACTTCTTCCCATTTCGGTTGCCCATTTTGAGAGTTGTCCTGCCCAAAAAAAAAGGAAAGAAAAAGGAAAATTTGGCGCGTGTTTGGATGGGCTTTCAGTTCGGTTGTGAGGTTGATAGATAGAGAGACGGGGATTGGGGAGCGGCTGTGGACTCAGCTGGAAGTCGACATGTCAAAAAGAGAAAAATGTTTGACAAATAAACAGTTGCGAGGGCCCCAAATTGCCTGCAGTTATTGTTTTGGCTGCCTGCGACGTTGCTGAACCTTCGTTTATGATGTCTTTGGGCGCTTTTTGACCTTTTTTTGTTTTTGAATGTTATTTTTTTTGCGCGCCATAAACTTGTAGATATATATTTATTTATACACAAGTATATTTTTTTGTTATCACATCATTTTCTCCACATTTCTGACTACCTGTCGAATGTTTTTCTGCCATTTGTGAAAAATAAAAGTGAGCAGAAGTCGCTTCCAGGCAGGTTGCCACCATCCACATCACCATCAACCATTTACCATCAGCAGCACAACTCTGGGTCCATCTTCATCTTGGCCACGACAGGGGGTCGAGTTTTATTTTCTTCTTTTGGCCGTTTGGGTCAGCAGCAGCAATCGTCACTGTCGTTAACTTATCTTGGGTCTACATCGGTTAAGGTGCTAATGTGACAGCTACTTTTACTGGGACACATCCACTTAAGTTGACTTCACTTCACTTCCCTATATACTTCTCCCAATTCCTAACTCCAACTTGACTTGACTTGACTTGGCTCATTAAGCCGCATTGCAAATATTTCATAATTCATTTTCGTTTTGCCGAAAAGTCATTTATTTTAAAGCTCGTCACTTGCGGCGGGATGCCAAACACTATTCCAATAATGATTATCTTATAAAATCAAAATTGTTGAGATACTGCTGCGGGATGTATTTATATGAGTAGGTATAAAAGTAGAAAATTGTTGTAGTTGAAGAGTAAAATCCAATTAGAATTTGTTTTGGCATCATTCGGACAATTTTAAAAATGTGCAGATTATATTTAATACATTTAATTGGTTTTAAACGAGATAAAAATTTGCTTTATACTGTTAACAATTTTGGAAATTGGGCAATTAAAGCTGTTTTATATTTAGTTACCTCAAATGAAAACAATTAAATATTTTAACTAATAAACTAACTAAAATTGCGTATTTCCCATACATTTATTAATCAAGTGCCTTTATCAAATATCAATAAATTCCTAGTCTTAAAGCTTATTTCAAATTAACATTTTACACACATTTGGTTTTATCATAAAGAAGAAGTAAAAGTGATTTGGAAAGTGAAAAATATGCAACTAATTTTCACTTTTATTTTTCGAAAACAAACAAATCAATATCAACAATATAAACAACAGCAACAACGACACAACAAACACGACCTGCATAAATTTTGGAACCAGAAAAGAAGAGGAAAAAATCTTAATCAACGTGCAGCCTACAAATGAAAACATAATTCAGACGAAATATTTGCATAAAACACTATGTTGCAGTCAAATAAATTTCATTCCAAGTTGAGCATCAATAAACTAGGCAACTAACGAGAGATAACAATATAATTTATTTGTTCGAAAAATTAAGATACAATGGGCATTTTTACTGGTTGATTAATAAAAGACATCAGCATTGCTGAGATACAGATGCATTAACACCAATAGCAGATACTTTTCGATCTCTACCAACTGCAACTACATTTTGCTGGCATTTAATGTATCTCGATTGCCAAAAATGCTTTAGTCAAATGGTTTGTCGCCTAGACCGTGACTTGGAGGTGGGAATTGAGACTAGGGAAGGGGGCTCTTGGTGCTATTGAACTTTCGAATCTGACGTGCCACCGTGCAACAAATACCTGACACATTGACTATCTAACATACATACTGCGGAGCCTGGTACTGTGTGGGTTTTCTATCTAGAGTTCTGTATATGAATTTAGCCGGGCAACTGGTTTTTGAGCTATATACCCTATTTTAGGAAGCTTAAAACGATAGTCAGCTAACAGATACATTTACTAAGAACAAAAAAACCATTAAATGCGAACTACTAATTTTTAAATAATTCCTATTATTAGATTATTTAAGCTGAGACTCAAATAAATATAGTTTTTGCTGCGGTCATATTACTTAATAATTTGTTATACTCTTTGTTTTAATGAGATATCTATAAGTCGTGCATGTTTGGTGACAGCGATATTTATTCATTTATTTTTTTTTCTTTTGGGGTTACCCAAGCAGTCGCAATCGCAGTCGCAGTCGCAGTTGGAGCCAAAGTTGTAGTCGGACCTGAAGTCAGAGTCAGAGTCGCAGCTATCTACATAATTAATGCATGTCTGAGGCCACACGAAACATGCAAACGCTGACATATTGACCCAATATCTAGGCAAAGGGCTTGACATTTTGTGGAAACTGAAAACAAAACGATATCACAGTAAAAACGAGAAACATCGCGTGCCAAAAAGCCACAGACGTTTATATACAATTTATGTCTCTGCAACTCAGGAAAATAATTAAAACGAATCAGAGAAAAAGAAAAAATAAAAATAAAATATGAAACCAAATAATTATGAACAGAAATGACTCCAAGTAGGCAGAGATAGTTTATGCAACGCAAGGAAAAAGAGATGGATAGATGAATAAATGGAAAGATATGCATGAAAATGACACAAGACAGCAAATATCTTTTGGACTGTGATTAATGATGGGTCGTGCGGTCTCGAACAGAAATATATTTGTTTTAAATTTGTTATTAATTTATGTGAGCCACAAAAAAACTTTTCTTAAATTATTGTATACGATTACAAACACCGCAGAGCTTTTAAATTGGATGCCACAAGATGAGTGAAAGCAATAGAAAAGTAAAGAAAAGCAAAGATAGATGAATTAATTGAAAATAGAGTTGAGTTGGGCTTTTTGTAGACTAAAGTTAGACAAAACATAGTTTAATAAAAACAAAATGAAAATTGAGGAAGCAAAAATATATCATGAAAATGCACTTGAAAAAATGGTAATATAAATATAAGACAACGTTACAATAGGTAACCCAGGCCCCGCTCCCAGTCCCTCTCCCAGGCCCCGCTCCCAGTCCCTCTCTTAGGCCCCGCTCCCAGTCCCTCTCTTAGGCCCCGCTCTCAGTCCCTCTCTTAGGCCTCGCTCCCAGGCCCCGCTCCCAATCCCTCTCTTAGGCCCCGCTCCCAGTCCCTCTCGTAGGCCCCGCTCCCAGTCCCTCTCTTAGGCCCCGCTCCCAGTCCCTCTCTTAGGCCCCGCTCCCAGTCCCTCTCTTAGGCCCCGCTCCCAGGCCCCGCTCCCAATCCCTCTCTTAGGCCCCGCTCTCAGTCCCTCTCTTAGGCCCCGCTCCCAGTCCCTCTCTTAGGCCCCGCTCCCAGTCCCTCTCTTAGGCCCCGCTCCCAGTCTCTCTCTTAGGCCCCGCTCCCAATCCCTCTCTTAGGCCCCGCTCCCAATCCCTCTCTTAGGCCCCGCTCCCAGTCCCTCTCTTAGGCCCCGCTCCCAGTCCCTCTCTTAGGCCCCGCTCCCAGTCTCTCTCTTAGGCCCCGCTCCCAGTCCCTCTCTTAGGCCCCGCTCCCAGTCCCTCTCTTAGGCCCCGCTCCCAGGCCCCGCTCCCAATCCCTCTCTTAGGCCCCGCTCCCAGTCCCTCTCTTAGGCCCCGCTCCCAGTCCCTCTCTTAGGCCCCGCTCCCAGTCCCGCTCTTAGGCCCCGCTCTCAGGCCCCGATCCCAGTCCCTCTCTTAGGCCCCGCTCCCAGTCCCTCTCTTAGGCCCCGCTCCCAGTCCCGCTCTTAGGCCCCGCTCCCAGTCCCGCTCTTAGGCCCCGCTCCCAGTCCCCGCTCCCAGTCCCGCTCTTAGGCCCCGCTCCCAGTCTCTCTCTTAGGCCCCGCTCCCAGTCCCTCTCTTAGGCCCCGCTCCCAGTCCCCCTCTTAGGCCCCGCTCCCAGTCTCTCTCTTAGGCCCCGCTCCCAGGCCCCGCTCCCAGTTCCTCTCTTAGGCCCCGCTCCCAGTCTCTCTCTTAGGCCCCGCTCCCAGGCCCCGCTCCCAGTTCCTCTCTTAGGCCCCGCTCCCAGTCCCTCTCTTAGGCCCCGCCCCCAGTCCCTCTCTTAGGCCCCGCTCCAAGTCCCTCTCTTAGGCCCCGCTCCCTGTCTCTCTCTTAGGCCCCGCTCCCAGTCCCTCTCTTAGGCCACGCTCCCAGGCCCCGCTCCCAGTCCCTCTCTTAGGCCCCGCTCCCAGTCCCTCTCTTAGGCCCCGCTCCCAGTCCCTCTTCCAGGCCCCGCTCCAAGTCCCTCTCTTTAATGGATTTCAGAATAGGTTAAATTTTGGTAATTTCGAAAATGCTGGCAGTAAATATTCATATGCAAAGCTTCTTCGTCGATTGAAAGATCAGATTATTCTTATTGAGATCATAAACCACCCAATGACTCGGGAACGTATAACTCATCTTCAGTTATCAAGAGAATAATCATACCAAAAACTGTACAAGCCTACACTAACAAATCAGCATGGTATATAATCATAAATTATCTAATATACGAATATAAAATGCCATCAATTAAATGCAGGAATTTATTATGGCAGCTGAAAGCACAATTGATAATTGCTGTCGTCTGGTTTTTCCATCCTTCAATTTCTTTTGTCTCTCTATTTCTCTCTCTCTCTTGGAGACCAATTAAAACGGTTCTATGTTGTATTTCAAATTTTATGTATTTATTTTTGTTGTGTTTTATGATTTTGATTACGATTTCGGCGCCTCAGCAAACGACTTGGACGAACAATAAAAAAACGAACTCAATGTAAATAATGCAGAGGAAAAACAAATCGAGCTAAAAACTCAATTTCAATTTGAAATCAATTTTTCAACAGAGTTGTTTTCGGACCGTGCTTGTGACACCTCAATAAAAGTCCCAAGACCGAGGCCCAGTGGGGAGGAAGTTCTGGCGCCACTTGATGACCCGAACCTCTCCAATGCTCCAATGGTTGGACAAGATGCGATGCGCATGCATAAGTTAAGAGATTCAAACAGCAACAAAACCAAACATTCCAACTGACCCCCCGTGGTATAAAAATTAAAATTTTATTTGTTTAGCGAGCAGTGTGACAGCAACAACAATAACAGCAACAATAACAACGACAGGTATCGGAACAGAGCGACTTTGGGTCAAGAGTTGGAGGCCCTCTCGATATTTGCCCATTGACGCATTAATCAAAATTGTAATACAAGCTCAATAACAAACAATCTAACACTTTCAAATATATCAGCCCAAAATCCAAATCCAACTCCAAGTCAATTCGGCATCGAAAACAAATCCAATTAATAAAATCAACATTGTTGCTGAGAATCGTCTTTTGGGAGATTTAAATATCACAAGTGGAAATCAACTGCCCACGCTGTAAATTTATTTATTTTTATTTTGGTTGGCAAATTTATTAAATTATGCTTTATATTTTGCCATTTCAGGCGAGATTAATACGAATCAACTACAAATTGTAGGGTAACTGCAGACAACTGCTGTATTTATAAAGCTTTTAATTTGTCAAATGAATGGATAATATGTCAATCATTTCATTTTTTGTATGTAATTTATGTAAAATAAAGTCATTTTCTTTTAACAAGAATTTATGGTTATTGTTTTTACTTTGAATATATTCTTGTTTTCATTATATACAGCGATAAAAAAAAAAACTTTACTTGCTGATTGATTACATTCGGTATAGTTTATTTTTTTGAGATTTTATAATTCGATTCTCGCTGAATTAAAAAAAGGTTTGAGAATGCTGCCAGGAAATGGTTTTGTCATATTTTTAAATATCCCAAAAATATTTAGCTGTAAAAGTTACACAACATTATAAATGATAAGACTTCATAAATCATTTGTCATAAGCATCTTTTTTCGATCTTTATTAATTTTTTTTGCTTGATAATTTCATATATTTACTTTTGTATTTGATTTTATTAGGGTATTCAAATTTGGTTGAAGCCTCGTTTAAGACGTTTTTATTACCAAATTTGGATAAATTGTTATCGCTAAATTTTATAAATTTAGCTAAAAAAAATATATTTAAATAATTAGGCAGTCAAATATTTTAGTGTCGCAGAGTTAAATTAATAAAATTGAGCGGAATGTTGATTAATAAAAGGAAACGCACATGGCCAAAAAAACACATATACACATACTTGAATAAATACATACAGACACAACACAAACACACAGACACACACACACTCACAAAGAGAAGCCAAGCAGAGGCAATTGGTTGGGCAAAGTTGAGCGTCGCGGGTTAATTACCATGTCAAATTCAAACAAAAACAGCAGCAGCAAGAAAAGGTAGTTTATCATTACAACAACAACAGCAACAATAACAACAGTAGCAACAACAACAACAACACAAATAATAATAACAAAAATAATAGGCTGCCAAAAAGGTAGAAAAGGCAGTCAGGTAGGCAGTCAGTTAGTACGTCAGTAGGTGGCAGGTAAAGGTCTAAGTAAAACCTTTTCTTATCATAATTACGCACAAAACGACGCACACACAGTTAAGCTGCAACAACATAAACAGACAGAGAGGGGGAGACTAAGAAAGAGTGAGAGAGAGAAAGAGAGAGGGAGACATTCTGCGGCGACAAATGCAAATGCCCAATTGGGTCGACTTCAACGGAAGTTGAGAGTCGCTTGAATTGTAGGCGGCGCCCGCATCGCAGCTGTGGCCTTTGTAGGCGTGGCAACTCGCCCCCCACCCCCCCTCACACACACACACATACACACACATAGAGTAACCTCTTGTACGTAGAGCCCACGCTTGGCTGACGTTTCGCGTACTTAAACAGACATCCATTTATAATCGACGGGTCAGCCGTGCAGACAGGCCGCACTTACGAATGTCCAGTGTATAGTGTATAGTGTATGTTGTCCAGTGTCCCAAGTGAGTCCCCCGTATTATAATGAAATTATGCATACAAAACATCGCCCATATATCAAATGAAGGCACTGCGCATCGTCGCAAGTGACGCCGCGTATTAAAATAATGACTTAATTTCGTTTAGGCATGCGTCCATCCAAGTCATCCCATACCATACCATATTCTATCCCATCCTATACTATCCATCTGTCTGTTAGTCTGTCTATTCATTTCATCATATGTGCTCTAGGAACTAGTCCCAGACGCACTCACACTCCACAGAGTTGAGTTGCATTTGAGTTGGCGCGTTAATTGCCATTTGGACCTCGTCGACATGGAGCCCATTGCGTTATCAGCACAAAATATTCCCCATTTGATATTATGCATGACAACTGAGCTCATAGAATGGCGCATAATCAGGCAGCAAATGCCTTATGAATGACAGACATTTAACAGATAGACGGAGAGAGAATGAGAACAGTTATGAATAGACAAGGGTTGCGCTAAGATAGATTGTATATAGACAGATACAAATATCCAGACATTTAGTTAAGATCTTTAGGATAAACTATAACAAATACGAAGCCCGCGCTGGCAATTTTAAGTTATAGAAATATATTATTTGTAAAAGATTGTTAGTGTGTGCAATTCTAATTTTAATTTTTATCTTTACAGTTCATAATTTATATTTAATTTAATTTTTAGATTTAATATTTAACTTAATATTTATTTATATATACTTGGTAATTTTTTTTAGTCGTTCATAAATAAATAAATATCTATAGATATTTTAAAATTTAACATAGCCAAACAATTTTGTGTTGGTAAACAAAATTTAGAATACTTAAAAAATTAGATGATTCTTTATTTAATATTGTTCTCTCTTTTATTATTCACTATCTCAATTTGATCTCAAGTTTAATCTCTTTTAAAGTAAATTTCTTTTTGGTATTCACATCTCTATTTATCTTAAGATTCTTCCTCGTACACAATCTGTACTATTAGACATGCTTGTTATATTTAGCTATGATAGTTAGTTACATATAAGCTAAGGTTAAGAAAATTCATTAGCTGCAACGGAATGCTGCCACAAAATGCTTCATAATTTGAACGTGATCTGACACAGTTTGATCTACCGTAATGCAACTGACTCCAGGCTAACTATATATATACCCGAGCAGTCTTGACCAGATAGGAAAGAAAAGAACAGAGCTGAATGTAATCAAGAAGAACACACAAAAGAAGAAGTCCAATTCGAGGTAGACGAAGATTGTCTCTTGTCACTTTTGGTATGGTTGACCCATTTCATGATGATTATCATCATTCAACTCGGTCATTGTCTGCGCTCGAACTTAACTCAAATTCACTCACATTTTGTTTGTCAGCCATTCAGTCACTCAGTCAGTCACTCATTTACTCATTCAGTCAGTCAGTCTGCAGTCTGTCAGTTGGTTGAGCTTCGGCACACTCAACTGACAGCTGTCATAATTAATTTTGACGTTTTGTGGTAATTAAATATTCTCTCTCATCTAACGTACAGGTAGATTCTTTAAGGGTTTTGAATTTCATGCAATGCCAGCACTGATTAGCTCTATATAGTATGTCAAGTGCTTAAAGCTGCAGCTCATTACATAATAATAATAACAACAACAACAGGAACAACATCAACTTAATAAAACTTTGTAGTATGGGTCACAAATTGAAATTACTGACGAACGTCCGTTAACAGCTCCTTCTTTTTCTTTTGGCTGCCCACACAAAATGGCTTTTACTTAAAGACCTAAACACTATATAGCTATGGCCAGAGAAGGGACAGGGACAGGGTGACTCTACTAACCACAATGCATTGTTTGAAGTCAACGGATGGGCGCTCCGGCTGTGCGGTTCATATGCACGCGGCCGGAAACGACCTTGGCACGTTATCGTCGACTTTTCATCACTTTCATATTCATACAATTTTCGAACCAGGCACAACTGATGTGGTGAGAAAGAGGGGAAAATGAGGAAGGTAGAGGGCAGCTATGAATATCTGTGTTGGGGTCCTGTGTTCCGTGTCCTGGCCAGTTGGCCCGTTGGCCCGTTAGCCCGTTGGCCAGTTGCCTGCCCTTGTTCGAGCCAGGGCTATCTGTGTCGGAAAATCTCAACTACACAAACATACGTTATGAGTTTTCTTTGTTACACTGGCCGCATTTTATGTTCAGCAGCACAGCGAGCACAACAACCAAGTGCTATGCTGTACGGAATACTATTTTCGGGTGCACAATTTCACTTAAATCTGCTCAAATTTCATATTTTGTTTTGACAGTTGCCTGCAATGTGAGTGTGCTACGTGGCCTGCCAAACAATTGACAGTTAAGCGAAGCCCCAAACGATTTAATGCGAGTTATTTTACCTGCAGCTAAAAGAAACCACTCGAAATTTCAATCAAAATAAATTGCCCGGCTTGATTGAAGTATAGCCAAAATAATACTAAATTCGTAGTACTTCAGTCTAATAAATTCGAGTGTTCATGGGATTATTTTTCAACAGTTTGCATACTTTGGTATTTGATAGTATATCGTAGTACAGTAAGTAAATATATTCCCAACTAGTGGGCCGGTGCTACAGTCGAGCATACTCGACAGTCGGAGACCCCGTAAAAACTTATAATGGAAAAAAATCGAATTTTTTAAATAAATAATATTTTGATGCAGAATGAAAGTAGAGGCCAAAAAATGATCAAAACGATATTCCGCATGAAGATCGGTCGAGTTTTGGCAAAGTTATGAGAGTTGGAAGTTTTTGAGTAAGGGTCTAGGGACAAGTCAAGGGAAAATATGCATAAAATAGACAGTAGGGAATACAAACCCAATAGACCCCTGTACTTTTTTTAAGTACGTGGTCTAAAAATGTTAACAGTTGCAAGTAAGCTTCAAAGTTCGATTGTATTTACACCGAAAGGATTGTAATTCCTTTTTAATTGATATCTTCCTTTCTGTGGTCGTTCTAAATCTGACCTTATTCCGGTCCCCCTTTAAAGCAGAAAATAGCTAAAATATTTCCACTGACCACAATTAAAATACCATTGAATATTTGTAACATGAGTATTCGCATTGCTTTTCAGTTTGTAGATGGCAAACCACAAAATTGTGTTTCACTGTTGCTATCTAAACTTATATGTACCATATATATAGGGGGGAGTGGGGGGTACCTCTAGGGGGTACCTGTAGCTTATAGTAGTTACTTTTAACTGTCGGCCGTTAGGCAAACAGTTATTGCGCTCAGTACTCTCCCATTAGAATGACAGTGTTGCCCCAAAAAAGCAACAACTTGTCATTAGACAAATTCAATTTAATGCTGGGACACAGCAACAGTAACAGTTACAGTAACAACAACAACAACTGGCGGCGACCACAACATTTTTCGGTGGGGTGCTACCATACAAATTCTATTTAATTTGACACCCTACCCCCGACCATCCTTGTGCCCCACCGCAGACATGGAAAACTCCATCTAATGTGCACATTGGCACGTTCACTTTGTTGACACAACTGTACACTGAAGCGAAGCTTGCGGTAGGGTGGGGAGGGGCGGGATATGGGTGGAGGGTGGGGGGCGTAGGGGTAGTCACAGCATGGTGAAGTTTATTTCAAGTGGAATCGCCGCTTTGTCGTATCTCAAAGGACATTACAATGCAGATAGACCAGGACGAGTGAGTGACTGGAACGACACAGCCAATGGAGATGGAAAACTGGCAAGGGCAACACAATACACACACATTGAGACACACACACGTGCTGCACAGTGGTGCCGGAATAAATAAAAAGTAGAAACTTTGACATTTTTTCAAAAACTTTCATATCGCATAACTTCAGCAAAACTTTACCGATTTTCAAGCGCAATATCATTTTAATCATGATTTGGCCCCCAAATTGATTCTGCATTTAAATTTTTACCTTCTAGAAAATTTGATATTTTTCGATTCTAAGCCTTTTATCATCCAACTTTCCATACCTATCCCTTGACATTTTTTCAAAAACTTTAATCTCTCATAACTTTATCAAAAATTGACGGATTTTCAAGCGGAATGTCATTTTGTTCATGATTTGGTCTCTAAATTGATTCTGCATTTAAATTTTTATCATCTAAAAAATTTGATATTTTTTCGTTACTAAGCCATCTTTCATCCAACTTTCCAAACCTTTCCCTTGACATTTTTTCAAAATGTATTTGTAAGTTGCAGTAATATTTTTTGGATTTAACTAGTTCATGTTGACAATTTTCCATTCAATTTAAGCAGTATTGTGGGTCAGTGTGCGGCCATGTGGTTGTTGTGCCACTCGAGTGTTGCTCAAGCTGACGGCTTTCGGCGGCGTCTCCTTTTTGGTTCAGTTAGTGGCATTGTCACGACTTCTTAATGTCATTTTATCAAAGGCGAGTCGCGGACTCGGCACCCGCTAAAAAGAGAGAGAGAGAGAGAGTGAGAGAGAGCTAGTGAGTGAGAGAGTGAGAGAGAGAGAGAGAATCAGGAGGCGTCTATGGTGCACACGTGTGTGGCAGCCGCACAACGCTGCGTATACGTGATGGGGTTATTATTGTAGCTGTCATTCTTGTAAATGTTGTTGTAGCTACCGTGTTTCGTTGTGTTCGATATGTTTATATTTGCCGTGCGGTTTCGCTTCGCCCTTTAACATGTGCGTTACGTTTACATTACACACAAACAACACACAAACACATTCAGGCGACTTCATAATGTGTGTGGATGGGTGTGTGTGATAAGAGTGTGTTTCGTATCAAACGACATTTGGCGAAAATTTTATGGCGCATACCCAAAAATTGTTGAAACGCTTCAACTTGTTTTCCTTGTCCCTTTCTATGTTAACTCAACAGAGAGTGAGATACAAAAACCGAACGCCCGTTTTGTGTATCTTCTTTTTATTATGCGATTTGTTCAACTTCATTTTATTGCACACACTCCTAAACACACACACACACACATAGAGAGGCAGAAAGCATTGGTGTATTTAAAATTTAATAGCAAACATTTTTATGCGCAATCGATCGAAAGGTTTCATTACATTTTAATGAAACGGCCCAAAGACATCGGCCTCGTTCAAAGTCGAGAAACGACTTCCTCCCACTTTTCCATCCTCACTCAATCGTATGTGGTTAAGTACAGGTAGATAGCTACTTGAGATGCTGTGTCCCATATAACAGAAAGAGTGAGAGAGATGGACGCGTGACACGACACAATCTAGGAAAAGAGAAGATTGAGTTGAAGTAAAGAGAGAAAGTAAGAGAGATGGACGCGTGACACGACACAAAATAGGAAAAGAGAAGATTGACTTGAAGTAAATACAAACACACAGACATAAGCATGTATTTCTCTGCTCGTGACACGACAAGCTGCCATCTCTAGCACTTAAGTAAGTCAACTGCAAGGATGTATGCGATTTTATTGCAGTTCAAGCAAGTTATTTGGCACAATTCTCGGAAAATGCCATTACTACTCGTATAAAAATCTCTGTCATTCCTTCCGCATTTTTATTGGAAGGAAGCCTTCATTCAGTCAGTCGTATATTGTTGTCAGTGGGAGGAACCTATTAAAAACTTTTACTAAAACTCATTTTCATTCATCAGTTGAACATTGAAATCAGGACATGCAACAGCAGCAGCAGCAACACTTAGAAACCCGACGACGTGTCCTTAACAAAGTCAAATCCAGAACCTTGACATGTCATTCAATTTGAAATCCTTGCAGTTTCTTTTAACCACATTTCCCCACTTCCCACTTGAACATTCAACTAAATGCGCTATACAAATATCATTTAGCATGACATAAATTTCATTCACAAATACATATATAAATATGTAAGAGTATACATATGTAATGAGTACATAAAGCTGACATACATTTTATGTGTTACTCCGATACATGCGAGTATGTGTCACTGCTGGGCCTACAATTTATGCCCCTCTCCTCTCCTCTCTGCCCATCTCTCTCCTCTCATTGCTTTACCACTGGCAGCAGCTGCCAATTCGCATAAATGTCACGTACGTCAGTTTGTCATTTGTGTAAAAGATGCAGCCGCCAACGGGAACGTTGCTGCACTTGAGTCCTTCTATGAAGTACGGCGTAGAAAGTACGGCGTTGAGAGTAAGCCAACACATGGCTAGACTAAAAAATACCCTGTGTGTATCTTAAAAATTGATTAGATATAGATACTTTACTTAATTTTTCAATATACAACAATTAATAAATAAACAACTCATAAATACTAAAGATATGATTATGCCGAGTTTCAAAATTAGGCAGTAAGAATTCTGACTGTTAGCAATATCGTAGAATTTTCAGGGCCTTAAAAAAATTACTTAAAAATTAAAAAATCATTTTATTCTGATGTTACTTTTACAAATACCTTACGTTCTTTAATCAATTAATTGTTCTATAATTGTTTACACTTATGCTGTCCATTTTTCACAATTCAATATCCACGAGGTATAAAAAAATATCAGCTAACTCAATGTGTCACACACCCACACACTCGCACACCACACACTCATACACACATGCGACTTTGAGGCGTATGAATAACGTATACGCACTGTAAGCCGCAAACTTTTCAAACAGTTCAAATTGGTGGCATGCAGCGCACAAGCGACTAATTAAAATTTTATAACGCCCAACTCAGCAAAAAGATGTTGTGTGTGTGTGTGTGTGAATTCATAACAATTTTGTCAAAATGCTTTCCAGCTACTTAAATATTAAATGAGTTGAAATATTCGGCCAGACTTAAATATCAGTCGACGCATTTTGTCAAAAACTTTTTGCTTAAAATACCCTGCATTTGATTGCGGATTTTATAATTTGTGATCCTTTAAACATATTAAAGGGAATGTAATATAAAGCTATAAAATGTACAAACAAATTTAGTAAGTTATCTTTTTATGTTAATTAAATACGCAGATAAAATTTATTTAATTTCTTATCGAATATCTTACATCAAGAACACATTTTTGCAAAATTTCCTTTAGAAGTTTATAAATAAATTTTCAAGTCAAGCTGAGATACCTGCAGTATAAATAATTCAACATTTAAGCAATGCTCTTTAAGACTGAATTTTACCAAAATAGACGTTTTATTTTTAGAAGATAAGATGACGAGGTCAAAGTATCAGTTTAAAAATATATCTAAGTATGCTTATTATTAAATAAAAAAGTTATAATAATATGTAGGTATCAAAGTTCATCGCGGAATTTGCACGGATTTTGTTTACGGATTTTTATTGGTTCGTTTTTTATCAAATTTCAAAGCTCATTACACTTTATGTAGATGGCTTAAGTCGTGTTGACGCCGCTGTTATCGATGTGACGCATTAAACGGCCTATAAACGGCGATGTCGCCGCTTCAATTGACAATTATGTTAAACAAAGTTATTAAATTACGCAAAAATAAGGCAACCAAGCGCAGCAAGTCAATGGGATTACACATACGCACCGTCAGCCAAACGCCAAGCGACAAATCAATAGACTGACAACATGGAGTTGGGGGAACCTCATGGGAGACTCAGGTGTGTTTTGTCTTTTTGTCTCTGTGTCTGTGTGTGTGTGTGTGTATTTGAGGAGGGGAAGAAACTCCCAGCTAAGCCAAGCAAATTGCATGCTGAAAATTTCCATTTAGCATAAAACTCGTGCTATTATCACACGCCAGAGTTTTCGGGGGGAGGGAGGGGAAAACAAAAATTACGCCACTCGGCACACTGTACACTAAAATATGCAGAGGGACAGGCGACAGAGGGAAGAAGAAGGGAGGAGGGAGTCAGGCAGTAGGAGTGGACCCTGTAGACGCTTTTTAATGTACCACAGCGGTGGCACAAAAGAATGTCTGCCCCATTGCCATAGACATCATAAAAATTCGTTAAAAAAATAAAACGCACGCCACAACAAAAGACAGCAACGGCGGCAGGGAAGAAGCAGAAATAGGTAGTCAGTCGACTTCCGTAAAGCTTAAGCTCTCTGTGCTGGAAACAGGAGTCCCAACCAGAAACAGAACCCAAACCAGAACCAGAAGGAGAGTAGAAGTAGGAGTAGAGGCTGAAGCTGAAGCTGAAGCTAAAGCTGAAGGTGATACCGAAACCAGACCACTGCACGTTTACCGGCATTTTTGGATTACGCATACGCCACCGTTTCGTACATATATTTAAGGGCGCAACATTGTTTTGGCCATATTTACTTTTTGGCCTGAGGGAGCGAGCTTGTTGTGGCGGGCGCCATAAGTAACAAATTTTATAAATTATTTAAATTTTTATTCATGCAATGCTGTAAAGTTAAGCCCGCTGACAGTTAGCTAGTTTGCCCCACAACAACAACAACAGCAACAATAAGAACAACGGCGGCGACAACGCACAAATTTTCTCCAGCCGCATTTATTCATAATTTTTATATTTTTGGCTGTTGCTTTTGGCCATGTGACCTTGACTTGCTGGCTTTTAAATATTGATAGCGGGCGGCCTTTGATCTAAAGTCCAGGACCACCAAGGCAAGACCAACAGGAAAAAAGAGAAGAGAACGAATAAAGAACCTAAAAACTTAAACTGAGCTTGCGCTTATGCAAATGCGTCGGTAACCGAAGACAAACGCAAAAATGTTATGCCTAATAAAATGTTACGATTTAACGACGTTTTTTGTAGAGCAATGAGTTGTTGGACTTCTTGTTATACCCTAGAAAAGCTTTAAAATGACCTTAAAAAGCAATTCACGTACTGAGAAATATTGAGACTCAATACATTGTCTGTTGAAATCTAATAATTCCATGAAACTATAAAGATTCAGCTGAATATATATAAAGATAGTTCAAAAAGGATTAAGCAAAAAAACATTGGGTATCCATCAGTCGACTAATCTCAACTGTCCATTTCACTCTCTTATTTTTTTTTGCTTTCATATACATATTCGCATGATTTATAAGCAGCTGTAAAGACACAATAAAAAAGAATGTCGCAATTTTATGAGTCCCGGCAAATGGCCATAAAATGCGCCATGGCACATATGAGAAAATATAAATAAATCGAACGATTATTGACAATTATAATGATATATGATGCATTCTTAAAACTCATAAATTGAGCAACCAAAGGCTGGGCAAGTATATTAGTCGAATGCTGGAAGAAAAAAAAAAAAAACTGGAGCAATGTCGCCTCTGCTTGTGGGTCAATTCTTAAGTGGGTGATGCGAAGATCAAAGCTGAGAATTTTGCAAAATGGCAAGAAAATGTTATGAAGCGAATACGCAATAAAATTATAATTTATTGAATTTAAAGTAGCTATTAAAAGTGGAAAAAATGCTATCGTATCGACAAGCTATCATTTGATGTCAATTTAAGCAATATTGATATATAAAAATTATAAATTTAAATCAAATAGTAACAAGGTTAAACTTTGAAAAATCTGACTTAAAAATAGGTCTACATATTTTGGTAAACTGTGCAACATTATAAAAGCTCATTATCTTGCCTCAATTTGCGTTAATTCAGTTCAGCAAAGTAGTTTGAAGTTTCGAGAGATGCTTAATTTACCATTCTAAAAGCTTACAGAAATTGTAGAGTCTACTCAGCAACCCTTCCACTTTCCTCAAAGAAAATGCCTAAATTAAAACCGTAATCCAAGTCTTCTCTGAGTAAACATTGCTCGGCTAATTATCAATTTAGTGCAATTTGTTTCGTTTCAATTCAGTTGCAGTTTGAGCAAACGAATATACTCATATATATATACATCCAAGTAGTTATGAGTGTATTCACTCAGCGGGCACAGTTTGCTATGATTTAACAGCCTTAATTTGTTCTCATATTTATGTGCATTGTGTGTATTGTGTGTGTGTGCTTTTTAAACTATTAAAAACTTGAGTTGTCTGCCACAAATATAACAGACTCATCAACTGCTTAATGCTCGATGCAAAACAAACAATTTTCTTTCTTCAACGTCGTTTATTGCAGTTGTCTGCACTCAAAATTATATATTCTTGTTGTTTGTCACTGCCGACTGGCAGCATAACTGTTTGTTAATAAATTAAATGTTTAATTTACTGCCCATTATGGCTAACAACTTTTAGTTTATCTGTCTTTTGGCATCTCTTTCTCTCTTCGCATCTTGTCTCAGCTTCTGCAATTATTAATTAACCATCATTTAGAAATTTCTCAGGGATTTTCATAGACACACATCACTTAAAACATACTTATTAAATAAGTATGTTAATTTACAATACAAATTGAAAACGTCTAAGAATTTTAAACTTGAAATAAATTTGAGGCAGCTAATTAAACAAACATTTAGATTAGATAAATATCAAGAAATATTTCAAAGATATTATGGAAGTAATCTGGGCTTTAATACAAAGACTCCTTGGAAAAGGGTATATAAAATCAGGGTAATGATATCAATCTAGTTCAGGTTGAATGTGATAATACCGCAACTGACGGTGACAATAAAGAAAAAATGCATTTAAATTTTGTAGGACATAAAAGGATATTTATGCATTTGTTTATGTCACATTTATGCAAACCAATGACAACAATAAAAATATTCGCATATGCCACTGACAGACTTTTTAATAAACTTACGAGCAATTTTTCCCGTTTACTTTTTTTTTTGTCGGTCTCAGTTCAAATTGTTGTTGGAGCTTAATTGCAACGTTTTTCAACGCTGGTTAACCCAATTGTGACCGTAAATTTATGAAAAATTTATGGTTTGCAAACAAATAAATAAAGTGTATGTAGGGATATAATAAAGCATAAAATATAAAAAATAAAATCATCGTTGTGTGTTTGGACATTTGGTAGATAATTTAAATCAATTGCTGAGAAGTGCAATTAGCAGCAAAAGATAAAAATAAATTAAATAACCGACTGTAAAACAAATGGCCCAAAAGGCCAAACACAAATCCAACAAAAAAAAAGAACACGACTCTAGTAACAGCCATTATGGACGGGCTTAAACATACATATATATTAATGGTGCGGGCTCCATAAATTATGGCGCATTTACTTAGCCAGATAGATAGATAGAAAAAAGCCAAACGCTACGAGTCGATAAATGATTGCGGTCGAGCCTTGAATCCTTTAATTTGAACCCTGAAAACTGAGCTTCTGCAGCAGCAGCCGCATCCGCAGTTGAAGCCACCAAGTCAAAGGCACATTTCACAAATGTCGAAAGCAAATAGAAACAGGAAGCAATGATTTTGCTGAAATTGATCGACTTGGAGCTACTCTAGGCTGAAGCATTATAACCTGTGACTTTTTCTTACTTCTCTAATTATCGGTCCATCGATATGATATGTTTAAAAATCAATTTTGATAACACTAGGCAACAGCCCAAAAGTTACAAGAACCAAAACCACTTTTTTGGATAGATTTGGGGCCAAAACCAACGAAAAACATTTTTTTTTTTTTTTTATGGAGAGATTTTTTTTTTAGAATTTTTCAAAAATCTGGCTTTTTTTATTCCTTTTTTTTAGAGGTGCGCCCACATTTGTAATCATTACTCTAGAATGCCTAAACCGATTTATCAAAGCTTTACTTTATCTAAAAGCTAATGAATATATCTATATTTCATTTATGCACAGTCTTAGGTTTAAACCAGTAGTTTAAGAGATATCAATTTTTGAATTAAGAAAATGATGAATTTTTGTTAGCTTTTTTCTTAGCTTTTTTCACTTAAAAATTCGTGGAAAATTCGAAACAATTTTTTTACATTTTATTAACTATTTTATTTGCGTAGCTGTTGTAATAACGCGTTGTTTAAGATATGATTAATTAAAATCTATGGTGAGACGGCGATATGATATTTTGTTGAATCGAGGCATGTTTTTGTCGACTTTTTTGACTTCGTTGTGGTGTGGCATGACCTTTAGTATGAAAATTTTTTGTGTTTTTTGAGATATCCCAACCAAACTTACATAATTTGAATTTGTTATTGTTTTACACATTGTGACCAAAGTTGGTTCAAATCGGTTAACTATATCATATAGCTGCCATAGGAACGATCGGTCGAAAGTCAAGTTTTATAAGTTTTATAAGTTATAAAATGTAAAAAAATTGTTTCGAATTTTCCTCGAATTTTTTAGTGAAAAAAGCTAAGAAAAAAGCTAAGAAAAAATCATCATTTTCTTAATTCAAAAATTGATATCTCTTAAACTACTGGTTTAAACCTAAGACTGTGCATAAATGAAATATAGATATATTCATTAGCTTTTAGATTAAGTAAAGGTTCGATAAATCGGTTTTGGCATTTTCGTTTAGTGATGACAAATGTGGGCGCACCTCTGAAAAAAAGTATTTAAAAAAAAGCCAAATTTTGAAAAATTCTAAAAAAAAAATCTCACCATAAAAAAAAAAAAAAAAATGTTTTTCGTCGGTTTTGGCCCCAAATCTATCCAAAAAAGTGGGTTTGGTTTCTGTAACTCGCAAAAAGTGCGATTTTGTTGCCTAGTGTAACCTTTTTTGAGTATCAAGGAGAAAACTTAAATTGATAAATGCAGTTTTGGATATTAATATAAATATAAATAATAGATAGTTTTAGGAAAATTACAATAAATTGCTTGTTAAAGAAATTTATGCCTTCATGAAAGCTGTTTCTCTTTTATAAAGATTTCTGCACAATTTTAATGCCTACAGGGTATATAAAAAAAAATAAAAGAAGAGCAACTAAAAAGAACCAAAAGCCAAAACACACATTAAAATGCATGTGTGTAGTCTGGAGAAATATGGCCATTGCAAATTGCTGACTGTGCCAGAGTTGAAAACTTAAAAATTGCTCGGTACCCAAGTCCTGGTCGAGTCCAAGTCCTGGTGCCCCTTCCCCATTCCCTATTCCCCGTTCCCAGACTCAGCCTCAGTCGGGTTTTAAGTAAAGAGCAGCAAAACGCAAATATCATCGAATGGAATATAATTTATGTGCTCCATTTGCAGTCGGCAGTTCAGCAGTCGCACACATATGCTACGTACCCATACGGGACAGGAACCCAAAAGAGAGAGAGAGAGAGAGAGAAGTGACTGCCGTCCGTTTGGTCATTTAGGGCATTTTTGCATATGGGATACCGCTCTGTGCCAACAGTTGCCGCAGTTAGCAATTCCCAAGTCGCGTTCAGTTTCCACATTTTTATTTTTTCTCATTTCATTTCATTTTTTTTTTTTTGCAACTCTCTGGCAAGGTTGCGCCTTCGACCCATAAATATCCGTTGGTTAGTTCTTGAACCCTTTGGTAGTTTGAGAGTTTTCGTTTTACGTTTTTTCTTTTTGTATTTGCCAAATTAAATCGTTAAATGCTTGTTAAAAACTTTGACTGCCATTTCTATATATGTATTTGTATTTGTATCTGTATCTGTATCTGTTTCTGGGCGCACGTATCTCTCCTACGAGTATGGGTGTATCTGTATCTGTATCCGTATCTTTGGCTGAGTTTCTGGGTAACTCGCCATCGGTTATGATTTATGTCTGCGCTTGTTTTGTAGTCTCCTCGGCACAGGTTGTCTTTGAAGCACGTTAACGTAAATAAGGCAATCCCCAAAAACATGGCCCAAAAAAGGGTTGCGTTTTTATGCGGTTTCACTGGCCTTAGGGCCCGCAGCCGACAATAAATTAAATGCAAAAGGAATTAAACTAAACTTTTGCTCCGTTTAGTCATCAATGATTGCAAGTCTGCAAAGTTCCTGGGAAGCAGTAAAAAACAGTTCTCGATTAGTCATGGCGGGAAGTTGAACAGACATTGGTTGAAAAAATAATAAAAGTAACATTGTGTTAGATATAAGAGTGATTGGAGTGTTAAATATATAGTAGAAGTATATCAGTAGAGTCAATCAATAGGTCTTAAATAATTATTCGTATATTTAGGAAAATTCCAAGTGATTTCGATTAATTTTAAATGCTGAAAATCGAAGAAATAAAGAAATATTTTAGTCTACAGTTATTATCTTTTATTCTACACATTCCCTCATTAGCCTATCAATTTAATTTAATTGACACAATTTAACAATCAATAATCCTCAAGAAAGGCCCAACTAAAGAAACGCCTCTCATATTTACAATGATCAATTGACTATAACTGTATGTTTTTCTTTTTCTAAATTCTTACTTTCTTTTATTTTCATCCCCGCACATTTTAATTGATCCACCTGCATTTCAAATTTCAGATAAATGCAGCGCACATGGCGTCTATCAACTGCGCATGATTAACGCCCCTCATATTAACATATACCTCGATTAATACATCAAGATGTATTTTTTTTTTTTTTGGGAATAGAGGCAAAGAAGACATGCACATATAAATATGTGGATATGTACATATGTTTGTGAGCAGCGAGACAGGCGAACACGACGAAAAAAAAGAAGTTGTCACAATAAATTTAAATAAATTGTTGACAAACGTCAATAAACATAAATTTTGGTGTGCAGCAAAGCAAACCAAACCAAACTGTGGAGTGGACCAAGTGGACAGAGTGGAACGAGTGGATTGAGTGGATGGAGTGGACTCAGTGGATCGAGAGGACAGACGACCGGAAACCGCAACGCTCGCTGCCTCTCGATGCATTGCGTCAATCAAAAATGTACGAAATGGCAATCGAGCTGTCGAGAGAGAGAGAGAGAGAGAGAGAGAGAGAGGGAAAGAGAAGGGAAACTGAGACCGGTCACATTGTGTGATTGAGAGAGTCCGTCCGTCTGTCCGTCTGTCTGTCGCACGTGTGTGTGTGGCGCTTGGGTGACTAATTAGAAAAGCAGCGTCGAGTTTTGTTTATGCAAATTGTAATAATAACTCAATTAAATGCCGAGTCTCGTGCATTGCATAAGTTCAAGCGATTTGATTGCTGCGTTGATGCGGGCAACTGGCACATTGACCGATCGACTGGCCTCTTGTAACCACACAACCACACACACACTCACACACATATATATATATATAGACACCCTCAGCTCACACTCAAGGGTCTCATTTTTTTTATTGATGTCCCGTTGCTTTGTGGCGAACAATTGTAGAAATGTCGTCGACGTCATTTAATTGTAAGTGAAACTACGCTTTGTTGGCGCACTTCATGATGTCCACTCACATGTGTGTGTGTGAGAGTGTGTGTGTGTGAGTGTGTGTGTGAGGTCAACAACCAGGCCAACAGCAAGCAACACTCAACATACGACTGACTGACATCCAAGTGTTGTCTATACATTTATCTATCTATCTATCCATCCACATCCACGCAGCGCCAACTCAATGGACTAAACTGAGCACTGGAAATGGAACTATAACAGGGTGACTGAGGGACAGGGTGACTGAGTTACAGTGGGACTGAGGGACAGTGGAACAGGGGGCGTTTCAAGCATTTGCTGTTGTCAAAATAAAGCACACTTTAATTGACACATTTGCATTTTATTATAGTCGTTGTAAATGCCACACTGAAAATTCTGTGTTGCATGAATATTTATAATTAAGATCAATGCTCTGTTCTACTTCTACTTCGAACGCCTTCTAAATGCACTCAATTGCCTTTAGGTTAACTCTTGATTATCGTTTCTACAAGTTGACTATTTGCTAAACACACAATGGGTTGTGCAAGTGTGGGAAATTAACTTGAAAGTTACAAACAAATATTAAAGAACTATATTATACTTAAAAAAAAATCTAAATACAATAGATAAATGTGTGAATTATTTAGCTGCCCGTTGAAGTTGAAGGTGATTTGTCAAGAACATATTATAAATGAGATCATTATAAAAGATAAACTGAGATGGAAAAATAAATATAGTTAGAGTTACACTTTATAATCGACACAGAAGTATGATAAATACATACTTACAAATTTATTTATTTGTTCCAAATATTTTTGTTAAAAAAGAAATAATAGTTTAAGTTTATTTGTATACTAAAAAAAAAATATGTATATATTTATTTTAAAAATAATAATACTTTAAAATTTTAGCTTATTTTTAAGAAAATACGTTTTATATTCTTTCCCAGCAGTTTTACATTTTTGTACTTAACTTTTACTGAATACACTATATATCTACATATGTGTAAGTATGTTCATGTCTTGAGTGAGGTGAACTTATAAGTGTAATCAGTCTAAAGCTAGGAAAAAGCCATCAACAGGTAAAACACCAAAACGCAGCTGGAGTTGGCGTTGAAACTTGTGTTGTTCGTCGGGTTCTGAGTGATCTCAATACACGACACACACTCCTAACACACACACACTCTATACACTCCACACATGACTAAGCGATCGTGGCAATCTGGACACAAAGTGTTGCATAGACCAAAAAGCTGTCTAGGTGGAGCTCCAGATCACCTTGCTGCCACTTAGACACTCCGTTTTGCGTGTGAAATTCAATAAGTTGACGGCTTGAGAGAGACCTAGAGGGGAGAGAAGAGAGAGAAGAGGGAGAGAGAGAGAGTAAGGGGGGAGAAGTTGAACTGAACCAGACCTGAACCCGGTTCATAGATGCATATCTATATGTATTGACTAAATTGTTATGGTTGTTGTTGATGTTGTTGTTGTTGTTGTTGCTGTTGTTGGGTGGGTGTGGCGCAATGTTGCACGACGAGAGCAACATTGAGTCGTGTTGTTGCTGTTGTTGTTGCTGTTGTTGTTGTCATTGTTTAGCATGTTGTAGTTCAATTTATGATGCTTGTCGCGCTTGACTTTTGCGCAGGCGTTGAAAGCCCAACAACAACAGCAACAACAACAACAACAACAACAACAACAACAGTAACAACTATGAACATTATTTGATGTGGACTTTGTTGGCGCTCTGAAAATCAAATTGAGCTGCTTGGCTGGTTACAATTTTCCGTGTTGTTGTCGCTATTGTTGTTGTTATTTTGTTTGTTCTGACGATGTTTTATTCGATTTCGTGTTAATTTCTTTTGAACACAATGCGTCACAGTCGAAGTTAAGTGTATGTCTATGTCTATGTGTGTATTTACAATTTCATTTAGTATCTGACATCCATTGGCATTTCGGTCTATTTGGGCATGACAAGTTGCACGATCGATTTGATATGTTTACATGTTTTGAGAAATTGATATGTCAATAACGTAAAAGCGAAATGTTTGATTGTCTGCAGGAAATTGTGGACAACTTCATCGTCAATTTTGTTGCACTTTTATTTTGGGTTATGTGGCAGCATCTTTCTAGTATTTGATGGAAAAATAAACAGCTACATACAGTGGAATTTTATGGGAGTTTATACGAACATATTCCTGACGTTTAAAAGTAAATTTAAGTCAGTAGCAATTCAGAAGTCTAATTACATGTTTACTTAAATATTAATTGAATTTGTTATTTGTCAATTTTAAATTTGTTTTGCAGTTTAAGATCACTAAAAAATAATAAACAACCTCAATAAAAACTGAAAACTGTCTAGAAATAATATTTTGCAAAACAAAATAATAAATGTATCTGTCTTCTATTGAAAAAGTTCTCTTTATTTAACCCTAATTGAAGGTTGTTTTGTATTGGATCATCGAATTGTATGGCTAATTGTATTTCCATATCTTTGATTGTCTCAATATGATACCGAATCAAGTGTTTCAATCATTTCGCAGACCTCAATGTGTGTATAAATGTGCCTCAATAACAAATCCATTATCCACAGACGAAGCTCTCGTCAATTATTTTCTTGAATCGTGTTTCACACATACGATATGTGAGTGAACACTGCACTTGAGCTAATTCCCAGCACTCGGTCACATTGGCACACGCCCACACAACAGCTGAACAATTGGACTCCATGTCGTATCTGTAAATCCATATATGTGTATCTTAAGACTATAGAGAGGAGGGAGAGAGGGGAGGGGGGAAGGCCTAATCATAGAGTTAAGGCCATTGTTCTGACAAGGCGTTAAGCAGTTGCCAGAGAGTCGTCGATTATGTTCGAGGCAATTATTTGTGTTGTTTTCCGCCGTGGAGGCAACCTTGAAATTAAATATAATTATGAAAACTGAAATCGCAGCAGTCGCATTCACATTGAATGATATTTCATAAGCTGAGTTATGCCAGCCCCAGACAGACGTGCCTCAAATGAAAAATTATTTAAGATGCCGGCACACGCACACTTCAAAAAAAAAAAAAAAAAAAAATACAGAAAAAGAAAAAAAAACAACAACAGCCGAATCAATAAAACCAACGACCTGCCTTTTGTTGTTATTGTTACTGCTCTACGGATGGATCTGACTTACCGAACCTTTTTTTTACCATCTGATTCTTTTTTTATATATATTTTTGCTCAGGCAATTATAATTAACTTCGCGGCAAGTTTTGATTTTTTTGTTTGACTCTGTGTCAGCCTCTTTTTCTTTTTCCTCTTCTCTTCTTCTCTTTCCCTTTCTCTCTCTCTCTATCGCTTTGTAGCCGCTGGCTTTGGCATCTGCTCTGTCTTTGGCTTTAACTTCATCTGCATTTGTATTTAAGGGCCAAAGGCTCTTCCCGGTCTTGGACTGATAATTTTGTTCGCACCTGATCGTGTTACTCGAGTTTTGTGTCTTGACTTTTCAGTTTTCTTACTTCTTCACTTCTGCTTCTTTCTCTTCTTCTTCTTCGTGCGTGTGTGTCATTAACTGCGGTTGCGCACATGCGGCCAATTCATTAGAGCTCTCCGTTCTGGCCCGATTGAGACTTGGCCAGCTGAGACCTGAGACTTAGGCGGTAACTCCGGCTGTGTGGTTATTCAATAGCCCGTCCGTCTGGTTCTTTAAACCCATTTCTCATATCTCTTTCTCGCTCTCTTTCTAACTACGAAATTGGAGACCACAAATTGAACTTTCGTTTTTGGTTTTTACTTTTAGACCCCAATGAAAGTACCAACATCAAACGAGTTTATATAGTTTAACTACTACCTCAAAATGTAATTGGAATTTACGCGTAAGAATAACTATGTGAAAGGGACGAGAATAATAGCTTGAAACGAAGGAAGTCAATAGCTATCAATGTTGAACTTAACTCGTAAAACGTGTTGGTTTTAAGCACCTATAGAAAATGGGTATTGATTAAAGATTAAAGATAATATTCAATCAAAAAATATAATTTATAGCTTGTTAGTACTCATAAAGTATTGAAATGTAACCCCTAACTCTGATAATACAAAATAAGGAAAAAGCAAAGTAAATAAAATATCATCGTTTAATTTACAGTCTAAAAAAATACATATTTTTATGAATTTCCTAATTAAAGTTCAACAATTTTAAAGTAATCTAAACTAAACCATTTATAGTAGCTTTTTTTAGACACTTTATCTGAATTTCCTTATATTTAGCATATGTGAACTTATTTAATGCAAGAATTTCAATTGGGTTTGTTAAATGGCTTAAAACGGGTCGACTATGTCAATACCTCATTTTCAGCTCGTTGGTGGGTTAGAATCAATAAAAAATAAAATCCAGGCCGTCGAACCCTCATTAACCAAAGTCACCGAGTGCCAAAAAGGTGTAAAGCCCATCGGAGACTTAACTTTAAATCTGCAACGTGCAGGGTCGAGCAATAAACTGAACCTATTGCAGCTTTTGATAACCAAGAAAAAGCTAACAATACAAAAGCCAAAGGGGGCAGGGTAGAAAGAGGTAGAAGGCGTTACCTTTAAAATTTACAACACTCAAAGGCCGCTGATTTTTATGACATAGCGTAGCGGGTTCAGAGAAATGAAGAGTAAGAGAAAGCTACAAAAATAAGCGAAAACAGAACAGAGAAAATCGACAGCTACCGAAAAAAGCGTAACAAAAACAAAACAATGAAGGATACCCCAAAGCCAGAAAAAACACCCAACAAAACAAAACAAAGGCAAAAGAAACAACAACCAAACTGGCAGATGGGTCTGCATTTGGCTCTGACTCTGAATTTAAGTCTGGGTCTGAGTCTGGGTCTGGAACTGAGTTTGGGTATGGAGAAAATTCAAATCACAAACTCGGTATTTATTTGCGAAGCGTAAATGATTACCACTTAAAATGTGCTCGACTGCCACCTAAAAACCAATTGTTGGAAAAAGCACAACCAACCACCCAACATTTTAGTAGAAGGAGTAAAAGGACCCAACCGGCAACATATGTTTTTTATGCCTGAGCTCTCTAAGTGGATGTCAGAGACAGAGACAGAGAGGAAGAGAGAGAAAGAAAGAGAGTCGTGGAATGGGTGAGAGTGCATGAACTGTGTGATAGCTGCCAGGATTCGTTAGAGACCCACATGTCCATGTCTTGATTGGGTCTATACTTAGATATGTTATATATATATTGTCTAAGTGGTAGCTCAGTAACAAACGTGAGAGCAATCATAGCGATATACCACTATAAAAAAATCAAAGAATAATACAAAACAACTCTGCAAGTATTCTCTGAATAAATTTTAAAAGATTGTATATTAGAAATTGAGAAATATTCGAAATCTATGGATGTAGTCTTTCAGGACATTTAGAAAGTGTAGATTATACTTTTACGAGCATTTATTCAATTATTTTCTAATGTAATTTTAGACAGTTCATGATAAGAATTTAATCTTAAATGACAATTGTAAATTGAATTGTATTTATAACTACTTGAACTTATGTTTATTCTTACAAGTTTTTGAATTTATTTAGAAGTGTTTTTGTAAATTGTAATAAACCTTACATAACATTAAACTTTTACATTTTAAATTTGTTCTTCTATAAAAAAAATTGCATTAAAGACAACAATCTTTAAGTAAATTATGTAAGTATTTTCTTCGGGAGAGTATTTCACTTTGAATATAAATTGTGCAGGGTATTCCAAATTCGCCTACAGTCAACGCTATAACGTATTTGCTTTGTTTTGTCTGACAATCGGACTCGGTGCGTGGTGTCTCAGTGGCTTTTCATATTTTGCATTGTCGCCATAATTTCTTGGGCTCTTTAAGACCCACACGAAATGCTCTTCGTACAAGGAAAGCAGACAAAACAAATATGTTAATGTATCTGGAAGAGAAGGACACGTATTGGTTTCAGCCTGCAATCGTTAGGATCGCATTTAGAATGTGAGTGAGTTGAGTTATTCTTTGGCCATGTGTGTGGGTGTGGGTGTGTATGGGTGTGTGTGTGTATGGGTGTGTGTGTGTGGGCGTGAGGGGGTTAAGAATGTTACAACAAATGGGTGGCCCATGCCGGCGTCGCCTTCTTCCTGCCGTTTTTTTTATGGTCGTCACGGGCGCCGCCCCGCGGCGAGACAACCCCATCGGCCAGTAGATGTGGCAGTTGTATGTGGCAAGGACTCCACCACCCACCCACACTCACACGGTGGTGCACGCCCTGCTGGCACATTATTTTGCCACTTCTTCAACTGAATTTGAATTAGATCTGTGTGTAGCGTCTGGCGCGCGTCTTTGCCAGCGTGTAAAATAATATATTTATTTTTATTTTGGCGACTTGGAGAGCGGGAAAAAGGGCAAAGTGGGCGAAGGCGTAACCCCATTGGAACAACAACAAGCAAAAAGTGTTTTGTTTTCCTTTCAATTTGTATTTTTATTATTTTCATTTGTATTATTTTTGTGTGCTCATGAATAAAAAAATAGGTGGAAAGGAGTAGGAATTGTGTTTTGAGCGACAGCGATAGATGGCCCCAAAATTGTATAGCTTAGCCCTTTTGTGTTGTCCCCTGGCCAAGAGGACAGAAAGAGAGAGAGAGAAAAGAAGAGGGTCTCTGAGAAAGCCTCGAGAAAAAGTTAACAAATTTTCGCATGAATATTTCGTTGATTTTTCTTAAGGGTGACCGTAACAGGGACAAAGACCCGAACACTGGGTTTGAGTTTGAGTTTGGGCCCATGTTTTGGGCATGTTGACATTGTTTGCTGCTGACAGCCAAAAGTTTTGAGGAATTTGCTTTTAATGGACAGACGAGACGAGACGACGTTGACGGCGTCGGGCGTGAACTTGCCATTTAAATAAAGCGACAGCAGCGACGTCGACTGCAGCGTCGACAGCGGAAGTCTATTGATTTTTCTTCTCTTCTTAAAGCCAAAGTCGCAGTCGAAGCAGCAGGACTTTAATCAAAATATTTAGTTAAATAGCTGAGGCCAAAACGAAAATTACTTCATCAGCATTTTTTTTTTTTGTTTCTTTTTTTCTGGAGCGGCGCATCAAAAAGAAAATAAGATCGTCGGACAGTTCAAAGTTCTTGAGAGGCGGCAACTTTCCAATTTTCACCGTGTTACCTAATTTTAATTGTCATGCCACCTGATGACGCTGATCACCGACGTACGTCTACCTGAGTCTCTGTCTATCTGAAAAGAGCCCTCTTTTTATTTGTTTTGCTATTTTTTCAGTTGGTTTGTTTCTTTTTGGTGACCTTAAATCTCAATGCCGCTCAATGGGCCAGCAATCGGTT
Organism: Drosophila falleni; assembly: GCA_035045575.1. NCBI lineage: Eukaryota > Metazoa > Arthropoda > Insecta > Diptera > Drosophilidae > Drosophila > Drosophila falleni. The sequence continues at coordinate 708,742 of JAWNOV010000089.1, read as the reverse complement.
GCATTGTTGGCCCAAAGAGAGTTTTTAGGCTACTTACGACTACTGAGATTTGTCCCTCCCTCCCTCAGGCCCCCCCCTCTGACAGACAACCATGGCCTTTTTATGGCCAGAGATGCATTGTGGTTTCTCGCTTGTCTCCAGCGGGTGAATGAGGCTTACAGACATACCGAAAATTTCTGGGAATTTAATTGCCTTTTTGTTGAGCAATTGTTGTCCAGTTTTCGTTTTGGTTTTTTTCTATTTTTTTTTTTTTGCAGCTTTCCAACTGTTTGTCAAATGCTCTTTGAGCTCTTTGGCAAATGGCCCGCAGCGTTTTTGTAACAATTTCTATAGAGGTCTTACATATCTGATCATCTGACAGCAAAACTTGTTTGTCAAACAAAAACTAAGAAGCAGCATAATAAAAACTGCATTGGAAGGAAGCATTTAAATGTACTCTTAAGCAAAATAAATTGTGACATAGAAAATTGGAAAAATTATTTCCATATGAAATTCTCCCAGGCTCCGCTCCCCGTCCCTCTCCCAGGCCCCGCTCCCCGTCCCTCTCCCAGTCCCTCTCCCAGTCCCTCTCCCAGTTCTCTCCCAGGCCCCGCTCCCAGTCACTCTTCCAGGCCCCGCTCCGAGGCTCCGCTCCCAGTCCCTCTTCCAGGCCCCGCTCCCAGTCCCTCTCCCAGGCCCCGCTCCCAGTCTCTCTCCCAGGCCCCGCTCCGAGGCTCCGCTCCCAGTCCCTCTTCCAGGCCCCGCTCCCAGTCCCTCTCCCACTCCCTCTCCCAGGCTGCGCTCCCAGTCCCTCTCCCAGCTCTCTCCCAGGCACCGCTCTCAGTCCCTCTCCCAGGCCCCGCTCCCAGTCCCTCTCCCAGGCCCCGCTCCCAGTCCCTCTCCCAGGCCCCGTTCTCAGTCCCTCTCCCAGTCCCTCTCCCAGGCTGCGCTCCCAGTCCCTCTCCCAGCTCTCTCCCAGGCTCCGCTCCCAGTCCCTCTTCCAGGCCCCGCTCCCAGTCTCTCTCCCAGGCCCCGCTCCCAGTCTCTCTCCCAGGCCCCGCTCCGAGGCTCCGCTCCCACTCCCTCTCCCAGGCCCCGCTCCCAGTCCCTCTCCCAGCTCTCTCCCAGGCACCGCTCTCAGTCCCTCTCCCAGGCCCCGCTCCCAGTCCCTCTCCCAGGCCCCGTTCTCAGTCCCTCTCCCAGTCCCTCTCCCAGGCTGCGCTCCCAGTCCCTCTCCCAGCTCTCTCCCAGGCCCCGCTCCCAGTCACTCTTCCAGGTCCCGCTCCCAGTCCCTCTCCCAGGCCCCGTTCTCAGTCCCTCTCCCAGTCCCTCTCCCAGGCCCCGCTCAAAGTCCCACTCAAAGTCCCACTCAAAGTCCCACTCAAAGTCCCGCTCCGAGGCCCCGCTCCCAGTCACTCTTCCAGGCCCCGCTCCCAGTCCCTCTCCCAGGCCCCGTTCTCAGTCCCTCTCCCAGTCCCTCTCCCAGGCCCCGCTCAAAGTCCCACTCAAAGTCCCACTCAAAGTCCCACTCAAAGTCCCACTCGAGGCCCCGCTCCGAGGCCCCGCTCCGAGGCCCCGCCCCGAGGCCCGCTCCGAGGCCCCGCCCCGAGGCCCCGCTCCAAGGCCCCGCCCCGAGGCCCCGCTCCAAGGCCCCGCTCAAAGTCCCACTCAAAGTCCCGCTCCGAGGCCCCGCTCCCAGTCCCTCTTCCAGGCCCCGCTCCTTGTCCCTCTCCCAGGCCCAGACGAAAATAATGGGCTAAAATTGAAGTTTTCACTTCAGAAGAAAGACTTTAGTTTTAAAGATTGCTATTAAATTGTGCCTTCATATTGTGTAAATTTAAATATAGTTATCTATAAAATTATAATCCAGACATAGTTTATTTAATAGCAAATGCCTCAATTTCAGCTGTGTTAACTTCTATAGTGAAATCTTCCTTCAGATTTATGACTGTTAACTGCTTCAGTGTCAATCCCTAGGTTGCACCTTTGGGTACACGATGCAGGCTCCATTTCCATTTCGTGAACCTGCGCCTGATACGCACATTAACCCTAAACCTAAGGTACACCAAGTGATAGTGATAGACTGATTGTCTGTGTGGCATGGAACCTGGTCCCCTGGTGCATGCATAGAGCGGAGTCATAAAACTTCCGCTTTACCTTTTAGTTGTTTGTACTTGTCTGACAGTTCTGGGGAGAGAAGAATGTAGAGTTGAGACAACAGCCGCCTACATATCAACACCACTTCACCCCTAATATCCCCTCAGCACATTCCCTTCATCATTCCCTGTAGGAGACGTTGCTATTAGCAGTACATTTCATACATTTTGTAGTGAACATAAAATGTTTGCTGTTGTTGTTTGTGTAAACTGTTGACAGGCTGTGTGGCGCAGAAGACGAGGCAAATGAGCTGCAGTCGTAAAAAAGACAATTGAGCTCATATATTCTACACATGGGGACGGCGTTGACAGATCGTAAAAGGCCGTCAACTGAAAACCCGGCCAAATAGACGACTACTCCCACATAAATATTAAGCCCCTGGCCAAAGGCATCGTAAAAAACACCACCAGACTCCCGACTCCCAGTTTTTAGACTCCTAAAGACCACAAGTTCAAAACACACACAAGGAATTAAAACAAAACAAAATAACAAAAACCAAAAACCAAAAAGCGAACAACAACAACAAAAAAAATTGATTAATCTCATTAATAAAATGCCAACCTGCATGGTGCGTGCAATCAACGCTTTGCCCCTGAAAAACCCCTTCCCTTTCCCATTCATACTCAGGGGTCGAGGCAATAAAAAACGCAATCGTAAAATATGAAGAAAACAAGTAGGAATGGCATAGAAAACAGGAAAAGTGACCAATAAATACCCTATAGACAAAACAAAATGAAGTTCTAATAAATCTAAGATACTTTCTTAAAGAAAACTCTTTAAGCTTAATTAAATAAAATTAAATTAAATTGAATTAAACAATCAACATAGAAGCTAAGTTTATAAATTACTTCCGTGTTTATTAATAAAACTTTATTAAAATAATATATAATTTTATATAATCATATTTTTATCTAGATTTTTAAATTAAATAAGCATATTTCATATTATTCAATTAATATATTAAGCCTTCTTTTTACAGGGTATTTAAACCAACATACAAGTACATAGATACCGCTTGAGAGAACCATTCTTTATTATTTTTAAGAGTTTTTTGCTACCCAACTAGTCACATTTAATGCGTTTTATGGTCAGAGTTGGGTTAATTTTCAATGGGGTTCAAACTGTCAACGGGCATAAATTTTAATAAACGAAAAAAAAAACAAAGTCTGGCATAATTTTCATAATTTTAGTTTTTTGTCTCTGTCCTCTCTTGGTTTATTGTGCAATAGTTAATTAAAAATTTCAATAATAAAATGTTTACTCATTACGAGCGTCTTATCAGACAACATTCATCTATGGGCCTATCTTTCAAGTCTGTGACTCTAAAAACAGTCTAAAAACAGTCATAATAACAAAAACTCAAGTTTGACTCACAAATGAGCCTTGGGCCTGGGCTGGTCAGTGTTTGTTCGATTCAGGTTGGTCAGGTGGTTTTCTATATTTTGTTTGGGTCTGTTTTCATTACAAATGTTGCGGGTTAGATAAGCAAATGTTGTCGTTTTCTGTTTTGATTTTCAGTTGATGTTTTCCGTTGCTGTTTCTGTTTCATTTGGCAAGCGAATTGTGAATAAATAAACAAATATTGTGAATGTTTATTAAACAAAATTAGATATGTGCGTAGATAGGCAAAATCAAAGCATTCCAAAACACAGCTTCATTTGCCGATACTTCAAGGTAAATGCTTTCAAATAACAATATTTTATACACTGCAACTGCATAGCAAATTCAATCGAATCAATTTAAATCACCTCGAATTCAAATGAAAAATCATATTAACTTTAGAAAATATTATGCGGGTTGGCGATGCCATTGCTGATATTAAAAATATAACACAAGACTAATGATCGAAGCTTTAATTGAGCCATGATATGAAATAGTTTTCAAATTGGGTTCGGTTAGCATCAGGGTCTTATCTTTGAAACAAAACAAAAGCTATGTCAAAAATAAAAGTGGGTCATAAGAAATTACAGCAATCATATAATTATATTTGACAGACGAGAATATTTCCATTTATTAATAAACGTATTTTTTACATTTAAAGTAATAGCAAACCAGAATATATAATTTAAAGTAAATGATTTAAGCTCTGTTATTAATTGCAAAATTCTTGAACTTTCTTTCCACAAACATTTTATGAATGAAAACAAAAAGTTTTTGTCTTTATAAAATAATTTGCGGCTGTCTAGAAATTTAGTTTTGGGCCTAAATACAAGTTTGCACTCAGAGGTTTTTATTAGCTTAGTTAACCTCTATTATTAGCCGGAGCATACTTTGGGCCAAGTTTTAACCACAATTATGTGTTTCTATCTCGTGGTAGGCCATCAAAGACCCATATGGTTTTCGAATATCCAAATAGCCGCAAGATTTTATTTTGCCTTTTGCCTTTTTCTACATTCTATTTTATTTAATTTTATTATCTATCATATCAATCAATAGTCAATTTGGTTTTGGGCCAAGATGCTTATCGTTCAGTTAATAAATTTCACTGTGGGGGAGTCTGTCTCTCTCTCCTCTCTTCACTCTCCTCTCTCCTCTCTTTACTCTCTTTCCATCATCTATTCATCTACTCTGCTCATCGATAGCATTTAATTTTAAACGTTTTGGCTACGCGTGCTGATTTTATAGACTTATACCTACATACATATCTCTTGGGTTATAATTTTTTACGTTTTATGTGACTTATGAAATCGGAAACTTTTGTAGTCTTTGATCGCCAGCACAATAAAGAATCTTAAAAAAATGCCCAAAATTTCGTTGGTCAAGTTAATTTGTAACTTGAGTTGTGACTGCGATAAGATCTACCAAATGCTTATGATAGACCCACAAACAAAATAAAAATATGAGAAATAGAAACAAGTTTCAGTTGCGGATTTGCGATATTACTCAACGAATTTCATGTTGGCCATTGTTTGTATTGATAGACAGTCTGACAGTCAGTTGGCAGCTCAGCAGCAACCAAACAAAGTTCTTCTTTGAGTACCGCCTAATATACACTAACAAAAATTGAATGTTAATTGGAATAGTTCAAATAAATTTTAAAATGTCTACAATATATTTATTTTATTACAAAGTCCACTAATATTTTTCTAGTGTATTTCTTTGCTATATATAATCCCATCGCACACAATGCATGCTCCACATTTTATGAGCCCCATAAAGTTAGTTCTGGCCATATAAACATTTATGGGGCTTTATTTAAATAAAAATAAGCATAGTTAAACATTTTGGTTGAACATTTTCGTTGCATGCAAAATTAGCCCAGCTCAACTTATAATAGCTAATTATGTGGTTATAGTTTTATGCATTTTTAATACAAACATATAACAAAGTCACCTCTTCTGACCGTTCAGGCCCTTCCCATAAAATGTCGCTGATTAGAGTAGACGCACGTTTTCCCGTTGTTGTTGGTCATAAACAATTTTATTGTTTAATAAAATTTATTAATAAATTTTGGTATAACGGCATTAGACGTTGTCACACGCTTCATACGCAAATCAAAGTTTTAATAGAGGCAGATGTAGTTTATGTTTATTTTTTTTTCATTTGTGGGCCCCAAAAACCAAGGGTTAAACCGGTTCCAGCAAACGGTTCCAACCAAATTAACACTTTATAAAGTGCAGCCCAGGGGCAACGTTGCAGGCAAACAAAAAAAAAAAAGCTCCTCTGTTGAGTGTAAATAGGCAGCTCTGAAATTTGAGTAAGCAAAGTAAATGAAGTAGAAACAACAACAAAGAAAAAAGAGAAAAAAAGGGAAGAGAAGAGAAGAGAAAAAAATATTCAGAATGCCCGAAAATGTTAATTACTTCCTTGTTTATTTAGAGTGAGTGCTTGCACGTGTGTGAGATAGAAAGTTTCGGCTATAGCAAAGAGATGGTTGCTCTACAAGAGACAACTATGGGTAGAGTAGGAAAAACTATGAGTTCCACAGAGAGTATGAAATTTAAGAGCATTCAGTTTTGATAATTGAGTACAAGAGACAAATTGTCTGTCTATATTTTTAAACATTAAATTTAAGTAAGGCTGAAGGCATAACCAGAAATTATTATTATAAAATATTAATTCAAATTATTTATTATTATCTTGCCCTTATAAATTAATAGTTAGACTATCAAAAATTATTATACACACAGCAAAGCAGTTTTACTGTTTTTTAAGAATTTTTAGATATTAGCAACAGTTTTAAGAACCCTCAAAATTAAAATTCTCGTTATTTTTAACAGCCAACTTGCCTGAAATCAAGTTAATCCTTTGGCTGATGGTGTTGATTACAACCGATTACAAAGAACTTGACTATAGATTCTCCAGAACACTGCACTAAGCACTCTCAAGCTCTTCAGTCCGCATCTTGGCCAAGTCTTTGGCGCAGTGTGTCTGCATTTGCTTAGACGCAGTGCAAACATGTAAGTCTATCATTAAACTTAAGCAAAAGTCAAACAAAATTAAGAAAGCAGCGTTTAAGAGAGCGAAGACTTGAGAGAGACTCCACGAAGTTGCTTGGAGGCCACTTGGCGTTAAGTAAACCAAATTAAACAGCACATGTACTCAGCCAGTTTTGAGTCTTTAAGGCCAAGACCGAGTGACCAACTGAACGGAAAGGAGTTGCATTGACTCGAATTGCGATGGCATGTGCGGTCAATGATAGAGATTATCGATCGTTGGTTGCCTTTTTCAATTGAATTGTCTTCAATCCCATTCAGTCGTACAATTTTATGCGTATTCCTCATACTACCAATACATAGTATATTCACACAGAGTCCGCCTGTTTCTGCCATCTTTATCTAACTATCCATCTCACTCCCTCATCTCGTTTCCTCTCTCTCTTTCATTGCTTGCGTGTGTGTGTTTTGTCCTGTCTTGTCCTGGGCAGGTTCTGACTTTGCTTTGTTTGCGTTTTATTTTTTGTTTTTTTCTCCTGCTTGCATTCTGCTTGGGTTGCCCTCAACACTTGCTCAACGAAATTTAATAAGCAAAGGACATGTTTGGTGTCGTCCTCTTCCTCTTCCTCGTCCTGACTCTCTTCCACTCTTCCTCATCCTTCTGTGCCCAATCACACTCCTGCATTGCGTGTAAGACGTCCATCAACTGAAGCAGCCGGCTCATTAAACTTGTTGTTCCTTTTTCTTCTTTTTCTGTCTTTTTCTGTAGCTCCGTTTTCTGACTTTAAAGCCAAACACATTGTCCTGAACTTATTGATTTTTCATTCATATTTCTTCTCTTTGGGGTAAGTATTTGTTCCCCAAATAATCGACCTAAAATTGTATCGTTTTCGGTAAAACCAACAATTCATATTCATATTTGCACTTAAGGCAAGATGTTTTCTTTGGCAGCAATAAAACTGAAATAGTCTAGCAATTTTCAAGTCTTGCATTTTAGCAAAATTTAAAACAGTTTTTAGATAATATGGCTTTTAGAACGATGCAAAATGGAAAACAATGCACAAATATGGAAATTCTAGGTAATATGGCTTTTAGAACGATGCAAAATGGAAAACAATGCATAAATATGGAAACTCTACAGAATAAATGTTGTTGCTTCATTTCAAAATTGGCAGCTTACAAAGCCAATAAAGAAATAGAGATTTAACTTTGAAAAAAAAAAGAAAACAAAAAGTTACCATTTAAGTTAAGTTAGAAAGTCAGGTCTATGCATAGCGAGTGAAGATAGATTTATTTATTTATTTAGGCTTATTCACAAAAGTAAAGTTTCCTAATTATCCTGCAATATATTCTATTTAATCTATTATTGGAAATTGTTTTCAAGCTGCATTTATAACTTTAACTAGTTTCTATCCATCAATATTTATTTTAAAATATACAATTTATAAATAACTAAAGTAATCGTAAGACTTATTCACAAAAATGAAGTTTCCTAATTATCCTGCAATATATTCAATTTAATCTATTATTGTAAGTTGATTTCAAGCTGCTTTTATACCTTGAACTAGTATCTTTCGTAATCCATATTTATTTAGAATATACAATTTATAAATAACTAAAGGAATCGTAAAACTTGTATATAGAGAGAGGAGTATGTTTATATATTGTAGATAGTAAACCTCTGTACGTATATAATTAAGTTCACTCACTTTACTTGAGGATTGCCAACAACTAGACTTCTTCATGCAGTTAACCAAATTGAATTCAACCCAATTGAGGCCCATCCCGACCCGGACCCGGACCCGGCCCAAACCCAAGTAAGGCGGCTCTCAGCCAAGTGCTAAGCTTGGCCAATTTAATAAGCTCCAAAGGACTTTGCCATAACGCAAATGTCACAAGTGCCAACAGGCGACGCAAACACATACATAAAACTGACAGCTATTGCCATGTGTGTGTGTGTGTGTGTGTAGGTGTGTGTGTGTAAGCCTGCGTGTCTGTGTGTGTTTGTCATAATTTCACGTCCATTGTCAGCATTTATTTCGCGTAGCATTCAACATGGAGAACGCAGGACGAGAATGTCGCAGGACGAGCTTTGTCCTGGTTGGAAGAAGCCTGTTCGCATTTTGCTTGCGTTTATTATTGTTGATGTTGTTGTTGCTGTTGTTGCTGTTGTTGCCCCTACTCGACGTAATTATTTGTTTTGGCTTGCTGGGTTCATTTACTCCACAAAAAAAGTAAAAATAAAAGAAAAACCCCTAAAGAAGCGCACACACACACACACATACACTAACACATTTACATGTGCTGTGGCAAGGGTTTTTGTGTGTGGCATGCCCCACATGTGTCGCCGCTTGGTTTGTTTGGTTTGTTTGTTTGTATGTGCACATGTGTTTTAATTTTTGTTTGTTGTTTTTAACAACAACAATAAAAAACTGTTACACTTTTGTCGTTACCGTTGTTGACGTTGTTGTTCTTGTTGTTGTTGTGGTTGTTGTTGTTTCATATTGTCTTCTGCGTGGGCTCAAACAATTACAAATTATGGCTCAGGAGTTCAGTTCCTCTGCCCGTTTCGGGTTACCTTTTTTAATTGTTTTTCCTGTTGTTGTTATTGCTCATGTTGTTGTTGTTGTTGTGCTTGAGTGTCGCCTTTGTTGGTTTTAGTATGCTAAAGGATTTGAAGTGCAGCAATGGCCTCATCAGGTCAAAGTTGAAAGCGATCCTTGAGTGTACAAAAGTAACCCCCAAGTTGAAAGTACTTAAGGAAGCTAGTTATGAAAATAGTAGATGAGGTGTAAAGTTACTGCATATGAGACATTTACACTTAATTTTAGAGTTTTTGAAATTTAACTGACGATGCCTAAAAATACAGATTAGAATTAATATGAATATAACTAAACTGTTAAAAGTAGTTTCGTTGTAAAGATTACTTTGTTTTGCAGTCAACTTATAGATACTATTAATATGATTTTATATAATATTGTTTTTTAATTTTAATTATTTAAAATAATATATCAATAGTTATATTTTACATAAAGTGAATTTTATATTATTTTTTAATATATTAAATATTAGTTTCTATTTACATAAACTTATTTTATCTTTAAATTATCGCTATGTTTTCATTAAATTTTCCTCATTGATTGGTGCATTTATTTTCTGTTGTCAATTGCTGAAATAAGTAAAACACTTTATAAAAAAATCCAAAGACAATTAAAGCTGACGTGTAGAAGGAAATTAAAGCTGAAATGTGGGAGGAAAATTGTGAAAATAGACAGTTTGATTTGCACAGTGTTACATTGAACTTTTCACCTTCGTGTCGTTGTTTATGAGCCGGAAAAATTGAAAATTGTGTCGTGCTCATAGTAGAGATACAAATGTATCTCAATATGTGGAAGGAGGAGTATACATTGAGCTTCTACTGTTACCAAAGCGTATATCTCACAGATTATTTGCCTATTTCTGTGCGCGGTACGTGACGAAAAGCGCTTTTCCTATGTATGACAAATACATAAAGAAAATGTCGCAGATAAACGAAAAAAAAAAACAAAATAATGCCCGACAGCAACAATTTGTGTATCTAAAAGTATAAGTATATATTTGTTTGACTGGAATAAATCTTTATGCTAAATATTGGCCCACATTCTGTCCAGACATTTGACACCAGAAAATTTGTTGTCGTCTCTTTCGCAAATATTTTGCGAACCTTTTTTATTACATTTAAATAATTTGATTGCAAGTGCTGACAGGGTCCGGTCGGAGCGTTTAAACTTGCCCCAATCGGAGCCCTTTTTTATATTATTATTTTGCTACAGTTTTCAATTCAATTTAATTCACTTTACGTTACGCTCTTCTGCCCTCTTCTTTCTCTTCTGCCTGTGGGAGGGCGTCTCAGATACTTTTTTATTTAATTTTTTTCTGTTTTTCGTTTTTTTCTTCCTGCACTCAGTTTTATTTCTTTCAGCATAAAAATTTATTATCATAATAAGCAGTCGAGCCCAAAAAAGACGAGGCAGACGCAGCTTCTTTTTTTTCCCCATATGAGAAATACTTTTGTATATATAGATATATATTTTTTTCTCTGTTATTTTCTGCAACCCTCAAAATGTTTTTTATGGGTGTTGTTTTTGTTTCTGTTTTGATGGAAATTCGATATTTGCAACACGTATTGAATTTTGATCAGTTGCCTAGTAAGTAATATGGCTGTAGACAGATTCAGATACAGATATTACACTTATTTTCATCTTCTGCTGCTTCTTCTTGTAGACTACATTGATTTAAAGTGGCCCTGGTGTTACTCCTCTATCTCCCCTTCCCGCCCTTTGAATTGCCCTAGATGCGTATCTGCAAACAATTAAGAAATTGTTAAATGAATTTTACGAAAAATTCCGAAACTGAACGTTAGCATTCCCTAAACCTAAACCTCTGCCCCTTGCCAACAACAACAACTGGGGCACAGTGGCAACTCATGTCTGCAACCATTTGTATCTAGATACACATTTATAGTTACGTGCAGTGGAGGGTTCCATGTGTGTGTGTGTGTGTCTGTGTGTTTGTATCTGTAACTCTGTATGTGTGTTTTGTTTCTTTGTAGGTTTTGTAATTCTATTAGTTGCAACTTGTACTCGTACGAGTGTGGCACAGCTTTTGACGCAAACAGCCAACGACAACCTCAATGAAAGCAAATTAAAAAAGTTTCCCAAGAGCAGGGGAAAATGCGAGAGAGGAAAATGAGTTCCAAACATTTGGGGGAGGGGGAAAAAAACAAATGAAAGTCCATTTCCACTCAGTTTTAAAATCGTTTCTCGTTTTTGGCAATCTAAACGAAATTAAGTGCAACTTTTTGGCTATTTTTGAGGTACTCATGCAACATGTAACAAGAATGAGTATCATTTTATTTTGCAAATAGAATAGAGTTCTTAGTTTATTCATTACTCTACATAATTAATTAAATTTAATGAGCACATATATAATAACATAATTAATTCAATTATTGTAAAAGTACAAAGTGTATAATTTTATTATATTAGCAGTTATAAAATATAATTCTAAAAAATGTATTTATATATACCTTACAAATAAACCTCTGTTACAAAAGGAATTGAATGACAAGATTACAAACACATTGAAATTCGTAAAATCAATAAAAAATGTTAAAAGTACGAAGAGTATATTTATATTATATTAGCAGTTATTAAATATAATTATAAAAAATGTATTTATATATACCTTATAAATAAACCTCTGTTACAAAAGAAATTAAATGACAAGATTACAAACACATTAAAATTCGTAATTCAATTAAAATTTAGTTCTGAATAACACAGCCTTCATCAAATCCAATTACTTAATTTACACATATATTAACTCATGTAATAAATATAATTATTGTAAAAGTAAGAAGAGTATAATTTATTATATATTTATTATAAATTTAATTATATCAATATTTTTATATAAACCTTTATTTATTTATAGCTCTGTTACAAAAGGAATTAAATGACAAGATTACAAACACATTAAAATTTGTAAAATTAAAAAAAAATTTAGTTCTGAATAAAACAGTCTTAATCAAATCCAATTACTTAATTTTATTGGAATTAATTTCAATAATAATTTGTTCATTCATAGCTTCCCTGTGTATCAACTAAGTAAAATAAAAGAAAAATATTTTATATAATGTATTTCTGAATATTATATTATTCCATATATTAAAATTATTATAAAATATTAAATGGGTGCTATTTTACCTTTTTGTGGAGCAACAATTCTAAAGCCATACTTACTTAATTTAAGGTCGGGGTCATCGCATAGTCGGAAACCTTTGTCAAGTACTCGTATCTGTTAACTTTGCCAAGTTGTTACTGTTTAACAGCAACACCAACACTTCTGGGCATCAAATGTTGCGCCTACTGTCTGTCGTTGGTCTGTCGGTTCAGTTAGTCAGCTCTTTTTATATATACTTACTTATAGACGTACTTATTTTGTGCGTCAAGAGACAGACGCATATCGCACTTTGGTAGCACTCGAGTGTTGAGCTTGGCATAAATGCCAAAACGTCATAGAAATGTGAGTGCGAGTGTGTGTGTGTTTGTGTGTATCTGTGTGTATTTGCTACCCTTCAATGTGATGCACAGACATGCCGTCATTTAGGCAGGCAAACACTCCGCAAACTGACAGTTCCGACCAGAGATCAGAGACTAGAGAAGTAAAGAGGCAACCACTGTGAAACTATGCAGAGCCGGCGCTCTAAGCCAGAGGCTGCGGGTAGAGGGGGGTGTTAAGAGGGAGGGAGCAATGGGGCGCATTTGTATTTTTGGTTTCATATATTTTATTATAGAGAAAACCAAAAAATGATTTATCACTCTGTGAGTTAAGTTTGCTCAGTTGACTTTGACAGGCCGCCGCCGCCGCCGTGGACTGTGCAACGTCTGCCCCCCTTAACAACCTTGCAACTGCCACACAACCCTAACACAACCAGAGTTGCCGCTCTCTGTGTGGATTACAAAAAAAGAGCAACTCATGTGCATGATGAATTAAATTAGCAAAGAAAAACAAAAAAGGCAACCTGGAAACATATAAAAAACAAACTTCAATTCCAATCAGCATCATGGTCATCATTATTTCAAAAAGAAGAAGAAAAAACACACGATATTTTTTTGAGTTTTTAAAAAAGGTTTTTCATTTTCATTTTTGCATTTGTTCGCTTGCGAAACAGAAAAATATCTTTGTTGTTTGTCGTACATAGATGTATATATATATATATATAATATATCAATATATAAATAGTTATTCACAAGAATTATCAAGAATTATTCATAGATAGTACACATTATATAGAGTGGGGCATTAAATAATAACTTATATTTTATACAAAATAAAAAATAAATAACAGTTTTGGGCTTTTATACTGGTACAAGTGTTTGCTTTCATTTTCTCTCCATCTCCATCTCACTTTCTATTCCTATCTTCTTCTAACTATCTATCTTTCTCATTCTAACTTAGCTGGTTCTTAGTTATTGATAGCATAATTTGCTTTTGTTGCTTTTTTTATTACGTTTTTGAAACTGTTTGCTAAAAATGTAGTGACGAGTAGGCGAGTTTGATGATGATCCATAAACATTACATAAGTATTTTTCTGGTATTTTACTTTGAAATAAATGCATTTAAGTGTTTGTTTTTTTTTTTAAATTTTTCGCTTTTGCATTCGTACTTGCTATAGGCAGTTGTTAAACATTGTGTGTGTTTTTGTGTATATACCATTACATTTATATAAAGTTTATCTCATATATATAGTTATATAATATCAGTTTTTTAGTATTTTGCTCATGTTTTTTGTTTTGTATTTTTACAGTCACATTTATGTAGAATATATATTTAGTACTTTTAATGTATTTATATTGTGTATACGCCATGTAGTTTCTTTGCAAAAGTTTTCTTTAACCCATTTATTACTCAAATGTTATTATTATTATTTTAATTATTATTTATTATTATTATTACAATATTTTGGTAAGCGTAAGTGTTTAAAATGAGCTTTTACTGCAATAGTTAGTATTATTTATAATATTTCTTTGAAGTTTTTTACCGTTTGCTAGCTAATTTTACACAAATTTCTTCATTTCTTTCTTCATCGTTCTCGCTGTGTGTGTGTTTACAAGTGTTTTTTGTTTTGAAAGTGATTATTGAATTAATTGTAGGAGACTACGTATTTGCAGTGGCATTTTCTTATCACCTAGGCATAACTCTATTTTAGGCATATCAAGTTTTTTTGTTTCTATTTACAAAAGGGCAAGCAGGGAGAGTGAGCAGGTAAGAGAGCAGAGCAATGCCAATTTGTTCAGACTTTAAAAAAATGTAAATAAATTACTTTAAGAGTTTTAAAAATGTTAAATAGTTATATAATATCTGCATAACTTTTTTGATTCGAATTAAAGTATTTAAAATATAAATATAACAAATAAAAATGTATCTAACTGTTGCTTTAGATTTTCCTGCCACATGTCTGAGATACAAAATTTGCAGTTTAAAGTTCTTAGTTCATAAATCTTAAGCTTGTTTGTTGTTGTTGTAGTTGTTGCTTGGCCTGAACTGATTAAAAGCATATTAAAAAGTTATCAGAGAAATGCTCTAAACGCATTTTCAGCTAAGGAAAATGAGAAAATGAAAATGAATGAGGCTGAGGGGAGAATAACCACAGGAAACAAAAGTTCCACTCGACTGGTAACTTTAGAAAACTTTTGCAGCTTGACATTGTTAGGAGTCTTGCTTCCCTCTCCCTCTCCCTCTCTCTCTCTTATTGTTTCTCTCTCGCTCTGTCTTGCTGCTCCACACAAGTCATGTTACACATGCGACTTGTTACATAAATACAACAAACAAACACACACACATTCAACAAAATGCAACTGCAATTGTATCTTGTATCTTGTATCTTTTTAGCTGTATCTCAAGTGTGCTTCTGTCTGTGTCTGTGTCTGTGTGTGTTTAATGTACTTGGATTTATGTTTGTTTAGTGCAACTAAAATGACTTTACACTGACTAACAAAATATTTGTTACGCTGCGCACACTAACTGCAGTGTGGGAGTTAAGGGAGTAGGGGAGTGTGGGGGGAGGGGGTTGAAAGTGTAGGGGGGGAAAAGGGTCACCCTTTTTTGTGTTGCTGTAATTTTAACTCAACTTGCCACACATTAGCATTGCTTTGCTGTCCATCTCTAACACTAACACTGCTCTACTCTCTCTACCTCTCTCTCTCTCTTTCTTTTACTCTCACTAGCGCTATCTCTTGCTCTTAATTTAACTCGCACATATTTTAGTAATTAAAATGATGTACAGGAACCAGTCCCTAAAGAAATCACTGTCAACACAGACTCTTCAACTTCTCTTCTTTCTCTTCTCTTTCTTCCTCTCTTTTGCTCTTAGCACACTTGTAGCTCTTGCTGTCTCGCTCTGACCTATACGAGATATGCCTGCACATGTGGACCTTGTTGTTGACCCGAAACACTCGCCTGTTGTTGTTGTTGCTGTAGTTGTTGTTGTTGCTGAGGATTCGACTTGACCACAGAGAGTGTTGCATGTTGTTGTTGCTGTTGTTGCAGTTGCTGCTTTGGCTGTGGTCGCCAGGTTTGTGCACGTTGAGCGTCGAGTGTGGCGCCACCTGGCGGCGGCATCATCAGCATATGCTGCTCATTGTCCAGCGTGGAGTAGTCCGAGTCAATGCTCGAGTAGATGTGCTCCGAGGGAGGACGCATGCCACCATGATGTTGATAATACTGCGCATGCAAATGATGTGGTCCTCCTCCCACTTGGAGACCTCCTCCTCCTACTCCTACTCCTACTCCCGCCTCCCGTCGCTGTGGCCTGGGACTGGGCGTGGCTGTCGTAGCCGTTGAATAGTTCTGCTCGGCAACTGTGGCAGCTGCGGCAGTTGAGGCAGCTGCTGTGGCAGCTGACGCCTCCGCCGGACCACAATACGCCGGAGGAGGCGCCTGGCGATACAGGAGTCCGGGACTCGCTGGCTGCTTGATGCGCTCGTGATTGTGATCCAGTTCGAGGGTATAGTTATTGCCCCGATAGGTGGGATAATCCACGGGCAGAGCATAGCGCAACTTCTCCCAGAAATGTCGATCGGTGCGACGTATACGATGCACGGCGGATGTCTTTAAATACGGCAACAACTCAATGTCGCTCTCCGCCTCAAAGGCCACCTCCGGCTCCTCGATGATGACCAGCTTCTGTGGCCTGCCCCTCAGTGCATCGTGCACGGATCTCCTCAGCTCACAACGTGACCATTCCGTCTGCAGAAAGTTACGGGTCAACAGAATGACAACACGCCGTGAGACGCGACTCGCCTCCAACAGTTGATAGTGTGTGGCATCGTGGGCAAGGTCACGATGTTGCAAGCACACTCGCAACGCCGGACGACCCGTCTCCAGTTCACTGGCCAAGTGCTGGCACACAAACTCCGAGTCCTTGGCCGAGTGCAGCAACAAAGCATCGTAGAGTTTTTCCGACTCCTCGCAGCGCGGACCGAAAACCCGTACGCCGTAATGGGCAAAGAGCCAGATCCTCAGAGATTCCCGGAAGACGAACACAATGATGACGACGACCAGCAGGAAGACGAGGGCCAAGGCAGCTGCCAGCAAGGGTATATAGGATTCGGGTATGCCATGCTGCAGCATCGATCCGCCGGAATAGTAATCCGTACAGGCGGCGCCAGTTGAGTTAAAGTCCAGTTCCCGCTTCTGTGGAGACGAAGAAGAACTCGACTCGTAGTTTGTGTTCTGATGACCAGCGGAGGAGGAGGACATGCAGTAGATGTCCTGGGCATCCTGGACAATCAGAGCATTGTCCGCCACATAGGAGGTGAGAGCCTGCAGGAACTGACAGCGGCAACTCCATTGATTCCGGCCCAGGGAAATCGCACGCAAACGCTGGCCAAAGTGTGTGGCATGCAACTGCCAGATGGGCAGTGTGACCAGACGATTGCCATCGAGACGCAGCAGCTCCAAAGAGACCAGAGGCGCCAAAGTTCCATTCTCAATGTTCTCCAGTTGATTATTGTGCAGATAAAGTTCCTTTAAAGCGGAAAGTTGCTCAAACTCGTAACCGTGCAACGTCTGCAGACGATTGTCGGATAGTTGCAGCAGCTGCAGCGTTGCCAGACTGGCGAATGTGCGATTCTGTATGGATGCCACCTGGCTGCCATTCACATAGAGCGCCTTCAGATTCTTGCGTCCAATAAATGCATGATTCTTCAGCACGGGAAAATTGTTGCCATCCAGATAAACAATGCTAGAGTCCATGGGAACACGACGTGGCAGCTCCATGGTCAACTGATTGCCACAATCCACGACATTCGTGGACCAGATCTGATCATGGTAACAGGTGCAGTTGTGTGGACATGTCATCTCACAATCGCAGGCATCAAAGTCACAGCAATGACACAAGGCGAAACAATGCGACTCGTAGCGACAGAGGAAATCCTGAGGACGCAGCGCACTCAAAGGACGCACTGCAGCACCACGAGCATGTGGCATGACGCACTCAATGTTGGGCATGTCCATGACCCGAGGATGTTGCCTCGTCGTCAGATTATTGATCCTTTGCAGCCAGTCCATGGTGCAGTCACACTCAAAGGGATTCCCGCCCAGATAGAACTCCGGTAAAGGTTTAGGTGCCACTACGGGAGCAATGCGTAGCTGTTGCAGCTGCAACTTGCTCAACTGATTCGCATAGAGATCGACACGGGCCAGATTCGACTTGTCCACAAAAGCATTGGGCAGGACATTGCCTATGAGATTGTTGTTGATGAAGAGCAGCTCAATGGTGTTGGGTATGGACATGGGTCCAATTTCCGTAATGCGATTGTGACTGGCATCCAGAGTCTTAACCCTAATCTCCTCCTGCAATTTGTAGTAGTTGCCCAAGGCCTCAATATAATTGCCGTGTATGTCCAGCCACTTGAGATTGGAGGGAATAAAGGCGTAATCGAACCAAACCAGATGATTCTCCGAGAGATTCAACCAGAGCAGCGATACCAAGGTGGCAAAGACACCATTGATGTCCGAGAGAAAGTTGCGATCCAAGCGTATTGCCTCCAACTCATAGTTCTTATCGAACGCACCTCGCTCAATGCTCTGGATGCGATTCTTGGCGAGATTAAGGACACTCAGACGTGGTAGATCCGCAAACATGCCCACGGTGATGTTGCCAATCTGATTATCGATAAGTCTCAATCCGGTTAACTGATGCAGATTCTTGAAGCTCTGATTGTCGAAGGTGCGTATCTGATTCTCGCCCAGATCGAGAGTACGCAACATGGCCAAATCCTGCAGAGCACGTGGCACCTCATTCAACTGATTGGAGCTGAGATCCAGTTCCTTGAGGTCGGAACAGTTCTTGAACACAGCCGGTTCCACAACACTAATCAGATTATTGTTCAAGGTGAGCTTGGACAGGACGTAGAGTCCATTGAAGAGCTTGTCATCCAGCGTGTGAAGTCGATTCTCGGCGAGATTCAGAGTGTGCAGATTGTAGAGGGGCAGAAAGGCATTATCCTCGATGTGGCCAATGGAATTGTTGCGTAGATTCAGGATCTGCAGGAAGTACAACTCCTTGAAGGTGCGATAATCAATACGGGTGAGTGCATTGTGAGCCAGATTCAATACAATCAGCCGGATGAGTCCGGCGAATGTGGTGTTGTCCACGTGATTCGAGGTCAACTGATTCCCGGAGAGATCCACAACTAAAAGCTGCTCCAGACGATGGAACAGACCCTTGGGCAGCTCATACAACTCATTGTTCTGCAGATGAATCTCACGGAGTTCCTTGCTTCCGGCAAAGAGACCCTCGGGCAGCGTCTCCAGGTGATTGTTGCTCAGATTGACAATCCGCAGGGAGGCCAATCCCGCCAGTGCCTCTCCCGATAGCTCCGAGATGTTGTTGTGCTGCAGATTCAAATGTTGCAGACGCCGTAATCTGGAGATTCCCCAAGTCTCCGTAATGGACCGGAGTTCATTGTGACTCGCATCGAGAAACTGCAGCTCACTTCCGCTTCCGGCTGCTCCACTGCAATTCATGTCCGCGAATCCCAATTGCTCTGCTGTTCTAATCCGATTCCTGGTCAGATTCAGGGACTGCAAGTTGCCCACTGGACAAAGGAATCCGGCGGGCAGAGCACGCAGATTGTTATCACTCAGATCGAGTTCCGTCAGCTGCTTGAGGCCATTCAAGGAATCCGGATAGAGCTCCAACGCCTTGGCCGGACCCCATTCGGCATTCCGTGTGCTCAGCTTGAGGGATTTCAGTGTGCTCAATCCCTCAAAGGCATTGTTCGGTAATTGGAGCAGTTTACACGACTCCAAACGAAGTGTGTCCAGTGTTTGGAGACGGGCAAAGACGGCAATGGGTAGTGTGGACTCAAAGAGATAGAGATCGCTGCATTTGATGGTCAATTGGCTGCTGCCATCGGCACCCTGTAAATCCAATCCCGGCTGCCTCTCAATCAGCCTCAATGCACAATGCACTCCACTGCTACCGTTATACGTCCAGCTGCACTGATTCACGGGTCCACTGTGCGCCGGAGCCGGCGACGAGGCAACCGGAACTGCGGCTGCCAACAGGGAAGTATAATCGCTGGACAGACTAACGCCTCCGCCCAACATGGCGCTGGCAGCGCTGCTGCTGCCACTGCCACTGCTGCCGTT
Source organism: Drosophila falleni (assembly GCA_035045575.1). Classification (NCBI taxonomy): domain Eukaryota; kingdom Metazoa; phylum Arthropoda; class Insecta; order Diptera; family Drosophilidae; genus Drosophila; species Drosophila falleni. The sequence continues at coordinate 689,027 of JAWNOV010000089.1, read as the reverse complement.
AGGCTGCTCCTTGGGCGCCAGAGCTCCTAGAGAGCGTTGAGCTAGCGTTAGGAGCAGCAGCAGATGCAGAAGGAGCAGGATTAACCTAGACTCCATGCTCTTGATGTTTGGTTAGATGTACACGTTTTGGGGAATTTAATTGTGATTTTCTAGGGTATCTATTTGCTTAGAACACTGCTCAGTTTTGTAACATTTTAAGTCGCTGTTGTTTTTTTTTTATTGTTGTTGTTACACACACTCACTAAAAAATTCACTTAATTGCTTTCAATTAATTATTTATTTATTTGCAATTTGCAATTTTCAAATTCAATGCATTAGCACTTCACTGTATTCAATCTGTATATAATTTTTGCAATTTAACAATTTCCATCACTTTGAATTTTGATTTGAGATTTTTTCTTTCAGCGTTTTGGCGTTTATCAATTTAAATTTGTGCGTGCTCCACACGTCCGTACCGTACGGCGCTCGCACTCGAACTGTTTGCAAGTTTGAAAAACCAACGAAAATTACAATTGCCGCACGATTAACACACAGTCAGCGCAGACGAGAGAGCAGCACAGCGATAGCGAAGAGAACGCGAGCGAGAACGAGAGCGAGTACGAGAGCAAGATTCGAACACGAAGGAGGCGCATTTGTATTCAATAAGCACGATGTTAACGCTCTCTCTCTCACGCTCTCTCTCTCGCGTGCATTTATTTAGTTACATTTATAGCCGCTGCAGGGCCAAATGGCGCCAGTGTGCTGCTTGAAATGAGAGCGCCGCCAATTTGAGTCACTTTTTGAGTGTGTTTTCAATTGATAAATTGTTGTTAAATTATGTAGAGCCGAGCATCTAATTTAAATAGAGTAAACAAAACGAAAAATTATTTATATATGTGTTAAGTTTTAAATAGTATTTATAAAAATTTGTATAAATAATAAAGATAGCATGTTTGTTGTTTACACAAACTTAATTAAATGTAAAATTAAATATTCTAAATTATTTCCTTAACATAATTTTAGTCATAATAATTATTTATTTTAAATTAAAGCTAACTCTGCGGGAGTTCGTTGCTAATGTTTTTGTTGCATTTCTAAAATTATGAGCGTAGTTTGTTTAAGCTGTGCTCTCCCTTCCCATTTTACTCTCTCACCCGTACTCACTCTCTCTCTCTCTCTCTCAGCGCGCTCTTTCACTCAACACATCACTCAGCAGTTGACTTAACTGTAGTTGTGTTATTGTTGTTGTTAGCTCACACGCGCCGCCATCAGCAACAACAACAACAACATCTACAGCAGGAACAATTTTGAAGGCGCATCCGTCAGATACGTTTCCTATTGCGAGGCAACTTCTAATTGTTGCAGCTGCAAGGCATGGCCAAAGGGGCAGGGGGCAGGGTGGCATGCAATTTTGTCAACGCTAAAAGATGTTTAACACATTGCCAGACACAGCAAGGATATAATACACACACACACACACACTTAGATACACACACTCCAAGATACATTAACGCAATGCGCGAGTCTCAAGTGCGAGCAGTCGAGTTTATATATAGAGTGTTTAGATCAGGCAGCTTGGAGTTTATCTTAAGTATCTGTATCTAAAGATAGCCAAAAGAAGTTGTTGAATTTCTTTCACTTCTTTTTGTTTTTGTATTTGTATTTCGTGTTCTTTTTGTTTTCGTTTTTCTTTAAGGCCAAGGCCAAGTTCGCTATAACTTCAAGTGCTGTTCTTAGAGCATCATTTGCCACTTTTCGACATTTGTTAAATGTATTATTTATTATTTATCACTTGGATATATATATATCTTGGATATATATATATCTTGGATATATATATGTATCTGTAACTGTGATCCAGCCACAGAATGTAACTTTTGTTTGTTGCAAGTTTCTCTAATGCATTTATTATTCATGGCAACTTTTTCATTAACTTGCAGAGCGGGGAAACCAACGCCCACACATGACCGGAAGATGCTTGCGGTCCAAAAAGAGAGGGGGAGAGACGGGACACACACACACACTTTCACACACATGTAAAACCCAATTCATAGTCCTTGGCAGTCGTCAACAGGCGGCAACAAATCTACAAAGCCAAGTAAATTGCCAAAGGTGCAGAGCTGCTTTCCCCTCTCTGTAACTAAGTTAGTACGCCTTTTACCCCCTACCCCCCTACCCTCCCCCTCCACCTTCTCCTCATCCGACTTTGATTCCGAGTCGACGAAGTACGAGTAGACGAAGTCCCAACACATTGCCATTGTTTTTTTCTCTCTCCTTTTTTTTCGGCTGCTGCAAAAGGTGTCGGAAACTTGTTCAACTTGTTTCCATTTTACTATTCTTTTCTCACATGTGTGTGTGTGTGTGTGTGAGTATATATGTGTGTGTATGTGTAAGACTGTAAAAATAGCAACAACGCAAAATGCTACCTCATATTCAGTTAGCTGCAACAAGCCGTTGAGAATGGCATTAATAGATGGGGCAAGGTTTTGTGGCAAGTTCCTCTGCCCACAGGACACTTTTCTGATAGACATTAAATATTTTCACTTAACTCAAAAACTTCTTTTGGAACTGAAAAAAGTAAATTTATAACTATATTTAGTCCTCCAACAATTTTTTTATATCTGATATCTTAACTTTATATTCTTTAATTAAATTCCTATTCTTAAATATTAATTTATGTTTTTATTCTAAATGTCAAACAAATTTTAATAAAAAATTATGGAGTCAATCCATCTAAATTTAGTTGAATTTCAATTTTTAAATATTAATTTATATTTGTATTCTAAATGTCAAACAGATTTCAATAAAAAATTATGAAGTCAATCCATCTAAATAATCTTCCTAGACTTTTGACTGTCATAATTTTGTCACTACTAAATTGATGTCCATATTTCACATTCTAACATACACATAAATTTAATAAAATATTTTTTTAGTTCTTTTTTCTTATCTCAGAAAGAAACAATAACAACTGAACCAAATTTGTGACTGTCTATCTTTTCTATATTCACGTTTATTTATTTATGGCGACTAAATAATTAACAATTTTTCGGGGAAATTATTTTTAATATTATTTTCCACTCTTTTTAAAATGAAATAAATAAATAAAATAAAATTTTACACAGTATTGTATCTAATGGGAATGAAATGTATATAGTAATTTTTTATCGATATCAATAAGATTAATATTATTTTTGTTTGCTTTTAATAACTCTTAAATTTATACTAATTTAAACATTTCTTGCTTTGAACCTAAGACCGCGTTGGACTCTGAATTGTGCTCCAGATTGCATCAGTAGTGAATGACATATAAATATACAAAATACAACTGCAACTAAGTATATTTATTGTAATGGCAACGACCCCTAGATAGTCCACAAGAGTCCGAGTCCAACTGTTTGCGTCTTCCCTTGTTATCTTCTCACAAACTAAAAAAGAAGTCTCTGAGATGAGGAGCCCACCATGAATTATCTATAATACAGTCAAAGAACATTTCGAACAGCTCTATTTGTGGGTTATACAAAAAGAGAGCCGAGCAGAACTCAGAACTGAGAACTGAGAAGTTAATGCAGAGTCAAGTCAAGGGTTATCAGCTGTCTGTGATTGTATGGTATTATATTTCAATTTATAGAGCAAAGAATTAATGCATAACACAAATATATAGATTAATCTTTATATTTAAGTAAATGTGCATTAAATTGTGTGATAAATTTCTCAATGGATCTCTGGCCCTGTTGCTGATGTATGCATAAATAATTAGAGAGCAGACAATAAAATGCATCGGCAATGTTTAATTACCAAAAGTGCGACAAACGTGGCACAATATTTTCGATTACAGGCGGGAAATGGGTACCCTAAAGCGATTCCGATTCAATGGAGCACACATACAGGGAGGAGGAGGCCCATTTGTAGAGACGGTTCTCCGTTCGATTCGATTCCATTATCAAGTCTGTTGCAGTACCCAAAAAATTGGAATTTGTCATGAGGCAAAAGCTCAAAACAAATTGCGCAAATGGCAAATGTTGCCGCTGTTGCATCCACATTCCTCATCCCTCATCCCCTGTCCTCATTCTCAGCCTCATCGACCACCGAATTGATATAAAATATATGCCCAGGCCAGTTTCACGGCCGGACATAGAATTTTGACCAAAAATTGAACTAAAAACAAATTTTTGGTGGCATGCAGAAACCAACCAGCAAAAGCGGCAGCTGAAATTGACAGGCGCTTCCAAAGGACCTGAGGGGGAAGGTGAGAATGGGGGACAACAGGATGCGCCAAATTGAGCAACCGCTGCACAGTGGGACAAATGCAATAAAAATGCGAAAATAAAACCTATTAAATTTAAGAATTAAAATCAAATATAATAACTTAAATTGTTGTAAAATCTGCACATTTATGTAAATTAAGAGAAAACACATCACAAAAGAATTATTTAAGCCAACTAAACTAGTAATAAATAAATTGGCTAAATAAAAAAACTTCAATTTATAAAATCCAGTAACTCTTTATCAATGTTCTACTCTAATCAAAGTACAGAAATATGCATAATTTTTTAACTTTTTACACATATTAGTTCATTAGACTACATTTGTTTTTAATAGAATTTAAAGTCTGAATTTTAGGTCAATAGTTTAGCAGTAGTAAACTGCTAAATGATTTAGACGAAATAATGTTTTATATATAATAAAAAAAAATGAATAGGCTAATCTCAAACTTAATTAAATTGTAAGTTGTATAAAAACAACTTGCTTAAAATAACAAAGAGTTTAAATTTATTTAACAAGCTATCAGGAGTTTTATAGCTTGATGTTTATATGGAATCTTTTTCTAATTATATAGCTTTTATAGCTTGATGTTCATATGGAATCTTTTAAAAATTAAAGTATAGTTTACCAAATTTAAATTCTTCTACTGAGTAATGCATTTAGAATGTTTAATTTCGCCTCGGTTTTGTAACCACTGTGCGTTGCACTTTGAACACGTTGCTGGAAGCTTAGCAGCAAGTGTGAAGATTTCTGAAATGCTGAAGCTCAACTTGTGCTCTTGTTATTGTTGTTGTTGTTGCTCTGCTTCTTTATCATCTGCTTATTGTTGTTGTTGTCAATGTTGTTGTTAATGTTGTTGTTGTAGCTGTTGTTGAGGCTGGTCCCATGATATAAATTGCACAGCTGAGCAGGCAGCATAATCGCATGCAATTATGCCGCACACAATCACAACCGGCAGAAGTTTGCGAAACTCGCCAAGCAACAACTCAGCTGGAAATGCAGCAGCAACAAGGGGCATGCAACAGGAGCAGGAGCAACTTGGAGTCGGAGGCAGAAGACGTGGCCAACAAGCTGGCACTAACAGGTGAGTGGGTTGGTTCGGCGAGTTAAGACTCCGTCAGAAAAGAGAGTGAGAGAAAAACCCCCCAGATAACAACAATGCAACTCTAGAGAAAGCCGTATTGCAGTTTTTGCCACTGCCACAGAGAATCGCTGGCTGACTTCCTGCCGCTGCTGCTTGCCACTGTTTGTTGCACAATCTTGTCTAACTTTGTTTAGCCATGGGCCGACACTACGAGGTTTCCTGTTGCCACTCTGTTGATTTTTGCCGAGTTCTTGACTGATTTTTAAGGCCTATTTGTTAAAGAGAGAGAGAGAGAGAGACAGCAAGAAAGAGAGAGAAAGAGAAAAGCTCCCACTTCTCTCGCGATGTTGCCTTTTATCTTTGCTTAACTATATTTTGTTTTCATTCCCTTCCCTCTCTCTCTCTCTCTCTCTCTCACTCTCTCACTCCCTCTCTCTTTCTCTCTCTCTATCTCTCTCGATGATTGAATGCACTCTGCTATTTTGATCTATTGATGCTTTGTTTTTCACCCTATTTGTTCTTTTTCCCATTTCCCATTTCAGCTTCTGCTTCTTCTTTTTTCATTTTCCTACCTTTTGGCAAATATTGCATTTTGCGTTTTCCAATTAAACTAGAACAAGTGCAGCTTTCTGTCTTCGTTCACGCATTGCATCCTGCTGTTAAGGTGTTAACAACACTGAATGCTAACGTGTAGGCATTTGTATCCCTTTGACCAACTGTTAGCCAAGTCCATAACCACTGCAAACTGACTACAAAAAATTCAAATCACTTTTAAATCGAAACTGATTGTGAAAAAGAACATACAAATCTCTTGCATACGTGTCGAGTCGATCAAAGGAGTAACAAATCTAGTAAGGAACTTTCCATATAAATTCAGATTTCAATTTAAAAAAAAAACAATCCATAAAAATTCTATTTGAGTTCTATGCGCAATTTCAAATCGTTTAAAAGGAGAGCATACATAAAGAAACGTTCTGAAAAGAAATCTTCAAACTATTTTAATTTCCTTTTGATAAATTTTAGTTTAATTTGACACATTTGCAGTTTCTTAAATTTAAAAAAGAATTCATCTTGTCTAAAGATTTAAATCATTAAAAAAAACAAATAAAAAATCGCAAAAAATTAATCATTATCTCGGTAGTAAATCAGTAAATATTAAATTTAGAAATTCAAGAAATGCTAACAAATAACAGCTTATCATAATAATTTTTCAGTTTTTCTTAAAAAAAAACATCTTCCATTAAATGCTGTGATAAATCTTTAGCATATTTCTCAAGACTTCCTTATGCGCTCTTTATCGCTTCAACTTTTTATCTTGTTGCCATTGATTAAAACTCGTAACTAGCACTTAAGTCATTCATAGAAAACAGTAACGCCTTCTCCAGAAAAGTGAACAGCAGTCGGTGAAAATATTAGCCATGATTCTTGGAAAAACTTCTACAAAATCGAGCACACACTGAGACTTGAGACAGAGAATAAAAAATAATAGCAATTACATATATGACCGGGGCCAAGTTAATAAAATCAGCAGCCGACTGAAACAAGCGCCTCTTGGCCAATTGGAGTGTCTTACCAGAGAGGGGAATGGGAATGGAGGGAAGCTGAAGCGCAGTTGAACGCGTTTTATAGCACTTTAAGAGCCCTGTAAGTACATTAAACAAAGTTCTCTTGAGCGGCCCCGTAATCAACCAGGAGTGTGCCTTCAATTTCGACACGTGCAACTTTCAGATACAATTTACAATTTTCATTTAGTAGTCTAACGCTTTCCAGGAATTGCTTACAAGGCGTCTAAACTAGTTTACGGTAATAGTGAAAAGACTACGAAACGAACTATCCAAACTAACGTACTGACCATAAATAACTCGACATTGTTGAGAGAATTTTGTCATGCAGGGCATAACTGAAAATATAATGATAATTGTTGGAAATGCCGTGCACGTAGCTTAGCTCGTTAATTCCTAGAAGTTGAGAACTCAAAAATCATATAAGATTTGAGCAATAACCAAAAAACCGAGACAATTAAAGCATATTTTTTTTCTTGGTAGAAAACGCCACACGTAACCTTGGCTGCATTTTAATCATCAACGCTTTGCTCTATTCTTCAGTTGTTATACTCTGTAGAAAATAGGATAGATAAACAAGGTATAACAAACTATAAACAAATTTAGAGACATTAAAAAACAGCAGCTGAGTAATTTTTACCATAACATTCTGTCTATTTATTCTTTATCATTAATTAGATAGATCTCCAAGATATTTTTGAATCTACAGATAATATTTTAAAAGATAGTCTTCTCATCTTCGCTTCATACACATATTTATTTATTCTGTTCATATTCTTAAAATTTTATTAGAATCACATAAAGGGTTTTGTCAATCACAGGGTAACTGCAGTCAATCTTTTATAGATTTTTATTCACTTTTTATTCTCCATTCTTTTCTCTGACGAATTTCAACGAGTTTGTTGCACGTGCTGCACTCCGAGCCACATCAATCAAAAATAATTTATATGAGAGCAGGGCTGAAAACTGAAAACCCACAAAAAAAAAATACAAGAATAACCGAAGTTAAAGTTCGTGCTTGGACATCTGAGATAGCGTTATGGTTATGGGTTATGGTTGAAAGTCATGCCTAGCCCAGAGACATGTTGATAATACCTAAAACAAAATTCATTTCGTGGCAACCTTATTCAAAGTGTGTTAAGTTCCCCTTTATTTTTTATATTTTGGTATGCAAGACAAATGCTCTTTATAATTTACGAGCTCGATTTGCTTACAAGCTGTCCACAATTAATTGATTTATAGCAAGAAGACATAAATGTATTGGTACAAGAAAAGAATAATACTTACTAATTAAAGTTTAAGGGTCGCCAAGAAATTGGAATCAGAGAATTGGTGAGATTATTTGAAATCTTAAAGGATACTATTTTTTAAATGCCAATTTAATTAATTTGTAGTTACAGTGCAGAACAAAGTATTATTATTACTACTTAAAAGTATAAATATACCAATTTAATATACAAATACTATTCAGCTTAAGATCTAAAATTCAAGTAATTTAAATCTCATTTCAAACAAGAAGATACTTTGAGTTAGAAAAAATATTCGGTTGCATTTTGGAAATATAAACAGTTTGGTTACAGAAACAAAAAGATTAAGTTTTACTGAGAGAGAGGATTTAGTTTTAATTCATACTAATAAATAATCACTTTCAAATACTATAAATCTAGATTAATCTATTTTTAGTGAAAAATGTATACATTTTTGCTTAATATTCGAGCATCCGTTAAATAAACAATTTTTAAAATTAGTACTAAGTTGTAGAGGAAACAAAATGAAAAACAACTCGCTATTTAGACAGAAATATTAAAGAGAACTTTAATCAAGTTCTCCTAAAGTAGTTAACAAATATTGTAACCTAAAATAAACCCTTTAACAAAGTTGATAACCAAGTAAAGTTCTAATGCTTGCTCTAAATTTGAAAACATCTTCCTGCCATAATAGCAATAATAAAAGGAACGAATATATAATACTTGTATGCATGTGGTACGTGTGATTCGTATGGCACGAACTGGAGATAAGTATTTTCAGCGCCTTAACACATGTCATCCCGAATGTGGGACCGGGAGCCGAGAAAAGGGTGAAATTGTGGGTCGTAAGGTCTTTTTAGACTGTTTTAGTCTGTTAATTCCTTTATCTTGTGGCCGCAGTGCAAATGCTGCCAGCTGTCAAATGGAGGGCGGTTAATATGAACAAGTTTATTGTGCGAGATTCAACTTATTTACAAAATATTTATGCCAAATGTCTGGTCATATATATAGAGCAGTAATTAGATAGTCAAATAGCTCGAGTTCTGAGCAGAAATCAATAGAATTCCTTTCACGGCACCCACCCCAGGGACAATTGACAAAAGATGCTCGGGTACGTCCATTAAATTTGTCACCCGCGGCTAAGCTAAATGTCAAATACTACACACAGACATACACACAGTCAGTTGTACACTCGCAGAACAATAACAGCATCAATTTGACACGTACAGGCGCTAATGATGGGAATGACCAGCCAACTGAGCGATCGAATCCATTGGACCAACCGCTCAACATGCCCACAATTGAGCCTTAGATTCGAGTTGCTCTTCCCTCCCTTGGATTTGATGATATCCTGCCGTTTTTCGCCCCTGACTATCCTACACTGAAAAAAAGACCAAGTTCTAAAATTAAACACATTCATCTTAAATACTTTGTTCTTAAAATAAGATTATTTTAAGACCAACTTACTAAAACTAAGATTATTAATTTAAAAAATCTTAAAATCTAAATAAAAAGATAAAAATCTTAAATTGTTAGAAGAGTATAAATAGGTACTATTTCGTGTCAAACAAATGGTGGCACCGTGGCGCTCTGGTTAGAGAGGCCGCTTTAGCTGTGAAGCAGTAGGCGGCGGTTCAAACCCCACTCGTATCGAATTAAAACAACATTTAAAAAATTACTAAAACAGAATAAAATGTAAATAAAATAAAAATTAAAAATAAAAGAAAATATAAATATATAAAATAATTGTTATTTTTCTTATTTTTTAGGTTCAATTTTAAGAACATTTATTCTTAAAATAAGAACTTGGTCTTAATTAAAATGTTCTTAAAAAACCAAGATGTGTTTTCTTAATTCAAGAATTTTATGTTCTCTCTTGATTTTAGAACTTTTTTTTATCAGTGTAGGCATTCGAACAGAATCTGTCAGTTGACATTTCAGAGCTCAACTCAACTCGAGTCGAGTCGAGTCGAGTCGACTGCCAATTTAATTCCCATTGACAAAATGCACAATTGCCTCGGAACTGCGTGTCCTGCGTGTTCCAAAGTGTCCTTTGACCTATGTATTCCCTTTCCTGTTACGTTTTCAGCTATTGTTCTGCTGCTCGGTAATTCTGTAATTTCTGCTAGTGACAGCACGTTCCCCCTTCTCTCTCTCTCTCTCTCTGTCACACACTTGCTATTAATTATTTTAGAAAATCGCTTGTAATAACAATAAATTTCTACCAAGCAACTTTGAGATTTTTACCCCCCTCGCATCGTCTGGCTGATTTTTATATGGCAACAACTGTTAAATTTTACACGACATTCAAATATTTACACAAAAAGAGAGACAAGCAAAAATGTATCTTTACTTTTCAACAAAATGCAATCAATGCAAATGTTTAGATTGGGCTTTCAACTGTCTGCTCTGTTCAGAGGATTCCCCTCTCTATAACTTGCCCTATCTCTGAGGTCCTGGCTTTCTCTGGGTTTCGACCCTGTCAAGGTCCCAGACATGCAAAAACCACGCGAACCACTTTCAATTTTGACGGCATATCGATTTAATAAATTTGCGTGCGTCCCTCGCGACAATTTGATTGACAACCCAAGTCCGTCTATTTGTCCATTCGTCTATTCGGCCTGCTGTCATGCCATCATTCAGTCAATTGTTGGAGTCCTGTTTACATTTCAAGTGTTTCCAGAGGGTAGGGGTCAGGTTTTGCCAGCTATTGATACCTTTCGACTCGAAAAGCTGGTGGGGAAAATTGGTTTAATTTTGTTACAAATGTCACAGTTGAGGTTCAACTCACAAACTCGTTTGCTAACGATTCGATTCTCTACTCTTTTAGAGTGTGATAGAAACGAGTTGGCTTCACATTTAAATTATTAAAGCATTTTCAGGCTAAAATAAATTTGATTTAGCTATACATTGACAGTGTGAAGTCTTCTTTGAGCAATCCCTTGATATCAAGGCTATTTAAATCGAATAAATAAATGTAAATGCTTATTCAATATTTAAATATAATAAATTTTTACTTTAATATATTACTATAAGATATTTCCTTTAAAAATAAAACTGTTAAACTATAACATTTGCAAAAAAAACTCATCTAGTTTCATTTTAACCCTTACTGAAACTAAATTACTCATAGGAAATCGAAATTAAAATCTAATCTTTGAACTGTTTTTGCGACAAATCATCCAGATACAATTCAAGCCCATCTAAGCCTTATATATTTATTTGTATGCCAATTGACAATTAAATATCTGATTTTGATTAAGATAACATTGAATAAGCATGTCTTTTCGCTATGAATCTCTTTGAGGGTTAGTTAAATCTCGATAGATAGCATAAGCAATTTCTCTAAAAGCAGTGGAACTAATTTGGTAGATAGGTTTATAAGACCATCAAGTCTAGATGAATTTAATATGGACTGGACGCTGACAGTTATCAGTCCGGGCATGGTCTAACAATTGTCGCCTCGGGTTGTCACCCCTCCGGAAATTTTCAACACTTGCTGGTTTGCCGGCATTATCAACACTGAACGATCTTATTTGGCGATGCATTGCCATAGATACGAATGGATGATATGGAGGAATAATGGTCGCGTAGACAGGCGTCGTGGTTGTCTGGTCTTTCAATATAAAATGAATTTTCAATTTTGAAAAATTGCTTTCGAATGTTTGTGTGAAAAACGGAAATGCTATTTTTCTCCCCCACTCTCCAGCTCTCCCACACCCGATTCTCTCCCTCTTCCTCTCCATCTCCCTCTCTCTCTGTGCTCTTTTTCTTCACACTCGTCAGTTGCACACTTGGCTCTTTTGTTGTTTCCTCTAAGGCTGAGCGTGTGCCCAAATTAGAAAGCAACTGCACAAAGGCGTCACATGGAGAGGGGGTTGTAGGGGTTGGGGTATGGATATGGGTATGGGGTTGCCAGACGTTTACAACCCAAAAGTTGACACTTTAGTTTTCTACAATTTCCACAATTATGTGCGGGTACACGTTTTCCCCCCTCTCTCTCACTCTCTCTCTCTGAGAGAAATAACGGAAAACCCTCTGGTACCCGCTCAAGATGCATAGACACGTAACGACCACATTAGATCAGTACCAACTGCACCGACCCCTCTTGCAATTTACATATATACTATTCGACAACGTAACCTAACAATTTCATTTTTATTGCTAAATCCTTATGATGTGGGAACTGTGCCTCGACTCGACTCGACTAGACACGACTCTGTTTAGAGTTTAATTATCGGTTGCATGTCACCGCCTTTTCAATACCTTCATTACCAGACGCCTACATTTTCTGCCTGGCTTGCCATAATTAAGCGCGCCTAAATATATACCAAAAACTCTAACCAAATATTCAAGTTTTAATTGCTCCCCCAACGCTCTATTTATATCTCAAGAGCTCTACGCATACCTTTTCCATTTCCATCTTTGTTCGGTGCGTCCCGAGTGATAAACACAATTTTATTCAAATTACCCGGATGTTAGCAATTTGCTGTGCATGGTCTTTGAACGGAGCAGCAGCAGCCACGTTGATTTATGAACTTAATGTAAGGTTAAGGTTTATCGCAGAGGTTTTCAAATCGACTCCATGCGAAATTGCTAACAATATCAAACTGGTCAGGTCATGGGAAAACTTAAAACTGCAGCTTAATTTCAATTAATCCAATGCGAGTTTATCGAATTTAAAAATAGTTTAAAATAAATATGATCAGAAATAAGAATTAGAATTAGAATTAGGTAATATTCCAGTTTATCATCTTGACATATTCCAAAGAAAATGTTATGTTTGTAATATGAATTAATTTAGTTAAGAAAGTAACTTAGAACTTACTCATCGATAAATTAGGTTAGTCCCATCCTTACCAAAGGAATTAAAAATCAAGCTACTTACTTACTTATACTTTTAAGGTTTTACATATATTATTTTAATATCCAGCAATGATTTTGGGTGCTGATTTGAGAATCTGAAAATAAAAAAAAATATAATATAAATAAAGCAGAATATCGAATGTTTAATTTTTATCGTTTAATCGAGAGTTTAATAAATTACTGCCTTTTCTTTCTGTACACTCGTATTAAGTTAATATTTATTAATAATGTTTATAAAAGAAACAATAATAAAATAATTTTTTAGACCCCGTACTTAAAAAAAGTACAGGGGTCTATTGGGTTTGTTTTACCGACTATGTGCGTAACAGGCAGAAGGAGGCGTGGCAGAACCTATAAAGTACATATATTCTTGATCAGCATCAATAGCCGAGTCGATATAGCAATGTCCGTCTGTCCGTCTGTCTGTATGAACACCTAGATCTCAGAGACTATAAGAGCTATAGACACCAAACTTGGTATGTATGTTTCTCTATACAGCAGGCAGATCAAGTTGGTTTCAAAATTTTGCCTGTCGAGTATGCTAGGAGAGGGACTGGGAGCGGGGCCTGGGAGAGGGACTGGGAGAGGGACTGGGAACAGTGCCTGGGAGAGGGACTGGGAGAGGGACTGGGAACAGTGCCTGGGAGAGGGACTGGGAGAGGGACTGGGAACAGTGCCTAAGAGAGGGACGGGGAGCGGGGCCTGGGAGAGGGACTGGGAGAGGGACTGGGAGCGGGGCCTGGGAGAGGGACCTGGGAGAGGGACTGGGAACAGTGCCTGAGAGAGGGACTGGGAGCGGGGCCTGGGAGAGGGACTGGGAGAGGGACTGGGAGCGGGGCCTGGGAGAGGGACCTGGGAGAGGGACTGGGAACAGTGCCTAAGAGAGGGACGGGGAGCGGGGCCTGGGAGAGGGACTGGGAGAGGGACTGGGAGCGGGGCCTGGGAGAGGGACCTGGGAGAGGGACTGGGAACAGTGCCTGAGAGAGGGACTGGGAGCGGGGCCTGGGAGAGGGTCTGGGAACAGTGCCTGGGAGAGGGACTGGGAACAGTGCCTGGGTGAGGGACTGGGAACAGTGCCTGGGAGAGGGACTGGGAACAGTGCCTGGGAGAGGGACTGGGAACAGTGCCTGGGAGAGGGACTGGGAGCGGGGCCTGGGAGAGTTCCTGGGAGAGGGACTGGGAGAGGGACTGGGAGAGGGACTAGGAGCGGGCCTGGGAGAGGGACTGGGACTGACTCAAACAGACTCTCATTATAAATTATTTTTAGTTTTTTTCCATTATAAGTTTTTCCCATAGTAAGTACGGGGTTTCCGACTGTCGAGTATGCTCGACTGTAGCACCGGCCAACTAGTTTTATATTAGATTTAAACAGATTTAATGATCTTTAGACTGTTCATTTGGAAATGTCATCATTATTAAGCTAGCTAAAATGTGACTCAATCACAGAAAATATATATTTATTATTAAATATGTTGATAGTCTATGCTTAGTTGTATTTTCAGAGATGACTCTAAACAAGACTGGCAAGTCATCCAGCTTCACTTTGGTCTCCAGTGGCAACCACTAAGAAGCAATTGCAAGGGGAACAAAACAACAACAACAACAGGCGAGGCAGGAACAACCCTTTGAAAGAGGCAACAAAAGCCTAAACCCAAATCAACAGCAACTTTTACAATATATTGTAGTACCATATCCCATTGAAAAGGGAGACTTCAACTCCTCCTCCACACTGATGGAGCATCGTAACTATGTACAAACAATGAACTCATAACTCAAGTGACACTTTTTAACTTGACTGCATTTCATCATGTGGCATGTGGCACATGAACGTTTGTGCTTTTTGCTTCTTCTTCATCATCGTCGTTGTCTTCGTTTTCGTCTTCATCTGTGTCTTGGAGTTTGGTCGACTCGCTCTGTGCTTTTCTTTAGCTTCGTTTTTGTTGTTTTCAGTTTCAACAATATTCAAATTGAGTTTTCCAGTGCAGGCAACGACTGTAGTCATCCATCGTCAAAGTTTTTTTGTTGCCTGTATTTGTTAGTTGATAAAAGGCCAGGCCATTATATGCATGGCCAAGCTGCACAATTTCAAGTGCGGTGTGTCCAGGTCGGGTTGACATCGGGGGCCAAGGGAAAAGAAACAAGGGACAGGGGAGTAGCAGATAAAAGGGAGTCACAACAAATTTGTATGCATACGGCTGCTATGGCTACGCCCGATCCAACTTTAGCTCCAACTACGACCCGACCTTTCAATTCAAAGTAGCTCAGCTTCGGCTGTAACAAAATTCCAAACTAGCGATGGGAGCGTGCTTAGCTTATCGATCGTGACACGATTTAAATAAGAAAGTCTTACGCTCAATTAAGATCTTTAGGAAAAAAAGAAATGATCAAAGAATTTATTAAAATTTGAATTCAAAAGACAATTTTGATTGAAAATGGGATCAGTTTTGATCAAGTTATAACCTAGCAACTTTACAAGTCAAATTTTTTGGCATGATCTATTATATTTTAAGAAAATAATACGTCTCAGAATCAAGCTTAAAGTGCTGTTTTATGGTAATTATTGTACGATATAATAAGTTGATAAATAGTAAAATCTTATGATTTCAAATATTCAATTTTCGAAATTCCAAAGAAGGAAACCTTTGCATTGAATTTGAGATCCAGTTTTGATAAAGATAAAATAAACACAAGAAAATCTTCATCACGTAACCATCTCAAGTCCACAGACAGGCAAAAGAATCACTTTTTTTCAAATTGTCATTGGCTGGTCGAATGGTATGAGGGGTATATATAGAGTTGTGGGAGGGGAACAGGAAGAGAGGGAGGGAGGCTGTGGGAGCGTTCACTGTCCTTCAAAGAATTTCTTTGGCTTTCTTTCACATATGTACGTAGGAAATTTTCGATGTCTCATCATGTCAACCTGCAACCGGCGATATAGTATGCTCTGGCCCAGCATCTCAACCCTGTTGCAAGTGCAATGAACCGACGTTGCAAGGCTGACGGCGTTGATTTATGTTATGTCTTCTATGGTTACATTGCCCCACACACACACACACACTCACACACACATTGCTTGTAGCCATTAAGCGCAGCTCATATGTTACGCCAAGAGAGAGAGAAAGAGAGAGAAAGACAAAAAAGGAGAGAGAGAGAGTGAGGCACGCACAGACGCACACGTGAAAATGATTTATTAGCGGTAATTGGTGTCACAATGTTCCAAAGAAAAAGGAAAGGATTGCCATACTCGTATTCAACAACGTCTGCCAGTTACCGGAGAAGTTTCCCGGAGTTCCCGCATTTCAACCGTAGACGATTGCGCGTTGTTTTAATTATCTTGATTTTAAACTTATTAAAATTGACAAATGATATTCGTAGACAACATCGCGTTGTCTTGTACTTTAGGAAACAGGTTGCTTCTCGGTTGTCGGTTGTCAATGGCTGCTTCCTAGAACTGTCCGTGCGTGCCGCATTCTGTGGCGACTCTTGATAAATCACACACACACACACACACACACACACACACACACTGAATACCCCTGCAAGAGTGCAATGAGGCATGTTCATCTGGGAATCCAAAAGCAACCAGCATTTGGGGAATACTTGGGTATGTTCAATGTCTGTCTAGCTGGTCAGTCTGCTTGTCACCTAGGATGTTGGGCTTGTTCCAGGTACACACACACACCTTATACTGGGAATTTATAATCTTCAAAATACAATCACATCGATTTCACTTCAGATAAGCAAATCTATTCAAACCCAAAGTGGGTATTCAGAAATGCTTTTGTCAAATGACGTAAGATGATCTGTAGATACAAATGCAACATATAGTAAGATAAAAGTTGTTATTTGTTTAAAAATTAATTACGATCCATGGAATATTTTAAAAAATTTAATTACTACAGTAAATTATAATGTGACAAATTGTTTATAATAATTTTAGGAATTAGTTCTAAAATTTTCGATTTTATTATATAAAGCCTTCAATCTTTAACGATTTCTCTTATGAATATCACATTGTAGGTCTTGCTATATATTGCATACAAGTTCATGCTTTCAAATATATTAAGAATTTAATTTTTGTCTTGGAGCATATTTCTTTTATATATTTCTTTTTAAAAAGGTCAATATCAGAAAAGTCAATCTGAATAAATAAGTTTTTTTATTACTCTTAAACCTTTTCCAGTTTATTCTGTATTATGCTTAAAACTTCCACTTGAATTTGTTTATTTAGAGTTTCTAAAAATTAACTTCTAGTAAACCCTTTAATCTTCTCTAGCATTATTTATAATTTTCTCAAACTTTGAAGTTTCTTAGCATTCTAAATCCCTGAAATATAAAGAACACATCACCAGAAATTGCTTTACTGCAACATGAAACACAAATTTATTTATTGAAAACTCAACTAAACTCTTGGAGTACTGTTAAAGTAGTCCTTTTTGGTTGAATTTAACCCTGCTGGGCAACTGCTGGATGACCACCCATCATCTTGTGCTCCTTGAGGCACATGGTCACCTTAAATGCGGTATCACAATCATTTGTGCCTTTCATGTCCTTGCAGGCATTCACACCAGAGGTTATCTCATCCATTTTATCCTTCATTTGGGGCACATTCTTGAGGCTATTGAGCAGGGCATCTGAATTGAACTGTCCATTGACCATGTGACCTTGTTTCTCCATCAGACACTTGCTGTAGCATTTAAGATTCTCATTCGCAGTGCTCTTCATGCCACCAGTCATGAATTCCTTCAGCTCCGCCTCCGACATCTTTGTCTCCTCCATGCACTGTTTCATCAGCTGATGGAAATTCGGATCGCACTGCCAGAAACATAAAAAAAATATCCATATACCAAAATCAGTTAAGAATTGGCCAAAACACGTTACCTGGACAACTGCCGCCATGAGAACGACCAAAGTGGCTGAGAATAGAGTTGCCTTCATTTTGCAATCGAGATTCAACAGTGACTGTGATAAATTTTCCAACATAGTCGCTGCTTTTATATTGTCACCAAAAGTACGCAAGTGAGTGTGATTAAAGCAATTAAAGTTTTTGCAATTGTTCACTATTTGATTACGCACAATGCTTCAATTATTGCGCAATAGAATTTCCCTTTTATAATACCCTGTAGCGATACATGTGTGTAAGAAGGGTATGATAATTCCTCAATAGTATTCTGCATTGTTTCATTTTCCATTTTCCCATATATAGAAATAATTGTAAATAATTACAGGGAAACTCTGTGACGACTATTTTGTTTCTACATTCAGTTTATTTTGGTTATTGTAATTATATTTTATTTGAAATTAACAGCTATATCTATAACAATATACATCTGGCCCAGTCTGATTCGAATAACCACCAGAAAATTTAAGCACACACACATGCTCATATCTGTGTGTGTACACAACACAATTAGTTGTCTGCTTAAACAACAAATCAATTATTTATTTATTGTATTTGTTGCATTTGTATTTGTGTGCGGCTGGCAAATTTTAGCTTTTGTTTAAGCCTTTGTTTAAATTATTCATCTCGTTGGGCAGCAGATTCATACAAAATTCGCCCATTTTCCAATTTTCCAATTTATTGTGAACTTTTTTACACATTGACCAACAAATTTGCATATAATTTATATATGAATTTACATTTTTTTTTCGGCTCTTTAAACTCTACATACATTTAAGGCCGGGCTGACAATTGCAGATTTCGGCAAGGTCATTATTAAATAATAATCGAAATTAGATTATCACTGTCTCTCTTACACTCAGTCACTCTCATCACTATCTTTCTCTCTCATTTCAAATTATCAATGCTAAAGTGTTATTAGTTATGGTCAGGCGAGAAATGGAATAATACAATTATAGCGAAATCATGAAGCAAATCCCAATTAAATTAGTAATTTTATATATTTTAATTTTAATAAAGTCACATGATTAGCTATTAATGAAATATACAGTAACGTATACGCTATGAATTTTATATAACAAACGGAAGTACTGCAGTCAAAATATTTGTATCTAAAGTCAATATTAGTTAATAAACAATTTTATTTATTTGTATACGAATTTAAACAATAGATTTATCAGATTTACTCTTTAGGCAAAGAAGAATAGATAGGAAGTAAATTTCATTATTTTATTTCTACTTGGAAGTCAATAAGTTTATGAAACCAATAAATAATTCCTGTCGCTCCAGAAATGTCTTTCATCGGCGATTCTTTGTTTATTATTTATTTTATAAATTTATTCTGCATAAACAAATCAAGTTGACTTTCTATGGAAACCAATGCGCAATGCAACTAAAAACAATTAAACAAGTAGTACAAGTTATTCTTGCCTCGATTGGATGTGGGAATATAACTTGTATTATTCTTTGGGCAAATTCAAATCAATAGCCAAACAATAAATGGAGGCAAGTGCCATTTACAGGACGAGACTGTCCGACTGTCTGACTGTTTTGTCCTGGCGAAAGCCGCATGAAAGCAATGCTGACAGTAGAAATAATTTATGCCTTTGTTATAAAATGCGCACCTGCTTTGGCCCTTGCTACTTGCCACTTGCCACTTGCCACTGGATTGAGTACAGCCCCTGGTTGGCTTTTTACCAGCCAGCAAGAAGACAAACGCCATTAAAGCCAAAGAACTGGAACTGAATGAAGTCGGAGCGATGAGGAGAGCAGCGGGACACAATGTGGGAGAGGAAAGGAAGAGCGGGCGGAGCATGTTGAGGAGGCCCAATGACTATGAGTACACTGATAAAAAAAATGTTCTAAAATCAAGATTTTGGTCTCAGAATTAAGAGAAATTAAAGAGAACACATTAAGAGAACACATCTTGATTTTAAGAACATTTTAATTAAGACCAAGTTTTTATTTATAAATAATAAATAGAATAAATGCTCTTAAAATTAAAACTAAAAAATAAAATAAATAGAGATTATTTTATATATTTATATTTTTTTTTATTTTTAATTTTTGTTTTATTTTTATTTATTATTTTATTCTGTTTTATTAAATTTTTAATTGTTGTTTTAATTTGATACGAGCGGGGTTTGAACCGCCGCCCACTGCTTAACAACGGTCATGGCGCCACCATTTGTTTGACACGAAATAGTACCTATTTATACTTTTCTAACAATTTAAGATTTTTATTCTAATATTGTGAATTTAAGATTTTTTAGATTAATAATCTTAGTTTTAGTAATTTGGTCTTAAATAATCTTATTTTAAGAACAAAATATTTAAGATGAATGTTCTTGATTTTAGAAGTTGGTCTTTTTTTCAGTGTATGAGTAAGAGTAGTTGACAAAAGACCGGGACAACGGGAACGAATTGGCAATGTGCTGGCTGCTGTTGCTGTTGCTGCTTCTTCTTCTGCTTCTGCTTGTCATTAGTCAGCCAGGATAAGCAAAAGGACATGGCCATAAAAAGGGCAAAGCCAAAGACAGAAAAAGCGAGAGAGTGAGAGAGCGTATGTGAGAGAGAGAGAGAGAGAGAGACATAGATAGAAAGGATGAGCAACTACAAGGTGTGTCCTGTGAATGAATTGCTGAGTAACCAATAATGAAGTAAACTGTGCAAGAGTCCTGAATGTGTCATTGTGGCAGGACGAACGACCGAACGACTGAACGAAGTAACTGAACGGAACCAAGAACCGAGCACAATTCACTGTCAGTTGCATTGTTTTGACCTGATTTACATGCCGATCCCAGCAAGCTCAGGGCTCAAACCGATATTAGAAATGGCCAAGAGTTCGTACTGTGGACATTTATAAATTACAATAGAACTGGCTGACTGGCTGGCTGGCTAGCTGGCGCCTGTTTCCTGGCAAGACAGCTAGGACGACAGACGGCAGATGATGACAGGGCCAAAACAAAGGCCAACGTTAATGAGCCAAGAGAATGGCGCGAGCCGTAGCAAACGCTGAGAAAATAGACCGGGAAAATTGTAAGAAGGCAGAACTGTGTCACAATGTTTTGACACAGAGCAGAAGAGACAGACAGAGAGGGGACTACAGAGAGAGAGAGAGGGAGAACAGGACGCAGGACAACCGCCAGTCCATGTAGCTAGTTAAGCAGGCGAAAGACAAAGTTGATAAAATTAGATTTGTATGGTAAATAGTTTCGTAGCAGTTGTGGCATGCCTCATGCCTCATGCCACGCTTCCGCAGGGGCCAAAAGTTTAATAAATGTATAAAATTAATTAGCCAGTTGAATGTTCATTAACAGCTGGCGAGACAACAACAACAAAAACAACAAAACAACTGACAACTGTGTTAGCCATAGCTTTAAGCCCGGTCGGAACTTTTGATCATCACAATTGGAATTGGTAATGGCAACGGGGTTCTGGCCAACTTCTAACTCATACACTCATCATCATTCATTTTAGCCGTCATTTCCATTACTCCCTTCCTCCCTCCCTTCCTCTTTCTCCTGACATTATTTTCACACCTCCCGCGTGTGTTTCACAAAAATTTTGGAACTCCCGCTGAGAGTTTTTCGACTCTAGAAAAAAAGCAGAAAGTGAAAACCCCTAAATGTTGACTGACCTTTAACAATGGCCCAAACCACGTGAGTTCTCTGTCTGCCAAAGGTTTCCTTCCCCTCTATCTTTTCTTTTTCTGTTTCTTTTTGTTATTGTTTTTATTGTTCGTATTGTTGTAAATGTTGCAGTGGTTGCAACGTTGACCACAAAACTGCCGGACTGCAGGAAATGAAATCAAAATTATTTTTGGGCATTGTGGTAGAGTAATTGGTTTTTCACTAAAATTTCATTACATATTTACGAGAGGGGAGTGCCCTACTGTGAAGGATATTGAATGGAAATATTTAAAAACAACAGATCTTGGGAGCATATAAAACTGAAAGAGAAACAATTCGATACATATAATATATGTTAAGTACTTGGAATCTTAAGTAAGTTACCTAAAGACTTCTGGATAATTATAATAACAGAAAGAATATATGGTATATTAATATGTGGAATGAATTAATATCGAAATAAGGGATGAATTGAAAGAGAAAAGGTGTACCCAGATAGGAACTAAAATTTAAATGAATGCCTATCTTATAATTAAAATTCGTAATAATACATTTTAAAAAATTTTTAATCTATAATTTAAATATATATCAATTATTTAAATTTACTCCTATTCTTTAAATTCTTAAACAGATGTCAATTTCAAATTTAGTCAAATTTTACTGTAGTAACTTGACATAGTGATAGAATTACATGTAGCTTGATAAATATTTTTCAATAAAACGTGATGTACATTCAATTGGCTTCTTTCCATCGAATCTCTCTATAGCATTTTGTTCAGGCTTAGAGCGTTGACAACAGACTTCAGTCTGTCCTCTTCAAAAATTTAATTTATGTAATTCACAACCGAACACTTTTCGCCATTGGCAGCTGTAATTGAAATCGGATGTAAGTGTATGTGTATGTGTGAGCATTCATAGCACTTGAAGCTATTTGGCAGTCAAAGACAGTCAAATGCTTGCTACCAAAAAAAAAATAGAAATCGAAAAATGTTGGAAAAAAAAATAAAATTAAAAAACGAACGCACAGAGTTATTGAAATTAAACATCAAATGTCAGCAGCAGGCAAAACGACGGCCAAGGCACGCACAAAAGCGCAAAAGTCCTGCCACATGCATCAGAGTAGAAAAAGGAAAAAGAATGGAGCGAAAAAATGGCTGCCACTTGGCTGACAAGTTGCAAAAGAGCAAAGCATTTTGAATGTGGAAGTTTTGGCAAAAATAAAGTCGATGCAAGCGCCGCTGAAGACAATTGCCCCAGCAAATGAAATCAAGCACAAGGAGCAAGGAACAAGGAGCAGGGAGCAGGAACTGTCGCCGGAGCAGGAATCACTAAATACGAGTACGACGACAAGGGCTGCGCACAAATACAATTTACATGCGTACGTGTGACAGGACAGGGTAACCAAAGCAGGCATCAGACGAGAGCGGGATAAGGGATCTGTAACATGTCCTTAGGATATTTGTATGCAAACAGGCACAATGCGCTGAAATCGATATGCGGGCGCGTCGTCATCTAAGGACGCGCCAAAGAAGCTGCAGCTGGTTGTAGTCTATGGTCTGTAGTCTGTAGCCTTTATCCTGTAGACTGACTCAGGCTCAGTCCTTCTCGACGACTGTCAGTTGACAGCCATGTGCATCGACCCAATGAAATGAAAAATAGTGCGAAGACGGCTCAAGACAGCGACAGAGCCTGCAGCAATGAGCCGGAGGCAAAAACAGCAGTGAAACATTGAGAAACAGATTTCTGATATGGCCATAAACCGTATCAATACGAGGGATGGACAGTAATTCTGATTTTGGACATAACTTATAAAGGAAGAGAATTTCCAAGAGTTATTCCTATATTAATTTTAAATGAAAAGAATTTTAAATTAAATAAAAAGAAATTAAATGGATTATTATTAAGAAGCGAAGCTAAAATTTGTAAAGATATTCGTATAACTAATCTGATTAGCGTGCTTTTACTTTAAATTCCATGTAATGCTTAGCAGTTAACATTTAATTTACTTAGATTAAAAACTTATTTAGTTAAAATATTAATATAAAAATATAGATCTAAAAAATTTGTATTTAAAAGAGAGTTTAACATTTCGATAATACTGTTATAATTAACAGGCAATGATTGATATTACTTTAAGCTGGACTTAACATCTGCTAATAGTGTTAACATTAACAGAAGTAACAATGTGTGAGATCTGTATTTAAAAGAGAGTTTAACATTTCCATAATACTGTTATAATTAACAGGCAATGATTAATTTTACTTTAAGTTAAGTTTAACATCTGTTAATAGTGTTAACATTAACAGAAGTAACAGTGTGAGAGATCTGTATTTAAAAGAGAGTTTAACATATCGAAAATAATGTTATAATTAATAGGCAATGATTGATTTTACGTTATGTTGAGCTTAACATATGTTACTTTGCTTTTACTATCATTTCCCTGTTTTGCTTAACAGTACACATTAAATTTACTAAGAGAAAATATATCGATGTAAGAGATCTGGATTTAAAAGAGAGTTTAACATTTCGGTAATACTGTTATAATTAACAGGCAATGATTGATTTTACTTTAAGTCGGGCTTAACATCTGTTAATAGTGTTAACATTAACAGAAGTACCAATGTGAGAGATCTGTATTTAAAAGAGAGTTTAACACTGTTATAATTAACAGTCAATGTTTTAATTTTAAGCTATGTTAAACTTAACATCTGTTAATAGTGTTAACATTAACAGAAGTAACAAGAGTTTAACATTAAAAGCCAATGAATTATGCAAGAAATATGTTTTCTTCTCTGAAATTGTCCCTTACTTTGCCTTGTGGCATGCACCCAGCCCTGGTGGCATGCAAAAACGTGGCAGGGTGCTGCTTTTGATTATATCTTGCCGCTTGATGCTCGACGCTGTTGCTTGATTTGTTTTGCACACATTACCGACTGATTGTCTATGCCACGTCCTCGCTCGAGTGCGTATGACATTGCATTGAAGAGTCGAGTACTCGATACCCCAAACTTGAATAGCGAATTCGAATGCGAATGCGAATACGAATACGAATACTCAAACAGGCCATGTGAGTACCCATTACCCAGTTGCCTCGTTATATGCTGGTGCGTCATTCGCTGCTGCTTTCAACTTCTTTCTCATTTTTTTTTTTTTTTTGATTGTGCAACTTTGATAAGCAATTTTGAACGTCCTTCGTCCCACAATTGTGCGTGTGTCACCAACAGCACGCAACGTGCCACATGCCCCCATCCAGCACTCTGCAGTCACTTAGATAGTCATTAAATTAAGGCTGAGCCAAATCAATGCATTGACTTGCCTCAAGGGGCAACAAGCTGCCTCTTACAAAATGTCTCATTGTTTAGCCAAGCCTAATTGCCAGGCAGTTTTTACTTTTCCGGACAGGTGAAAATTGTTATGAGACGTAACCCTTGACACACACACAGCTGGTCTCTAAATGCAAATGAAAAACTTTTAAAATATGCCAAAATCGAGTTAAAGTGCAGTTACATGAGTGTAAAATATGTTTGAGGGTTTGATCTGCCAGCTACCTTGTGTTTTCCTCTTTTTATTCGGTAGCAAATTGGTTACA
This sequence comes from Drosophila falleni, assembly GCA_035045575.1. NCBI lineage: Eukaryota > Metazoa > Arthropoda > Insecta > Diptera > Drosophilidae > Drosophila > Drosophila falleni. The sequence goes on along the minus strand of JAWNOV010000089.1, from coordinate 663,902 downwards.
AACACACAGCTGTCGACCCTTACGGGCCATAAAGTAAAAGACAAAAGGTATGTTTTTTTTTTCTTTTTTCCATCTTTTCTTTTTTTTCGTTGCATGCCCCAAAAATTACATTAGAGAAACAAGAAGGAAAAACACGTGACTTGTTCGGGAGTTATAAAATGTTAAGGTATTCAAGTATTTCATGGGTGGTCAAAAGGGTTCAAGTGGATGCCAATGCAAATATCGTTTGCCAGCCATTACAAAGTCGTATAAATATTTAGTCTTTTCGTTTTTGACCACAATACACAAATGTATCTGTAACTATGCATGCGGTTGCCACTTTGTGCTGAGTTAGAGCCAAATTTAAAGGGTCCTTCAATGTGGTTTTCATACGAGTATTTTATGATTGTATAGTAAATATGATATAAAAATTGACCTACAGACACAAATTGTTATGTGTGTTTATCCGTTCTGAAATTTTGCTTACAATTTTAATTTAATTCCTTCAAGATTTTATGTTGACTTATTTTTTAGTGTATTTATAATTGGGTCAATATTTATCAAAGATAGGTAAATAGTATTTTTTCAAAGCATTAAGTAAAGCAAATGTAACTATCTGCAACCTCTTATTTAATAATCAAGTCTTACCTTACATTTTAATATAGTAGGTGCTAAAAGTCTCATCAAATCAAAATCAAAGCCATTTAATTACAATCGAAAAGGTTAAAACTCAGTGAAATGCAACTTTGCACATTTTCAAATTTATTTTATATTGTAATTTATTAGTTTAGCATGCAGTTTACTCGTTGCATTTGACTGCAAATCGAAAATCGAAACAAAACATAAATATTCACCATCTCAGCTGTTGAAAACTGGCACAACAAACTACACACACAAATCTGCTGGGAATTTGCCCCTTTTGTCTGCCTGTCAACAAAAGAGAGGAGAGAAATATACATACTATGTAAATATATATATCTATAGTATTACCATTCTGTAGAGTTGTGCCTTCGAGCTGATTACGATTGCGAATTGCAAATCGATGCCGACAACGATATAAACGTAAAAACCGCACGGTAGGAAATTTGAATAAAATGCAATAAGACAAAAGAAATGAAGACAAACACATGCATGATAATTTGTACCCGTCGCTGTACTTGTCGGCACTTTGGGCATCCCCTAACCCCAACCCTACTCCCGTTACCCTTTTCCCGACCTCCTAGTTACTGGCTGGATCCCTTCCTGTATGCAAAACTTGTAGACGCAGCTCGTGCGTGTAGCTCGTGATGATGATACACTAAAAAAATAAAAATAAAAATAAAAGCAACTACACCAACAACAGCAATGCTAAACAACCCAAGCCACAAAATACATCAAAATGATGTGGTTAAAACCAATGCAAAAACAAGTTCTGAAAGGCGGTTAAGAGGTGTCTGCGGGTTGAACTGAGGACAACAACACTACACACACACACACACGCACACACACACACAACTCTCTATCCATGGTACAATGAACTACAATCGATGTGCATTGACTACACCTATTTTAAGTGGATACCAACGTGTTGTTTCTCTTGTTGCCGTTGTTGGTATACTTTTTGATTGCAAAAGTCAGAGAAATGTGTTTTTAAATAACAACAGAGCAGTTTATTGTATCTTTATAATAAAAATAAACTTGAATATGAGTGCTCGAATTATTCAAATGTTAATATACTGTTAACAAACTTAGCAGAGCTCTGTTAAATAAATGTCAAGCGGTTTAAAAAATTAATTTATATGCAGAATGAATTTTGAGGTCAATCCAAGACCAAAATGTTATTCTGTTGGAAAATCTGTTTAGTTTTCACAAAGTTATAAGACTTTAAATTTTTTAAACAATTTAAAATAATAAAGAAGACATTGCTTGGCAATAACTGTTAGGATTTGACCAACTTCTGAGACTTTCAAGTTTTCAATAATATGTTTAGGACTAATAACTTAGAAGAACACTTTGACATTGCAAATGTAACAACATGAGGTTTATTACCGCAAGTACAACTAATAGTAGTTGTACCAATGCTGAGTTAGGGTGGGGTTGGAATTGGATTCTTGGGTTGTTGGGTTGTTAGACTGTTGGGCTGGTGCTGCGAGCTGGCAAATGCAACTGTCTGACCTTACGAGCTGTAAATTATGCATCTATGCATAATTTATAACTTATGCGTGGCCCAACCCCCGAAACATTTTGCCACAGACAGATGCACAGACAATGATTAGGGCACACACACACACACACACACACAAATACACACAGGACTACGCACACACACTAGCCTATTATTAACATTGTAGTAAGCGACCCTGAATGCAGGACGGGGCTACTGTCCAGTCGTGTGGACAATTGCAATTGCTTGGCAGTAATTTTCAATTTAATTATAGTAATACACACACACACGCACACACTCGCACACACACACACACATGGACAGTCACAGTTACTTGTCTAAGTGCAGATTTGAGCGCATTTGCACTTAAGCCAAAGTTTTATGGCTTGACTTTGCCTTAGGGCGTCCAGTGCTTACGATTTGGAGGCTGAGTATTGAATTTTGAGTGCCGTGAGCTGTGTTAGAGATGGTACTGTGTCGTGACACGAACTTAAAAGTGTTTGTAGTGACTACTCTGAGCTTGAGATGTGAAAAACTTGACTCAAGAATGCTTAAAATGATATTTATTATTAAATTTGAGATTAATTGATAAATATATCGCTAAAAACGGATAAATATTAATCTTCGTGACACGAAAAGACAAATATTTAAAAAAATAGACATCAAGAGATTGTTAAAAATAGGAGAATTACACGTACATTCATACTTAAGGTTTTATGCGATTAATTAACTTTAATTTATTTTTTTTATGAGAGATTTATTTTACAGAATTGTGACACATGAAACCCCTCACGCTTCCATCTCTAATTTGAAGTTGCAAGTTCTGAGGGATTGCCAGTGCGTTAATCACATGCAAATGTCCTGTACTTGTAATGCACTGACAGCATTGTCCTGTCTGTTGTCCTGTTGTTTCTGTTTGTTCTGTCCGATTGTCTCTGGATTGCATTTCGCCATATTAATTATGCGGTAAGTGCGGGAGCTGGCACTTAACCATTGCACCTTCCATTCCCTGTAGCCAGCCTGCTTTTCCAATTGACTTTGCCTATAGTTTTTGGCTTGGCCAACTTGTAGTTTTCATTTTCGCACGTATCTCTAGACCAGAACTTATCCACAACACATATCGCAAATGAGTAAAGCGAGTGCTGTGAGCGAGAAAAGGACAGAGCTTACTCGTAAAATGATGGTTACGTAGAAAGTACGTGCTGTTGATTTGATGGTCAGTTAATTATTATTTTTTGTGTTTATAGAGCTCAGGTTGTGGTACATCTACCTCTACCTGTGTGTGTGTGTGTGTTGTTCATAATATGCATGCGATATACATCGCAAATCCTAGAAAGGGGTTGGCCTGGGTTAGATTATGACCAAGCTAACCAAACTGGGGTTATGAAGTGTCTCATAAAACTGGCTTCAAGTGACTAACGAAAAATGCTGAGATGTGCGCACTATGATAGAGTGCAATGGAATAAGATACTAAAAGGTAGAAACTACAGATAGTGTAAACATAATATTATACGTGTGAATGAGAACAGGTAGAACAAGATTAAAAGATGTACACACGGATACGAGCACCATAACTTAATAAAATTTTAAATTGGTAGCAATGAAACGAAGCAGAGAGAACTAACTAGTAACTCTTAAAAAAAAGGCAGTGATGGAACTTTAAATTAAAATTACATATGAAATTTCACTAAGGTTTAATTTTGTTTTAAATATTTAAGGAGTACATATAACAAATATATAAAGAGAACAATTTATTAAACATTTTTTGTGTACATTTGAATAATTATAAACTCGCTCTCTCTCTCTCTCTCTCTCTCTCTCTCTCTCTCTCTCTCTCTCTCTCTGCCTCTCACTCTCTCTCTCTGTCTCTCTCTCTCTCTCTCTCTCTCTCTCTCTCTCTCTCTCTCTCTCTCTCTCTCTCTGTCTCTCTCTCTGTCTCTCTCTGTCTCTCTCTGTCTCTCTCTCTCTCTCTCTTAATAAATTTGACAATAGAAAACCTTTAAACCTTTATAAATATCGCCAGTTCTTCTAAGAATCTTCCCGGTAACAACCTCATTAGAGTCCTCAATCCTAAACGAGCTAAAGTCGAGTGCTAACACAATAACTTCCTGGTTTCCGTGACTGTAAATGAAACTGTAACTGAACCTTAACCTACCGTCAGGAAAACAGCATTCTCACTCTGAAGTAAAACAATTCCTTCATACTTATGATTAACAAAGTTTTTTTTTTATGGCCCATACCGATGAGCAAGTTTAATTTGGTTCGCGTTCTTGGGTCCTGCGTCAATGTTGCGCCTATTGAGCCCACAGATTAATGCCACAAAATTCATTGGGCCGCAACGTTGTAATGAGATGATGAAACCACCATCGCCAGCGTCCGATTCCTGTATCCAATGCCGATATTAATCAATTCTATATGGAGCGCTCTCTGCTTCTTGACCATAACAATCCCTAACTGGTTATCCTTGTGCAACAACAACAACAATAACAATAATAACAACAACGTCAAGTCGAAACTCATTTCGTGTTGCGACTTTTGATTATGATGATAATTACGCGTAATCGCCGCTACATGTGCTACATGCAGCGCCATCTCACCTCACCTCACCTGGACTCGCCTCTCCGCCTCGCCTTATTGATGAAGTACGAAACGAAGTTGAAGTTGAACCTGACGCTGCCCCACGGCAAAAAGTCTGGGACACCTGTGTGTATATTATTATTACACATCACAAACATGAGCATGGACATTGGCTTAGGGTCGGACCTCGATCTGGGACTGGAACTGGGACTGAGCAGACGAACTTAAGCAAGATGCACACGCTGTAAGTGGCCACTAATGTGAGCCTAAAGTATGAGCAGAACAATATATCAACAATGCGGGCCACTCAATTAGAAACAACTATACCTATCACTGCAGGTAAATCATGGTATTCTAATAATTATCAATGTATTACTGTATTTATAATTCAGAAAAAATTAAATACTGAAGAAAACATACAAAATTATACTTAAAATCGCTGGTTATATATGTTTATTAGAATCATTTATAGAAATCTAAAATCAGATTTGAAAAAGAAATTAGAAACACTTTAAAAAAATTAAATCATGCTTAAAACTAAGAAGAGAACAGTGAAATTATGCTTAAACATGTTTAATATAGAATTTAAAACAGTATTGAATAGCTTTAACAAAAAATTCATTTATTATTTAAATTATCAGAAAAAAAACCTTACCGACTAAGTTCACATTTAATTTACAACTCAAACCACATTTGCTAAAATTTAAAGTTTCAATAACAGTTTTTTGTTCACTATGTTCACTAAGTATTTAGTGTGAATATATTGCTTCCAACAACTTTGGCACATCATTCCACAGATTCTTTGATGCTAAAACCCTCATTCAAAAAGTGGTTAAGTAACTCCACAGAGTGAAATACTTCTAACAATCTTAAATCATTAATTTAGTACATTACAAACTGTAATTTGGTATAGACCTTAAGCTAAACTTCTTTGTCTGCCTCTTGGTGTTGGCAATCAAATGATCATCAGTGTTGGCTAAGATTCACATGTATAGCAACATTGTATGTGTACGTATATGATTATGTATATGTATATATGTGAAGAAGAAGAAGAAGAAGCTCAAGAGCAGACTCAGTGAACGGCTGACGTAACAACGAGTTAACAAGATAATGACAGTAGCGGCGGCGTCGCACCGGACGACGGAGTCGTTCACTGAGGACTGAACTCAACTGTGGACTGTGTGGACTGAGTGGACTGAGTGGATTGTGAACTGTGGACTGGGTGACTCCTCTCTCTGCGGCTCAGCAACTAAGACGACGCGTCGTCCCGCTCTGTTATTTAGCTGGGTGTGTGCCTTGTTCGTTTAGGTGTGTGTGTGTGTGTGTGTGTGTGTGTTGGCTTTGAGTGACGTGCCGTGCGCATAAGTGACTGATGGCCAGCGACGTCCAGCGCCCAGCCCCTTTCTTTATGTTGCTGCTGCTGCTGCTGCTGCCCAAAGACCATAATCAAGTATGCTAAAAAGACGCGCAACCCGAAAGGAAATTGAAATGAAATATGTACATACACAAGGCATATATGTACGCACACTGAAAAAAATACATTCAAATCTATAAAAATTTTCATAATAATGATATTGTTTTATTGCCATTTTAGATTTATGCATTTTCCTAAACCTAAAATTGTTAGTATCAGAGATTAGATATAATATCTTTTCAGCAGAGAATTAATTTTTATGTTATTTAAATCGTTAGTATCAGAGATTAGATATAATTTCTTTTCAGCTGAGAATTAATTATTATGTTATTAAATTTTACAAAAATTGGCATCAAAAATCATGACAAATCTATAATTATTGGATATTATTGTAAAATCAAGGAAATATGCGACTAAAATGTCAAGGACTCTATATTATATTTATTATATATTATATATAAAAAGTCAAAGAAGCCCAAAATACTTAATCTAACTAAACAAAGCTTACAGAACCGCGAAAATCAAAATATTTTCTAAGAGCCAAATGAAAAATCGTGCTGTAATCAAAATTTTTACTTAAAAGAAATCGGGATTATCGTAATTCTGATACTGCATTGAACTGATTTTATCCCGAAATCTTGAATATTTTTTTCTGTGTAAGCATTGTATAAGCAGTACATATGTATGTATGCATGCTTTTTTGTTTGTATGTGTGTAGGCAGCGTTCATTCGCGTTTACTCTTTCATGGTATTTCGCACCTGGAGCGGCGGCTGCGACGGCGGCGCTCGACTTGTTAAGCACAGCGTCGTTAACACTTGAGATTGTTGTTGTTGTTATTGTTGTTGTTGTTGTTGCTGTTGTAATTGTTGCTCGACTTGTTATTGTTGTTCTTGTTGGGTGCTTGCATTGCCAACAAGCTCATTAGTTTCATAATTAGCTTTCGTTATGCTTTTCGTGTATTAATTAGAAGTTATTGCAGCCTCGTCCAGGCGCCGTGCCACGAAAGAGCACTCAACACCCTGGCAAAATACTGGACACACTCTCGTTACTCCGCCCCTATCTCCCTTCCTACCTCCTCGCTCTAACTGAGTACTGCACTTACAAGACCATGAAAAGAGAAGAAAAAAACTAGCTTTACTCACTAGTCAAGCTTTTCTTTTGGTCTTTCCTCCTAACTATTATATTTTTTTTCTTTCAGATTTTTTTCTTTCTTTGTTGTTGCTCCTCAGCCACGACTAATGCACAGATAATGATGCTGCGGCTTTGATCGATTTGATAACAATTTAATTTCGAGTGCACGCACAAGCTTTTTTCTCTTTTTCCTTCTTTTTGTTTAAGTTACTGACGAGAGATTTACACACGATAATGCAATGTGGTGTGGAAGGCACGTAGGCAGATTAGATGATGAGCCCGACTTGTATTGCAAAGAGAAAAAGACAGAGGAGTTCAGATGAAGTTAGTCAAGCAATAATAATAATATATAAATAACTTACTAAAATATTACTTATATGATTTTTATTGACTTCCTGTTGAGGCGGATAGCTTAACTAAATAAAACTAGTACGGATAATATAGACAGTGATAGGGAAAAAGATAGAATTTTTTAAATAAATAATATTTTGATGCAGAATCGAAGTAGAGACTAAAAAATGATTAAAACGATATTCCGCATGAAAATCGGTCAAGTTTCGGCAAAGTTATGAGAGTTGGGAGTTTTTGAGTAAGGGTCAAGGGACAGTCCCTCTCCCAGTCCCTCTCCCAGGTCCCTCTCCCAGGTCCCTCTCCCAGGTCCCTCTTCCAGATCCCTCTCCCAGGCCCCGCTCCCGAGCCCCCCAGTCCCTCTCCCAGGCCACTCTCCCAGTCCCTCTCCCAGGCTCCGTTCCCAGGCCCCGCTCCCAGTCTCTCTCTCAGGTCCTTCTCCCAGGCTGTTTGGTGTCTCTTATAGTCTTATAGTCTCTGAGTTCTAGGTGTTCATACAGACAGACGGACAGACGGACATTGCTATATCGACTCGGCTATTGATGCTGATCAAGAATATATCTACTTTATTATGCCTGTTACCCACATAGTCGGTAAAACAAACCCAATAGACCCCTGTACATTTTTTAAGTACGGGGTCTAAAAAGAGAAGAGAGCGAGTAACATGTGAGAGATTTCTTGCGCGCAGCGGAAGAATCAAATGCAAGTGCAAACAACACACACACACACACAGAGAGAGTCGCACAAGTTGTCCGACAACAACAATATCTACATTAGAGTTCCCTCATGCGAAAGTGTTGTTGTTTATTTATTGGCAGGAAGAGAATGAAAGCGAAGTTGTTGGCGTAATTTGTATTGGTCAATCCGAAAGATACGTGTGAATTTGTGTGCGTGTGTGTGTGTGTGTGAGCACAGTTTATGCACGATTGCCAAATGTGATAGATACAATTGTGCATTCGGTAAATTTTTCATTGGTCAATACATTTACATTGTAAATTGCACAAGAATAGAATTCACAATGTGTTGGAAATAATGCGTACACACTCGCTTTGTGTTTTGTTTGATATAAATTGAATAGATAATATAAAAACTAATATACAAAATTATGTACTTAGTAAGTAGTACCTACCGAAAATTCCTGTAAATAGTTATTAGGTCAGTTCTTATTTTATTCATTAGAATAATCAGAAAATTACAGTTTTACTCATTTGTCACTTGTGAAAAATTAACTTTTCAGCTTCAATGACAGGCAAACGTCAATAATGATGAAATAGCACAATGTGACCGAATTGCGGAAGGAATTAATTACAACATTTTATCGTTGAAAATTTCTCAGCAATCGATCATCCAAATTGTTACTACGGGAAAATACTAAACAGCAATCGGAAATCGAATTGAAATTGGTAATTAATTGTTGATTTAACGCTGTTAAAACTGATTTTTGTTGGCTTTTAAGTTTTATGTTGATGTTTGGAATGTTGAAGCTCTCGGTTTACTGCACTTTAAGACCCTCAAGCGTAATCAAAGTTCACTTCTGTTGTTTTGTTGCTGTTGCTTGCACAATTGCTTGCACATAACAAAAACCAAATCTCGCATAATAAACATACAATATAACAACAACAACAACAACAATAACAGTTGAATACTATAAAAAATGCTGAGTAAACCTTATTAAAAAGGGATAACGGCACACGAGCAACGCTAATGACAATGCCTGCAAGGATGAATGAGAGAATGAATGAGTGATTGAATGAATGAACGGATTGTTGCTTGGTTGGGTGTGAATGGTTTGGGTGTGCGGTGTGTGTATGTGTGTGTGTGTGTGTGAGTGAGTTGTGCAAACACACACGTCACTCAGCCACGACATCCTTCCGGTGAAGAGTAAGGAAATCAGAGGCTTAACGCCGTTAATGACCAAGAACAGCAACGGCCTCGCCCTCAACCTCAGCCTCGAATTCTGTCTCATACTCCATCATCCTCCTCTCTTCATCCACGTTTACAGCGTCGAACTCTCCGACTCGTTATGACGATTTTATTACGTGTATTCTCAACAATTGATGCTGCAATGTCATACGTCAGCAGAAGGTGCGCCAAATCAGCGCACAGGACTCGCAAGGATAAACCATCATTACACTATGCAACATAATATAGTCATACTTCAATAGCTTATTTTTAAAAGTTGCCCAACACTGTTTATTATACTTTGGTATTTTTTTGAGTATTTTATATACGTTAGTCTTTTTCAGTAATGGCAGTTAACCTTATTTGCTAGATCTAGCTTAGTTCTTAATTCTTAAAAGATTTTTAACTTTAAGAAAAATTACATATTTAATTTATTACTTTATTTTTTTTTTATTCGTTTTAGATTTAGCTTATTATTACAGTAAAAAATATTGACACCCATAGTTCCAAAAAACTTATTTAAAAAAGTATCATTTTGAATAGTGTAGTTTGTAGGGGAAAACATAATGAAAGAAAAACTGCAGCATAATGTTTATTTGCTCGGGCAATGGAAATTTATGTGTTTCACCGTCTGGAAAAGGCATTAAAAAACTTTGTGCCCAAGAAGACTTTATTTGCGAAAAAGGGTTGGACAAACTTCCAGGTCCTGCTGTTTTTTGGGAAGAAGACGTGGGACAAATCTGGCGTGGCCAATGCAACTTAATTAAATTTCGAAAATACTTTTGCCAGGCCTCAAGAATTATGATGCAAAATGTTTTGCTGTTAATTACAAAATTGTAAAACTCAAAGTTCAAATTGCAATTTGTATTCATTTGTGAAGCCGCCATTAAATTTGTTAAGCGCCATCGCTGGGTGAAATTATAAATTAATGCGGGTGGTTGGAAGAATGGGCGGTCGACTGCGGCTGCGGCTGTCACAACGGACACCTCCGGAAAACCCTCCCTACGGCTGTGATATGCCCCCCTCGAAACCCAAACCATACTCAAGCCAACCATTCAGCCACATAATTTAAATGCATTTCCTTCGGCGCATTAATTTCCTAAGCTTTTTTGCATACCAAAAATCCCGGACAAAACTGCGTTGAATGTAATCCCATGAGCTTTAAAGTCACGTGTGTGCGTTGCGCCCCTGGCTGTCTGACGAGGGCTGGGGAGGACGGATTGGAGGCGAGACTGACGCAACAAAAGCGACGCCAATGTCGACGTCATTGTTGTTGTATTTTCATGTAATAAATGTATTTGTTTATCCCCTCTTCTAATTTTTACTGCATGCTGAAAATATTTCACAGGCGCCGGCCACAGGGAGAGAAACAACAGAAAAATTGTGAAAGAGCGTAATGGAGAGGGGGGGAGGAGGGGAAGGGGAATCGGCGGTCTGCTCTATTTGTTTATCCAACGAGCTTTGCGTGAAGTTTTTGTAATATAAATTGTCCTGCGGCTGGGCACGGGGCCAAAACTTTATGCTGGACCACCTCCATTTTTATAGCAGGCTGCGTATTTTTCAAATATGCGCATGTGTGTGTGTGAGAGAGTGAGTGTGAGTGTGTGTTTATTGCAGCATGCAAATAGCTGAAGGTCGCTTAAACAAAGCAACTTTCACTTGAAGGTGTAGCACAGCATATTTGATTAGTCATAAATTTATAGTGGTATAGCTTGGAAATGGAAAGTGAATCGAGAATAGTTTTTCTTACAGACCAAAAACACTTCTAAAAGTTGAAATGCTCTAATAAAACCAATTTTCTTTCTTGTTGATTTTGTGCTTGTCAGCTGGACAACGGTCCTGTGGCGCAATGGATAACGCGTCTGACTACGGATCAGAAGATTCCAGGTTCGACTCCTGGCAGGATCGATACTTTTTTGCTTTTTGAAAATCATAATATATGCATGTTTTAAAAATACAGAATTTGGTTACATAAACTTTTAATTTGTATTTTTAATTAATAACACTTTTAATTTTAAAAAACAAAAAATTTGCTTTCGCCCAACGTGGGGCTCGAACCCACGACCCTGAGATTAAGAGTCTCATGCTCTACCGACTGAGCTAGCCGGGCAGTTGACGGTGCGATCACCAATGACTTATTAATACTGCGTCACAAGCAGCAACATATTTATTTATGTTTTTTTCGTTAAGGTTGCCGGAATTTGTTGTTGTTTCGTTTACACAAGTGTTTTATTTTTAGATACTTTTTTTAAATCATATCTTATAGATCTAGCGTGCTAACAAGCTTCGATTAGTTCATAAATATGCTGTGAATGAGAAATACTTTTGGCACTCATTCATAAAATGTTGTAACAAATGATTGTCTTAATTCGTTGAAGATCACAGCATAGATTAGTTCACAAAGGGAAGTACGAGTAAATCGCCCAGCGGCCAGAATTCCATTACCAGCAACTTTACCTTTTACTGTTCCGCTTCTCAGGGCAACTCACACGTATGATGATCTACATGGAACATTGTGTTGGTATCTGTAGCATAGTAGAAAAATGTTTATTCATAATCATTTGTTACGCTTAATTGTTGTCTTTGCGGTTTACCTCATGGTTGCTTTTGTGTGTTCCGACCGCAAATTGTTTTTAAATTCATTTCTTTCGTCTCGGTGTCGATTCTTGTGTCTGCGGCGTGCGGCAAATAACAAAAGCCAAATGGGTAGCCTGAGAATTTTTGATTATTGTCATTATATATTGAACTGAACTGAAAGCAACGCACAAACCAAATCCATTTGGAAACATGTACATATCTATTTTACCCTGTACACATTTAAAATGCGTAGAGGGAGGTTAGATTTTGAGATAGGCAAGATGAGTAATAAACAATTTATGTACAATTTTATACTTTAACATATTTTAGTGGAAACTTTAAATTACAGCATGATTTTAATACTTTATAATACATTATAACAATTGTTAACAGGGAATTTCGTAGTCGATCACCCTCTATTTATTGCCTCTTTTTGTGTGGAGTCATGTGTGAGGCGTTGTTCTTTCTCGGAGATATTTCCCACCATTTTCGACTCCTCCATAGCGCTGCCTTTTATGACTATTTGCTGTTTATTTTTGTTGAAATTTTTAAATCCGCACGCGTTCAGATTTTGCCTTTTGCCTGCCTTTGCTGCATGCCCCCGCTGCCAGATCCTTGCTTGCTGTTGTTGCTCTTTTTGTTGTTGTTGTTTTTATTATCCTTTTGCTGGCACTTTTTTATGAGTTAAGCCAGACGCGGCTTATCTATGTGACAATGCGGTAGGCACCAGCAAACTGAAATGCCAACGATTCCACAGCGGTTCGAAGTGGGTTGTTGCACAGTGGTATAAAGTGGTGCAGGGTGGTGCGAGGCGTGGCGTGGCGTGTGTGGCAATTGCCTTTATTGCCAGCCTACCCAGTTTTGCATGATGGAAGGCAACCCAACCGCCGCTTCATTCATAAATAAATTAAATAAAAATATTTTTTCAAGCCGCAAGCCATGCAACAATAACAAATAAGGCGGCCTGAAAAAAACAACAACAACAACAATAATAATAACAACGAAACGGCAAGAAATCTGCATAATGAAGCGTAATACGCAAATGGTATAGAGTTCTGATTGGGGTGTATGTAAGAGAAGTAAGGATGGATAGAGGAATAAAGTGCGGTTAATGCTTGGCAGCCTCACAATTGAATGATTTAAGGTAGACAGCATTATTATGCAGAAGCCCCTGAAGAAAACAAAAATCAGGTATGATATTTAAAGACCTCACGGCTCAAACATAATCTGATCTACAAGTGGAAATAAGCTTTATAAACAATAACTCAAAAGGAAAATTGTAAGGTGAAAATTAATCTTTTCTTATAAACTGGCTAAATCTTAATTTGTGAGTATTTTTATGATTTCTATAAGTAAAATATAGAATACATTTTTAGACCCCGTACTTACACCAAACGGCCTGGAAGAGGGACCTGGGAGCGGGGCCTGAGAGAGGGACTAGGAGCGGGGCCTGGGAGAGGGACCTGGGAGAGGGACTGGGAGCGGAGACTGGGAGAGGGGCCTGGGAGAGGGACTGGGAGCAGAACGCAAACGACAACGACAGGATAATATCGACTCGAGGCTGACACACATAAGTTAGTTTTATACATCCTTACCAAAGTTGGTTTAAATCTGAGCACTATAACATATAGCTGTCATAGGACCGATCGTGCTAAAATTAAGTCTTAGTATGTAAAACATTTTTGTTTTATGAGATATCGTAACCAATCTGATAACATTTGCATTTAAGTTAACTAAATTGTTTTTAGCTTTTTTCCATTATAAGTTTATCCATAGTAAGTAAGGGGTCTCCGACTGTCGAGTATGCTCGACTGTAGCACCGGCCGACTAGTTTTATTAACAGTTGCGATTTACAGAGCTATGTATGTTTAGAGTTATTCCTTAACTTTTTCAATCATATATTTTCTGGCGCAAGATCTAAAGTAATTTCCGACTGAGAACTTTTTTCCATTCAATTATACATTCAATAAGTCGAACATAAATATTCGAATCAGCTTTACAAAGATTTGTGAGACAAAGTTCAGAGTGGCAACCCTATAGACGGCAACAAAAGCATTACTGCCCAGTAAAATTCGACACACCCCCAGCCCTCAGCCCCCTTTTTTTTTGGGCTTCCTCCACTCGATATGGTGGCTCATTGGCAGCATTTGTTTGGGCGTGTTAAAAGTTAAAATAAATCAAAGAGCCATAAATTTAGCCGCTTTTGGCAATATGGGGAATTCGATACGTTCATCAAATGTAAAAGGGTTCAAGCGATGCGTTTGCTATCTATCAATAAATGTCTCTATATATGCGGGCCGCCCCCTTCGCATATATTTTATCAAGCGAAGGACAGAAACGGCAGCAGCAAAAGCAGCAGACGACGCATCCTTTTGGCCTGCTCAAATTTAGCACACTTGTCAAACCGAAAAAACGAAGAAAAACATCAAGAAAGAACTGGTTACTTGTGATTAGTGAAATTTAAATACTCTACGTTCCACATATGGTCCACAATTGCAGCAAGTTAAAAGTTAAAATTCCATTTAATTTAATAATTTATTTAATAAAAATATATTTTTTATGCTTCTGTTACATAATTGCTAACATATTCAAAATACCCTTTGTAGGGTATACCAAAAAAACCCACAGCAGACGCACCCAAACATAGAACACACCAAGTGGGCCAGCTTATGAAAAATATGGCGCAAAGGGGTTAAATGACGTATGCATTGCAGCTATTTCTCTTTTTTTTTAGGGAGTTGCAAGGACCCCAACACTCTTCCGGATCTCTCCCTCTCTTTATTTGCCCGTCGATGTCGTAGTTACCAAAGCGGAAATGCCAAATTTATCATAGGCATTGGCCGGACTCTGTTTGTACTTTATGAGTGGGCAAAGGTTTGGGGCAATATATCTTCAAGCCAACAGATTTGATCAATAACGGTTGAGGTAAGAGAGCACTCGGCCCAAAATAAATGTTGGGTCATTTGCAGTTTTAAGTGTTGGATAACTTCAGATTTGCAAAGTGCCATCGAATGAGCAAGCAAATAAACTGAGTAAGTGTTGGGCAAAAAAGAGCATAAAAGTTGTGAAATAGAAATGCTCGAATGTATTGGAAAAAATTAGAAAAATGTTTCATTTTATAAAGAGAATACATATTTATTAAAAAAGTTTTTACATTTTTGTATAGATTTTTTTTAATAAGACAAACCTATACTCTATATTATTTTATTATTATATTATCAATTTAAAAAATATTTCTTTAAAAAAAATTAGATTGGAAATACCACAATGATAGGGTTAGTAGAGTATAAATAAAACTTATTACACCTCTTAAGCAGCAGTTAGTTGGTAAATGTCTCTAGTTACAGTGATAAATGCGGGAAATTGTAGTAAATATTTCATTTAAATTATACATAAGAAGAATTTAAGTAAATAGTCAAACGTAAATCGTATTTTTGGGGGTGTTGAGAGTGAGAGAGAAAGAGAGAGCGAGAGAGAAAGAGAGAGAGCGAGAGAGAAAGAGAAAGCGAGAGAGAAAGAGAAAGAGGCTCAAGCAGCACTCCAATAAAATGTATTGTACGATTGTCTGATTATCAGAGCAACCGCAAAACAATTTAATACTAAAACCCAAGCCACATGCCACGGCACGCGTTCCAGTTCCCCCTTTTTTTGCAATCGGAATCCCAATCCCAATTCCAACTCCAATTTCCAAAGAGGACGACCAACATCATGCATGATAAATGCACAAAATCTGCAACAAAGTGTTGGAAACACGCACTTATATAGGTAGGAGTTGGGGAATTTAGGGGTAGGGTATAGAATTACAAACTGATGCGCCCTTTGACAAATGGCTGAAGAGCTCAAGATGTGTAGATTAACATTGTTCTAGGGTTTCCAAACAAATTTTGGTTAGATCTCTGACCAGGTACAGATAGAGGGTCATCAGCTGTTGAACTCGAACAAAGCCAAACCTCAATAATGATAATAAAAATAATAATATGAAAACCACCCGTAAAAGTGCATAAATTCTGAATGTGGCAAAAGGATAATTTCGAAAAACCATTAATATGCCATGGACATTAACATTCTGTTGTGACAGGCAGTCAAATGAGCCTCAACCATGAGGTAGACATAGATACATAATGCTAGACCTGGTGGTGGCAGACACAAAAGGTGCGGGAAATGCAGGAAGTGCAAGCTGCAGTCCCGTTGTCCTGTCAAAGGACACGCAGCACAACTGACAACTGCCTCGGCTGCAAAACGGGCTGTCGTTGGCCCGTCATTTACATGGAATGCAATAGATCGATGTATTCCTAGAATCCGTTGACGTTGGCAACGTTTTCCGCAGCATAAATCAACAGCCACTTTAAGGGGAATTATGCCAGGGGTCTTGAGAGCCAAAGGGTTTGTTTTTTCAGATTGGAAAAACTTAAGGATATTGATATATAGTACTATATGTAGTAAGAGTAGAAGTATTAAAAGTGGGTGAAGAAATGGAATGTGCAGTGCAAAAAAAAAAGTGTTTTTGAGTATACTCTCTAGGCAGTGTTTTATTTTTATAAAAATGTCGGATAAAATATCGGATAAAAATATCGGATAAAAATATCGTATAAAACTATCGGATAAAACTATCGGATAAAAATATCGAATAAAGCTATCGGATAAAATATCGGATAAGACTATCGGATAAATATCGGAAAAGCTATTGAAAAATCTATTTTATTTTTAATTTCCAAAAAAAATTATTTTCTATGCTAATTCAAATAGGTTTTGACTAACATTACTTAATGTCAACGAAAAATTTTTATTTTAATGCCAATTAAATAATTTTTCAGTAGCACTACTTTTTTCAGTGTTAGTGAAATAACGAATGCATTAAAAAAGTAGTTAATTAGAAAAAACTCTGGTAAATAGTGACAGGAATCATTTTCTCAAAGCTTAAACATAAATATTTAATTAAATAAATACTAAATCAATTTTATTAACAGATTGGCCGAATGATTTCTTAGTCGCTTTGTCTGTTGATCATGGATTAACAATGTTTGCCAACAAGAGAATCTCAGTTAATGCCACAAATGCAACCGCAAATCGCATAAACCGAAATAAACTGAAACGTGAATCCCATTTGAAAATCCAATTTGATAAATAGAAAACAATAAATGCAATAAAAAGCCGTAACAGCAAACCCGTAACCTAACCAAATAAAAACGCATTTGCACAAATTTAGAGCACAAATTAGCAATATGCCCGAATTTATGAAATATGTGCAAATCGTGACAACAATAATACTCGAAAAGCTGAAACAGACACTGATATATCCAGGCGGAACATTAACCCTAGCAACATTTGTTGCAACTGCCCTTAAAATCGATCTGGATGGGGGAGGGAACGAAAAGGGAGAACTGTGAAACAGCTGAGTAACTGAAAATGAAGCCAATATAGAGCAGAGAGTTACGATTACACAATAAAAACTGGGCTCGGTCCACGCACAAAAAGTCAGTGTAGAGTGAGAGAAAAAGGGCTGCCAGAAAATAGAGGGTGGCTAGCGGGTGGTTCGACTGCAAGAGGGGGGCGTTCCGAGTGTCATAAGTGCATAAAATGTTTTTGTGTTTGGCACAAAAGCAAAGCAAAAAGTTTAATTTTCTCCAGGCAAGTGCTAGTGCCACGTAACCAAATCCGTTTAGTTCAAAAACATAAAGAAAGAAGCTATACAATATACTCATCTGTCAGATACCCTGTAATCCAAATTTCTATACCTATTAATATATATCCAAGTTTCAAGAAATTTTTGAATTTAACTTAATTTAATTATAAGAGTTGTTAAGATTAATATCATTGCTTTTACTTACTGAATGCGAATGTTATAGAGTTTGTACTTGAGGATAAAACGAAGGATATAAGATATATTATGTATAATATGGGCATCATATTTTTGTATATCAAGATCTCTAATCTCTAAGACAGACGGCATATCTATGCTTATAAGATCGAAAAATCCCTTATTTTTGCATACCATTTATTCCAGGGTATACCAAAAAAAAAAAAATACAATAATAAATGTAACAAATGACGCACACGGTGGCTCGGCAATTGGGTGGTGCGGCGGATGTTCTCGGCCCTCGGCGCGGGCGTTTGCCATTTTAGATTAATGCCCAGCGGGCGCTACATGAGAAGCAGATCGTCTATAGGAATATGAGTACAACATATATAGGAATATGCACTTATTTGACTAATGTCTTTAATAAAAAATTACACACGTCGCAATATCACAAAAAGAAGCGAAAGTGAAAAATTGGCAGTTTGAAACGAAAGAGATGTAAGAAGGGTAATACGAACTTGGGAATACTGTAATACTTGCGGCTTACAGAAATTTAGCATTTCATTAGGCAGAGCAACCCCAACAGTAAATTTTCAGGCCACCCTAAATTTTTTAATATTTACTAATATTGACAATACTTAAATTTTTTTTTTTTTCTGTTGCTGGGAGGGTTGAGCCAATGGGCCATGGTAACCAGAAACTTTGACATATTTATAGTTGACAATGGTTGAGACTGAGATGGAGATATAGAGGGAAAAAATGAGTGAAAACCCAACCTTGACAATTGTAAAGTGGTGGAAACAACTCCCAATGCTGATGGTGGTGTTGGTGGTGCGTTGTGGGCTGCTTTTGGGATTTACACAATATATTTTTCAAGTGCTCGACCGCCGTTCGAGACCCCTGGTGACTTATTAAGGGTTGCATTTAGCGGGCTTTGTGTCATTTTATATGCAAATTGGATTAAAAACGTAACGCATTTTACAATCCATATCTGTCCAGTTGCGTTTACTAAATTAGCATTCATCTTATTGGCATAATGCCAGTTATAATGGAGAGCACTACGTATCTAGTACAATTGTCAATGCGATTTATTAACTGGGAAATTCTTTTGATGTCGCACAAATTTTCATTGCGCATTTCATTTTTCCATTGGTTTGCTGATTGCCCCCTCGGGGGGTAGCACAATGTAGGATAGAGAGAGAGAGAGAGAGAGAGGGAGAGTAAGCCTATCAAGCGATTAAATTTCCTCAGTTTCTAACTCTGATTTGATTAGACATTTTGTTTATGGTTGCTAAGCTATTGTATTACAATTAAATATTGACTGTTTGCTAAGGATAGATGGTGTTGGGGTAAGAATAATAGTGATACTCCCCATTATTGATATACTATAAATAATGAAAAAATAATAATGTTTAGATAAATGTATATATTGACTATGAATTTACATGTATATAAAACGAAATTGTTCTCAAGACATAGTTTGATATGCATGACCTTCTATTACTCGTAAGTGCATTTGAAGTGAAAAAGCAATAACATTAAATAAATTATAACATCAAACACTTCATTGATATTTTATAAATAAAGCCCCGTGTGGCTAAAGAAATACATAGCATATATCATTAAGTCAGAAATCAAAGTGTAATTTTGGGCTAGGAAATGCATTGGGCGTTTTCTTTCTGTGGAAATGTGGAGTCGACTCTTTGATTATGGTCATCATGTGCTATATGATTAGCTTAATTTAATAGTTGCACGTATCACATTTATTGGTATTGTGGGTTAAGGGGGTCGTTGCATAACGAAAGCAATTTGTGTGTGCCTAAAAAATAAATGTCATAACTAAGAATATCAACAAAATGTGTGTGTTTAGCCATAGAACTGCTTCCAGTTGGACAGTTGGACTATTAAACTAATTTCCAGTTGTCACTGACAAGCACGCACACGTCCTGGTTCGGATCCCATCCCCTCTTTAACTCCCCTATCACCGGGTCCATGCCAAAGCAAATCAAACATGGCATGCCGGCAACACGGACCTGGCCTATAAGAAAGCAACAACAAGAAAGATATTTCAACTATGCTGAACTTTGAATTTGCCATTGACAGTGGCGTAGTCAAAATATTTTTAAGAGGGATTAACGTAAGTAAGGATTTACATATTAAATAATTTGTAGTACGGATTTTCAATTTATTTTTTGTATTTATGCAACAATTTTGTGCTTAAGATAAATGTATACATATGTGTAATTAATAAGTATTCGACATTTTTATTCCATATTTTTAAACTATCGGATAAAACTATCGGATAAAACTATCAGAAAAAAATATCGGATAAGACTATCGGATAAGACTATCGAATAAATATCGGAACAGCTATCGGAAAAACAATTTTTCAAATTTTTCTATTTTTTTTTTTTTTTGATTATTATCCTCCTGTTGCATTTTCATATTACTTGAATCTTTGTTTGTTATACCCCTTTAATAGTGCACGCCACTGCACTGTCTTGTAACATCCTGTAGCATTCACAGTGAATGTTGATGAATGCTGCTGATGTGTCGTATCCCTTAACCCCTTTCCCGCTTCCAATCTCCGTGTTGACTTGCAAATAAAGTTGACTTTGTTGCAGGATGTGGCCAGTCCAAGTGGTCAGGTGAAGTATAGAGATACCTGAGCCTGCTTTTTGCCTCGTAGGCATTTTTGGGCCATTGCATTGCACAAATTCCATATTTACTGTCAATGTTAATTGCTCAGAATTGCACTAAAGTGTTGACTTTTGTGACGCACAGGAAACTTGCGTTCCACATGCCACAACATGAGCCACTTGCATCTCCGTCTGACTCACGACTCACTTGACTTGCAATTTGCTCAACTATTTAATGACAAGCTACCAACGTATCGGACAGCACTTCCAATTATCCAATTGTTTGTACAGTCAGCTCAACGAGTGGCCTTCTAAAAATGTTTTTACTATTTGTTGCCTCACGACATCATCACTCTTGCAACTTGGGGCATCTCTCAGAATTTCAAATGAATTCAATTTTTCAGTTGCATTTTGTGAAGCTCTCTCAAGCCTAAAGTTGCCTCTTGTCACGCAATGTGCCAGGCATTGAGGGAGGTCTGTACGAACTCATTAACTAGTTCTACAATTTTTATGAAATTTGGTACACATGCAGGATTTTATTGTTGGTAGAACATATAGTACTATATGTAGCATCGGATGGGATAGTTCCACTATAACCTGCAGCTTTTTAAAGAGCTAAAGAATTTTGCAGACCAAGTGGCTGGAAGAGGGACTGGGAGCGGGGTCTGGGAGAGGGGCTGAGAGAGGGGCCTGGGAGAGGGGCTGAGAGAGGGGCCTGGGAGCGGGACTGTGTGCGGGACTTTGAGTGGGACTTTGAGTGGGACTTTGAGCGGGACTTTGAGTGGGACTGGGAGCGGGACTGGGAGAGGGACCTGGGAGAGGGACTGGGAGCGGGACTTTGAGCGGGACTTTGAGCGGGGCCTCGGAGTGGCACTTTGAGTGGGACCTTGAGTGGGACTTTGAGTGAGACTTTGAGTGGGACTTTGAGTGGGACTGGGAGCGGGACTGGGAGAGGGGCCTAGGAGAGGGACTGGGAGAGGGACCTGGGAGAGGGACTGGGAGAGGGACTAGGAGCGGGGCCTCGGAGCGGGGTCTCTGAGTGGGACTGTGAGCGGGACTTTGAGTGGGACCTTGAGCGGGACTTTGAGTGGGACTTTGAGTGGGACTTTGAGTGGGACTTTGAGTGGGACTTGAAGCGGGGCCTCGGAGCGGGGCCTCGGAGCGGGGCCTCGGAGCGGGGCCTCCGAGCGAAGCCTGGGAGCGGTGCCTCGGAGTGGGACTGTGTGCGGGACTTTGAGTGGGACCTTGAGTGGGACTTTGAGTGGGACTTTGAGTGGGACTTTGAGTGGGACCTTGAGCGGGACTTTGAGTGGGGCTGGGAGCGGGACTGGGAGCGGGGCCTCTGAGTGGGACTGTGAGCGGGACTTTGAGTGGGACTGGGAGAGGGGCCTGTGAGAGAGACTGGGAGCGGGGCCTGGGAGAGGGCCTGGGAGAGGGACTGGGAGCGGGGCCTGGGAGCGGGGCCTCTGAGTGGGACTGTGAGCGGGACTTTGAGTGGGACTGGGAGAGGGCCTGGGAGAGGGACTGGGAGCGGGGCCTGGGAGAGGGGCCTTGGAGCGGGGCCTGGAGCGGGGCCTGGTTTTTAGTTTTTTTTCATTACAAGTTTTATCCATAGTAAGTACGGGGTCTTCGACTGTCGAGTATGCTCGACTGTAGCACCGGCCGACTAGTTCTTTATTAAAATTATCACAATTTTACATATAATTAATTATCCTATATAGAACATCAAATACACGCTTTCATAGAGTAATATTTGAGATTACAGAGCACATCCTTCGCTCAGTGGGAAAGTGAATAATTTTAAGTTATTTTTTTTTAACAGTTCATGCTGAGTTTGAAGGAATCTCTTTCCGGGAAATCATTTTGGTACTTAAGGCGGCAACACATGTCGGCTTAAGCATCCATTCTATGGACTCGCATTTCGGGGTTTCAGTTTCAGGTTCAGCACAACTTGGTTAAGGACATGTGGCGTACATTTCACTGTCAAATGTCGCCTTAGTCTCATCTTACGCGCTGTGTTAATTATACTAATTGCACTAAATCACTTGAAAAATTCGTAAGGAGAACAAAAAGAAAGCAGGCTGTTAAAAAATCGCTGGAATTAGGGCGTAGCTCCCAAGTTGAGCTAACGAACTGAACTGAATGTCAACGCAGGCTGTGAGAACGGAAAATTATTCTTTAAGGAAGTGATGGGTAATCCTAGCATGAGGTACGAGTACATCAAAATAAATTACAAAATCTTAGCAGGGATAATTCCCAAAGAAATACAACTGATTCTTTTTTCAAATAAAATAATTAATGGTAGAAGTCTTAGACAAAATGAAACGCCTACAAATACTTTTGAGGTGTTTATGGCATTAGTTTGAGAATGGGACTGAATAGGACGTTTCCTATTTGATAAATTGACAAAGTTTAAAGAGACAGTAGAAAAGCAGAATGATACTAAAGTTTGTATGATTTGAAATTTAAAATGAAATCATCATACGTAAAAATATATAAATGAATTTCCTTAAATTTTTTTTTTGGTAATATATAATTAAATTATACTTGTTATTTTTTAATATTTATAAATAAAACTTGATTTAAATTCAAAAAAGATTTTATTAAAAGGAACTTTGAAGAAATCTATGATTTGAGTGGTTAATGTTTCAAGTACATATATTGATACCATATTCTTCTAAAAATCTCGAAAAAAGTTTTAGATAAATGTATATAAAACATAAAATTTATTTTAGACATTTATGTATAAAGTTTCTTTTGATTAATATTAAAATTAAATCAAAATAAATGCAGAAACTTTAGTTTAGTTAGGGAGAATCTCTTTCCACTTTACTTTCAATCAGTTTTGGCTTTGATAAAAATCAATATCCTTAAGCTAACGGAGTGCTCTTAAGAATTTATCGGCTTGTCAGGACTTATTATTATGCAATCCTGGGGGTAGATAAATGCATCTCTGTGGCCAGTTCTTGACTTATCTGTGTGTTGTTTCTTTTGAGTTGTTCTGCTTCTCAACGTATACTTCAAGTCGAGTCGCAACTCGAACAACAATTGTGCAGACAACCCGCCTGCATATTCATCAAGAACCACAACCCCCAGCGGGGTCACAGCATGTGCACAAGTTCTGCCTCTGCGCCCATTATCCTTGACTGCGCCTACAACCTGTTTGGGATGTGGATCCAGTTGTGGGAATGGGTACTGTGTGTCGTGCGTTTTCGCAGAATTTATACCAATTTGTGCGCAATGTTAATAACGGTAAAAGGCCTATAACAATAACCCACATCAATACGCCGGCACGTAGTCGCCGCACGTGGTAAAGCCAGAAAGGACTTTGCCCCGCTGTGCAACAAACAAGGTGAGTAGGTAAGCCGGGGAATGCAATCAGCAAAAATATGTATGTGTGCATGCATGCAACGAACACCACCCACACCACACACGCACACACGCACACCCACCGTTCATCTGGATTGCATGCAACCCTTACCGACACACACACACACACACACAACCCCAACCTCCCCAAAATGTGAGTATTGTAAGCCGACAAACGCGTGTCCAAAACACACGCGCGGCATCTTTGACGGTCTCTGAAATTGGGTACCGAGTACTGGGTACTGAGTACTCGATACTAGGTAGTGTGTACTCCCGCTTTTACTCATTCTCTCATTATATTTGTGCATTGACTTTGCACATGCCCGAAAACTGGCATCGTCTTTGCTTCTTCTGCTATGTATTTGCACAAGTGTTCCATCCTCTGCGCTTTGAACAACAATAAAAGAGATTAATAGATCTGGTGGGCGGGGAAGATGAGTGAAAAGGGGAAAGGGGGAAACTGTGCCTGTTGCCCAGTCACATACAATAATTGGTGCCTAAAAGGCTTGCATATTTGTCTGCAATGGGGTAGCTCAGCTCACAAAGGACTCGTACTCGTTCTCGTCTCGACTCGTCCTCGGTACAATGATCGATCTGCAAAATATTTCAATTTAATGAATTGCGTGCACAGTGCGTGCCGAAAGGGTTGAGCGGCCCACGCACAGTGGTATAAGCTACGTTGAAAATTCTAAACTACAGCTAAGTCCTGACTTATACAAATAAAACATAAAACATAAAATAAAGTTTAACTTAAAATTATTTTGCAGTGAAGAAAAGGAAATAATTTTAAATATTTTGGAAATTTTAAAACAAAAATAGTACAAACCTCATTGAAAATAAAAAAAAATGAAATTAAAAAATTTCAGAGCTAGTGACATTGAACTCAGAATATGATTAATGTATTTACAGATCATTAAATGAAAAATTCGTATAAATTCAGTTGGTAATACATTTTAATTTTTTTTGAAATGCTAAAACAAAAATAGGACAAACCTAATTCAAAATAAAAAGAGATGAGATTAAAGAATCTCAGAGCTAGTGACATTATACTCAAATTTTATTGCTGTATTAACAGATTATTAAATGAAAATTATTTGTATGAATTCAGTTGCAATTAAAATCATAATATGATTATAATATTATTATTAATTTTAATAAATATAACATATTCCAAAACAAACCAGAATTTTATCCCAGTGTATTATACATTTTTAAGTAATTAAGAACTTATATTAATATTATGTTAACTTTATTTATGCAGTTTGTGATCCACTGTTGATTCACGGCGAAGGGTGGTTGGGTAATCGGAGCTTTACTCTCTTTCCGAGGTTTAAGTCTACGCATTAACTGTAACTTTAACACGCTTATCGCTTATCGCTATTAATGAGCAAATATGCAGCTCAAATATGCCATTGTGAATGGTGATGATGTTACTGAATCCTTGGTGGTTGCTGTGGTCTGTCAATCAAACTGATGGAGCAAAAGGAAATAAAAAGGGTTGCCCGAAAAGCCAAATGCCTCAAGTGCCACTCGACGCTCAGACGCTGATAAGAAGATGTTGCAGGCATTATATGTCGCTATATGTCAATCTGTGACTTGCCTGCACCCACAATTTCCCCTTCTCCTCCATCCACTATCAGGATCTCTCAATTGTCAGATATGACAGTTAAATGTTGACGCTCGAGTGACTGCGAAACTGAATTTACCTGGCAAAACGCATTTTTAATTTCACATTTTTTTTTTTCCTTTGGCCGTTTTCCACTTTCCACCACTTGGCACATAATTTAGTCATTTCATTTGAAATGCTCGGGTTGTTCTGTCAGTCCGTCTCTCGGTCCCAGGGTCTGCACTATGCGCGATCTGTCAAATGTCAAATGCATGTCAAAGGCAACATGTCACAGTCATTTCCTACGCTTCTTTTTTTGTATTTTTGTATTTTTGATATTTCTTTTTTTTTTATAGCCAGGCGTTAAATGTATTGGACAGCAGCGCGACTCCTCTGTCTGGGTTCTGAGTTCTGGATTCAGGGTTTGGGTTCCTGGTCCCTGGTCTCTGGTCTCTGGGATTCTCTCTCAATATCTGGTTGGGTTTTTCGGCAACCTTCTCATCGTGGGGTGGTTGATTGTCATTTTTTGCGTTGCGGCAATTTGCGGCTTTTGATTAAAAAATACATACACCAAAAACACGTCGAGGGAATAATGCGACTGTTTTGTTGTTACTTCTACCCCTGCCCCTCTCTCTCCAATATAATTTTCACAGCAAATGACTTTTCCTTTTACCACTCACAATGGCACTTTGTTCTTGTTCTATGCGGCATGAATATTGTGTCGTAGTTTAATTTGTCGTATGACCAAAACATTCACAGCAAACAATTTGAGCTAAAAGTTTTCATCATTGATTATAATTTCCATAGGTATTTCAAATAGCTCTTAAGCGTTTGCGTCTTTTTAATTTGTCACTAAAATTTGAAGTCTATCATGAGCTGAATTTTATTTAAAATATGTGCACTTTATTGACTTTAGCTCAGCTCGGATCTTTTTCAAAATATATTTTATTTCCATCAAGATTTCCCATAAAACTTGTGAAATTACATACTATAGTTACTTTCGTATATTATAGACTATTTTATTCTTTCCTTTGTTCCTTTATTATTTTAAGTCTATCATAAACTGAATTTATTTAAAATATGTATACTTTATTGACTTTAGGTCAGTTCGAATCTTTCTGTAAATATATTTTATTTTCCATCAAAATTTCCCATAAACTTAAGATATTGCATGCTATAGTTACTTTCGTATATTATAGACTATTTTACTCTTTGCTTTGTTCCTTAAGCATTTTATTGTATATTATTTTTGTTTCTTGGGTTCTTAGAACTTCCCTTAGTTTTATATTTTGCTCAACTCAGAACTGAGAAGTTGTTTCAACTTGACAACAACGATTTTCACTTTTGTAAAGGACTCTAAGGACTTGGGTTCTTATTAATAAACTTGATGTCTAACCATGTGATCATATTTTACATGCCATTTGCTTTTGTCGTTGTCGTTGTCGTCATCGCAGCTGTTATGATTTTGTCCCCCTGCCCTCATTGAAGGTAACCCCCGCCCCGTTTTAAGGCCTGTCAATGCTCTAATTGCTCCTACCACAAAACGTCCGTAGCATTAATCACAAGAACTCAACTCGTCTCGCAGCGCAAAAAAAAATGGGAAATCACAGCCATTTGCTAAGCGATAGATGGCCCATGCAGGTCCAGGTCCAGGTCCAGACCACCCCCGAGCACCCTCCCCCGCCCCCATTGTCGTTTCCCCTTTGGTCTAGTGTTTGAGTTATTGTCAGCTCTCTGGATGGGCATTCTCGATGCATTCGAGTGTAACGCGAACTTTTTTGCACCCAGAACCAGAGTCAGGACGAAAAGGAGAGCCAGGATGAGGAATGGAATGGAAAGTTGTCGCGTGCACGGCCGGAACTGACACAGGAAGCGCCGTACATCAGGCGAACGCGTTGACAATGCATTTGTGGGTGAGCGGAACAGGACCCCAAATAGGACAGGACATACGCAGAACAGTTATCGACTGGATGTGGGAGAGAGAAAGAGAGAGAGAGAGAGAGAGAGGAAGGGGAATAGTTCCTTATAGGCATTGCGGCATTATTAGCTGTCAGTAAACGGAATTGTCGCGACAGGGCTCAACGCTTTTTCTTACTTTGAGCCCCAGCAACATTTTAACATAATTGGCCTTTATGACATAA
The DNA here is from genome assembly GCA_035045575.1 of Drosophila falleni. Taxonomy (NCBI): domain Eukaryota; kingdom Metazoa; phylum Arthropoda; class Insecta; order Diptera; family Drosophilidae; genus Drosophila; species Drosophila falleni. Next base: position 636,278 of record JAWNOV010000089.1, on the reverse strand, counting down.
AGGCCGCATTGCAAACGGCCCTCTCTCTCCCTCTCCCTCTCTCTCTCTCGGTCTCTCTCTCTCTCTCTCTCTCTCTCTCTCTCCGTCTTTGTCTTTGTGGCAATCACTTTTTACTACCCGCTAGCCAATTTTGTATCTGCAACTTTGCGCTTGAATGCATGCAACAAACCCAAACTGCCTCTCTCTCTCTCTCTTTCTCCCCCTCCCCCTCCCACTCCCCCTCCCCCGGGCTGATGCCCCCGAAAACCAACGTCAGGCCACTTTGCGTGGCTGCACTTTTCCAAGTTAATTTCGCAATGGCAGAGAGAAAGTTGAAATGCAATGAAGCAGAAGAGCATTAGACTATTGAATACCCTGTAAATGGAGCAGATATATAGTAAAAGATCGAAAAGAAACTACTGTTATTATAAATTGAAACTGTTTATATGTACTAGAATCTTGAATACCCTGTAAGTAACTTATTTTGTGAATTAAAATATAGTAATAATAAATCTGAATTATTTATAGTTTTCTCTTTAACAATATTTATTTTATGGGTTCCTATTTAAGCATAAAAATGTACAACTTGATAATTTAGTACTCTGTTAAACATATCAGAGCTAGATTTAATTTTGTAATTAGTGCCATAGCTCTTAAATGTGAAGAGTATTATTTAAATTTATATTTTGTGACCTAATATCAAATTAATTTTTCTTATATTTTTAAAAACTTGATCAAAATAGTTTAGCTAACCAAACGGTGAATATACCCCAAAAAATATGCTTTTCTATATAGTGTATTGAAAAAGAAAAATACATTTGCCTCTTCTTTTGCGCAGAAAATGGCTTGGAAAATATTTTTCAATCACTTTAATTGTAAGCAATGGGGAAGGGGGTTAGTAATGGAGGGGGCTGCAGCAAATCAAATTGCATTGGTATAAGTTAGAGTATTGGTTGGGGACAGGGCATATGTTGTGACTGCCTCCTTTCCCCCCCCCCCCCCTTCTTCTGCTCTGTCGTTCTTTTTCCATAAACAAACTCCGGCAAGAGCAATGCAAATTTAATGTTGTCAAGCTGTCGTATCATACTGAAATATGCGCATGCCTCCCCTTTACCCTTCTCACTCCTCACTCCTCATGTCCTTGCCATATGAGGACTGAGCTGAGTTCCCCCCAAAGGCAGGGGACAATGTTGTTTGGGATTGTAGTCATATGTCCAAACGCTCAAGACGTAATATGAAACGAGGCGGCAGCCCCGCCCCCTTTTTCCATAGCATGCAAGACTTACTTAGATATGTATATATTGGGTTAGGGGGGTTAGGGTATGAGCATAGCTTACTTATTTTAAGATAATGCCGGCAAGTAACAAAGGACTAAGGACTGCAAAAAAAAGGGTACAAATTTCCTGTGCTTCCGTTTGCCTGTCACAACGCTGACAGTGGAGAGTGTCAACCTGGGGCGGGGTAGGAATCCCCCCTCGATGCATATGAGACCTGGTTATTATCGCCTGCAATATTATACCCTTACCCCGTTTCCCGTTTCCCCTTTCCGGTTACCCCTATCCATCTCTCATGTGCTTATATAACTGCCGGGCATTTGTAATAAAACTCAAGCGCATAATTGTTTGCCATATTTCTAAATTGTGGCAGGGGCAACGACTCCCCATTGCATACTTTTTGGGGTGCAACCCCTGGCCAATTTATGGGGCAGGTGGAATTTTTAAGTAGTGTTTGTATGCCGTTAGTCGTCGTTACTCCTTCTCAGGTTGCTCTCGTAGTTGCGCTGATTTTCAACCTGATTGCTTTGGCATTTTTGATGAGTCTGCGTTTTTATTATATATTGTGTAAGTACTTACTCTTCATATATGGTTTTATGGTATCTAGGAATCAAATCTGCAGTTGTGCAGCCTCTGGTAGATGTTACCTGCTTAAAATAATTTAATTTAAAAGGGTCACACTTGTATTGGATTCATTTTTCATAGATTAAAGCCGGCCGAACTGTGGAAAAGGAGGGACCAAATTTGGTTAGAATCGGTGAACTATTTCACATAGCTGCCATAGGAACGGTACATCGAAAATAAAGTTTTAGTATGGGAAATTTTTTTGTTTGTTGAGATATCAGAACCAAACTGATAGAATATGTATCTGGGCTGGTATTATACATTCTGACCAAATTTGGTTAGAATCGGTTAACCATATTATATAGCTGCCATAGGAACGGTACATCGGAAATGAAGTTTTAGTATGGGAAATTTTTTTGTTTGTTGAGATATCAGAACCAAACTGATAGAATATGCATCTGGGCTGGTATTATACATTCTGACCAAATTTGGTTAGAATCGGCCTAAAATATCATATAGCTGCAATAGGAACAATCGATCAGAGTACCAGGGCACAGGGTATTCAACTGTCGAGCGTGCTCGACTGTAACCACCCACTAGTTACTATTATTTTTACTTATTTGTTGTTTGTTTCTTTTAATTAGTAACATATTATTTATTTTACTACTGATAAATCTATTTATTATCCTTACTACCTTTTTTACTACCATATGTTCTGGAATTTTCAATTGATGGAGAAAACCTGCCACATGCCACAAGAGTGTCTTAATAAAAATTCCTCGATTGATGCTCTGCCCCACGTTGAAAATGCCTGAAAACTCTCAACACATTTCTTAGCCCGAGCTTATCAATTGCAACCACGCCCCTCTCCCAAATGGCAACTGCGAACAGCTTGAGGGCACAACATGGCAAAGCTTATCCCTTTTGGCAGCTTGTGCAATTATGAGCATATTTGACGCATGCCCAAGTTTGACTACCTTTTACAGCGTTTGCCGGCAAACTCAATCTGAGCCAATCAATGGAGTTACGCATACGCCGCGTAAGCCGCGTTACCAAACGCCGTCGAACGCTGACTTGCAGCCAAGTGGCATGGCAACAAGTACAAAAACCAAAGAAACAGACCCAGACTCAGACTCAGACTGAGACACAGTCAGATCCAACTACGGCACCTTGCTATTCATTACACTGACGTCGTTGTCGTCCTTGTTGTGGTGTTGCCTGCAACATTTCGCGGCACAGAGGCGTCGCCGTGTCTCGCCTGAGTGTGTGAGTGTGTGTGTTAGTGGGTGTGTGCCACGCCCCCCGCGCCTCTTAGCAACACTTGGGTCTGCCCGCCTTTTATCCTTTAGAGTTTGACAGCAGTCTCAACACTGGAAGAGCTGCTTTATATGCACATGGCGTATTCATCAAAGTGGTTTTTATATTACGTGATATTTTCGGTGCCTCTTTCGCTTTATTTTTTTATTTTCTTCATTTTCTCTCATCGTTTCAGTTTTTCTTTTTTTTTTTGCGCCAAACAACAAAATTTGTTGACAATATTTTCTCCTCTTTTATAACAGTCGGAAACTTTTCACACTTGTGGGTGTTTCTTTTTTCTTCGTTTTTAACGAAACCATAAATATTCAAAACACATTTAAAATTATTTCTTTTTGCAGCATAATTAGGTTTTAATCATCAAAAAAAAATACGAATTCTGTCAACATTTTTATGATTGTACATTTTTATGGGGCTGCCAATCAGTAATTTAATGTTAAGCTCAGACTTGTGATCAATGCTGACAAATGAGGATGAAATTTTGACATAGACAAGCTTACAAAGTGGGCGAACACCAAGAGAAAGTAATGAAAGTAATTTGACATGTACGAAGGGAAAGTCATGAGAGTAATTCGAAATTTTAAGAAAAAGATTAACAAAAATGTAAGTAGCATACTTTATGGAGCTGGAAAGTTTTTTTTGAATTAAATGGAGTAGCAGATTTTCAAATTATAGTTTTTGATAATTTTTAAAGATGATGTTTATATTAATTTTAAGTGGAAATGTTGCAGCAAAACTGCTGGAAAGCTCAAACTTAAAGGGTATAACTGCAGACTAAATGTAAAAAATTCTGTAATGCAATACCATAGAGACTGTTCATCGGCTTGGCTGTGGCTGAGTGGCTTATCACCTGTTCCATGTGTCAGCAGAGCTGCCAACTTCATGGCAACGGCTCCACAATGTATCAACCTTAAAATTGACTTTCATTTCGTTGCAGCTTTGAGGTCGCATTCATGCACCTGCCCTTGTCAAATGTGTGTGTGTGTGTGTGTTTATAGAAACGAACCAGGAGCAAGGATCAAGACCAGAGCGAAAATGGGATGCGCGCAACGCGTGCGGTTTTTTGATTGAAATTGGAGATTGCGCCTGAGCTGTATTTGCAGTTGGCGGCGGAAATTTGACTACGTCGTGATATGCGACCAGACAATTTAATACCTCTCTCCCCTTCTCATCCACATTGATCCGCCGAAAAATGCCCGACGGCAAAGCTCAAATGCGGTGGCAGCTTTTGGTTGCCGGGTTCCTGTGTGTCGCTTTGGGGCCAAGTGTAAAGTGGCAAGTGTCAGGACAACAAGAAATTAGTTTCAAATGGTTTTTCTGTAAAGCAATAACATTCAGTCACAAGAATGAGCTTATTCAAGCGGGATAAGCTAATCCCCAAGTGTATGAGTCGACACGAAAAAGAAAGATGATAAGATGTCAAAATTACTATAATAATATTCAGCGTACTATAAACGTAGTAAGGATCTTGTTTTTCTGGATTTTGTATTTTCTTAATACAAAATAATTATATTCATATATTTTAATTTCAAAATTTTCTGGAATCATAAGAATCTTTAACATTTTCATATTTTAGAGAAATATATTTATAAATTGTTGAAAACTGTTATCCTCTAAATAAATAAATTCAACAAATAAAGCAAAGTCTAAAAGAATTTTCCCAATCCAATTTCTCAATTACTTGTATATTTCGTTGGCAGCCGGTGACTCGAGTTAAGGAAGTTCAACATTAAATTCATTAATCTCTGGCAGTCATCTAGTGCGAACAGCTCCCCCCTTTCCCGTCTATGCTCGTCTACTCATGAAGTACTCTCACTCCAAAACAAAGTGAACACTTTGCAAATTAATAATGCACGCAAGTAAATTAATTTAAAATCATATTTATAGCATTTTAGTTAATTAAATGCGCAAAAATGTGCCCATTCCCAGACTTTCCCCTGCTGTCCCTTTCTCGGCTAGGTGAAAGTGTCAACTGCACGAGTGTGTTGACTGTTCCCGTTGTTGTCGCGATGTCTGTCGCAGTTTTCCAACACTCACACACACATACTTATAGTCACATAGATACACACCTCTTTTACACCCTGCCTTCCGCCTGCTTGCCGCGACATTTATGAACTTTATGAAGTCTGTTCCATAAATCATCTTACACACACGGCAGAGCTAACATTCTGCTTAGGCGAATTTAATGAAAAAGAAAAAATGTGATTCCGAAATAGCAGCTGGAAAAAGACGACTCATGAATACTCTATCTCGTATCTAGAAAGCAATCTTAAAGAAAATTTTTAAATTGATAAAACATTAGAATATTTAAACTCAAATACATTTTTAAATTTAAATGGACAATTCTATTCTAATTTTTTTATATACTTACAGCAAAAATAGGGGACTAAGACATCATATATTTATATATCTAGCACAATAAAGAAATATTTAATTCAATATCGTCTGGATTATTTTAATATAATATGTGAATAGATTAATAATTTAAATAAAGTTCTTTTTGAATTCCGAACAAATTATTAAATGTGAAAATTATTTAGAAAACATTTAAAACCAAAAACTATTTAATAAGTTTTTAATAGCGATGTGTCTAAGTATTTACTGTGCACGAGTAGTCTCTATATTATTTATACCCTATTTTATAGGGTAAATTATTGTGGCATTTGCCATTCTGAGAGATTCTCGCTTAAGTTGTCTGCACGAAAGCGAAAAGATGAAATCATGCGGTCGTTGCAGAGTCGCTTTCCTCTTTAGGTGCGATGCCAAGGTGAATGGAAAGCAAGAGGGGGGGAAAGAAGGGCGTCGACTGTAGTACTGAATGCTTGGACAGGTGGATGGGTGGCTGTGACTGTGACTGGATCTCTGGCTGGCTACTGTGTGCGGTTGCAACATGTGTGCCATATACACATTGCCACATGGCGCATCTACCGACTAGCAACTTTGACTGTTTGTTTGCTTATTTTTTTGTTTTTATTTATTTTTCTTATTTTTCTTATTCTTTTTATTTTTTTCTTTTGACTTTCTGCGACTTGAAGTTGGTTTATTATTTGCCGCTTATTTCTAATTTTTTGCGCATTATCTTGGGTTTTTATTTATTTTCACCGTGATTTATGCAATATATTTTTGCGCTGCAAAGTTAATGTGGCGCATTATGGAGCCACATAGTTTCAGTTACGCTTGGATTATGCTAAGTAAGGCCCCCCGGTAAAGTCCCTCCCGGCATGCCCATCAAAGTCAATAAAGTGCAGAAAAAACCCAGCGCATATAAAACAATTTGCCTACAAAGGGCCGAAACCATTTTGGACAGCAATTTAAAATTGTTTATAAAATAGCAGCAGACCCCTGCTCTCTCTCTCTCTCTCTGTTAGCCCCTCCCGTCCCCCTCCCTCTCCACAATACATGCACATACACATACATATGAGCATAAAACTTGCATGGACCTCGGATCGTGGCAAAGATGCGGCTGCCACGGCCACAATAGCTCCCAGAGGTCGGCATTAAATTCTGTTGCTGGCCTATATAAGAATGAATGGAATGGAGCGTGATGGAAGGAGAGTACAGTTTGGGGCAGGGGCAGGGGCAGCCTAACTACACCATGGGGACAGCAATTGATGATAGTCTAAGGCTAAAGATATGTATGTAGCCAAAGCGAATGCTGCAGGATATAAAAGGACTTAGTCGCATGTTAACGCAACGCCTACGCAAATCCATAACAACAACAGCAACTGCCATCCCCCTCTGCACCCCTCCCTCCGTCCCTGCCTTCCTTCAATGCAATGCAGCTGCCGGGACGCCTGAGGGGGTTTGGGCTGTCTGGTAATGCGACTTATGCCTCCCCAAAGTCATCGTGCTGGCTTCCTGCTCCCGTCTAGCTTTCATTATGAAGTCATAAACGCACTTGCAGCCAGGCCAAAAAATAAAAAAGAAGAAATAAATAGGGGAGACCGCGGGATGGTTTTCCTCTTGGTTCAGCTTGGGGTTTACTTGTTTTTTAGCACATGTAAAAATGCTTGTTATCAAAATAAAAAGCTCAATGAAAAACAAACTATGGAATTTTGAATACCCTTATTGAATGAGAAATAAATATATTGACAAATATATTTAAAAATAGAAATATAAATAGAAATAGAAATATAGATAAATAGAGACTATAAATAGAAATAAAAATAAAGATAAACATATATAATTATTTACATATAAATAAATAATTCTAATTTTAATTTTCTTTTTTTAGAGTTCATAATTTATTCATTGATTTAACTAAATTTTTATACTTGGTAAATATTTTTCTTTGCCGAATACTTTAAGTCGTGCTTGAATAAATAAATAAACTAGAAATCGAAAGAGAGATGTAAAGAGAAAAATTTATATAGTTTAAGAGGATTTTACTAGGTTAAATGAAATGAAACCACTACAAAACTAAAAAGAATAATATGAATTTAAAAACAAATACAAATATTGAAATTAATTTAATTATCACTCGTATAAATTAATAGAAATACTTATGAATTTGGATAAACTTCATCTAGACATATTGCACAGAAAAGTTTAAATATTCCTTGAAAGGGTATTACAAAAAATAATGGGACAAACAAAAAAATTAAACAAGAAGATGTGGACAATTTTCGGGCAGTGCCTCGAGCTTAAACTGTTATTACTAGGCGGCTGTGAGGCTGCTGTTTATGAGTTGTAAAGCCTCAGTCAGACAATAGCCTCCTGCAACAACAACAGCAACAAGACCAGGGACAACAACAACAACAACCAGGGCAGGGCACATGCAAGTTAAGCCCTAGGACATATTACGTAGACAGTGTGAAGGCAATGCCCGGTCTAGTTTGTTATTTTAAAGAGCCTTAAGGGCAGTCACATGAGTCAGTCGACAGGGCAGAGGAATTCACGTAGTTGTCAATGGTCCAGGGTAGCTTCTTATGCCTGGCTGCATTTTGTATTTATGTTCTTTTTTTGCCGCTCGTAATATGTGTCAGGCTTTGGAGAGCCCATGAGGGGGAAGATTTGTGGATGCTTTGCTAGGTAAGCATTGTAAATTGTGCAAATTTCTTCTTTGTAAGAACAGCAACAAGCAAAGCTGCCTCTATTAAACTTTATTCGCTAGCATTGTTTCTTTATACTTAGAATGAAGAAATAAATTTCCTTGGAAATTCTGATAATATGAAAGTTAAACTAGTCGGCCGGTGCTACAATCGAGCATACTCTACAGTCGGAGACCCCGTACTTACTATGGAAAAAACTTATAATGGAAAGAAAAAAAAATAAAATGCAGCTATATGTTATAGTGCTCAGATTTGAACCAACATTGGTAAGGATGTATAAGACCAACTTATGTGTGTCAGCCTCGAGTCGATATTATCCAGTCGAACTCGTACTTCTTCCTGAGTTTCTCTTTGTTTTTCTTACCCTCTCTACTACTGCTGCTATAAATACTACTATTTATATTACTCCTCACAGTCCCTCTCCCAGTCCCTCTCTCAGTCCCTCTCCCAGTTCCTCTCCCAGTCCCTCTCCCAGTCCCTCTCCCAGTCCCTCTCCCAGTCCCTCTCCCAGTCCCTCTCCCAGTCCCTCTCTCAGTCCCTCTCCCAGTCCCTCTCCCAGGCTCCGCTCCCAGTCCCTCTCACAGTCCCTCTCCCAGTCCCTCTCCCAGGCCACGCTCTCAGTCCGTCTCCCAGTCCCTCTCCCAGGCCACGCTCTCAGTCCCTCTCCCAGTCCCTCTCCCAGTCCCTCTCCCAGTCCCTCTCCCAGTCCCTCTCCCAGTCCCTCTCCCAGTCCCTCTCCCAGGCTCCGCTCCCAGTCCCTCTCCCAGTCCCTCTCCCAGTCCCTCTCCCAGTCCCTCTCCCAGTCCCTCTCCCAGTCCCTCTCTCAGTCCCTCTCCCAGTCCCACTCCCAGTCCCTCTCCCAGTCCCTCTCCCAGGCCACGCTCTCAGTCCGTCTCCCAGTCCCTCTCCCAGTCCCACTCCCAGTCCCTCTCCCAGTCCCTCTCCCAGGCCACGCTCTCAGTCCGTCTCCCAGTCCCTCTCCCAGGCCACGCTCTCAGTCCCTCTCCCAGTCCCTCTCCCAGTCCCTCTCCCAGGCTCCGCTCCCAGTCCCTCTCCCAGTCCCTCTCCCAGTCCCTCTTCCCGGTCCCTCTCCCAGTCCCGCTCCCAGGCCCCACTCCCAGTCCCTCTCCCAGGCTCCGCTCCCAGTCCCTCTCCCAGTCCCTCTCCCAGTCCCTCTCTCAGTCCCTCTCCCAGTCCCTCTCCCAGTCCCTCTCCCAGTCCCTCTCCCAGGTGCCTCTCCCAGGCTCTCTTCCAGTCCCTCTCCCAGTCCCTCTCCCAGCATACTCGACAGTCGGAGACCCCGTACTTACTATGGACAAAACTTGGATATGCAATTTTTTTTCCGATTTGTGGGCGATATAGGGGGCGTGGAAAAATTAGGGGAGCCTACATAGCTTCTCTTGCTCTTATAGTCTCTGAGATCTAGGTATTCATACAGACAGACGGACAAACGGACATTGCTATATCGACTCGGGTATTGATGCTGATCAAGAATATATATACTTTATAGGGTCTGCCACGCCTCCTTCTGCCTGTTACGCACATAGTCGGTAGTCGGAGTCTAAAAATAAGTTATATTTCAATAACAATATTACACTTGCAAGGATATAAAACCAACAGGTTGTCCTCCACTTATAATTTTAAAAAAATTTGCTTATTATGTGACTTTAGAAGTCAGTTCACATATCGTTGTTAAATTTACTAATTATAATGTTGTGCATATCAATTTTCTTAAGATTACAACATAAAACCCCAGTTTACCGACTATACCCCTCTTTATATGCATCTCTAGTTTCATTGACTTGCTACTGTATCTTTTCAAGTATCTGCAGCCCCTTTTTGAAGTGCTTGTAAGATGAGACCCAATTGTTGTGCACACCCTCTTTCCCCCCTCCCCTATTTCATTCTCAATTTTAATACCTTTGGGGTGTTAAACTAATTGAATGGCTCGCTCTTTACTTTGGCAAAATATCTGCCGAAACTTTTTATCTCAAATTTCGTCAGCTCTTTCAAAAATATTCGGCTGAAGGGCACGCGTCAATTAAACTGAAGTGCATGTAAAATGTATTTTAAAAGCTTGGCCAATATTGTTTTACTCTCTACTACATTTGATTTGGCACAAAAGATCGCGTTAACGATTGGACTCAACGCGAATTTGGTCTCAGCACGTGTCGAAAACTTAAGAGCTTGTTAAGCATTCGATTTGACGGCGTTACTTTAAGTTCCATTGTGCTTCCTTCCCCCAAATTACAAATTCAGCCTTAAAGTCCAAATGAGAAAGTTCGAACGAAATTTTTTAAATTGGTAAATAGAGATGCTAACCTAAAGATACCCTGTAATAAAGAAAACTAATTTAAATATATAAATATCTGTCCAAATTTTACGAAAACAGTTAGATATAAAAATAAAAAATATTGGCCAGTCAAACTTGCTCATTATATGTGCACAGGGTATAGAACAAGAAAAAATGTGAACAGTTTACAACACATTTTTGGCATACTTCACACAATCTACTGATGAAGTCAACTGGAAAACTCGCATTGCTTTGATGTTCCAACAGCAATTCCAATGTGTATACACCCACTATACACACACACACACATATATATACATACTCACACACACACAGAAGGCATAAGCACAAAGCATGCCATTTGTTAAATGTCCTTTGGCGCATTTCAAAGCGCAACTTCAAAGCCCAAAAATGACCTTTGTGTGAAGCAAAAGCTGTGGCCAGGTGGCATCGTCGTCTTTATATGTACAAATACAAATACTTATTTATACGTATATAAAATGGCTGCTAAATAGTAATTTACTAAATTAGTTTGTTTTTCCAACTAGACCACAAAAGAGGAAAAGCAGCTGTTAAAAGTTTTCTCCTTTTGAGGCAATGCATTACAATTTGCCTAATTACTCTAAAAGGATTTCAATTAGCGACTGAAATCATGTTCTACTCATTGAATAAATATATACCATACGATGTATTAATAATAATAATAACCATCACAATTATCATAAAAACAAAGCCAATTAACTTAATGTCATGAAAAAGTAATTAACATTACAAAAAAATTATGTAATAATGCGGAATTTAATGAAGCTGGTGTTCAAAAAAAGAAATAGAACAAAAGAACTTAGATAACAAATAAAATGAAACGTTATTAATTAATATATATGTAGAACAAAACTGTATAAAATATATATTAAAAAGAATTATCAAGATATTTAGTAACAAAATGAAAAACAAATTAGTTTGTTGCATTTCTGCGGGGCATTTGATACAAACAATTTAATTTGAAATGGTTGAGAGAAAATGATCGAGAAACTATGCGTTATTAGGCTGGTCGTTAATGTAATTAAAATTGAAATACAGTAAAATTACGGTTGAGTAAACTGCAGCTTGCAAAAAATAACACTTATTATTTATTATTTTTTAAAAACAAATAAAAATGGAATAGTAAATTAATTACATTTTTGATAGAAATGATTCACATTTAATATTTTAAATAGTCGTTTAGTAAAAGTAATATGAAATGTTTAATAAAAATAAAATATGCAGCTCTAAAATAGCAACTTAAGAATGTAATTATTGGTTTTCAAAAAATTAGAAACTTGCAATTTTAAGTACTTCATGGTATAATATCGTCTAGAATTAGTATTTTACATTGAACTATAACTTAAAAAAATTATAAACCTTGAAATTGGTAATAACTACAGTTTCTCATTTATATTCATTGATTTTATTTAAATATGGTACATGACAATACTTAAGCTATCTATTTAAGTGCAGATACGATCATTGTGATCATTTAGTTTACAAAATGAAGTCGATCTTGGCATTTACATTGCTGCTTTGCTGTCTATTTGTTCCAATAATGGTGAGTTATCCTTACTTAATGAAATATATATATAAACCAGAGTTTTTCTTACAGGGCAAATATAATTTAAACAAAATTACACATCCGGGACTTTCTGAATGCCTATCTGACCATTTTGTTACTGAGCAAGATCTGCAAAATATAACCACCAAACCAACTGGAGAAATTGATCTTCATGTAAAGTGCGCTGTAAAATGTGCATTAAAGAAGGTCGGAGTTGTGAATGATCAAGGTTATCTCTTGCTTGCTGATCTTATGGGTATCTCTAACGATTCGATCATAAAGCGTCACTTGTATGGCCGATTTAGTGCATGTCAAGAACTCGAAGGGGAATCATCATGTGATATTGGTTTTGCAACATTCTTGTGCATCAAGGACAGCTTATTGAAGGATATTTGATAAATTGCTACGGTTTGAAACTTTTTTGAATTTTATTCATTTAAATTAAAACATTATTCTCAAAATAATTACATATTTAAAATCTCTAACTGTACAGGGTTCAAAATAGTGCAATGTCTAAAAAAGATATATAAAATCAAATAAGTATAGTATGTAATAATAATTGGTGGAATATATCATTTTTTTCTGTTGTTACAAAATATTTGTGTCACTTTGTATTGCTTTATTCGAATGAGCGAATCGAATAAACAGAATAATCATAAAACAGTAAATTACAGTAAACATATTGCATCTGGATAAGATTTCGAATACGTAACAAATTATTTTATTTCACAATCCTAAATAAAGAAAGCTCTAGAATGGGATTAGGTTATTGCAATTGTTTCTGTTTACAAATTACTGTTTTAATTATCATCAAAAAACAGCAGCACGCTCTTTAAATTATTTTGACATAATTCATTATTATAAACATTGCCATACAAAGTTGGCACATTAACAGAGGCATTGGCAATGACATTACGAGATATGTAAACTGTTCCTCTCACCTGTGCAGTGAGCGTAACTAACTGCTGATAATCATTAAAATACAAATAGATTTACAAATGCAGTTACAAACTGGGAAGCTACTATAAAAGTGCAGTTTCAGTGGACGGAATCAATTAGTATACCTGAAACTCGTTGAATATGAAGACAACATTCGCATTGACTCTGCTTTTCAGCTGTCTGACCGGACTCCTGATGGTAAGTTCTCCTTAGAAATAAACAGTCTAAAGTCCCTACTGACTCCTTTGATCTTTAGGTTAGCGCGGCTAAGAACCCTGTCGAAGTTCTGGAAGCTTGTATTTCCGAGAACGGTGTCACTATACAGGATTTTGAGGATCTGAAATCGGGAAAAATGCAACCAGAAAATGCCAAAGATAACATCAAGTGTGCCACACAATGTATATTTGTCAAGATGGGCTTTATGAGTGACAAAGGCAAGCTGCAAAACGATAAGATATTGGAGTTTGCCCCAAATGCTCAAATCAAGGCCAAGCTGCAAGAAGCCTTGAATGCATGTGGCAACACCGTTGGTGCTAATCCCTGCGATACCGCCTTCCAGATCTTGGTCTGCCTCGATAAGCAAGCCGGTGATATGTTGAATCTGTAGAGACAACAAGGTCACAGCATTTATAATAATTAATTGTTTGAATAACAACCACGCTATATATCAAGTAATCACTGCTAAATAAATCAATTTCATACAGCAAGTTTATTAAATTTAAAAATTAGAAAATTTCTAAAAAATAAATTATAGAAATTTAGTAACCTTTTTATACCCTAAGCCCATTAAAAATGGGCAAAAAAGGGTATAATGTGCTTGGCAGAATGTATGTAACAGGCAGAAGGGGGCGTGGCAGACCCCCAAAAGTATATATATTGGTATGTAGGTTACTGGATACCATAGGCAGATCAAGTTTGTTTAATTTTTGGATCAGTCCACTATATCATATAGCTTCCATAGGAACGGTACATCGAAAATGAAGTTTTAGTATGGAACAAATTTTTGTTTGTTAAGATATCAGAACCAAACTGATAGAATATGCATCTGGGCTGGTATTATACATCCCGATTAAATTTGGTTAGAATCGGCTAACTATATCATATAGCTGTCATAGGAACGGTACTTCGAAAATGAAGATTTGGTATGAAAAAATTTTTGTTTGTTAAGATATCAGAACCAAACTGATAGAATATGCATCTGGGCTGGTATTATACTTTCTGACAAAATTTGGTTAGAATTGGTTAACTATATCATATAGCTGCCATAGGAACGGTACATCGAAAATGAAGTTTTAGTTTGGAAAAAATTTTTGTTTGTTAAGATATCAGAACCAAACTGATAGAATATGCATCTGGGCTGGTATTATACATCCTGACAAAATTTGGTTAGAATCGGTTAACTATATCATATAGCTGCCACAGGAACGGTACATCGAAAATGAAGTTTTAGTTTGGAAAAAATTTTTGTTTGTTAAGATATCAGAACCAAACTGATAGAATATGCATCTGGGCTGGTATTATACTTTCTGACAAAATTTGGTTAGAATCGGTTAACTAAATCATATAGCTGCCATTGGAACGGTACATCGAAAATGAAGTCTTAGTATGGAAAAGATTTTTGTTTGTTGAGATATCAGAATCAAACTGATAGAATATGCATCTGGGCTGGTATTATACTTTCTGACAAAATTTGGTTAGAATCGGTTAACTAAATCATATAGCTGCCATAGGAACGGTACATCGAAAATGAAGTTTTAGTATGGAAAAAGTTTTTGTTTGTTGTCTGGGCTGGTATTATACATCCTGACCAATTTTGGTTAGAATCGGTTAACTATATAATATAGCTGCCATAGGAACAATCGATCGAAAATCAACTTTCAGTACAGAGTACCTGATCTGCCTCAGGCAGAGTGAATGGAAAAACTATCTTTAAAGTTCTTATTATTAAAATTGGCTTACTATTCAAAAACTAAACGCTATTTACAAGCTTTTTTTAATTTATTTAATTTTGTAGATCTGTTCAAATCTCATCTTGGACTAAAACTAAAAGTTCACTTACTCCCAAGTATTGTACTTATATATACTTCTGAGCTTAGTTGCGTTTTGCCTCCACTGCTTGGCAGATGGCGCCAGCAGTTAGTAAATTAGTTTTTTCAATTTTCTACGATTATCGTTTTCAGTCTTGAAACTTTCTTAAGTCCAAAATTTAATATATTCTCTTTTCATCCTAACATGTTTTAATTTTAGCTTCTTATTGGTATTCTGCTTCCGTCCAACAGATGGCGCCAGTGTGTTAAAATATCGCGTAGTACTTTCAAACATTCTGTGGGTTATACTTGGAAAACATTCTGAAGCATCTGTAAAATGTGAACAATTTAATTATTTCCGAAGTCAAACAGAGTGCTCATAAAATCATAGCCGAAGGCAACAATTTCAATCGAATTGGCAGGACCAGGACACTTCGATATTGTTATTGTTGCTATTTGCTGTTATTCTTGTTTCTTATCAAAAGGCAAAAGGCATACAAAGTTTTTGATAAATAGACAAACGCTGTTTTACCAGCAGCCTGTTGTGGGCAGCCTCTTCGCCGTTTTTAGGACCATGTTCTATTATTATAACGAAGAATTTTTAATTTGTGCATTGTGAAAATATTTATTGAAACCAAAGAACGCCAAAAGGCAATGAGAACTTGACTCGAACGAGCGCGGAAGACGAGAACGAAGCTTGCTTGAAAAATGGGCACAGAAAAACAGAAAAACAAAAACGGAAAATGAAAATGAAAGAAATTCGCTTCCGTTAAAGTGCTTTAATATCGAATAAAATAACATTAAACAACACTGGTTTCGGTGGAAAAGTATTTGGTAATATTTTGCCCACATATTTGTCCCCAATTCCCCCTGTTATTATTTTTATAAAAACCAAATTTGTATATAACTGACTAACACAATTTCTTAACAAAATAAATGTAGTTAATAGGTTTTTAAATCGGCGTATCAGAATTAAAACAACAACAATTTAAATCATACAAAATGTGTCAACAATTGTGACTTTTTAGAGTCTTTTTTGATTTAATGTTAAGCAGTGTTGCAAGATGCAACTTTACTCGTAACTATGGCAAAGTATGGATTAGTCCGTGGGTCTTTCAAGAGCGTGCAATGTCAGAGTAATCATCCAGGACCAACCCTTTTACCTTGGCAGTCAGTAATAGCCACTGAAACCTGGGCAAACAAATTGAATGAAATCAACTCGTTAAAAAGTAAATAACTCTGATGAATGGCTCAAGTACACAAAGCGCCAACTGTAAAGTTCAGGTAGCCCCCAGGTAGGAGCGGCTACTGCTGCCAGTCAATTGAAAATGAAATACAAATAAAAATGCAAACAACGGCCCTCCCCAAACTCATTGCCCACATACAAATGCTGGCTAAGCAGTGAGAGAGCCAGACATCCCAGACATCGCAGACATCCGAGACATCCCGACCAGGCCGGCAGGATATGACGCTGACGTCGTCTGGACGTCGTGGAAGGCTGGTCGAGGAAATTAGTAGAGTAGGACCGCAGCAACTGCTTACAATGTGGCATTGCATATATACAAAAGAAATTGAAAATGTTGAAAATGTCTAAAAGGAAATGGGCTGTAAGCAACCGCAAGGAAACTGGCTCCAAACTGCAGTCAGCTGAGTGTCCTAGCGACTGTTGTGCCTTTTTTTTCACATTCATCGATGAACTTTCAATAACAAAACTTTTCCTTTTGGCTACCTTTTTTTTGAACAGAGATATACGTATATACATATATTTCCCCTTTCGTGCAGCCTGTTTTTTAGCTTTCAAGGATATGACATTGAATTGCATCATGGCAACTAACTGAAGTGTCCTGCAGTTAGGCAGCAAAAAAAAAAAAAAAACTTTGCCACCCATCCAGAAGCGACATTCGAGTTGTGGCAAGTTTTTTGCCAAAGAAAAGTTTTTATTGCGAAAATAGCAAAAGAACATATGCCTGATTAGTAGTAGGCGGTGGTTCCTATGGAAATATACTTCGGAATCTTTATAAAGCAGATTCCAACGTGGACAAATTGACTTGCGAATTCAAGTGGGAATCTTGGCTCGCATTATCTGCTTGCCGGAAATGTTGACTGTAGTTTCTTGTAGAACTTTTATAAGACTTAAAACTGGAAGATTTACAGTGCGCAAAAAAGTGGAACCAAGCTAGAATTTTTCAAAAGTTTGAAGTATGAATTTAAAATAAAGGGAATAAAGGATATTAGGCATACTCTTGACATCATTTTACACTAAGCTTAAAGATTTATTTCGAAGTACTATTTGAATAAAGGTTTCGTTTGGTACGACTATAAAATAATATATTAGAACCTAGGTTGTTCTACATATTAAAAAAAACCCATAAAGCAGAGCAGGAAAATTAAAGAAAAAATACTACACTTAAACTTTCAAAAATATTTAAATATTTATAGGATAAAGTAATATAGAATAACTTTTAAATATCAGTAAAACTAACTAACTATCTAGAGACATAAGCAAGTATCTGTTTGTCAAACTAACCAATACAATAACTTGTTCGTTCTAGTAATTAGCATAACTGAAGTTCCATATATAAATTTAATCACCCCTGACAGGATTTGCATGCACATCTCATAAAGTTAATTACATTCCAGTAGCAAGCAGTAAACAAATCCCATCGTTGAGATTCCATACGCACCTTGGCAACGCTTGGCAACAAACTCTCAGCAGTTCCTGTTGACAATTGGCAGCAATGGAACTAAAAGCTGGTAGAAGTGGCAACTGGCAACTGGCAACTGGGAGCTGTAAGCTTAGAGCTCCAATTGCAGTCAGTCATCTTTCTGCTGGAGCTGAGTTAACTAAAAGCTAAATAGTGAGGTTGTTGCCGTTGTTGTCGCTGTTGCTGTTGATGTTGTTGATGCTGCCAATGGCAAATACAGGAAATATGCATAAGCGAAACCAACAGCCGGGCAGAGAACCCAATCTCGCAAAAAACCCCTGGCCCAAGTCAAAACCCATTCAACAACAGTTTCGCATAATTGTAAATTCAAGTGGAAATGAATGAATTTACGCTGAACTCGACAGAAAATACCAACGAGCAAATGCGAATTTTCCTCGAGAACTCCCTACATTCTCTACCCATTTATTTTCCCCCCTGTCATACTTCCTCAACTCCACAACAAGCTAGCCGTAAACAGGTAACAGGTAACGATAACCTTACTGGCATTGCCATTGCTAACGGTTACGTTTTCCAATAGCGCCCCCAAAACTCTTCAACTCCCAGCTCCATTTGCACAACTCCCCACCCAAAACAATATGGCGTCACTGTCGCTGTCCCAGTCGCAGTCGTAGTCGCAGTCGGAATCGCGTCCCTGAGAATCACGTTGCCTGCATATTTTCATTCATTCATTTCAACGTCAACGTCTGTGGACGACTCCAAAGTTATGGAATGCATAACGGTTCGTACTCTTTCCCCCGTTATTTTCTACATTTTTCTGGAGTTGAGTATTATAATATTATCACCCAATCTGTAACCCATTGAAGCCGTCAGCTTCAAACACCATAAAATAAGTGTAAGCTTAAGAAGGACAATGAACTAAGATGTGTTTGATATGATGATATGATTATGATGATAGTCTTCTCAGTAGGAGATAGTGTATAGGACAAAAGAAAATGGTTGGTATATTATTGGTATGATATGGACAAAAACTAAAATATTTTTATTACAAAAAATATGTACTAGCCAAATATACAATTTATTAATGCATATCGCATATAAATACTACTTTTCTTAAATAGTAATCATATAAAAGAAAATTTTTATTGAAGAATTTTGTATATTCTACCTATTAACAGTGTATATTTCTTTTCTTCTCAATATTTTAATACTTTCTCGATTATGTGGGTATTTGTTTTGGTGCTATTATATAATTTGGATTATCTTTTATATTTTACAGAGTATACAATTTTCTTTATGCTCGAGAAATCTTTTCGCACTTGCTGGTTTTTTTTTACTACTCGTATATGTATGTGTACATTTGAATGTTGTGCTTGTCGTTGCTTTGCCCTTCAAGTATTTACGCCTTTATTTATTTAACATTTCAATTGCATATTTTCGCACAAAAGCGCGTGCCGCTCCAGTGTCAATGGCTTCAGCCAGGGGTTACCCACAAAAGGGTTCAGATTCATGTGGTCTGGGATCGTTCACAAATATTTCTTGGAGTCCTGCACGTTTCTCGTAGGCGTGAGCCATGCAAAATGTCCAAAGACCAAAGCGTTGCACTCCACTACGTGTTGCAGTTGAACAAACCATGTTGCCCCATTCAAAGGGTTGCTGCCACAACGGGGAAAAGCCATCAAAGTTAAAGAGTCTTCAAGACGTTTGCAAATCATAAAGTGCCTGTCAAAATCAGCTAGAGACAGCTGACAAGCTCTTAGTAGTACAAATACAGAAAGTGAAAGAGGTATGAGAATTTGGATATTTCGAAAAATTAATTAGAATTAAGTTAGGTTTAAGAAAAAACTAGTGGGCGGTTACAGTCGAGTAAGTACGACAGTTGAATACCCTGTGCCCAGGTACTCTGTACTGAAAGTTGATTTTCGATTGATTGTTCCTATTGCAGCTATATGATATTTAAGACCGATTCTAACCAAATTTGGTGAGGATGTATAATACCAGACCAGATGCAAATTATATCAGTTTGGTTCTGATATCTCAACAAACAAAAATTTTTTCTATACTAAAACTTTATTTTCGATGTACCGTTCCTATGGCAGCTATATGATATAGTTAACCGATTCTAACCAAATTTGGTCAGGATGTTTAATACCAGCCCAGATGCATATTCTATCAGTTTGGTTCTGATATCTTAACAAACAAAAATCTTTTCCATACTAAAACTTCATTTTCGATGTACCGTTCCTATGGCAGCTATACGATATAGTTAACCGATTCTAACCAAATTTGGTCAGTATGTATAATACCAGCCCAGATGCATATTCTATCAGTTTGGTTCTGATATCTTAACAAACAAAAATCTTTTCCCTACTAAAACTTCATTTTCGATGTACCGTTCCTATGACAGCTATAGATAAAGGCTACTTTCTATATATCTGTGAACTTACATACATAAATCAAGAAATAACAATGTCCATGATGTCTTTGAAGCTTAGTTCAAACATTATAACTATGCTAAGTCTATGGAAGTGTTTATCTTTGAGTCATTGTGTCTATAGCAGACGTAATGCCCTTCCCCCACAAAATGATGGATACATATATCATTCAGTCTCATTCCATGCATAAATTCAGTACAATTTCCGCAGCAGCCTGAAAGTATGTGACATGAATTGCGTTTTTCTAACATTTTTGGAGCTTTTAGTTGGGATGCTGCTGGTGACATCAATTGTTATTGTTGGGCAAACAAAAGCGAATGTGAAATCCAAATACATTTGCCTACAATCCAGATAGGAGTATATAGTATCTAGTATCGAGTATGTCTGCATGTCATTGAAGATAAAGAAGCTCACGACGCCATCGAAGATTGATGGTTGCCAGTCTAAATGATACCTGATTGAGTGCGAGGCTTTCTACTTCTGGGTGTGCATATGTTACCCTGATGCCTAAACTGTACTCGGATGTACCTCTTACCTTTAAGTGTCATTTTGTGTTCTCGACACGCATTTTTGTCGAGCGTTGCCCAAAAAGTTTTTGATGTTCGAGACACGCGCTGGTAAAAATGTTTTGCCTGCTGTTTGATATGCTGACACTGAGTGTGATAAATGGTGACAAGTTTGTAGGCCAATTTGCTAACTAAACCACACTAACAGGCATCACACACTTACTACAAGCTGCTGCAAGTTCTAAAGTCTTCTTTTTTTTCTTTTCTCTATGCTCAATCAGCGCTCAGTCATTTGGCTGCTGGCTGAAGTGAGTGCCACGCCCACCACGCCTCCTCGAAGATCATCAATTGTTCGCACAATTAGCTCCTCGGGTCAAAAATGAAATGCTGTGTTGTGTAACATTTTAGCCATCATCAGGAACAGGAACAGCAACGGCAACAGCAACAGCAACAGAAACAACGACTTGAAGCTTATTTCACAGTTGACTTGGCTCAAGTTGCGCTTTCTAACGGTTCCGCTGTTGCTCTTAACGTGGCTTCTTGACTTTGGCCCCGCAGCGATTGTCGTAATTTTCGCGCCATCAATTTGAAATTACTTGTAGAGCATTTTGCAATCCGCTCTACACTCTAGATTACATGCTTCATTTCGCCAAACCAACTGCAGCTGGCCAGCAACCAAGAAAACCAACTTAACTCACTCTCAAAGCCAGCTACAAAGACAGCCATCTATGTACCTGGCCAGGTGAGCTACGTAGCTGGAATGCAGCACAGTTTTGCATAAGTAGCGCAAATGTTATGCATTTTAAGTAAGGCCCATTCAATTTCCAATTCCAAACTAACCGTAACAGCAAGTGTTGTAAGTGACGTAATTATCAATAAATAGATAAATGTATTATCATACCCACTTATCGAATCAAACACGCACCGTGTGAAGTCGTAGCGTTCACATTTCATATTTATCTGACAGCTAAAGAAATAACGAGGCGTTCCCTCAGTCTGAAAACCTTAGTCTTTTTACGGAATTAGCGTATTAAATTTCATATTATTTCACATACTTATCGATAATAATTTTTATGTATATTAACTAATTGACTGATTATCAATGCAGGACATTAAAGAAAATTAATGATTATTACTTGTGAGACTTAAATTATGAAACCCTCTCCCAGGTCCCTCTCCCAGGTCCCTCTCCCAGGCCCCGCTCCCAGTCTCGCTCCCAGTCCCTCTCCCAGTCTCGCTCCCAGTCCCTCTCCCAGGCCCCGCTCCCTATCCCTCCTGAGATCTAGGTGTTCATACAGACAGACGGACAGACAGACAGACGGACAGACGGACATTGCTATATCGACTCGGCTATTGGTGCTGATCAAGAATGTATATATAGTTTATAGGGTCTGCCACGCCTCCTTCTGCCTGTTACGCACATAGTCGGTAAAACAAACCCAATAGACCCCTGTACTTTTTTTAAGTACGAGGTCTAAAAACAAGTTAAGACGATGTGCTAGATTTTGACACAGATCTTATTACACCTCAAGTATTATAAGAAACTAATTCCATTATTTATTAATCTAACTAAGTATCTAATATTAACGAAAACCGTACTTATAACAATTTTGTAATACATTCTATATCAAATATAATTTGAAATGTATATTACAATATTTTTTTAATAAAGTAAAATAACAATATTTGTTAACAATTTCTAATCTAATTTGAAATGTATTGTATAATATTTTTGTAATGAAGTTAAATAACAATATTTGTTAACAATTTCTTAGTTACACTCCACATTATGAGCTACGGGTTTTGCCAGATAGCCTTTGGCTTAAATTCCCCCATATCTAAGTTGTATTCTTAGCCCAAGAAGTCACAATTTATGCTACCAGCCATGGGAATGAAGGGCCAGCGACCCAGCAAAGGCAGCCTCCCCCCACTGCACCACTTCCCCATAAAACTGACCCCTTTGCGGAGTTGAACAAAAAACTGCATTCATCTGGCCGGGCACACAATGCTCGCACATAGTACAAACAGTGGCATGCCTCTCGGGATTGGGAATGGGATTGGGATTGGGTCTGGAAAAAGGGAATGGAAATGAAAATGGGTCTGTGACTAAGTCCGGGTATGGGTATACTTTGCGCTCGCGACTACTTTTTACTTTTCTTTAACATTATTTTGCACTTTTCAATTAAAAAGTGTGCGCCACCCGCCTTGCCCCTTCCCCTTTGCCCCTTCCCCTTTCTCTTCTGCTTCTCAGCTCCTGCAGCAGCCAGCAGTCAGAGGGTTAATGGTGAGTGGGGCTGACAACTATGGCAAAAGGGCGAAAGTAACCCCAAAAGCTGATAAAACCAAGTAACCAGGCAGCCAGGCAGCCAGCTAGCAAACCAGCTGCCATAATTATAATTTCTTAATGCAAATAAAAACTCGGTGCTGATTCTCAGCATGCTCTATGTATGACTACGTCAGTATGTGTGTGTGTATATATATATATATATGTATGTGTGCTAACCAGAGAGCAGCCACAATTTAAACATTATAGAGTTTTACTCATTTATCTCAGTGCTCTAACCAATCGGTTAGTATAAATGCATAACTCTGTACATCTTTTAATCAATCTAAAATTTTATTTAAAATCTAACAGTTATTCAATAATAATTTTTTTTATTATTTTTAAGTATTATGATGCATTATTTATTTTGAGTATACTGTAAATTAGCTGAAAAATGTTATAGGCCAATTTTTTGAATTTTCTAATTTCTAGCTTTGATTTAAATTTGTAATTTTATTTTATTTATATAAGCTATGTTTTATATAAGTGTATTGGACAGTCGATTTGCAGCATATTAAAATGTATATTGTTATTTTTATGCTTTTCCTACCCTATACATTTTAAATTACTTTTGAAAAAGTATTATCATGATGTGGAAAATTCATACAGATCTTAAAGAGCACAAATAACTGAGAAGATCGCTATGAAGATGCCTTTATACTACAAGTAGTCGAGGTGTATTTAATATATTTCGCGAATTGTAACAAGTAACAGTATTATGAGCTTCCATTTACATTCTGTATTTTCATAGGGTATTTGCTAGCCTGAAAAATCTTTGTTTGCTTTTGTAATGCCAAAGGGCAACAGAAAAGGGTTAAAAAAAAAAGAAGTTCAGTGTTCTCTCTGCTCCTGACCCCTCCGCTGACCCCTCCCCACCTTTGGTCCCTCGGCTGTTGCTGCCGCTTTGCAGTAGATGGCGCTGTCCTTTATATCCTGGTCATTGTGGCCAGCTGCAGTGCAAATAAACATGCATAGTTTATGAATGAAATGAAAAGCGGCTGGTAACCGACCAATGCACAAATACTCGTACTTATTTAAGCGCTTGGCTTTTCAATGGGCATTGGGCTTACATGGCGTATAATTAATATTAAATGTTATACTTATAAATTAAATAAAAATGTGAAGGGAACACAAGAGAGCAGAAAAATGAATGAAACTTTGCCTCTTCTGCAGAATTCTTGCAGGATTGATGACTATGGCCGTCAAGTTTATTGCCAGCGACACGTACACACACATACACACACACACACACACACACACACACACACACACACACACACACACACCTTACACACACCCCTTGTTATAAATGTGTGTTTGCCAAGTTTGACTTGAACTGGGAGCTAAGCTAGCGCCACTTCCGCTGTGCGGAAAAATGCTTTTGATTTGATTTTCACCAAATGTCAACTTGACGTCACGTCGCCAGCAAACGGACGTCGACGTCGACAGCGGCTGTGACTGCGACGGCGACGACGGCGGCGACGCTTGCGTTGTCGCCGCCTTTGTTGTGCCGTTTCAACTGCATGATTTATTGTTTTGATGAAATTGCGTGTAAACAATTTAGTGGCTGGTTGGCGCCCCCCACCCCCACTCCCTTCTTGCCCACTCTCTGCTTTTCCCTTCTCCCCTTCTACATCGTCTCTGCACTCCAACACACACACACACACACACACACACACACACACACACACTCGAAACTCTCTTTTGCGCTTTAAGTTTATGAACTTTTGAAACAGTTGATTTAAGGTTAAATATAATCATATTTCATGGCCAAAATGAATGCGGACCAACTTCTCTAAGTTTTCTGTCTACAGTTCCCGAATGAGCCATGAAAATGATTCTCCTGTACGTCGTTTAAATACTTATGTATATCATAAACATCAGTCCATAATTTTATTGTGAAATATCATTTGGTTGTGAAAGACGGTTTCATAGTTCTTCGGGAAATGTTAGCAATAAGGACTTTTGCAAATGTTATCAGATTGGTTACGATATCTCATAAAACAAAAATGTTTTACATACTAAGACTTAATTTTCGCACGATCGGTCCTATGACAGCTATATGTTATAGTGCTCAGATTTGAACCAACTTTAGTCTCTTAGTCTCTCTGTTACTCAGTCCCTCTCCCAGTCCCTCTCCCAGGCCCCGCTCCCAGTCCCTCTCCCAGCATACTCGACAGGGAACTGTTTGAAACAAACTTGATCTGCCTGCATTATAGAGGAACCTACATACCAAGTTTGGTGTCTCTAGCTCTTATAGTCTCTGAGATCTAGGTGTTCATACAGACAGACGGACAGACAGACAGACGGACATTGCTATATCGACTCGGCTATTGATGCTGATCAAGAATATATACACTTTATAGGGTCTGCCACACCTCCTTCTGCCTGTTACGAACATAGTCGGTAAAACAAACCCAATAGACCCCTGTACTTTTTTTAAGTACGGGGTCTAAGAAGTAAATAAATTAATAATAATATTTGCAGATAAAACAAAATATTTATTCATTGATTAAGTAGTTAGACAGACAACAGTTAGACCGTCTTTTACTCAAATTAAGACAATTATATTCTTCTACAATGTAATCGGTTTAATTCTCAAAAGGTTTATAATTTTAAAAAAAAGGTATGTATACATTCTTTGCATATTTTTAGCGCATGGTCACACTGTTAATATGAACAACGGTTAAGTTTTACAGCTTAGCAGGAAAACAACATGAACTCGGTTTCTTGTTTATCAGCACATTCCAAGAGAAACCCAATGCCAATCTTATTGGTTGTTTTTACGAGTTCCTTTCTGCACATTCTTTGGCATTTGATGCGCTTTAGGAAATGAACTAAAATGTGATATTGGAATTCCATTGCTTACCAATTCGTACAGTTGGCATTAAACAATTGCAAAGTTGTAAAGTCTTGACCACAAATCCCACACACACAAAAGTCAAAACCACACATGTCTTGGCCCCATTTTCGGTTGTGAATTGGAACCCTTTATGCCATAGTTAACACTTATCTGAAGTTAAGTTATGTGGCACTTTAAGCAGTGTTGGCCAATTCGCAAAACTGCAACGCACTATCGGGTGCAATTTTGACTTGCAATAAATATTGCCATAACAATAACTAAAACCAACTAATATCCGATTACTGCCATGGCTAAGGCCAAAGTGGAAATGTAGCGTGAAAAGCTGCAAGCCAATTCAACAGACAGTCAACTCCCAACGCCCACAAAACTGTCATGTGTGTGTGTATGTGTGTGTGTGTGTGTGTGTGTGTAGCATCATTTTGCCAAACATGAAACAAATGCATAAGTAAATACCAGAAACGAGTGACTTTCAATATCCTTACAGGCTTATTGCTTACAGCAAATTTCACGCCAACACGACAGAAGGAAAGGGACATGTAGGAATAGAAAGAGACAAAGAGAGAGAGAGAAAGAGAGAGGAATAGAATGAGAGAAAATGCATTTACACATTTGCAAACACAAACACTAACATAACAGACAGTTGCAAACATGCAACATACAAATACGCGTACAGTTTCCACTTCCCTTTACTTCCCCTGTTAACCCCTACCAATAGGGGGTGGTACAGGGTGTCTCCTGTGTCAGTTGGAGCGTAACAGAGAACGTCTGAAGCATTTGAATGCTAGATTCGGTTTCGGTTTCGGTCTAGCTCCATTCTGTTGCTGTTCTATCTGGAGTCATGTCTGAGTGCGTCGCCTAGAACGCATTTACGTTTATTGCATTTGTAAATTATTCACACAAGGATATTAAATGCAAATTGTGATATAGAAGCCGCTCGGCACGATGTGCAGCACAACAACCATAGCCACAGATATACAGATACAATATCCGTTAGATACCCAATACTCATCATATCATTCTCGCATTCACAATGCATTCGAAATACTTGAACATTTTTCTGTTCATGTTTTGTCCACTTTTTGCAAATGCAAATATGAAACGCAACGAATCACATTTCATTTAATACCATTAACGAGTTCAATAGCTCATGTGAATTAGGGACACTCGAGTTGCCAGTTCCGTAAGAGATTCAGAGTCCAGTTAGCAACCTGAGCTTTTGACAAGTCACTCAACAAATTGGCAATTGCAGTGCTGTCAAAGTCACCAAAGGCAACTACAGGTAACTACAACTACTACTACTACTTCTACTACAAAGTAACTCTGATTGAATACCAATTTGAGTTGCAGCAAACGAGCAAAAGATTTCCAGTAAATTTTGTATTACTTATAAAAAGCAAGGGCAGATTATAGAGCTAACATAGTTCCAGGAAAATTGCTTTAATGTCATCGTTTATTTCGAAAAAACGTAAATTGTCATTCTATAGTAAATTAGGTACAAAATTACGTTTACACATAATATGGTAGCTTATTTCTACGTTATTTCTATAATTATATTTATGTAGCAAGGGACAGATTTCCCTAACCCTTTCGTTAGGTCCACATCCAGAGTTCGCTTTAAAATGTTTTTCTTAACTTGAAATTAGATTTGCATGTTTTGCTCTATGGCACCTTTTTGCCAAAAACTTTGTCCTCATGCCACCATGCACAAAGTAACTGAACTGAAGTATCTAAACAAAAGTGTAATGTCAAATGGTTTTAGTGTACAGGAACCTGCATACGAGCTGAATTTCGTTAGTGAAATTAAACTTTATGAACTTTTCTACAGGCTCTTTTCGCTGCTGGGTTTAGTTTTCTCTGTTTGACATGTTTTTGACAGTGTTTGCTGAACATGTAATTTGTTCAAGGTTAATTGACAGTCAGGCTTAACAGTTGATAATGGCATTTAAAATTGGTAATGAAATAATGTAGAAAATTAAGTTTTGAGTGTTATTTTATAATAATTTAGATTAGAAGTGATTAAAAGTTGATTAAAAGTGAACAATTAAGGTTAAAAATTTTCTTTAAAGTCGAATCCAAAAACTTGATAGAGAAAAAAATATATATTTCCTTTTAATATCAGCTATTTGAAATAAATATTAGAATCTATCCTGTAATTTAATATTTTCATTGAAATCCTCTTCGTTTATTTCATTTAAGCAGTGCTTATAAAATTGTTAATATAATAATTGCACGTGCCACTTTCAATGGGGAGAACGGTAACATCTGTCATCCAAAATACTTGCCATAAGAAAGGAAATTATAGCTATTAAAAGACATTTACATACTATGCAATTTTCAGCACCTTAGATATTCAAATTGCTGGCCACTTAACGACTTTCAACAGAAACAAATATACAATTATACTCAATTCCTGGGTATAAATACCCAAACATTTTGCTTTCACTGTCACAGTTAAAATGTTTAAGGTAAAAGAGTTGCTGCTTTCACCGGATTGCTTTGAGAATCCAATATTTAGGATGCATTTGAATTGCTTTAGTTGGTATGGCTATGTGGCATCCACAGATCAAGCTCATCCCTGGTTCTCACTCATACGTTGCACCATCTTTACCGCCTCCATTTGGATAAGTTGTGCCTTGATGCTGACACGCGTATTCCTCTCTGGGAGCTACGAAAATCTCAGTGATGGTGCCACCAGTTGGGCCACAGCGGTCCAATACTTTGCAGTATCCATTGCCACATTCAATGCCTATGTGCAACGGGGGCGTGAGTAGCTAGTGCCACAATTAAGCACCTGTCTCTCCCTTCCACATTCTACATCCTCTTTGCAGGTGTTATTCAGATGCTGCGTTTTGCACACGCGGATATTCAGGCCTTCAAAATGGAGGCAGATAATCAGGAGTTGGATCTGTTGTACACCACTCAACGGTATGTGAGAACCATTACCATGTTGCTGTGGGTGCCTTCGGTGGTGGCTGGTTTGATGGCCTGGTCGGATTGCATATATCGGACTATCTTCTTGCCACAAACCGTTTTCAACGCAGCCGCCGTTCATCGTGGCGAGGCTCAACCCATTTTACTCTTTAAGCTTTTCCCCTTTGCCGATCTGTGTGATAATTTTGTTATCGGCTATTTGGGTCCTTGGTATTCGCTTGCCCTGGGCATTACCACAATTCCCCTGTGGCACACCTTCATCACGTGCCTCATGAAGTACATAACCCTCAAGCTGCAAATACTCAACAAACGCGTAATTGAAATGAATGTAAGTTAACCTAAAAGTATCATCAATTTTTTTAAACTATATTTATAATAGATAAAACGTATAAACCCTGATCTGGTGGTGCAGGAATTAACCCAGGCTGAACTCAACCACTGGCATCTACAACTCTGCAAGGGATTCGTGGTGGAGCAGGTAAAAATTCGTCGATTCGTTCATGAACTACAACAACTCATCCGAGTGCCTGTCATGGCCGATTTCATAATATTCTCGGTTCTCATGTGTTTTCTATTCTTTGCGCTGACTGTAGGCGTAAGTAACGAAAATGTACTGAGTTTTTATAGCTTTCAGATCGCTATTTTATTTTTTCAGGTACCCAGTAATATGGATTTTTCCTTTATGATTATTTATTTGTTTGTTATGGCTGCGATCTTGTGGATTTACCACTGGCATGCGACCTTAATTGTTGAATGTGTAAGTACAATTTAATTATGGATAAAAACGGATGAAAACGAAATGCATTTAATATTTGCATAAAATTTATTGAGATTATAATTAAATAATTCCCATAGTTTATTGCTTTAAATATTATTTTGCTTGAAAGTATCTTCAATTTTCTTAAAAGCATAACATTAAGGTATTTATCGCAATTTATATTTTGAAATAGTGTAACATACTTTTTGGATGAAGCCATAATTAGCAAAAATCAATGGTAATTTTAAAACTAAATCAGGTCTGTTTTCGGTTGCTTTGTAGATCTGGAACACCGCTGAATAATTACAAACCTCTTAAGATGTCCTATTAAACTAAATTTAATATGCAACTTCCACCTGTTCCTTTGTTAATTGAAAATTTTTTATTCTAACTATAAGTAATCCATGTTTCTTTACCTTTTCTCTTTTATACTTTAGGCCAACTAATTGGCTTTTCATTTGGTAATTTAATAACGAGCATTTTATTCGATTTTCAGAAGGATGATTTGGCGTTTGCCTTTTATGCCTGTGAATGGTATAATTTCGGTTTGCCAGTGCAGAAGCGACTCCTCTTCATGATGAAGCACACTCAGAGGCCAATGAAGATGCGTGCACTGTTGGTCGATATGAATCTGAAAACTTTTCTAGATGTAAGCCATCTTTTTTTAACTCTCTTTCAATTGACATTTCGAAGTTCCTTTTTTATTTTTCCAGATAGTGCGTGGCGCGTATAGTTACTTCAATTTGCTGCGTAGCACCCATTCTTATTAGATATATTCGACATATTCGAAGTATAAATGTTTTTATTTCTGATATCCAATTTTGTAACAAAAAAATAAAGTTAATTATAAAAATTTAAAATAAAAATATATATTATATTACTTGGTCCTATACATCCTGTTCAAATTTGGTTCAAATCGGTTCACTATATCATATAGCTGTCATAGGACCGATCGGATGAAAATCAAGTCTTAGTATGAAAAACTTTTTTCTTTTAAGGCATATCGTAACCAAACTGATACAACAAGCATATAACTTGGTCTTATACATCCTGTTCAAATTTGGTTCAAATCGGTCCACTATATCATATAGCTGTCATAGGACCGATCGGGTAAAAATCAAGTCCTAGTAAGAACATTTTTTTTGTTTTATGAGATATCGTAACCAAACTGATACAACAAGCATATAACTTGGTCTTATACATCCTGTTCAAATTTGGTTCAAATCGGTCCACTATATCATATAGCTGTCATAGGACCGTTCGGATGAAAATCAAGTCCTAGTAAGAACTAGGATCGATCGGGTGAAAATCAAGTCTTAGTATGAAACACTTTTTTGTTTTATGAGATATCGTAACCAAACTGATACAACAAGCATATAACTTGGTCTTATACATCCTGTTCAAATTTGGTTCAAATCGGTCCACTATATCATATAGCTGTTATAGGACCGATCGGGTGAAAATCAAGTCTTAGTATGAAAAACTTTTTTGTTTTATAAGATATCGTAACCAAACTGATACAACAAGCATATAACTTGATCTTATACATCCTGTTCAAATTTGGTTCAAATCGGTCCACTATATCATATAGCTGTCATAGGACCGATCGGATGAAAATCAAGTCTTAGTATGAAAAACTTTTTTGTTTTATGAGATATCGTATCCAAACAGATACAATAAGCATACAACTTGGTCTTATACATCCTGTTGAAATTTTGTTCAAATCGGTCCACTATATCAAATAACTGTCATTGAACCGATCGGGTGAAAATCAAGTATGAATTTTTATTAGTCTTAGCCTTGGCCATAGTAAGTAGGGGGTTATTTTAGTAATCTATCCTGTGATATAATTTTTCATGTATGTACACATTGTGCTTAACAGTAAGCTAGCTTTTTAGAATGTATTTTCATTGAAATCCATCTTCGTTTATTTTATTTTAACTGTGTATATGTAATTGTAAATATGATAATTGCACGATTTGCCATTTTCAATGAGGAGAACGCCAACATCTGTCGTCCAAACGTACTTACCATAAGAAAGGAAATAAAAGCCATTAAATGACAATAATATAGTATGCAATTTTCAGCACCTCAGAAATTCAAATTGCTGGCCACTTATCGACTATCAACAAAAGTAAATATACTCGAATTCTAGCTATAAATACCCAAACATTTTGCCTTCACTGTCACAGTCAAAATGTTTAAGGTAAAGGAGTTGCTGCTATCACCGGATAGCTTTGAGAATCCAATATTTAGGATGCATTTGAATTGCTTTAGTTGGTATGGCTATGTGGCATCCACAGATCAAGCTCATCCCTGGTTCTCACTCATACGTTGCACCATCTTTACCGCCTCCATTTGGATAAGTTGTGCCTTGATGTTGACACGCGTATTCCTCTCTGGGAGCTACGAGAATCTCAGTGATGGTGCCACCAGTTGGGCCACAGCGGTGCAATACTTTGCAGTATCCATTGCCACATTCAATGCGTATGTGCAACGGGAGCGTGAGTATCTAGTGCCACAATCTCTCTCTCTCTCTCTCTCTCTCTCTCTCTCTCTCTCTCTCTCTCTCTCTCTCTCTCTCTCTCTCTCTCTCTCTCTCTTTCTTACATTCTACATCCTCTTTGCAGGTGTTATTCAGATGCTGCGATTTGCACACGCAGATCTTCAGGCCTTCAAAATGGAAGCAGATGATCAGGAGTTGGATCTGTTGTACACCACTCAGCGGTATGTGAGAACCATTACCATGTTGCTGTGGGTGCCTTCAGTGGTGGCTGGATTTATGGTTTGGTCGGATTGCATTTATCGTACAATCTTCTTGCCACAAACCGTTTTCAACGCAGCCGCCGTTCATCGTGGCGAGGCTCAACCCATTTTCCTCTTTAAACTTTTCCCTTTTGCCGATCTGTGTGATAATTTTGTTATCGGCTATTTGGGTCCTTGGTATTCGCTTGCCCTGGGCTGTACCACAATTCCCCTGTGGCACACCTTCATCACGTGCCTCATGAAGTACATAACCCTCAAGCTGCAAATACTCAACAAACGCGTGATTGAAATGAATGTGAGTTAACCCAAAAGTATTTAAAATTTGTTTTTAACATTATTTATAATAGATTAAACGTATAAACCCTGATCTGGTGGTGCAGGAATTAACCCAGGCTGAGCTCAACTACTGGCAGTTGCATCTCTGCAAGGAATTCGTGGTGGAACAGGTAAAGATTCGTCGATTCGTCCATGAACTACAACAGCTCATCCAAGTGCCTGTCATGACCGATTTCATAATATTCTCGGTTCTCATGTGTTTTCTATTCTTTGCGCTGACTGTAGGCGTAAGTAACTGAAATCAACTGAGTTTTACAGCTTTCAGATCGGTTTTATATTTTTTCAGGCACCCAGTAATTTTTTTTCTCTTATAAATATGATTATTTATTTGTTTGTTATGGCTGCAATCTTGTGGGTTTATCACTGGCATGCGACCTTAATTGTTGAATGTGTAAGTACAATTTAATTATCAAATTGAAGTGTTTTAAAAATAGAGGGAAGCAAATGTAATGCATATTATTAAATGCTGATAGATAGACTGTGCATGCATGAGATTCATTGAGATATTCTAATTAAATTAATATTAAATATTATTTTGCTTGAAAGTATCTACAATTTTCTTAGGCAAGCTCTGCAACAAAACAATTTATATTTTGAAATAGTGCAGCATACTTTTAGGATGATGTCATAACTACCAAAAACCAATTAATTTGGTTTTAATACTTTTTCCCTTTATAACTTTAAGTTAACTAATTAACTTTTCATTTGGCAATTGAATAACGAGCATTTTATTCGACTTGCAGCAGGATGGTTTGGCTTTTGCCCTTTATGCCTGTGAATGGTATAATTTCGGTTTGCCAGTACAGAAGAGATTGCTATTCATGATGCAACACACCCAGAAGCCAATGAATATGCGTGCACTGTTGGTCGATATGAATCTGAAAACATTTCTAGATGTAAGCCATTATTTTTAACTCTCTTTCAATTGATTTTTTGAAAAGATTCCTTTATTTATTTTCTTAGATAGTGCGTGGCGCGTATAGTTACTTCAATCTGCTGTGTAGCACCCATTCTTCTTAGACATATTCGAAATATAAATGCTTTTTTGTAGTGCCGCTTTGCTAATCAAATGCCACAACGCTTGTCAACTCTTCGTTTGACTAACATGACAGTTAACATGGCTTGCAATTCATTTGAAGTGTGTAAAAAAGCGTAGAGAGGAGAGTGGAGAAAAGTGTAAGAAGACAGACGAGTTGGCAAAATGCTAAACCATTTTACAGCACAAATAAACGTGATGCCTGCTACTCAAAAGCCAATGGCAGTAACAAGCAACATCATTTATCACTTTTCAGTTAAGTAAAGTAAAGTCCTGGCAACAGGATGTCAGTCGCATTGTATGTTTTATTGTTAAATTGTATTCCTTTTTCAATGGATATAAAACGATTTTCACAGTTTTTTAACAAAACAGTTACAGTAAGTATACACATGCCATTGCCAGAGACTGCCCCACTCTCCCTCCCCATCCCCACTTAGCCTTCATTTTCCTGCTATAGTTCTAATTGTCAAGGGGGTTTTGAGACTGAATTTATGCGTCTGCTAGATATTCACTCGTATTGAAAATGGTCAAAGCCACCACCAAAAACTAACCGAATCGATCGAATTGTAATGCCCTTGGGTGTATTTTTTAATATTATTAAGAGTATAGACAAAAGAAATAAGCCGCACCGCACTCAAAACAACAACCAACAACAATAATAAACACGCATATTGTTGCGGTTGTTGCGCGTCCTGGGGATTATGTCCAAAGTGGCTAAATGGCTGATAAAGGCACACGCCGAAGTGTCTTTCCCTGCCTTCTGCTATATGAGTATATGTCTCTCAAATATGTATGTATAACAAAAAAAAATGCAGATACTAATGAGTATTAATGGGTTGAGACCAGAACGCAGGTATATTGTGAACTAGGGTTGTGTGTGTGGGGTACCAACTGGACCTAAACAGTGTCAAAAGGGTTGCTCTACAGTTTCAGATACGCATCTGTAAAAAGTGAGCTGTTGATGTGGAAAAAATGAAAACAAAGAGAAATGTGTCAAAAAAATAGTTTAAAAAAAAAGTAATCAGATCTGTTATACCCTCTGCTATTCTAAAACTGCTCCATAAGCTTAAGATATTTTAAAAGAATTCCAATATTTATTTTCATTCTTCAAAGTACCAGTATGCAAATAAATAAATAAGACATATATTGAAACTTATTAATATAATTAAAAAAAAGTGTAATTTAAAATTAAAAAAAAGTATCTCACAATCTCCCCGACGGGGAATTGAACCCCGGTCTCCCGCGTGACAGGCGGGGATACTGACCACTATACTATCGAGGATTGTTGACAACAGCCAACCAAAACACTATTTTCTTTTGCTTAGCGGAAGCAATGAGACATGTTAACCTTACATTGTTGAGCTAAAAAGTCTATAAATAGACAAATAAAATCGTATGGCATGACCAATTGTTGCCATCTGTTGCGGCCTATTTATAGCAATATTGGCAAATTTTTTATGGTTTTCTCGACATGGCAGCACGTTTTTCGATTATTTATGATATTACACAACGCACGAGTAATGGATGTTCATTAAACACAATGAATGTCATGCATTCAACTCCCTTACCCACTCATATTCATAGTCACAAAGTGCAACCCTCGTTGCGCCTCAGCCCTTGAGATGTACCCATTAGTCACCCTATTTTTCAGTTTTTGCAAGCAAAAAAATTAAAATTTGCCATCAAGCGAATTTTGCACACATGTAATGAATATTTAACATTAAAAGCCAACTTTTCTTGATTACAATACAAAAAAAAATTAATTATATGAATACATCTAATGCATATAATTGATTGAAAAATTTCCAGTTCCATAGATATCAATGTTAAATGATTTTTATATGTATACAAGTTCTTGAATAAATAGATAAGGTTAAGAGTAGAAAGAATTAAGAAATGTAGGGAATTAAAACATATTTTATAAAAACAGTTTAATTATATCTAATGTAAATATTTAAAAATTAAAGTTTTCTTTTAAATAGCTATTCGAGAGACAACTCTATTTAAAGGAATGTCCTCTAACTGAATGCTAAGTTTGTAAATCAGTCAAATGGTGCCCGTTGGCAAAGGCTTGATAAAATGTATAAAAAAAAAATGATAGGGATTCTTGGAAAAAAGTCCGGCAACTATTTTCCGAGTCTGTCGGGCTTCTAATGTGCCCCTTTCATTCGATCCGACTAAATATTTTACTGAGTACGTGTCTAATTCAAAGAGAAACGAACTAACCGAACCCAGAAAAAGTTAAGCAATGGCAAAGGGGATGTGGGGGCGCAGGGGCGTGCACAGGGCGGGGTCAGTTGACGCTGTTGTTTTCATAAGTCGTTGTTGTTGCTGTTGTTGGTGCATTTGTTTTGTTTTGGCATGTTTATTGCACTGTCAACGGCAATGCATGAAAACTTTTTGTTAGCCAAGTTAGTGGCTGTTCCTCAATGTTGGTGACAAACCCGTGTCGCCCCTCTGCGTGCACACTCCTCTGCTCCCTTCCGTTTCTATTATTCTTTTTACCATCGACCGTAACTGTTAATGTGTTTGAAGTCAAATTGTTTTCAGTCACGTGACCGGCAACAAAAATAACAACTGTGAACACACAACAACTTTATCCATGATTAATCAGTTGCATTTAAATATGTATTACGACAATATACTCTAAAGCCTGAAAGGAGCAACTGCAATTTATAATTTGAGTCCTCATTTGATACATTTAATAAATTTCTGTGTTGACTTTTGTCTTTAGCCAAGCTTCACTGCACATTTGTGGCCAACAGATGGGCCTCCCTCTGTCCCTCTCATGATTAACATACAACATTCAAGCTACAACTTCATTTTAATAGCGCCGGACAACAAATCGCCGTGCGTTAATTATATTTAATAACCAGCAAACGCGTAACAGCTGTTGCCTAAGTTTTTTAGCGTGTGTCGCTTTAACTATGCCCCATAAATGTTTAATGGCCTAAACACTTACGTTGAACTGTAAACGATACAAGGAAAGTCCTACTAATAATTAAATATTTAATTCAATTGTATTATAAAATTAAAAAGAAGGCAGTTAGAAAATGATTCAAGTAAAACAAAAGCTTTAGCGCTTTAAATAAAATAAAAAAAGTTATTGAACGATGCCAACAACACGCGGTGTTCCCAAGCGGTCCCCCATCTAAGTACTAACCGCGCCCGACGCTGCTTAATTTCGGTGATCGGACGAGAACCGATGTATTCAGCGTGGTATGGTCGTTGGCGAAAGACGCATGCTTAGAGTATGATTTTGTATCTATTTTAAATAAGCTTGTACTAAGAGATATAAAAATAGTTATCAGTGGAACAATGTATGAAATAATTTTAAATTTTAAAATTTAAAAGTTAAACTCAGAACAATTTAGCAGTATATTGACTGAATAAAATTTTTAAATGGCCCACAGTGGAAAGTTAAATTATAATCAGCGTGGTATGGTCGTTGGCGAAAGACGCATGCATACAGTTTGATTTTGTATCTAAAATCTATTGTATTTTTTGGAATTTATACTAAGAAAACTTCACTTTTAATATTCTGTATGATTCGATTTTTCACTGCTGCTTTCAACTAGTTCTCAATGCATGTCAGAGACCTTTGGCCAAAAAATACATCAGGGGCGAAAAATTGCACTCTGGTATTTTCTTGTTATTTTCATTTTCGATTTTTGAAAAGGAAAAACACTAACTGTTTTCATTTGCTCGTTTTTGAATGCGCTTTTTAATTTAATTTTCGTAGGCCGCCGCACCATGCACTTCAAACCGCTTGCACACAAGCACACTCACACATACAACTCATACACACGGCATCAGCTTACAAAAGCGCAGCCGAGCACCCAATCCTAGGGAGAACCCAAACCCAAACCACGTGGGCGCCCGCTTTCATGCGCTTCGTTTAGCAAAGTGGATGTTAAGTGTAATGCGATTTTTATGTAAATTTTTGCCAAAAAAGAACTGAATACATGCCACACAAACACACACACACACACATGTGCGACGACGAGCAAAGAGAATAACGACGAGAGATGAGGCAGTCAACAGTTCTGATGATTTCGTTGCCACGGTCACGGCCAGACAAACGGTCCGTCGTCCACTTTACACACACACACTCCACTCTATCCCACCCTCTGTCCCTTTCACAGTCAGTCAGACAGCGCCGCGCACAGACAAGTGGCAATATTCCATATGGATGGGACTTTGGCCATTCAGCAAACACAGCTCTTCGTCAGTCAGATCTAGTATTTGGGTGCTAGGATGAATTTCGTGAACTTCTCATAACATACCACATATGAAAACAACAACTTATAATATACTCTTGCATTGATTAGTTTGAAAAAGGTTGTCATTAGTTGAAAGACCATCAGTACAACCGACAATTCTAGGCAGGAGCAACCCCGTCAGAATCGTGGTACTTAATTATAATCACAAAGTGTCATAATCTTGTATCATCAACTGGCCTTTTAGTATTTGGGTAGAACGTCAGTCTACCTCTACTAATGACAATCGTTCTGTGCCAAACAATAAGCTAACCAATCGGACGATGCTAGAACCAGTTGAGAATTAGAGCGCACAAAATG
This sequence comes from Drosophila falleni, assembly GCA_035045575.1. Taxonomy (NCBI): domain Eukaryota; kingdom Metazoa; phylum Arthropoda; class Insecta; order Diptera; family Drosophilidae; genus Drosophila; species Drosophila falleni. The sequence goes on along the minus strand of JAWNOV010000089.1, from coordinate 598,053 downwards.
AAAAAAAAAGAACACGTTGCGATCGCAGCGCACACACAAACGTACAATCAAAAGATACGAATATTTTTAAAAACTAGAAAAATGTTTTATTTGTAGTATAGCATTTATAAGATTCCTAAAATATTTTTGTATCTTTTTATTAATTTAAATAGAAGCTTGCATATTAAATAATGTTACACTTAATAGAAAAAAAAAACTCAAAAAAATTACTTCCCATACCGGGAATCGAACCCGGGCCTTCTGGGTGAAAGCCAGATATCCTAGCCACTAGACCATATGGGATATGGTAGGGACGGCGACTAATAACAGTTTTGTTACCACTACATCTTTTGTGTTGCTGCCAGTTAGCGAAAATCAAAAGACAGAACAATAGCTACATTTATTATGAACATTTAAATGAGTGCCAACTTTAGTTGATTAATTTATTTATTAATAGATACATTATAAGACACTATTTATAATAAGATTCCAAGTAAAAAATAGATACAGCTCTTCTGGAAATTGTACTAAATTGTTAATAAATTTTGAATAATAATAAAAACAATTAGTTAGATCTCTATGTTTGGCTTAATTTTTCGTTGTAAAAAATATCAATAAATTTGTTTGTGATAACAAACAAGTAAAAAAAAACTATTTCATCTGAACAGTTTCCCATACCGGGAATTGAACCCGGGCCTTCCGGGTGAGAGCCGGATATCCTAACCACTAGACAATATGGGAGATGTTTGTTCGTCCGCCAAGTTGCGTATATCAAGGAATCGAATGTGAATAATAAAACACCAATGGCTTGAACAACAAAGAAATGTATATAACATCACGCTTGTAGTGAATTGCATCAGCAATATGTGAGCCAAGAGACAGTAAACAAATAAGTTTAAGCACAACATTTCCCAAGACTATAGTAAAATTTGTTTGTTTGGTTGAAAATGTACATACCTTAGCTACAAAAAAAGGTATCAAGTGAGTATATAGAAATATTCATAATGCGTTATATATACATCTTAGCAACTCATATGAAGTGTCGGCAAATTATTAAAACTTGTTTGGTTAACACAAAACTGAAATTGGGCGGCGAACTGAACATATCCCATATTGTCTAGTGGTTAGGATATCCGGCTCTCACCCGGAAGGCCCGGGTTCAATTCCCGGTATGGGAAGCTGTTCAAATGAATTGGTTTCAATTTTTTCATTTGTTTAATAAATATATTTTTTTTGTTGAAGTTAATCCAACTGTCTAACGAATATTAGTAAAGATAATGACCACTTGTTTCGACTTTTGAATAAACTACAATATGTACACTTAAAAGAGTACATTAAAGATGTATCCATAGTAGTGACCATATGCTTATTTCTATAATTTTCAAGGCTTTTAAATAAATATATTTGATTTTAACTAACTAGCTGCAACATAGGAGATGTCTTGATAATAAATATGTTATTAGCCACACAGTTTAGCATATCCCATATGGTCTAGTGGCTAGGATATCTGGCTTTCACCCAGAAGGCCCGGGTTCGATTCCCGGTATGGGAAGTAACTTTTTTGCTTTTATAAAAGCAAACAATAATAAATTTTTTTAAAATATAAAATCGTTAAAAATAAAAAGAAGTAAGGAAATTCCCATCTTCACTTTTCCACATAGCAGAGCAAGGTTTCGATCCTCGGACCTCTGGGTTATGGGCCCAGCACGCTTCCACTGCGCCACTCTGCTAGTTGAACCCCTTACACCTAATGTTCAACTAAAGCTAGAGGCAGTGGTAAGCTGGCTGCTGTGAAACTGTTATGTGAATGTGTTGAGCGAAATCTTGTGCTCACACACGCACGCACAGTGAGTCGAGCAAACCCACGTGGATTACGTATTTACTTAACTGTGGCCGCACTCTGTTGACGACTCTTATCGCCACGTTGCACGTGGCCGCAGCTTGGGTTTCCCTGGCGCCTTTACCCCTCTCTTTGCTTGCTGGGACAACGCTTTTTGCCTTTGGCTCAAATATGGCTTTAATAACCGCGCGATGAGTGCAATTTTCTGTTGATTTTTGGCTTTGTTTGTTTTTACAGGCAGCGCTTATATGTACATATGTACTTGTCTTTAAACTATCCCCAAAGCTGTATAAGAAAGTACCTTTAAAAGGATCAAAATTATAATATAATTCCATATTGCAATATGTTGTTTTAATTAAAGAAAGTTATCGCAATATTGGCAAAACTGAAATAACAATATTTCTATTTATTTTATTTATTCTAATTCAACAAAATTGTAAAATTTTGGTTGCCAATACGAAATGGTGCATTCAACGTATTAAATTGACATATTTGTCAATAAATTGCCAAATTTTAATTAATTTTCGCGCCACTTAAAAGCCAGCTGCATCGTTGCACAGCCACGCCCCAATCCAGCCCCAATCGCCCTCTGTGAAAATGGGAAATGTTCCCAGACCGCAAACACTAAATTGCAAATAAATTTGTTTAAATATGCAATGGCAAAGCGTCAAGTGTTCGTGTGTGTGTATGTCTGTGTGATTGCCAGGGAGGGAGACTAAAGTAACGGCAGCATCACCTGAAAAGGGTGTGAAGGCTGTTGGGTGGGGTGGAAAATGGGGGGGGGGGGATTGGCGGTCACTTGCCGCAGCGAGAGAGACATGAGACAACGACAACGACAACGTGCGGCATCAAATTTTAATAGGAAAACCCCAAAAAGTTCAAGCCACAAAGTCCATTTCCATCGAGCAGCAGCAGCAACAACAATTTGACGCTTTTGCTCTGGTTGTTGGCCAACATGGCTGATGTACGCTTTTGGTTTTGGCCACGAAGATGTTGCATTGACATTGAATATTGATGAAAATAAATCGAATTTTCGTCAGACAACCAGACGGTTAGACTGTCTCCACAGTCAATGGTTCTCTCTGCTTGTCAAACCAAAAAGATACAAAAAATACAACAACAGCAACAACAACCACAAAAAAGCTGGACATCTCCATATGCATGAATGTATGTTTATATTGATTGCCAAAATGGTTTGAGCCAACGGAAAGGGTTACGGCTGAATTGAGTATCAGCCTGAGTGTCAAAACCTTCCCATGTATGTGTGTGAACATAAGGTTAAAAGACATTGGTGGTTTTATCCGAGTAAAAGTAAATTACATTCGATATAGCAATACAATAAACTAGAAACATGTTCGGTCTATTGATGTTATAGTATTTGAAGAGTTTAACTATAGAAAATTTCATAGTGTTGTTATTTTGAAATTTAAATTTAGTGCAAAAAATGTATTATTCACTATTTAAATGCAAAAACTGCCCACTTAAACACTTTATAGTCCAGCATAACACTTTCAGTTTAATGTTATGATTTTTTCCCACATTTTTTCACTGGTTCACTGTTTACTCATGTTCACTTTCCTCGCTTTTCCCGATTTCATCACGCCAATTCGCCCTTCGATTTGAGGAGTTAACATTTGATTTGTATTTAAAAATTATTGACCAATTCATGGCTGCTGATTAAGTTTGTGTTTGTGCTTGTCAAACGCTTTGTGGCAAGGAGACAGAGACAGAGAGCGAATGTGTGTGAGAGTGAGAGAGAAAGGCAGTTGTTAAACGATGGCAAGTGATTGATTTTTACAGCCACAAGGCTATGGCCACGGTTAAGGGAAATTGCATAAACGCCACACAGTGCACATTGCAGCCCATATGAAAATCCAATTTTCCAGTGATTGATCATACAGATACACACACACACAGAGTGTGGGCGATGTACACACACACATGTCAGTTTGGTGTTGTGAAAAGTTTGTTTGTTGACCATACGCAAAAATAATGTAATTAAAGCAATGTTTGCATAATAAAAATTAATATTTGTTGCATTTTGTGACAGAGAATACAGCATAAAACGTACTAAATGCAATGCATTTATTGACAGACCCCTTACCCATTCCCTTCCTTTAGTATTTACCTAGGCTGTACTGTACAGTTGTCTGGCAGCGCTTTATGCGGGCTGTCAAAATCAGACAGTTTGCACACATGATGTACCTTCCCCGAGTCCGAATGCAAACCCAAACCCAAGCCAGAGATTTGGAGTCTACTGGCCAGTATTCCCGGATTCGGCTTTGTCCGGCCTTCTGTTTGTTCAAGTTTCGTTTCAGCAAATTATGTTGCAGCATATGAAGGGGATTTACACTGTTCAACATACAGAGTGGCAACAGTGTCGTCTCTCAGTCTCTAGTCGAGTGTCTGCAACGTTTGCATGCAAATATTGAAATAAGTCTTAATTGAATACAAATACTCAATTACATTGCGGCAAATCTATTTTGTGGGTCCAGCTCAAACATTTCCGAGCAACAAGGGGAGACAACCTTTCCAAAACATAAACTTCTTCAGTTGCCAATTGTTCAACACTTTTACTTTGTAATTGCAATTTTGTTTATGGGCCATAAGTGTCGCCAACGTTTTGCCAGACCCTTTATAACAGAAACCACAAAACGATACGAGGCAAAAGGGCCAGGGATTAGTCTGTTATACTTTAAATACTGGTAGTAGAGCAGAGTGTGTCTTTTCTCTCTTTTTCTCTTTATTCTCTTATCTCTCTTTTTTTTTATTTACATATTTTAAAAATGTTAAAAATGTAAATAAAAAAAGTTAGTATGTGGCCCATGAGGGGATCGAACCCGCGACCTTCGCGTTATTAGCACGACGCTCTAACCAACTGAGCTAATGGGCCAATGTGAAATGAGCCAGCTAAGAGGTCTACTCGAAATAATTCTATGCAATTGCTGCTTTTAATTTAAGGATTATTTAGTCAATAGATAGCATTATATATATAAACTATAATTATCTTTTAGTAAATTTAACAAATGAGATAGGGTTATACGTGTATATATGTATATTGTCTTGAGTTTTATGGCTTTTGTATTTAGTCATAAAGTTATTTTAAAATAATTTGTTCTAGGTTAATGACAAATTCCACATATTTGTATATTATATATTCTTATTTTAAATTGATAAATATAGAATTATGCATACATCTTAAATTTGTAGTACGACTCATATGAAAATACACAACAAAACTTTTGCAATTTTTATTCTTTGTAATTGTCTTCGATATTTAAGGGTAGTATATTGCATTTAAAGCTAGGTATTTCAAATAATTTTATTTTATAATAAATCTTGCATAAATTTAAATATATTTTTTATTAAATTTTAAAATAAATTTTGAACTTCTTTTAAGCTAGTGTTATTGGGATATTATAATTTAAGCTGCATTTTCTATGGTCCCATGGGAGCACAAGATTTTGCCTAGCATGACATGCAACTTGGAATTGGAACCCAAACCTGAGCAGAGAACATAGCCCAAGTAACTGCCGAGTAACATATTTGACACTTCATTAAAAAGCAACATTAGCAAAATCAATTAGAGAGTATTCCCAAAGCACACAAAATGCGACATAACCAGCAAAAGCAAATAGGGATGGATAGATAGATACATATACTCGTTTACTTACTATATACAGAGAGTGAGATGGGGAGAGAAGTTTCAGTAGCTTTGTTGTTTTTGGCTAGCAAATAAACAAACAATTGAGATACACATGAGATACTCGTATTGTATTTGTTGTTGGTCTCTCCTGCTCTGATGCTGATTCACAAATTGTTTGGCAACCAGACAGGACGACACAGGACGAAACAGGATGGATGAGACGAGCTCAGTTGAGCTGAGCTGAGCTGAGTTGAGTTCAGTTAAGACTTTGTTTACATTTTGAATTGTCGGCGCCGATATTTGTACTGGTAAATCGCCAGACGGCAACTTGTTAAATGGAAAATTAATTAAAAACGTGTTTTCTCGTTGATAAACAATGTATTTTTTAATCAAACTTTTATACGAATGTCTTCAAAAATAAAACGTGTATCTGTCTAGCACTCATTACTGCGTCTCATGACATTATTGAGCCAGCTTCGTAGGCTCTCCGAGCTCTGCAGTCCCTCCATGCGATTTAGTACTCTACCATTATGCATAACCAGTAGCGATGGTACTGAGCCCACGTCGTAATCCAATGCCAGATCTGTTAATTCGTCTATATCAACCCGGGCCAGATGCACCCGTCCCCTCAATTCATTCACAATATTCTCGAGGCGGGGAGCAAGTGCCTTACAGGGTGTGCACCAGCTGTTGATCAAAATAAATAATAATTTTCGATATATATCGCTTATTAAATGGCTTACCTGGCATGAAAGTCAACAACGACAGGTGTCTGACTACGTTTCACCTTCTTCTCAAATTCTTTGATGCTCTGAACATCAAATATGGTTCGGTTTACTGACGGCTTGGCATTAGCTAAATGCGTCAAGCTCTTAAGGAGACGCATCTGGGGAAATCTAGCCTTCGACATTTTTTAAAAAAAATTTAGTTCTGAATTTTAGTTTGTATCTGATCGAAAGCGTTTTTAAAAATGATGTATGGAGCCCGAAAATTATATAAAGTATCTGTGTGTCTTGACGAAAAAGTCAATGACTACTTAAGTACAAAAATTATTTTAATTAAAATTACAGTTCCTGAAAAGCCTTTTACATTTAATGAAAATACTTCTATAATTTAGAATTTACGAATGAAGGAGCTCCGAGAGTTTATAATAAAAAATCCATTGTTAATGTTCATTTTTCTTTATTGATGGAATAAAAGCAAACAGATACTGAATTAAAATTCGCCTTACATTCCAGTAGCGCGATTTTTGTGGAAACACTGGAAATACTGGTAGGCCGTATCGCACTTGTCAGCTCCCTTGATGGTACCGCACTTGGCCAGAAGGGCCTTGACAGTATCAGCACCTTCAGCATCTCCCATTGTTTGCAGCATTACATCGGGCTTGAGCTGACCATCGACCATAAGACCAATCTTCTCCATCATGCAATTGGCAAAGCATTTGATCTTTGGATCCTGATTATCGAAATTGCCACCGCGTAGGGCTGTAGCCTGATCGTTGGTAATGCCCTCCTGCTCACCACATTGCTTGGCATGCTTTTGGATAATTTCCAACTGCTCCTCAGTCGGCTGGAGTCAGTTTTAAAATTATATTTGTGCTACAGAGCTGTCTACTCAGGATACTTACCTTGCCAGCCAAAACAATTGCCAGACAGGCAATCAACACAATCAAAAATTTCATTCTGAATATTGCTTTTGTCAACAAATATGGAATATTTCCCAAAGTCTCTGCTATTCGTACTGTTGACTTTATTCGTTCCGTTGATCGCTTTTATATGATGTTTTAAAGTTTTTTTTAATTTGTGTTGAAAAAAAAAGATTAAAACTATTTGTTGAATGCATTTATTTAATGATTGTTTTTATTTTCATTCAAACAATTGCAAGAGTAATGATAATTTGGAAACTATTGTGTTTATTTAATTGTTTAGTCGAGTTACTAGAGTAAACAATGTACAGCAATTTACTTTTTTCAGGCTTTATTTAGTATATTAATACCCTGTAATGCTAAAATTGTTTAATATGCCAATTATTTAATTTGCTTAGTTTTTGCAAAATAGTTACGAGTCCACAAAGGTTACTACAAATTTACTATTGTTAACACCATCTAACAGACATTAGTTGATCAAAATGCATTTATATTTTTGTTTGTTTTAAATGACTAAAGAGTAATGGATATCTGCTAGTCGTGCATGCTTGTTGGTTTTGCTTGTTTTCTTGGCCAGCATCCAGGCTGTTTATGCGACCTACTTGACAAGCTCCAATGAGACTGCTTTAAATTTGTTTGCCTTGGTCAGCAGCTACTTACATTTGTGCCTAGAACACAACGCAACCACAGAGCTTACCCTATCATATACGATATATATATATATATATAGTTGCATGTGTATAAGTGTATATATACAGATTTGGGTCACATTAGATCACATGCTGCTGATAACATTAAGCAGGCACTTTCTCCATTTTGTCGGTCCATATTTACTTGCTTGAAATGAATGATGAGATGCCTCTCTCTGTGTGTGTGTGTGTTGTCTAAACATTTTTACGATTCAGGGTTAGAGATAGGATAGGCTGTCATTCTGCTGGGCTTTACATAATCTTCAGTGCTTAAGAAGCGGTCTTTCAGCAATTAGTTTTTGTGTGCATTCAATGTGCAGATAAGTAGCCAAGTTGCAAAAGAGTTTTCTAATGCGGTCCCAACTGATGGATGATTGACAGTCGCCTGTCAAGTGGGTTGAGTGATGCCTGAGCCACAGAAATTTAATGACCTTTTACATAATGCAAATGTGGGCAAAAAATATAGCCAGCTCATTCACCAGATAGATAATGAAAACGACCCCAAATTTGAATTCTTTTTAAAGGGAATCTATAATATAAATAGACCTAGAATATTTAAAAAATGCTGATAATAGTTTGGTAAGCAATATTATTATTATTTTTGGTAAGAATATGTGAAAAGAAAAATCAGATATAATCACAGAGTATCTTTAAAAGTTCAACTCAGACGAAAAATAAATATAAAATGTATTGACGTGTCAATTATAAGTTGTGAATAGCCAGGTTAGATATAGGATATCTGATGGCCTGAAATACTTATTTAATATACTCGTAGTCTCATATATATTATGTGAAAATATTTACATGATGATAAGAAATTATTTTTGCATGTTATCATTTCTAATTTGTTTCAAATTAAATGAGTTTTCCACACAATCATAAAGTAGACAATAGCATATATATTTTCTATGCCACACTCTTGCTTGTGTGGATCACAGAGGTGGTGCAAATGTAATTAAAAAACTTTCAAACCGCATCAACATAAATGTATGGCGTATAAAATTCTGTGCATTTGACAATTTACGGTTGCCAAAAAGTTGACAATTTCTCTCGGCGACTGTGTGTGTGACTGTGTGTGTTTGAGGGCGACAATAACCGCTAAAAAGTGTGGGCGTGGATGTGGACATGTATTGTAATTTGAGAGTTTTAAGCTAAATGAAATGCTTTAAAAAGTTGTTATTGTTCATAACATAAATACGTTTTGACTCGCATCCATCGATGAACAGACGGCCATTTAATGTGTTAAATGCTATTACGAGTTTTCCATTTTCCGACAAGAGAGAGAGAGGCAAACACTGTGGGAGAAAGGATGGGCACGAGTATAGCAATTTCATTTATTTTAATTGAAGGCAATAGACAGCCCTTTAGGGTTATGCCAGGGCCATAAAGTATGTCCGAGAAAGACATTTCAATTTAATTGCATTTAAATCGCAGGCCCAAAACACCTTAATAGACCATTAAGGTGTGCACAACCAACTCCCTCAGCCCATATTTTAAGGAGAAAAAAGGTTTAGTTGCAATATGTGCAGGCAATAAACATTAAAAGTCGTCATTTAATTTCAAATGATGGCCTCAAATGAATCCCATAAATTGTATAAAGGTAAATTTAATCAATTATATACATTTATTATGTTGAATTATTGATGACAAGCAAAGCTAAAAAGCCAAAAAAAGGCCCATTCCCCCGTTTAAATACCACTTCCCGCAATTCTAGACATTTCTAAAGCTATACATAAATTACTTGACTCATCTATTATCTTATATAGTTTACTTATCGTAGTTTTCTTTACACAAAACAAAACTGGCGCCAGCTACCAATATTCCCCTCTTTTAGCCGCCGGCTCCATAATTTTCCATTAGCTTTATTATATACTCATTTGCGCAAATGTCTTATATCATTGTTATTAGTGAATCTTATGCCTATGATTATTGCGTCTCTATATGTGTATCTATGTGTGTTTATGTGCGCCTTCGATAAGCTCCCTCAAAAACAGCATCATACGAAACTATGGGGCAATTCCTTTGGGTATCCAGTTAGAGGTTGGAGAAAGGTTGTTGAACTCTGCCCAACATTATTGGGGTCAGCTGGCAAGTGTGTGTGGATAGTTCAACCGCGAAATTACGTAGTATAGGCATATTTAGGGGTTGTTTCTAAAGATTTATTCTAGGGATGTATTTTATTATATTATTATAATATTAAATGATATTTATAAAGATATTATTTTTAAAATTGCTTTGAATTTTGATTCTCTATTAATAACAAATATTTATGTATTAAAACAATTTTAAGTCCGAAATTAATAGCATAATGCAATGTCATTTAAAATAAAAATTAAAACTGTTTGCCTACTTATAAATGTTTTTCCCAGAACTATAAAGCTCTAAGGCAAAATACACAAACAACCAACCGAAGTGAATTAATGTCATTAAAATTATTTTCAAATTAAAAATAGACATAAATTCAAGCAAAATGCACTTAACATTAATTGCTGAGACTCAACTAACGTTGGGCTTTAACAAACTGAACAATGCGTCAACAAACCAGAACCAGAACCAGTTGGCCAGACTTTAGATGCAAATGGCAGAACTTAATGTAGAACATTTTCTGTTTAGTCATTTCGTAGGAGAGGTTCATTTTAATTAATTTAATTACTGATATTTGCATATTTTTGCAGCTTTCATCAAATTAAAATACACGTGTCACAAACTTTACGAACAAAACTAGTACGTGTATGACTCTGTATTTGCCACCTGTTCATTAAATAAATAATGAACTCATTTGATGCAGCTTAAAATGAGATGAAAATAGATAACTATTTGGCTTGACGAAGAGAGAATACTCTATACTGAATGTTAAACAGAATTAATATTTATAGAACCGAATTGAGAGGAATTTTTGAATCACTTTAAAAAGTTATTACAGATACATACTTTATGCCAATAGTTAGCTGCAACTTCTGTCATTACTCTTATTTAGTTTAGCAAGAAGGTATGTACATAACTGACGATGAATAATAAATGTAATTTTATTGCATTTTCTTTGACTATTATGAAAGTTATCTTAACTCTTTTAAGTTTGAAATTCGATGGTCACTTTCGATAAATGTTCAAAAGCACATGTATAATCCCCAAGGCTTATCATAAATTCCAAGCATAGCTCTACACTGGAATGTTGAACGTAGGGAAAGAAAGCAAATTAATATCAAAATGCGCATTGGTATAACAAACCCCCTTTTCACCCCTCCTCAATACCAACCTCTTGCCCACATTCAATTCCAACCCGCAGGCATTGCAGTTACAACGTTTTCTGATTGTATTAAATATAATAAATATATTTTTTTTTTTGTTTTTCTTTTTGAAATCTATCTATGTATCTTCATCCATCGCTTCATCACTTAGTTGGTGAGAAAACGTAAATAGAATATTTTATGCAATTTATTTTGATCAAGTTGAAGCGCCTAAATATTCTTTGGGTGTTGTCGATGCACTCGTGCGTCTCATGCAATGCAAAATTATGATGAGAAGGATGCTTAGAAAACAATGTAAAAAGCACAAACAATATCAGTTCCGTTGAGACAAATTTCATTTACCACAATAAAGAAATATTTATTTCCGAGTACAAATTGTAAGCTCAGTGTAGATGTTTATGGTTTGATAGAAGGCATCAATATAACAAAAATACTCAAAAGAAATGCATGTACTGCGGTAAAAGGTGCAAAATACTTAGAATACGAAATTATATGTAGCATACTTTTAGGCTTAAATTAGAATTAACTAAAACAAGTAATACCATAAATAGTTTAACTACTAAACTGGGAAATAAAATATCAGAACCAAACTAATAGAATATGAAACTGGGCTGGTATTATACATCCTGACCAAATTTGATTAGAATCGGTTGACTATATCATATAGCTGCCATAGGAAGGGTGCATCAAAAATGAAGTTTTAGTATAGAAAAAATTTTTGTTTGTTGAGATATCAGAACCTAACTACTAGAATATGAATCTGGGCTGGTATTATACATCCTGACCAAATTTGGTTAGAATCGGTTAACTATATCATATAGCTGCCATAGGAAGGGTACATCGAATATGAAGTTTTAGTATAGAAAAAATTTTTGTTTGTTGAGATATCAGAACCTAACTACTAGAATATGAATCTGGGCTGGTATTATACATCCTGACCAAATTTGGTTAGAATCGGTTAACTATATCATATAGCTGCCATAGGAAGGGTGCATCGAAAATGAAGTTTTAGTATAGAAAAAATTTTTGTTTGTTGAGATATCAGAATCAAACTAATAGAATATGAACCTGGGCTGGTATTATACATCCTGACCAAATTTGGTTAGAATCGGTTAACTATATCATATAGCTGCCATAGGAACAATCGATCGAAAATCAACTTTCATTTTTTTTATCCTTTAAATAAAATTTAGAATTTTCTTTAGTAGTGCACCTGCTCTCCGGGAAAAACTTCCTGTTGACGCCTGTGAAAGTTCCTGTATTTGCGACAAAATAAAACGCATTTACTGCCCAGCTCATTACACACTAAAAAGGCAATCGAGCATCAAATTACAAAGCAAATAAAATGCAAATAGCTTTTCTTTCCACTTTTCCAAGCTTATTTTTGTTTTTTTTTTATTTATATAAATTTCTATTCCCTTGTGTAGGATAGCATGATTTGGTAAGAAAATATGCAACAGTTCTAAGGAACTGAATTCGAAAACTTGATGTGGAGTTAAATATGAGCTTATTATTTTATAAATAGGCTATGTTATTTGTCAAGTTTTAAACAAAAATTAAACTGTAATCAAATATGTTATTAGTAGAGCACAATCATTGTCAAATTATATAGTAGCGTATCCAATCTTCGACTTTGAATCATTTTAAGGGTTCTTTTGTTTTTTTCCACTCTCTATTTTGGTAGCACTGTCAGGTCCAATTTCATGCAGCTGACCACGAGCGTTGTGCCTTGTAATTGCTAAGCTCTGGATTAAACAATTTCCACATTTAACATGGCGCATCTTTAACCTTTGCAACAATAAATTTCTGGGGCTTTTTTTGGGGATCTTAATTTTTGGCGTGGCGATAAAAATTTTTAGCGACGCTGTCATTTTGGGGGCTTTGGCTTTTACGATCCGGCGCAAAAGACGCATATCCTTGTTTTGGTCCTGACACTGCTGCTGCTGCTTGTTGTGTGTGTCTAATTAGATGCTTTGCCTAATTAGTTGGTTTTATGTGAGGGCTCTTTATGCCTTTGGCTTACCTTTTAGACGCATGTCTCACTCTCACTCTCTCTCCCTCTCTCTCTCTACCGCTTTAATCTCCCTCCCTCTCGTTTGTGAGACCGTGTAGGATCCATGTCGATATACTCGTATGTAAGTGCCAAGAGAATGTTATAAACTTTAACGTTTATTAAAAAATTCCTTGCACAAGGGCCATGACAATAATGTGAACTAAAGCAGCGCATTTGCTACCGATTTTTGCCGGAGTTTCCAAGCAAAGCTCTGTTAGATTTTTCAATTTCTTACAAAATGGGGACTGCATTCCTTCACCTGACTGTCTTTTGAACCCTTACGCAGTTCCATATGAAGTGCCACTAACTGGCGCTGGTTTTTCCTGGGGGTTCCTTTTGGTCTTCTTGAGTTTTACTGAACTGAACTGAACTTGTCACAAAAGAATTCATTTTGTCGCGTTCGGAATTTGCCGGCAGTTGGCAAAAATATGCGTTGTGTTGCTTTTGTAAGCTTTTTTTTTCTCATCCTTCGTTCATCGCTCTTTATTATTATTTCCGCTTTTTTTTTTCTCAACAGAACTGGAATTCAATAAATATTATTAAAACACTCGCAATCGACTATGGCAAATCAACAAAATTTTCTCATCATTTTTGTGAACCTTTTTCGGTGGGTGCTATTTTTATAAGCATATTTTGTGACCCTTTTTAGTGTCCTTGCTCGCTTTTTGGCCCAATTTTATGACGCGTTTTGTTACCAAAACGAAAATTTTTGGTAATATGAGCACATTTAATTGCCTAATTGTTTTGTTTTTGGCATTTTATTGCAATGCGGCCACTTTTTTTACGACCGCACGACATTTTCTTCTTCTTCCATTTGCTTTTTTTCTTTTTTATTTTTATGACTTAATTACTTAAATGCGTTTTATTTTCCATGGGGTTATAATCATAAACAAATTATAGAAGTGGAAATTATGATATCTCTCTTCGGACATTTTATGTCCTCCGATTAGACTTTTATCAGCTCCATAAAAAAAGTTTCGAATGTAATAAGAAAGTAAATAAAAAAATTAAGAAATTAACCACAAAATTACAAATTCAAAAATGTGAGAATCTATTTATGATTTTATTTATTATATGCCACCTAAAAATGTATACTATAATATAGTTAACTATGCTCTAAAAACTAAGTCTATTTTCAGAAAGAAAGAAAGATGAAATAGTGAGGTCACACTTCAAAGAAATTTTTATCCTTTCATCAGCAAACAGAAATATTTAAACAAAGAATTCGCCGCGTGCCTTCATTATAATTTAAATTAACTGAATTTGCTTTATTTGATTTAGCTGCTTTAGTGTTCCGTTGGGTTTCTGGGCTATTGCTGAATTTAGTACATATTTTCGCTCTAATTGCGTGGCCCAAAACTGAGCTGGTCAAGATAAGCCTTTTACAGTGGTCCGAGAACAAGGATAGGAACGAGGTGAAGGAGTAAGGATGCGAAACAGGCCGATGTCGGAACCATTTTGAATTTATTAGCCCGATGGGTCGAGCTACGCATTTGACCCTAGAGAAGTGGGTTACACCTCAGCCACGTCCCGTTTTGTGGTTTTATGCCAGCTTCAGCTTCAGATTCAAACTTCTTTTATTTTGTTTTGGTTTTTTTGTGAAATTAATGCGGCAAACACTAATTAATTGCGCAGGTGTTGCAGCTGTTTTACCTGCTGCTTTTTGTTGTTGTTGCATGGGATAAGCCTAATTGAATTTCTGTAGGCTTTTGTCCAGGAAAAGAGAGATCGCACAAGGTACACTTGTACAACGTGACAGTAATAAATGATATATCGACCATTAAAGGTTTAACTGGGCCATCATTTGACCAAAATTTATAATTATTATACAGCATTTTATTTTTAATTAAGGTTATTTATTTAGAATTTAAGTGATGCGATGAAGCTGAACCTAAGAAATCTGTATTACTTCATAAAAAACTAGTCGGCCGGTGCTGAAGTCGAGCATACTCGACAGTCGGAGACCCGTACTTACTATGGAAAAAACTTATAATGGAAAAAAATTAAAAATAATTTAGATAACTTAAATGCAAATGTTATCAGATTGGTTACGATATCTCATAAAACAAATACTATAAATACTACTATAAATTTTACTCCTCCCAGGTCCCTCTCTCAGTCCCTCTCCCAGGCCCCGCTCCCAGTCCCTCTCCCAGGCCCTCTCCCAGTCCCTCTCCCAGGTCCCTCTCCCAGTCCCTCTCCCAGGTCCCTCTCCCAGGCCCCGCTCCCAGTCCCTCTCCCAGGCCCCTCTCCCAGGCTGTTTGGTGTCTCTAGCTCTTATAGTCTCTGAGATCTAGGTGTTCATACAGACAGACGGACAGACAGACATTGCTATATCGACTCGGCTATTGATGCTGATTAAGAATATATATACATTATAGGGTCTGCCACGCCTCCTTCTGCCTGTGACATACATTCTGCCAAACACATTATACCCTTTTTTGCCCATTTTTAATGGGCTCAGGGTATAAAAATTGTTGTAAGTATAAGTTTCTAAAAGAAATCTTCAGCCATCAGTAGAAATATTCGCAATGTGGCAAGTTGTCAGTAATAAGTATAATGTTTAATTTGATGACCATAATCAAATTTATGATTCGTTTTGTTTTGTAATTATATTCAACAGTTTTTAGTTTTCATAGTTAATAAACTTACTTGCATGACTTGGCATATTACATTTGCATATGACTGGGAATACTTAGCTTGGCTTTGGCATTTGGCTTACGACTTGGATTGGTTGAACTGGGCACGGGTTTCACTTCGTGGGTCCCTTGTGGCTGTGGCTGTGACTGCTACGAGTATTCTTTGGTCATATCGCATTATAATGTCAGTCATAATGTTGTCGTCAAATAGTTTTTCGCGTGACATTTGCATTTCAGTTTGCTTGACATCGCTTCCACAAGCCCCCTCTGGGTCCAATGACATTTCATTAGCTCACTGTTCTCCCCTCTCTCTCTCTCTATCTCCCTCTCTCTCTTCCCTCTCTCTCTTTTACTCTCTATTTCTTTACTCTCTAGTATAACGTGTGGTATTGTTTTCATTGTCGTTTTATGTGCTGTTTATATTTTTATGGCATGCCATATAGTATTTAATATATATATTCGTATATATGAGGTACATGGCACTATTAATACCCCTACTTCGAGCTAACAGTCTATCATGGCACTATTAATACCCCTACTTCGAGCTAACAGTCTATCATGTCTACAATAAAAGAATTTTATTATTTTCTTATATGAAGTTATAAAACGATTGACGTTTTCTTTTAATGCTCTATACGAATGGATAATGCCTCAATATGGATATATATAATTTTAAACTATAATGCTTAAATAATAAGAATTATATTTTTAACTGTCAAACATAAGTTATGAAGTGAGAATTTAAACATTGACAGAGGAATAACTACGATTTAAATTTTAAAATCTAATTTCTATTGTTTTTTTTCGGTTTTGAAAGTTTCAAAGCGATCGAGGTTTAAAAACCCAAGTTCAGTAAGTAGTATAAAATTGAGGAAGATCTCGAAATTGCAAGCAGTTCGCACTGCTTTCTGTGCGTTGATTTGTAAACAAAAGCAAGCAGTGTACAGGGTATCTCCAAGTAGAACAATCACATCTAATAAACTATAATAAACTCTTCACAGTTTAGTTTTGTTTTATTTGTTGCTTTTTGGCAACTTTTTTTTGGCTACTTAAGTCACAGTTTTTTGTCCTGGGCGCGTTTCGTGTTTGCCGTTATTATTGTCTATAAATCTATGGCAGTTACAGCAACAACACGTTGACATTATGAATTTATTACTATTTAAATATTTTATATTTGTTATGGCCCTGGCAGGCGACGATGGCACCCAATAAGAGCTCTGACATTTTATTATTGTTATTGTTTTGACTGTTGCTTTTGTTATTATTGTTGATGTTGTTGTTGTTTGTTTGTTTTTGGGTTGGCGTGCGTAACTATTTATGAGTTTGTCTGGGTAAGTTTTTGTGCTTAACTGGATTCAGGTACTCTTCAGTTACAGATAGTTTGAGTAGGTCATGAATTATCGATGCTGTCAGCAGTAAATATTGGTAATATATGCGATATAACGTTATTTCTTGCACGAACATTGCTTTGGAAAGTTCCGTTAATACTTTGACCCATTCGGCTTAAGTCTTCATTTACATTTATCAAGATTCAAGAATGATCGTAAATCTAGTAATATTTAACTTTAATTATCAAAATGAGTGTGTCTAGTGATTTTATAACTTGGGCTTTAATCATTAAAACCAGTTTAAGTGTTTGGACTTTGGAGTTTTTTATACCCTGTAAACTTTACAAAGGGCTGCAGAGGGTTTCAATATTTAGAGATATTAGCGATTCTATAGTTTGCTAAAGTTTTGGCTATAAAAATTACTTAATTCTATATTCTATATGATATTCGTTAAAAAATTATTATACAATGTCACATTTAAATTCAAAGACTTGTATAAGGACTGCAGAATGAACACTGAAATAACAGGGTGTCTTCAGAGACGCACTTAATTTTGGCTAGTTTTTAGCTAGTGGACTTTGCTCCAAAAGTTTGCTGCGAATTGAGCTCAAACACGGATAGCGTCTGCCCCGAAAATGAATAAGCATTTATTTAAAAGAACCGGTATATCTATCTATATCGTATGTGTATCAATTTGAAGATGTCTGGCATGAATCTGCCGTATCTCATTTACTGTAGGTTAGTTATGGAAATGTACTATGAAAAGTTGCACTAGACAGAGGCGTAGCGAAGGGGATTATGTCTTTATTATATTATTAATTTTATATAGGTCTTAAATTTTTATTTACTGATATAAAATATTCTTTATAAAATTATAATAGGGTATTTCTAGGTATCTTTTTATCCAAAATTGTAACGAATTATGCTTAGATTTTTTTGTTATTATTTAGAATTAGTAAAGTGTTATTTATAATTTCGTTGTTATTTTCCTAATTCACACAATTATGTCTCATTAGGTAAACTGAGTGGGTGTATTAGTTCTGAGTAATGGGTATTTATTTAATCAACCAAGAAAAAAATGAAATCTTAATGCTTGGCTGCACTCGGTGGCACTTAAATCTACAACAAAACAATCATTGAAAATTAAAGTTAATATTTATTTTACAAATTACTCAGTGCAATTAACACTTGAGAGACAGTTTCGTAATGCCAATCACAATGGCACATTAAATTGGGTAATTCGCTGGATTCAACTCAATAAATGTTAAGGTCGTCAGATAAAAATTCATTTAGCAAGCACGACTTGATGATATCTTATATATATGTGCCTACAATATAATACCTGAGATTAACGATCGAATGAACAGAATGTGTAATTTCGAAGTCCATATACAAAGCTGATCCAAAATACTATTTATTGTACGAGCAGACTGTTACTAGTTTACAGGGTATATCATTAAAAAATTAATAGTTTTCAGCTGTATTATGACAGCTATATTCTATAGAAACCTACACGTTGAGAATCATTTAAAAACGAGACACAAATAAACTACTCTCGAAAAGCTCAACATTTATAGTATATGTGATCAACCAGGTAAAAAAAAAGGCAGACAAGCTAAATGAAGCAAATGAGAAACATGGGCAAAGTTCAGAGACTCGAATGATATAAAAGCGAATCGTTCGATGAATTAAATCAACAGTCCGAAAAGTAAACCCAACGCGTAATACATCATGAAATTTCTAATCGTTCTGATTGCCTGTGTGGCTCTGGTCGCTTCCGATGTAAGTATACCATCAGCCATATCCCCATTAATCTGCAAATCCAACTGATCCTTATATGTTTAATATAAAGCATCTTCAATTGACCGACGAGCAAAAGGCTGCGGTGCGTGAAAATGCCAAGGCATGTGTGGAGCAGGAAGGAATCACCAAGGAACAGGCTCAAGCATTGCGTGATGGAAATTTCGATAATGTCGATGGCAAGGTGAAGTGCTTTACCAGCTGCTTCCTTGAGAAGACAGGCTTGGTGGTCGATGGCCAGATCAAACCCGATGTGATTCAAGCTAAATTGGGACCCCTTGTCGGTGCTGACAAGGTCAAGGAAGTTCAGGCCAAATGTGACTCTATCAAGGGTTCCGATAAGTGCGATACAGCCTTCCAACTGTACCAGTGTTATCACAAGAGCAATGCTCAGCTTTAAATCAAGTGAACGCACAACAAATTGTATTAAATACACAAAATGCATCTGTGAACTGTTAACTAATTAAAAAACCTATAAAATTTATTAAAAAAAAATGTTTTTTAAGAAAATAAATTGTATTTTTAAAAAGAAGCAGAAAATCTTCAATTTTCTATAAAATAAAATATTAAATAATTGGAAAGCTTCTGATATTTCTTATTGAGCTGGCTTCAATTCTTATGTAAGCTATAACAAAGTGGATCTAATTTAACAAATTATTAATTGGACACGACAAATATAACCTATAAAAGCAGAATTTTAAATGATGCGATCACTCTAATAAGTAAAGGGTCTGGACTCTATCCAACAAAATAATAGAGAAATACTGCTTATTAACAATGAAATTTTTAATTGTTTTGCTGACCTATTTGGCTTTCGCTACGGCAGACGAAGTAAGTTTTTTTAAAATCTATATGTAAGTAACTTAAGAACTTAAGTGATCTCTACTTTTTTAGAATGTGACTCAGAGTACAGATTACAGAGATGTGATTATGGCTTATGTCAAAGAGTGTAAGACAGAGCATAAGATCACAGGGGAACAGTATCTTATACTGATTAATGGAAAATTCGAAAATGCCACTACCCAATTAAAATGCTTTTTAAACTGCTTTCTTGAAAAGGAAGGTTTATTCGTTGATGGCCAAATCCAGCCCGATCTGGTGATGAAAAAATTACTTCCCATTTTGGGCACCGAGGCGGTTATGGGAGCACAGGCCGAATGCAATTCGATTAAGGGCTCTGACAATTGTGATACAGCTTTTAAGGTTTACGAATGCTACTACAAGCATGACAAAATATTCCACCAGCTACTTTTACAATATTTTAAATCTAAAAACGTACAAACATAAAAATATTATATTAAATAAATAAAGAAGAACATTGCAGAAATTAATGAAGTTATCGATATTAATAGAACTATTCCTGTGCAACCCTTTAGTAAATTTAAACGATTCATTTGGCTGAATACTTAATGCACCTTATACAACTTATAAAATGCAAATATGAATAACCTATTGCTTTATGTGTTAGTCATATTACAGTGAATAAATAAATGGGTAAAATAAAATATTAAATAATTCCTAAGTTCTAATGCTTATAATTCTTATGTAAGCTGTAACAAAGTGGATCCAATTCGATAGGTTATTAATTGGACACGGCTAAAGAAACCAATTCGGTAAGTTATTAATTGGACACGGTAAAAGAAACCTATAAAAGTCAAATGTTCAAGGGTTGGTCACTATTATTTTTTAAAAGTAAAGGTCTGGACTGTAACCATGAAATTTCTATTTGTTTTGGTGACCTATTTGGCAATCGCTAGTGCAGACAATGTAAGTGCTTTATAAAACCCATATATTTGTGAAGGACTTAAAGTGATCTCTATTTTATAAGTACCTGCATCTGAGAACAGAAGATCAGACTGTGGATACGGATATAATTACTGATTGTCACACAAAGCACAACATCACTATGGAACAGTTAACTTCGAACTTCGTCGAAATTGTTGAGGACGCCGATAACATTTTTAAATGCTTTGTAAACTGTATATTTGAAAAGCATGGTATGATTGTGGATGGTCAGATACAGCCCGATGTGGTGCTAAAAGAATTTAGTGAATTTTTTGGCGCTGACATGGTTAAGTCCGCAAATCCCGTATGCAGTTCAATTAAGGGTTCTGACAATTGTGATACAGCTTTTAAGGCTAAAAATTGCTACTATAAAAATGCCGGAAAAATGGGTCCCTCTCAAATATTAACTTTTGTGAATGATAAGTTTGTGGTGGTTCCAAAGCCTACCCCTTAAGATGTATGTGATATATAAATAATTCACAGAATTGTCAAACTGTTATAATAATTTAATAAAAAAAGAGCATTGCAAAAATTAATGAAGCTTTTTTTTATTTTAATTAAATTATTCCTGTAAAAGCCTTTAGCGATTCATGTTGCCTAGTTATTATTTATCTTTATACAACTTTTTAAATGCAAATAACAATAACCCATGGCTTAATGTTTTAGTTATATTACAATGTATAAATAAATAGGTAAAATAAATAATTGACTAATTTGTAAGTTTTAATGCTTATAGTTCTTATGTAAACTGTAACAAAGTGGATCCAATTCGATAAGTTATTAATTGGACACGGCAAAAGAAACCTATAAAAGCCAAATGTTGAAAGGGTGATCACTATCATTTTTTAAAAGTGAAGGTCTGGACTGTCACCATGAAATTTTTATTTGTTTTGGTGACCTATTTGGCATTCGCTAGTGCAGGCAATGTAAGTGCTTTATAAAACCCATATATTTGTGAAGGACTTTAAGTGATCTCTATTTTATAAGTACCTGCGTCTGAGTCCAGAAAAACAGACTGTTGTTATGGACGAAATTATTGGGTGTTACGAGAAGCACAACATCACTCTGGAACAGTTAAGAACGAACTTCGTCGAAATTGACGAGGACAGCGATGACACTTTAAAATGTTTTGTAAACTGTATGTTTGAAAAGCATGGTATGATTGTGGATGGTCAGATACAGCCCGATGTGGTGCTGAAAGAATTTGGTTCATTTTTTGGCGATGACATGGTTAAGTCCGCACATCCCGTATGCAGTTCAATTAAGGGCTCTGACAATTGTGATACAGCTTTTAAGGCTAAAAATTGCTACTATAAAAATGCCGGAAAAATGGATCCCTCTCAAATATTAACTTTTGTGAATGGTACTATTATGGTACTTCCAAAGCCTACCCCTTAAGATGTATGTGATATATTTAAAATTCACAGAAATGTCAAACTGTTTTAATAATTTAATAAGTAAAGAGCATTGTAAAAAATAATTAAAAATTTTTATATTATTTTATTTGTACTTGTGAAAGTCTTAAAAGGGAAAAATAACTAATGTTTATCATTATTTATTAAAGTTTATATAAAAATACTTTCACAGCGATAATTCTTTTGTTTTTACAACGTCTAAAATGAAAATAACTTATATAAACTGTGTCTAAATGTGTTCGTCACAACGAATATATTTATTCATCAAACAAAGCTGCAATTAAGTGGAACTAATTCGGAAAGCTAAAATCATTTAAATGATAAATAATTGCACTTTCCAGTATTATTTGTTTAATGTATCTAAGGTAATAAGTAAACCGTGAAAAATCTATCTTTCTGCCAAAGCTGCAAAAAGTTTCATGAATTCGAAATTACTGACTAAACGGTAACTAACAACATTTAATGCAATTTTTCTTAAAGTTATTATTTTTACGAGATAACTAAATTATTTCCATTGAATAAAGATGACTTTTCGTTGCTTTCTATTTGGCAGTATTTGAACTTATGTCTAGATTAATAGTCAAATCTTGACCCTTCAGAAATACAAATTATAATATTATTATTTTCACTTTATTAAAATAACTAATATTTATAGCAAAATAAAACAACATTTTTGATAGTATGTGTAGTATAAAATTGTGTAATTTTATTCATTGATTTGTTGTAGATAATACAGGTTTATACATTGCTCTACTTTGTGCAAAATGACAACTTGGCTGTCCCTTTTTTGTGGGTCATTTGCATAACAGTTGGCCATCATTAGATGTTGGCTGTTGGCTGTCAGACCGTCGTCAGGACGTTAAGTCCTTTGCTCAGTCCCCAAGGCATTTGCACGTTTATGCAATGCATAAATATTGATGAGCGTCGCTTTTTCTGCAGCAGCGAACAAAAGGCGGACAACACGACGTATGCGTAATGTGCGCACAAATGAATAGGCACAAGTCGTAGAAGGGGCTACGTATTATTATTGTTGTATTCTTTTTTTTTTTCGTCGGAAGTGAAAAGCCAAAATCCAATTAACAAATCATTAAACATTCATTGAGCACGTGGCGCAATTGCAATTGCCAGTGGGTCAGTCAGGTGTTTAGGGTACGGGTTGCTTTACGTAGACACCTTTATAGGGTTGCTCTCACGTAAGGGACAATCGCTTGGGGAATTTTGGAGTTAAGCCCCAACCATTAGCTGGGGAATCAGCTGACTGAACCGCTTCGCTGACTGACTGACTGACTGGGTGGGTGGTGTTGGACTGGCTGGCGTCTATAATTCATTTTGTCACTTCCTGGCAGTAGTGACTGTCATGTCACTTCCATTTAGCATCCGTTTCAGTTGCAGTTGTCTGCACAAAAGCCTTGGCATAATCACTGATGCGTTTACTAATGTCTATTAAAAAGCAAAACCAGCACAATACATCTAC
Organism: Drosophila falleni; assembly: GCA_035045575.1. Taxonomy (NCBI): domain Eukaryota; kingdom Metazoa; phylum Arthropoda; class Insecta; order Diptera; family Drosophilidae; genus Drosophila; species Drosophila falleni. The sequence continues at coordinate 574,512 of JAWNOV010000089.1, read as the reverse complement.
CCTACCTCAAATCCCCCCCCAATCTACACAATCTAACAGCCTCCAACTCTTGGCCCGGCTAATGCATTTAAGTAGACAGCTCGTGGTTTCTGCGCTGGCGGCTTGTCAAAGAAACCAACACGCGTGGTGGTCGTGGTTCTGGCTGTGGACGCTGCCAAAGAGACAAACACATTGATGCTTCACTAGCCTTTGTCTTGACAGACAGACAGACAGACAGTTGGACAGAGAGACAGAGAGACTGTCTTCCAATCTGACTCATTCCAGCAGCCGGACAACTTTTCTTATTCCGCTTGTCTTGTCTGTCTTGTTAGTTGGCTCAATGAGTCTGGTAGCTGAGCAATTGAAGGGTGGATGGAGTAACATAGTAAGAAGTCGGGGTGAAGTTGCCGCCTGCGGTTCTCACATTAATGTAATTTAATTTTAGAAAAAACTGCGCTCAGGGGGTTGTTATATTTGCCAGTGTGGCATTGACAGTTCAACGCTCAGTTCAGATGTTCAAATGTCTTTGCTTTGATCTTAAAGACATACGTGTCCAGTTGCTGGTCCAGGTCCAAATTCTGTTCCTGTTCATGTTCCTGATAATCAGCACACGTCTGTTGCGGAGTCCATCAATTAGGAATTGCTTTTAAGGCTAGTGAACTCAAGACAACATAGCTGAGAGCTGACCGCACAAATAAGATAACTAAGGTCGATAACATTATCTGTTAACTTTATTTCGATGCTCTAAGTAATTAGAAAAATATTCAATTACTTATGTTTTGCTAGTTTAAAGATTAAAATAAATTTATTTTTAAGTTATAAAAGGTTTTGTATTTTATATATATTTTTTAATAATTAAAAATTACTTTAAACAAAACTTTAAGTAAAATAATACTAATATTTTGTTGAAATATTCGAAAATGTTGTCATTTAAAATGTCTTGGAGTAAGGAATAATAAATAAATATGTTGTTGTTTAACTTAAGTAATTTATGTATTCTATTGAACAATAAATATTGCAATTAGTTCGCTTTATTTTACGCAAAAGTTGCCAATGTAAATGTATTTTGAACTCGTCTCGCATAGTAGTGTTAAGTTATACATATATTATATATATTATACATAGAATTTGGGTTCATAAAACCGTTATAGATCTTGCTTATAATTATTGGCAAGTGACTTTGGCAACGCACTGGAGCGTGCTCTTAATAATTATAATTTAAATATTTATCTAAATAAACTGCGCTCTTTGAACCGAGTGCTATCTATTTAATGACATTTGAAACGATTCAGGTGCGAAAAGCATTGGGCATGGAATATTTATAATTACTGCAACTATATTACGAGTTGGAATTGCACAACTTATCTAAGATCAATGCCTATTCAGGCATTAAGAGACAAATTAAAGCATGCTATTATTTGACTACATTTTTGCCAGCTATTAAATTCAAATTATCAACAAGCAGATGCTATAAAAGCCATTGCTTGATCAGTCGCAGCCCCATATATTAATTTTTGAAAGAGTTTTCAAAAAAAATATTAAAAATTGTTGAATAAAGTTTGTTTAAATGTTTACGAAAGTCTATCTGCTGAGCTTGCTGTGCCTGAGTCTCAGTGATCTACCTCAACCAGCATGGGTAATATATAGAAGAGATCATTAAGAGATCGTTAACATATCTTTAACATATCTTTAACATTATCTTTAACATATCTTTAACATATCTCTCTCTCTCTTTTAACACTCTCACTCTCTCTCTCTCTTAACACTCTCACTCTCTCATTGCTGTAGACTCGCTCTGTCTCCGTTTCACTAAACATGTCGTTGACTCGCAACGAAGTTGAAGATCAAAATACGACAAAGCCAACGGTATCGCCGAAGATCACACAGGATTTGCTGCAATCGTGCATGAGGGAGACGGAGATATCGATGTCACAGCTGAAGCTCTTTCGTCTCAGTCTGCTCTTTAATGAGAACAGCAACAGTGAGACGGAGTTGGGCAATGCTAATGTCGATGATGATATGAAGAATGCCAACAATCTGGGGGATGTGGATTATGATAGCGCGGTACAACTTCCCAGTTTGGATCTTAAGCGGAATGAGCCGCTACAATGTTTTGTACGCTGTCTGTATGATGGCTTGGGTCTGATTCACTACGATATGATGTTGGAGGAGGCAATTAAAATCGAGGTGCAGAGTCTGTTGCAGCGCCAAAAGTCCGAACTGAAGGAATGCAAAGATATCAACAGCAAGAATCGTTGTGAGGCTGCCTATAAGCTGCGTCTGTGCTACAATCATCTCAAGAATCTGGAGGCCGAGCAGCGTCTACGAGAAGTGCTCGAGCGCAGCGAAACTGGCAGTGATTCCATCATGCCCGAGACTGAGGAGAACGAGATCACCAAAGATATATAGCTTCTCGAAGAGCCAGCAATAACAACATCAATTTACATGCTTACTAAATACAATATTTATAAATATATTTGAAATAATAAGGTAAAAGCTACATTGAAATAATAAACTGTAAGTAGCACATTTTAAGGCTGCGCATGGCATTTAAATAATTTAAAAAGTCTACTGCATACTTTAAGGCGGCAGTTAAAAATTTGTCAGCAATATATTTTAATAATCATATTTATTAAAATACAATTGCTTACCATCTTAATGCGTTCTCTCTCTCAGGCCCCGCTCCCAGTCCCTCTCTTAGGCCCCGCTCCCAGTCCCTCTCTTAGGCCCCGCTCCCAGTCCCTCTCCCAGGTCCCTCTCCCAGGCCCCGCTCCAAGGCCCCGCTCCCAGTCCCTCTCTTAGGCCCCGCTCCCAGTCCCTCTCTTAGGCCCCGCTCCCAGTCCCTCTCCCAGGTCCCGCTCCCAGTCCCTCTCTTAGGCCCCGCTCCCAGTCCCTTCCCGGACCCCGCTCCCAGTCCCTCTCTTAAGCCCCGCTCCCAGGCCCTCACCCAGGCCCCGCTCCCAGTCCCTCTCTTAGGCCCCGCTCCCAGTCCCTCTCTTAGGCCCCGCTCCCAGTCCCTCTCTTAGGCCCCGCTCCCAGGCCCTCACCCAGGCTCCGCTCCCAGTCCCTCTCTTAAGCCCCGCTCCCAGTCCCTCTCTTAGGCCCCGCTCCCAGTCCCTCTCTTAAGCCCCGCTCCCAGTCCCTCTCTTAGGCCCCGCTCCCAGTCCCTCTCCCAGGTCCCTCTCCCAGGCCCCGCTCCAAGGCCCCGCTCCCAGTCTCTCTCTTAGGCCCCGCTCCCAGTCCCTCTCCCAGGCCCCGCTTCCAGTCCGCGCTCCCAGTCCCTCTCTTAGGCCCCGCTCCCAGTCCCTCTCTTATGCCCCGCTCGCAGTCTCTCTCTTAGGCCCCGCTCCCAGTCCCTCTCTTAGGCCCCGCTCCCAGTCCCTCTCTTAGGCCCCGCTCCCAGTCCCTCTCCCAGGCCCCTCTCCCAGTCCCTCTCCCATTGGATAATAGATGGCTTAGTATCGAAAAAATATCAAATTTTCTAGATGTTAAAAATAATTATGAAAACGATGTCTTTCTTCCCTTGTTTCTCAACTAGCAAAAACTTTAACTGTGAATATTTGTAACATGTCTGTATTTTTCGTGTAAATAATATAGAAAATTGTTAAACAAAATATACATGTATAAAATACACAATTTAACGCTAGGTTTTTGTTGTCGTCCAATTTATATGAAAGCTAATATTTTTAAATTAAAAGAAAAAAATGTAATTACTTAATTGAGTGGCAATTGGGAAATGTTTATAAACTCATATTATAAGAGTGGACTATTTAAGCGAACTGAAAGCAACGAAAATCGGATAGAAATATTTGGTAACAAGATGAAAATCGTTCTACTGATTTTTATAATGTGCTCACTCTACGAGCTAGTAACGGTAAGTAAATGAAATGTTTGTAATAAATTGCATATGAATTTAAATTTAAATTTGAATTGACAGGCACAAAGTGCTACCGATGTGGCTGCATATCGAGCTAAGCAGCAGGAATGTGTTAAGGAGCTGAAGATACCAACCGCGGAGGCCACACAAATCGCCAGTGATAAGGAGGTAACCAATCCCTCGGATGCCTACAAGTGCTATCATAACTGTCTCTATAAGAAAATGGGTCTCATCACTGGCGATAATCCCAATAAAGAGGCTATATTCAAGTTTGCCCAGGCACGTTTTAACAAAGTTCCCCTGGACAAACTGAAAACGGAGCTAATGGTTTGCTCTGCAGCTATGTCTAAAGGTGCTTCGACTTGTGAATCCATCTATAACTATGAAAACTGTGTGGTGAAGGCATTAAAGGCCTAACTTCGCATGTTGCATAAATGATAGGTGATCCGGCAATCAGGCAGTGAAATCCGTTAAATAATAAAGTTATTTTACAATATTAACGCATTTGGTGCATAATGCGAGGTGTGAGCCGCATTGTGCATTTAATTATGCAAATTGAAAACGGCAAAATGAGTCAACACATATACAAAATATAAACATACATATTCAAACATGCACATATAGAAGAGTGTTCTGAATTTCTTCATACTTTTAAATGTTAACAATTTAGTAAATATCAAGTTGACAATTTTTAAATTGATATTTTGTAGCACAAAAAAGATTTGTAAATTAAATAAACAATTATTCCAGTTGCAGACTTAAATTTCGAAATTAATTTTAATTTCATTTGTGACAATTTCGCAAACTTTAGCTTAACATTTTCCATACAAATGAATTGTATTGATTGCGTAAAATTCTTTACAATTCAATTTACTCAATCTACAGAGTTCACACGTTATTGTAAACGAGAACCTGCCTGTTGCAAATTTTATACAAATATGTACATAATCCATTTAAGCTGATGGCTTGGGTCCAGTTAAAGGGGGGCAGTTAAAGCAGCAATTAAGCTGTGACAAACTGTGACACGGACAGGGTATGTAACTCAATAAACCCCCCCATTCAATACACACTCACACACCTTTTGTTTATCTATTATGAAATACAGTTATTATTATTGTTTTTCAATACAAGCATAAATTAATTAGAATATGTCGTTTGAAACGCAGTTGATTTAAGCCTTAACTTCGGCAGACTTGAACTCATCGAAGCATTCGTGCAATTTAACAGCTGTGTCACAATTGTTCTCTCCCTTGATGCCACTGCACTTGTCCAGGGCTGCACGAGTCTTCTCCTCACCAATGAGAGCACCCAGCTTAGTTAGTACCACCTCAGTCTGGATGACGCCGTCCTTGAGAGTGCCAGTCTTCTCGAAGAAGCAGTTGGCAAAACATTTGATGTTCTCGGTGGGATTCTTGTAATCCTTGGCCTTAACCTTGGCAATCTCCGCCTCGGTGAGGTTGACTTCCTTGGAACACATCTCTCCATGCTGCTTGGCCAGAGTCTTTTGATCCTCGCTCAGCTCAACCGGCTATAGTGGAAGAAATTAGATTAGCAAGAGAATCATCAGTTATACAATTTATTATAAAATATTTTGTAGCCTGAAATAACATATAATATTTCTATCACTCCTTCTATCTATTATCTCAATTTATGCCTCTTCGTGGAGTATTAATTCTTTATGTTGAATTTTATTTTACCTTCTTAGCCTATAATTTGTACAGTACAAAGGTTAATTTTATTGAACAGATTTCCGTTTTTAAATTCTGCTTTTTTATTCTTCTACGCCTTTTTATTTTATATCGTCTATGTTTTTATTTAAGTATTTTCATAATATATCTTGCTTATGTACTTTTATATCTTGCTTTTTACAGATCTAGTTTCCTTCATTTTTACTTCCCTTTTAATAAATATAAGTTTTTAATTTCATTTTTGTTTTACTTCGTCTTTCTCATTTTATCTTGTTTATGTCTTGCTTTTTACAGATCTAGTTTTCTACACTTTTGTCTCTTTTTTTCTAACATAAAATAAGCTTAAGTACTTGTAATTACTTTATCTTATTATATAATTTAAAAGACTTACCGTTGCCACAGCCAAAGCCAAGAAGCAAGCACTCAAAGCGATCACAATAAAAGAGTTCATTTTTTCTTATGACTTGTTAGAACGTTGGGGAAGTTCTGATAACTTTTGTAGCTTCGCTCAGCTCTTTTATAGTGAAAAATTTTTGGTAAAAAAAAGCCGGTTATTTTAATGGCTCTAGGCCATGTTGATCTTTGACCAGCTTATTGTTGTTTCTTTTTTCGTTTTGTTTTGCTAGTCTTCAATCATGGCAAGTACTTTCGTCAACTTTTAGCTCCCGGCTAAAATAGATCGCACTATGAAAGCAAACTATTTTTTTGGTTTTTGTTGCCAATTTTTTATGTTATCTATTTCTTCTTTTGGCTCATTTAAGCCAGACAGTCGATCGAATCAATTATGCATGCAGACAGACGCTTTTGGGTCCAGACTTTTAAAGTGGTCTACAGATCATAAGTGCTGCCAGCTTTTCACCAAAAGCCAATGAATTGTGGCTTCATATTTCTTGTCTTTACACAGCTGTTTACTCATTATCGCGGTACTCAATCAGCAGTCCAAATGAAAACTTTGCACTTTGGGCGACAAAAATAAAAAAAGAGACCCCCCAAATCGAGACATATTTGAAGATATATTAGGGCGAGGTGTAGTCGTATTGAAAGTTGAGAGATGTGCGCGATGAAGAAGAAGAAGAAGATGAACAGCAGGAAGAAGAAGAAGTATAAGAAAGGAAGACAGACGACAGAGACGGCAAAGTTTTTTCATTTGAATCCTATTATTTCAACGTAGTTGTAATCTTATTATCCACGAGATGACAGCAAAATGACATTTAGAAAATTTCACGCTGTGTGAAATGTACAAAAACAACAAAAAATACACACACACACACAAACCCACACACACAATCGAGAAAGCAAAACCAAAGCGAATACGGGAATGCAAGAAAGTCAGCAGAGAAATGCGTGTGGGTGTGTGTGTGCAAGTGTGTGTGAGTGTGTGTGTGTGGGTTGAAGGGGAGAGGAGAAAGTCAGCTATTGCGGCTGCCATTTCTCTCCACCTCTGCTGCTTCTTGGCATGTTTTTCACCAAGTTTTCCACTCGGTGCCTGTCGCTGCTTCCCTTTTAATTTCAATTCTGACATTTGTTTGTCTGCTGTCAAAATAAAGTAGCTTTTGCGCCAAAGAAAATAAAAGATTGCGATTGAAAATTGCCAACGCTTTTCCTACAATTTTGCGGCTGAGTTGTCTCTTCACCTACTCTCTCCGCCACTCTCTTTCTTCTACACTCACCAACCAAATAATAATAATAATAAACTAAAGCTTGTTTGACTTTGTGTAAATTCTTTGAAATCCTCACGAGGTAATCTTAATTCAATTTTCTTGCGGTTCCCACCGCAAAACTCAAAAGTCAAAGTCATGCTTCAAGTTTTGCATTTCTTTTATTATTTCTTTTTTGTTATTTTGTTTATTTTTTGACTTATTTTGAGACTCGCATATGTTTGCCACGCTTTGACAAAGGCGAAGGTTTCGCACACGCGTGTATAAATAAATTATAAATAAATTCAAGCTAATTTTATTCAAATTTTATTGATATAAGGAAAGAAAAATTTGTACAGATTTAGCTAATTAATAGAGATTTATTTTTAATTTATAGAACTACTTTAGTTAGAGCTGGAGAAAGCTCTGAAAAAGATTTTTTTATAGAGTCAATAGTTCGAAACACAAATTTAATAAAAATATTAATTGGCGTGACTTAAGAAAATCATATTAGAATCAGGAGTTAAAATTCATATTACAAAGTATATTAATAAGATAGCAATTGTATGCTAAAATACAAATATTAGATATATAAAATGAAGATTAATTAAAATTAGAAAAAAATAGCTTCCTACTATCATATTTATTATTTACTCGAACTGATGTCGTATAGTGTAAATCAGAAGAAAATAATTAAATTTATATATTCTAATAATATTAAAATTGAGATCATCTTGAAAAATATGTATATTAAATTATGTTATAATCAAGTCTTAAAACAACTTTCCTAAATCGTTTAATCATTGATTTAAATTTATCTATGATGGATTTTCAGCGTGAAGTTTAGCATCAAGTTATGTTGTATAGCTTAATGCTTGAATTATCTGTAAAACGCGTTATAAATAGAGTCCCAGAGAATCTTGCGTAGCTAGACAATGAGCAGGGAGATTGCTCAATGGCTTTTCCATAAGCTCTCTCTCTCTCTCTCACTCTCTCACTCTTAACCCAAAATCCTTAAGCAACACGGCCACACAGATGTCTTTTCTCTGCTGTTCCCCCTTGGTCCTCCCCCTCTTCCATATTCCCCCCGCTGTTACTCTCTTTGCTTCAGCAAGCTATGCTAGAAATTAAGTACAATTTTCATTTTAAATTAAGCTGCCAGAGCAGCCTTCAGCTTCCCTCCCACTGTTGTCTGCTTTGGCAACATTCGACGTCATTAATCACCACAGAGGCAACAACAACATGAGCAGCAACAATAATAGGAACAACAACAACAACAACATGGCTAGCCAGGGCATTTGTCAGTGCTTTTTGGGTTACTTTGCTGTGAAGCATTTTCTAATCGTCCAAAAACTCAGCCGAAAAACTTGTGCAGCACATGTCAGAGGGCAAGCTGTAGCTGGGGGATACGCCCCCTCAAACCCCTCTCAACCCCTAATAATACAAAAAAAAAAAACAACAACTATGTAAACTCCAATTTGGTATTCACCTGTCTGAGGGGGTTCCAGTTTCAGTTCTATTTATTTTTATTTTTTTTTTTTGTTGAGCAGAGAAAAATGGTCGCTAAATTTGCGTGAAAAGGCAAATAATTTGAAATTCCCAGGGGGTTCTAAATAAGTAAATTTAAATTGCATTTGTATGCGTTAAAAATTTGCTGCCTTTTATTTATTTCTATATTTTCCATCGGCTGAGTGGTTGACTGCTGGCTTGCTGGTTTGGTGGATTGGTGGATTGTTGAATTGGTGGATTGGTGTTTGCACCACAACAAGTTTCTGTTGCTGCCGTTATAAATTTGCGTGTCAAAAACGACGCGGCAAAGTTTTTTTGATGTTTCGCATACGAAAGCAAAGTTTCAAATGGTCGCTTGAGTTGGGGAACCTGTATTCCTATACCCCATCTCCCCAATATCAGTCATTCCTCGTTCCCGTGTTTTTGTGCAAATGTTAATGTCCTTATCAGCGCTTCAGCATTTTTACATGTGTCCCATTTGAAATATGCGACGCTGTTTTTCTGGCGCTTTTGCATGCGGTCGAGTCGAGTCGAGTTTGGTGGTTTTATATCCATTAATTCCTTTTCTAAAGAGTATATTGAGCTTATATGTAGTTTGCGACTGAAAGGATTAGACCAGAACCAGTTGGAAGTATCGAAAAAAATACTTGCTTAAATGTTCTCAACAATCTAAAGATTGACAATTAAATATTAAGTAAAATAACATTTATATTTTGAAAAATCTATCTATCTTACAAATTAACTATTGAATTATATCTTTAAATATTTAATATCTTTTATATATACAAAATATTTCACATTTTTAAATGATTGGTAATTCTGAATTAACTATTGAATAATCTCTTAAAATATTCAATATATTTTATCTATACAAAATATTTGACATTTATAAATGATATATGCAATCTTGCACACTTTTTCAAAATTACAGGGTATTTTAGATTATAGTTTACCAATTGTTACCCTTCATTCTTGTCCTTTTTTCGTGTTGCTTCCGCTGCAGTTGATGTCAAGTGTCAAGTGTTGGACAGTTGAAGTTATTTATTATAACGACAATTACATAGGAACCTTCGGTGGTGCAGTGGGTGGTGCTGCATAGCGGTTTACGTGCTGTCAGACCGTTTTGCCTTTGTCAATAATTACATTTGTGTTAAATGTAAATTAGAAAATGCCACAAAAGTCAGCGAAAAGAGTCAAAAAAACGCAGAGAAGCAGAAAAGCAGAAAAGCACAAAAAGAAGTGGCCATAATGTGACTGTTGGCCACACCTCTTACCATATGTATGTATACACTTCACATGTAATAAAATTATACTGAAGAAGAAGAAGAAAAAAGAGAAGAGTCAACGCCAAAATAACGCCCACATTTGGCAAATCTCTTTCGTTCACATTTCGCTTTGTGCATAGCCAAAAAGAGAGAAAAATTTGCTAATGTAATGATGCTTAAAAGTGTTTCAAAGTATTTCTAACCATTTGCCATGTTTATTTTTATTTAAATGCCAGCATGTGTGTATGTGCGTGTGTGTGTGTGTGTAAGTGTTTGTGTGTATATGTGTGCTTGGGTATTTGCATTTTTGTTAGTGGGCGTTTGATTGAATTGAAAATGCTATGCCAAAAAATTTCCCATTTCCCCATGCTGTTCCATTCTTTCCACCCTTCCTTTCCTTTTATGTTTCGTCTTGACTAAAGTCCTTCGCTTTTGCCTTTGTGAACTGTTTTACTTAAGGGTTAAGGGAACTTGCACATAATTTGCTAAATGGCTTAAAGTTTGAGCTCTGTGTAACTCAGACAATCAGCCAAGGATTTTAGCAAAGGATTTGCCATGAATTAGAATATAAGAATATTTTTTCTTCATATGTGAAAAACTTTAAGTAATTGCCAGATTTTCTTTCTGTTGTGCTTTCTTTTCAACAGCGTATCTTAAAAGGTACACAAACTTATGATTATGTAAAGATTATGATAAATTCCTTGAAGCTCTCAAAATAGAATAATATATTTGCTGCTTATTTAAATACAAGCATCTATCATTTTCCTTTGTTCTGAGAAGACATACCCTTTTTCTTGGAACTTAAGTCCGTGAAAAACTCAGCAAAGTCTAGCAAAAATGAAAAGGAATCTTCTGATTTTGCATTGAATAAAAACTTCCGCTAATCTTTCTTTTTTCAAGACAGTTTCAGGTTTAGTTTATAGGAAATAATAATTAAATAAATAAATAAATATTATAAATATTATTTTATTATTATTTCCTATAAATAATGCACTAGTCACAATAAATTGATATTCATAGTATTATTTTTAAGAATAATTATAAATAGTTTTTAACTAATTTAACTAAATCCCAGTTGATTTCATATTTCAGAGTGTGATTTGAAGAACTATGCATTATTATAATACTCTTTCTATGATTTAGTTCAACTGTTTTCAAAACTCTTAACTAGTCTTCTCAAGTCTCATTATCTGTTTCCTTTAGATGTAATCAAGTTCTGCACTCGACTTCAGTTCAGGGATGCAACTCTTAACCTATCCTCAACCTCAATCCGCTGACTAAGTTCAATGCCGTAGCTCAAGTGTTTTTCCTGTTTCATTTTAATTTCCATTTCCATTGCATTTCTTTTTCATCTTTTTCATTTTTCGCTGTGCTCTCTTATTGCAATTCGTATTCGTAGTTGTTGTGGTCGTATAATGCCGTATGCTTATATCTATATCCGTATCTAACGAGCGCATGCTGTGCCACACTACAGCCACTATAATATGCCAAATTAAAACTTTAACTAGCGCGCCGAGTGTCCTACAGCGTCAGGCATAACATAAGCAGCAAGTGCAGCAAAGCCGGTGACAGACTGTCATCATTATCATTAACAGACGCCACGGTTCGCACCTTCTTCTCTGTGCCGCTTGCAACATCCGCTGTTGCCGCTGTTGTGGCGCTTATTATTGTCACTGAAGTGGCCGCCATGAGCAGTCGCAGTCGCTGCTTTTGGTCCTTGCAACGCATCCTGTTGCCCCAAAAGTGACAACGCCAGAGCACATCAACGTGCCACGAAGGCGCTGCTTCCGTTGCAGTTTGTTTTTCACTCTGCTCGCAGACGGCTTAGTGGAAGTATACTTATGTGTATGAGTGTGTGTGTCTGTTTTTATGAGTTGGTGGCATAAAAAACAAAATGTACGCGTTAATCTTTCTAACAAACCAAGGCTACATGTGTGTGCTTGTGTGTGTGGCAAGGTTTATGTTGCAAATAACTTTGCTTGCACTTCGGCCTAACATAATTTATGCACTGCACCATGCTTAGGGCGTACTGTTATTTAAGTAGTGGGCGTTGCAGCCCAGCACTGACTAACACTAGCATATTTAATTACATGGTTTGGATATGGCCAACATTAGTTGCAGCCACTTTTCAACCTTCTGTTGCCATGTAATTAAATGCAACACAACGCAACAAAGCGTTTTGCAACAAGCAACAAAAATTATGGAATAAATTTCTAAGGAAAATTTATTTTTAAATTATACTTAGTTAAAAAAAATTACAGCTTACGATATAATAAATAATTTTATTTTTCAAAAAGATTTAATTTAGAAAAATATAAAATATCAGAAAATTCCATGTAAAAAAGGAAACTTTAGAAATCTAGGCTTTAAATACTTAAATACTGTCTTATACTATAGTTATTATGGTTCAACGAGTGAATATTTAAAAAAATTTAGTATTTTAAAATTCTAATGGAAAATAAAATTTATTTAATTTATTTTATCAGTTTAAAAGTCATTTATATTTAATTTCCTATCATATAACTCATACTCATGTCTGATTTGTTAATCCCTCTATAAATATAAATCTAAGTACGTTTACTAAGTGTTTATCAATTTCAAGTTGCATTCACTTTAGACTTCTGCACTTCTACTGGCGATAAGAATAACTGACATTCGAATCGAAAGTCGTAACAATCATAGGAATATCAAGTTTATATCAAGGTCCATGAAAATTGGCAACCCAAACCCCAAAGCATACAACGGAGCACTAAATGACCAAAGATTTCGACAAAATTCTCTTGGCTTAAAAGTATTTACCAAAAATATTTCACTCATTGATGGCGCATGCGTTGCTTAGTACAGAATTTGAACGCTACGCAAGCAAGTGGCGCTACTGTGCTGTAACGCTCTCGAGAGAGCAACTCTCACGCTCTCTCTCTCTCTCTCTCTGAGTTACTCTCTGGCAACCTATGGCTCTCTTTGCCAGCTGTTGGCACGAGTTGAGCTCGTTTGTTTATTGCCTCGGCGCCTTGAAGTATGCTTCGTTTATTTTTTATACGTGGTGTTTTTTTTTTTGGTTTTTCCTTAGCTGCCTCGTTGCTGTTGTCGTTCAAATACTAAGAGGAACAGGAGGGCGGAACAGAAGGAAGCGACATTGTGGCCGTTGTTGTTGTTGTTGTTGCTGCTGCTGCCTTCAATTCAATTTTTCGCCAGCTGTTGTGCTTAATTTGAACTTTAAGCATTTTCCTTTTTGGCCTCCGCCATCGCTCACAATATTTTCGTAGATTCGTTGTTGCTGTTGCTGTTGTTTGGGCATTTCCGGCTTTAACGCTGCGGCGACAGTTCAATGCGTATGAAAAACCCATTGGCATCGCCAGTTAGCTGCCCCATTGTAGGTCAGCCTTTTAACCGCTAATGAAGACTTATATCGAAATGAGCGCTACTTGGTTTTTGGGGATTTCTCTTCTCATTTTTTTTTGGGAGGGTAATGCATTTATTTATAGGTGGAAGAGCAGAGCATTCCGTTTCAAATACTATAGCCAGTTGACAGTATAAATAATGTGTTCCTTTGCCAGAATTTATGGCACTTGTATGTCTTCCAGTCTGCTCCAACTTGACTGCTATAAATTAGAGCGGGGCCAGGCCGTGTGGACCGCTCCCATCCACATATGAGTTGAACAAAATCGACACGCAAGGCCACACACATACATGCATATCCTATACTATATGTATCTGGATTACATGTACACACATATACACATACATATGTAAAAGCAGCCGCCGTGTAAGCGGCTTTTGAGGTTTTAAAGTATTTAGGCATAATGATTAGCCGCTCATTAATTGCTAAGGCACTCAAATCACTATATTTGACTAATTAAGCAGCTGATTAGCATTAGGGACACACATTTTCTTTCTCTCACTGCTTTATTTGGCACATTACAACTATTTTCGTCAAGTTAAACATAAAATTGTCTAAAATTTCATACGCCCTGTTGTCAGAATCTATTCCAAATTTTTCTATAAAATTGTGCAGCATATGCAGGGACGTGGCCCATGACCATGTCCATGATGATGACCATGGTGATGCCCATGATGATGTGGTGGTCCATGTCCATGATGATGTCCACCATGACCGTGTCCTCCATGTCCGCCATGTCCTCCGTGGCCTCCATGTCCTCCATGTGGTGGTGGCATTTCTTTAACTTTTAATCGTAGACTTCACGTGCGATTCGTGCGAATAATAGGCGTCAACTAAAGCTCTTCAGATTGCTGGCAATAGCTACAATATAATTTAATAACAAATATAGACATATTTAAAAGATAAGCCTTATCTCGTCTGATAAGGCTTTGCTAATCAATATGGCAAATTTGGATAAAGTAACAGCTATGACTAACAGTTATTATCCATTGTTATGAATTTCGTCATACACCAAGTCATATTCAAGAACAGGAAAACCCTTGTTTAATCAATTTAGTCATACGCAGTTAATAAATGGGAAAACCCGACTCTAAAAGAAACAAAATTCATGATATGAAGCGCGGGAATTCTTATTTGAAATTTAAAATTGCTAAGACTTAAGAACGACTATTTTGATTTTATAAAAACTTTTTATTTTAAAAAGTTAAAAATATATTTGTCAAGAAAATTACATAATTAATAAAAATTTACATAATGTATTAGTATCTTTTATTAATTAAAGACTTCTTTAGATAGTTTACAGTTTAATATTATATCGCATATCTTGAATAATAAAATAATTTTCTATATAATAATAGGCTCACAATTACTTCTTTTATTATAAACAAAAATTTAGTAAAATCATTGTAATAAATAACTCATTTTTAACACATTAGTCTTGTAACAGTGTTGGTAAATTTCACGTTAACGAGGTTGGATATGACCGGGACTGTAATTCGGAGGGGATACGTAGCCATGGTGGGGTGGGGGTCCATGGTGATGTGGTGGAGGACAGTGATGATTCGGTGGAGGGGAATGATGGTGAGGTGGTCCGTGAAGAGGTGGCATATAGCAGGGAGGTCCCTGCAGGGGAGGTCCGTGGTGTGGAGGCTCGTGGTGAGGAGGACCGTGGTGAGGAGGTCCGTGGTGAGGAGGTCCATGGTGAGACGGCGGGTTGTGATGATGCGGCGGGCAAGGTCCGTGATGATGTGGCATTGTTTTCTTTAAATTTCTTCAATAAAAATTCCGAATAACTAGAAACACTTTGTACAACTGAACTTAATTTGCTTGCCCGCACAAGTTTTATAATATTGCACTACAGCCAGGGTTTTATGGTCTACAGATAAGTACTATCTAATCGAAGAGGGTTTGTCGTCCAAATCAATTGTTGTGTATTTAACTTTGCTAAAATTGTGTGTCAACGCTATGACCAACGCCTAATAAATATTTAATTTGATTGGGACAGTTGGGTGTCTGGAAAGTACCGAAGAAGTCATATTTTTGTTATGATCATTAAGAATTCGCAATGTACTTGTAGTTTACATTTATTTTTGATTATTGCTCATTGAATATTAGTAAATATTTCCGGTTCGTTCACTAAAACAATTGTTCAATAGATTTAAACAATATTTTTCCCCGATTATACATTTTGAGATATATAACTATATTTATTAATATTATATATTATATTTTTTTCTTTAAGAAATTAACAATTGTTGAATTTTATTTTTGTTTAAAATCATCATTAAAATTTGATTTTAATTTTCTTTTAGAAAATCAAATAAATTAAATTTGTAAGTTTTTTAATGATGCGGAGGATGATGTCCAGGTCCTGGCTGGTGGAACGGCATTGGAACTTGATATTGTGGCTGATGTGGATTGTGTCCATTATCGTGTGGGCCGTGTTCATGTGGATTGTGAGGTCCTTGGGGTCCTTGGGATCCATGAGATCCATGGGATCCATGAGGTTCTCTTGGTGGTGGTGGCATTTCTAATAATTTGCGCGGTTCAATTTAAAAAGCAAAACAATTGTTATACGATAATCGACTGAACCCTACTCAATGACAAAATGTCGCAAATATTTATATTATTCCAAAGCTTTTGTGGACGCCAAAAGTTGGGAAAGCACAGAAAAGTTGGAAATTAATGGACAAAGACAAACTAAAAGGTAAACAAACATACCTTGGAACAAAAACAAAACGTAAATAACATGCTGATAAGGCATTATCACATTTGTTTGTTCTATGATTAATTCGTTTATACCACAAGTATATCTTTTTCTTGCTGCTTATAATATTATTCTTTCAATAATTTTTTTTATATTTTATATTATATTATATATTTTTATATAAATTTTTATTTTTATTTCTATTCTTCCAAATTTTTAATTGCTTTGTTGTCTGTTTTTCTTGGAGTATACAGAAATATTGAGTAAACATTTGCCTGCTTCATGACATTTGCTCGCATGACCTAACCAACTAAGTGACTATCCAAACTATCGGAAAACCAACACAGAAAAAAAACCGACCCACTTGTGCCACATGTTTGGCAAAATTGCCAGATGCCCTACAAAAAAAAAAAAAAAATTGTAAAGAAGAAAGAAAATAAGTAGGAAAATAGGAAAAGGGCAACGGATTTGGCTTTTTGAATTCAATTAATTTTATCTGCATCAATTTAGCCTTTATAATCGCATCAGAGTGCGCCAAACTCGCATAGCAAAAGCAGCAGCAGAACAAGAACTAGAACCAGAATGTAGAATGTAGAAAGGGGAGGGTAAAAAGGCGAATCTGTAAAGTCGAAAACCCAAAAACCACTCAAAAGGGGCCGCTGCTCGTAAAATGTATAAAGTCATTGCAAAAGCCAATTTGTATATCAGCGAAGGCAGCGACGTTCCATGGCGATGGCGATGGAGGCCCGGCGATTATCAAAATGCGAATATGGCACACAGAGCGCCAGCAAAACTTACTTAAAATGCCCTTAGCTCAGAAAGTGGAGAAAGGAGAGCGTTGAGCAGGAGTTGAGGCTTGAGGATTGTGGATTGAGGGTTGAGGTCCTTTTCTTCATGGCAACAATTACATTTCACAGATTTACGTTTGGGCGCTTTGGTCGCGTGTGTTGCATGCTATTAGTGTGTGTCCTTTATTTGGCTTATGGAGCTTACATTACCGCCGAGCCCAGGGTCTCGTTTTGGGTATGAGTATGGGTTTGGGTCCTGGGGCTGTTTCTGGCTCTGACTCTGATCCTGGGTCTGGGCACTGGTTACTGAATGGTGGGTTTCAACTGTCGCTGATGTGTGCCGTCTAAATATGAGAATGTTGTGTGAAAATGTTTAAAATCCACGCAAGCTCTTCAAGCGCAAATGCTTAGCACGCCAATGCACAGTGGGGCAACATGAGCAATCGCATATACAAATAAGTAATTCCATAAAATGTAAGCTGTTAAGTTTATAAACAGATACTGAATTTAGACGTTATTTATGTAATATAATTTGTCTTTTTAAATTGTTTTTGAGCTGTAAGATAATATTTTTAATAGGAATAGTAATAATTAAAATTAAATTGTACGTAAAAATACATAAAAAAACACGATTATTTTTAAACTATAAATCAAGTTATAAAAAACATTTTTATGAAAATACGTTAACTTAACTCTTATTTGTTTAACATTAAAATTAAAAAATAACATTATTTACATCATTCTGAATTATTTCAATACTTTTTTCCAAACGATCATAGCTTTGTCAAATCTTTACCATTTTTTCTTGGGGAATTTTATCATTATTTGGCCTTTATTTTGATTGAAAAACTGACATTTTTGACATACATTTTTCCATTTTTTAAGAAAAAATGTTTTGGGAAAACTCGATATTTATAACTCGATGTGTTATAATATTTTTCGGTTAATCGAAAATCTCAATATTTCCGTTTCTATTTTAAACAAATATAAAACTAAAGAAATATAAGTTTAATATATATATTTAATTTAGCTCATTGAATTTTAATTAATCGAATATATCCAAAATTAGATAGTTTGTTTCAACCACTGTGAGTTGGACGTTGGAAAGGCGGAGTTGGGAGTGGCCGCGTCCACTTTTTCATACCACATAATGGCGTGTGAGCAACAGCAACAACAAAAAAATGATGAAAAAAGGGAAGTAAATAGTGGAAAAGGCATAAATAATAGCAAATAATACGGCGACAATGCGCACAAATTTGCCGCTAAAGTGTAGTCATTGTCGGCCTCGGGCTGTGCGTGAGACAGCTGAAGGATGAAGGGGGATCGTAGGGGCTGTAGCAGTGTTGGGTGTTGGGTTTTCCACTTTTTGCATGATTTCGCTATTTAAATTTATTATACATTAGATTTATGAGCGCGTTGAGTTTGGCCCCTATACGAGACGCCTACGACTCTTAACACTTATCATTGGCCTTTTGTGGTCTTGTTGTTGCTTTAATTTCATTGGGCTTACCGCTAGAAATTGCCCTTTTTGAATGGGGTGTGAAGCAGCAGTGTTTAGAAAAGTAGTACGTAATCCCATAAACATTTCAAACTTTTACTAGGCGTGAGTGTGTGTGTGTGTGTATTTTAAGTGATTTCTTTCTCACTTCGCTGCCACTGGGCATGCACAATTATTATCAAGTCGATGGGTCGGTGGGTTGTGTTTGTGCCACTTCTGTCATATGACTTGCGGTTGAATATTTCAATATTTTATTTTCCACCTTTTTTTTACAACTTCTTGTTTTTTTTAATTATATGTTTTGGAGCCTTGCGTGGCATTCAACTGCTCAGTTGCAGGTGCTTATTTGAAGTGTGACAGAATTCAAAGTTGAAACGGAAACGGAAACCTGCACGCCTGTCCCATAACACGAACCTCTGTGTGTTTGCATTACGAATTGTGGTACTTTGATAACATAATAATACAGTAATCAGTTACCAGAAGTGCTTTAGAATAGGACTTTCATCTGAATAATAAATATTTCGCTTAACAATAATTTTATATATCAATTACTTTGAAATGTCATTTTACGGTGTGACCATACGTTGCTTTAGTAAGCTCATTTTTTTTTCTTGATAATTGATATTGATAAATTAATTGTATCATAATGTCAATTGATAGCGATTTTCAATATATCACAATCTCTTTAATCTGCTATACTTAAATTGTAGATTAGAGATATGCTCTTCTTCATTTTTTCACAATTTAGAATTTTGATGAATTCAAATATGTCGCCGACTAAAATGTCATTTGAATTTATATTGTTCATTGTGTTTTAGACATTCAGTCTAATTGTGTTGTTGTTAAAAAATAATTGTTATTTTTTTTATTTTTTACATTTATTTTCACACGCTTTTTACAAATTTCAAGTACCAAAGTAATTAATTACCGTTATTTCAATACTAAGTATGTTCTGTCTATCAATCTTATTATGAGATAAAATCATTAATTAATTACTTTTGTGTATAATATTCAAACATCAATGTTTTTAGCTGTACATTTTTATAGAGGTTTCTAAAGGAGATCCCAAAAATGGCGTCAATTGTGGGTCATGTACCCGTGTTTCCCGCTGGAGAAACAATACCTGATTGGGCGAAAATAGGCTGGAATTCGAAAGTTCAGCATGATATCTATAGAGATTGGGGTACATACTACGCACACCGACGGCGGCTGAACTTTGCCCAGTATTATTATACTAAATCCTTGGAATTCGATGAAAATGATTATCTTACGCTCTATCGAAGAAGTATGACCAAGAGAAAGGCAGCTGAAATTAAAGGATCACTTGAAGATGCAAGAGTCGCTGCAGGTAATTTTTATACCCTAAGCCCATTTAAAATATGCAAAAAAGGGTACAACGTGTTTGGCAGAATGTATGTAAAAGGCAGAAGGGGGCCTGTCAGACCCCCAAAAGTATATATATTCTTGATCAGGATCAACAGTCGAGTCGATTGAGCCATGTCCGTCTGTCTGTTTGTCCGCCTGTTTGAACACGTCGATCTCAGAAACCATAAGAGCTTGAGACTTCAAGCTTGGTATGTTTCTGGACACCATAGGCAGATCAAGTTTGTTTTAATTTTTGGATCGGTCCACTATATCATATAGCTGCCATAGGAACGGTACATCGAAAATGAAGCTTAGTATGGGAAAAATTTTTGTTTGTTGAGATATTAGAATCAAACTAATAAAATATGCATCTGGGCTGGTATTATACATTCTGTACAAATTTGGTTAGAATCGGTCTAAAATATCATATAGCTGCAATAGGAACAATCGATCGTAAATCAACTTTCAGTACAGAGTACCTGGGCACAGGGTATTCAACTGTCGAACGTGCTCGACTGTAACCGCCCCCTAGTTCATATAACCATTGCTATTACAATTACTGAGAATATATTTGACAGCAATGGGTCAAAGGAAGCGTGGACCGAATTGTCCCATCAATTTGCAAATATGCGATAATCTCTTTGAGCTGAACCAGTTCGAGACTAGCAATTGTGAACTTCGAGATAACTTGCGAAGATTTATTGGCGTTAAGGCCCGAAACTTTGAGCTTCGTCGCAAAGTGGTAAGTTATCCCAAGTCTTAACAATTTATATAGATATATACAGTATTTAAATGTTTCAATTTAGGTCGATGATGTCATTAAAGATGTCACTGGCAAAGGACTCTCTTTATTTTATCTGAACTTCCAAAAAGTCGTCGAACAAGTGAGCGCGATTCTCAAAGCAAATGAGATGCAAGATACGCGTCCCTTATGGAAGATATTAAAGGAACAGGAGAAATGTGACGTACTCAGTATACCGGAAGTAGAGGAAGAGAATCCATCTCCACTTGAAATAGCACGCAGAAAGCGCGCATTTAATGTAATTCATCAGAACTATCTGAATTTGTCCTGGCATGATGTACTTTTTATGAAAACAATACGCAAGAATCCCAATCTACTGCTAGATCAGTGTAAGAATTCGAAGAACTTCTTGGCCAATCTATCTCAAACCCAATATGATATTGTGCGGCGATTTATAGTAAGTATTTGAGTATATGAAATCCTATCCAACTTGACTATATCTACTTCTTTTTGACTCCGACAGAAAATGATTCATTCTCGGAATCCTCTGTACTATGTCAGTTTTCTGAAATTTTCAAACAAGAAGATGCTGGAGAAGAATAAAGAAGCCTACCTATTTGGCATTCAGTATCAAACTCATCGGAATATGATTGCAGATCTAAGACAAATTCGTAGACTACGCAAAGAAAAAAGACTAAAGGTAACTATTGAATATTTTTTGAGATAAGTATGGTCTTTAAAGTAACACACCCAAATTTCAGAGTCTTGCCGAATACGTTGAGAAAGTAATGGGTGATTATTATGTGACAAAAACTAATCGTGTCATGTGCTGGAAATTTGAGTTCATAAATGAGGTTTACAATACTCTAGCCCTGGCCCTAACCGAACAATATTATGTGCCCAAATTTTTTAAACAGTTTTCAACTCATTCGGCATTATTGAGTCTATTGCGACAGCCAGCGAATAAGATCAAAGATGCAGTTCCATTTGTTTTTGGAGATCGCTCTACTTACCAAGATGGCGATGCCAAAGATCCTGTTGCAATAAAAGCAAGGTAAAGTCTTAACAAGATATTTATAATAATAATAATTTTTCTATACTTCTAATAAAATTTTAGGCAACTTATTACACGTTTGGAGAAACGGATAAAGTTCACAAAGTTTTCCATTGAGAAGTGTTATCTATATCATCAGATTTCCAGTGTTCATTTGAGTCAATTGCATTATGATGAGTGCACTCTCAATGCCCGCAGAGCTATTAAAGGTACTTTCAAAATTAAATTCTATATTACAACTAATAATTTAAACCAATCTATCTATATATTTAGAATGTCGAAACTGTAACAGTGTGATATGGCACTTTCTAAGTCTCCTGTTGATCATCAAGGCAAATGTTTTGCAGCATAAAGTGGAAGCCAGTAAGGAGTCTGTTGAGGAAGCTTATCCAATTGCAAGGCAACTTAAATTTTGACCTCTTAATAAGTTTATGGAGCAATGTCTTCAATGTGTTGAAGACGATCTTCGCAAAAAAGGTGAATCTATAGCTTCTCAGCGGACCAGTAAAGCATCAGGCACAAGTTTGATATGATTTCATAATTTTCATGTAGGAAATTTAATAAACTTTCTTATTACGAAATTTAATCACTGTAATGATCATTAAATAAAAGCTGATATTTCAAATCCATTTATTGTCATTTTATTTTTTGATCAATTCAAAGTAACTTATGCTAATCTTATATCAGTATATTTTTACAAATGTTATAAAAAAAAATAGTGAAAATAATTTCTTATCTAGATCCCTTTGTAAAACAAATCTTCAGTATGACTATTATTATTATGTTTTGAAACAGTAGCATAAAAAGCACTAACAAAAGCAGATTACAAAAAAAATTTAAAAATATATATAAATATATAAAAATATGTATAAACTGTAAAAATAAATAAAAAAAAAGTAAATAAAACCTAAAAAATAAAAAAAAAACAAAAAAAGAATAAAAATATAATAAAAAAATAAAAAATAATACACAAAAAGGAAATATAGAATAGCATATATTTTTGTAAAATGCCTTCAATTACCGCTATTCCTAAATCGGGAGTTGAAGAAACAATTCCCGCCTGGTTGAAGTTCGATTGGAGTCCAGAGATACAGCATGGAATCTATAAAGACTGGGGAACATACTATGCACAACGGCGACAGCTTGGTAATGCCATTGACTGCTTCACCAAGGCGATGGAACTTGATGATACTGACTTCATGTCTATCTATAACCGGAGCCAGGTGCAACGTATGGCTGCACGGATCGAAGGAGCATTAGCTGATGCCTCACTTGCTGCACGTGAGTTTACAGAATCTTGAATTGTTTTGAATTTGTAACAAATGTATCTTTCTTAGAAATGGCAAAGCAGCAGCGAGTACCTAATGCAGATATCAATTTTGAGTACTGCTGTGACCTATTTGAACTCAACCAATTGGAGAACAGCAAAGCCGGAATGGCTAACAATATGCAAATCTTTAAAGGCACCAAGTCCTTAATTTTTCAGAAACGCCTTATGCTGGTACGTACTAAACAACTTTAATTTTGTAAGTTTTAGGATTAAAGTGATTCCTTTCTTTATTTTTAGATTGACGATGCGATTAAGGATTCTACTGGCAAGGCCATGTCCTTGTTCCTGTTAAAAAATCAAAAGTTGGTTGAACACGTTAATGAAATTAACCGAGCCAAAGCAGTTATAGATGAACGTCCCTTATGGAAGAAATTAAAAGAGCAGGAAAAATGTGATATACTCAGCATACTAGAGGATAAAGTAAGTGATAAAATTAAACTCTTTAAGTGGAATAATAATAATATATTTATTAAAACTAGGAAGAGATTTTGTCTCCTCTTGAAATCGAGCGTAGAAAGCGCGCCTTTAATGTACTTCATCAGACCTTCACGAATGAGAACTGGATTGATTTTATCTTCATGAAGGAGTTAAGAAAGAATCCCAACTTGCTTAACGATCAGTGCGTGCGCTCTAAAGACATCTTGAAAAAATTAGTTTTTGAGCAGTATCAAATAATTAGACAGTTTGTGGTGAGCATTAAACAGATTGGGAAATTAAATTAGAAACTAGACAATAACCAACTACATTTTCAGAAAATGCTTCAAACTCGAAGTCCCCTTTACTACGTCAATTATTTAAAATATGGAAACACGGCGATGCTGGAGAAAAATAAGGAGGCATATCTATTCAGGAAACAGTATCAAATACAGCGGAATATGTTTGAAAATCTTAGACAAATTCGAAAGCTACGCAAAGAAAAAAGAGTCCAGGTTATTATTGAGAATAATTGTAAGGTCATTAAGTATATTATTAATGTTAAAAACTTTAGGCTCTGCTCAAATATGTTGAGAAAATAATGGGTGAATATTATGTCACAAAAACGAATCGAGTCATGTGCTGGAAATTTGAATTCATAAATGAGGTTTACAATACTCTGGCATTGGCACTATCTGAGCAGTATTCAATTCCGAAAAATTTTAAATCTAGTAATTCGGCAATGTTGCAATTATTACATTTGCCGTCGGATAAGATAAAGGATGTGGTACCATTTGTTTTTGGAGATCGCTCTACATACCAAGGATCGGAAGATGTAGATAATGTAGGACTAAAATTTAGGTAACTTATGCGATTTTTTTTTATTCATGCTTTCTTTAATAAATCCTTTTCAGAAAGCGAATTACACAAATGGAGAATCGGCTCAGATTTGCAAAGTTCTCTATTGAGAAGACCTATTTGTATTATCTGATCTCAAATATTCATTTATCGCAAGGACGTTCTGACGAATGTTATTTGAATGCTCGCAAAGCCATGAAAGGTTTGATTAATAGTATTTTTTGTGCGATACTTTAATAATGTACTGATCTTAGAAAGCAAAAAATGCAATAGCTTGATTTGGACTTTTCTAAGTGTTCTTCAAATCTTAAAGGCCAATATAATCTTACATAAAGTGGAACGTGTTGGAGAGGCCTTAGAGATCGGTCTTCCCATTGCCGAACAGCTTGGATGTCCAAGGCTCATTAATTTTATGGAAGTTTGCATAGCGTGCAACGAGGAGGAATTGATTAAAAGATCGAATAGTGCTATTTCAAGTCATCGGGCTACAACTTGCTCTATACCAGTTATTTATGTTTAACGCGATTGCAAAAATATTGTTATTGTTTTAAGATAAATCAAGAGTGCAATACTACTAGTACTGAATAACCTTTATTATTAAATATTTATTTACTTGTGAAATATTTGACTTTTAAATGACTATGGGATTCAATATTGTATTTTATTGACAAGATTCGTCTAAAAAAAACATGCATTATCATACAAGTCAATGCGTTTAAATACACAATTTGAAGGGTCGTGGAGTAGATACTGAAAAATTCTTGGCTTTGTTTGGGTTGTTTGTTCTTTAAGCTTATCTGAAAAAAATTTAAAAGATATATCTTTTCAAACCAGAAAAAACTCCTATCTAGAACGCTTTGTAATACTTGTATTCTCATAAGTAGTTACGAGCCAAATAATAATGCTCAGTATCAGTACAGAAACAAAAGTATACAGATCCAAAAGCAATAGATAGAATAGGGAAAACATTTTTACACTAACATTTTTACATTTTTATTAAGAATTTTTTAATAAACAGTCGAAAAATGACTTCAATTGTGGGACATACACTGCATCTCGAACCCGGAGAGGCTTTGCCATACTGGGCCAAATTTGACTGGTGTCCTGAAATAGAACATGATATCTATAGAGATTGGGGCACATATTACTTCAATCGGCGCAGAGAGAACTTTGCCATGCATTATTATACGAAGGCATTGGAATTAGATGATTGTGATTATATAACCCTCTATCGTCGAAGTCAGACCCAACGAAGAGCTGCACGGATCGAAGGAGCACTGAACGATGCTAGTAAAGCTGCTAGTAAGTCTATAAAATGTAT
Organism: Drosophila falleni; assembly: GCA_035045575.1. Lineage (NCBI taxonomy): Eukaryota > Metazoa > Arthropoda > Insecta > Diptera > Drosophilidae > Drosophila > Drosophila falleni. Next base: position 549,080 of record JAWNOV010000089.1, on the reverse strand, counting down.
TTTATTTGATACATTTATTTAACCTATGTTGTGTAGAAATGGCTTTGCAGAAACATGGACCCAATTGTCCCATCAATTTGCAAATATGCGATGCACTTTTCGAACTTAATCAGTTTGAGAACGCTAATATAGAATTGCATAACAATATAAGAAATTTTATTGGTGTCAAATCCAAATCTTTTGAAACGCGTCTCATTGTGGTAAGTTGTAAAAGTAACAATAATATTACGAATTTTGTATTTGTTCTTTAACTTTATCATAGGTGGATGATGTCATTAAGGATGTAACTGGCAAAGCCATGTCCTTGTTCTATTTACGAAACCAAAAGCTAATACGTCACGTTAATGAAATCACCAAAGCTAAAGCAATTGTAGATAATCGTCTCTTATGGAAAAAATTGAGGGATCAGGGAAAATGTGATGTAGTCAGTATACTAGAAACGGTGGAGGAAGTCCTGTCTCCTATAGAAATAGCCCGTAGGAAGCGAGCATTCAATGTACTTCATCAGACTTACATGAATGATTCCTGGTATGATATTCTTTTCATGAAGAACTTGAGAAAGAATCCCAGTTTGCTATTAAATCAATGCAAACGATCAAAAAACTTTCTGCAAACTCTATCGAGTAAACAATATGATATCGTCAGACAGTTTATGGTGAGTAATTAATCAGTTGATTTTAATCGTCTAGCATTTATCAAAGATTCTTTCCAAACAAATTTACAGAAAATGCTACAATCGCGCAATCCTCTTTACTATGTCAGTTTCTTGAAGTATCCAAACAAGAAAATGCTTGAGAAGAATAAAGAAGCAAATCTATTTCGTGTACAGTATCAAACCTATAGGAATATGATTGCTGATCTGAAATATATGCGTCAACTGCGTAAAGAAAAGAGAGTCAAGGTAAGTATACCATTATTAAATGTTAAAAATAAAACAGAAAAGGATTAATCATGCTTTACAGACTCTTGGCGATTATGTTGAGAAAGTCATGGGCGATTATTATGTGATAAAGAGAAATCGTGTCATGTGCTGGAAATTTGAGTTCATAAATGAGGTTTACAATATCCTCGCTCTGGCACTTACCGAGCAATATATTGTACCCAGAAATTTTAAATATAATGCGACTGCAATGATGCGATTACTGCATTTGCCAAGGGATAAAAAAGAAGATATAGTGTCATTTGTTTTTGGAGATCGTTCCACCTACCAAGAAGGAGATGATCAAGATCTTGAAGGAAAAAAATCGAGGTAAGTTACTTAACAATATTCTAAGAATATTTGAAGCTTTAGTTCTTTATTTTTAGAAAACTCATTTCTCGTATTGAGAGACGGATTCGTTTTGCAAAGTATCCTATTGAAATGTGTTATCTTTATAATCAGATGGCTTCTATTCATCTGAGTCAACTGCACTATGACGAGTGCTGTTTTAACGCTCGCAGAGCTATAAAAGGTTTGTTGATTAGAAAAAATCATATACTAACCATTACAAAAAAATGGAATTCTTCTTATATTCGTTTAGAAAGTCACAAGTGCAATAGCGTAATCTGGCATTTTCTGAGTCTTATACAAATCATCAAGGCGAATGTCACACAGCATAAAGTGGAACGCACTAAAGAAGCTCTGGATGAGGCTCTTCCCCTTGCAAAGCAACTTAGGTCCGTAAAGCTTATCAAGTTTATAGAGACGTGTATCTTCAATACTGAGGATGACTATAATAGAAAGCTCAGTTCTATAGCCAGTCAAAGGTCTAGCAGGGCATCGGTAACAACTACAATGATGCGAGAGGAACTAGAAGATAAGGCGATGAACATATATTAATAAATTGTAAGGACTGTATGTTGACAAACAATAATAAAAATATAAATAATAATAAAAAATGATAAATAAAGTGCAAAACTGGCCAAAATGAAGTTTTAGTATGGAAAAAATGTTTGGTTGTTGAGATATCAGAACCAAACTGATAGAATATGCATCTGGGCTGGTATTATACATCGTGACCAAATTTGGTTGGAATCGGTTAACTGTATCATATAGCTACTATAGGAACGGTAGATGGAAAATGAAGTCTTAGTATGGAAAAGATTTTAGTTTGTTAAGATATCAGAACCAAACTGATAGAATATGCATCTGTGCTGGTATTATACATTCTGACCAAATTTGGTTGGAATCGGTTAATTATATTATATAGCTGCCATAGGAACGGTAGATGGAAAATGAAGTCTTAGTATGGAAAAGATTTTAGTTTGTTAAGATATCAGAACCAAACTGATAGAATATGCACTTGGACTGGTATTATACATTCTGACCAAATTTGGTTGGAATCGGTTAACTATATCATATAGCTACTATAGGAACGGTAGATTGAAAATAAAGTCTTAGTATTAGTATGGAAAAGATTTTTGGTTGTTAAGATATCAGAGCCAAACTGATAGAATATGCATCTGGGCTGGTAGTATACATCCTGACCAAATTTGGTTAGAATCGGTTAACTATATCATATAGCTGCCATAGGAACAGTAGATCGAAAATGAAGTCTTAGTATAGAAAAGATTTTTGTTTGTTAAGATATCAGTACCAAACTGATAGAATATGCATCTGGGCTGGTATTATACATCCTGACCAAATTTGGTTAGAATCGGTTAACTATATCATATAGCTACCATAGGAACGGCAGATCGAAAATGAAGTCTTAGTATGGAAAAGATTTTTGTTTGTTAAGATATCAGAACCAAACTGATAGAGTATGCATCTGGGCTGGTATTATACATCCTCACCAAATTTGGTTAGAATCGGTCTAAAATATCATATAGCTGCAATAGGAACAATCATCGAAAATCAACTGTCAGTAGAGAGTACCTGGGCACAGGGTATTCAACTGTCGAGCGTGCTCGACTGTAACCGCCCACTAACTTAGATGTTACTATTCTAAGTCAAGTCCCTTAAAAAGGGACCACTATTAACGCTAGTACTATATAACAAAATCTGTATAGGAAATTTATAGAAATTTGTGCTTTTAAGGAACTAATCTAATAGCAAGACTTAAGTTATGCCAGTTTAATCTTTGTGGCTGCCTATAAACTGGTGTCGTGTGACTCCAACTTTTATTTTGGCCTACATTTTAAGCGCTGCCTTAAGCAAACACACTCACAGATAGCATATATACTCACACACATGGACACACACACACACATTTAAGAAGAGAGAAAATTTACCTGTTAAAAAGAGTCGTAAAAATTCTATCAACTCGATTAAATTATAACAAGTGGATTTTCATGTTTTTGTGTCGCATTTATGGGTTTTTATTGTGCTAATTTTATGCGAAGAGGCAAGGAAGCGCGACAGGACGCAGCTCCTTGAGTAGGAAAATTCGGAATATACATATAAATATATACACACACACATATATATATAGTTAGATAGGCACCTGCGTTTGGGCTGCAATAATACTTGGCACACATTTAGTGGCAGCATTTAGTGGCACATTGCGGTTCCAACGACGACGCTGAAGTTCATCCTTGGGACATTGCCACATCGCTTTTGTTGTTGCCGTTGTTGTTGTTTTATTTTTTAGCGACACTCTCACTCAGTGTGGCGCCACACTTGGCAAAGTTTTTGGCCTACCTGCCACACACACATACACACACACACACACACACACTGCACACCTGCTTGCCTCTCCAACTGCTGCCACTGCTGGCGTCGCCTTTTGTCTTATCAAACTTTAGCGCGTATGTGTTTATGCCACAAATGGCACTTTTGCGGCAGCCCGTTTTATTTTTTTACTGCCACTTTTCGCCATTTTGCTTTATCATTTTTATTTGCCAGTTTTCTAGCTAGATGGGCGTGGCCCGAAACAGAGTCCTTCACTAAATTATAAATAAGAATGCTAAAAGTCAGCGAGGTGCTACAAATCGTATGTCCTCTAAGGTTAACATTTAAACATATCAGACAGTATACGTTTACATTGAATCCAAAACCAAGATCAAAGAAAAAAAATTATTTAAAACAAAATCAATAAATATTAAAATGAAGATTAAATTTAAAGACCAAACCAGCTAATTTTTGATCAAGTTTTGACCGCTTGATGTTCAGATTATTGATCTAGCCATTTTACAAGTTAACAGAATCAATCCAATTTCAATTCTGATTTCTAAATTCATTTTCGAATGACATTTTAAATCAAATATTATTATACCAAAACCGACATACAGTTTTGAGTTTAAATCCTAAAATAATAAGAGCTTTTCTGATAACAAAATATTAATATAGCATACTTCTTGGCATACAATTTATATCTCTCTGTATTTTTGGAGTATCCTAAAAGTATGCTTTCTTTATTTCTATGCAAAATTGACAACAGGGTTGTAGAAAATAGAAGCTGTTGGCTTATAATCAAAACAATCTGCTTGGAATTATTTAATATCTTTGCAATTTAGAAGCATTTCCGTCTGCTGTGCTGTAAATCCTTTTCTTTTTTACATTCGTATACAACTAATAAGCCCCATTGAGCCGTTGTCACTCTGTGTATAGAGCCATAAACATTTAAATAGCCGCCTTGTAGGATTTTAGTGTCCCGGGGGCGAGTTGAGCGAAGGTGTGCAAGCAACTAATGACCCTGTATTTATATGACAGGGCCAAAAGTTTATAAATATTTATGGGCTGTGTTGCTGCTGTTGTTGCATACTTTCTTGGAGCGCAAACTCATTTGCTTATTTTAAAATTCCGAGCAGGCGTTGTTTCATTTTTGACACCCGAAACACCGTCCAGAACCTTCCAACTTCCTCTCAATACTCCCCAGTTCTCAGTCTTGTCATCGCACGTTGTTGCCATTGTCACGCACACACGTACTATATTTTTTACGCGCATATCATATTACACACACACACACACATATACACTCACACACACACACACATGGTACGCAGGCAGCCACAACATCAAGCACCCCTTTTTTGGTGGGGATTCCAGGGTTTTTTTTTCCTGTTCGCTGATGAAGTAAATAGAATCACGTACACTAATTATCATCACCATTGCGCGCCAACGTTCAAAAATATATTTTTATTAATTTCATCGAGGGCGAAAAGGTAACGCCCACAGCTTCCGAAATTGCCCCGCCCATTACCCTTGTTTGGTAAAATTTTTAATTGAGATCCGGCAATACGATAAACCCGACTACAAATAGTACGTTCTCTGTTCTGAATGTAAATTGCTGCATTTAGTTACGAGTATTTCGATTACGGCTTGATAATCAGATTAGATAAGCTGAACTATAATTAGCTATAGTAGATTTTATTTTTGGAGACATTGTAGTAGTTGCACTTGACACTGATTGTGTTCAATGTGAGTCATTTAATTGTCTTATTAAACTATTCAACTTGCTTACAGTTTCTCTTAGTCATACAGTAAAATATAAATATATTTTTGGTAAAGAATGCTTTAATTCAGTCAAATAAATTTAAATCGAATACTAATAAGTAGTTCCCAACATAAAATATAAGATTACGTCTGATTAGATTGTTGTTATAACTGTTAACTAATTTGTTTAACTGTTAACTAATTTATTGACATTTTTCTCTTGAAAATTAAAAAACAAAAAAAAACTGTCACAACATACTCAGATAAGAAGTTAGCTCTCACAATCTGCAGTGACTCACATACTGATCCAAACAAAAAAAAATACCCTAGGGTCTAATTGATATTATTAGTCCAAGCAAAGTCGAACGAACCAAAATAGAATTGTAAACTTAAATAAAAAATATTTAAATTTAATAAATAAATTTTTGATTTACTTTTAAATATTCTGAATAATTTTGTGTAGAATATATATATTTACGAGCAAGTAATTTAACGATAATTGGTAAAATGTGTTAGACTTTATCTAAAGTTAAGTAAGTTCAACATTTTATTGGAACTTCTAAAGCAGTTCACTGAAACTTAAGCTGGAACCAGCTACATTATGCAATTTTATAGTTCCAAATGTTTATGCGTCCTTCATATAAGAATCAATAATATGTATACATACTCGTAGTTGCTGCAGATAACATGGCTTATACTCAAAGTCAGAAAAGAATGCGATAGTGCTTTATCTATAGATAACACATGTAGTGCAACGTGTCGGCGCTCGAATAGAGATTGCCAATATCAAATGCTATAATAGAGCGATCTGACATTACATCCAGTATCAGCTGGAACGTGCTACGTGCAACAAGTCGCTCTTAAGAACATACAGAATGGATCATCGTACACGTGTTGAGGTGGTACAGGTGCCACAACCAACGGGAACAACGGTCATTGTACAACCGCCACCACCGCCCAAGGATAAGGGCTGCTGTTGTATACCCTGCTGTCCATGTTGCTTCAGTTGTGGCGATTGTTGTTGCTGTTGCACCATAATGTAGACGACCCTTCGACAACAACAACATCAACATCAACATCAACTTCAAATAAAGGCGCACAAATCCTTTAATACTTTACGTTAAATTAAGTTTCTATGGCTTTGTCGAGCTCGTGTTCGTAATTTTGTGACACACACAATGCACAACACACACACACATAAAACACACACAATTTTTTCATGCAATAAAATTTTACGATTTGTTATAAATAATGTTTTGTTCTCGACTGTGGTTGTGGCAACAACATATTGTCTTGCATAAATCTCAATGGTGAATTCCCTGTGTCTCGTTTCTCTATCGACTCATAAAAAGCTAAATTTAATAACACACAAAAACCGCAACAATTTGTAGTTTCATGTGCTTTAGGGTTTGGCACATTATTTGCCAAGTTAGTTCACATTCCAAGTTATTATTTATATGTTTCTCAAAATTTGCCAATAAAACCGAAAATGTGTCAAAACTGCGGCCAACACTCGGGCCTGCTCTCATTTGATAAAACATTTTATGAGCTTTGAGGTCTCTAGCATTGCAACCACAGCGCCAAAAACTTTTTGGCCAAAACCATTTTTGACAAGGGTTGCGAATAGGGAGTAGGGGGTAGGGGGTACGGGGTAGGGGGTAGGGAGTAGCGGGAGGGCATGTGTAGGAACTGGTAACCCATTCAACGTAATTTGTGTGTACTTTTGCTTTGCTTGCTGTTTATCTAAAGCCCAAACCAAATTACTCATACGCACTGTTGCACGGAAGACGCTGCATAGTGGGAAGTAAATAACTGAAAATTGTGTTTAAATATTGTTTATTTGATAAAAAAAATATGATGAACACTGAAATGAAAATATATAAGATATTTTTTATATGGCGGTTTTTTGAAAATAAATATTTAAAAAAATCTTATAAAATACTTTAAAAAATGTGATAATACATTTTAGCTCCTTTTTATTTTATTTGAGAAAACTTTATAGATTGCATTTATTTCAAAAATCCTACATTATTTAAATCATATTCTAACTCATTCTTCAATAAATGTTGATTATAATCAGCCTTTTATGATTAATACTGAAGTTAAAATAGATATAATGTTTTTTAAATGGAAAGTAATAGTAAAGTAATATTTAAACATTATATATTACATTTATGCTTCTTTTTATAATATAAGAGATCTTTTTAAAGATATATTGCATTTCTTAAAAAAATACTCCACTTTTTAAATCATATTCTCACTCATTGTTAAATAAATATTAAAATAATTAAAAATATATTTCACTTAATGAATTTCCAAAACCACTGTGCATTGGGTACTCCACATTTTTTACATTTACACAAAACTGTTCATTATCACAGCTCATTGATCAAATGCCTGGGCTTTAGATAAATTTTCGGTAGACCGAATTTACCAAATGAAATACCTCGAAACGTTCCGGGAATTTTAGTTTAAAACAAGTTATAGCGCCGCATAGCTCACATTTAGTCAGTTATTTTAGTTAGTTAGTTTGGTCACGCCGTTGAGTTCAAAGTAAGGATCATGTACAATCCTGGATATCAGGTGGACGTCATCGACCCATACTATCCACCGACAGTGGAAGTTATCGAAGTGATGCCACCACCAATGATGCAACCCTCGTATGTACAACCTGCTGTGGTTGTCACACAGCCCCAGACGGTCTATGTGGAAAACTCATCGGGTCCGACGGCGGAACAAATGGAATGTTGCCTTATGTTGGGAGCCTGTTGTGTCATGGAAGAAGCGGGCTGCGTTATTTTATAAAGTCGTTATAACTCTAAGAAATGTGAAAAAGTGTTAAGGAATTTCTTATGTAAATATAAATGTTATCGAAATAAAAATAAAAGAAATCAAATACAAGTGTTTTCGATTGGAATGCAATCAATGAGTGTTATTGTAGAAATTAGAATAATCAAATGTTATTCATTGTAATAATACTTTTGGATTTGTAGTGCCTTATTTGTCGACTGTGATATAAGCTTGGATACAAAAAAAAATAAACAAACAGCGAATTGTCTATATATATGACAAAAAATTTGTTAAACATTTTAACTGGACCTTATAAAATCTCTAAAACGAATAATCGCACAGTACAAATTTGTAGGTATGTTTTGTATGATTTCCCTAACTTTTTGAGCTTTTTCAGTTTTATTAATCGAAAATGAAGTTTTAGTATGGAAAAGATTTTTGTTTGTTAAGATATCAGAACCAAACTGATAGAATATGCATCTGGGCTAGTATTATATATCTTGACCAAATTTGGTTAGAATCGGTGAGCTATATCATATAGCTGCCATAGGAACGGTACATCGAAAATGAAGTTTTAGTTTGGAAAATTTTTTTGTTTGTTGAGATATCAGAACCAAACTGATAGAATATGCATTTGGGCTGGTATTATACATTCTGACCAAATTTGGTTAGAATCGGTTGACTATATCATATAGCTGCCATAGGAACGGTGCGTCGAAAATAAAGTATTAGTATGGAAAAGATTTTTGTTTATTAAAACATCAGAACCAAACTGATAGAATATGCATCTGGGCTGGTATTATACATCCTGACCAAATTTGGTTAGAATCGGTTGACTATATCATATAGCTACAATAGAAACAATCGATCGAAAATCAAATCTAGTTGCACACATGGTTCTTCGTTTCATAAAATTTCTAGCTTAAGTCTTTATAATTCTTAGAAAATGTTAATTTAGATGATATTATTTTAAATGTATCACCACAAGAGCAAATACATGTTGCTCATCGAGTGAGTGTTTGTCTGTCAGTCGTAAGTCTTCCAATTAGGCAGATGCGTAATTGAGAATTTGTCAGAGACTGTTGTCAGTTGGCTGAACCATATCATTATGTGGCTAGCACATTAAAGCCAGTTGGATGTCATATTTGCCCACGCACTGAGCCAAGTTATTATAATTAAAGCCAAGTCGTCGTGTAAAACTGACAGAGTGCTACATTATGTTCCCTTTTTTATTTGGTTTTGTTTTAAGGGGAGCCAATGTAAGATGTTATTTGAAAATGTTGTGCCTTGTCTTCGACGTTGCCACAAGAACAAGGCGAAGAAACAGGAGCACATCCAGGACAATTTCAACAGCTTGGCTTACAACGGAAACAGGCCAGGCAACAGCAACAACAAGGACAACAACAACAAACCGGGTGCTATATGCCTTTTTAACTTGATTTAATGAGTGCAGGGAAAAACATCAACAAGAAAAATGAAATAACTGTCATTGAAGACATGAAAAAGGGAGCTCAGTGAGAAAATGGGGCGGAGTAAGGCAGGATTGACGGTTGCCTGTCGTTGCCGGCTTCTGTTTTTCCAAAGGAAAGTCAAGAAAAGGGTAGGGGATGGGGTGGCAAAAGAAGGGGAGGGGAGGGGAGGCTGCGCTACTTAACTAGGAGCAAACGAGCTGCCAGACACGAAGGGTCTACTTTTGGGGTGTGGCACAGCGCAATTATGCAGCAAATTAGCGCTTTATATTTATTAAAAGCCAGCTAACTGAAAGGCCCTTTGTTTCTATTTATTTCTTTTATTTTTCGTGTTTATTTTTATTTTTTTATTATGTTGTTTTCTTCGGGGGTTGTCCTCAAAAAAATGGCAAGTGAGAAAGTTACCAAGCTGCAAGAACACGAGTTCTTTGACAGTTGCCAAAGTTATGGACTACAATATAAGCTGACTTTGCATTTAGAAAAGTATATCTATCAGTGACCTATGATGCGGCAAAATAATAATCTATTGTGATTGATATTTATGTCAAATTTGGGGATTTTTTCCATAATAATTGACAAATATATATTTTTATTATTATTAATTGTTCAAAACATTTACATAAAAAGAGATGGCATTATTTAAACTTTGTATTTGTACTTGTTAAGCTTAATATATTTGTATTAGAAAAATCATTATTTTTGAAGAAAATGTATTATTGTTTGTCACAAAAACCCTTCTTAATATCAGTGACATCAAAATGTTAACACTATAAAATAAATAAGAAAAATATAAAACTATAATTAATTGTTCTTTAGAAACTCTCGAACCACATTAATATATTATTAATATTCATAAGTAATTTTAATTTTCTTTAATAAAATATTCCATTTAGTTTCATATATAACAACATATTTTTATATACATACATCTCAAGAAATCATTATTATCTTTGTTATTATTTCACCCATATTCCCTTAGAGTACATTTGGGTCAGCTTCAGCCCTCGAATCTGTTTCGTTGAAGGAACAGGAGCAAAAAAAAAAACATCTAATCATGGGCTACAAGTTGAAACTAATGCATAATTCGTGTACTCTGTGAAAGGAAGTCAATGGGAAAAGTGAGGCATGAAGTCAGCAGGATTCAGTACGCAGAATTCAGTATTTCTACCCCTGCTAATAAGACGCTTAGGGGTGGCTATGATAGTTATTGTTGGGACCATCGGGCTTGTTGCATTTCCTGCAAGTAATTTTCTTATGAGTTTTCACTGTTTCGTTGTGGCCAACAGCCCCGTAATCCTTATAAATGAAGCAGCAAATTTGACGCCAATGCAAGGATCGTATTGTACATATAGTTCATATAGTTACTTAAGGACTTAATGCATTTATCCTACGCTGAAACTGGAACTGAAACTGGAATGGGATATTAACGTGTATTATATCTTATGTGACTTCTCATTCTCATTTCTCTCTCATTTGTCAGGATTTAAGCATTGTTGCGACCCCAGAAAATTGCAATTGTATGAACATTCATTGGTTTTGGCAATGATGATTTATTTGCCACGCACGTGAAAGATTTTCCACCTCCACTCTTGCCATACATACATTCGATGGGTGGTTTGTTGTGTCTGTGTTTCATTAATGTTTGTCCAGCACACTCATTAAAAATTAATCCGTCTTACTGGCTACGATTTTAATAAGACAATGTTAAGGCTATCAATGTCCAAGCAGTTGGCCAAATGCAGCTTGTTAATGTCGGCTTGGCTTCAAAATCCATTTAACTTGACGCTTTCAAGAGATTACAGGGTTGGCTAGTAATCTTAGCTAAGAATATGCTTAATTTCACTTTACCAACAAATTGACAGAAATAGAAATTGTAGCATACTTTTTGGCGCACTTTAAGCATAGGTAATTTTCTTGTTCGTTTAATAAACAATCCATTATTTAACAATAAAAATACCTTAAGCTTTTAGCATATTTTTTATAATTTTCCTTTCGTGTTGTGACTGTTGTTGTTACAGGGAACAGAAATTGAAAAGCCTGAATGTCAGCATTAAAATACTCAACCCAGTTTCATAGAGCAAAGTATTCTCTTTTGTGGCATGCCACCACACCCAGGATTTCCACCACTCCAAACCCAACTGACCCGCTAAGTGCCGTTCGACGGGGCTCTCCAGGGGCGGCCATGTGACGATGCCTTTTGTTTTATGTCAAGTGCAAAATGTGCAATGCATAAGACAAAGCAACCGCATACCAAATAGTAATCTGGCCCTCTACTCCCACCCACATCCAATTCCAGCCTCACTTAGAGCCACAACCTATTGCAAGCTGCTATTGTGTCACTTGCCAAGCAGCAAACCAACAACAGCAACAACAACAATAGCAACAACAACAACTCTAACAACAACAACATCAACAACTTTTGTGTGACACATTTGGCAATGCGTTTTTAAACTGCAAAGAAACAAAACGAAATGTGGCAGCCACAAAACAGCTAACAACAACAAAAGCAAGTAGGGAAAAGTTTTTAGCATTTTTTCGCATTGCCTCGGCACTGAATTGCACTTAAAGTCAGCGCCAGTTAAAAACTTTGAAGCCAACAAGTACAACAAAAAACGTACAACAAACTAAATAAAAAACTATGGGGGAAACTATTGAAGAATTATTCTATAACTTAACGAAGTCTGTATACCCTTGCCAACAAATTAATTCCAAAGAAAATAAACATTTTAAATTCAAATAAAATTATATAGACATTTTTCAACCTTCTGCGCTAAATTATTTTATTCAATTTTATGTGTTTTTGTAAGTAAGCGGAAAACAATTTCAATAAAGTTTTTATCGGTAGTTAAATGACTTTACTAATATTGATTTACTATTATATTGATACTTTATTCAGCATTACCATATGGTATAAGTATTCTAAACTAACAATGTATTTTTTTGAAATTTCAACACAATTTTATCTTAGCTTACATTGTTGAAAACTAGTATACCCTCTCGTCTAGGGTATTAGGTGAAGCGTATTGCATAGAGTGCGAGAGAAACAATTGAAAACTTTATTGCTTTTGGCTTTTTCACTTTTGTTCGCAAGTATGTTGCACACGAGGCGGCGCGTTGACAAAACGTTGGCAAAAAAGGAGACCAAAAACTGTCGAAAGAAGAAAGTTTTGCACTTTTATTAATTTTAGAACTCAACAGGAGGGGCCAGAGCCTTATGCTCTATACATACATAAGTATGGCAGCTGTAGATTGAAAGAACCACTTGGACACGGAGAGGAACTGGGACAGGGACACAGCCGGAGACTCGAGATTCGAGACTCGAGAGTTGAGAGTCAGGACTTGAGAGTCGAGAGTTGTGGGTTCTCGCAAGGTTACACTCTCGGCAGCTGTTTGGTCAGCGGTCAGCTGGGGTTGTCCACTAATTGGCCTTGTGAAAATATTTGCTACGCTTATGAAAACAGTTGGTCGCATACCACATGACCCTTGACCAAAATGACACACAAAATGACACACACACACAGAAAGAGAAACACACATACTATAGTTTGGGCCTCGTTTATGCGTGAAAAAAATCGTGAATTTGATACGATCATAGACAGATAAATAAGGCGGTTTCTAAAATCAGAAATATGTTAGTTAAATAAAAAAAAACTTTTTGAAATATGCTTTATGAAGATATAAAATATTTGTTTAAAAAATTAATCAAATAAATTAAATTTTAGACGAAATAAAACAGAAATGGAAATAACGAAAAAAGAAAGCTGCATTCACCTTTATGGAAAAAAAAGATATACCTATAAAAGAAAAAAAAGAGTATTTCGAAAAGTAAGAGAAAAAAAGAGTATTTCTGAAAAGTAAGAGAAAAAAAAGAGTATTTCTGAAAAGTAAGAGAAAATGGCAATCAGCTTTAATAAAATTTAGAAAAGTAAAGAGTTTTAAAGAGAAAGAAATTAAACCATATAAATAGAGGTAAGATAAATATAATATATTACAGAAATTAAATCGTAAAGATCTGAAAATCATACACTTAAAGCTGCATGGCATAAACATAACATAACAACCGATACACACACTCACACACACACACACTGAACAACACACATACACAGATAAACAAAGTAACATTCACACACTTGGCAACCTAGTCCAATCATAAACATGTGCCGGGACTAACCACAGTAGCCCCTTTTTCCCTTCCCCCTTCCCTCTATCCCCTTACCCGTCGACCGTTTGTCCGACCCCCTCAATTTTTGTCAACTGAACTAATTAATTAATTGTGGGGCGGCCACCGTAGCCTTCGAGCCAACAGAGCGACGCGTCGTCTGAGTTGTCGCCGCCCAAAATTCTCCTCATTACCCTCCTTACCGCTTTTTCCCCGTTCCCAGCCACCCACTTGCTAACTGACCAGCAACTAATTTTTATATTTATGAGGCCGGGACGTTGGCCTACTGCGTCATAAACTGTACAGTTTGGTTTGCCAAAGGGTAGCTGACTTTGTTGTTGTTATTATTGTTGTTGCTGCTTTGTATGCATGTGTGGCATGCGATGTTCTTGTTAAGGACATTCTACTCGTATCCTTGCCACAGACTCCTTTATGCCGTTTGCATGCTCACAATTTTAGTATCTTCTCTATGTGATTTCATGCGTTAAAGCTGAATTTTTATTTGCTGCCGTTCGTTGCAGACAACAACATTAAAAGAGGGCGACCAGCCAGCTGAAGGGTCAAACATTTTTTGGGTTTAATTTTCATGTCGCGTTGAAAGTTTCGTACAAGTATTTATGGCATATAAATGAAATGTTAATACTGAACCCCAAAAGAGGCCAAAAGATTCGGTAACATGTTTCATTTTCTAATGTTTGCTAATGAAGGAGTTCGATTGGGTTCTTAAATGGTTAATTGGTCTGAGATTCAGAAAAGTTACGGCACGGCAAATGGTCTGTGTATATTTTCATGGCAATAAATTTCTAGTGAAGCAAGTTTTTGAAATACTTTGCTGTTGTCTGAAATCAAGTTAATAATATTTGATTAGTTCTAATAAAATTGAACATAAATAAAATAATAAATTAGTGATGTATAAATACATCGAAAATTCCACAATTTCAAGAACTTTTTTAAAAACTTTGAGCTCTCATAACTTTGTCAAAACTCAACCAATTTCCATGGGGAATATCATTTAGTTAATGATTTTATCTAGAAATTGGTTCTGCATTTACAGTTTTTTCAGTAAAAAAATTAATTTTTTTGTCGTTCATCATCCGAATTTCCACACCTACTCCCTGGGAGAGGGACTGGGAGCGGGAATGGGAGAGGGACTGGGAGAGGGACTAGGAGAGGGACTGGGAGAGGGACTGGAAGAGGGACTGGGAGAGGGACTTGGGAGAGGGACCTGGGAGAGGGACTGGGAGAGGGACTGGGAGAGGGAGAGGGACTAGGAGAGGGACTGGGAGAGGGACTGGGAGAGGGACTGGGAGAGCTGCTAATACTGCTTCAAAAGAATATACAATTAAAATCAATCAAATAAGAAACAAATCTAAGCAATTGCAACTCTCGTGAGAGCAAAATTTAACAAACATGCTTGATTAATAGCTAAATAAATAATTATAATACAAATGGGCAAACACAAGCAAAGCATAACAATTACCACAAATGCTGATTAAATTGATGGCTAAATACCATAGAAAATCAGTAATAAATGTTGAGTGCAGTGTAGATCCTGAGAGACTCATTCACAATATTATGCATTCATTTGCAAAATGTGGGAAAGAAAGGCAATGTCTCACAATATTATAAGCCCAAAGGAAATCGAACAATGCTCACGTTTTCTGAATATTTTTTTGTCAATTTTAATATTTTATTATATGGATGTGATGATGCGACGATGTGACATTGCGACGGCCATTTTAATGCATATTTAATGCAATTTTTAAGAACCAAACGCTTTAAATAAAGTTATTTCGCTTTTACCGCAAATATAAACATAGAAAGCTTTCCCCAAAATTCGCATGCGACAAGAATTTTAAATCATTTCATGACCAAATGACAAAACATTTTCATACAAATTGCGAAATTTCGCTTAACATTTTTTGCTAAAACGTTGAATAGCTATTTCCAATTCGCATGCGTATTGTTTTAATACCCTGTAAGTAAAGGCAAGAGAAAGGCATGATAGAGTGTCTTTATCATATCGTATTAATTATTAAATTTAAGTTGAAGTATAAACATTTAAATTAAAGTTTGATTTAAAATGATAAGCTAACTTACATGTTAAATATCAATGTCAATTATTTCTTTTTATATCTTATATATACTACTGTGTCCAAAAAATAAGGTGACATTGTATTTATTTTGAAAATTCTTTATTTATTCTTCCAAATCAATTTCATCCCCTTCAAAGTAATCCCCTCCCGACACAATGCACTTCTGCCAACGTTTTTTCCAATTTTCGAAACACTGGTTGTAGTCACTTTCCGGGATGGCCTTTAGTTCCGTCTTCGTTGCGGCTTGAATCTCCTCTATCGTGTCAAAACGGTGTCCCCGGAGCGGTCTTTTGAGCCTGCTGAACAGCCAGAAGTCGCACGGTGCCAGATCAGGTGAATACGGTGGTTGCGGAACGATATGGGTTGAGTTTTTGATGAAATGATCACGAATTACGAGTGCAGTATGGGATGGTGCATTATCGTGGTGCAGAAACCAAGAGTTGTCTCTCCACAAATCTGGCCTTTTTTGACGGATACTGTTACGCAAACGACACATAACGCTCAGATAATATTCCTTGTTGACTGTTTGACCCGGTGGAAGGAACTCATAATGCACAACACCACGATAATCGAAGAAAACAGTCAACATGACCTTGATTTTGGAGCGACTTTGGCGCGATTTTTTTGGTCTCGGCTCTCCTTTGGCACGATATTCGCTCGATTGATCGGTTGTTTCGGGGTCGTAAGCATAGATCCAAGTCTCATCGCCAGTTATAATCCGTTTCATGACATCCTGGTAGTCGGAAAGCATCGTTTCACACACTTCAACGCGACGCCCTTTTTCCAAAAAATTCAATGTTTTCGGTACCAGTCGAGATTTGACGCGCTTGAGGCCCAAAACATCCTTCAAAATGGTATTGACTGAGCCTTTTGATATGCCAACATCATCAGCAAGGTCTCTAATCGTTAATCGACGGTTTTTCAACACCAAATCTTTGATTTGTTGGACGTGAGCTTCGTCAGTTGAGGTTGATGGTCGCCCAGGACGCTCTTCGTCTTCGACACGTTCACGACCGGCTTTGAACTCACTATACCACTTGTAAACATTTTTTTTAGACATAGCCTCATCACCAAAGGCTTTCTGCACCATCCTCAACGTATCCGCAGCAGAAAATTGATTCCGCAAACAAAATTTAATGCAAATTCTTTGCTCAACAAATTTCGACATTGCAAAAAACGAGAAACTCACTTTTAGCAGCTCACAAAACGACGCGTATCTCAAACAGTAATGAATATTTTCACATGAAATTTGACATAGATGTCACTCACAGTACTACCAACCTAAAAACAAAAAGAATTCTCCTAATCCTTCAAAGCGCGCAGTTTAAAATCAAATGTCACCTTATTTTTTGGACACAGTAGTATATATAAGGCTATACAATAAATAAAAGTATACTTTTATTGAAGAAATTAAAAAGTTAAGTTGAATAGATAAAAATATAATTTTAATGTTGAATTTATTTTTTCTCTAGGGTAACTGCTAGTCGTCTAAGTTGCGCTGAAATAATCTTACTTGTTGGATTTGGAATTAAGTTTCGGTTTTGGTTTTTCGATAATAATGTTCATAAATTTTGCGTCGCCTGCAAATATGCAACGGAAATTGCCAAAGCCACACGACTTCAATTTCAAGTAATATCAACCCCCCTCAGACCACAACAGCCCCCATTCCACAGCCCCCGGCTAAAGATGCTGCTGTGTTTTTTTTTATAGGCTTCTGGGGAGTGCTTGGGCGTGTGTCGGTTATCCTAAACAAAAAAAGGGGGAAGGGAAAGGAAGATAGAGGAAAGGAGAATTTGATTCTGCTGCTTGTCAATGCATTTCGTCTTTTGATAATATCAAAAACTCATTTGCCTTGGCCACTTAAGGGGGGATTTAGTAGTTAGTTTGATGTTGCTTGCAGCAGATGATTTATTATAGCGTTCGTCCTTCTCATCCGCACTTCCCCTGATGCGCAACATGCGTCATCAATTTTTCGAGATACTCGCACATTTGCATGGACATTGCCAGGGACCATTAGGCAACAGTTGCAGCTGCTGTTGCTGTTGCTGCAACATGCAACATGAAGAACCGCAATAGCATTAAATAAAATAAAACAAAACAAAACAAAACAAAAACCGTCTGACCATAAATAATTTGCTCTTTGCTCATTTCCTAAACAATTTAACAATTTGCGCGCCAAATATTAATTAAAAGCCACTCTTTTCAGTACAATGTACAAGTATCTCATGGATACGTGACCACCAAATAAACGCGTTTAACATAAATTCAAATTTACATTTCCACCAAGTGCCTAAACAATAAACAATTTCTATCATTTATTACTGTTGTTCTTGTTGTTTTATTATTATGTTATTCTAGTGCTGCGAAAAATAATGAAATGAAAAATGTGTGGTCACTCGGAAAATTAATTGTGATGCATTAAAAGTGCAATTGTAAAATTATTTTTTGTTTTTATTGTGCAAACATCACTAATACAAATTGCACAAAAAAGCCACTACAACATTTAACAAATTGCATTCATTTTTGGCAACATATGTGCAAAAGTGAAGGACATCAAAGGGCAACTTGTTTAGAATGTGGCTGAATTAAGTGATGAGTGTGAATTATTTGCTCTCAAATAAATTAAGAAATTCAGTGTGGAAAGCCGACGTCATAATACTCTAGGAAAGATAATCATTAAAAATAATTGTCCAATTGTTGAATGCGTCATTTGATCGCATTAAATTTCAAGCTCCTATAAAAATATGAGTCACGAAAGGAAAAATCACATTTGATTAAAGGTACGCTATCTAATAGGCAAACATAGCGTATTAGTTATAATACACAAATTATTTTGTAATTGGAGGAGCAGTTAAAGCAGTCTGCTTGGAAAATTAGGTATTGTTTTTTTTTTTTCAAAATTGATGAGTTATCATAAAAGCTGCTTGTACCTTTTCAAAAAATATCGCAGTATTTTTCCAGCTTTTAGGTGAGAGCTATTTTGATAAGACAATAATATTTCAATATTATTATTTTATCCTAATCGAAGGCCTGAATGTTGCTAAAATTAAATACTTACTTATTTCTGTTTGGAACACAAGACCGAAATAAAATTTCTTTTATTATTTTGTATAAAAACTAATTTATTCGCTTATTACTTAAACAATAATAATAATAATACAATAATAAAAATACAATATTTGTTTTACAAAATAATACTTGAAGCTTGGTTGCAGTTACCTTTTACTCTGTTTATTTTTTAAATGGCCAACAACATTTTTTTGTGCAACCACCAAATGAACAACTAAGTTAAGTTATGAAGTTGGAAAATGAGATAGAGATACAATATAATTACTGATAGATTTGCGAATTGTGCGAATTTTGATAGATTGATAATGCTATATAAAAGCTAAGATTTTGACTAGAACTAGATGATGTACTTATATAATGGTTTTTAATAGGCTAGTTAATGCATTTCGTACTGATCGGTAAGCGTTTCTCGATTGCAGCCCGTGCTCAAAGCGAAGCGTTTGCATCTTTGGCTTGGTGCAATATTTCTCTCATTTGTTTATTGTTTTATTATTTGGTTTTCTGCTTTTTGGTTTGTTTCTTAGGCTACAAAAATACCTTTTTCATACATAATATGAGTCTCCAATGCGGGCTTAACTCTAACTATGCACGTTACGTACCTATATTTATATGTGTGTCTGTATATATTTATATATACAAATATATATATAATCTATATGTATATAGATGTATATGTAAATGTATATGTATATATGTGAATGCATGTATAAATAGAATTTGGTTAATCTCAATAATATCTATATCTATATATCTGTATAAAGCCACTTTGATGCGTCGTTCACCAGCGATTCATGTAGAACTGATTGATGCCCATCACATGCTTCTCCTCATGATACTTTTGCAGGATATGTGTGATGACCGAGGTGGTGTCATTATCGCCGCGCCACACGCGTATCGCATTCTCATTTTCCAGTATTGCCAAAAAGGCTAAATGAATATTAAAGTAGAAATAAATATTAAAATTTGATTAATTAAAGAGTTTAACAAGTACAAGTACAGGGAAACGAAAGCCTTAACCTTTAACCGGTACTAACTTATTGAAATTTGTAACCGTTGCTAAAACAACTCTTTTTATACCCTGAGCCCATTAAAAATCAAGTTTGTTTTAATGTTAGGATCGGTCCACTATATCATACAGCTGCCATATGAACGGTACATAAAAAATGAAGTTTTAGTATGGAAAAGATTTTTGTTTGTAAAGATATCAGAACGAAACTGATAAAATATGCATCTGGGCTGGTATTATATATCCTGACCAAATTTGGCTAGAATCGGTCCACTATATCATATAGCTGCCATAGGAACGGTACATCGAAAATTAAGATTTAGTATGGAAAAGATTTTTGTTTATTAAGATATCAAAACCAAACTGATAGAATATGCATCTGGGCTGGTGTTATACATCCTGAGCAATTTTGGTTAGAATCGGTTAACTATATCATATAGCTGTCATAGGAACGGTACATCGAAAATGAAGTTTTAGTATGGAAAAGATTTTTGTTTGTTAAGATATCAAAACCAAATTGATAGAATATGTATCTGGTCTGGTATTATACATCCAGACCAAATTTGGTTAGAATCGGTTAACTATATCATATAGCTGCCATAGGAACGGTACATCGAAAATGAAGCTTTAGTATGGAAAAAATTTTTGTTTGTTAAGATATCAAAACCAAACTGATAGAATATGAATCTGGGCTGGTATAATACATCCTGAGCAATTTTGGTTAGAATCGGTTAACTATATCATATAGCTGTCATAGGAACAATCGATCGAAAATCAACTTTCAGTACAGAGTACCTGGGCACAGGGTATTCAACTGTCGAGCGTGCTCGACTGTAACCGCCCACTAGTTAATTGAATAAATTAGTGATAAATACTGTAAACTGAGCTTATCTTATGGACCAAAATATTCAAAATAGAAATGAAACCTACCCAAAAAGGTCTTTGGATTGCTAAGCGTTAGTTGGACTTGCGGCATTTCGAGTATAACTTTCAATATAGGTGAATCTGGAGCAAGTCCCTCGCGCAGTTCAATAACGCTGGCCGAGCGATTCTCGCAGAGCCAATCGCAGGCGGAGGCCTTGTTGTTGCCGGTTTTCTTGAGGGCCGAGATGACGGCATTCTCCTCAAATCCCATTTCAGTTAGCGATACAATGAGTTCCTCATTCGGCGGTGAATCGCGATGGCTGTAAATGCGCACGATCTGCATTAGAGCAGCGGTGTTCTCAATGGTTTCCTGCGGGAAAAGATGTTTTATATAAAAATAAAAATCTCCAAGGAGTATGCATATTATAATTACATTATTGGTCACAATTGTTGATGGTGATATGGATGAGAGGCTGCGCTGCAAAGGCATCACTGGCGGTGTCTGTGGCTCCTCCTCCCGTTGATTTTGGATGAGCCACTCCAATGTGGTTGCGTAGACGCCGTTGTTTGATCTTAGCGCTTGATCGGCCACCTCACGAGTGAAACCCATGTCAACCAGACACTGCAGCGTGTCCGCCTGATGATTACGTCGATTGACCAAACGCTGCTTTAGCATTGCAATCAGACGTGGTGCAAATGGACCAGCGCCAATAATTGCTGCCGAGGCCTGAGCCAACGAAATGAGAACCTTACGCACATCGTATTGAATCTGAAACAAGAAACCAGGATTAGCAACGTATTAATAGGGATGTAAAGCACTCACATTCGACTGCTGGAAGATCTCGTTGATGTCGATAATGGGCAGCATGTTGGTGTTGTTGTGCACAAAGCGGGTGGCACTCTCGAGCAGGGCATCATTGGGTCCGGGCACCTCACGGGTGCGCGTCACTGTCTGCGGCAGCGTATTCCGGCGGGGTGACAATATGAACGTCTCATTGTGGCGCACACGCAACTGAGCGAGTGTCTGGGATTCATTGAGTTCGTTGCCAAAGTATTCGGCACGATAGAGACGATAGCGTGGATTCAAATGCCGCACATCGGGCGCAAACAGTTGAATGGACTCCGGATCATCGCTTAGCTCCAGGATAACCTCGCTCTTTAGATCATTGAGACGCTTGTTCATGTCCGTTTTGAAGACGAGCACACGGGAACTGGGACAGATGACACGGACGGTGATGGTCTCACCCACCTTGGCCACATCCGGTTCCGCCACAACTGTCGACGATGTTGTCGCGAGTCTTGTATGGTTTTTACTGTCAAAAGATATAGTTATATTGGTGTATTTGGACACAGGCAGAGATTACTCACCGGAGAAACAAACTGCGCAGTTTTTGCATAGTTTGTTTTGATATTTCCAGTTAATTGATTGGGGATGTGATTTGGGGTTGCGTTAATCCAACGGAGAATTTCGATACATGAAACTTGTTTACAATATATAGAAATACACTTGGCAACTTACGCATTCGCCTGCTCCGTCTGCTTCCTTGCCGATTCCTGCTGCAACTGCAGCTCCAACTGGATGCGTCGCCTCCTCGCCGGCGACGGTGTCCGCAACACACAGTTGCCACCGCCAACGCCGCCATCCGTTTGCGTCTCCATTTCCGTGGTATGCACCTGCACCAGGGACAGCGAACCGGAGGCACCGCTGCCCAGACTGAGGCTGCTCTCGGCATCGCTGCCGCTGCCGCTGTTCGCTGTGTGGGCAGCGCTGCTGCTGCGGGTACTGTGTGTGGAATTTGTTTGAGTTTCGGTGCCGCGGTGCTTGTTGCGCGCCAGCCACTTTGCGCGCTTCTCGTTGAACTTCTCGCGCATCCAGGGTATCATGATGTGGCTGCCATTAGTCGCCTTCAATGCGTTTTACATTGTGTTTCAGTTTTTGCACAGTTTTTCAATTCCCATAAATACAAATAAGACGCACAGCTGTTTGCAGCGTTGCCAGATCTCTGGTGCTCTTGTGGAACTCATCGTACAGTGCTAATATTTCAGTTTTCAGAAAATTTAATTACATAAATCAATAAAATATTCAAAAACAAATATAACAATACATTTAAACGCTAATACAATAAAGGCTTAATTTAATTTAAGCTTGGCGCTAAAATAATAAAATTAGGGAGAGCTGCAAATTATTATCGATATAATTACTTTGTATATCGATATTAGCCATCGTTTGGATTTTGTGGATTGTATCTTTTGCTACCTGCAGCGCTTTTGGTTGAATGACAAGAGTTTCTGGCAGTTGCCAGATCGGATAATTTTGTCCGGCTGGCAGCCTCTATAAAGTTGGCAACTGCAACATTTGCTGAATAAGTTCACTCGGTCATTTTTGCGTCGTAAACTAAACCAGTCATTTAGTTCATATTTCAGTTGAACATTTGCAACCCCACAGTGGAAATTTATGTATATTATTCTAGCTATATTTGTATAAAAGGTTATAATTATATGCAGAACATTAAATTTCAGCTTTCCTCATCATTCCTCTGATTAAGTTCACTCGTTCACTTCAATGGCTCGTTCTTTTGAACTTTTGCAGAACGAAAATACGCAACTCTATTCTCTTCTATTATCCACACACATTCGTATCGGTCGTTGCGGTTCTTGGAATATTAATTTGTAGAACGCGCAAAACAAGCTGTGAAACGGAAACCGAAAATGTCGAATACACACTAAAAACCCCGACGCAATTTCATCAATGCAGCGTGCGCATCCGTCATATGTATAAGTAAATTAAATGAAAAGTGAATTTTGTTTTGCATGGCGTGCGTCAGTCAGCAAGCGAGTCCAAGTCACGTAGCATAAAAAGCGAAGCAGGCAAGGGCCAGAGAAAAAGAAAAGTTACATGTGGGTATTAGAAGCGAATATGATGTGAAAGAAATGGGCATGAAGAAGACAACGCGCGACAACGAAAGCGACAAATAAAACACACAACAAATACAAAAGTGCATCGAGGAAAAAAGAAGCCGGAACGACGACACAAATGAATGGGAATCAACATTTGTACGCTGCCAAACTACATACATACATACATGCATATATGCGCACATGCATACAAAACACACGCATACACTTGCGCCATCAGCACCACAACCACCATTGCAACTAACACTACAACAAAGCAACAACAACAACGGCAAGAAGAAGATCAACATACGCATAACGAAACTTCAATTGATTTGAAACCGAAAACTTAAGTTTAGCCGAACTACCAAACAACAGCAACAACAACAACAAGAAGAATAAGCGCAGGTAAGCAGCAATAAACGTAAATTGCTAGCACCAAAATGGTATATAAAGAGTTCTTTTCGCTTCAAGCAGCGCAATTTGTTTGTATACGCCGTTCATGCGTGTGCTCCTGTGTGCGTCAGTTTTTTTTTTATCTTCTCTTTTCGTCTGACTGTGTCTGTGTGGGAGTGTGTGTGTTTGTATGTGTGGGTGTCTATACGATTTGTGATTCCGTTTTGATACGCTTTTACTGTTGCTCTTTTTTTTGTTTATGTTTGTAACGCGTCGACAATTAGCTTGCACTTTTGCCACAACCAAAAACAAAATTTCTACGCATTTGTTTATATGACCAAGAACAACAACACAACGGTCCAGGTGACAGTGCTGTCGCCTACGACTTTTGCGACCAGTTTTAGCGATTTTTGACTTTAGCAACGCTATCTTGTATTTATTAAAATTTTTTATTTAAAGTTAACTAAAAAAAAATAATTAAATTGAGTTTAAATACAATTACAACATTATCATAGTAATTTCAAATTCATAATTTGAATGACTAGTAAAGTTTAATAATTTATATTAAAATTTTAACTACACTTAGCTTACTTTTAATTATTCAAAAGTCTCAGCACTGTTAGAATTTGTTAACGCTATCTGCGCTTTGTGCTTTCATTTTGTTTGTTTATATTATTTTTTATGGTCAAATATCTTATCGTCAATTGCATTTTGTCGAGTCGGCGGCACTGAGAAAGAAGCGATAAATTTCAAAAAGTTCAAAATGTCGGAAGTATTTTGATTGGCAGCGATTTATTTTCGCACTTGAAAAGAAAAAACAAAACTAATCAAGTTTCTTTTTTTATATTTAAATTACAGCATTTTAGTATTGTGCGCAACATATGTAATTCCATTTATTGCTACCACAAGTGGCAGCAGAAACAACCACAGCAAAGCCAACAACAACAACAAGAACAACAGGCAACTTTAATATTAAGATATTAATATCCAGCTATTTGTAAGACTAGTTAGGTGAGAAATAATTATCAGTTATCTACCATAAAAACAATTAAATAATAATTTATTTGTATTTGTAGTAATTATACTTAGAGACAACATGTGGAATTCCGAACCAACACATCGCCAGCAGCAGCAACAGCAACAACAACAATATAATGGCAACTCTACCTCGGTCGGACAGCCTGCAAAACAATTGGGCATGACATCGGCCATCAGCTTGGCAGAGCCGCGGGCAGAGGATCTGCAGCGTACAGAGGAGCTGAGCAAATCACTGGAGCCATACAATGTGTTTGAGAGCCAAGATGAGCTGAATCATCGCATGGAAATATTGGCCAAGTTAAATACACTGGTCAAGCAATGGGTCAAAGAGATATCCGTTAGCAAGAATATGCCCGAGGCAGCTGCCGAGAAGCTGGGCGGCAAGATCTATACATTTGGGTCGTATCGACTGGGTGTGCATCATAAGGGTGCTGATATTGATGCTCTGTGTGTGGCGCCTCGCAATATTGAGCGCACCGATTATTTTCAGAGCTTTTTCGAGGTGCTCAAGAAGCAGCCAGAGGTCACCGAATGCCGTTCGGTGGAGGAGGCATTTGTGCCGGTTATCAAAATGAATTTTGATGGCATTGAGATTGATTTACTATTTGCACGTCTATCGCTCAAAGAAATCCCCGATGATTTTGATCTGCGCGACGATAATCTGCTCAAGAATCTCGATCCGCGCTCAGTACGCAGCCTCAACGGTTGCCGTGTCACAGACGAGATTCTCGCCCTGGTGCCCAACATTGAGAACTTTCGCCTGGCACTGCGCACCATTAAATTGTGGGCCAAGAGTGAGTATTAGATATTAGATACAGATATTAGATACTTGTATAAACATGGTTTATATGAATCTATTATTATTACAGAGCATGGCATCTATTCGAATTCTTTGGGCTACTTTGGCGGTGTCACTTGGGCCATGTTGGTGGCACGCACTTGCCAACTTTATCCAAATGCCGCTGCCGCCACGCTGGTGCACAAGTTCTTTTTGGTCTTCTCGCGCTGGAAGTGGCCCAATCCGGTATTGCTCAAGCATCCGGATAATGTAAATCTACGATTTCAGGTATGTTACAATATTACCAACTAAAGGGTATTTTAATCTTGTATATAAGTACATTTATTAATATATTTATTTGTAACTATGCAGGTCTGGGATCCTCGTGTGAATGCCTCGGATCGGTATCATTTGATGCCCATTATAACGCCCGCATATCCACAACAGAACTCCACATTCAATGTGTCTGAGTCAACAAAGAAGGTCATATTGACCGAGTTTAATCGCGGCATGAGTATCACAGATGAGATCATGCTGGGACGTGTCAGCTGGGATCGCCTCTTTGAGGCGCCTAGTTTCTTTTATAGATATCGTCATTTTATTGTGCTGCTGGTCAACTCCCAGACAGCCGACGATCACTTGGAATGGTGCGGTCTCGTTGAGTCCAAGGTGCGTCTGCTCATTGGCAATTTGGAGCGTAATCCTCACATTGCCCTTGCTCATGTCAATCCGAAATGCTTTGAGCTGAAGAAGGGCGTCAGCGCCAACAACTCACAGAACAACAGCGGCAACGAGGATGAACTGAAGCAGCAGCAGCAACAACAGCAGCAGCAATCGTCAGTTACTACATCGCCGTTCTGTTCACTTTGGTTTATTGGGCTCGAGTTTGAGCGTTCCGAGAACCTCAACATTGACCTCACCGAAAGCATACAAAACTTTACAGAGCATGTTATCATGCATGGCGTAAGTAACTTTAATTAGAAACTGAAATGAATGTTTAGTTTAATATCATTAATTGATCGCAGGTTAACATTAAAATGTTGAAGGAGGGCATGGCTATCGATGCCCGTCATGTGAAGCGCAAACAGTTGTCGCTTTACTTGGACGCAGACTTTCTCAAACGCGAACGCAAGTCCATGGAGAGTCACAACAACTTTAACAACACACTGTTGGCCAATCGCAAGCGTCTCTCCACAGAACTGGCGCAATCGCAGGATCCGTTGCCGCCGGGACAACAAGCAGCAGCTGGCGGCAATCGTGGACGCGAAAGTGGCGCCAAAGTGCATCGACTAAGTGAATCGGTAAGTTACTTGATCGAAACGCAATAATGAAATATTGTCAGCTAACTTGTGTTTTTACTTTGTGCAGCTTACTGAGGACAATTCAAATGCCTCCAGCGATATGGGCGGTACAACGCCCAGTACGCCCACAGCAGCGCAAATGAATGCGCCCAGTTTCAAGGCAACGGGCAAGAATGGCGCCGATGGCATGGACACCACAGAGCAGGCAGTGCCAGTGTTGCCGCATAACAATGGCAGCAGCAACAACAATGGCAACAGCAGCAACAATAATAACAACAACAACACAGCTACAGCTGAGGTCGCCTGCTCGTGACAACCGCCAATGCCACAACAGCAGCAACAACAACAGCAGACAGCACCGCCGCCGCCACCGTCACCGTCTCCACATCATCATCATCATAAGTTTCGCAAGAACAACAATGCGGCAGCAGCTGCTGCATCCAATAGCATTTTTAACCAACGTTCAATACTGCATGCGGCTTCGAGTCTAACGGCCGCTCTAAGCATAACCGGACACAAGCGCAAGCAGCCAGCAACAACAACAACAACCACAACTACAACCACAGCAACATCGTCGTCGTCATCGTCATCGTCATCCCCAGGAGCGGCAGCAACAACACTTGCTGCTTCCAACAGCAACATTAATAAAAATGGCAACAGCAGCATTGTCGGTGGCGGCAACAACACAACCTTATGCTATTACATAGATGACGATGATGACAACAACCAACAGCAACCACCTACGCAAAAACCACAGACACAGCAACAGCAACAACAATCACATGTTGCTGCCAGAGCCAACATGCCAACAGCAACAACATCGGCAACAACAGCAGCCGCAGCAGCGGCCACGACAATTTCTTGTAAGTCATTTAAATGTCCATTATTTATTCTATTTTTCTTTTATGAGACTGTTCTATGTATAAACTATCAACTTTTTCTACGCTTATCTACAATATTTACTTTTAAATTTACTTATAAGTTATAAAAACAACAACTTGATACCTGAAAATCTAAATTTTCCAAGAACAAACAATTTTTACAATAAATAAAATTTGAAAAAAAAAAAATACAAAAATAAAACGACTACAACTTTTGGTATTTTTATTTAATGAAATTTTAATTAATTAAATAAAATTTAACAGGTTTTTGTTAGTATTTTAAAATTGTAAGCATTATAAAGTTTCTTACAAGACAAATACAATTAAAAAAAAGTATAATAAATAAATGACAAAAAAAATGGATGAATTTTTAATGTTAAAAAATGCAGAATGCATATCAATCATTATTTTCAGACTTACTTAAAATCTAAATTGTATATTATAAGTGTATTTAAATCAGAAATCACAATGATGCTTATTTATTAAAATATAAAAACTTATATAAATATCTCTTCTTGTTTATTTACAGTGTAAAAAGCTATTACATATACCATTAAGGCTTAGTTTTCATAGTTAACCTACCTATTGATTTCCTTTCGGCATTGATGCCTCCAACAAAATGGAAGCCCCTATATTTTATACAAAACGGTTAGTATTAGTTTATATTAAGTGATTTAAAATATATTTTTGTATTTTTAATATTTCTAATGCAATATTTTCATTGTAGGTTTCCATTTTAGCCTGCAAAGTTTTGTTTTACTTTTAATCCTTCAACGAAACTGCGTTGATATATTCAATACATACCATAGAAAGCGGACAACAACATGAAAAAACAACATCCAACAACTACATGACTAAAAGCGAGATATAACTCTTGATCGCCAGAAGAAAGCATTTTGCTAACATTTGTCTTAATGTTTTCTCCCAAATAATACTGTTGTACATCTTTTTTACTTCCCACAGCTGGTATGAGGAGAATGCGTGAAAGAAAAGGATAAAGAAAGTGAGAGTAATGGTGAGAGTGATGATGAATGAAACAAAACAACAATTGCAACTGCAACATGAAAAAGATCTACTTATGAATTTTAGAATCTATTTCTATCTTTTTTAATTTCATCTTGTTTTCAATATATGTTTTCTTCTTCTTCTAGTTGTACGCTGAAAATTTGAAACAATTATGTTCGTTTTTCTAAGAAAAGATAACTGAAAAAAGGTAATAACAAAAAAATATATAATTGAAATGAAGATATTGATTTAATTTTACCAAATAAACAAATAATAAAAAAAAAATTCATGGCGAAAGCTGAAAACAAATTACTGCGTTTTTATTTCCAATGGTGTGCGGGTCTGGGTTTATTAGCATTTTTTACAGAAACCATTAGATATTACTCGTATTTGGAATTCTGAATATAAATTTATTTGAAAAATAAAAAAAATAAAATCATCGTATTAATTAAGAATGCTGTCTACAACAGTACATGGAAGTTTAAACTAGTGGGCGGTTACAGTCGAGCACGCTCGACAGTTGAATACCCTGTGCCCAGGTACTCTGTACTAAAAGTTGATCTTCGATCGATTGTTCCTATGCAGCTATATGATATTTTAGACCGATTCCAACCAAATTTGGTCAGGATATTAAATACCAGCCCAGATGCATATTCTATAAGTTTGGTTCTGATATCTCAACAAACAAAAATCTTTTCCATACTAAAACTTCATTGTCGATGTACCGTTCCTATGGCAGCTATATGATATAGTTAACCGATTCTAACCAAATTTGGTCAGGATGTATAATACCGGCCCAGATGCATATTCTACTAGTTTGGTTCTGGTATCTCAACAAACAAAAAACTTTTCCATACTAAGACTTCATTTTCGATGCACCGTTCCTATGGCAGCTATATGATATAGTTAACCGATTCTAACCAAATTTGGTCAGGATGTATAATACCGGCCCAGATGCATATTCTACTAGTTTGGTTCTGGTATCTCAACAAACAAAAATTTTTCCCATATTACAACTTCATTTTCGATGTACCGTTCCTATGGCAGCTATATGATATAGTGAACCGATTCTAATCAAATTTGGTCAGGATGTGTATAACCAGCCCAGATGCATATTCTATTAGTTTGGTTCTGATATCTCAACAAACAACAAAATTTTATATACTATGACTTCATTTTCAGGAGTACAACTCAGTTCACTATTTCCAAACAATACTATTTACTTGATGAGATGAAAGACGTCAGATTGAAAGTTGATTATTTATTACCTATACTCCTATTAAAACTGTTACTAGATTATTATTATATCATATAATATATAGTTTTAACAGTTTATTCATTAAAATAATTAACAGACGCGATAAAGCTGATATAGGATACAATCATAAATCTCCCTTAAAAATGTAGCTGCGATTCAAAATAAAAAAGATATAATTTATTTCGATCGGCTATCGATCTTTAAATGATAAAATTTAAGTGAAGGTTAAAGTAGACACAAATCATTGTTTATTGTTTAGCCTTTTAATGTTATAAAAGAGGATCATTGGATAAACTGTCTAAAGTTTGGTTAAGATGTCAAACCGCTCAACACTACTAGGAATTTAATATGGAACTACAATACTGAAAGAAACCAGAAAGCTAGCTGCTTAATGGAACTCAAAGTGAGCGACTGTTGGAATTTTATGAGGCAGCTCAGCTTGAAAAATTATTGAGCAAATACTTAGATAAATATCCAAATAAATTTTAATGGCAGTTTATTATAAAACGTAATCATTGGATAAACTGTCTAATTTATGGTTAAGATGTCAAACCGCTTAACACTACCAGGTCCTTTATATAGTAGAACTGTAGATGTCTCCTCCTTATAAAATGACCTAGTAAATAGCGAACCAGCTGCTTATAAAT
This sequence comes from Drosophila falleni, assembly GCA_035045575.1. NCBI lineage: Eukaryota > Metazoa > Arthropoda > Insecta > Diptera > Drosophilidae > Drosophila > Drosophila falleni. Next base: position 518,069 of record JAWNOV010000089.1, on the reverse strand, counting down.
AGAACTTAAAGTGAACAACTGTTTGGATTTTATGAGGATGCTCAGCTTGAGAAATTGTTGAGAAAATACTTGAGTATTTAAGTGCAGTTTAATGGCAGTTTGGTCAACAGGTGGCCACAACAGCTTCTAAAAGTACAGTCGGCCAAGAAGGATCAGGAACCTTGACCAGACTTTAAGGATGCGACAGTAGCTGATCTGTGATCTGTGATCATATACCGCACAGTTGCGTGAAAGTACAGTCAGCTTCTAAGTAACCTTAAAAGCCAGGCCTGAATGATGTTTAACAAGGACGATTGAGGTATTACCCGGACTACTGCGCTTCGGACTAACTGGCCTATTAACCAATCGATCCTCTGGCGATCCTTTTTCGGGAACCTCACCTTAATTGCACTTCTGCGAATTTACCTATGCGCGACACAGCTGCGCGTTTTTACCCGAAATATATTTAATCCGTTTATGGCCACGGATTAAGTTGCAAAATTTTTACGATAGCTCACGCGAATTCCGTGGAAAGCGTCGAGTTGCGCAGGTAAAATACGCTAATCCACCCGAACTGTAATCCCAGGTAAGCTAGACTTTTGGGTATATAAGATCGGCAGTCTGACAGCAAGATCATCAGTCAACAGTGCAGTGTCAGTGTAGAAGGATCTCTCATTCTTAAGAGAAAAAAATATAAACTATTAAATAACTATATTATATGGTAAACTTTGCTTAGTTTTGCCAACTTATTTGCATCACTGGGTGAAGTTTGTCGTATAATCCCAAAGTAGCAGCGAGAACAAAAATAAAGTGAACAGAATTCTTAGCTCTGCTTTTGGGATGCATTTTGTGCAGTTATGTTCAATATTATAACCACATCACTGGGCAAAGTGTGTCTCAAAATTCCAGCTAAATGTTAACAACAATTCAAGTGTGTGAGTGTTCAAGTGTGCACAACTCAAGTATTTTAAAATTAAATGGCGATTGTCGGTATGGTCGCTTTCTTAGCAGCATCGGCAAAGTGACTAGACCGAACACTCGTGCTATAATTTTAAAATGTTCAACATGCTTTCATAAGTTCAATGTACTATCTATATCTAGTTAAATATATATAGAGGTTGCAATTAGTTTCTTTGGTCGTTTAGCCTTAGGTGACTTCTCTGCTCATAAAGCTAGACAACCATTGAAGTTCGTTGTGGCAAAAGCAGCGCTACAAATAATAACTATATTAAAATTGTATATTCTCAAATGGGTCATCCGCTTAAAGGAACGATCGTTGTGATATGCGTTCAACTCACCGTTACATATCACAGTGATTTTCCTTTATAGCGAGTGAATGCTCCCAAAATTCAACAATTTACATTATTGCTCATGTAAAGTTTAAGTTTATGTTAAACGCCTTTAAAGTAGAGAGAATAGACGCTGTGTTGTATGTACTACGTATCGACTATATCACAGTGGCTGTTCTTTTTGTACCTAAAGTGCAGTACAACTTTAAATAATATAATATATGGAATCACTTTCTGTTACCGATTCTTATGTTGTGTTTAACCGCAGGGAACTGTTGCTGCTGATATACTATTAAATCTCATCTATATCACAGTGGCTGTTCTTTTTGGTTGCTCGACAATTTTCAACAATTACAGTGTCATTTTAGTGTTATTTATATTTTGTAAATTGTCTAAAAGGAAGGGAACTCTCGCTGTTGATGTATTTAATTTTTAAACAATTTATATCACAGTGGCTGTTCTTTTTTGTTTAACAATTTTTCAACGATATTTACATTTATAAAAATTCAAAAACTTTAAAACTAATTATTATATAAAATGATTTAAATACATTAAAAGGTTTACAAATAATTAGAATAATATAAAAATGGTCAATAATCTTTAATAAATACATTACAAATAATAAGAATTATTTATTTGTGAATAAAAAATAATTTACGAATTTTTATGAAAGAAAATTGAAATAAAATACAAAATATATGATTATTACATTAAAAGCCCTCATAAGTATGCTGCATTTTATTTTTTATATTCCATTAACAAGCTGTGTAATTGGAATTACAGCTGCATAAAACCACCGCAAAAACGTGGCGCCACGTGTTTCGCCTGGCAAAATGTTAACAAAATGTAGCAAATGTGTGGCAAGTATGTAGGGCGGGGGGAGTGGGGGCAGCGGAGGCGTGGCCATGCGAATTGACATTCATTGACAGCCTCCACCTAGCTGAATAACAAGCACACAAACTAAGTATTAAGGCTAAAATAACTGCCAATAGCGTTGCCATTGTTGCTACCACAAAGCATGCCACATTGTAGCTGGCTAACGGAAGGGGAAAAGGAAACTAAACGCCGGAAGTGCGAATAAAATGTTTTTCCAGTTGGAAAAAAAATTACAAAACCCAACGTTGTTTTGAAAGCAAAGTGAAAATGTTTATTACCTCAAGATTAAAAGTAATGTAATAGTTAACCAGACTGTTCAATGAATATTGAGAAGTATACCAAGTTCAAGGATATATCTTTAAAAAATGCTGTAATTTATTTGAGATCGATTATCTTTCTGAATAATAAACACGCAATAATATTTACTGATATAATATATATTTAATAATAAATCGTACACTTTCTGGACTGTAGATGTTACTCGTAATCTGATAATTATACTAAATTTTCGTTATTTACACATATAAGCAATGAAATCTTGGATATCTTCTCGTTAACTTTTTTTTAGGTGGATAGTAATTATTACTTTAAAATCTTTCTTCTTTTACCTGCCCAATTTCTTATTCAACTTTGCTTGCAAAGCGATACAAATAATTTTCTACTCGTATTTTGTCACGTAGTTCCTTTCGGGAGGTCAGCTCGACAGCGGCATTAGTACCATTATGATCGTGGAAGAATCCACAATATCTGGCAGGTACAAATAGTTTAATCTCACGATTCTTTCTATAGCGCTCCGTAACACTAAGACTACAATGCTTGATGGCAGCAATTTCAGCACGCATACACTTCCGGCACATATCCTTATCACCGGCAAAACTGTGAAAGTAATCGCCCACAGGACACTGATGACAAATCAGACATTGAGCCACATTTTTAGGGCCACAGAAAATGGCAACAGCTGGCCAGAGAATGCGGCATGTTCCAAAGGCGGTTTCCATTTTCCAATTTGGATATTTGTTGTGAATCGAATATGTGGATGGGCTATGAGTTTTAAAATATCTAAATAATTAACTGGAGTATGTAAGATTAAAGGACTTACCCTGGGGTCACAAACTTTGGATCTGGCACCACTTGCCTATCGAAGGTATAGCCCGCACGAAGTTTCCATGGTGGAACCTCATAGGTGCCCATGGCTGGAATCATTTGCTCTCGAACAACGGGCAGACGAGGCATTTTATTGGCCAGAGCTGAGAAGCCAGCATTGGAGGGATACTGTAAAGGAATCGGTTAACTATATCATATAGCTGACATAGGAACGGTATATCGAAAATGAAGTTTTAGCATGGAAATGATTTTTGTTTGTTAAGATATCAGATATCTATCAGAACCAAACTGATAGAATATGCATCTAGGCTGGTATTATATATCCTGAGCAATTTTGGTTAGAATCGGTCGACTATATCATATAGCTGCCATAGGAACGGTACATCGAAAATGAAGTTTTAGTATGAAAAAGATTTTTGTTTGTAAAGATATCAGAACCAAACTGATAGAATATGCATATGGGCTGTTATTGTACATCCTGACCAAAACTGGTTAGAATCGGTTAACTATATCATATAGCGGCCATAGGAACGGTACATTGAAAATAAAGTTTTAGTGTGAAAAAGATTTTTATTTGTTGAGATATCAGAACCAAACTAATAGAATATGCATCTAGGCTGGTATTATATATCCTGACTAAATTTGGTTAGAATCAGTTAACTATATCATATAGCTGCCATAGGAACGGTACATCGAAAATGAAGTTTTAGTATGAAAAAGATTTTTGTTTGTAAAGATATCAGAACCAAACTGATAGAATATGCATATGGGCTGTTATTGTACATCCTGACCAAAACTGGTTAGAATAGGTTAACTATATCATATAGCTGCCATAGGAACGGTACATCGAAAATAAAGTTTTAGTGTGAAAAAGATTTTTATTTGTTGAGATATCAGAACCAAACTAATAGAATATGCATCTAGGCTGGTATTATATATCCTGACTAAATTTGGTTAGAATCAGTTAACTATATCATATAGCTGCCATAGGAACGGTACATCGAAAATGAAGTTTTAGTATGGAAAAAATTTTTGTTTGTTAAGATATCAGAACTGATAGAATATGCATCTGGGCTGTTATTATACATCCTGACCAAATTTGGTTAGAATCGGTTAACTATATCATATAGCTGCCATAGGAACGGTAAATCGAAAATGAAGTTTTAGTGTGGAAAAGATTTTTATTTGTTGAGATATCAGAACCAAACTGATAGAATATGCATCTGGGCTGGTATTATATATCCTGACTAAATTTGGTTAGAATCAGTTAACTATATCATATAGCTGCCATAGGAACGGTACATCGAAAATGAAGTTTTAGTATGAAAAAGATTTTTGTTTGTAAAGATATCAGAACCAAACTGATAGAATATGCATATGGGCTGTTATTGTACATCCTGACCAAAACTGGTTAGAATAGGTTAACTATATCATATAGCTGCCATAGGAACGGTACATCGAAAATAAAGTTTTAGTGTGAAAAAGATTTTTATTTGTTGAGATATCAGAACCAAACTGATAGAATATGCATCTGGGCTGATATTTTACATCCTGACCAAATTTGGTTAGAATCGGTCTAAAATATCATATAACTGCAATAGGAACAATCGATCGAAAATCAGCTTTCGGTACAGAGTACTTGTAACCCACTAGTTTTTTATAATTTGAAGATCTACCTTGAATCCAATGGGCTTTGCACAATCATAGTCAAGTGGACTGGGATGTGGACGTCCTTCCGGCAATTGAGATCTCATGTAGCTATCCAAAAAAGGTCCAGATGTGGGCATCACCTCACGATGCATTGTAGTGCCAAATGCGACCTTTGGCATCACCGGTGGATTGACGACATACTCAAAGCCTGCAAAGAATCAATTTATTTCATATTACTTAAGCTATTCATATTTTAGGTAGATGATAGTGAGAGTGTGACCTAATGCTCTGCAGCGTGTCAAGATCATTCTCGTCTCGGAGCGCTGTCGACGCAGTTGCTCCCGTTCCTGAGCGTTAAGCTGGCGTGCACGCATCGTAGTTCACAGTCGCTGTTAGACTGAAGTTTAATCTGACAACCTTTGCCTTAGAATGTGGCTGTGAATGTGGCTGCACGCATGGCACGCACCTGCCCCATTACCATTTACACCTGCTATCAATAATAATCATCACATTTCGCGTTGTCGGTTTCAAAATCAATATGACAAAACTGCCAACCGTGAAATTAGCTAAGCGCCATTTTATTACAACCGACTGCCAAGTCTAGACAGAGTTTTTCCCTCTGAACTTTGACCTAGTTCGATAACTTTCTGGTTTTAATAACTTTCCTATTGTGCAGACTTTGTGGGTCATATAGTGACTGCCATTATAATAACAATTGTTTGGAAATTGATTTATAAAGCGTATATTGAGCTTTCCATCACAAATTGACAGGCATTGAAAAATAAAAAAAATATAAATAGAAAACTTAAAAATATATGTTAAAAGAAATATTTAGTTGGGGAATTTAAGGATTTATATGCATATCCCTTATTTTAAATCATATGATAGTAATTATTTCACCAAGAAAAGATAAAGATGAAAATTTTGGTTCGGGATACTTGATCTTTATCCTACAGTGCCTATCAAAATAGACACTTAAAAGGATTAGAATCAGTCGAGGTAAGTAGACAAAATTAGATCAGAAAAAAGGTATGGCATTCTTTTCTAAATGATAAAATTTTGAACTTTAAATAAATATATATAAATAAAAAGAAATAATCTTAATTAAATTTAAATAGGATAAGCAGACTGGGTTAAAAATAAAAGTAGAGATCTCAAGAGAGTAAAGATATAATAATAAGAGGTCAAACAGAGGCAAGTCTTCGACCTGATAATCTTAAGATTAGATGTTATTGAACAATACTCACCCTCCATAGTATGCGGTCAAAATAATTACAGTTTACCAATCTTAGAACCTCTGTTGGAATTACTTAAAATTTACGCAGGTTCTATAAACGTGTAACAAACGAAAATATCGCGATGTGTTGGCTTTTTCACAAGATGAATAAAACTACAAAATCAACAAATGGAAAATTGTGTGGAATGACAAGCCAGTCGTAGGCATATAAATAAACATATAAATATTTATAATGTCATAGCAAAATGTACTCATAAATTGTTGGAAAATAGTTGAGAAAACAAAACATTGCGAATGTGGCATGCAACAGGGCCAGTGGCAACATGAAAGTTCAAAAGCCACAATAATATTGCGTTGCGTTTAAATTCAAATGTCGAGTCGGATATATGCGAGCCTAAGATACACACGCAAACTTTTAAATGGGCTTTTGAGCAATTTTCCAAGTGGGTTGTTCGCCGGGGTGGCAAGTGTGGCTGAGGCATGCAACAACCGCAAAGTGCACACCTACAAAATGGCAGAATGGTGGCATGACATTAATGCCAGTTAACCCCAAACGTTGTCCCCGTCATCATCGTCGACGTCGTCGTCGTCAGCTGCAGCAATGGCTTTGGCTTTTTTGGCAGAACTCCGCTCTTGAATCTGGCACCACCCCGCACCACCGCTCCATTCTTCAGCTGCCTGGCACTCACGCACATGAATGCTAATGGCGTTGCATGCAACAGGGGCAGAGGTGGAAACAGTGGCAGTGGCAGTGGCAGAGACACAGGCCGTTGCTGAGGCAAACGCAATGACAGGCAGCACGCAGAAATGCACAACCGCATCGCAACCACAGCTGCCATCCGATGTCCCAACGATGTTACCACCCATCCACATAAACCACCCACGCACAGTAACCTCACATTGACTTTACAGGATGCATGAAATTAACTTTAAATAAATATTTAATGTTATAACTATACAAAAGTGATAAATTGGTTAAATGCATACAAGATTTTTATTTACAGTCAAGTCCTTCTTTTTTAAACTATTTCCAATTAAAGTTACCGAAGTTAACTTGCAATGATCAAATCTTTATTTAATTATTTTTGACCAAGTCTTAAAGTCACTAATATGTTAAAAACAAAGTATTCTATTCCCTTTCATTAAAAAAAATTTATTATATTCTATTAAATTTTAAAATAAAATGTATTATATTCTTATTCGCTGAATTTTAAATTTTATTTCTAGTTTTTATTGTTTTGTATTATTTATTTTATTATTATTTAAATATACTTAATATTTCGCTTTAATAAATATATACTCTTAAAAGTTTTCTTAATCTTCACATATTTTTTTCTTGTCGTATTCTTAAATCTAAAAATTTTATAAATACCTATTAAGATATATTTTGAATTAAAATTATTATTTCTGAAATTATATAATAATTCGGCATACTCAATTGGTGCCACTGTGCAGTGCAACAGCGTGTGGCAAGCTGCTTAATTCGAGCAAATAAAATGATTGTGTAACATATGTAGCTGGGTCGCTTGTGGGTCTATTATTCTGAGTACAGCCACAGTAAGTCCTTGCATATGGGCGCACTTAGTGCTTAAGCAGCCTCCTTGCCTCTCTTTCAACCCTCTCCTCCCATCTTCTTGTCACCTCCATGGCCAACTGCTGCTTTGCCGCAAACTTGCAATGCAATTAAATTGTAATTTCACATTATTTAAGTGTTTTGCACTGCAACATTTTGGTTAGCACAATATGCTATCTGGTTTTCGGGTGTTCAGTATTCCCGGGGGATATTTTGGTATGTCAACAATTAGTTAAATGCTAATGAAGCTGCTGCACATTTCTCATAATCAAATGAAAATTACACAATCAACTAGTTAATTTAAGTAAATACAATAGAACCAACATGGAAAGTAACTTTAAAACTATTGATAAAAGGCGATTCACATGTTTGGTTTCCGTGCGCAATAAATTACCTGTTATCACTTTTTAGTTCTGAAGTGTTTCGGTTCTAAACTTTAACTTATGACGGGTACTCACGTTTATCACAAAGTTTGTAAATGATTTTAGATATTTCAGGCATTCACAGTTTCGGTTTCATTCAATTTTTCACACAATAAATCTAATTTAATAAGATCATAAGACAATATTGTATAAACAAGATCCATTCACCTTATATACAGGTTTGTAAGAGTATACAATCTTCGATTTGTGGTCCATAAACTTTTCCAGCTTGTTGTAAATTGTTTTTGACCATACCATAAAAAATCCGAAGCATTCAAATCAGTTTTAGAGATAGCCGAAAACTGCAGGCAACCAAGTGGCATGTCCTACAGAAGCAATTACAACAACAATGGGTTGTTTTGTTGGCAAATAAAAATGCAACTTCAGTTTTGTGGCTTTTCAATTTGCGCCAGGACAACATGAAACGCCCCCCATGCCCAAGGACATGCCCGAAAAAGTGGCCATAAACGTGCAATTCACATGCAAAGCATACAAAAACTTTGAGACTCCTCCAATGTGAATGGACGGAAGTGCCACAGCATCCTGACTACACTCTCAACTGGCAACTGGCAGCAAGGACAAAACTATTCCTGTGGAATGTTCAGTTTCAGGCTATATATTGGGGCAGTGTCTTGTGGCTAAGGTTGAATTTGGTTTCACAATAAAAACAAAACAATGACAGCACACAAAACAGTTTAAGTCTATTTTGGGCCGGAAGTGCCGCTTATTACGCAGGATGTGGTTAACCGGAAATGAAACGAAACAAGCCAAGTGCGACGCCATTTCAACTCTTATATAAATGTGTGTATCTGTGTGTGTGTGTGTGTGTGTTTGTGTGTAGATGAATGAGCTTAAGTGTGTACCCAAATTTAAGTGCATGGGAAAACTAATTAAAAATGCGCTTTAAGCTTTCCGACTTTTGCATTCGATATTGGTATGTACTTTGCTAGCAGGCACTGTACAACCAGACACCAGCTGCAAAGCAATTCGAGAATACTGTGAAATCAAAACGTACTTAAAATTTGCTGTGCAGTGTAATCAGTGTAATGTCATGCCCTGGTTTGAGCACAAACGACGTTCAAATCAAATTACAAGATGCTCTGCAATCCACTCAAACCTTCGACTGACCCCAATTTCAATGCGTCTGCAATTTGTGCGGCATTGCAGGCAGCTAATCAGGCTAATAAACACCAGACTGCAATTGGCCAACTCGCAACTGGCAACTGGCAAACCGGCAATTGGTACAAAAAGCATTGCATACTTTCTGGCGTGGCGATTATTGACTTTATTTTGGTGTTGTTTTGTTGTTACCAACGAACGAATAAACTTTGCAAACTACGGCTAAGCATTTGCCACAAATCATAGAAATTGCATTGCTTATGCACTTGGCAGTCAATTGTGGCCATGGCCATTACCATTTGAATGCCAATTAAAGTGGCCCATTAAAAAAGCGGCGATCATCGAACGATTCACAGTTGGTCAAAATAAAGCGTTCATTGCTCACTTTAATACCCCCAAAAAGGCACTGCAATAAAGTTCTCAAGTAGTTTGCTGAGAGAGCACTTTAGAAATTCAAAAAACATTAGTACTGCTCCTTAAACCTCTTAAGCGTGAATATATTTGTTTATTGTCTACTTAATTTATAAAACGACATCATAAAATTTAAAAATGTTTCAAAATTGAAAAGAAAACTAGTGGGCGGTTACAGTCGATTACTTCATTCTCGATGTACCGTTCCTATGGCAGCTATATGATATAGTTAACCGATTCTAACCAAATTTGGTCAGGATGTATAATACCAGCCCAGATGCATATTCTATCAGTTTGGTTCTGATATCTTAACAAACAAAAATCTTTTCCATACTAAAACTCCATTTTCGATGTACCGTTCCTATGACAGCTATATAATATAGTCAACCGATTCTAACCAAATTTGGTCAGGATATATAATACCAGCCCAGATGCATATTCTATCAGTTTGGTTCTAATATCTTAACAAACAAAAATTTTTTCCTTACTAAATGGACAGTAATGGATTGATTTATCAATTTTGATGGTGTATTCAATTGGAGTTGTCGAATTATCACCAAAAATCGACTAGATTAACTCGATTAAGTATTTAATTGTCTCTGTCTAATCTCGATCTTTTGTCTTTCCATTTAAAAAACTTATTTTTTTAACGGCAGTAGTTATATATAGTAAGATTTCGCTTCAATTTTCTTAAAATTCTGCTTTCACTTGAATATTCTTAAATTATTCAAGCTAGAAAAATGACGGCAAATATTTCAAAAAATTACCTCACGTGATAAGCTTAACCCACAAAATCCCCACACATTATACCATGATTTACAATTGTCTTGGCTGCAGCTTCGTTGAGAGCTGTCACAAAGCTTGGAGAAATTTCACAACACTGCAAATTGCATGAGCTGGTAAATTCTCATATGAATCGTATGACATTTCTATGGATCTGTGTATATACTTCAACGTCGCACAGTGAAACTGTCAGCGCAGAGAAAGGACAGGCCAAGAAGGTGAGAGGATATCAAAGGATGCCAAATGTTGCCGTCTCATCATTTCAGTTGTCACATTAAAAATGCATAAATGTTGCTTAAATGCAATCCAAGAAATGCAACTGGCAAAAATAGACTTTGCCTACAAATTCCCTCTTCTCTACATTCATAAAAATAAAAAAAAAAAAAAAAATACACACACAAGCCAAACAGACTCCAATCAATGTGGGTGTTGCAGGCATAGGACATACAATTTGTATCCTGAATGTTTCTGACGCTTCGCATTTTGTGGGCGAGGAAGGCAACTACCTACAATCCAACCAGAGATACGTTAGACATGCCCCTGGGCGGGTCATGTCTTTACCTTGTCTGAAGCTGCCCTATGCATGAAACAGCTGATAGGACAGGGACTAAGCCTGGGTCCTATGCTTTTGCCTCTGCCTTTACCTTTGCTGATTGTCGTGCCGTTGATCTGTGTTTTCACTTAGATATTGGCCCGGGGCACAGAGTAGGTGAGTGTACGTGTGGTCGCATCGATACAGGAAGTTTGTTTGCGGCCAAGTTTCCAGATAAGAACGTATGCTATGTGGATTGCCCATACTTGTAGACCTGTCCTACTGAAGGCAGCAAAATTCAACTGGCAGGCCAAGCACTTCAATTGCTTTAAATTGAATTTTCTATTTACCTTAACTTTGATATGCACTCGTTTGAGAGCTCTAGTCCATTTCAATCGAAATTTTTTTCTCTTTCAACAAGAATTTACGGCTGGATATGAGATATGCATACTATATATCCTCAAGGCGGTTTTGCACAGTCTAAATATAAATTTGACAAAGCAAAAGTGCTTAAACAATTGTTAAAATGATGATGCTATCAAGAAGATAAATGCGAATATTAGAGCGTGAGTAAAACGTTTACGAATGCAATTCAAAAAGGAAGCGATAATGCTGACAAGAGTAAGAAGACGAGGGCATAAGTAAAGTTTCCTTACAAAACGTTTACGAATAGAGAATTTCAAAGTAAATTTAATGCTTAAAAGAGCATAAGGAGCAAGAAATTATGAACATAAATAACTATAGATTAACATTGTCTGTAAAATGTTTACGAATGTACAACTAAACATAAACTGAAAAAGTTCTTCTGGCCTAAGAGAATAAATATTTTAAAATAGTTTTAATTATTTATTTATTGTATTACATTCATTCATTCATAATATCAATTTATACAGAGTTTAGAATTTTCTATACAACTGAAATATTTTATGTATTTATTTTGATTACGTTAATTTACAAAAGTTTTGTTTTTCAAGGAAAAATGTGGGAAAAAAACCTTGATTTGAATATAGTTTTTGAATATAGTTTTCGATAACTTAGTTATCTCTGATGATATATTTTTTTTCTAATATTTTAAAAATTATTATAAAATTTAAATTAGCTTAACACTTCCATTTCCCAAATGTAAATCGTTTCCATAGGACTTCGAGCAGCAGACAAAGAATACAGATCATTACACAGAAAAAATAACCTGTCAGTATTACTTTTATATCCTTCAGTGATATTTTCCTTGTGGGAGATGTAACATCATGTGGAGCCGAGTAAACACCTGTATGAAACAAATACTCATTCGTGTCGGATAACCACTTACCGACAAGTCCATTGCTTAATGTGTTCAAGTAGAATTGGTATAGGCTTTCCTTAAAGGGAGAGTTAAATTGTATGGGTAAGCCTAGAAAATTTGAAGCCGTGCACAGCTTTGAATCATCCACGACCCGAAAGAGGGGGCGAGTCAAGAAACGCTGTTTCAGACCAAGAATTCTGGCATATGGCGATGTAATTATATAGGAATAGTTGGTGTTGAGCTTATCCTTATGCTTGCGCAGTGTGGAAAAATTGACGAAGACCAAACGATCCTTTAACTCCGCTGGAAACAAGTTCGAGCTGAACAACAGCTTTGCCTGTGTCCGAGTGGTCATTATACTAAGTGGTGACTTTAGGAAATCGTCAATTGTATTGATTTGTGGTCCCATCTTCTTCACACTGAAGGATGCCGATAGATTGGCACTTTTCGTAGTTCTCATTAGCAAAACAGCCATTAGCATTCCCACATGAAAATACTTGTACAATCTGGGCAGTCGTCGAAATGTTCCGCTATCCAATGACTGCAAATAATATATAACTTGTCCAAAGTACAGTCCTTGAAGGCCCTGACGGGACCAAATATGCCAGCATAATGGCAATAAAATGATCAAGATCACGAATATCCAACAATTTGCTGAAGAGCTGCTTTTAAAAAACGCTGATAACGCTGAGCTTTGGGTCCAGGGCACCATTAAGCAATGGTTACTTAAGGTAAACGAGAAGGCGCCATCTGTCAGATTCGCATTCAGGGTCATTTCAGAATAAGGATGAGGTACAATATCGACCTCACCCCTTGCAGCTAACAGCATCGTATGAACATGATAGTTTTCCCTGTTAACATGGGGCAAGAACTCTGTCCTCATTCTTCCATTTATTTGATAAATGTACTCGGCAATTAGCGATCCTATTGTGCCTCTCAGATTCCCATTGCGAGCCTGTGGAAATATAAAGAATAACCTTAATAAGACTAACTTGCTGATTTCATCTAAATAATTACCACATAACTAAAAGGCGGATCATTAAAAACTGGAATCCGAAACTCGTATCCTTTGACATTTTTAGTGTTAAAGCTTGGCCACTCGTAATCAACGCCAAAACTGGTCACATTGATCACTTTGACTTTAGGAAAGGGCGTATAACTGAAGAGTTCATTTCGCACTTGATTAACTCCTTGGATCTGCTGAAAAGTTAAGGCCACGTTAACGAAATTGTGACGCCAACACCAGTCAAAAAAGCCCTTCAATTGTCGTTGAGTTGGAAATCTATTGCTCAGTCCCTTTACAATGAACAGTATGTACACATTATGACGTCCATCGAGAATTTCCTGGAGTACATCAAGCATAGGCACTAACTTAGGCGAATAATGCTCAATGGTAGCAAAGACCAAAGTCTTATGGGTTATTGTTAGATCAAACGTGGCATTCCAAGATAATCCCCATGTTATAATCGGCAAATTTAGTTGCTGGACAAGTTGACGTTCTATAGATGCCATAACAATCTGATTTGCCGAAAGCAACTCCGATTTCCGATTGGAAGCAAATGTAACGATTGTATCAAATCCATGACGGGCTTCCAATTGTTTCGAGAAATTAATCACAAAGTCGGGATCATAATAACCCAAATTACTGGCAAACATCTGAGAGAAACCACCGACAGGTAGGACGAGCCAAAAAAGTAGGAAGTGACCGAACATTACGCTTGAGACAGAGAACTGGGAGCTTTGTCTACAGGTAACTCCAATTTATAGTTAGTTCATGAATTTATGAAAGTCATTCTACGTAAAGACTTTTGCAAAATACTTGGATACAGCTAATTAAAATAGTTTGAGTACAATCAAAAAACTGGAACCAATGCTCATAACAACACATTTCCTTATAAAAAAAATATGGATTGAATAAAATTGGAGTACATGAAACAAATTGTCCATGTTAGCAAAGTTCTTTCCGTATTGATTTGGTGAGTGGCGCCAGAGATAAGCACAAGCGGCCTGAATGAGAACAAATTGTAGAGCACGCGCGACGATAGGATACCCTGTGCACAGGTACTCTGTACTAACAGTGGATTTTCAAACGATTATTTTTATGGCAACTATCTATTCCAAATTTGGTCAGAATGTATGATACCAGCCCAGATGCATATTCTATCAGTTTGGTTCTGATATCTTAACAAACAAAAATCTTTTCCATACTAAAACTTCATTTTCGATGCATTGGTCCTATGGCAGCTATATGATATAGTTAACCGATTCTTACCAAATTTGGTCAGAATATATAATAACAGCCCAGATGCATATTCTATCAGTTTGGTTCTGATATCTTAACAAACAAAAATTTTCCCCATACTAAAACTTCATTTTCGATGTACCGTTCCTATGGCAGCTATATGATATAGTGAACCGATTCTAACCAAATTTGGTCAGAATATATAATAACAGCCCAGATGCATATTCTATCAGTTTGGTTCTGATATCTTAACAAACAAAAATTTTCCCCATACTAAAACTTCATTTTCGATGTACCGTTCCTATGGCAGCTATATGATATAGTGAACCGATTCTAACCAAATTTGGTCAGAATATATAATAACAGCCCAGATGCATATTCTATCAGTTTGGTTCTGATATCTTAACAAACAAAAATTTTCCCCATACTAAAACTTCATTTTCGATGTACCGTTTCTATGGCAGCTATATGATTTAGTGAACCGATTCTAACCAAATTTGGTCAGGATGTATAATATCAGCCCAGATGCATATTCTATCAGTTTGGTTCTGATATCTTAACAAACAAAAATTTTCCCCATACTAAAACTACATTTTCGATGTACCGTTTCTATGGCAGCTATATGATTTAGTGAACCGATTCTAACCAAATTTGGTCAGGATGTATAATATCAGCCCAGATGCATATTCTATCAGTTTGGTTCTGATATCTTAACAAACAAAAATTTTCCCTATACTAAAACTTCATTTTCGATGTACCGTTCCTTTGACAGCCATATGATACAGTCCACCGATTCTAACCAAATTTGGTCAGGTAGTATAATACTAGCCCAGATGCATATTCTATCAGTTTGGTTCTGATATCTTAACAATCAAAAATTTTCCCCATACTAAAACTTCATTTTCGATGTACCGTTCCTATGGCAGCTATATGATATAGTTAAACGATTCATACCAAATTTGGGCAGGATGTATAATAGCAGCCCAGATGCATATTCTATCAGTTTGGTTCTGATATCTTAACAAACAAAAATCTTTTCCATACTAAAGCTTCATTTTCGATGTACCGTTCCTATGGCAGCTATATGATGTAGTTAACCGATTCTAACCAAATTTGGTCAGGATGTATAATACCAGCCCAGATGCATATTTTATCAGTTTGGTTCTGATATCTTAACAAACAAAAATCTTTTTCATACTAAAAAAATTTTTTTGTAAACATTTTATTTCCGATACATTTTTTACTTCTATACATTTTAAGTCAAAAATTCTGGATATAAGAAAATATATTCGCAATGCTTCGCTTCAAATATATACAAATCGATTCCATAGAATTTCGACCAGCAAGCAAATAAAGCAATACATTACGCAGACCGCATAGATCCTCAGCAATACCGTAAAATCCTTCAGGCTTATTTCCGTGTGGAGTAATGCATCATCTCGTGGTGCAACGTAGACACCTGTATGAAACAAATACTCATTCGTTTGGGTTAGCCACTGGGCGTTAAGCCCATTGCGCATTGTCTTCAAGTAGAATTGAAAAATGCTTTCCTTAAAGGGAGAGTTAAATTGTACAGGTATGCCTACAAAATAGAAAGGCGTGCAAACGTCAACTACCCGAAATAAGGGACGTGTCAAGTAACGCTGTTTCAAACCGAGAATACGAGCATATGAAGATGGGGCCATGTAAGCATAGCTTGTGTTGAGGTTATTCCTATGCTTTCGGAGCGTGGTTATATTGACTACGACTACCCGATTCTTTAACTCCAATGGTAACAAATTTGATTCGATGTACGCTTTCTCCTGTGCTTGGTTTATCATAATACGCAGTGGTGACTTTAGGAAGTCATCAACAGTATTGATTTGTGGTCCCATCTTTATCACACTAAAGGATGCCGAAAGATCGGCACTTCTCAAGGTTCTTATAATTAACACAACCAAAAGCATTCCCACGTGAAAGTACTTGTATAACCTTGGCAGTCGACGAAAAGTTCCGGTATCCAATGACTGCAAATAATATATAACTTGTCCAAAGTACAGTCCTTGAAGACCCTGACGGGACCAGATATGCCAGCCCAAGGGCATAATAATGCCCAGGATTACCAATAGAAAAGAAGTTATTTTACGGCTATTTATAAAGTATACGGTCATCACAGAATGTCGTGTCCAGGGCACCATTAAGCACGATTTACTCAATCCAAAACAGAATGCGCCAGCTGTCAGATTCGCATTCAGGGTGATATTCGAATACGAATGCGGTAAGAAATCGACCTCACCTCTTGCCGCTGCAAGCATCGTGTAAACGTGATAGTTGTCTCTATTCACATGAGGCAAGAACTCTGTCCTCATTCGTCCATTAATGTGATTAATATACTCTGTAATTAGTAATCCTGTAACGCCTCTCAGCTCTCGGTTAGGAAACTATGAATATATAGAATGAAAATAATTTAATACTCCCTACTTTTTAATTTATACTAAATATGTACCTCAAATATAAAGGGTGGATCATGAAAGAATGGAATCCGAAACTCGTATCCATTGACATTTTTAGTGTTAAAGCTTGGCCACTCGTAATCAACGCCAAATCTGGTCACATTGATCACTTCGACTTTAGGAAAGGGCGTATAACTGAGGAGTTCATTTCGCACTTGATTAACTCCTTGAATCTGTTGAAAAGTTAAAGCCACGTTAACAAAATTGTGACGCCAACACCAGTCAAAGAAATCCTTCAGTTGTCGTTGAGTTGGAGGACTCTTGTTCTGTCCCTTCACAATGAACAGTATGTACACTTTATGACGTCCATCGAGAGTTTTCTGGAGTACATCAAGCATAGGCACCAACTTAGGCGAATAATGTTCAATGGTAGCAAAGACCAAGGTTTTATGGGTTATTATTTGCTCCAACGTGGCATTCCAAGATAATCCCCATATTATAATCGGCAAATTCAGTTTCTGGACAAGTTGACGTTCTATGGATGCCATTTCAAGTTGATTTCCTGAAGGCAACTCCGATTTCCGATTGGAGGCAAACGTAACGATTGTTTCAAATCCATGACGGTCTACCAAATGTTTCGCGAATTTAATCACAAATTCAGGTTCATAATAACCCAAATTACTTGCAAGTATCGGAAAGAAACCACCAACAGGTAGGACGAGCCAAAAAAGCAGAAAGTGACCGAGCATTACGATTATATTACTGAACTGTGAGCTCTCTAAACAGGTATCACCTGTTAACAGCTAGATTTTGAATTTTAGAAAGTCATGTTAGTTAAAGAATTTCGTTACATTAATTGATACAGCTAATTAAAAAAGTGTGATTCCAATCAGAAAAGTGGAACCAATGCTCATTAAAACATTTTTCCTTATATTTTAGTTCAAGAAAATTGCATTTAAGCTTTGCATCTAGCTGTCAATTTGTCGATTAAAATGACATTGTAGAAGGAAAATGTACATGTACCGTTTTAAAATACCTAAAGAAAGTGCAAGCAATTAAAAACAAAATATGAAAACCTATTTTGTTTTATGAGATATCGTAACCAAACTGATAGAATATGCATTAAACTTGGTTTTATATAGCCTGTCTAAATTTGGTTCAAATCGGACCACTATATCATATAGCTGTCATAGGACCGATCGGGTGAAAATCAAGTCTTAGTATGAAAAACTTTTTTGTTTTATGAGATATCGTAACCAAACTGATAGAACATGCGTTAAACTTGGTCTTATACATCCTGTTCAAATTTGGTTCAAATCGGTCCACTAAATCATATAGCTGTTATAGGACCGATCGGGTGAAAATCAAGTCTTAGTATGAAAAACTTTTTTGTTTTATGAGATATCGTATCCAAACTGATACAATAAGCATATAACTTGGTCTTATACATCCTGTTCAAATTTAGTTCAAATCGGTCCACTATATCATATAGCTGTCATAGGACCGATCGGGTGAAAATCAAGTCTTAGTATGAAAAACTTTTTTGTTTTATGAGATATCGTATCCAAACTGATACAATAAGCATATAACTTGGTCTTATACATCCTGTTCAAATTTAGTTCAAATCGGTCCACTATATCATATAGCTGTCATAGGACCGATCGGGTGAAAATCAAGTCTTAGTATGAAAAACATTTTTGTTTTATGAGATATCGTATCCAAACTGATGCAATAAGCATATAACTTGGTCTTATACATCCTGTTCAAATTTAGTTTAAATCGGACCACTATATCATATAGCTGTCATAGGACCGATCGGGTGAAAATCAAGTCTTAGTATGAAAAACATTTTTGTTTTATGAGATATCGTATCCAAACTGATACAATAAGCATATAACTTGGTCTTATACATCCTGTTCAAATTTAGTTCAAATCGGTCCACTATATCATATAGCTGTCTTAGGACCGATTGGGTCATAATCAAGTATGAATTATTAGCATAGTAAGTACGGGGTCTGCGTCAGTCGATAATGCTCGAATGTAGCTCCGTCCGACTAGTTCATTTTCATTTTAGATACACCAAGAACATTAATATTTTAATTATTATTTTATTTGTATTCTTAAATGAAATAAATAGGTTTAATATCTCTGAATAAATATATAATATTAAATGACTTTAAATCGATTAAGTTCAATTACATTTTATTTAAGATAAACTTTTCAACTTGACACTAGCTTCTAAACATTTCAGGTCTAGACAACTTTCATGCGTTAGAGAATTAAAATGTTAATTAAATAACCCTTTTTTCATTATATATGTGCAAATCGCTTCCATAGAATTTCGAGCAGCAAGCAAAGAATACATTCTGTTACACAGAATGCATAGATCTTCAGTAATAACTCAATATCCTTCAGGGTTATGCTCGCATGGAGAAATGCATCATCTCGTGGTGTTGTAAAGACACCTGTACGAAACACGTATGCATGAGTACGGGAGAGCCACTTATCTTCCAGCCCATTGCTTAAAGTGTTCAAGTAGAATTGAAAAAGGCTTTCCTTAAAGGGAGAGTTAAATTGTATGGGTATGCCCATAAAATAGGAAGGCGTGCAAAGCTGGGGATCCTCAACGACCCGAAACAGAGGCCGGGTCAAGAAACGCTGTTTCAAATCGAGAATGCGAGCATGCGACGATGAGGCGATGTATGCATAGCTTGTGTTGAGGTTATTCTTATGCTCCATCATTGTTGTTATATTGACATACAGCAAGCGATCCTTTAATTCCGCTGGTAACAATAGCGATTGAAATAATACCTTTTCCAGTTCTGGGGTGATCATAATACGCAGTGGTGATTTTAGGAAATCCTCAACAGTATTAATTTGTGGTCCCATCTGTTTCACACTGAAGGATGCCGATAGATAACCACTTCTCGTGGTTCTTATTATTAACACAACCAAAAGCATTCCCACATGAAAGTACTTGTATACCCTGGGCAGTCGACGAAACGTTCCGCTATCCAATGACTGCAAATAATATATAGCTGATCCCAAGTAAAGTCCTTGAAGGCCCTGACGGGACCAGATATGCCAGCCCAATGGCATTATAATGCCCAGGAACATAAACAGCAAGAGACTTGTTTTTGTGCAATTTCTAAAGTATGAAGTTATCGCAGAATCTAGAGTCCAGGGCACCATTAAGCAAGATTTGCTCACGGTAAAACTAAAAGTACCAGCTGTCAGATTTGCGTTCAGGTTCATATTCGAATATGGATGTGGTACGATATCGACCTCACCCCTTGCCGCTGCCAGCATCGTGTAAACGTGATAGTTGTCTCTATTCACATGAGGCAAGAACTCTGTCTTCATTTGTCCATTAATTTGATAAATGTACTCAGTAACTGCCGATCCTAGAATGCCCCTTAGCTCTCCATTGGCCATCTACGGTAATATATAATGAAAATAAATTATTGGGCACTATATCTGAATGATCCTAAATATCTACTACATACATATGTAGAGGGAGGATCATTAAAGAATGAAATCCGAAACTTGTATCCTTTGACATCTTTAGTGTTGAAACTTGGCCATTCGTAATCAACGCCATACCTGGTCACATTGATCACTTTGACTTTAGGAAAGGGCGTATAACTGAAGAGTTCATTTCGCACTTGATTAACTCCTTGGATCTGCTCAAAAGTTAAAGCCACGTTAACAAAATTGTGACTCCAGCACCAGTCAAAGAATTTCTTCAATTGGCGTTGAGTTGGAGGACTCTTGTTCTGTCCCTTCACAATGAACAGTATGTACACTTTATGACGTCCATCGAGAGTTTTCTGGAGTACATCAAGCATAGGCACCAACTTAGGCGAATAATGCTCGATGGTAGCAAAGACCAAGGTTTTATGGGTTATTATTTGCTCCAACGTGGCATTCCAAGATAAACCCCATATTATAATGGGCAAATTCAGTTGTTGAACCAACTGTCGCTCTATAGAGTCCAAAACAATCTGATTTCCCGTAGGCAACTCCGAACTCCGATTGGAGGTAAACGTGACGATTGTTTCAAATCCATGACGGTCTACCAAATACTTCGCAAATTTAATCACAAATTTTGGATCATAATAATCCATATTATTGGCAAACATCGGAGAGAATCCAGCAACAGGTAGGACGAGCCAAAGTAGTAAGAAGTGACCGAGCATTACGATTAAATTTCTGAACTGGTAGCTTTTTCAACAGAAAAGCCCAATTTATAGTTAGTTCATGAATTTAAGAATGTCATGCTACTTAAAGACATTTGCAAAATACTTCGAAACAGCTAATTAAAATAGTTTGATTTTAATCAAAAAACTAAAACCAATGCTCATTAGAACAAATTGCTTTTTATTTCAGCTGTACGAAAAATTGTTCAAGCTGGTCACAGGAAAATTGTATTTAAATTTCTCTTCGAGCTGTCATTTTATAGATTGATTAGTATTGTAAAATTGTTAAGAGATTGATACTTTCTGGTGGAAGCAATGATTCAATGTAAATCAGAGGTGGCTATGCTACAACTTTATCGGTTCCCAAAGCTATTTCCGTTATGTTTTGATAAAAGGCGCCAGAGAGACACATAAGCACTCAAGCAATATTATTAATTAGTTATTTAAATATGCGCTTTGCTGGTTTTGGCTAGATTTTAAATATTATCTCTGAACTAATTTACTAAATTAAATGAATTTAAGGCCCGTTTCACCACAGTCCATTTAAACATTATTTCAGATATATTTTTGATTTTGATTTATATATTTAGATATATTTTGATAACTTTTATACATTTTAAATTACAGTGTCTTTTAACAAAAGCATAATAAGAGAGTTAAGATGTCAGTTTAATTATTCGAAATTCTTTCTATGATATTGTTTCCATACAATTTCAAGCAGCAAGCAAATAAAACAGATCGTTACGCTGAAGGCATAGACCATTAGCATTAGCTCAAAATCCTTTAGAGTTAAGCTTGCAGGAAGCCAAGCATCATCATGTGGTGCCGTGTAGACACCTGTATGAAACAAATACTCATTCGTATAGGATAACCACTTAGTATCGAGTCCATTGCTTAGTGTATTCAAGTAGAATCGAAAGAGGCTTTTTTTAAAAGGAGAGTTAAATTGTATGGGCACCCCTGAAAAATAAAAAGGCGTGCATAGTTCCGAGACATCCACGATCCGAAATAAGGGACGGGTCAAGTAACGCTGCTTCAGATCAAGAATGTTTCTATATTTCGTTGAAGCCAAGTATGCATAGCTTGTGTTGAGGTTATTCTTATGCTTCCGGAGTGTAGTTATATTGACGAGGACCAAACGATCCTTTAATTCTGCTGGTAGCAATTTTGATTGAAAAAATACCTTCTCCTGGGACTCGGTTAACATAATACGCAGTGGTGACTTTAGAAAGTCATCAACAGTATTGATTTGTGGTCCCATCTGTTTCACACTGAAGGATGCCGAAAGATCGGCACTTCTCAAGGTTCTTATAATTAACACACCCAAAAGCATTCCCACATGAAAATACTTGTATACCTTGGGCAGTCGACGAAAAGTTCCGGTATCCAATGACTGCAAATAATATATAACTTGTCCCAAATAAAGTCCTTGAAGAAACCGACGGGACGATATATGCCAGCCCAATGGCATAATAATGACCACGACTAAGAATAACACGGAAGTTGTTTTAGTACAATTTCTAAAGTATGTACTTATCGGAGAATTAAGATTCCAGGGCACCATTAAGCAAGAATTACTCAAAGTAAAAGTGAAAGCACCAGCTGTCAGATTGGCATTCAGGTTTATATCCAAATACGGATGTGGTACGATATCAACCTCACCCCTTGCCGCTGCCAGCATCGTGTTAACGTGATAGTTGTCTCTATTCACATGAGGCAAAAACTCTGTCTTCATTCGTCCATGAATTCGATAAATGTACTCAGTAATTAGCGATCCTATAGTACCTCTTAGTTTACCATTGGGAAACTACGGAAATATTTAATAAAAATTAACTAAATACGCCATAATTTTCATGTTTTCTTAATCAAATATCTACCAAATATGTAGAGGGTGGATCATTAAAGAACGGAATCCGAAACTCGTATCCTTTGACATTTTTGGTGTTAAAGCTTGGCCACTCGTAATCAACGCCAAAACTGGTCACATTGATCATTTTGACTTTAGGAAAGGGCGTATAACTGAGGAGTTCATTTCGCACTTGATTAACTCCTTGGATCTGTTGAAAAGTTAAAGCCACGTTAACAAAATTGTGACGCCAACACCAGTCAAAGAAATCCTTCAGTTGTCGTTGAGTTGGAGATCTATTGCTCAGTCCCTTCACAATGAACAATATGTACACCCTACGACGTCCATCGAGGGTTTGATGAAGAATATCAAGCAATGGCACCAACTTTAGGTAATAATGATCAATGGTAGCAAAGACCAAGGTCTTGTGGGTTATTATTTGATTAAACGTTTCATTCCAAGAGTGATCCCAAATTATAATGGGCAAGTTCAGTTGCTGGACGAGTTGTCGCTCTATGGATGCCACAACAAGCTGCTGTCCCGAAGACATCTCCGATTCCCGATTGGAGGCAAACGTGACAATTGTTTCAAATCTATGTCGGTCTATCAAATTCCTCGCGAATTCAATCACAAAACTGGGATCATAATAATCCAAATTACTGTCAAACATTGGGGAGAATCCAACGACAGGTAGAACGAGCCATATAAGCAGCAAGTGACCGAGCATTACGATTAAATTATTGAACTGGGAGCTTTTTCATCAGGTAAGCCCAATTTATAGTTAGTTCATGAATTTAAGAAAGTCATGCTACTTAAAGACTTTTGCCAAATACTCCGGTACAACTAATTAAAATAGTTTGATTCCAATCAAAAATCTGGAACAAATGGTCGTTAAAAAATTTCATTCCAACTTTACTTCTAGCTGTCAATTTATATATAGATTTTAATAGAATTGAAGAAGGAACATGTGCATTATAGGCGACAAAGACAAAAATACAAGCAATTAAAAGGAGGATAATCTGAATTTTTAAATAAGAAAGTTTATTTTCAAAGGAGAAAAAATTTTATATTTGTTTTCTTGAATACCATAGGCAGATCAAATTTGTTTTAATATTTGGATCGGTCCACTATATCATATAGCTGCCATAGAAATGGTACATCGAAAGCGAAGTTTTAGTATGGAAAAGATTTTTGTTTGTTAAGATATCAGAACCAAACTGATACAATATGCATTTGGGCTGGTATTATACATTCTGACCAAATTTGTTTAGAATCGGTTAACTATATCATACAGCTGCCATAGGAACGGAACATAGAATATGAAGATTTAGTATGGAAAAGATTTTTGTTTGTTAAGATATCAGAACCAAACTGATAGAACATGCATCTGGGCTGCTATTATACATTCTGCCCAAATTTGGTAAGAATCGGTTAACTATATCATATAGTTGCCATAGGAACGGTACATCGAAAATGAAGTTTTAGTATGGAAAAGATTTTTGTTTGTTAAGATATCAGAACCAAACTGATAGAACATGCATCTGGGCTGCTATTATACATTCTGCCCAAATTTGGTAAGAATCGGTTAACTATATCATATAGTTGCCATAGGAACGGTACATCGAAAATGAAGTTTTAGTATGGAAAATTTTTTTGTTTGTTAAGATATCAGAACCAAACTGATAGAATATGCATCTCAGCTGGTATTATACATCCTAACCAAATTTGGTAAGAGTCGGTTAACTATATCCTATAGCTGTCATAGGAACGGTACATCGAAAATGAAATTTTAGTATGGAAAAGATTTTTGTTTGTTAAGATATCAGAACCAAACTTATAGAATATGCATCTGGGCTGCTATTATACATCCTAATCAAATTTGGTAAGAATCGGCTTACTATATCATATAGCTTCCATAGGAGCAGTGCATCGAAAATGAAGTTCTAGTATGGAAAAGATTTTTGTTTGTTAAGATTTTTGAACTAAACTGATAGAATATGTATCTGGGCTGCTATTATACATTCTGCCCAAATTTGGTAAGAATCGGTTAACTATATCATATAGTTGCCATAGGAACGGTACATCGAAAATGAAGTTTTAGTGTGGAAAAGATTTTTGTTTGTTAAGATATCAGAACCAAACTGATAGAATATGCATCTGGGCTGCTATTATACATCCTGCCCAAATTTGGTAAGAATCGGCTTACTATATCATATAGCTGCCATAGGAACGGTGCATCAAAAATGAAGTTCTAGTATGGAAAAGATTTTTGTTTGTTAAGATATCAGAACCAAACTGATACAATATGCATTTGGGCTGGTATTATACATCCTGACCAAATTTGGTTAGAATCGGTTAACTATATTATATAGCTGCCATAGGAACAATCGATTCAAAATCAACTTTCAGTACAAATTACCTGGGCACAGGGTATTCAACTGTCGAGCGTGCTCGACTGTAACCGCTCACTAGTTTTTATTTAAAAGCTTAAATTAATTTGTGTGAGTATATTGTAGGTAACACGCTTCTATATAAAAAATTATTATTTTATTATGAAAGGCAAATTGCTATTAAGAACAATTCAAAGGCCAATTTCTTAATTTCAGCGTGAAAAACGAATCGTTTTTACGGAGTATAATATATTTTAAAATAATTCATTCCTAGTGTTTTTTGGTAATTTATTTAAAGAAATTATATACTCATGAAATGGTTAAAAATTACTTTATTAAAAAGATTTTGCATCCAATTAATTTTAATGCTGATACCGATGTTAAATTTCAACTTCAAAATTTATTCACTCAACTAAAATTGACACTATTAAATCTCATATGTACACAGTCAAAGTTTACCCTTGCTCGAGTTTACTCAACCTCAATTGTTCGGTTATATTAGTTCCAACATGATTGATGCCCCAAAAAAAAAAAAAAAAAACAGAAATCCAAATTTGATGGATGTTTGTTTGGGTTCATTTGAACTACACAAAGCCATAATGCACACGCTGGCAGATCATTTAAAAGTTTCGCCTTACGCATAGTATTATTAATATGAAGTGACAGTTTCAATGGAATTTAAAAAATATTACATGAAGTTTGGCAACTTTAAAATTGCCTCATCGCAAAGTTGGATGTTGCACAAATGTTTTGTCAAGATAAAAAGACTAGAACGAAGGCAACGCTACATAAATTGTGTTTATTCCGAAAGCCGAGAAACTGTAGCATACTTCTGTGCGAAGTTTAAAGGTGACAGCTACACCTTGCCCTTCCCCTTCCCCTTCATGCCTCAAAGCTCTATCTCTATCTCGCTTTTTGCCACTTCTTACACATGCCACGCACATTTCATTAAAGCACAATGAAGACATTTGAACGGAATGCGTGTGCTTTGGAGTGGAGACTGGGGAAGTGGAGTTTACTCAAGTGTGGGGCATTTTTCGAGGGTCTTGAAAAATTATTTGCAACACTGAAACATTTCCCCACTGACGTGGTACTTGGAGCCAGGAGTTTTGTTCTGTACTGGAGCTTGGCATGCGCCGCCATAAAAAACAATAAATAATATTTATGTGCTCTTTGATAAGGCGGCACTTTTCGTAATACAAACATATGAGCATGAACTTGGTGTATATAAATTTTTATAATACCCTAGAGAGCAAAAAGGGGTAGCTTAGTTGCATAGTAAAAAATGAAACGAAAATCTTTTATGTATAATAATACTAGAACTTGTTAAATTTATTTTGCAGACTAAATCAACGTTTTTAGTTTGTCATAGGGTATCTGCCAGTCGAAAGAAGTCAATCTAGTTACTTTTGCTATTTATGTAACACATCTAATCGCTGGCATTTGTGGCATTTGGTAACTTTTTTGAAATACACTCGTTTTTGGGTGTGAGTGTATTTGCCTTTGACAAGCGCTGCATAGTTGGCTTTAAGTGTGGCGCATAATTAATGCAATACACATACATACACATATATAGATACCCACACTCATGCACTCATATAAAGACTCCCTTCATTGCGTTTAACATTTTAAGCACCTGTGACACATAAAATGAAGTCATATGAGAGGCAGCTTTATATGAATCCTTCTGTTGTGTACCAACCTGATAAATGCGAGTAAACACACACACTTTCACACACACACACACATGCACTCATTTAATCTCTGACACTTGTTTATTTTAATAATGTTAACCTAATTAAGTGATTAATATGCAAAATGTGCGCAGAGATTAAAACGCTCTGCGGCATCGTGTTTAATTTTACATTATTAACATTTTCGCGATGTTGCTAAGCGAGTTTTGGGATTTAAGCTCTAAGTCTATTTAATATAAAAAAAAAATTATTAGACATGGAAAGATATACTTTAATACAAATAAAACCCTAAAATAGCTAGCTGAAAATTAGCATTAGATAAAAAATAAATTAAATAATTTAACTTAAACCACTAAAACCATTTTATATATGTTATTTGCTTAAATACTTATACATAAAATTCCAGGTAATTGAAATATGCAGTTCCTTGTATCAAATGTTTTTTATATTTATTTAAACGAATATATTAAAAATGTATGTTAGTTGTATAAGTAATTTATATTTATTGAAAATTATAGTTTGCTTTGATAATATTTATTATTTCAAATATTGTAAAGAGTTCTCAGTAAAAAATTTAGTGTGTTAGTTATTTGGAATTTTTTAAAAGTTAACTTTTATTTTAATTTTCAATGTCTGCCATGCAGGTATATAAATTATCATTTAAAGATTTAACACTTGACAGTTTTAGGGCAGCTGTGCAAAATCAAATTAAGAAATTAACTCAACCCAGTTAAACTAGATTTAATGGATTATAAAAGCCAACAAATAAGTCCAGCCATTAAAAACGCAGTCTTTCAAGTTGGCACATCAATTAATGTCAATTTTAATCTTCTTTTTTTACACCTGTCACTCACATAGTGCAGTGTGACACGTTTTTCTGCAACATTCTCACACTTCAAGCTCAGTCAATCGCAGCTTAGGACAAGGCCTAAAGCTTTATGCCAATTATTCAGGATGCAAGGAGTAAAACGCCTAAAAGCAGGCAATGTAAAAGCGTTTTTTTTTTCGCATAAGCCTTTTTAGCAGCACTAAAAGCTACTCAGCATTTCAGTTACAGTTTTTTTCACTCTCTTTTTTTTCCTTTAGCAAGCTAATTGATGAGCAGCAAATGGCGCGTGTAGCAAGAAGGGAGAGGGAGAGAGTGGGTGAGAGAGTGAGAGAGAGAGTGGCAGTTTGTCAAGCGGAAACAGCGAGCATTTCTCAAACACTTTGTGGCACAATTAAAGTTGCAGCTAAGCGACTAAATGGCAGCCATTTACAAAAATCCCAGCACAACAAAAGGAGGCGACGGCTTTGGGTCCTTGGTCTTTAGAAATTAGAATTAATATTTTTACGCTGAGCTAACACAATTTCAAGTTGGCTGCGCGAAAAATGCATATTTTCCGGTCAGCATGGCAGTTCTATTATGTTCTTGTTGTTGTTGTTGTTATTATTATTGTTGTTAGCACCTCCAAGTGTATGTGTGTGTGTGTGGGAAAGAAAGAAAAATCTTTAGCACGTCTTGTGCTGAGGCAGCAACGCGTTGCAGCTGCATTCGTGGCAAGTGCAGCTGCGCTGATAATAAATTCATGATGAAGTGCAATTTATACACTTCATATGCGTCCTTTCACCTTCTCTCTCTCTCTCTCCCTGTCCCGCTTTATCTGTCTTACTCCTTTGCTGGCTATCTTCTAACTGTAACCGTGTCCAGTCTTTTTTTGCTGAGCTCGACACGACCGAGCCAAAAAATTCAAGTCTTTTCCGCATTTTTCCAGCCTTGAAATGTTTGCGGCTAAAACTAATTACAAATGCCGCCCCACAGTTACAAAATTTGCTGTAACTACCTCGAACTTAAAAGCTAAAGAAAATCTTCTCACAGCTGCAATTTCATTTCAAATTAATCTAATTTTTAGTGTATCTCTTCACTAATGAGAAATGCTGATTTCGCATTCTGAATTTCAACGTTCTGCGTTCTGCATGCAAATCAGCCAACTACCCAACTAGTTTAAAACCCAACCCACCCACCATGTAAAATTTAGTTACACTCTCCAACCCACGTCCATCATCTGAATATCTTTCGTCATGCAAATCATTTCCCTTGTTGAGCCCCGTTGGCATATTTAGTGGCCATTGGCCAGGTGCATTTGGTAATGGACTTGCAATAGGCTTGTCTCGCATATATTAAGCAGCGAGAACCCAGCAGCAATAATAATACCTGAGAGAAATTGGCTTTGAAACTTTAACTGAAATTCAATTTTCATTTGAAAGGCGTTTGGTTAATTATATATTTTCATTTGTGCAATTTATGATTTAATCAGCTTGTATTAGTTACATATTGTTATATGCGCATTTAAATTTAACTTTATTTAATCCCAATCAATTTAGCTTCAATTTAAAATATTCATGTATTTTCTTCCATAAATGTTTCAATATTTCAAGGTCTTTCACAGTTCAGTTGACGCCTTAAAATGTAACTCAACAAATCTGTGCAGAAATCAATTACAAATTCATGTTAAGCAATGTATAGTTAAATATTTATTTAAATATGGGTATAAATAAATATACTTCGACAAGCGATTTGCCTGCATTATTAAGTAAATGCCGAAATCTGCACAGTTGTTTATTGCATCTATATTATTTGAATGGTTGCCAATTGATTGCACAGCCCGCATGTTGCATGCCTAATTGGATGTCGAATTGTGGCACATGCAACCAAGTAAACAACAGATATAATTACTATTAAATATTTATACGTGTATATGAATTCAATTTTACGTTTTATTTTAATCGCAATTCATAATACAAAATGTGTTATAGGAAAAAGGATAATAGTTTCTTATTGTTTTGTTTTGTTGATTAAACAATCGTTATGCAATTTTTAAGCAGATTTATGTTTATGGAACTCAGAATTGAGTAAATTTTTAAATAGTTAGAAATAAATTCAGAGTTAACATTTTATAATTTCTTTAAATATAATAAAAAGTATTAAGTAAGTAATCGCTCTTGAAGATAAGCAAAGTTTGTTTGCAAACAGTTTTTCAACAGTAGATAATCTCAGTATTTAAGGTTTAATATACAATAAATTAATATCAATAAAGAAATATGAAAAGCTCTTAAAATGAAAATTGACAAAGCTATGAAGGTTTGAAGTTCTAAAAAAATGTCTAAGGGAAAGTATGGAAAAAAATTGACAGTGAAGGCAAAAATATTATATTTTTCAATTTTGATGCAGAATCAAAATAGAGGTCAAAACAATATAAAATTGACATTCCGGAAGGAAATCGGTCAAGATTTGACAAAGTTATGAAAGTTTGAAGTTCTGAAAAAATGTCTAAGGGAAAGTATGGAGAAAATGGACATTCCGAAAGCAAATCGGAATATAAAAATCATAATTTGCATTGAAAAAATAATTAGAAAAAGAGATGGAAATACGCACTCTTATTATTCCAAAAGAGTTAAGTTTAAATAATTTAATAATAATAATTAACAGTATGTAAGTACTCATATACGCAATAATTGAAACATCGTCTAATTTTATGCCAGATCAATTAACTAATACCCCAATGAGGAAACAAATGAAGAACTATGTAAAAATATTTTACGTTTTAATCTTAAAAAGCATAAACAGCTTTAAAAAAGAGTGTACTTAATGAATAACAAGAGACAATATTTGTAAGTCCAATAATTATAGTACCTAAAGCTAAAAGTGCTTGATCATTGAGCGACGTCTTTAAGGGGGAGACACCTGGAGACCATGACCATGACGATTGCCGGCAAAGGGCAGCGACACCAGCATACCGAAGAGCTTTCTTCTACACAATACAGAAGAACAGAGAGATAAAAAAAGCGAATGTGATAAGCCGATTATGAGTTTATTATTATTCAATATTGCTTACAAGATTGAGCCGGATCGTTTGGTGCGACACTTGCCATGAACATCGCGGAACTGATGAGTTCGACAACGTGATGGAGTCTCTGATGTTGAAGTGGGATTTGCGGCACGTTGCACTTTCACCTTAAAAATGGGCGAATCGTGACCTTGCGATGGCGTATACTCAATATTAGAAAATTGTGAAGATGTAGCTGCTGTTGTTGTTGTTGTAATGGGTTCATCCTTGGATCGGGCTTGCAACCATTTGGAGGGCAGAGTTGAAGAACTTTCCGCAGGTGTGTGCATAATAATCAAATTATTCGTCTTGGGCTTCTGACGTTGCGTGGCAGCAATGTCAGCCAAAAGCTGTGCGCTATACGCGCTGATGTTGCCACTCACAGCTGCAACACTGGCAACAGTTGCTGCAACAGAAGGTGCTGTTGTTGTTGTCGTGGACGTTGTTGTTGTTGTTGTTGGACTGGCTTCGTTGGTAAACTTGATGGGTTTAATGGTCAGCGCACTATCATCATAGTAATAATCATCGTCCTCGGCATTATACGATTCCTAATAAAGTTATTTTTAGCATTGCCAACTAGTTAGTTAGTTTCACTTTTGAACTGAGCAACTAAACTTGTTCTTAAACTTACATCAGCCAGTTCATTTTGATCCACCTCAATGATGGCCACATCCTTAATGCTCACATGGATGTTGTATTTGCCCGTCTGTCGTTGATCGTACAACACACGACCCAAAGATTCGATGTTGCTGTTGCTGTTGTTGTTGTCGTCCTCTGGCACCGGTTCCACTGCCACATTGTCCACTGGCTGCATTTGAACTTGCAGCACTTGCAACATAGTCATCATTAACACCAATGACTGTGGCAGCAACATTCTGAACTTCACTTTGACTTTGAGTTTGAGATTGATGGTAGAAACCAGTTCCTGAGCTACCCAAAAGCAAATGCTGCTGCTGTGTGGCACTTGCTACAACTGTTGTCTTGTTGACGACGCACGAGCAACTGAGCTGACCACAACCTTAGAGGGCTCTACTTAAAGGTTCTGGTTTGCCAAATACCATTCTTAAGTGGTTCTTCTTATGTTCTTCTCCTTTTTCTTGCTTTCAACAAAGCAGCTGCTGATGCTGCGTATTCCACGATAATATGGAAATTTAATTGACAGTTCTTGTTTATTCCTTTAACCACAGTGTGTTAATTGCAGCTGAAATATTGCAGTAAAAAGGGAACTTTTGTTGTTTCTATGATCACATTGAAAATAATAAAAATAAGACAAATTTAAGTAGTCATTTTAGTAAATGTGTTAACCATATTTAGTCACTAAAATTCATTTCTCAAATATATATTAATATTATAAAAATTGTTGTGGAAATTATACAAATCTTATTTTAACATAAATTTTTGTATGTAATCAATAGTTTTAAAATAAGAAAGATTCTTATTAATTGCAATATAAACTTTTGTTTAAGGAATAGAAATATTATATGAAATAATAAAACAGTTGTTATATTTAAATTATTATTTTAAATTAATGAAACTTAATAATTTTTAAAATAATCAAGATTCTGATTAATTGCAATATTAACTTTTGTTTAAAGAATAGAAATATTATAAAATAATAAAGATTCTTGTTGCAATATCAATTTTTGTTTAAGGAATAGAAATATTATACGGAATTATAAACGGTTGTTGTATTTAAAATAATTTTTTTAAATTAAACTTAATAAACTTAAATTAATAAATTGTTGGAAAGGTTATTGATCTGACAATATCTTGA
This sequence comes from Drosophila falleni, assembly GCA_035045575.1. NCBI lineage: Eukaryota > Metazoa > Arthropoda > Insecta > Diptera > Drosophilidae > Drosophila > Drosophila falleni. The sequence continues at coordinate 485,369 of JAWNOV010000089.1, read as the reverse complement.
AAGTACGCATCTTTATTACATATTATTTTAATTGTTTAAAAATTGCAAAAGTAATTATATATTTTTAAAATTTTTAAAATAATTTCTAAGCAGTCATGTCCAACTAATTGTGCTCTTAAGTTATGTCATTCAACACCATCATATTCAAGATACTAACCATTTAGAGTCTTTTGGTAATCTACAAACTAACACAATATTTACATGTACTATGCAAATGCAAACACAGATGCCATCTTTGAGGTTTCTACAGGGTTCAGCACACTGAGGGGCGCCACAGCAATGTGTACCCATGTAATTCGAGAGTTGAGTGGTCAACACGAAATGAACCAACCAAATGCCAACTGTAAACAAACAGAACCAAGTGCATAGACTTGAGTGATTGTCGTGTGAAAATAACATTCATAAAGTGCCATGTAATTAGAATTCATAGTAGGTAAGTTTAATATGGGAATATGAAAACAATATTTTTTTCTCTAAGTTGTTAAATGTAGACAAGGAATCATGAAATAAAAATAACCATTTTTTTTTTAGTTTTCTGTATTGTTTTGAAAACAAAACTCAAAGAGTTAACTAATAATAATCGTATTAAAGTTTATTTAAAATTTTAAGGTTAATCTACATAAAAATTATGCAAGTTCCATAATTAAATTTCGCATCAGTTCTATTTTAAACTTAACGTTTTATTCAGAGCCTTGAATCGTTCTTAATGCTTTTAATTTAAACACCTGCCGTTTATTTTAACTTTCATTTTATTTTGATGTTTGCAGTTAATTAAAAAAAAGTTTCCGTTAGACTTTAAAACACTTTCAATGTTTGCTGTCAGCGCGCATTTATTTTTTAATTTGTGTATTTTCTATACCCTGTAACTATGAAAACTTTGAATCGGTGCGATGGAAATTAATGCATATTAGAGGCGATAAAAACTATATTTTGATTTTTATTAGTATTTGTCAAATTAAGATAGATGAAATTTTTCTTTTTAGAATACGTTTTTCAAGTATTTAGTATTAAAGTATATTGGAATTATTTATATTCAGAAAGACCCCTTGAGATTTAATCACAGGATATCTGCTAGTCGTCTTCTCTCCATGAGAACACTTGCAGTTGTTTTTCATACCAAGTTTTCTTAATTGCAATTGATGGATTTTGTTGGACATGCATTTATTTGCTTAATTGAGAAGTCGATTGCATTTGGCAACGCAAAATGAAATTCCCTAGAGTTTTCTTTTGCAGCAGCATGATTTTATTTCGTTAGTATGGAAATCATTTTTCACCTCTTCAACGAATCAATATAATGATATTTTATTGCCGTAAACACACACATATGTTGTATGTGTACTTATCATATGCACTGTAACATACTGAGAACACACTCATATACATGCATTAATTTGTGTTTGTAATTTCCGCAATTGCAAATGGCCGCTGGCAAAGTTGCAGTCGCAATTGCAGCTGCAACAAGGCATATGTAAGTGCATTTGTATCTGCAAACTGCAACTGTAACTGTAACTGCAACTGTAACTGTATCTGTATCTGCTGCTGCTTAATTGCAACTGTTGCACATGTGTGTGTGGCAAGTGATTGGGTCCATTGCTGTGTGTCCCCACACGCACAGTGCACTAATTAAATTAATTGCTTAATTTTAACTTAATTTGCCACATGTGGCAAGTTGCGCTCATTTTGTTTGCCATTGCTCACGTGCATTGCTTTTGCCAGCCAATTACCTCACGTACTTTTCGGATAACCATAAAATTTGTTTGTTTCTCTATAACAACAACAACTACAATTGTCTATCCAAGTGTGTGTGTGTTTGTGTGTGTGTGTGAGTGTGACAGCATGTGCGTGTAAGCTGGCAATTAAGTGTCCAAGTTTAAATATTTCTGCTTTTATTTAGCAAGTTGAAAATTTGCATGAACAATATTTTCCAATTCACTGCGGAAAGTTTTTTTTAGCACTTTTCTCAACACTTACTTTATTCAAATATGCTAAATAGAGAAGATAATAATATTAAAAAGCAGTAAATGTTGGGTTTCAATTATATATTTCCTTTTTAAATATAAAAATATGTTCATATAAAATTATGTTTGTAAACTAAAGTAAAAAGTAGAATAGAAAGCTATAAACAATTATTACAGTATGTTTTTTTTATTTATTACCTAATTATTAGCGCAAAAAAAAATAATAATAATAAACTATTTTAGTCTATTCTTTTATTTTTTTTTTGTAACAGACTTAAGGTATATTACCGAAGCATTTATAAATTACTATTGTGACAAATTTTATTAAATTATTTATATAATATTATATAAGATAAATAATATTTTCCAATTATTGAATCAAACGAAATATTTACATATATAATTTTGTAGTTATCATAAACAAGAAAATGAATCGGTTTTAATGTAAAGTCCGAGTTGTTAAGAAGTTATTGACATAATTGCCTATTCTTAAGGACTCCCAAAACGGCGCTGAGTAAAGAGAATAGGTAACTTTTGACTGCACTTAAGTTGTTTATTAAAATTCAGTTGCAGTTGCTGTAAATTGGAAATTCTATGCAGTCGATTGTAAGCTTCATGGTAATCCAGTTTCCCGGAGCTGTAGACATAATCTCACTGAGAAGAGACAAAGTTGGCGTTGCCAGGTGCTTGATTATGTAAATTGACAACAGCTGCAGTTGTTGCTACTGTTGTTGTTGTTTGTTCATGTTGCTTGTGTTGTCTTGGCCAGCGTCTTTTTTGGGCAAGTTTGGCAACACTAATTACCTACATTAAGCAACCTGCACAGAGTTGACACTCAATTAGCAAACTGTAAGCGGCAACACTGTTATCCTTGTTCTCGTTGTTGTTGTTGTTGCTTCTGTTGCTGCTGTTGTTGCAATGTTGCATTATTCAGGCTACGCTTTGACCTTTTGCCATTGCCACGTAAATTACAAAGCGCTTAAATACGCTGTTTTGTCAAATTAAACCAAAGCTAAATAAGCCAACTGGCCAGGCAAATCAAGGGGGTAAGGGGGAAACGGAAGTTGCAGTTGAGCAGCCTGCTGACAACGGAAGTTGGAGCGCCAAAAACAACGAGCACTGCAAAACAAACAGCAACAAAAACTACAACGGGCAAACTTTGTCAAACGGAATTGTAGCAGACACCCAACAACAACAGCAGCAACAACAACAGTAAGTGGTGGAAAACTACAGGCGAAAGTGTGGAAAATGGAGCAGTGGAATGGGGAAACGGATGCCGGACGCCATCTTGCAGTTGTGCGCAAACATGGCGGACAGTCCAATGACTGGGCAACGTTTGGCGCAACAATCGCACTTTTATTTATTGCATAACTACAGGCGTTTATACGCTACAAGTCTGCTGCCAGCAAAACAACAACATTAACAACAACAACACTAACCATTCCAATCCAAAATCCCCTTTAGATTGCCCCCAACCCTCTCTCTCTCTCTCTCCTCTCTCTTTCCTCTCTTCTCCCGCTTGGCAGCATAATAATTACGTTCGCTATCAGCGCCGACATTCACCATGAAAAAGTACCTTACAGCGCCACCTGTTGGGCTTCTGGACACCTCCCAAGTGACTGCAGTTTTGTTTGTAAATCCTACACAAAATCTCCCTCACACCTGCCTCTTTATTTTCCCTTCTCGTGCCAACAACTCGTAAATATGCAAAGCCATAAAACGCAAGTGTCACACGGATTATTCATGAATGGGAGCATGCAAATGAAGCTGCGCCCCAACTGAAGGTGTGTGTGTGTGTGTGTGTGTGTGTGTGTGTGTGTGCGGAGTCTTAAGACTGCACAGTTTTAGGAAAATGTAGAAACAAGTTGAAGGCAAACTTTCTAAAAATTTTAAGTTCTAATACTACTCGTTGTTATCATGCTTCAATGCAATGAGATTTCTATATAAATTTCATGAAAAAATTGTAATAAATTTAGGTAATAGATGATGGTCGAAAATCAATGTTTTCTAAGTAAAACAAAGCATTGCCCCGCTCTCCCAGGCCCCGCTCCCAGTCCCTCTCTTAGGCCCCGCTCCCAGCCCCTCTCTTAGGCCCCGCTCCCAGTCCCTCTCTTAGGCCCCGCTCCCAGCCCCTCTCTTAGGCCCCGCTCCCAGGCCCCGCTCCCAGTCCCCGCTCCCAGTCCCTCCCTTAGGCCCCGCTCCAAGTCCCTCCCTTAGGCCCCGCTCCCAGTCCCTCTCTTAGGCCCCGCTCCCAGTCCCTCCCTTAGGCCCCGCTCCCAGTCCCTCTCTGAGGCCCCGCTCCCAGTCCCTCCCTTAGGCCCCGCTCCCAAGCCCTCTCTTAGGTTCCGCTCCCAGTTCCTCTCTTAGGCCCCGCTCCCAGTTCCACTTTTAGGCCCTGCTCCCAATCCCTCTCCCAGTCCCCTTCTCAGGCCCAGGTATGTATGGAAAATTTGATGATAGATGGCTTAGAGTCAAAAAAATGTCAAGGGGCTTATATTTAAGTTATGGACAATGGACATAGTGGCCAAATCATGAATAAAATTACATTTAGCATATAAATCGGTTGAGTTGGAACTAAGATACCCAAAAAGAATTTTATTTTGCGTGACTTCAAATTTTAAAAGCGATGCTAGTATTTAAAGGAGCCACTGTAGCGCCCACTCAATTTGCATGTTGTTTCTTTTTGTATTCTAAAACAAATAACACAAACTGATAACTAAAATAATATATAAAGATCGTGTCATTTTTTTAAATCCTGATTTTTGATATTTTGGACTTGTTAATCTTTTCGCTTTTGAGCCAGTTTTGAACAAACTCTTTGTTAACATTGGCAAGATTGGCCAAATAGTTCGCATAGTCTACATCGCTGTCGAGTTCCAATATTGCACAGTACAGTGAACTCATCTTAAGACTGTAACGTGCTAGAGCCTCTGCCACATCACATTCATTTATCTCCGTCTCATCGGTTAACTTGACCTTTAATTTTTTACAGTTTTTAGCGGCATCTGGCATATTTAATTGACGCTGGAGCTCCAACATATCCTCCTTCAAATGATGCAATGAATGCATCTTCTGTTGTATTTGATCCTTAAGCAGTTTAATTACATCCTGACACTGTTTCTCCTGGCCAATAATGAATTCCATCAGCTTCTCTACGCTGCCATTGAAATTCTTCGATTCGGCCATAAATTTACGTACATCTGTTATACGCGTCACATCGGGCAAAGTCAAATTAATCTCTCGGCTGTGAAGAGACTTCAGTTCAGTCAATTCAGGGTTAGATGTACCCATTATTTATTCTTTTAAAAAGTCAGCTCAAAAAATAATTATTAATATTGTTGCCTAAACTTGTTTCTATTAAAATGATTATTTTTGAATTTAAGAGAGAAGTTCAATTAACACAAGGCCTGCTTTGATAATATAAATTTTATTTTGAAATTAATTTATATAATTGCTGTTTATAAATTTCATATTTAAATTTTTTAGCATCTAATTTAGTTAAAATTTTAATATGCTTGTTATTGGAATTTTGTGAGATTTATTTTGTCTCGCCCAAAAGTATGCTATATTTTTTTGTATTTTGGAATCAACTAAATAAAATTGTATTGAAAAATCTCTTAATTTGATTAAGGCGAAACTTTGTTTTCGTTTTGCAAATTTACGGGAATTTATTAGACCTTCGGTCAATATTTAATGGCCATCAATAAAAACTGTCATACACAGACGATTTAATAATCGTATAGAGTTTTGCATATTCTATACACATACAAAGGGTATATCAATTTATTGCACTACATTTTTTAATTATTTGTTTAAGTACTATATTTTGTATTACTATATTTTTCGCATTTTAATTAAAGAACCAATACATTTTATTTTTGTACATTTTATTAACTTCTAGGGTATATCATTCACACACATCGATGCTAACCATCATCTTTAATTGGTTGTTTCAGCAATTGTCGCCAAATCAAATAAAATATCAAAACCACTAAGCAAACAGTGCTCTTAAAATCTATTTATCTATGTCAGTTACTATTGATTGCATTTAAGCATTTTCTTTTCATTCGTGTTGCTATTTTTGCATATTTTCGCCATGCACTAAAAGTCAATTTATGCAGTTGATTTAATTTGATTTTAGCCTCCAAATCAGAGTACAGAAATGCATTTTTCGTTGTGCAGTTTATATGGCAAACTGCGAGTTTAAATACTCTAGCAATTCAAGTGTTTAAATACAATTTTCATAAATTGCATAAAAGTGAAAGCTTGGCAAGTGTTTAACCATATAAAGACAGATTTATTTTAAATAATTTTCATCGTTAGATAATATATGCAAAAATGGAAAATATTGCAGATATTAATGGATTTATATTAATAATTTTTTTTCTAAATACATTTCGAATATTGTTATTTCAAAATTTCTGGCCATTTACATTTTTAATTAAATTATTAGGTATTAGTAAAATTACTAAGTTCTAAGATTCTTAACATACATTGTTTTATAAGCTGAAGCTATATACAAGTCAGTCTTGATTTGCATATAAAATTCTCTTGATTTGTAAATATACAATTTTCTTAATTTTATTTCGAAAATATATCACATACTCTTTGCTGGGGGATTTGGGATATGCAATGTGAATGTGGAAAAGTCAGTAGTCATACGTGTGGAAATGAAGCTGCCAGTGATTGCTGCATAAATGATTGAAAATGTGGACGACATTCGATGGTTTGATCGAATGCCTTGGCTTGGCTTGCCACAAAAGCTGCACGGCAGCTGCTATCAACATGCCGCATTCCTGTTTTGCAACCAAAGTTCACATGCAACCGACTATTGACAGAGCCTGAGTGCATTATCAGAGAATTGATGGGAAATGCCAAAATATTTAAATCTAATTTTTGTGGCAGGGCTGGATATATAGCCAAAATGGGAGGTATTGGACAGTCTGGCTGCAAACTTGATTTTAGCCAAACAATTTAAATATGCAGTCGAGTGCGCCGCTGACGCTTATTTTTAGATAGCAGACACAATAGACAGACGGACAGATAGATAGATAGAAGACAGAGAAGACTGTGCAATGCACAATAAATCACCAAAAAAAGAAAATAAAAAACAAATAGCCCAGCGAGAGTGTCAGTTGAATAAAAAGTAAGAACTAAATTGAAAAGAAAAAAAAAGAGCTGCGTAAAAGTGAAAAGAAAGTGCAGACGAATCGTTGTCAGGCAGACGAGAGCAAAAACCCAAATCATTTAATTGAATTATTCGCGATAAAATTGCAATTTATTTTGAGCAGAGACCAACAGCAACAGCAACAACAGCAATTGTTGTCGTTGTCCTTTCCACAACGACGACAGCAACAGCCGCAGTTTTTGTTGCAACAGCAAAAGTTGCATGCCAGATTGGGGACAAATGTCCCGTTAAAGCAAAATGCGTATTATTAGCTACAGTCGGCTATCTATGCCATCTATCTTCATATAGCGAGCATTGATGTTGCTATTGCTGTTGTTGTTGCCACTTGCAACTGCTCTCCACTCTCCACTCTTCATCCCTTTACATTTTCCCATTTTCCATTCGCTAACCAAATTGCATTGTTCTTGTGCATTGAACAATACCCAAAACGCCTGGCTTGCAGCAGTTCTCTGTGCGCCTTGTTGCACATACTATGTGGCACTTTGTTGCAAGCTGCAGGCAACCAACTCATGCATAGCTATTTTACGAATGCCTGAAACCAATTTTAGCTCCAATATTTAAACATTTTGAACTTCCACAAAGCCAGTTTACAAGTTGTTTTAGCATAATTATTTTCAGATCTTAATTGATCCTTTAATTGTATTAAAAAGAATAGAACACTTAATATATTAATAAGCTATTTTATTTATTTTGTTCATTAAAATTCTATATTCAATTCTATTATTCTTTATTTAATTCTTTTAATTCTTTTGTTTAATCTATAGGTTTTACTGATTAAATCTAAAAGCAGTTTACAAATGTATAACAATTTTTTTTAGCGTCTTAAAATATTAAATACAAATTTAAATATCTTAAAACTTATTTTTAACAGAGACTTCAACATTTTTGAAATACTCACATTTTGTATTATTTAATATGCATTTTTAACCATTTTAATATGCACACATATTATGTAACCTCAACTTTATTTATCAAAAATTGTAGCCTTCTATGTCCTTTTCTATAATATATACAATAATAATTTTATAAAATTTATTTTCAATTCTATTGCTAACTACAGTCGAAGTATTTTTTTTAAATCAAGGGTATTTCAAACTTTATCCAGTAAAGTATATATACAGAGATATTCTAAAAATTGTAAAATTTATTGTAGTATTAATAAAAACGATAAAGATTGCAATGAAACTCTTTTGATTTTGTTGCAGGACACGCAAAGTAAATAAGTAAGATTTAAAGCTTAATTTAAAAACTTTTGGAAATATTCTGCGTCACGTTTTCAGATATTTCTTTATTTAAAACAAAAAAACAAACTATCCTCTTTTATTTGTTTACTTCTGCTTAAATGATCTAACAACTTTCACTACATTTCCTTTTTGTTTGCTGTTCGGGAAAAACGCCATTTAAGAAGTGGAACTAAAAATGAAATTTAAATACCAGCAAATTGTGTAAACTTCTTTGCAGCTCTTTCTCGCTCTTTCTCTCTCTCTCTCTGTCTCTGTCTCTCGCTATGTCTCTCGGATCTGCTACGCTGTCATTGTTTTCCTTATTTTACTTGTGCTGTCCACATTGCTGTTTCCGTGTTTCTTGCCGTGTTGCTGTGTTGGCATTTCATTTAGCGCACAACTTCACATTTGCGTTGCCTGCAATTGCCATTTCCGTTTCCTGAAATTTGCCACTCGTTACGCACACACACACACACACACACGCTGAAAGTAAGACAGACAGAGATAGATAATGATTGTGAGAGAGCGAGAGCGAGAGACAGCAGCAATCTGCTTGCCTTTGCACCCATTTTATGCCCCACCGACATTTTCATTTCCATGCTTGGTCGCTTCGCACGAATCAATTATTCATCATCATCGATTAAGTAAGAGCGCCGTCTCTCTTCCCATCTATCAGCACTCTCCTCTCCCTTGACCTCCACTCTCCAGCTCCCATTCTCGCCTTTTGCTTGTCTCGTTTTTATTGTTATGATTTTTGCCGCCTGTAATGGCGCTCTTGAAGGACTTTGGCCAGCTCAAACAGCAGAAACAGAAACAATAAGCGCGTTCAGTTGATTTTTTTTCTCTGCGCATTTTCAGCGCGAAATCCCCGTTTAATGATACCAACTAAAAGCCGAGATTCATTTGCTACAGTCAGTCAACTGTAACTTGAACTAATATCTAAAATTATTCTTATAAAATATATTTTAATTTAACACAATTTATTTTATTTCAAATTAATTTTGTTAAACGTTTTTAAGTTGACATTTAATAAATAAAAAAGTAATATCAATATAAACTTTATTTTATTTCAAATTACTTTGTGTCAACTATTATAATTTGGCATTAAATAAATAAATAAATAATCAAATTAGGGCAATATTTTGTTAAAAAGTAAGAAAAAAAAGGTAGCTAAGCTTAATTAATGTTATAATAGTATCTGATGTAATTGTTTGTTTTTTTTTTTTACACATTTAGAAACTTATAAGTCCAGTGGTGCTATTTATTTCTATTTTTAATTTTAACTTGTTTTAAGAACTAAAAGCTGGTATAACTAAATAAGGAATGTATAAAAAAAAACATTATAAAGAATTGTTTAATATAAAAGGAACTGAATTAATTTTCATAGTTATTATTTTATATTTATGGTATTCAAAATGTATTTTATCTTAATTAAAATACAAGAACAAACAAGAAAATAAGTAATATATTTTTAAATATTTGATTTAAGAAGATTTTTTTTTAGTTCAAGCAAAATATTTGTATCAATAAAATAGTTATTAAATAAAGTTCAAGTAAAAGTAAGTAAGTATCAATTGAAAATTGTATTTAAAAAAATTGTTTTTAATACAAGCAAAAAATTTTTATCAATACAATAGTTATTAAATAAAGTTAAAGTATAAGTAAGTAAGTATCAATTGAAAATTGTATTTAAAATTTGAATGATTGATGACAGTACACGCTGGTCAAGCTCTACTGTAGTACACATGTCCATACACGTTGTGAGGGGATTGCCGCAGCATATGTGCCAGCTCATATATCTATACAAACATTACAATATATCCAGAAACTCAGAGAAACTGTCAGACAACTGAGACAGAGGAAGAGAGAGGAAAGGCAAGGGGGAAGAAGAAGAACCATGGCGAGTCTTCCGTTGGGGGCCTCTGCTTATTTTCGCCATTATCCATTAAATATTTATGAAAATTGCTTTTGCTGCAGTTTTATTCACTTCGTTTGTCGTCCTGAAGTTCTCTCTTTGCATGCGGTCCTCTTTTTTTTTTATATTTTTTGAAGACAGAATGAGGCCCGGATGTGGGGGGATGAGTATGAGTTCGAGGGCAGTAAAACAATAAAGCTTAAGATTTCAATTTCCTAAGAGCTTAAAGCTGACATTTCCTGCTGCTGTTTGTGTGTGTGTGTGTATTTGATTCTTGACACACATAAATCCTCGCCAAGACATGTGCCTAGCAGATAATCCAACATTATGAAAAGATATGTTACAATAAATATGCATGTATTCACATCAATAGACCCCCACTTTTAATGGGAAATCGTTAAACAACTCTTCACGCCGTTTGTTATATTGATATATGGGCCAATTGATGCAAATGGAAACCTCTGACAATAAACCAAACTGTCAGCTAAAATCGACTGTGCGAAATATGGAAAATGTCATGTAGGTAAAGGTATAAAAAGTAAAAGTTATCGTTGGAAAAATTAATATGAATATGGGAAAAAAGCGATTAAGAAATCGAAAGTTTTAAAAGTATTTAAATAATTTAAATATCTTGATTTTAAGCTTAAAAATACAATAAAAGATATCGTTGGAAAATTTGATATGAATATGGGAAAAAAGCGATTTAGAAACCGAAAGTTTTAATAGTATTTAAATAATTTAAATTTCTTGATTTTAAGCTTTAAAATACAATAAAAGATATCGTTGGAAAATTTGATATGAATATGGGAAAAAATTGATTAAGAAACCGAAAGTTTTAATAGTATTTAAATAATTTAAATTTCTCGATTTTAAGCTTTAAAATAGACTTATTTTACTTGTCATAAATTTTAGTAAAATACTCTTACCTTCCAGACTTCCCAATAAAATGCAGACTCCCAAAAACTACTCTTTTTTGGAAGCTGGCACCCGATAAACACGTGTTTCTGCTCTAAATTTCAATTGAAGTAGAAACCTCAAACTCAAGTCAAGTAATGTTTATGTCCTCGATAGAATCTTCCATCGTAAGTATAAAAGTAGAGCCAAAGCTTTGCTCATTAGTTGCATGTTCATGTGCTTAAATCATTTAGAGAGATAGCAGCAGCAAGTACCGCCCACTATTCAGGCAGGAAGGGGGCGTGGCTGCTCTTCATATATTTACAATATAAATTTGTTGAGTTCGTTTTTTTTTTTATTTTTTTGCTTTTATTTTGGAAATTGCGCATCATAAATTCTTGGGAGGATTTCGTTAGCGCTCTTCCTTATTCTGTGTGTTTTTTTTGGCACATTTTGAGTAACGGTACTTAATAAACTCGCATCATTTTCCCATTTGGCGCTCGCACTTCATTTCTTTACTTTCTCTCCGGCACCCTCACCTGGTATTCCTGTTGTTGCCCCAAATTACCTGTCATTTCGAAATTATGATACCAGACCCGTTGGCTCTGGCGTTGACGTTGTTTTCCGGCGTGCTTCCACTCTCCCGGGGATTTTTTTATGTTTCATGTGGCTGTCACAGAAAGAGAGAGAGAGAGACAGAGAGAGAGAGAGAGAGAGTGATAGAGAGGGGAAAGAAGAGGGAGCCTAACCTAATTTTATTTGCTTGCCGCGAAAAATGTGCGCTCAAAACATACATATAACTCAAACTAATACCCAGCGGTTGTATCGTAAAACCTTATGCGCATCTTCCGATTGTAATCTGTAAGCATAATGCCTTAATAACCGTTAGGCCGGGTAGTTTCCCCTGTCCCGTGTCAGTCAATCAGTGTGGAGCCATAAAGATACTCGTATTTATTTCATTTGATATGACATGACAGCTTGATGACATCCCCGTTCAAGTGGACATTTTGCTTAGGTGCCAAAAGCAAAGACATGTCAATGACATTCTCGAGTATCCAATATGTGATACACTTTCCTAACAAAGCTGACAGCTGAGAGGGTGTGAAGGGGATTTGGCCAAGGCTCTAAAGATCTTAAGCTGGCATATTGAAAACTTTCGACTTTGATTGCTTTGATTAGGCTCAACTTCTCCAAGTCACAGTCAGTGCACACATTGATAAAAAAAGGACTTCGCCAACTGTTCAACTTTAAACGAATCCTAAAAATAAAACTAAATTTACAACAGAAAAAAAATCTAAAGAGGTAGCAGAAAAAAACAGAGTTTAAGGGGAACAAGAGTTGGTAGGAAAACAGTTTTACTTAGGCTAAGTTAAAAAATAATTAAAAATAAATAAAATACGATTTTCAAAATAAAATATAAGATTTCTATAAAAGTATCTTAAGTAAAAATTCGTATAAGCCTTTATCAGAGAATCAAAGCGAAACAAATATCAATTAAGTATCCACTTTTATCGTACTTTTCCTTTCACTCTCTTTCAAATACTTTAAACTTTCATAGCTTTGACAAAATTAATAAAATTTTAATGCGGAAACAAACATTGTGGTATTCGGTTCTCGGAAAAAAATGTATTTCCTTTACGCTTCCAGTTTCAGTACATAAAATGAAACGGTTAGTTTCTGTTCGTTCGCTAGTCTTTATCATTAAAAAATTACATAATTTCTCAATATATTCATTATATTTTGGTCAATATTACATTGTGAATGAAAGTGTAATTTGAATTCGCTTAATTTATTTTAAACAAATATTTGATATATAAATTGCCATATAAATTGTCCGTCATTAATCGCCTAATTCTTTTTGGGAGTCAAATAGGTTTCGACAATCTTTAATGAGGGCAGTCCACGTCCCAATCGCTTTAGCAGAATTATTCCGAGACAGAACAATACAGTGCATTTAAAAAATTCTCCCGAAGCCCGATCCCATTGAATATTATGAAACCAACTCTTTGGACGTAGACGATACCATGGTAACATTCTTCTTGAAGGTTTCTACAATAATGCAAAATTAAGTTATGTTCACTGAAGCATAATATATAAAACTTACCAATATATTGTCTCAATTGAAAGATTTCAGTAGCACGAATGAAATTTAGTTTTACAAATCAAACTTGAAATATTTACTGTGATTCTTAGTTCTCAATATTCTGAGTGCTTTTGCAAAGTTGCTTTTTGAAATGGTAATAGGTGTATAATAGTTTAAGTATATATCATTTTTTAAGATATATTTAATTTATTATATCAACATTTTCAAGCGTCTTACTCTCTGAAGAACATTAGTGTTCTTCATAAGTCTTATTCTTACAAGAAAACATTTAAAAAAAATGTATATCATTGTTATAAATTTATTTAATTATTTTATTATTTAAATTTATAAAAACTAGTTCAAGTTGTAATAAAACTAAAACTACATTCTCTAAGTAATTGACCGCTTGAATTTAAAACAAAGTATTCTGCATGTTTCAGACAATATTTCATTGTCAGTCATTTAGAATATACAAAAGAATTTCAATTTCTAAAGAAACCAACCGAATCGTTGCCGATCTGTAGCCAAGCATAAGACACAATTGGGCGAGAAACCCAAGAGACAAATGTCGAGCGTTTGATATACTGTGGACAGTGTTGAGTTGAAATGTTCAACAGACTTGTTAATTAGCAAAATAAAATGTTTATTATATATAAAATAAATATAGCTAAATCTAAAACTAAACAATTTAAGGAATTTGCTTTAAATATTTAAAATAATACTTATGTTATATCTTTTATATATTTGGTTATTTCATCATTTTAAGGAGCTGTTAAAGTTCTTCTCATTACTTAAGCATTGATTACAAATAGTGCAGAAGATTTGCTGTAATAAAAATACAATTTTATTATTTTATTTTTCCAACATTTTTATAGTTTTTTAAAGTCTTACAGGAATGGAGGCACGAGATATGGAACAGCCAGCTTGCGAGGATCCTGTACACTCGAAATGTCTTAGCCAGGACTTGATGACATTTGTGGGCGGCACCTGATAAATGTTGAATTGTTTTTTAAACATTCTTTGGGCACTGCTAATGGAATCGTTATTTCTATAATAGGCGCGTATTATAAACGCCCGATGCACACCCGTCCACTGATCCATTGCGACTGAGTTGAATATTCTCACACAGAAATTGTTGAAATGACAAGCACAGTGGCATTTCCGGTTCATGAGTGACATAAAAAAGTGCAATATGAATTTTTCAAAAATATTTAATTGGTCATCTTGCAGCGTCATATGCGTTTTTCTAAATATATACTCGCACGCTAACGTGGCGTATGAGCAATACAGCAAACGAATTGTGAAATTCTCGAATTCGTATATCGTAAATTGTAAATTGTCTTTTCCTCACACATTTTCGCAGCTATCAATCAGTTTGAAAAAAAGTCATCATCATTACGCTTCGTTCGTAATATAGCCATCAAAGTGGGCGTGGCAAAAAAAGGGGGGGAAGAACAGTTTGCTTAGCACTAAATCTTCAACTTGAACTCATTTAAAGTTTGACTACAAGCTAAATCCGCTTTGGCATTTGGCCATCATGTCAGTAGTTGGCCATCATCAAAGTCTTTAAGCGATTTTCCTGTTATCAGTTGATACACTTTGCGAGGGCTTGTCTCATCGATCGATTGATGGATTGCATATTTCTACTAAAATTGAGTAGCAATATAAATTATTGAGCCTTGGGTTTGGCTTCAGTCGTTAGGCTTTAAAGTTTATAAAATTAAATGATTTTTTTAAGTTGGTTATACCAAATGAAATATTAAATTCAACAAATTACTTTTGGAATGTTAAAATTATTTATATTTTAAATTTCTTGAATATATTCGTAATTTTAGAAAATATTTAAAAGTATTAAAAACATCTTGCGGAAAGTTCTGCAAAAAAAATTCAAATTTTTTTTATCCTAAAATAGTTTTAGATATAATTTTTTTTAGGAACTATAAAAATTCTTTTTCTTAAAATATTTTATTAAAATTCGAGAGTCCTTAAAAGTTTTCAACAGGAAGTATCTTAAATATATTTATGCGACTTTCAGGATTAAATATCTATAAGTTCATCTAAAAATATCTTTAAGTCCTTATTTAAGTATAGTAATTTTTTTAATCTTAAAATTCTTTTAGATATTATTTTGTTTAGGAACTATAAATAAAAAATATTACCAGTAAAAATTTTACCCAAATTCTTTTTCTTAAAATATTTTATAAAAATTCGAGAGTTCTTTAAAGTTTTCAATAGAAAGTACCTTAAATATAATTAAGCGATTTTCAGGATTCTATATATCTATAAGTTCAGTTAAAAATATCTTCAAGTCCTTAGTTAAGTATAGTAACTATTCGTAGTGCCTCTTCACTATAGTTTCTTAACGTTCTCTTCTATTTTGTTTTGTTCTTTCGCCATTTTGCTGAGCCATCAAGCACGTAACTGCAATACAATGCACGGCCAGCGTGTAGATACATAGATACAGATACAATTATGTAGTCTCTGTTGTTGCATGTGTATTTTGTTGTATTGTTTTTTTTTTTCATTTATTTTTTTTTTTTTTAGTTCTTGTTGTTTTTGATGCTGCAAGTTAGCAAATGCTGCTGTCGTTTTGGCGTTTATACAGTTAGCCAGTCAGACAATAAGACAGACAGACTGACAGACTTTTGGGCCAGGCAGCCAACCGTCCATCTCTCCATCCATCCATCCATCCGTCCATCCACTGCACGTCCAACCAGGCAGGCGTCCATATATGTATGTCAGAGTTTTTTCTCTGTGTATATGTGTGTGTGTATTTGTCCGATGCCTTCGTTTCTTTTTTTTTGCTGTTGCTGCTTGTCATTTTGACACCTTCATTTGCTCTGGACATTCAGCCAGAGTCAGAATCAGGCAAGAGTCACAGTCAAGCCAGTGATTCTGTTGCTCTCTTAACTTTTTTTTGCCAGTGTTGTGCTTATGTGTGTATATATGTGTGTGTGTGCATATATTTGGGAGCACAATTTTCGGTGAAATTTCTTTTCAGGATTTTTCTTTTCGTTGGTTTTTCAAGTCTTGTTGCGGTACATTACAATGGCTGTACTCATCGATTAAAATTCGCAATATTTAAAATTATTCACACTTATAAAAAATATATTTCTATATAATAAAAAACTTTCGTCATATTTAAAATCAATTGAAATAAGTTTTTTAACACCTCTGTATTTTTTTAAGAACTTAAAAACAATTTTTTTCTGAATATTCTCATAAAATTACTTTATCACATGTTCGATATTTTATTATACCAATTTTAAGATGTTTTTTATCTTTAAAACTTTATCAATCATTTAGTTAACTGTTCAAACCAACTTAATTCACCTGTTTCATTGCAAATTCCTTACTTTTATTTACTTTTCAACTTCTTTGGTGTATAAACAAAGATTTTATTTTATTTCTCTATCTTTAGTGACATATAAGCTACCTACACCACATTGCAACATTTCGTTGCCAAACTTTCATGCAACACCAGCAGCAGCGTTAGCAATAAAAAAGCTGTGCAAAAAAGTAAAAAAAAAAGCAAGAAAATCTGAAAAAGGCAACAATGCCAAGACAAATGATCCAATGACTGTCTGACTGCACTTTAGCCATGGCACCCACACAAAATCGCTTAGCCTTTCCCCCTACCCCTTCCCCTTCCCTTTACTGCCCTTCTCCATCCAACCCTAAAAAAAAAAAAGAAAATGTATGGAGTGATGTTGTGGAACGGGCAAAAGCTGTCTCAATTTTTTAGGAAAGCGAACATTTCAGTATGTAAAGTTGGCGGATTTTTGGTTCTATTTCTTAGAATTTTTTTGTTTTAATACCCTGTACGATAACGAGTAGATGGTCATTATAATCTTAAGTAAACAAAGCAAGATTTATTTAAGTTAAAAACGGAAGCATGTTTTTGAATTTTAAGGAAATTATATAGATTTATAGCTAAGCCTGTTCTCAATTGTCATAAATGTTTTTTTCTTTAAAAAAGTGCTTACTTTTAAAAGTTTAGGTTTAATATATAGTAAGTTAAGTAAATAATATAAAATTCATTTTTTCTAAAATTGTTCAACCCAATAAATCACATGATTTTAAAACTTAAAACTTACATAAGAAAAGTATAAGTATAAGAACATATAAAATAAAATAACAAATTTACATAAAAAATAAAGAATAAGTATAAGTATAAGTACATATAAAATAAAATAAAAACAGAGTATAGGGTATCTCTTAGTAAAGCGTTGGTTAGCACTATCGTTGTCCATCGTCTTAAATTTCCATAAGTATCCAGAACTCATAGTAAATATTTTTTCCACAGATATCTCTGATCATTTTTTTACCTACAATATAGAGCGTATCTATTAGTTGATCACCCACAGCTAGAATATTATTTCCTTGCGTTTTTTTGTGTATCTTGTCCATGTCAAAGCTACTGCTGCTGCTGACGATGATGATGACAAAGGGCAAGGCAAATGCGTATAACTTGGAACTTGGAACTGGGTCAAGACTTCATTGTTTATCTTGGGACAAGAGGAAGAACATGAGCTGGGGACTAGAGTGTTGGAGAATTCAGATACGGATTCACACGTAACCAACATTCTCTCTTCTAGTTGTTGGTCATCTGATGCGCATGGATATTAAATTCTTGAAGCATTGTTCAGCTTGCAAATTAGCCGAGCAAAAGGAGGCTGAAAGGAAAGTTAATATTAAATTTATCAAGGCAAAACCAAAGAAGGTCGGACGGGGGAGGGAGAGGGCGGGTTGCCGGACGTTTTCATAAACGTTTCACTTTCCGGCAACGCCACAGATAAACACACAACACACACACACACACACACACACACACACTTGCAGTTGGAATTTCAAGGAGTTTCAGCTGTAAATCTGGCAAAAACAGGATACTAAGCTGACGCTGCAGCGCAACGGAAGCGGATGCTTGCCACATGCGGGGGAGGGGGAGGAATGGGAGGGGGTTGGACGCCGTAAGGCGTTGATAGCAGCAGATTATCAGCTACAGGCGGCATTCCCTCCCCTCCCCTCCCCTGTTGCCACAAACGGGGGCATGTTTGAGTGCTAGAAAATTCCATACCCAGTCCCCACATATTTATCCATTTAAAGGCGCATTAGCTTTGCATTTTGCATGTGGGAGTTGCACAACAGCATCAGCTCAGGGGGTGTAAAAGGGGGAGGAATTGATGAGGTAAGAGTAAAAGAAGAGAGAGAATAAGAAGATTCACCTGGGTTGGCGCTTAAAAGTCAAGTGAAAGTATGCGATTAAGGTTAGAAAAATAAGCTAAATCTCCATAGCTCTTGACTTCACTTATTTATTTAGTGCTTCAACTGAATTTTGCTCTTTCCATACATTATATAGATAATATACTGAAGACTTATAAAAAACTTATAGGATTAAAACTAAAAGTGCTAAAAAGTCGTTATAAATTGTAGTATTTCAAGAAAATTAAATATATATTTATTTAATAAAATTAGATTTAATAACGATACTATATAAGTAAATGTACCATTTTGAAAAATTGTAAAATGATATGAGAAGCTGATTAAAGTCTGATATTTGAAATTTAAAAAATAAAAAATAAATTTGGAGATCTAACCATGATTAAAATGACATTTCGCTTCAAAATCGGTTCTGTTTTGACAAAGCTATAAAGCTGGGCCTATGTTTAGAATTAACTTTATTTTTTTTTATTTTTTTAAATAAAGAAAATATGAACATAAAGAATATACAATATAATTATAATATAACGAATAGTTTCGGCACTGAATCTTTTATTATTCCCAGCTTATCACAATTTTAATGAAAAAGTGTGACCAAAGTTAAATATTTACCTGTTGCATGTATTTTTTAAGCTAACACACACTGACATAAAGCTGCTTGCTATTCAACTGTTCAGTAAAAAGTTTCTCAAGTGCGCCGAAAAGTATGTTTGCCATGGCTAAGAAATCCAATTCATTCTTAAAGGAATGCAATCTGCAACAAGTGTGGCAACTATGGCAACCATAACAATAGCCCAGTGAACCAACGACAACCAAAATGCTTATCGATAAGTGCATTCGAGTAGGGAGACCGTTACACACACGACTAAAGCCATATTTTACGATGCAAACATTGGCAAAGAGAGTTTTGTCCAATTGCCGGAGACTCTAAGCCATATACAGATGGTAAAAGTGTATAAGAATAAGTATACTAGACTTTGAGATACCCCATAGATATTTTAAAGAGAATTAAATATCGAAAACGTAGGAATTCGTTAGGTTAGTTTTCAAAATTGCTCAATGAGATAAAATAAAAAATTTTATAATGGAAAGTTCAGATAGAATTTAGTTTAGAAAATATATAGTAAAATGTTTAAATTATTAGAAACAGATTAAATTGGTTATTACAAATTTAATACCTTAATATGAAAAAGATAGCTGAAGCTTGGACTTCTGTGTTTTTACGTTTCTACAAAATAAAGTTTATAAACGATATCGAAAGTCTTTTAATCAATAGAGACTGATAATTTCAATAAGAGTTACCTTATGTTCACTAGGGTCTTCCAAATCTTAGGGCTTTACGATCCGAAATTTTCAAAAGTTTCAAAAGCTTTTGTCTAGGCTGCAAGTTTAGGAACTTAATCGAGGTTTTATTGGTAGTGGAGGATAAACTAAATTTTTATTGGGACTTAATAGATAATAATGTAAGCTGTCTGCATTTAGGCTCTGTAGAGTAAAGCTTCTAAGCGGACTTTGTCGATAATGAAATGAGTATAGGAAACTGAAATTAAAATGTTTTTAAAAGCGAAAGCTTTTTCTTAAAAATGCTGTAAGTAGAGACTTTTATGTTGTAAACTTTCATTATGTGAAGCTTTTGAATGGACTTAATATAATTAATGCTGCATGTTGCACAAATACAGAGGAACGTTGATAGACCCATTGTAATATACAGTTATGCTGGAGGGTATATGTATAGACCAGGAGCTGGTTGAAGCCCACGCTGGATGCCAATGCTGATGCCACGCCCACACTTTCGTTCTCGCCCACACACACACACACACACACACACACACACACACACACACACACACACACACACACACACACATAGCACACACGCATACATAGACTAAATAGTTTATGTTGTTTACCAGGCAGCTTGCAGCAGTTGTTGTTGTTGTTGTTACTATTGTAGTTGTTGCTGCTGTTGTTGTTGTTGTTGTCCTGCACTTTGGCATTAAGCAAAGCAACACAGCCTTGGACGTTCACAAGCGAAAGGATGCCAATGCCAAGCACAGCTAAAGGGAGAGGTGAAGAGAGGAAAGAGAGCTGCCGTTAGGGGAAGGAAGGGAGGGAGAGTGAAGTGAAGTGAAGTGAAGGGGAAAGCACGTAACCAACGCCATCGAGCGGAATTCATGTGTATATGCGACTTAAGTGAGGGGGCGTTTGGTCATAAGAGCGGTCGCCAAGGGGTTGGGGTTGAAGGGGGGTTGAAGGGGGGGGAAACGTGGACATGTCATGCTATTTGACTGCCCTGGTTACCATTGTTGTCCAGCATTACCCAACACTCAACCCCGCCTCCATCCCCGCCCTGATCCTACTCTCAATCTAATAGAAGCATGCAGCATTTTGTATCTTTAGCATTTGCTTCGTTCAGTTAACGGGAGCAACAGGAGACCGTTAATCCAGTCCTTTGTGACATGGAAAGTCAAAAGCTTAACTTAATTTTGGTTATACATTTTTAAAGTTTCCGTAGTTTTTGCTACATAATCGAATTCAAACTTCAATAACTCCGCTTAAATTTTATATTAAATCTGGGACAAATTAGCTGAAATCATATTTTTATGTTTTAAAATTTAATGTATAATATAAATAAATTAACTACCAATTACAAGCTTTATTTTACCACAATTTGTTTTAATTTATTAACTGAAAATCGTTTTTTTACAGCCGCAATATTTAAAATAACGATAAAATTCAGTTAGCATTCCAGCGATGCTGTTAATGTTAGATTTAACAGACACATTGCATTTGCATTTACAGTGCTCTGTAACAGACATCACTGTAAACAAGATGCAGGCAATGCAACGAGACGAGAGCAGTCCAACAAACAACACAGTTGTGTTGTGCTGCGTGGGTGAGCGAGAGAACGAGTAAGAGAGAAACGTGTGCTTAAGAGAAAATTCAAGGCACGTGCTCTTAACTTAAATTGCGCAGAGTGCGGAATGCCAATTAGATAGTTTATCGATAAAATGCGTATCGCTTTGCAGTTCATGATAAAAATTTGAATAGCGTGACAAAACTATGAAATTTTAAGAAAAACTTTTTAAATAAAATAAAACCATTATAAAAAAAACAATTCGTAGAAATTTAAATTAAAATTAAAGGAAGTCAGTAGGATAAAATAAAAATCTACAATTTATATATAAACTTTTTTTATATTACATGTAAAATATTCATAGAACTTTACACACTGTGCCAATATTTTTTTTGCCAGTCACAGGCAACAACAAAAACAACGCATCGCACAAACATAGATACATATGTATGTTCATTTGTATATGTATGCGTTGCTCTGGCGCGCTCATTACAACGCTGAGTGGGAGAGTGGGAGCGAGAGCAAGCACATTTCACTTGCCCGCTCTGGTTACTCTCCCAGCAGCAGCAGCAGCACTTGCGTTCAGAGTGGTGCGTGAATGTTTCAGTGTATGCGTATGGATTTTGTATCTGTGTGTTCTGTCCGTTCAGCTGTGTGAGTGAGTGAGAGACGTGCGCGCACGCTTGTAAAAGAGAGTGCGATTACACACATGCCGGACTGCTCGCACACAATGTGGCAAATGTGAGTTTTTACCGCTGAACCCGCCGCTCATTTTCTCAGTACGAATTGAGACTCTGTGGCGCACGGTTGAAAAACTTCAGTAGCAACAGGAAAGCGCACACAACAAACAAAATAATAAAAAGTCAGTCCAACTAAAAGAGCAACGAGAGACGGCAAATTGTGTATTATTGTTATTGTTGTGTATTGTGCAATAACGCAGAAAACGTATAATCGCATACCTACTACATACATTGTACGTGCATATGTGTGCATTTTGCATACATATTTCGAATCAATTTAAATTAAATACTTTTTTGGCTTAATTAAATACTTCCGCGCGTCGTCGACGTCGTTGTCGTTGTCATTTGTTGTTGTTGTCGCCGCGCCAGTTTTTCCATTGCGTGCTCACTCGCCGACGTCACACACAACAGCAGACATAGATACACTGACACACACACACACATACACACGTATACAAGAGACACAGACAATCTCTCAACTCGATTGTTCCTGCTCTCGTTCTCGCAACAAAAACTACTCTCGCTGTTTAATCACGCTGTCTCTGTCGTTTGTACATGCGTCTCTGTCTGGCCTACGCCGCATTCGTTTTGTTTGTGTTGTATTGAAAAGGGCCGCCGAGAAAAGAAGCAAGAAGCAGACAACGCGATAGCAGAAAGTAACAAAACAAAAATAATACAATTAATAACGTTTGCATGCGAATCTAGACACTCAAAAATAGTGCATAACTATAAACAATAATAAATTATAAATCAAGTGCAGCAAGTGTAAAAAAACAGAAAGAAAAACAAAAACAACAAATAAACAAGGTAAGAAGAAAAGCCGACGCCTAACGGGTGAAAGTGTTATTTTTTTTCCAACTTGCATGCAAAGTGTATCTATACATTATATGTGTAATTGTAAATGTAATTTCAACTGTGTGTGTGTGTTTTTGTGCATTGTGCATTGGACAAATCATTGTTAAATTGCAAATATCTTTTCTTTGCGTCGTTTGCTTTGCTGTTTTGCTTCGCAGCCGCAGCAGCAGCGACATAAGCAACAACAACAACAACAAAACGTAACCGGTAGGTGGCGACTCTGCCACCCACGAAATAACCAAACAAAAAGGGCAGCACAAAAAAGCACAAGGTACTTTTGCTCTGTATCGTGGCCATTCTCTCGCTCTCGTTATGCCACTCTCTGTCGCTGTCGCTCTCGCTCTTTGTCTTTTTCTCTGCATTTGCATTTGCATGATTCTCTCTCTTTGGCATTGCAACCCCTATCAAAACGCGTGCTGTGCAGCTGTTGTTGTCGGCTACCTGTGCGACGTGCGTGCTCGCTCTCTTCTGCTGCCTCTGTTTCTGTTGCTGTCGCTGCCACTGCCGCCGTCGACGCTTCGTGTGTGTGCGCGCTCTCAGTTCGGCCAAGAGACCGAGCCCGAGTCCGATGTTGACGTTCAACGCTCTCACAGGTTTTCATTTCTTATTTGACCGTCATTCGCCAGCGCGGCGCCGAAGTGTACAACAGCAGAAGTCTTCAATATCACGGATGAAAATTACATACAACTTCCAACATAAAAGATAGAAAAATAAATAAAGTTCATTTGTTTATATATGTGTGTATACATCGTATATTTATATATGCATATTTGGTGTATGTGAGAGCGAATTCAATTGTCAATTGTTAATTGTCAAAAACGTTGAATGTAAGTAGGCGACGTCCGTCTGACTTCTAAAGTCTGACGTCTGTCGGAACTGTCTGTCAGTTCCGTAGGCCCCGAAATGCCCATTGACAGTTAAAAATTCACAGAGTGCAGTTTTCCTTTCGCATCGACTTAATTAAATCAAATATACGAAAAAAAAATAATTAAAAGCAATGTGTATATAATAAAATTAACAAAATTTTAAATTATGTACTAAAAGTAAAAAACAATACAGAAATCAAGTGGTTCAACAAATTAAACAAATTAAAAAGTTTGATCTAAATTAAAAGCTTAATTCATATAATATCGTTATCATAATTGTGCATTCCAAATTATTGTTGTTGCTGACAAGCCGCCGCCATTTTAAAGCGCGGTACGCAAAAACTAGGAATAGAAAAAGATACAAAAAAAAAAAAAAACAATCTGAAAAGTCGCGCGTCGCATACAAAAACAAGAATCGAGAAAAGCGCACGGACTGTGTTAAAAGTTCGTTCGCTTTCCGCTTTCCGCTTTTGTTGCCGTTTTCCCAGCGTTCGTTTCATTAATGAAAAATCAACCCCCGGCATTTGACAAGCGCCCCCACAAACAAAGCAGAAATCAACAGCAACAGCAACAGCGGCAACTTCTCCATCATTTGTATTTTTCCCATTTTCCATTAGGGTTGCGAGCAACCAAAAAAAAAAATATATAGAAAAGAAAAGCAGAAAACGCCAAAGAAAATATGAAACAACTTTTTCAAGTTTACTTCGATGCGAATTTTCATAAGTTGAAGAAACGCTTTTCAACTTGGCCGTGTTTCTTTTTCATTTCGTTTCCATTTCGCTGTTTGCTGTTGCTTTTGGTTTTGTCATTTGTCCGTCCGTTTTTATTTTGACATTTGGGCCAACTTCCATTTGCACGTTGCGGTTTTACCGGCGCTTTTTCTTTTCTTTTGGCTGTCTGCAGCGGCGAGGGTTGTTTATGCACTTCAATTCAATTTCCCCCCATTGTTGAACAAAATCTTTAGAAATTATATTTTATATTATAGTTGGATGTTGTATATTCTTAATATCATAAAATCTTTAAAAACTTTCATTCAATCAGTTCTTATTTCTTTTCTATATTATCCGATGCTTTTTCCCATATGCTTTCCGTTAGTATCTTCATATTTCACATATGTTACGAAACTATTCAGATTATCGCGCATATTTCACAATTGACGCCATTTTATTTTGGGTTTACTGATAAGTAGAAATTTGCCTATTCAAGCGTCCAATCGATATGATTGTTGATAATTTAGTGTCTAATTGAGCGATAAAAACAATAGGCAAGTACTTTGTTTATTCAAATTTCGTTCAATTGAGGTTAGTTCCAGTTACAGCAATATATAGATACTTATAGATACTTAGATATATTTATCTGATTTCTGCTTAAATCGTTTCATTTGTTGACAGAGTAATTAAAGTAAGTGAGAACTTTACAAAGTTTATCTTAAATTGGTGGAAAATTTATCAGAAAACTCACTATTAGTGCTATGTACTACCTATAAGCTCTCATAACTGTTAAACTATCTGCACTTGCATTCTTTTTAAGGCCCACAATCTTCAAATACTTATTATTTTTAAATATTTTTTAATATCAATTTGTTGATTGCATTAGAAAGTGTGTTCTTTACCTCAATCAATAAAATTTGCATCAGAATTTTGTCTATCAACTGTTGATAATATTATTTTAAGCTTTTTATGCATTAATTTAATACGCTCTTTCTCTTTTTCCAGCTGATTCTACAAACAAACAAACAACAAACGGTTAAGAAAAGAAACCTAAGCGATAAAATTTGCAAAGCGCCAATTGAAAGTGCAATAAGAATTTGAAACGACATATGAAACGTTTCAAATAAGTTGAAAGAAAGTGTTCAATAAGGAAAGAGCGACAACATCAACATTCAATAAATACTTATATTGAAATATATATCTACAACAAAGAGATTCGCATACGAAAAAATCGCGCGCGTTTTTCAAGATATTTTCATCAATCGTTTCGTGTGCTCGGTGCAATTCTGTGTTTACGTTTCTCCGTTTACACACACACAAACACACACACAAATACACATACATACACTCAGACACAGACACAGCACACACATACGTGATTTGTCATTATCCGTTTGTGCAAAGCCCATTATCTTGTCCAGAATCCCCGTGCAATTAAATATATATATATTATAAATATAACAAGCAAAGGCTCCGGCCCGAAACGTCAAGATTTTCACGAAAAAAACTCTGCTCAACACGGAGGCTTCGCTTAATTACATTACGGCGACCACAATGCCCTTTAACGGTGCAAGCAACGGTAGCGGAGTCGGTGGAGCCGTAGCAGGCAGCAGTGTAAGCGGTGGCGGGGCCACCATCGTCGTCAGCGAGGGACCCCAGAACAAAAAGATACGCACCGGCGTTCAACAGCCCGGCGAGAACGACGTCAACATGCACGCTAGGGTGAGTAACATCTTAAAGTCTCATATAACTATCGATAAATATCAATTAGTCATTATTTATCTATTTAATATCATAACTTTATTCTTATAATATAAGTTATAAAAACTAACATTGACTGGTTCCTTTTGAAAGCGTTATATACTTCATCAGTAACATCTTATAGTATTATATAACTATCGATAAATATCAATTAGTCATTATTTATCCATTTGAAGAGTATCCAATATCATAACTTTATTGTCATAATATTAGTTATAAAAACTAAAATTGACTGGTTCCATTTCAAAGCGTTATATATGTACGTTATTAGTAACATCTTAAAGTATTCTATAACTATCGATAAATATCAATTAGTCATTATTTATCTATTTAAAGAGAGAGTATTGTATCTAATTTCATTACTTTATTCCTTTAATATTAGTAATAACAACTAACATTGACTGGTTCTGCTTGAAAACGTTATATACCTATCGATATGTATCGATTTATCACTATATTATTTATCTCAGTTTTTAAATGTTGTATAATCTACACTTTCAAGTAGTCCAATATAAATAACTAGTCCCATTTGCAAACACTGTTTAACTTTTATATAATCCGTATACTACTATATTTATACTATAAAAAGTATCAATTTATCAATATTTCTCGAGCGAAATATAAATATAACTATATTTAAAATCAACTCTTCTTGAGACTATACAATTTAATAAATTTCCTGAATTCTTTATATGCCTATTATTATGAAATAAAACCCGATAATATTTATCAAAGAATCTTGAGTGAGTTTTTTAAATTATTTGTCATACGACGAGATATTTCTTTCCTACATTTTTCATTTACTATATAAATACGTGGGGAATAAGAATAATCCTTATCCAATAGTTTGTATTGGGTATTTAATCAGATATTTAATAAAATTTCTACGAATTTGATAACTCTATTTCGATTGCAATCGAATCGAAATCAAGTGAAATTCAATTCCCCGAAAACCACATTTGTTTGCTAGTTATAAAAATATGCTAGTATAACGATATAAAGCACTGTCCAAATGTTGAAATTCTTTTTTCTTTTTTTTTTTTTTTGGGAAACATCACCAACCCCAATAACTAATTACCTGAAAAACTTTTATAGTCTGGCCAACATGCGAGGTAGGAGTCAACCCCCATCTGCGTTATATTGAAAAGCACACATTTTATATCATCTATTGCTTTCAGTTGCTCTATTCAATCAGTGGGGGCTAAGCTTAAGGTTCACCCCTGTTGTTGATAACAAAAAAAGGGGA
Source organism: Drosophila falleni (assembly GCA_035045575.1). Classification (NCBI taxonomy): domain Eukaryota; kingdom Metazoa; phylum Arthropoda; class Insecta; order Diptera; family Drosophilidae; genus Drosophila; species Drosophila falleni. Next base: position 457,853 of record JAWNOV010000089.1, on the reverse strand, counting down.
TGGCGGACCAGAAATTTTGTGATAAAGTTTCTCGACCGTTATTCGGGGGTTGAAGTGCACTTTTCAAGAGGCTCTCTAAGGTTATCAAGTAGCGAGAGTACATTCAGACTGCTGTCATATGAATTACATTTCATGCAGGTCGCAGTCAGGCAGGATTTGATTTGGATTTATAAAACTGAGAAACCATATATAAGGATACGAGTGTTGCAACTTGAGATTTGAGTTTTCGAAAATCACAAGGGAGGAATCAAAATCGAATCTTGGCTATGATGGTCGAAGAATTTGAATTTTTTATTTAAAATTAACAAAATTTATAGGATAAGTTATGATCAAAATGACAATCCGTTTAAAAATCGGTTCATTTCCCAGTTTTATAAAGGACGTTGTTAAATCAATAATTTAATATTTTTCTAATAAAAAATACATTTTATATATATTGTTGCAATCATAATTTACTATAAATTAAATATATCTCTTATAATGGTCGAAAAAATTCAATTTTCTATTTTAAATGAACAAAATTTATAAGCTAAGTTATGATCAAAATGACAATCCGTTTAAAAATCGGTTAATTTCCGAATTTTCAAGGACGTTGTTAAATCGATAATCTTATAATTTTCTAATTAAAGATACACTTTATATATTGTTACAATCGTAATTTACTATAAAACAGATATATATCTTATATTGCAAACAAGTATTAATGAGCCGATATTTGATAATGATATGACCTCAAATGGTTAAAGATATTTAACTACTATATTTTTAGCTACACTTTAGTTATTTTTGGCATCTGTCATCACAATTGTTGCTGTTTTATTTTTACGTCGCCTTTGGGGCCTTCAGACAGCCTCAGACCAAAAACCAGACCAGAACAGAGCTCAGGGCCTAGACAGAGAGTCGCTGAGTTGGCAGAGTCGCAAATGCAGCCACATGTTGAGGGTTGGAAAAATCGATTTTGGCCATTGGTTGTGGCCCTCTGTCTGTCTGTTTCGACTGAAATGTTGTTGTTGCCGGCGCTTTATCTCTGCATGCCGATAAAATATTTGTTTGTTTTTCTATGGCAATTTTTGCTTCGCTTCAAACTTGTTTTTTTTCTCAGCTATTTTTATATTATGCCAAAAATGAAAGACCAAAATAATAGAATTGGGCATAGAAACAATAGAATTGGAAGAGCATGGAAACAAAACTGTGTTGTGTTCAAAGGGCCGCGTTACATTGAGTTGAAATTGATTTGACTGAATGTGAAAATGCGAAATGAATATGGGAAAATGCTTAACACTGTCATTTGTTGTTAAGGGAAATTCTTTTTGGGTGGTTGTTGTTGAGAGCGGAAAATAATGTTGCTGCTGCGGCCGCGCAAAGTATGCAACAAATATTCTCTTTACGACACGCTAATGCGGTGTGTGTGTGTGTGTGTGTGTGTGTGGGTGTCTCATTTGGCATTTGAGCTGTTGCTTCCGTCTGTTCTCTCTCTTTCTCTCACTCTCTCTCTCACACACACTCACACTTGACTTGACAGCGCAATTAGCACATGAAGCAGCATCTTGTCGTCATTTGAAGGGTTCTGGCCATGTTGCGCTTTGGCCCTTTTGCCCAGGCTTTATGTCGAGCCTAAGGTTCAGGCCAGGCTAACGCCGCTTGCCACTTGGCATCGTTTAAGCTATGTTTTTTTACCCTGCTGCGTACGTGCCGTGAACGTCAACGGGACAAACGACTGTCGCAAAAAGTGGTAGCACGGACACCTGCCACCTGCCACATGACCCTTCCCCTCTGTCCTCCTGGTCAACACTTCCATGTGATTAAGTGCACTTGGTGCTAAGGAAAAAAGCGAAGAAAATAGAAGAAAAACTTATGGAAAAGTTCAACACGCTTAACTGCACTTGCAGCAGGCTAAGCGTTTTACACGGTTTACTCAACCTTCCGTGAGTGGCATCAACATGGGTGCAGCTATAAGGATTAAGCACTGGAAGATGCCCAAGTGCAAAAAGACTACCGATGAACTTTGTTACATTTACTTAATGTTGTACAAGTATGTGTGTAATCTTTGTCTTGTTTAATTGAGCTCAAAATTTAACAATTGACCGACGAATTCAAATACTATCTTGCGAGAAATATTAAAAAACTACATGCTTTTAATTGACATGGTATATTAATATCTTTACATTTAATAATTTATAATTTCTGTACTTTCTATTAATTCAGTTTCAGCATTTTCAGCCGTTTTAGTCTTCGATAATAAGCATTTTGAGTATTTTTATACATTTTTCAATAATTTAGTTCTTTAATAAAATTAAAGTATTTTTAAATCTTATTTTCTTATAAATTACGTTTTCCAAAAAATATATTGCTTTAAATACATTTTTAAATAATTCTTCGATTTTAATCTAATTTTTGTCTTGTTTAATTGAGCTCAAAATTTAACAGTTGACTAACAAATTCGAATACTATCTTGCGAGAAATATTAAAAAGCTACATGCTTTTAATTGACATGATATATTAATATCTTTACATTTAATAATTTATAGTTTATGTACTTTCTATTAATTCAGTTTTAGTATTTTCAGCCTGTTTAGTCTTTTTTTAAATTTATTTTATTTATTTTAATTTTAAGAACATTTATTCTTAAAATAATATTTTTTCATAACATAAAAGAAACTTTTATAAAATTACCAAAGCATAACAAAATGCATATAAATTAATAATAAGCATTTTGAGTATTTTTATACATTTTTCAATAATTTAGATCTTTAATAAAATTTAAGTATTTATAAATTTTATTTTCTTATAAATTACGTTTTCCAAAAATATATCGTTTTAAATACATTTTTAAATAATTCTTCGATTTTAAAGTGTTTAAAAACAATTACAAGAATTTATTGTGAAACCATTCTCTGGCTTCATCTCTTTGAGTCTGTGCCGTCTAGTTAGCCAACATTTCAATAGCATAGAAAGCATTTCAACAACTACAAAGCTACAGCTAAATTTTTGACCACAGCATGCAATTTGCAGCCATGTTAGACCCACAAGCCATGTTATCCATTTCCCGCATCCCTTTCCCTGCTGACCACTCAAATATATACATACTCCTTCCCCACCCAGAGGCGTCTGCGCGAAAATGCATAACATCAGTTGCAGAAGAAGCGAAAGCGGTGGCAGCAACATCATCAGTGGCAAGGCAACAGCATTGGCGGCATCACAGTGACGACGCCGTTGCGTCTGGCCGCGTGACGCACGCAGTGGCAGTGGCTGTGTGGCATCAACAGCCATGGCAAATAAATTTTGCATGCTGCCCCATCCCAACTTGCAACACCAACCCAACTTGCAACACCACCCACTTCCCCTGATGCCTGAGCAGTTGCCCCCGCCAGACAGTTAAAAATAGATTGCATACTCGTCTGACCGTGGCAGCATTAGCACTAGGATCTGTGCCTGAGTTTAGTCAGTATCAGCATCATCATCATCATCATCCTCTTCATCATCCTCCTCATCATCCTCATCCTTTGTCTTCTTCTTCTTCTCTCACACACTATAAAGTAATCGCGTTTTTTGGTGGTGCGTCTCGAGGTCTCAAAATGCCAACCCCTTTTTACAATTTTCACCATTTTCCCCATTTGCTGTATGCATTTTTAGTTACCTGACTCGCCATGCAACAGCACCCAAACCACCCAAAAGCACTCATTGCCGCAAGGTCTTTTTTCAATATGATGCATCCAAGGTCTAATGGCAGCCAGAATGCATTCTCTTCTATCCTATACTTTGGCTTTTTCTCTCCTCTCTGTTAATTAAATGCGTCGTCCGGGCAACGTCCGGAAAGCTGCACTTTTTGACCATCATTCAATAGGGGTGGTATTTATTATGCCAACATTTCACGAGGGTTGTTCTACCAGTACCTTGCATCTCAGCCATAATTTATGCACATTTTGTAGCCTTTATGCAAACTGAAAAGTTCAGTTTTGATTTTAAAAGCTTGTGTATTTCTTTTGTGCATAAATAAAATTTTAAAAATCTAAATTTAATTTAAAATTATATTATTGAATTTATTTTTAAATATAAATACCCGGAAAACTGAATCTAATCCGTTCAAAGTAAGCTATGAAAATATAAAAAAGCAAAAATATTTAGGAAATTTTATATAATGTTCAGACTCTGAATTTACAAATTTGAAATATCAAGCGACTAAAGTAAATTATTGTGATATAATAAAAAATTAAAATAAGATAATATTAAAAAATTAAATGCACTTTTGGAATTAAAAAAAGAATTTTATTTAAAAACAAAATTTTAATAAATGGAAAAATTCTCAAAGAAACTACGATACAATTTTTATTACTTTTACGCCGAATTTGTAGCTAATCTTTCGGCCTAACTTTCGAGTACACCTCGTGCTTTAAAGCTACCTTTTTTTGTGATGCCATTTGCCGCTGCGTTTGTTATTAACAATAATTGATTTTTATTGTCTTTTCATTTCAAAGTTTTAATTGCTAAAAGTTTTTGTTAAGAGGGTTGTAAGCGGGTTGTGTTCAGCTCAGCGAGGGTTGTTTGTCAGTTGCCATCAGTTGCTAGTGTGTACACACTTAAGCACATACACGAATTTTGCTCCCTTTTGCATATGTAATTGAACTAATTGAAATTGCTGAAGTTCGTTTGTGATGCCAACTTAGTTATGTATTCATACGTAAATTCCTCTCAGATTGAGTAGAAAGTTTTCTTGTCTTTTGGCTGAAATTCCGGCATGCCAAGTTCGAGCCAAGTTAATGCCGATTGAGCCACAGTTGAGTCTCAGTTGGCTCATCACTTGTGGCTCCCCAGTGAATTGAGCCAAATAGTGGAGTATCAACTATCGATTTGGGCCAAGTTTAGCTTCAAATATCCTGCAATTTGTCTTTGATTGTAATAATGGATGGATATTGAACGTACTCGCAGTTGAAATTGTGGACCACAAAAGCCAAAAAAAAAAAAATGTACTTGTTATATTTGCGGTTTTTTTCGTCTCTTATATCGCATATTTTTCTGATATTTGAAACTGCCAATTGTCGAGATGACTAACTGATTGCTCTCTGCTCTTTGTAACGTTGTATTGACGTTTGATTGCATTTTCTTTTCTTTCTTTTTTGCTTTGGTTTCTGTTGTATTGGTCACACTTAATGTACGATTTGTAAATGAATTTCATGCCTGACTGGCATACAAAATTAGCAACTGTTGCTTTCCATTTTGGCAAAAACTTAACAATTCATATACAGATTTAACCGCTCAATCCCACAAATTATAAATGAATTTTTCATTCATATTTCGGTCAACACATTGTCAGAAATTCCAGAGGTGCAGTCAAAGAATGTGTTCCCAAAAAGTAATTGCTTAACTGTATGAAATAAAATTATTATTATTTTATTTAAAGTTGACACAGAATTACTGAGAATTCATTGCATACCCTGTAAATATTCCTGGAAAATGAAAATGTAATTAAATTGTCTAACTATGGTATTACTGAGAATTAATTAAATTTTATAGCCCGTAATTATTTCTGAAAAAAAGTTTTTGATATATATACATATGATTTTTATTCAAATTAATTTATTTAAACACAGTTTTTATTAAAATCTCCAGAAAATTTCAAGAATTTCCATATATAATAAAAATTCCCAACACTTTTTTCTGCGGTCTCTCTTATCTGTAAATCTTGTAATCTAGTAATCTAAACAAATAGAAGAATTTTCCAAAAATAAGTAAGTTAACAGCTGCCAAGTTTTCGACGCGGGGGACGACGATTTAAACTCCAATTACAACAAATTATGAATCGTGCCTCAAGTGCTAAGCGACGGACAAGTCCAGAGAGAGAGAGAGTGAGAGAGAGAAAAAGAGAGAGAGAAAGGGAGAGAGGTAGAGGGAGAGAGAGTAACTATACCCTTCACTCTTACATGTTCACTCTGTCTGTCGTTTTCTGTGTGTGTGTTCGCGACAAGTTTCTGCAACAAAAAAAAGTTCAATTTATGTCGCGCTGTGTTATGCAGTTTCTCACCCCTCTCTTTTGCCTTCTTTCTCCCCCTCCCTTTTCGTTTCTCTGCCTATTGGAACAGAGCCCTCGCTGCTTTCTTTCTGCTTTGTTCTTTCATTTCGTGTTATTTCTTTTACTTTTTTTTTTCCTTGTCATTTACTTACAAGGCATTGCTTTGCCACACAGCTACAACTGCAGATACATGTACGTATATATATGTATATCTAGATACATCTGTAGCGAGTCGTGTATTTGCCGGATGTCATGCTGGGTCTCTCTCTCTCGAAGGTCGGAAGTGTAGTTTTTTAAGTACACGTTTATATAATTTGATATATGTCGTATTGTCGTTTGCCATCTCATGTGGCCATATATATTGTTTCTCACTGTATGAGAGATACAAATGTATCTGAATCTGCATCTGTCGCATGGAAAGTGTGCAAAAAGCTCTGATAAAATGCAGCGTATCGCTTGTGAAATGGAACAGTTGAACGAGGTCATCTACTTGCATTAATGAAGCAATATATTTTAGAGGAGAACATGCAGAATGCAAGAGAGAGACAGCGAGAGAGAGAGAGTGAGAGTGCAAAAGAGAGATGTATATACTAACTTGTGTTGCGGTAAGTGCAATTTCAAGAAATGTAGAACTCGTTGAATTATGTCTGAAAGGTTAGCTTGAGATACATGAAGTGCATAAGCTTAAGCTCCAGTTGAGTCTGAAAATGTCAAGTTTCAAGCTAACTTTGTATTCATTTATGACTGAGGTCAAGTTCAGAATGCATTCAATTAAATTCCATTCGAAATTGTCTCCGCTGTTAGTTGCAATTGAGTTATGAATGCTAAACATATGATTCAAAGCAATTATTGTTGTCATTTAATTGATATTAAGACTTTAGAAATGAGATAAATTAATGTAAAACATATACAAATTAATTCAAAAGAAATTCTGTTTGATGTACTCTAATCTGACTTATAAATAGCTGGAAAAGTTGTTTAATTAAATCGTTCAATCTATTTTTTAATCAATTAAAAGTTAATAAATTATTTCTGTAAATTAAACTGAATAAAGTTTTTTAATAGCTAGATGAAAATCCTATGATTACAGTACTGTCTGCTAATAAATACTATTATTTATATTTTATTAATTTTATTTAAAAAGAAAATAATTTTTTTCCTTCACAAAACTACAGTATTTTACAATAATTAATTATGTTATTTATTTAACAGAATAATAAATAATTTTTTAAAATGAATCATTATAAATATTATAAATAATTTTTTTATATTTAAAAAATATTAATTTGTAAAATAGAAAAAAACCATTTAATATTCAGATACAGTCGGCTAATAAACTAATAAATACTATTATTTATATTTCAATAATTATATTGAAAAAAAACTGAATTTATTTTTGTACAAAAACTTACAGTATTTTTTAATAATTATTTATGTTATTCATTTAAAAGAATAACTAATAATTTTTAAAAATGAATCATTAGATAAATAATATTTTTATATTTAAAAAATATAAATATAAAATAAAATAGAAAAAAAAACTACTTAGTATTCAGATACAGTCAGCTAATAAACTAGCAAATACAATAACTGTACTCTGGGCACTCATTTATTTGTTGTTTACACTGTGCACATGTCAATGAATGTATTGAATATTTATTGACCCGTTTACACAATTATTCACCCTTAAGAAGCACTCGTATCTCATTCAGTTGGACACCCTCATTCACCAGCTAACTTTGAGAACTAACAGCAACTACCTTTGCCCCCTTTCCCCCCTTTCCTTTTCCCTTTTCCTATACTTACTGCCTTGACATCTTCATGTCCATTTTCATCCATTCATTCATTCGCATGCACAGCTCATCGGGTTTTTTGTTTTGTAGTTCGTCTTTTTGGTGTGTGCGACATACTTTTAAATGCCAATTACCAGCGGTTGCTAACGGTTTTCTATTACCTGACTGACTGTCTTGACTGATTTTTTTTTTTGTTTTTGTCAATATGCCACGCACACAACTGCACTTTTGATACGTTGCCGTTGCAGCACTTTTTTTCCCCTCCAAACTTGCGTCAATTACAGACGCTTTTTGTTGGTAGAGGGGAGATTTTGAGGGGGAGGTTTGGTGTTATGGACACCCTGCGGGGCCCAGCCGTGACTTGCATAGAAATAGACCTTTTTGTTCTACTCTTTCTCTTTCATTCTCTTCGTACATTGCTTCTATTACCAACTTCGATGGTTGCCTAATTCGCAACGCTACAATTAGTTTTTCATTTGACATGCTTTTTTTCACTTTGCCTTCCTTTTTTGCTCCCTTCTCTCTTGCCGTTTATTTTCACTTTGACTCATTACAACCACGTTTCTTCTCTCTCTGTCTCTCACTCTATTTCATTCTCTATTTCTCTCTGTGTATTATTGTTATTATGATTATTGCTTGTGCCACGTTTTCGTTTCTTTTTCTTTCTTTTCATACGTTCAAAGAATTCTAATATTTTTCCAAATGAAATTCGTGAGTGAAATACCATGAAATATTTAGCTAACAAAAGGCCTTTCCCCCTACCTTCCTCCTCCTCTTCCACCTCCCCTTTCCCTTTCCCCATCAACAACAACAACTGAAAATGGAGCATCAAGTTTTTGCCTTATTTTGTTTTTATTTGGTTTTTTTTGCACGCATTATGAGCTTTTAGTTCGTTCTTTTGATGAAAAGTATCTTGTAGATAGTTTTAATGCCCAAGCGGCGCCTTTTCGTTCGAATTTCATCGAAATTTTCTGCTTAGGCAGCGCCACAATTTGACTTGTTTTTTTTTTTTGTTTTTTTTTTGTTAATTATTTTCACTTGCCGCTAAAACCGCTGACTAATGAAATTTTAGCGAGGCAGCGTGCAAAATGTATCTAGATACTGCGTGTGTGTGTGTGTGTGTATGAACTTTTGGGTTAGAATATGCTGTAAGTAGCTTTTGGCAGAAACTTCAACGCTTGACTCAACTTTGACTCAACTTTGGCAACGATAAAACTATTGTATCTGTCAGATACTTTTGCAGTTGCAAGCATATAAGCTGTCAGATAGTTTTATTGGTCATTCCATGGATATGGCTCTAAGTTATAATTGTATCTGTTACGCTCTATTCCACAGGCACTTGACGATACTTTTGTGATCTGTCAGATAGTATTTGAAGTTGCCAACAGATACATTTCAGGAAAAATATATTAATCGTGAGAATATGATTATTTCCATAAGAAATTGTTGTGTCTGTCAGTTACATTTTAACGTAAGCCGAAATATAAAATTTGTCAGATACTCTTTTGACTGTTCTATTGAACTTACACAAGACTACTTTATAATTGTATCTTTCTGATCATTTTTGCAACTAATAAATTTATTTTATTTATCAAATACTTTTTGTACTTTAATACATTTTCTATTTTTAATCTTTTTGGCGCCATATTGTTGATGTATCATTAACGCTTTATTTATCCAGCGCAGCCCTCATTTATCTGTCAGATACTTTTGGCTAATGTGTTAATCAGCTGCTTAATGGTTTATAGCTTTATGATTAAGTCGTTTACAGTTGTTAAACATCTATTTGGGTTCGCCCGAAATATTTCACAATTTTCAGAGCAACTCACAGATACCTATCTGTAGCTGTATCTTTAGCTGTATCTGTATCTTTAGCTGCCCCGCAATCGAATCAAATTTTGTTCAATTGTTTCTTTTTTTTGTATATCCAGATTTTGTTTTGTATTTTGGCTTTGCCCCTTTTCGAATGTAATTTCGTTTGCACGTTCTGCTTCTTATTTTTCCTGATTTTTTTGAAACCTTCTTTTTTTTTGGTTTTGTGTTATTGCTTGTCATTATTTGTGCTTGTCTCGCTCACTCGTGGCTTGCTATCTCGCTCTCGATCTGTAGCTTTGCTTTACCGCTGCTTTAACATTATTTGCTGTTATGTAAGCTACAGACAACGTCGCATATTTTGTTTCAATTTACTTGATTTTTTCTTCTTTTTCTTTCAGTTATTTTTTTCTTTATTATTTTTATATGTATTTTTTTTCATTTGCTTTTTCCTTGCGCGTTGCCGGCGTTTTGCTTCATGTGCATGTGCCGCATTATTTGGTAATTGCCTCGGTGTGTGTGTGTGTGTGTGTGTGCAAGTGTGTGTGTGTGTGCGCGAGTGTAACTGTTGGCCAGGTTATTGAACTTGAACGTCGTCAAGTGACGTGTGGCCCCCGTTCTCCGTCTCCCTCTCCCTCTCCCTCTCCGTCTCAGAGTCTGTCTCTTTCTCTGGCTTTACTTTTGCCCGTTTTGTATTTTTTTTGTTTGTGGGTTTATTTTTCTGTCGTTGCGACTGATTTTAATGCTCGTTTTGCTGCCGTTTGACGTTAGTCAATTGTCATGTGTGTGTGTGTGTGTGTGTATATTTTTTATTGTATCTGCAGAGCAAACTGTGCATTGCAGCGCTCACAATTTGGGCCATAAATGAGTAAGAGAGAAGTCGTGATAACGATCGTGGCTTGAAGCCTAAATGAACCCAAATGAACAACTCAAATCATTCCTCAAGCTCTGTAAGATTTTGCTTTAAGCTGTAAACAGGAAGAGAAAGAGATAGATAGAGTGAGTGATAGAGTGTGATAGAGATAGTGAGAGTGAAAGAGAGTAACTTAAGTCTGATTTCAGCTCGAAGGCTGCAAACGATCATATGTTTAAAATCCTTATAATGAATAACTTCTCCAAATAGTTAGAGACATAGGATAAGAGAGACGGAGAGATACTTTTTTACAGTTAAATGCAACTCTAATTTTAAAATAATATTGTTTTAAAATTAATATTTATTTAATTTATTGTAATTAGATTGTATAAATAACTTATATTTTTGTTTGTTAAAGGCAATGGCTTTAGATATTGATTCGTTGATCGTACAAATTAATATTTTATTGATATTTTTGATAAAGTTTCTATGTCTGTATGAATACATATTCTTTTTTGTAACGCAAAAAACTATGTACAATTGATGTGAAAAACGAATTGAGCTAAACAATTTAAAAACTAATTTTAATGACTCATTAATAATAATGAATAGTACCAAGCACTTAACATTAAAATTAAAAAAAAATTACCAATAATATTAATGAAACCTTTATTTATTTTGTATTATTATTGAAATACTTAAAAGTATATTACCAAAATTTGCACAGCTTATAAATGCTAGATTTTCCGGGTATACAATAATATGCAATTTCAAATCAAAAACAATAAATAAAATTCCTAAAAGTTATGGTAATTACAATAAAATTTCGTTAGTAACAACATAATAATGGCCAAAATATGTATGCAAACAATTTCAGAACTGTAATTAAAGTTAATAACATGGGAAAACACAAATTAAATGATAAATATAGTAAATAAATAAATAAGCGCATAATTAATTGCAGCGTCACACAAAAATGCAAAATAATTATCAACATAATTTTTGATGCAAGTTGACAAGTTTGTTGTTGTGATTGTTGTTGTTGTTGTTGTTGTGGGTGTGAAATAATTTATGCACTATAAGACTTGTCTCATTCTCATTCTCGAATTTATTTATTAGCCAGCATAGAAATAAAAGAGCTGGCAAAACGTTAAATGGGGGCGTCTATTTCCCCTCCTTTCCCTCTCCCTCTCCATCTCTTCTCCACTAAAACGGGGGCAGTAGTGGCAAATGGGAGGGAGTGGGGCGTGGCAGGCTGAGCAATTGGGTTGTTGTTGTTGTTGTTGTTGTCGGAGACCGGTAGACTAATTAGATACAATTTCCAGTTAGTGTGGTATGCCATTCTAAAAGCACGTTTCTGCTCAGTGGAAACAGTTGCAAGCTAAAAGAATGATTCGAGAGAGAGAGAGAGGGAGAGGGGAAGAGTGGGGAGAAACAGCCGATAAATAGCGTACGATGATGGCTGCAATACAAAACACGTTTTTACTTTATCGTTTGCCCCACCCCCCTTCCCGCCTGTCCCGCCTGCTCGACATTTATTTACTTGTCCGTGCTTTGTCGCAGGTGAACGTGTTGTTCTAGTTGGCAATTGCACACGTTACAGTCTACAGGTAGTAGTTGTATCTTGTAGATACACTACAGAACTCAGACACAGATACTTACCAATAGCTGTAGATACTTTGGATCTGTCTGCAGCTGGCCATTTGTGCAATGCTTCTGAGAACAATATCTGAAAAAGCGAAACAAATACGAAATAATTCAAGAAAAGATACAAAACCTTGAGATACTTTTAGAGCATAAGATGGAAATATTTTGAAAAAGATACACCAATTAAGGAATTGCAGTTTGTTAAAATAACAAAATTGTTTATTTTATCATCTAAATTTATCTATTATAGACCTAATACAAGTTGAGATACTTTTAACAGATTCAATAGTAATACATTGTAAATACTACACAACTTTAATGTATTTTAATATTTATCAGCTGATTTTATCAGCTAAACTTAGCTATAATAAGGCTAAATAATTCAAAGCTACAGCTAAATACTTGGGTATAGTTTGGCAATGTTTTTTGTTTTAATTTTTCACATTTTTCATATGTATTTAAATGACTTATTTCAGTTTTTCTCTTGCAATCCCCCTGCTCCCTTTCGGCCCCTTTGCTTTTATGACTATTACAATTGCTATTTACAAAGTGTCTGCCAATTTGTTAATGCCATTTCTTTTTTTTTTTAACTTTTTGCTTATTTTTGGCGCGCAATTTTTGGCCACTTTGACTCATCGCTGTCGGCGTCACAGCGTTGCTGTTGACGTCGCTGCTGGCGTCGCAGCTTCAAGTCATGCCCCCCTTTGCATAATTCGTCACTGGCCAAATAAATTGTGTTTTGCTTCTGTTGCTTTCTTTTGCCACGCTCATTAGGCTTTCTACGCTTACGCTCCCCGTTGAAGATCTCTCTCACTCTCTTGCTGCCTCTCTCACGCTTTCGCTCTCGCTATCTTTCACGCTCCCATGCGTACGCGTGCTCACACTTTGTGTGCGTGTGTGCTTTCTTTACATTTACTCTCGTGCGCTCTCACGCTCTCTTGATTTTCGTTTCGCTCTCTGCCTCTTTGGCGTGCGTTTTGCGAGTGGAGCAAAAAAAAAAAATGTTTATCATAAGTTTTAATTGCTCGAATCTCTTTAAACACACACAAAAATTGTTGCTGCGTTCTTTTGTTGCCTTTACACTGCTATTTATAGGGTCTGCATTTGTTGATGTTGTTCTTGTGTTTGCCCATTTTGTAGGGCGTTTGAGTGTGTGGAGCTGTTGTTGTTGTTGTTATTGCGCTGTTGCTGCGCTGTCGATTGTAATTACTCAATTGCTCATACGCCACCAACGCCGACGCTGACTGCAATGACGACTGCGACTGCGGGAGCGACGTCGCTGTTTTTTTCAGTTAAGTACATAGATAAAATAAATGGAATTGTTATGGTAGCCGCATTTCTGCTGTTTCTCTTTTATTTCTTTATTTTAGTATGTTTTTCCATATATTATTTCTTTTTTTTTGTGTTTTTTTGGACAGGTGCTTGAACTTTGTGGTCGACTTCTTTGGAGAGCTTTTGCCTTATTTCTGCGCTCTTTTTATGGAAATTTCTTATGATTGTTTTTTATTTTTTTGTTTGGCCTTTGTTGTTGCTTTGTGCAAAACACGTTTTAGGCCTTTTTGCGAATGCAACGTCAAATCACAAATACAATAACAAATTCAATGCAGTTCTCCGCACTTCTTCTTCTTCAACATCTTCATCTTATTTTTTATGCGCCGGTTTACCTTCAATGCAATATTGTGGTTGTTGTTGTTGTTGCTGTTGCTTTTGAAATCCAGTTTTGCGCAGCTGCAGCGATTGTGAGAGCAGCGCCGTTGACGTCGACGCAGCAGCGTTTTGCGAACAAAAAACAATTTCGCTGACCTACTAAAAAAAAGTATAAGTAAACATTAAAAACGCGCGAAATATAATTAAATATGAGTGCTTTTCAATGTGTGCAACGATCGCGCGAAGTTCACAAAGATAAAAAAGCAGTCAACAAACAAAAACAACAAGCAGCGACAGCAGCAGCGAAGCGACTTCACTTTAGCGCACACTCATCTCTCTCTCTCCCTCTCTCTCTTACAAAGCTGCGTTCAAGATTGCATGCGGGCGCATGAGAATGCATTTGCCTGCCCGAAGAGAGCGCGTGTGGGAGAGAGCTTAAGCCTGCAGAGAGTGTTGAGAGATATGCTTTGCCTGCCAGCGTCAGCGTCAGCGTCGACGTTAGCGTCGTCGTCGACTGCTTACGGTTTTATTTTCGGGACTGTTGCCTGGTTATGGTTTTTCTTTATTTTTTTATATTTTCGGTGTTGCTAACGGTGCTGGGGCTTTATTTATATACGACTCAATGTGTATATATATATGTATTTGCGTGTGCGTGAGTGTGCATATAAACATGTTTTCGGAGCTGCGCTTTGCAAAATGCCAATGAAATGCAATAAGGCCTGACGCAGCTTTTTAACCCGTTAGCAGCAGTGAAATGGCAAGTACAGAATGCAAATTGAGTCATAGAAATGATGGAAACGATGCTTTCAAAAATAAAGAAAGAGGAATATGAGAAGTGGGCTAAATAAATTAAAGATAGATAGATAGATAGATAGATAGATAGATGGATAGATAGATAGATAGATAGATAGATAGAAATATATTCTCTCCGAGTTTCTTATTTCCGATCCTTCAACAAATGTAGAACCATTTACATTTTTTAAATAATATCTTACCTTTTGTTTATTGTCCTTCAGCTTTTAATTTCGTTAATATAATTTTATTTGCTAACTTCCAAGTTAAAATCGTAATTGTGTTTTTAAATTAAGATAATTTTTTTTTTTTTTATTATTTATCTGAAGAAATTACAAATCAATTAAAATATTTAAATAACATCTTATTGACTTTAAGTCCATTTAATTGACACTGATAACTTCATAAAATTTTTAAGTAAAAAATTCCAGAAATTCTGTCACTTAATGGGTTAAGTTATGTGTGTGTTGCATGTGGCATTGCCATGAAACTTTACCACGTTTGTGGTAGCCCCTTACATGACAACCTCTTCATTTTTTATTATTATTATTATTTTTTTTTGTTGCCACAAACGGTTTTTGGTATTGCTGCATCTTTTAATGGCATTGATATTTTTTGTTGTTGCTTCTTCAATTTTCTTGTTTGTTTTGCACAAATATTCGTATCGCTTTGAACGTTTTCATTTCCTTTATTGACCCAATTCGAGGACTGAACCGAAAGCAACTTCAACGAACGTTGGCATTTTGTTTGCTTTATTTAAATTTTTTTTGAATGATTCTTACTGCAAATGCATGTTGCATGCAACTTTACAAGTGCTAAAGGCATAAATATTTTAAATAACTCAAATATTTGCAATTTTCTCTTGCATTTGCATAAGAAGTGAGATGTAGAAATGAAAGTGCAGGGGCATGCAACATGCCACACATTTTTGTTACAATTAACCAGATAAATAATAAATAATTACAATTGCAAATCAAAGCTCAATGTACATTTGTCATCTGCCATTGGCAATTGAATTATATATTTTACTGCTGTTTTGACATTAAATTAAAATTAATTTAATTTTTTTATGTTTTAACTAAATATGCTATAAATATTTTTAATAAGAGTGAGCGACATTAACATATCCTTTATCTTAATGAAATATTTAAGAGTCCCTAAGCGATTTAATCGCATTGTATATTAAGAAAAAGTTTATTTAATTACATTTTATGATTTCTCTTAAACTAGAATACCCTGTTCAATACATATAATAAGTATAGGGTATAAAAGCGGCCGCACGCACTTAATACCATTACGAACACGTGTAGAACGCCATGTTTGTTTTACTTTTCATATCTTTTTTCCATATAGGCATATATTTATAAACACATTCTGTAAATATTTCGTTTTTTTTTTGTTGAATTTAAAATTTTATTGCTGCATTTGCAGAAAATAATATTCATGGCCAGACGGAAAAAACGTTGATTTATATAAATGTTGTGAATGTTTACTTTTTTTGTAATGCACAAAGCAGTTTATTTTGGATCAGCGGCAATTTCAATTGATTATGAAAACGATTAATTACAATTTGCTATATTATTGGTATGAGGGGCAGGGAGTTGCTTAATCAAATTATTAATGCCATCCGCCTGAATATCAAATATGAATCGCATTTTTAAATATGCTTTTTGATTGCCACAAATAAATTAAATACATAAAAAAACAAGTAGGCGGTTACAGTCGAGCACGCTCGACAGTAGGATACCCTGAGCCCAGGTCCTCTACACTTAGGTTGAATTTCGACCAATTGTTCCTATGGCAGCTATATGATGTAGTAGACCGATTTTAACCAAATTTGGTCAAGATGTAAAATAACAGCTCAGATGCACCATATATCAGTTTGGTTCTGATATCTCAACAAACAAGAAATTTTTCCATGCTAAAGCTTCATTTACGATGTACCGTTCCTATGGCAGCTATATGATATAGTTAACCGATTCTAACCAATTTTGGTAAGGATGTATAATACCAGCCCAGATGCATATTCTATCAGTTTGGTTCTGATATCTCAACAAACAGAAAATGTTTCTATACTTAAACTTCATTTTCGATGTACCGTTCCTATGGCAGCTATATGATATAGTTAACCGATTCTAACCAATTTTGGTCAGGATGTATAATACCAGCCCAGATGCATATTCTATCAGTTTGGTTTTGATTTCTCAACAAACAAGAAACTTTTCCATACTAAAACTTCATTTTCGATGTACCGTTCCTATGGCAGCTATATGATATAGTGCACCGATCCAAAAATTAAAACAAACTTGATCTGCCTATGGTATCCAGGAACCTACATACCAAGTTCGAAGTCTCTAGCTTTTATGGTTTCTGAGATCGACGCGTTCAAACAGACGGACGGACGGACGGACGGACGGACGGACGGACGGACGGACGGACGGACGGACAGACAGACGGACATGGCTCAATCGACTCGGCTGTTGATCCTGATCAAGAATATATATACTTTTGGGGTCTGCCACGCCCCCTTCTGCCTGTTACATACATTCTGCCAAACACATAATACCCTTTTTTGCCCATTTTTAATGGGCTCAGGGTATAACAAGTAGGCGGTTACAGTCGAGCACGCTCGACAGTAGGATACCCTGAGCCAAAGTCCTCTACACCTAGGTTGAATTTCGACCAATTGTTCCTATGGCAGCTATATGATATAGTAGACCGATTTTAACCAAATTTGTTCAGGATGTAAAACAACAGCCCAGATGCACACTCTGTCTGTTTGGTTGTGGTATCTTAACAAACAAAAAACTTTTCCATACTAAAACTTCATTTTCGATCTACCGTTTCTATGGCAGCTATATGATATAGTTAACCGATTCTAACCAAATTTGGTCAGGATGTGTAATACCAGCCCAGATGCATATTGTATGAGTTTGGTTCTGATATCTCAACAAACACAAAACTTTTCCATACTAAAACTTCATTTTCGATGTATCGTTCCTATGGCAGCTATATGATATAGTGCACCGATCCAAAAATTAAAACAAACTTGATCTGTCTATGGTATCCAGGAACCTACATACCAAGTTTGAAGTCTCTAGCTTTTATGGTTTCTGAGATCGACGCGTTCAAACAGACGGACGGACGGACGGACGGACGGACGGACGGACGGACAGACAGACGGACATGGCTCAATCGACTCGGCTGTTGATCCTGATCAAGAATATATATAGTTTTGGGGGTCTGCCACGCCCCCTTCTGCCTGTTACATACATTCTGCCAAACACATAATACCCTTTTTTGCCCATTTTTAATGGGCTCAGGGTATAATAAACCAAAATAGCTGCTCGTAAATTCAGTTTTAATCAAAATATTGCACTAAAGTGCCGAATTGATTAACTGTTGAGGTCAGCGAAATTTATTCATATTTTCTTACATTTTTTTTCATATTAATTGAATTGACTTACTAATTGAATGACTAACAATTTAAATGGTATTTTAATGTATTATGTTTTAATAATTGATGTTAGTAATATTTAAGCACTTGCAAATATAAATGTTATTTAATGGAATTTTTATTAATGTTTCTCTTTACTCCATTCTCTCTTTTTAGGTAAGTTTCCTCTTGATGTGGTTTCATGTTTAATTTATTTATGGTATGGTATAAAAGATATCTAAGTGAAAGTAAATTATTGATTAATTTGTGTACTTCGTGGTCTCATTATAAAGCCAACTCCTGGTCCTCCATAGTGCATAACAAATCATGTTTAGAATATATTTAGAATTCCAAAAAAACTATCTACAGGTAGTAACAGGTTTTTTTTTACTATTACTTCGGCATTCAATTATACTTTTAGACTTTATCAACAGGCAGGCAGGTGGTTGTTAAAACATGTTGCAGCTAGCGGAAGTAATTGCCTCATATGCCTCACGTTTTTTACTGATAAGAAGCTCCACTTACCGATAGCAGACATTTGTTAACGATATTCGATATAAGAGTGTATACAAATTTGGATCCATTATATGATTGCATTCGTTGCAACAAAGCGTGGCAAATATATAAGTTGATAAAAAATACAATATCTGTTTATCTAGCGCAATTTTGCAAAGCCAAAAACAACAATTTCTACAATAATTGACAGTTCGTTCACACCAAAAACAAAATAAGAAACAAACAAAAATTTAACTTTTTTTTATCGCAAAATATTAAAATTGTGCCGCGACATTGTGATATCAGCAGCACATTTCACAAGACCAGCTACAATAACAACAGCTAACAACAACAACAACAACAACAACAACAGCTTATAGCAACAACAACAACTGGCATGCTAAACGAACACCTACGAAAACAACAATCTAAATATGCATATGACAAATATTTATGAAACAGATAAAAGTCGCCTAAAAAATGCTCTCTTATATTTTTAGTGTACCTAAATATTTTCATCTGTTTGTTTGGAGTAGAAAATATTATGTTATTTGCTTGTGAAATGCTTTTTAATCAAGGAATGCAATTTATTAGTCAAAATAGCTACGAGTTTGGATAAAAATTTTGAGCGAAGATAGATAAGACAGGATCTAAATTCTTACATTTTTGATTAACTATAAATTGAAAGCAGCAAAAATATATTTATTTTAAGTAATTAAGAAGCTATGCATATTTTGAATATCAACTATTTTACTGTTAATTCCAAAATATATAGTGATATATATGCAGATATCTACTTTTTGTTACAATTTAGAAACTTTAAATGTTGATTTTAAAATATTTAAAACATTTGAACACGTTAAATGAGCGTGTCTCTTAGTATAAAAGTGCAACAACAGGACAAAGTGCAAATAAAGTAGTTAAAAAAGCGTAAAATTACAATATTTTTAAATATTGGAAAAAACAATCGCTAAAGATACAAAACCAGCACAACCAACAACAAACAAACACATTAACAGCTGCAACAATGTTGCAATAAAGAACAACAACCGAATAAAATAGCTTATTTGTAGAAAAAAGACTAGAAAATATCCTATAAAGAGTTTAAAACTTTTATATAATTTTTAATTTTAATTATTATTTTATATTAGAAGTATAGATTTTTTATTTATAAGAAATATAATGTTAATAGTTCTTTTTTATAGACTAAGAGAAGAAGTAAATAATTGTTTAACTTTATTTTTAAAACAAGTGAGTTAACCCGCTGTTGTACCCCTTTATATTTTTATACAGGGTATATGAAATGTACAAACAGATACATGTGTTAATTTGCAATACTTTTTTTTTCTTCTGTTGGTGCTGGAGACAAACTTTGGCTAACTGCTGACAAACAAATATTTAATGCAAGTCGTTGAGTTCAGTTAAGAGTTTTTGGCTACAGGTGGGAGTGTGAAAGTGTGTACAAAAACAACAACAACAACAACTGCAATGTGTGCACTTTGCTCTTCTTTTCGTCTCTCTCTCTCTCTCTCTCTCTCTCTCTCTTATTCTTTGTGGTTCTTCTGCTTCTTAGTTGATGATTAACACATTTCAAAGTAGCGCCCAAAGAGCATTGTGGCCAACAGCTAATTTAGTGGCCGACAACAAAGTAAACATTTGAATTGCGATACGCAGCTCTCGACTCCTCTACCTTGCCACACGATATTTTGTGGCAAGCACGCGTCTCGCGTTTCGCACTTTTGGCCACGGGGAGTAGTTGGAAAATGGAGAAAATGGTAATGGAAATGGAAAAGTCTGTGCGTTGTTTGCATAGTCGTCCATCGTCGTATTGCCTCTCATCCAACATCCAAACTCAACGCAGGTGGCGTTGATTATTATGATTCTATGCTGGAAATTGTGGCTAAATGTAATTTTTATGGCACTGCAATTGCTTTTGTTATAAATTTTCCGGCGCAACATGAAGCAATTTTACGGTTTTTTGTGTGTTTGTAGATTTTTCACTTGTTTTTTTATTTGGGCCACAAAAATATACTCATTTTCATTTCTAGCATATTTCCGTCAAAGTCTTTTTAAGTGTTTGTAGGTTGGAGTCTTTATAGCTATGCTTACTGACAAGTGTGAGGTTTAGTGGTTGTTTAAGTTGCCAAGTGGGCAATAGGGATGATCATCTTCAAAATAAAGAAAGCTGCGAATTAAATAAAGATTTCCTGTATATTTACTTATATATTTACTTTCTTATACAAAACGCAAAGATCATTAACGAACCATTAAATAAATGAATTTATTTTCTTTTATTATATTTGATCAAACAAATTTTTACATATCTATAAAAATATATGAATGCATATAACGTAACAATTGGCAATGTGCCGAGAATAAAAGGCCATAACAGGCGAAATATGTATTAATGTAGCTTTTGTAAATAAATGATGAATGAACAGATGATAAATACAAATATATAGAGGCAGATTTTCCAGATTTTATTATTATTATGATTTTAGTAATTTTAAACAATTCTTAAATATTTGAGAAATAAGTATATTAAATTTCATCTGAATATGATTTTCATAATATAAATTATTTGTTATATAGAGAAACACTTAAAGATCTAATGTAGAGATCATGATCTATTTATCTTGAGTTAAATCAATCGGTATTCATATAAATTTTATTAATTCTTTGCAAGCAATTAGGGGCCTGATAATTATAATTAATATTGATATACTGTGACGTATTTTGTACTCTTCATCTTAATTTCTGTTTTAATCTTATAAATAGATTTTTTTTTTTTTCAAATACTTTTGGCACATTTTTTTTCAAAGAGACACGTGCCCAAGATTTATGTAAGATTTTCATGCATACATAATCCATGTTGCTCAATTTCCGTCAGGCCGACAAAAAACTAGAGGAAGAATGTTTTTAAACAAATTTTCGTGAGGTGCTTCAATTACGTAGCTGATTAGTTTTGTTTCTATTCCAAAAGACATTGCCAATTGTCAACTTTTTAAGAAAAAATATAGCAAATATTTAAAGCATTGACGTAGAAAGAAAAAGGAAAATCTGTCTTGTAGCAACAGATAAAAAATTGAAACACCTTGGGAACAGCAACAATAACAACAATAAATAAAGTGAAAACAGCAAAAATTTCAATTGTGTCGTTGACTACGCATTGCCATCGTCTCTGGGGAGATACACGCCCCCTTTTCCACTGTCCTCCTTCCCTTCTCTTCAAACGCCACACACACACACATATGACAGTCACAGATTGTGTGAAAATCTGAGAGATTTGTTGCGGTGACTTTTCACTATAATTTGTCGTTGTTTTCTGTTCGTCTTACTCCTCTATTTCCTCTTTCTCTGTCTCTTTCATGTGCAATTTACTTTTTTGGTTTCTGCATTGCACTTTCGTACAGTTTTTGGTTAATTAAATTTAATTAAACAATTTGTTAGTCAATTTTGGTAAGTGTATCTTCCAGATACTTTTATTATTGCTCTCTCTGTGTCAGTAATCAACAATTTGTTAGTCAATTTTGGTAAATGTATCTTTCAGATACTTTTATAATTTTTCGCTCTGTGTCAGTTATTAATCTTTACAAAATACAAACAAGTATTAAAGAAAACTAAATTGATCTGACGCTTGAGTTTTTTATGTGCATTTAAAAGCATTTGCCATAAATAAAAAACAAAAATTTATGAAAAGCGAACAGACGAATTAGTAAAGATTTTCACATGAAAAGCGGCGCGTAAATTACGCGCAAAGAAAAACTTGACGAAGCAGGAGAAGCTGAAGTAGAAGATGAAGCAGACATAAGATTTGTAAAAATGAAAATTGTTTTATGTAGGCAGAATTTTCCACATAAATTACAAGAGAGACGACGACGACATAGAGAGCGACAGAGAGAGAGAGAGAGAGAGAAGAGAGTGAGAAAGGGAGCGTTAGAGGGAGGCGGTTGTCATAAGTGATCAACGGTTGCTTTAGGCCTGTCTATATAGAGCTAGACCTGTAGTTGTTGTTGTTGTTGTTGTTGCTATAGTTGTGCTTCTAGCCACGTCAAGTGAACTGACATCAAAATGACGAAAACGCAAATCAACAGCAAACAGCAAACAACAAATAGACAAAAAAACATAGAAAAGAAAAGTCCGCCGAGTTTGTTGAAAAGATGGATGGATTTATGGTTTGAGGTTTTTCTTTTTTGTTTTTTTCCTTCAGGCGGTTTGGTTGGTTGTGTCTGGGGCGCGTCGAGACCATCTCTAGATTTTGTTTTATTTTTCCTATATATATATATACAGCAGCTTTTTGGGTTAAAATTGTTGTATGTTGTGTCTGCCTGTGGTTAAGGGGTTAAGTTATGCGAGCTGTAATTGAGTGACCTTTTGCCAAGGGTCTCTGCCTTGTCGGCATTGTTTATATTAATGAGATCAAGGGGCTAAATTCACGTGTCGATGACTCGATGATTCAGTCTGTCAATGAGCGAGGGCTGTGCATTAACATTTTCTTATCCTTTTTATTTATGATTATCCCTTGTCTTTGTTTTTCTTTAATTTCAATATTTTCCCTTTTATATTTGCTTAGCTCTTGTTTTTACTTTACTCGAAGTTTAGTTTGATTAAAACTTTGTTTACATGTTTTTCTTGAATTTCATAACAATATAAAATGTAATCATTGGATTGAAATAATAAGGTTTCAACTTGTTATCTTTTTGTAGGCTTCCTTGAATAGGTTTTTATATAACAAATTGGGCTTATAAATCTGTAATTTAAATTGGTTTTAATTGTTGTATTATTATGCTATGTGATTATAAGTTTATATAATATAAGTTATAAATTTAAAGTAATATTATTTTTTATAATTAAAGATTTTCGCCTTTTTTTTTATTATTGTTTTACTTGAAAGAAAATTCAATTGTTTTGTGCTCATTCACATATGTATCTAGAAACTCTTTTTCTAACTTTTTCTACTAAGTTATCAAATGAACCATTTAATGATAGATGTTCCCTAAGATTTTTGCTACTTAAACTTAACTTGCTTTGTTGCGATTCGCAGTCACTTCATCAAATGGCTTAAACCAGCACATAAATCGCAATTCCGGGAAATGCGAAGACAAGCTAAGCTCTGCTCAGTGTCCGCCTTTTGTCTGTTGGAAAAGTGTCGACAATCTGTGAACTCTAATTGAAAATCATTGAAAAGCCAAGCAGAAACAACAATGTCCAACACCCTGATGGCAAGGATCTAGTAAAACAGTTGCAAGATACAGACGGAGAGAGAGAGAGAGAGAGACACATAGATTGAGATAGAAATAGGTAGAGAGAGGGAGAGGGTTGTGTGAGTGAGTAAATAAAAGAAAACTACGACACGAGCTACAAAAATCAAATGCCGAACTAATGACAATTTTCAATGCTTCACGCGTTGCGGGGTACCACAACCACGCCCCCCTTTAACGCCCATGCTGTGACTAATGAGAATTTGCTGACTTAGATAAGAAACGTACTGTCCGCAAGAGTCCAGAGGGGAGAGAGGGGAGAGTAGGGCGGTGGCAACTTGTTACCAAGTAGCAGCGTAAGATTTGTGCCAAATGGCGGCAAATAGATACAACAACTAAAAGATACAGATACAAGAACAGATGTAGATACATATAAGTATATAATGTACTTAGCTGTGTGGATACTTATAGTTAGTCAAGTAATTGTTTTGACAATATAATACAATATACAAATGTATTTGGATATTATTATTTTAATAAAAATTAAAACCCAATTTAATATATTTTAGGAATCTTAAGTATCTTAACATCAAGATTTATTTATTTTATTTTAAAATTAAAATGATGCGATTTTTAATTTTGTTAAAACAATTACTTGACCTACTGTATGTCATTGATGATTCCGACCAATACGCTGACGTCTCTTTTAGCCAGTTTCGACAGTTTGCACATGTATCTGCGATCGCGTTCAATGATGATGATGACGATAATGATGATGAGCAATGCCAATAAAATGCCATCGAAAATGGTCTCATCTCTAGATGATATTGTTTAAAAGGTTTTAGCTCGAGCACATGATTGATTGCCGCACAAGTACGTGTATCTATCTATACATACAATACAATATGGCATTTCAGAAAATTGTATCTCAAAGATACATTTACAGATGCGGATGCAGATGCGAATGCGAATGCGTTTCGCGTTTGCTGCTAACTTACACAACTTACACATTGCTTCATTATTTTGTAAAATTATTTTTGGCAGAGTGTTGAGGAGGCAAAGGGAGAGGGGGGGGGGGATTCTGAGGCTGGCCTGCTGCCACTTGACTTGAACTTTTTGATGTTTTTACTTGGCCCAAAACAGATACCCCCAAATACAACAGTTCCCAACAGGCGCTCTTGTCGCTCACTGATCTGCAGCATTTAATTTCATTGTGTTTGTTGTTGCTGTTGTTGTTGTTTTCAATGTTCTTGTTGTTGTTGTTGTTGTGGCTGCTGTTTTAATTAAATTTCGCAATGCAAACGTTGAAGAAAACATTTCGTAAATTGCATTTTATGTGCAATTCTCGTTCGACATTTGCCGGCCTCGTCTCGCATGTTGCAAGGCAAGAGGTCGGGGGCAAGTTGCTGCTGCTGACAAAATACAGTGCAACTAATTGCGAGTAACAAATGCCGCCTCATGTTGCTGTCGCCTGACGCAGTCCTAGCCAAAAAACCAAAAAACCAACAAAATTAAATGATATTTTGCACGAATATTCTTTTTTTGGGCCGTGTGCGTTGCCTATCAAAATGAAGGGCAGCAGCATGTGACTCGTTTCTGCGGCAGTGGAAACGTCAGTCACTCACTCAGTCAGTCAGTCAGTCCGTCAGTCACTCAGTCCGTCAGTCAGTCAGTCAGTCACTCAGTCAGTCAGTCAGTCAGTCAGACATGCATCAAGAGGGAGCAACTTATGAGTCTGGTCTAATGAGCTGCCCCTTTTAATGAATATTTAGTTGAGAGTTGTAGAAATTATTATTTAAGATATTTGCTGGCAGTTGAGGCTATAGAAAGGATAAATTTCTCTAAATAGATGTCTGTTGAGTGTGCAATTATTTAATGATATATTGTTTGTATGATTTATGATGTTTCATTTTTAAATGTCATAAAAAATATAATAAATTTTAAAGGCAATTAAAAAAAATTATTTCGATGGTATATTTTTACATAAAAAAACAAGTTAATGAATGAGAAAAATTAATGAATCCAATGCAATAATAATCAATTTATTAATAAAAGGAATCAAAGTAAATAATAATATTTAAATCTGATTAATAGGTTAATCTCTGTAATAAAAATATTATTTTGAAACACTTCAATTTAAAATCTTTACAGCTGTTCATTACATTTTCAACATGAATTTTTTCTTAAATTAATGACATCAATTTAGTACTTCTTAAATTAATTATCAAACAAATATTATGTCTGTCTGTTGTCCATTACTCAATTTTAATATCAGTAGAGTTCTATATTTTATTTATTATCAACATCTATGTAGTTGTATTGTGCTTTTCATCAATTGTTTTTTTCACACTGCATTATCTACCACGACCATTGTCGATTTTGGCTTGAAAACTATTGTTTCGGCCTTTAGGATCTGCATATACTCAAAGTCGGGTTGATGAATGGCCATACATCAATTTGGTCTGATTGACTAACTGACTGATTGAATGAAAGACTGACTCTGGCCATATGAGATACCAGTACATCTAGCTATTTATATTACCTCAATTCTTTATCTGAGATTTCACAACTTGCAACTTGCTGCAAATTTCTTCATTTCGCAACATTTTTTCTTTCTATTTGTTGTTGTTGTTTTGACTGCGTAAATTTCTTGGCAAGAAGACGCATCTAAGTGTAGTACTATATTTTGTAAATGTATCTGTATCCGTTGAATGTGTCGTTGTTGTTGAGTTTATAGTGTTGACCATTTGATCAACTGAGTGCAAATTTCTCGAAGCAAAACTTATTTGTGATTTGCAATTTGCATATAGCCAACGATGGGCGCTGACGCGTCCGTCTGTCTGTCTATATATCTGTCTATCTGTCTGTCTGTCTGTTTGTTCGTCGTATCCCTAGCGAATAGTTTTGTGGGTAATTCATCTTCATTTCGTTGCGGTTCGAGTTGAAATGCGTTGTGGTATGCAGCCGCGACACCGCCACACCACCAAAACGCCCAATCGACGCGACGGGCTATTTTCATTTTCAATTCGTGCCAGAAAAGTTTCAAATGCTTTTCGAAAAAACCAAAATACGAATACAAAACTATTTGTATGCCTAGCAAAAAAAAAAGCCAAAAAAATTAAAAAAAATTTAAATAACAAAGCAAATACAAAATAAAATTTAAATCTCTTTTTTTTTTTTTGTTCTTTGTGGTTGCCATGCACTTAAGATGATCCGCCTGATGGCCCCACATCCTAACCCAAAATCCATCCAAGCAGCCATCAATCATTTGTGTTACAGCTTCCACTTTGTTTTTTCTTCAATTTTTTTTTTCCTTATGTACTTTTTTTTTTTTTGTAATTTAATCAACAGTTTCCAGTGTCGTCGTCGGCTTTTCCTAGCGGGTGGGCGTCAACGAGAAAAACACACACACACACACACACACAGAAACTAGGGAAAATATATGATATACATTATTATTAAAGGCAAATTTGACAGAAAACAAATGTTCTTTGTCGCCCTGAGTTGGGATTTTATACACAAATCTCGTGTCAAGGCTGTTGATATATTTGATTGAAACTCTTCAAGAGATTTCAAGTGCTTGGAAAATTGTCGGTTTGCTAGATTAAGTTACAAGGAAAATAGACACTTGGTTGACGAAAAGAATCTTTGTCGTTGGGGTCAAGAACTTCTGTCGAGAGCAACAAAAATTGCTAGTGATAAGTTCTTTGAACTTCAGTTTTCATAACTTGTAACTTCCATAACTTTGTAAAAACTCAACCGATTTTCATGCGGAGTCAGCCTGGGAGATCGACTGGGAGAGTTACTGGGAGAGTTACTAGGAGAGGGACTGTGAGAGTTACTGGAAGAGGGGCTGGGAGCGGGGACTGGGAGAAGGACTGGAAGAGGGACTGGGAAAGGGACTGGGAGAGGGACTGGGGGCGGGGCCTGGAAGGGGGACTGGGAAAGTCATTAGTTCAAAATTGAACCTTTAAAGTCATCCCGCATTTTAGTTTTCAAGCAGAAAATTATTTTTTTTAATATTTTACTTTTATTTTAGCTTATTGCCATCTTAAATATATTAAAATATTGTGGCACATTTATAATAAATTCATCTAGGAAAGCAACATCAATTTAGAACAAGATCTTGACCTTAAGCAAGATGCTGTTGTTAAAATTTAACTCTGGTCCATAAAAGTCACTGCTTGAGTGCTAAATTAAATAAAAAAAAACCGTCACACCAACGATCCATTAACCTAATTACAAACTCAGGTGAAGGTAAAGACAACAGTGCTTCAGATAGAGCAAAACTTAACAACACTGGGTGAAAATAAAAATAAAATAAAAATACAAAAGGGTTAAGTGAGCTCGTTTGAGTTTGGGGAATGTTGCGAAAAATGCACCAAATTAAATAAAAAAGCGGAATTAAAACCCTAAAAAGTACACGTGAAAAGTGGCGTCAAAAGTCGCAGCAGACAGAAAAAATGCGAAAATTAGAGAAAGAAAAAGTTAATCATGACAAATGCTAATTAGTTAATGAATTACTGCAACTAACTAAAGAGAAACGACGAGAATTACGCAAAAGCTCGCAAAAATGCGAGTCTCCCATAGAATATATACTGTGATATACTCTACAGAAAATCTTTACCATTCGACTGTTATGAAAAACATGGGAAATAGTTGAGAAAATATTGAAACTATTTTCAAACAAGGTAATTGCGTTAGAAACGTGCAGAAAGCGTAAGAAAAACTACAAATTTTAAATAGAATTTTTTTTAGTCTACTTAGTATCTTTCTATCAAATGCAAAACTTTCTTAACTTTACGCTAACTTTGTTAACCCATTTCTCCTTTAAAAAAAATAGTTGAAAGCTTAGTTATATTTTGCACAATTGCCTGTCACAATTTCAAGTTAATTAGCACAAATATTGGCGCATGTCTGGCATTTTGGTGTCAAGTCTATGAGGCCACAAACAAGCTGTTGGTCTGTCTATATGTTCATATCTTTCCTATTTATTCCCATTCTCTAGATCTACATTTGTGGCTCATAGTTTTTCTCACCTGAAAAGCGTCAAATTTAAACTTTTGCCAATTTTTCCCTCCCCATAACTCGTCGTTGTTGTTGATTGACATTTGAACGTGACATGAACATGTTTCACCTAAATTCCGCAATTATTTATAGAGGTCCCCTAATACCTTAGCTGAGATTATGGCTAACATATGCAGCGGCGCTTACTGACAAACTGCTTTTTTGTTTTTTATTTAAACATTTTGCTGACAGCGTCAATTAACGTAAAAAAATATATGCAAAAAAAAAACAACAAGTTTATGGTTTCACTTAAAAATTGGTGCACTCAAAATAAAAGTAAAATAAAATGTGCCCAACTAAATAACGTCATTAAAGCCAGAAAATCAATTCGTTTTAGCTGCTCAACTTGCATTTGTGCTATTAAAAAAATGGTCTAGAACAGCGATAATCATTTGACAGGTAGTCAATCATAAGATTGTTTGACATGTGGTCAAAGAATGTTTTTCTAATTTACAGGTAGAGCATTGTAGCTGTTGTTGAAATACCAAGAAATTCATGAAAAAGCCAAATTTGTGTTTAGACAAATATTTTTGTATCACATGAGCCTTGAAAAGATGTTCAAAAATAAGTTTTTCTTTTCACATTTGATTTCTCTGTCAGCTTTATTCGAAAGCATAACCCTGCTTCTTAAACTTCACGAAATACTTAAACGAAACTAAACAAAATTTGCACAAATAAAAGAACCTAAAATATAATAAAAATGTTGTTAGTGGCAATGGAACGGTAGGAATACTTTGCTTAAAACAATTAAAGATTATCGTTCTAACAATAAACTCAACATTTGCAGCATATCTGGATATATGGAACAGTTCAAAGTAATTGGTATTAATATTGTTAAATTTTTAAATGAGAATATGTTTTATCGCATGGTTCTCAAGACTTCTCTCATCTTTCTGCTGGGCACTTGGATGACCAAGGAGTTTGAGCTCCATGTGATGCATGTATTAAACTGATCTCAATCAAAGTATTTGCTGTTCAAGATGTTTTCAGTGTTTAGTTTAGAGAATCAAATAAAGTACAGTGAGATTAATGAGTACTCCATGTAATCAAGCGCTTATATTGTCTTTTATTTACTTAAAAAATACTTAAACAATACTCATTATCTCTATCACAATGAAACAACTAATACTTATATATGTTTGTATGAATATATTACTATTTACAGTCCACACAAAATCAGAGTCAGCAGCAAGCACTTATGAACAAGTCAAACGACGACCTAAGGAGAAAGCGTCCTGAGACTACACGGCCAAATCACATTCTACTCTTCACTATCATAAATCCCTTCTATCCCATCACAGTTGTAAGTACACACAAAAATTATTTATTTTGCTTTTCTTTTCTTTTTTTTATATACCATATTTTTATCACCTACTACTACTACTACTATTTGTTATTATTATTGTTGTTGTTCTGGCTTATTCTAAGACTAGATCATAAATTCCAAAATATTTTGTATACCCTGTGAAAATAAATAACTTATGTAGAGGGTATTAAGGGTTGATTAAATCTTAAGTGATAATTTATTTTTAAAAAGGATTAATTTTAAAAGTAGGTTATTTTATTCATATTGAAAAATTATGTTTATAGTACAGTTAAAACATATGTTTTCAGATATATTAATAGGGTACTGAAAGTCTGAGATTTTAAGCTAGATTCTTGATATTTGTCATACGATTTTTTAAGTTTACAACTAATTCCAGAAAAAAATTTCATAATGATTGAGTGATAGGAAAGTATTGTAAAATTCCAACTTAGGGTATATTTCTTGTCGCGCACTCTCGAATTTATACTTTAAGCTACTTTGTAGCAAACTTTTGGTAAGGCGATGAATAACGAAATCCATTGCAATTTATCGTGTGTGTGTGTGTGTGTGTGTGGTTGTGAAAACTTGTCACACACTTGAATGTAGAGCTCAGCTGCATGGATATATGGATACATATATGGAGAGAGTGCTTGTATGGATGTTACATACATATATGGTGTGACAACAGTTATTTGCCACACTGTTGCCTCTCTTACACGAACGTTGTTGTTGCTGTTGTTGTTGTTTTTGTTGTGGATGTTGATGTGTTAAGAGTGACAGCAAAAGTTGGCAGCTGGCAGGACGCTTTAGATTTCTGTTGTGGTACTTTTTTATTTTTTTGAGATTTTATTTTGTTGCTGTTATTTTTGGAAGGGATTTTCATTGGCTCAGCCAGGGGCATAATGTGTACGAGAGTTTGTCTTTTGTGGACAGTTGGGATTTTGTGGCAATATTTGTAACTTTTTAGCAACAAACTGGGCAGAAAATGTGTTACAATTTAAAGCAGCAACAAATAAACGACAATTGGAGACAGAGAGAGATAGACAAATAAAGGGAGAAAGAGACAGAGATTAGTGTATGCATTTTGTTGAATCTGAGTGTTTAGCCTGAGTGCATTGTTAGACGTGCAACAACCTGCAGCAGCAACAGTAACTGCTGCACCACTTGCAACAATAACAACAACAACAACAACAACAACTGTATCAACAACAATTACAAAACAACAATGCAAAAGCAAAAAAAAAGGAAACTTAAAAAATGCATGAAGTACTCAAGTGTTTGCCATACTCAGATGCAGCACAGATACGCTAAAAACAACTACAGTTTTAGATACATTTAAGAATGTTTGTATTAAAAGTATAGCGACTGTAAAATATCCTGTGGTTAACAGACGACACAGATAAGATATCAAATTTTTGATTTCAGTCTTTTAAATAAAAAATATTAGTTTGAGTTTTCAATCAAACTTGAAAATTAAAATGAATAACTTTCATTGTTTTCGATTTTTAAATCATTTATAGGCTTAGACTTATTTTAGACACACTGTTTTAAGGAAAGTTCTTAGGTTTACAATTTGTTTTCTTTTCTCCCTGCTTTAGCTTTGCTTAAATATAGAACTATGTGCAACTAATATAGCCCAAATTGAAAGATTCCAGGGTATACTAGCACACGCAAATTCACACTTTTGTTGGCCCGCACTGACACAGTTTATTGTCTTTTTTAGCAAAGGCAAAACATTTGGCGGCACAACACAAACAACAGCACAAGAGATAGAGAGAGGGATATAGAGAGAGAGAGAGAAAAAGTGTAACAACAACAACAACAGAATACGGAAATGTTATATTGTTGTTGCAGTGTGTGTGCGTATGTGCAGCATGTGCTGGCAATTGTATTTTCCAACACTTGAGCCAGAGAAGAGAGCGTGTAGTGGCACATAAAATCCTGTGAAGTGGAAAACATGCAGCATATACATAAAAAGCGTTGAAAAACTGTAAAACTGCAAATTATTTGTGCCATCATCTCTGTAGTTTGAAGGCAGCCAGGGATACGGGCTGGAATAAAGCCAGGGATAGAGCTCAGCTTTTACACAGACATATTAATTCGCAGACCAACAAAATGATAAAGCAAAAGCAAAGGCATTTTCCTCTCTCTCTCTCTCTCTCTCTCTCTCTCTCTCTTCAATCTCTTACTCTCTCTCCTTTTCTCTGACTGAATGAACGACTTTTCGTACTTCTTTTTTGACGATTGTTGTTGTATTACTGTATTCAGTGTGGCGTTAAGTCCGACTTGCCGGATTTACTTATATACGCCTGGCCTGTTTGCTAGATTTTTCAACGCGTCTCGCTATCTCTTTCAGTCTCGTATTCGCTCTCTCTCTT
The DNA here is from genome assembly GCA_035045575.1 of Drosophila falleni. NCBI lineage: Eukaryota > Metazoa > Arthropoda > Insecta > Diptera > Drosophilidae > Drosophila > Drosophila falleni. The sequence continues at coordinate 425,419 of JAWNOV010000089.1, read as the reverse complement.
TTCCCTTAAACTTTTCCCCTCTTTGTCTGGTATAAATCTTTTGTTGATTTAAGGCAAACTGGGTATCCTGCTCTGTGCTGCGAGAGAGTGTTTGTCATGGAATTAAGCAATTCCTTTTTTGCCTTTATGGCACAAATTAAAAGGCTTCTTCTGCATACTTCTTTCTCCCCCGATTTTTTTTTATATCTGGGAGTGCATCGTAATATTTTGCCAGTGCAAATGAAGATTAAGTGCACGTTGCGCTTTATGACTGATAAGCCGAAAGCATCAGGAAATGCATAATAATGCAAATATGGTGCAAAAAACACCTCAATACATGCACTCATAAAAAGGGAAATAATTCTTTAATGACTTGAGTAATTGTAAAAGGAAATTTCAGAACAAATACTCACAAATTGCTGAGCGAATTATTATAGTATGAAAGCAGATTTTATATGCTTTAAAATATAAGTTTTTTAATCAAATTTACAGGAGTTTTAACTGAGTTAGTTGGGTTTAGTATTTTGTTGGGTTGCTCTGAAATGCAGTTATCGACACAGAAAATTTGTTTAAACTCTTAAACTTTCGCATATAAAGAAGAGCTACCAAAAGTTATAAAGTAGCCAATAAGTTTCAACATCTTCGAGCAGACTTAGCTTAACTAATCGCAAGCTAAACGACCTCTAATAGCAGACTGAACTTTTGTCAACAATGTAGACTCACATGAGCTAAAGTTTTGCCACTGTAATGCTGCAACTCATTTCCGGAGCTTTGGCAGCTTTCTAACTGCCAGACAAAGAGATAAAGAGAGAGAGAGTGAGAGAGAGAGAGAGAAAGAGAGAGAGTGAGTTGACTGATAGCGACAGAGATGGAAAACCGACATGGATAGTTGAAATTTTGTAGAGCTTATCGTGGAACAAAAAGCAACTCTGCGGGGATGCAGCATAAAGAGAAGGCAGAGATAGGATTAAAAGACGACACTAAAAGCATCAAAAGAAATTTTTGCTGCATATGTGCAAAGTGCAGTCAATGTGAAGCCAAAGACAACTACAACAACAACAATGCCAACAAAAGGCTGCGAGAGTTAACTTTTTGGCCCGAATGCGCGTAAGCCAACTTAAAGTTAAAGCTGAGCAGAACAATAGATATCTACTTCTTAGAATTGGGGAAATGTGAAATAAAAAAAGAAGTGGTATTATAATAAACTGAACTGGAATAAGGCGGAGCATAAAGTATATTTCAACAGAAAAATTTATTAAATGAAATATATTCATGTAAAGTTGGTGAGGCGAACAGATAAATATATAGAATAAAATACTTATCTCTGTCAGAATTGTCTTCATAATAAGAAGAAAATTAATTATTCCTATTAGTTTAATAATTCTTAAAATATATATATGTTATAATATGAATAAATTGTAGAAACTATCAATTTGGGAAATATTAATGCTATAAGCTTTATTTATAAACAATGATTTATGTCTTCATAATAAGAATACAATTAATTATTCCTATTAGTTTGATTATTCCTAAAATAAACGCAAATTGAAGTTAGAAATTTAAATGTGTAGAAACAATTAATTTAGGAAATGTTGATGCTATAAGCTTTATTTATAAACAATGATTTATGTCTTCATAATAAGAAGAAAATTAATTATTTCTATTAGTTTGATTATTTCTAAAATAAATATAAATTAAAATTAGAAATTTAAATATGTAGAAACAATTAATTTAGGAAATATTAGTGCTATAAGCTTTATTTATAAACAATGAAATATGCATAGAGCGTAGAGTGCGTAAATGGGAGAGACTAAAATGCAATGAAAGCAGAAGCAGCAGGCGCAACAATGTTCAATCAAATATTAAGCGGACTACATGTGTGTGTGTGTGTGTGTGTGTGTGTATGCCACAAGGCACACAAATGTCTGCAAAGAGAGAGAGAGAGAGTTTGGCAAGGGAAGAAGACAGAGAAAATGGTAAAGAAGCAGCAGCTTCTACAAACCCAACCAACACAATGTGCAGCGAGCTTGGCATATGTAAAACCCTCTTTTGAAATGGCTTATCAGAGCGATGTTCGACTTTGTTGGCCAAAAGGCAGCCAGCCATAAGCCAAAGTCCTGGAATGCAACGGCAATTTCAACGCAGGCTGCGGCTGCTGCACAATTTTCAATATGTGACACATGGCAAGGCAGCTGCAACAGCAAAAAAAAAAAAAAAAAAAAAAATACTAAAAGGAAAAAAAATTGAACGAAGGACGACATGCGTTGACGGCAAAAGCCAAAAGCTAAAGCTATAGACACAGACCATAGCGTTCTGCGATTTTCAAAGTGAAAGGGCTGAAAGCAGGGTGAAGAAAGAAGAGATTTAAGGGTGGAAGGGGCAGGTTGCAAATGTTGCATGGTTTTTGCATATGGCGGTTGAAAGCGTAGCGAACCATCTACATTTTTCAATATTGCAAGTTTGAACACTCTTCGAACCTCCCCCGCCCCCCAAACTTGCTCTAACCCTAACTTTATCTCTATATATGTATGCATGCCTATCCCTATTCCCGATCTGCCCTTCTCCTTTGACAATCGCGTATTGTGTTGCAGTTTGTTTATGCAAGCGACAGCATCAAAGCTATAGATGTTAGTAGCTCTGATGTAGTTTCAGAGACAGAGGGTAGGATTCTAAGCTTCAGATTGGGTTTTAGAGTTCTTTTTGGGAAGGGAGGTAGTGTTTGTGGGACTGTCATGGGCTGCTGCTTTTGAGTATTTGCCTAGCACTTTGACAAATCGATGGAGTTTCTTTATACATTTACATTCCTTTTTATGGCTTGTGCCAAATGCATAAAAGTTGTTTTATTGCCATATGTTCAACTGTAGACGAAGTGGTAAACCATAGATTGTGATTGGAAAAATATATATGAACTGGTTTTGGGGAAACAGCAGCTGTCAGATTTGCATAGATATTAAAGTTGAAATGTTTTAACAACTCTGAAAGAATTTTCAGATAAAAAGTAAACTTTGGATACCATAAAAATAGAAGAAAATTGAAATTAGATTTATTTTACATATATAAATACACATTTTTAATTAAATTCAAGACTACCCAAAATTACTCCCAAATAAAACTTCTAAGACTATATTATCTGATAATATTGCCATTGTATATTTGTTCGAAATATGCACTAGAAAGTTGTTTTTTTTTTAATATTTTTTTTTTTTAACAGTTTACAATATGTTTCCATCCCATTCAATGTTAGTTCCATTATATAACTGCAGTCTGTATGACAACCGTATACGATTTCAGGGTTTTGTTTTTCTTTTGGGAATCTGTTGATAATTACAAGATACGCACATGATAACCCACGGTTGCAACAATTAAGTCTTTCCTTTGTACGGGTATTGCAGCTTTGCTGAATAAATGACAATATCTAGAAATGACAGCGAAAAATTGTAAGATACAATGAAAAATTTGTTTTTAGCGAGTATAGTAAGGTTCTTAATTAAAAAAAAATAAATTTGTTAGCTTACACTTAAAATATTGTTTACTAAAAATAGCTGTGGGCCCAAATGTAATTCCGATCATCTTATTAATTTCAAAAAGCTAATTGTCATCTGTGATCTTTGCTGCCGTTTTTCGCCTTAATATGCGATACAAAAGGAATGGAAATAATTTAATGTCATTCTTTGTCAGATGACCACGTTCGTACATTTCCGTAAAGAGCTAGACACAAAAGAATTAAGTAGTTTTAATTAGCTGAATGATAGATATTTTTAATGGGTACTCACCAGTTCCTTGAGCTGCCATTGATTAAGGGCATCTGTGCGTTTCTTGCGCCACTCGAGTTGCCATTGTTTTTCCTCAACGCTGATGGGTTCGGGCAACCAATTGTTTAGAATACGGTTACTCTTTTTGCCAGTTACGGATTTATTTGCTTTGCCTCTGTTGAGGTTAGCCTTAGAGTTTCGTTTCAACTTTTTGGTATTGTCCTTGCCTTTGCTCGGTGTGGTTATCTGTAACTTGGAGCTCTCGGATTGTGGTGCAGCTCCTGCTGGACGTAGTATGCCATGTTTCTGCAAAAATTCCGCATCCTTTTGGGACTCCCATTCAAGACGTCGAGCCTTTTGTTTTCGCCGCAGCATTTCACGTCGCAGTTGACGACGCTTTGTTTTGACCAGGTTCACACTGCATTTGCTTCTGAAACATGATTTGGACATGGACTTCATTTGATCATTAGTGATCGTATGCCAAACATTGATTGTTTCTTTTTCTGGCGCTGGATTCAAGAGTTTCTTTTGCTGTCGTTGAATGTCCTTGCAAATGAGAGCCTCTTGTTTCTTCTGTTGTAATTCTGTGGTACTAGCTTTGGTGTCCTGCATGAAAGCCTTTTGAAACTTCAATTTACGTTCCTGCAAATTTCGTTTTTGTCGCTGCTGCTCGAGATCCAATTCCTCTTGGAGTTTCTGTTGCCTTCTGTGCTCCATGTTGTGTTTCATACGCGTTTTACTTGTCGTTGTCTCCTTGAACATGCTGGTTGGTTTTACCTGATCGTAGAATTTGCAATAGTAGTTGACCTTTTCGGAGTCGGTCGGTGGCATAATGCGTCTATAGTTGCCCAGATGACTCTCCTCCCAGGCAATTTGTTGCGCCAGAGCGCCAATGGAGCAGGGTTGTCGCAGTTCACCGCCACCCGCAGCTCTAGATGATGGATCTGGTCCTGTTTGGATCGGAGGTGGAACTCGACGTTTTCCCTGCTGACGCATTAGACGTTCCCTTAACGCAATTCGATCCTGTCGTATGATCTCCTCTTTGTCCACCAACGGTGAACTGATCAGATTTAGGGTGTCCCTAATCAACGGTCGTTTTACCTCATTATCAACAGTCTCGTCTCCGCACAGACTGGGCGTATGATTCACCTCCAGTATGAATGGTTTCAGCTTCCAGTCAACCAATATATCAAAGCCCAACAACTGAAAACATGCCTGAATTTGATCATGCTTCGGGAAGCATATATGATAGTTGTGTTTGAGCACGGGCCAGGCACTGATCACAGTCTTGATGATCGCATCATCTACAGCCGCCCAGAATTCTTCTACATTGTAGTTGTGATCCTTTAGCCATTTATTGTACTCGCACAGTTTACGCTTCGAACCACCCTCGTGTCCCTTGCCCGCATTATAATTGGAATTGCGTCGATTTACACAGTAGTTTGTCAAATGCATAAAGACATTGTTGCTATTGCCAAGTGCCGGGGGCATATATTTGTGGGTTGCGAAACGAGCCAGACCCTCATTATAAACAAATATTCTGAGTGGATCCACAGAGGTTACGAGTGTGTAGACACGGAGATCAAACTTGAAGCCATCGATGAGCAGGGGCTGAGAAATGAAGTCGGGAAAGGTTGAGAAAAGGAATAGATAGGAAACTAGGATAGGGAAAAATTCTAGGTGATAGGGAAAAAATCAAATTTTTTTTATTTAAACAATATTTTGATGCAGAATCAAAGTAGAGGCCAAATAATGATCAAAACGATGTTCCACATGAAAATCGGTCAACTTTTGGCGAAGTTATGAGAGTTTGAAGTTTTTGAGTAAGGATCAATGGGTAAGTTAAGGAAAAGTACGAATAAAATAGACAGTGATAAGGAAAAAATCAAATTTTTTATTTAAACAATATTTTGATGCAGAATCAAAGCAGAGGCCAAATAATGATCAAAATAGTATTCCGAATGAAAATCGATCAAGTTTTGGCAAAGTTAAGAGAGTTACAAGTTTTCAAGAATTGTTCAAGGGGTAAGGCAAGGGAAAGTCAGGATTAAATAGACAGTGATAGGGAAAATAATTGAATTTTTTATTTAAACAATATAATAATGATCAAAATGATATTCCGTATGAAAATCGGTCAAGTTTTGGCGAAGTTATGAGAGTTTGAAGTTTTTGAGTAAGGATCAATGGGTAAGTTAAGGGGGAAACTAGGACGTTAGTAGGTATAAAACGTAAGAGATTTCTAGGAATAAAATAATTTATATAAAAAAGTGAGAAGATATTTAGAAAGAGAATAATGATAAGCTCCTGATAAGATCAGGAATTTGTCTTGCTTTTTTTGGGAGATTAACTGGGAGAGGGACTGAGAGCGGAGCCTGGGAAAGGGACTGGGAGAGGGACTGAGAACGGAGCCTGGGAAAGGGACTGGGAGAGGGACTGGGAGCGGAGCCTGGGAGAGGGACTGAGAGCGGAGCCTGGGAGAGGGATTGGGAGCGGGGCCTAAGAGAGGAACTGGGTGCGGAGCCTGGGAGAGGGACTAGGAGCAGGGTACATACATACCCTATCAATGTAGGTCTGACAGATGAGTTTCTCTTGTCGGCCCACAGAGCGCAAATTGTTGGTTAACCAAATGCCACGACCTTGGCCCGATGAATATGGCTTAAGAATATAGGTGCGCTTGTGTTTGTTGGCATAAATGGCCACATCATAGGCACTGTTAGGAATAAGATAAGGTTACTTATATTAAAGTGAGAGTTTCAGATAGTAAAACTCACTCTGAGGGCATTAGCCAGGTCTTGGGAAAGATACGATAGTCGCCTGGATACATTTTGAGCATGCGATTCAGATTGAGCGCCAACATATCTTTACGACATATCTCGCTCATGCCGGGAAAATGATTGATTTGCTGGAAACGCTTCATGCTCTTTAGTAGATCCAAATGAGGCGTATTATCGCACCATTGAATGTTCCACAATCGATGCTCCGGCACATGGGTCAGTCCCATGTTCTTGGATACCTTTCCTACCAGATGGAATCGTGTGTGCTCCACACAAATACTTATCCTTATGCCCCTCACAATGGGCACAATATTGATTACCTCCTGGGGAGGAGGCTTTAGAGCTTCATGCATTACATTATAGCAGATGGGATTTTTGTGACCTTCTTTTGCTCCATCGTCGGATTGATCTTTGGACATCAACATGTACGGACTACCTTGATTTGACTGGACCACATTGTCGGTGTGTACCCATTGAATTGGTTTTTTTAATATTTTCCGAGGCTTCAGAATGGGCTTTCTCTGGATCTGATTGAAGACAGTCTCCCTACCAAAATATTCGATAGCTTCTTTTTTTGATGGTTTTGGCAATAGCTTTTTGATATCGAAATAGCGTGTGTATTGATTGGAAACCTTTTTAAACTTGAAATTTGTCGGGGTAGTCATCTAAAGCAATTAAATTATATAATTTATAACAGAATCGTGTAGATCCTTGTATTACCTTTCCTGTGAATTTAAAGAACAGGATAAAATGCCTATAGCTAACGACGAAAAATTTGGATTATTTTATAAATGACAACGAAAGCAAATGTTCAAAACGAACTGAATATTTTTAATACGATTTATTAATACATACTTTGCTTATAATTTTTAAGTATGAGCAAGTAATTAAAGAATAATATTTGTAGATTAAAAGTTATTGTCGTTTTTTTGCATTTTGATTATTAAATATGCTATGATAAAAATAGAGAGCATTTTATTTTTAATTCTTTAAATTTGTATCACAAAGATTAAAAAAAAACTGGGGTGCAGTACATTTTGTGCATCGTTTTTAAGCGCTGACTTCAACATTAATTCATCCTTTGAGGCTAAATACAAAATAGTAACCACAATTCATTGTTAACACGTTTTGATTAGTAACCTCTGAACTTGGCACTGTCTAAATTGACATTGTATCTGTTGAATGCGGTTCAACTTGTCGTGTTTCTCAATTACAAAAGTCGCGGCCACAAAATGAGACAAGGTGGCTGATAACTGATATGCCGCAGTGAAAAGCACTTTATAGAGAAGGTAATCGGTGGTGTGTATTACTTTAATGGATCTAGCCTGCTCTACTGACTGTGTGGGGCTCATTAACCGCAGTTAATCAGGCTTTAGCCTTTTGCGGTTATTAGTTCAAGCAGTTGTTAGTTGAATGTCAGTTGAAAGAAAATTCCACGAATCATGCTCCACTTACATGATAACTCTAATTTTTTTTTGCTGCTGTTGTTGTTGTATTATCATACGCTTGGTTAACTTAATGACAATAACACACGTCACTTGGAGCTGTGACGTGATCGTCACCCGGTTAACCCATGACAATTCCCTTGCTCCAACCACTTACAATAGCACTACTTGTTGCATATATAGCAATGTTGTTGTTGTATTAAATTACAAACATTTTCCGTGTGCCTCATTTTGCATTTTTTGGGGAAATAGATGGGGAGAGGGAGGGAATCGCTTAGATAAAGCAAACGGAGCGTGTAATTTGTCAAGTTTATTTGGTTGAGCAACGTTTGTTGGGGATCTCTCTGGATTTTTTTTATTTTTGGGTACGCCCTCTTTAGCTCTCTAATTGGCTGTCCAATGTATTGTTGCTGTTTTTGTTGTATTTGTTTTTTTTGCATTGCTGCTAATTATGCGCGCTTTTGTTTGGTAAATAAAAACAAAAAAACAATAATGAAAAGTGTTGGTAACTTTAAGCATTTTCCAATTTGAATGATAGTGCACGAACCGAGCAAAGCTGCTTCTGTTGACATGGATAAGGACAGCAACAGGAGAAAGAGAGAGAGAGAGGATGAAAGAAAAAGAGTGAAAGAGAGTGACTGCAGCGATAAGCTGTAGAAAAACGAGCTGAAAATGACGATTAATGTATTGTCAAATACAAAGCTGCGGGTTGTGAGGTATTTGCCGGGGAAGGCTTTCAACGAAATTGGAATAGAATAAATTCTACATTGCTTTAGATAGTGCAATTCTAATAATTAATAAATAAATATAAAAATAATAATGAAAATCAAACCTTTTTTTCACATTATTCTATAGATTAGCATATAATAAATATAATCGCACTTTAATGAATAACTGCGTTTTGACTTATTTATTTAAATAATTCACAATAATACAGAAGATAAAAATTAATTATTTTAACTTATTAAATTAATTTATTTTCTGTCCTTACATTAATTAAGTAGCATTTTATAAACTAACAGTAATTTTTCAGTTTACTTTTTACCACTTTAAAGCTATTCATTTAATCAACCGCATTTGGAGTTAATTGCATTCATATAATATTAAAATAATATCTGCATTAATAGGCTCAAAAGATAATAACAATTTGATTAAAAAAAATTATATACAGATAATAATAAATGTTAAAAATGATTTATTATAATAGATATCTCTTGAAAGCGATTTCGGTCTTCGTGATTAAACAATTTAAAATTTATTTAAGTATACAAATATTGGCGCTACTGTTTAATAATTAATTGGGTACTACCTTTTTGGCTGTTGGTCAGCTGCTCGCAAAGATTTTTCGGTTCTGTAGTTGGTTTTTTAATCAAGTGGCAAAAAATGAAATCAGCTTACGGCAAAAACTGCATTAAATATTTAAAGGTGTGCACATTTAATTTGCAGCTGCAAAGCGAGAGAAGAAAAAAAGAGAAATAACGTAAAGCTCGAGCGCGTTATAATAAAAAAAAAACAAAAAAAAAAACGTACAAAAATCTGTGCAAGGAAAAAAAGGAGAGAGAGAGAGCTGTAGAGAAACCGAAAAAAATAGGAATGAGAGAGAGAGAGAGTGAGTTCGGAAATGGCTCGTAAATTTGCAGCTGATGAAGAGTTCGAAACGTGGTATAAATTACAATGTATGTATGTGTGTGTGTGTGTGTAGCATATGGTTGTGTAAGTGTATATGTGTGTGTGTAAGTCTAAATTTTATTTGCTTAAATCCCTTATTTTTGTGGAGCAGCAAGTTCTCAAATCTCTTTCGCCGCTCACACTAAGCGCACATTAAAAATTAATCTTTTAATTACTGGCTGGCAGACTCAGACTACAACAACAACAAGCACAGCAATAACACTAATTTCAACAACAATGAGCATGAGAAACTCAACAATGCGCTAACAACAATTGTGCTTAGGCTCTTTTATGCTAGCAGCTATTAATTACTCATACTTCGAACTGAAATATTTCAATGAACAATACATACATACACACACACACACACATACACACTTGCAATAATAATTGTTGTTATGAGCCGCCTACGGACACGCCTCAATTGCTGCAATATTGCATTGTTAGTTGCCTGGCAGCCATTTTGTATGTGCTATGGCAGCCATTTTGTGGGTGCCCAAAAAAGTATGCAATACTAAGTTGCACAGAAGAAAACAATTGCTTGATGATGTGTTAACAAATCCTAGAGCAAAATAATAATAATAACAATAAAAATAAAAATAACAATAATACAAAAATATAGAACACCTCACATGACTTTAAAGCTAAGAATCATCAGAGCAACATAATCCTTGGCAAATCTCTGCCACTTCAAATTAAAAATTGTCAAAATTCTCAGTTGTATTACTTTAAAACGATTTTAATTGCTTTCAATTGACCAAAAAAAACCCCTCGGAGAAACTTTCAACATAAAGTTGATGGAACAATAGCTTGGCACACACACTTTTGATTTTAATTCCATTTTGGTAGCTTACACTTAAAGCATTAACAATTTGATAAAGAGAGCATGGGTTTGTGGGTAGAGTAGGGGGGGGGGGGGGCTAATGCTGAAAGTTTTACGTACCCAGAAAATGTCCTGTTAAGTGAGCAAAAACTTTTCTAATGGAATTAAACTACATACTAAAATGCTTTTTAGAAGCGGCTGTTCTTTGTCCACTTAAATGAATAGCCACTGTAATAGAAGTACTTCTCTTTGGGGCACAATACAGAGATTAAATGCAAATTAAGTTAAGAAAATATTAGATGACCACAAAATAAAATATAAAGTGTTGTAGCACTACTCAAGCTATGTAGATAATAGAAAATATTAAATAAAGTCGTCTGAAAGGCTTACTTAAAAAAGGGTAACAGATTTTGCACAGAGATATTTAAAATGAGAGATATATAATGAGAAAGATAATTTCAATAATAAGTTTAATTATTTCTAAATTAGTATAAAATTGTCAGAGTGTCTCAATAAAAAATTAAAATAATCAAATAAAAATTGCCAAAATGATATCTATTAAATTCTAGTCAAAAGAATTTAGCAAATTTTGAAGAGAAGTCGCGATATTTAGCTAAGATGATTCATCAGATTTACATCCAAAATAAATGCGTGTTTTAGTTGGTTGATTGGATATTCGAAATATCAATCTCAGCATGACAATTATATATCAAATTTAGATCTGTTTGACATTTGCTAGTTGTGTGTCAGTTAATGCCGTTTGTGATTGCAACTTGTATCTGATTTATGTGCCAAGCATATGAATTCCACTATGAATACATATAGATACACTCTCTCTCTCTCTCTCTCTCTCTCTCTCTCTCTCTCTCGTAATTATGCATGAATCATGGTAACTGGTTGTCTGATGGGTTGAGAGAGTAGTAGAAAAATCTGAATTTCGACCCGTAACGCATGAATGAACGCCTCTGTAGAAATATATGCACATAAATTTCATCAGCCAGGCGCAATGAAAATGTTGAAATGTTAAAATGCTCGCACGTAATACTACGAAAAAGTCATTTGTAATGCAAAACAAAACAAAACAATACAGCGTAAAGCAATAGACCAACTGCAATAGCAACAAAACTAAAAACGTGGCCAGCAAAATAAAAATCCAGCTTCTATAAAGGACTCTACTAGTTTTATTTATTTTTCCTTTTTTTTTATATATATATACATATTTTTTTGCTGTCTTCCTGCTCTGCCATTTTGCTCTTCATCTCTTTTTATTTTTACGGTATTTATTTTTAGTTGTGTACTGCGCATAAACAACCAACGAATTTGTAATGAAAATAAAATTTAACAACTGCAGTTTTGGGGCAGCAACTGTAGATGCAACAGCAACTGTGAAAATGGCAACGAAGGACAAGTTGAAGATGCTTCAAAGTATGCAGCACTTTTTGCACTTTGCCTTTTTGTCAGTTCTTTTTGCTGCACTCAGAAAGTGTTTCTTCTGAGACACTGAGAAGTAGAGAGATGCTTTTTGGTATACTATATGGTTTACTCAAAATCCGATAGACTTGAGTTCATAAAGTGCTCAGTTTGTGTGTTTGTCGGACTACGACTGTGAATACAAACTATGTGTGCAAATGGAATGCAAAATATATGAAATGACATTCTAATATATTTGAGCATACTATAAAATATTATATGATATTATAAGGAATTGATAAATTATCTGTTAAAGTAAATGTTTTTAATCAGATAGATTTATTTCTAATAATAAATGAATTTATTAAATATTTGTTACAAAAATGACTAAATTCATAAAATTTATTAATTCAATTAATATAAATAATTAAATTATAAAAAGAGTACTTTTTTTATGTATTATGATAGATAGTTTCCCAAAAGAGACTAGAAATATTAAGTTAACTACACTTTATCGAACAAGAACCTACCTCTGCTATTATATAACAGTTTCTGAAGTCGTTAGGGAAGCAACAAAAAATAATATATATACTTATTGAGATGGGCAGGAAATTGAGGTGGCATGCCACAACAAATTGCATGCAAAAATGGCGGCAACAAGCGGATCATGTTAAGAAATGTGACACCTTTATGCAAGAAGCAAGAAGGACACGTTATGTCAGGTTAGAATGTCAGGGCATCAATGTCATAATTTGCCATAATGTGTGCATGTGTGAGAGACCAGAAGCTGGAGAAGTAGAAAAAGAAGAAGAAGAGGGAGGAAGAGGAAGAGAAGGTGAATATAGATAGACAGTTGGACAGTTGGCTGTCCCAATGTGGATGCTGATGATGTTGCATGTCCATGTTTGAAATGTCGATGGGTATGTCGTTGTCAATGTCGTTTGGGGTCGAACGAAACGGACTTTTATTGTGTGTGTGTGTGTGTGAGTATGCTTTTTGTGTGTGTGTTCAACTTAGTTGCAAAGTTAACGATGCGCCATGACAACACTCCATCAACATGGACAGCATCCAGTTAGTCAGACAAGCAGACAACCAGTCAGTCGCCCCTCGCTTCTGCTCCCTTTAGTACTTCTCTTACTTGCTTGCTGTGCTCCTTTTGCGTTTACTCCCTTTTGCGTTTACTGCCCCCCGTGTCATGTCCTTGGTGGCGACACTGTCAACATTAACAGAGCCGAGAGGCACAAAAAGGCATATCCAATTGCAAAAAAGACGACGCATGTCGATAACAAAGCATACGCAAACATTCAACTAACATCAGTGCCACGCCCCTAACACACACACACACACACACACACACATACACACACACACATACATACAATGCTCTTGCTGCAGCTTCTACATTTGGTGTCTATTTTACTTGGTCATTAAATTTGGATTTTGTGCCATGCATATCACAAGTGCTTGACTTTACCATTAAATACACACACAGCACACACACACACACACATGCACACCTCCAGCACAGATGTAAACACACGTGTGCAGCTCTTTAGTGGCCCTTTGTGTGGCATCCTCTTCCAACTCTCCCTCCTCTCCCTCCTCTCCCTCACATCCCTCCTTTTATTTCTCTTGCTCTTGCTCTACAGACTCGTTTATTTTCCTTCCTCTCACGTTTGCTGGCTGTGCTTTTTGCATGCCACACACACACATACACACACAGACACACACACGTCTTTTCACTTACGTCCGCTAGATGGCGCTCTTCACTTGCTTTGCTGCCACAGAAGTTTGTTTTCTGTTTTGTTTTACTTACGGCTTTGAGCCTTTTGTGGTTTTCATGTGGTTTTTGCCTATGATAGCACAGCAATTGCAACAACAAGAATTGCAAAGAAAATATAATAAAAGATATTCTAGTTGCTCTACGGAGTAAAAGAATAGAAGATAGTTCAGCTGAGAAATTTAATCGTTGGTAAATCGATTAGTTACATTTTTGTAATAAACCAAATGATTTTTTAGGTAAACTCAAAGGTATTAGATACAATTCTTCAGTAAATGTCAAGCAAATAATCCTCATTTATTGTAGCTAAGCATTATAAAATTTTATTGATAAATTGCAAATTTAAAAAAAATTAAATTCGAAAACTCTAACACACACACTCAGTCAGTCAGCTAGTCAGTCAGTCAATCAGTCAGTCAGTCAGTCAGTCACTCAGTCAGTGACTCAGTCAGTCACTCAGTCAGTCACTCAGTCAGTCACTCAGTCAGTCACTGAGTCAGTCAGTCACTCAGTCAGTCACTCAGTCTGTCCGTCAGTCAGTCACTCAGTCAGTCACTCAGTCTGTCCGTCAGTCAGTCACTCAGTCAGTCAGTCACTCAGTCAGTCACTCAGTCAGTCTTAAAATTATATTATAAAAACATTCGTAATAATTAATCAGTTTAAATTTTAAATGTTATAATTTTTTATATATATATTTTCCTATTCAATTCTTAGTAGGCATTTAATCAATTAATTAAGTTCTAAGTTTTTGTATATATAAAAAACTATTTATACAATATTTACGTAACTTTTATTCCTATAAAATAATTTACTAACATAAATTTTCTCACCTTTTTCTCATTTTAGGTAAGTTACTTTATGATTGACTGACTTTGATTATGACTTATTGTGCGTGAGTGATAGATCTAAGAGAATTATATATCATTTGTGGGTTTATTGTTGCTGTTATTAGCTGCGCTTAGTTAATCTTAACTTCAAAACTCAACAACTGACAGCGGTCCAATCAATTGCCCTTTGCACTTATCTACTCAAACACAGACAGGCTTAAAGCCGTCATCAAAGGCCAAAGGCAAAAGGCCAAAACAAACAACAAAAATGAGGCAAAAATAAAAATCCAAAAGCTGACCCAATAAATCACTAGTGAAATTTCACACAAAACACTTCAAATCTTTTGGCCCTTTGGGCGAAACAATAACAACAGCAGCAACAATATGGGAAAATAAGATCCCGAAACTTGCTACGTAATTCCCACGATAATAATCATAATAAAAATCAAGCAAGCGATAAAGCATAAAAGCAAATTACAAGTAAAATCTACACACACTCGTAAATGGAGCAAACTTTAACAGAACCAAAAAACACTTGACATAATGTCAGATTGTTCCTGTTGTTGTTGTTGTTGCTGGCGCTTTGGCTCCATAACATAAAAAATAAAAGTTTTCTTTTCCCCAGCAACTTGTGCACATTGTCAAAAATATGTTTCGTCCTGACCAGCGTTGCCAGACATTTATGGCTTCTTTTGCTTTTTTCCGCACGTAGCGAACATTTTCTTCTTTTTCACGTTTTTACTTTTTTTTCTCTCTTCTTTTCTCGAAAAAGTTTTCTCATAAAGCGGCAAACGCGAAAATATAGCACGTATTAGGGTTAAACTATGCGTTCGTTCGGTTACGCTAACAATAGATGGCGCCACTTGCATCAAATGATTTATGCTGATGAATTGCTTGAAATGTCATTAAAAACGTCGTCGCGCTTTCCCCCAGCATAAAGGAAAATTCATTAAGTTGTCAAATGCAAGTCAACACAATACAAGTCTATTTTTTTTTTTTGCTTTTTCTACTTTGACATAGACATGACACTTCCACAGCGAACGAGACAGCAACAGTGTGGGAGGCTGAAAAAGAAGCCATTGGCGCGAAAAATTATTGAATAGCTGCGAGAAGAAAATTCAATCCTATAAAATTAGATTCAGGAGGACTAGCAAATATATGACAAGTATTTCACAAGCCTTGTCACAATTGAAATGTCAATTTGAACCAGAAATTCTGAGTGATTGGCATTCAAGATTTGCGGATTTTGGCCATGGCAACAGCAAACTAAATGATATTCAATAGTTAACTATATATATTTGTGAAAAATGTTTTAAATATTAATTCCTTTCATATTATCTTTAAAGAAATAATTATTAATTATATATCAAAATTTCAAAATCCATTTTTTCCATCGGATTGTAATTTTTCTATACCTTTCCATTGTCACTTTTTCAAAAACTTCAATCAGTCCTAACTTCGTCACATCTTTACCGATTTGCTTGCGGATTAAGCATCAATATTCTATTTAATATTTTCTTTCAACTCTTTTTTTAAAATTATTTTAAATATATTTTCACATATACATAACATTTTTTTATAATTTACTGGCTTTTCAATTGCATGCCTGACTTAAATGGAATGTGCAGCCAATCAAAATCCAAAATCATGTGCTTCGTTGAACATTTCGGTTATCAGTCAGAGCTCATTTTCAATAATAATGTACCCACTTTGGTTTTTGCCATTATTGTGCCAAAATAAGCGAATGAATAGTCATTTTGTTGTAATGAAATACCCTGTAAATATGCGTTATGCACATTAGCTATTTAACAATTGATGAAACTAGGCAAGAGATGTAATTTTTTGATTTTCTAACTAGAGCAGTAGCATACTCATTTAACAGCACTTTCTATAGGGTATTATGGCACTTTATTGCTAGGCCTACAACATTTGTTTCAATCAGTTTGGAGCTGCTGCAACTCTGGCTACTCATTGTGCATTGTGTCCATGCAACGCGCATAATTAAAACCGCAAATAGTGCAAGCAAATGCACACACACACACACACACACACACACAAACACACACATGAAAAGTGATATGCATGTGATATTACACACTTACATTCACATATGACTCTGGACTCTAATGGTCACCATGCCCAACTAATAACAAGCGATGAAGTCAGTCAACAAAATGAGTTTGGTAGAAGGGTGAAAAAGGGGTAGATGATGCATTCATTGTCTATTGTTGTTAACTGACATGTGAGCCATGAGTGGGTCGGTGTTTGGTGTTGCATTCGCCAAACAAAAACAGACAATGCACCTTTCTGCTGCTCATCCGGCAGTGAAATTCGAATTTTAATTATGCGCCAGCCTGTTAATTACACTGCAAAAAAGCTGAAATGTTGTTGTGAATCAGCCACATTGCGCATACGCACCGTTAAACCGTTTATTTTATTTAAATCATGTGATATGTGACAACACCTAGATTTAACAGACTTTAATTAGCTAAATTAAATTTGTCGCCTGGTGCATTGATTAAGTTGCAATTTATATACATTACATATGCATGAGTTTGTGTGTGTGTATGTGTGTGTCAGGCTCTGTGCTTTTGAGCTGATTTGGTTAATTTGGCCAACCGAGAGCAGGCATTCATATTCAGCATTTCAGCCTAAGAGGCTTTGTGGTCGCGTGTTCAGCTCTTACCGCGTATTAAATGCATTTGTATTCATTCCACATGGCTTTGCCCATTACATTGGAAAATGGAAATAAATACAATAAACCGAATTTTTGAATAAATTTATGCTCTGCAACATATATTTAAAAAGTCAGCAATTACTGCATATTTATTAGGCATAAAATTATTTAGAAAATGTAATTGATTGATTACAACTATTAATTTTTTTAATGTTTCATTTTAATATTTCTTTCTCTTAAGTTTTTCCCCTTTAATCTCTGCAAGAAATTTCACTTTAAATAAATTTAAAAAGTCAGCAATTACTGCATATTTATTAGGCATAAAATTATATATGATTTGTTTTTCCAACGCAGATCCAGTTAGAAAATGTAATTGATTGATTACAACTATTAATTGTTTTAATGTTTCATTTTTAAAATTTCTTTCTTTTAAGTTTTTCCTCTTTAATCTCTTCAAGAAATTTCATTTAAGTTTTTCTCCACATAGAGAGTTGTGGTTTTCTTTAGGATACATTTGGTTATTTATAAGCTTGGCTAACCACTTAACCCTTGGCCATTACGTCATTATCTTGTGCCATTGCTTAAACTACGCCCAAAGGTAACAGCAATTGCTTATCTACGCCTACGACACGCGCCTTGTCGTTTCAACCATTTTTCACCTACTTAAGTACAGTTGCTGTCCCACAACATAAATTCTTAGCCCACAAAGCTGTCCCCAACCAACCCAGCAGCTTCTAACTGAAACTCTACGGTCAATCAGCCACATTATGGGGGAGGGACCTTCCAAAGTGTCAGTTCCCCATTGGGTTGGTTTGGAGGGTAAGTGGAACTTAGTTTTCGACGTAACTAACGTAAAACTTGCCATAGCTAAGCCTTTTGAGGGATCAAAAAACAGTCAGGGAAAGTAAAAAACGAATGAGAAAAATTAATGTCTGCTAATAAGTCAAGTGACAAGGCTTTTGGGCCAAAAAAGTGTGTGCGTAAATATTCTAACGCACAATTAAATGGAATGTGCCATAAATATTACGTATACGTAACGTAAATCAGTAGTTGGACCCCAACGACTGATTATGCAAACAATTAATCTCAGAAATGTTTATTACCAGTCAGACAGAGATGGAGACGGAGAGAAACGGCATTAGTTAGCTAAAACTCTTCCCCCTGCCTCTGAAGACACCCTTGGGGGATTATTTTATGGCTGATATTATAGTACGTTCTACAAATTGGTTGGTCTGGCTTTTGGAATCAATTGGTAGCTGGCCTTTTGGCCTCTGACGAACTGGAACTGGGCAAAAGTCAACTGCAGCAGCAACCGGATGCACGCCATTTTGCAATCACATTAGCCAAAGCACAGAGTACTCGACAGGAAGTTGCATGACAGTTGTTATTGTTGTTGCTGCTGCTTCCAGCCGGAAATGAGAGCCGCACAGTGTAGCTAAGAGTGAGAGTGTGGTGTGGCAGCCACACTGACAGCAACGTCTGGCAACGTCAGCTTGACCGCAGCATTAAAGCAACATTTGTTTTAGCCAAGAAAAAACAAGCAAAAAAATGTATAAGAATCATTGAGTATAAAAAGGGAGGAAAAATAAAACTTTTACTCAAGTCTGAGTACCAAAAAATGTTCAACAATGCAACACAAATTACAGTTGCAACCGCAACAGCAGCAAGCGCGGTTTCCAGCTTCTTCTTCCTCTTCTCTCTCTTTTTTTCCTTTGTCTGAGAGCATTGGTCAGTTGACCGCAGCTCCGAATAGTTGACCATTGCAATATTTTGACTTGGTCAGCTTTAAAATCGCAGCTTAAAGAAATGATGATTGCAACAATTGTGAACAAAGCAGCTTGTAACAAAAGACAAATAGGAAAACTGAAATAAAAATAAATTATAATTGTACTCGGGTTAAAGTTGCAAGCCTTTGTGTTTTGTCGTTTGTTATGGTTAAATTAATTGGTCTATCGCTGAAGACGGATATCAAATAGTTTTAAATTTGCGGCTAATGAGGTTTAAATTTCTTTGACTGTTTGTTATAAATGCATAAATAATTGCCTTTAAATTTTGAAGTGCTTTAAAGAGCTTATTTTAATACTGGAACACTTTTAAAAAAATAGTATTAGTTTTAGAAAATTATTTATATTTAAATTCTTTAAGTTAGCTATTGAATTTCACGAGAATACTTTAATTTAACTTGAAAAACTTCAATTTAAAGCATCGCTTACTACGACTTTTCAAAGTTTTTCAGCATGCTAAGCATTCTTTTTTTGAATTTTGTCCTTTTTGCACACCTTTTGAACTTTATGTCTCCTCTCTTTAAGTTGCTGTCATTTTCATGACTTTGCTTAAGTCGTTTCCTTTTTTTTTTCCTACCCCTTTCTTTGTCATTTATGGCAAGTTACGCGTATCTGAGCAATCAAAGCATTTTTGCCCTAACTATACTCGTAAAACCTCCACGCTGAGTGGGTGACCACGCCCACAATATACAATATACACAGGGAAACAACAGGGCCAACACAGTTAGGTACTCAGTTTTTTTTTTAAATGCTTCAGCATTGCATAAAATTTGCATATATTTGTTGCATAGTTTATTTAGCGCTATTGTTGTTGCTGCTGTCGTTTTTGTGTGTTTGCTATTGTTGTAGTTGCTCACTGTCCATTTACTCTCGCCCACAGTGGCAAACAAGAACAGTCCAAATTGCTGCAACGCACAGTGGGACAGAAAGGGGTGGGGGCTGTATTTAAATCATTTTTTCGATGAAAGCGATTTCAAAAAAAATTAATGCAATCGACATA
This sequence comes from Drosophila falleni, assembly GCA_035045575.1. Lineage (NCBI taxonomy): Eukaryota > Metazoa > Arthropoda > Insecta > Diptera > Drosophilidae > Drosophila > Drosophila falleni. Next base: position 405,500 of record JAWNOV010000089.1, on the reverse strand, counting down.
TAAATCTCCAAAGATTACAAAAAAAAATTGATTTTGAAATCGGGCAAAAATTGTGGGCGTGACAGCCTCTCAAAGTTGACCCTTATTTCAGTGCGCGCACAAATGTGCATTTTTTCCAAAAAATGCAAACTTTAAAACGGTTTTTTTGTCAAGTTATACGACCGATCTTTATGTTTTTGATTTTATATGAAAGGCATGTTAATTTCTAATCAAATGCCGTGGAATTTTGTTTCAAAACTTGTTTACTTTTTATCCCAGAGATGTTTGAAAAAAGCACTAAAATTAGGCTATTTTTCAACTTTGATGGAAGATAACAAAAATTGGACACTTTTGGACACCATCCCACTACTTCAAAAGGCTTCGGGAAACATTTCTCTAACTATATTATCCAGTTTTGTTTGCCTTTATTTGCCTTTTTTTTTTTAAAAGTGCAAAAACTGACGCAACCTCGCATAAAAATTGTGATGGAAGAAGAAGAGTGCAGTGCAATTTCATACGTTTTTGCTATGCCAGCCATCATAAACGATTTATGAAAAAAAAGAGAATTTTTTTTTTTTAAATAAGCGCAATAAAACATTTTAATATGTTAAACAATGATGTTTAAAGGATAAAAAAGATTGAAATTTATATTTCGAACAAAATATAAATGCTTTTTTTTTTAATTTTACATGTAAAATATGCACTGAAAATATTTTTCAACTTTGACCGAAGGCCCAGAATTAACCAGAGGGCCTATCAAGCCGTACAAACCCTCATTTAAAAGCTTAAGAAGTTTTCTATCAAATGCTTTTTAAATTTTTGAAATATCTTTATTTGTTCAAAAGATATGATTTTAATACAGCAAAATGAGAGAATGTCCCACTGTGCAACGCCCCCAAAATGTATGCTACATAAATAGTAGAAAGGACAGAAGAACAGAATTCTGCCCATCTCTTTTTATTTTTCTCTCGCTCGCGCTCTCTCTCTCTCTCTCTCATTCGCTCTCTTTTTATGTTCTCTTATTATAACTCAATATCTGCGAGAGGCTTTCTCGATTCATCGCTGCTTTCCGCTGCAGCATTTATATTCATATATGCGGTGTGGAAATGAATCTTGGTCAGAAGAGGAAGTATGCTAGGGGGTATAATAGGAAATCCACGCACCGCTGGATGCCTAACCAAAAGTACCAACGAAGGCCATTCAATCGTTCTGCTTTAATTTTTCTCTCTTTTCTGGCGTTTTTTTTGTTAGTTAAGAAATTTGCATGCTTTTTACGCACATTAGCATAAACACACAAGCGCCAAGTTTAGAGTCCTTAATGTAGAAAAAAAGTGGAATATTTTTTGATCAGCAATCCAATATGTCAAACTTAAAGCACGCTTCGCAAATTTTTGTTTTTTTCAAATGCCAAGTGTCATGGCAAATCAATATGTCCCTTTTTTTAACTTCCCTTTCTTACACTCTCTCTCTCTCCCTTTCTTTCTGTTGACAGCACCCTTAATGTGTGTTTTGTCAGCCCCTCCCCCTCCCCCCTACTCAATCAATTTGCCAGGCTTCAATGACTAACTGTACATATTGCCTGATTCAATTAACGTCAATATAGTTGTGCTTGTTATTATTGCATTATTCTGTGCACTGTGCTTGCTTTCTGGCCATATCGTATCCTTGAAACAGTTGGCATCATGTCCATTTGTTGCCTAATTGCATAAAGTGCAACTAATATACAATGCTTAATGATCCGCACAGTAATTGAAATTGCTGCAAATTCACAATTTCAAGTTGGTTCCCATTGAAACATACTTTATTTAATTGACTTGAGCATCATCTGTTGCCTTTGGCTTTGGCTTCTGTTTTAAGTGGTAAGAGAACGTGTTATTCGCTCTTCCTTTGGCCCAATTAATGCTGGGAGAATTTTCCCTAATGAGCCGGGATACAAGTAATTAATCTTTACGTTATTATGCCTTGTGATTATACAGAAATTATCTTAAATTGAAGAGTTGAACAAGTCAATGCAAAATTACTTAATTTAAAATTAGCAAGATTAATCTTAACGAAGATACATATACAAAAATTATAAGAAATTAATAGAATTTTTTTAAGTGTTTAAATGATGAAATAAAATATATAAAAAAATTTATAATAAACATATTAAGTTAGTTATTATTAACTATATTTTTCTTTATTTTACAATCTTTTTTCAATTTAAAATTTAGCTAATTTTATAACATTTTTGATATACAAGTTCAATTTTATAATTTTATAAATTCAAAGAGAATTTCTACTGCCAAATAGGTTTAAAATTAAATATTTGAAGCCTTTTATGAAATTACTTATTAATATTGAAAGCTATTATTATTATTCAACAAAATTGAACTTAGAACAGTGAGAGGTGGGTTTCTCAAAGGATTTAACCTCTTGGCGCACCTTCTACAATCGTTCGCTGATTACTTTGCCAATTTGTGGCCACTATTATCGAATTAAAAGCAAATTGTAATTGCTGGGCTTTCTTTAACCCCTTTCCCCCTTTGTGCCCTTTACTTAGCAAAACTTTAACATGCACCAAATTGTTGCATACTCTTTTGCGACGTTGGTTTGCCACTTGACGTTGAGCCTGAAAGCAGCTGCCACTTTAACGCGCACTCAGCAACGGTCACGCCCACATTCAGAGCACAATTCGACGCCCCCAACACACACAGATACACACATATACACTAACACACACTTACACACACATGCTTGGCCCACTCAATTAACGCAACTCATCAGAGGCTGAGAAAACAGAGAAGGAATAAACTCTTGAATGAGTGTGTGAGAATGTGTAGGTGTATATATATATATATATATATATATATATATATGTGTGTGTGTGGGTAGGGTAATAACGAGAGTATTTGCTTACGTTTGTATTTGTTTTAACAACTCTGGCATACAATCTAAATGGGTCTGAACTGAACCTGGAACCTGAATTCTGGATCCTGGGTCTTGACTCTGCCGGATTTCAGCCTGGATGATGTGCTGACTGCTTCACGTTGTTGTTGTTGTTATTATTACGCTGTTGTTTTGTATGTATTTTTGTGTGCTGTTGCCTCCTCTCACATAATTACTTTGACTCGACTTGTACGCCCCTTCTATGAATTACTCAAGAAGTGTTGGGCTCACGTTCACACACACAGTGTGTGCAGTTTGTCAGTTGCCAGCATGCGAAAAGGATGCTTGCTGTGTGTTTATCCTTTTTTACTGACTGAGTCTTTTCGCTTCTTTTGCCTTGTGTCTTCGTGTCGTGTCCTGTCGTTCGTTTTATTTATTTCTTTAGCTCGTGTTTGCCTGCTAATTTCTTTGGTTCACACGCGACACGCACCACAAGTCAACGGGGTTAGTCCAAGTAAAGCTCAAAGCAACTCACTTACTTCTCTGCACACACACACACACATTAGCACAATTGCATAATGTGCTTACACACACACACTGAAACTTTATTAGGTAGATATAAGTATAGGTATAAGCAAAAGGGTTGTCAAATTTATTTAAAATTAACCTGCTCTTCTGCATTTTAACACAGTGTTCCCGTATTATTAAAAATATTCTTTTGGTATTAATAAATACTGGAAAATTCATCCTTTTTCCATTACTCTTGATTTTTTTCCATACATTCACAGTTTGAATCAAATTCTTTTCTTTCATCTCTCTAAAAAATTTAAATTTCTATTTTGTATCTATTACTCTCCCTGCTTTCTACAGCAAATTCTTTCCAATCAGCATTCGGTTTTTCTATTTCATTTGTCGCTTTAAGCACATTACCATCATCTTTTCTCGTAAAATCTTTTGCAATCCTTTGCAACTCTGTGTTATGAGCTCTCAACAACAATTCTCATTCAGTTCTATGTTGTAGATTGTGTTGTATGCTACCAACATTATCTCTGTTAGCTTTTTAGCCTAACGACCGTCGCAACACCTTTTGCTATTCCCTATCTTCTCATACTCTCCTCTCCTCACTCTTCTTAATCTTACTCCCTCGCTGCTTAACTTCCTGGTTCATGTCCATCGCATTCACATTGTTAAACAGAATTTATGCGCTCAGCAGCTGCGTCATCTCCCCCGACCTGCTAACGATACTTTCTTCTTCTTCTTTTTCTTCATCGTCTTATTCTACCTTCTTGGCTGCCATTACATTTATAATTGTCTTGTGCAACTTCTGGCAACGCCACTACCCCGTCTGGTATTCACAGCTATTTGGTGGCGCCACCTGGTGTCCAAACATGCACTGTTTTTCTCTCTCTGTCTCTTTCTGCTAATTTTATTTGAGCTTTCACGTAATATTAAATTTTTTATAGAAATATAAATATAGTTAATTTAAATAGATTTCAGTAAAAAGTCTAAATTAAAAAAAAAAAGTTTATAAAATTTGTATTTTTTATAATTTTACAGTCAAAAACTAAAATCTAAATTTTTCAAAATCTAATTGAAAACAGAACTCAAAGCATCCATTAAAAGTTCTGGAAATTATCAGTTATCGTGAAAGTAAATGAAGATTAATTACGAAAATTGTTAGTCTATAGTATAGTTAGTATATTTTAATTTAATTTTAATAAAACTTGATCATCTTTTTTAAAAGAAAAATCTTTAGTATTTAATTTTAAAATGTCCATCTATTTAAATGTAGTATGGTAAAATCAAATTGGAATTGGTTTGTTTTTTAAGCCTTTTTTTCACTCGGAGTGCTTGCTTTACCTTCTGTCTCCCTGCTCTTCTCTTTTTCTCCCATTCTCTCTTTCACTTGTCTTACTTTTGCTGCTCTTGCTTACCTTTCGAGTTAAGTTCTACGGGTTGTATTTTATTCCAATTCTCATTCCACTGGCCACTTTCAGGCTCATTTGCTAACTGTTGATTTTGTTAGCCCTCCTCTCTTCTCCCTCTTACCATTCTACTCTTTAGCCTTGTCGATTCGATTGCGACACACATTTTCTGGCCGTTTTGCTTGGTTTCTCTGTGTGTGTGTTTTTAAATTTTTGTTGTTTTTGTTGTTTTTTTTTTCTTTTTGTTGCCTTTGGCTTGTTTACATTTTCACGCTCGAATTCGCCCCTTGTGCTGTAATTTTCAAGCAGTTTTTGAGCCAACTTCAAACACACACATTAAGCGGGCTCCCTGCGACTTTGGACTTTTGTTTGTGTCGCTGACAGTGCCCAGGAGTCACCCACACCACCCAACCACCAGGATACCACTCTCTCTCTCTCTTGCCACAAATCTCTTGCACCGTTGCCCAACTTCTGTTGGGATTCTCCTCCCATTCTCTCCCTCACTCTCTGCTCCTTTCTTTTAGCCTGACTTCCGTTTCCTCTGCTTTCAACGAGCTGTTCCTGCTGCCGCTGCCGCTGCCTTTGTGCCATATAAATTTGGTTTAAAATGTATCTCGAACTCATCGCATTCACCTCTCCTCTCCTCTCGACCCCCGCTCAGGTCCCAGGTACTGTTGTCCTGTTGCCTGTCTTGTCCTGTTTTGTGTAGTTGCTTTTCTTTTCATGTTGCCATTGTTTTGTGCTCATTTTCAATTTGAACATTTTAATGTTGTGGTCATAAAATTCTTTTTATTGGCTGTAAAACCCACTTTGGCAGCAAGCAACAACAAAAATTAGCAGTCTCTTTGCCTTGGCTACTTGAATGCTGCGTTAAGGTGCGATAAGGATGCCAAAGTATTTGCCAAATTAAACGAGTTGGCGTTTTTTATGCGTCGGGTCATTGGGTTTATACTCTACATATTTACCGGTATATACACACACAAATAATATACTCACACACACACACAGATTGGGTAAGGCGTCGCATCATAAAAGTCATTTGCATTGCTAATTTAATTAAAATACAAATTGAAAAAATGAAATCAAAGAAAAGCCAACCAAATTCAATGGGGAGCTGTAAATGCCGGATGTAAAAAAAATAACCAAATGTACCCGTATATATAATAAAAAACGGAAGCGGAAACCTGTAAAAAAAATTTATAATGAGCATGTAATAAAATATTGCATGACTTCTGTAAAAATATGATGAAAAAATCCTGTGTCGATTTTTTGACACATAAGAGTGTAAAAGGAGCTTTCAATTTATTTGGAATATCGAATTGTTACAGTGGATATTTTTTTAGATAAGATAAGGCAATATAATCTAGCTTTGTAATCTATTTTTAATAATTAATAGATGAGTAATAAATACTTGAAATAAAGAAAGAAAAGTGTGCAGATTTAAAACTATGAACCAAAAGGGACAATCAAATAACCGCATAAAATATTTAAAGTCTCATTTTTGAAATAGCTCCATTAAAATATCCAAAAATTTTATAGCGTTTCATTTCCTCTCGCTTTTTCGGTAAATTGACAAATTTACATAAAATAAAATGGAAAATTATGCAGCAACAACTGAATAGCTATGGAAAGTGGATGGAAAAAGCATCGTCGCATAGCAAGGCAAACAAATCATAATGCGAATGATTCAACGTTCCATTTCGGGGCAAATATTTGTATTTTGCTATCATTTCATTTGCTTGGACACGGCCCACGTACAACAAACTATAAATTTCCATAATACAAATTAATGAAAATAGGAAATAAATTCGCCAAGCAGCACAACAGGAGTTGAGGCGGAAAAAAAGGAAAAATTTAATTGAAAGAAAATTGTTGAGAAAGTGACCGACGGAGAGCAGCGACCGGAAGGAGGCAGGCAACAATGTCGAAACACGTGTCAGTGTCAGTGGCACTGGCGGAAAAGTCAAAAGAAAAGCGTCACATTCAAAAAGAAAATGAACTTGTCTAAGACGATCAAAACAGCAGATAGCAAAGAGGGAAAATTGGCATATTTCCGGCGCTAGATTGAGAAATGTTTTGCAAAAATGGAAATGAGTGGCAATTGAAAAAAAAGATACTGAAATAGATGCTGTTGTTGGCGTCAGCAATAAAATATCGACATTAACGCCAAGTTGAGGCCAGGTGAAACCGTCAGACACAGAAATCCTTGGATATCTCAATTAAACGCTAATAGATACTCAAATATAAGTTGCCAGACAGATTAATGTATCTATAGCTGTTTCGATAGCCTTCTTGCTGGTATATTTAATTACAAATTGGACAGGCTGTATGAGATCTAATTAAACTTAAGGCTGTCTAGTTAAATTAAAGCAAACAGTCGAATTTTTTGGACTTTCGACAATTAAAGCATATTTTTTATGGCATGACTATAACATATACTCGATAGCTTGCAGATTAATTTTTAAAGCATGCTGTAAATTTTTTTAGAAATAATAAAATTTCTAAAAATTTTCGCTTTACAGCTATTAATCATTTTATTTGTACAAATTTAAAAATACTTAACTTTTTAAGCGACTGCAGCACTTTCTAACAAGCAAAAAAAAAATAGTTTTGCTAGAAAAGTTACGATCTATAAAGCAAAATCACAAGAGGTAAAGTGAAAGTATATTTTGCTTTTAGCCCATAGATGATGCTGTTCAATGTGCAATGTGTCGTAATGAATTTCCGAGTGTTACTTATATGAATGCAACACGAACTTTGCCTTCAAAAACTTGCCACACCAGTTAGCCAGGCTGTCAAGTGGTTGGCTAACAGCTAACGGCACATGGGAAGCTGGTTAAAAGGCAATGCAAGAAGAAGGCAATGACCAAAACGTTGAGCCTGAGACCGAAGACTAAAGGGCCTCTCAATGGCGACCTTTTTGCTTGTTTTGTTATTGGCTCTTGCCGTTGCAGTTAGCCAAAAGTGTTGCAAATTACTGGCAAACCGGTTTTTGAAGGGGCTTTGTCCAGCAGAAATGGGTCAATAAGAAATTCAAATGCAGAAAAAACATCAACCAAAAACTCAGCTGAAAAAAAGGAATTGAAAAAGAAATTGAAGTGCGGCCTGTTGAATTTTGTGGTTGCGCCTTTAGGGCATCGCGAACTCAGGCACAGTTCATTGACTTGCCAACTGTGGCAGGGCCAACATTTAATCGAAATTAGTGCAGCCAAAAAGAGAGAAAAAAAAGAGAAGAAGCGGGAGAGGGAGAGGAAGACAGCAGCCAAGCGGCAAACGTGTTTCCTCTCACAAATGCAGCTGGCAAGACAAATGGCATATAAAATATCAAGGCTAAAAAGCTTTGACTCTGATGATAATGCCAAGAAAATGCAAAATTTATATGGCCATGATTTACAGGCAGCTATCAAAAAGCGTTAAGATAAACTAGAGCTTTGCTTTGCTGCAATAGGAAATTGTTTCTGACACCATTTAGAATTGGATTTAGTTAAACTTGTCAGTCAGTTTTATGATTTAACAGTGCAGCGAGTTTATGCTAAATATTTTACAAATATTTACGTGTACTTGCTGCATAAAATTGGTTAAATTATATGCAAAAAAAGCTTTAGATGTAGTGCATTGAAGTTAAGGAAAATAGGAAGTTTATCAAAGATAAATGTGGGTAGCGTGCTATGAATTCTAAATTGGGATTTAAATAAAGGCTTACTCATTAATCAGCAGAAGTTTTAAAATACAAATTTCTACTTATTTTAAATCCGCAAAATAATCATTGGTTTTTATGAATTCTAAATTGGAATTGAAATAAAAGCTTACTAATTAATCAGCAGAAGTTTTAAAATATTTATTTTTATATTCCTATTTTTACTTTAATATTTATTTTTAATCCACAAAATAATTATTGGTTTTTATTTAAAGTTTAACAGCTACATATAACATTTGTCTATATTTTTCAGTATAACTTTCAGTTAGTGTCATTGAAAAATTGAATAACTTTTTAATATATGCTAAAGCTTAAGCACAAAAACTTGTGGCAATGTATCAACTCTTTGTCATATTTTAAGAGCATTATAAAAACATTTTTAGCTTGTGCAACTACTTTGTTTAGTCGTTTATCTAGAAAAACAAAAAGAGAGAGAGAGGGAGAGAGGGAGAGAGAGAGAGAGAGGGAGAGAGGGAGAGAGAGGGAGAGACGGAGAGAGTGAGAGAGAGGGAAAGAAAGAAAGAGATATGATGTCAGATAGTCGACAAGGGTAACTAATGGGGCACATGACATAAATCGCAATTTTTATGACATTTACTCGTAAGTGATAATCAAATAAAGGCACAGCTGACCACTAAAATGTTGATATTAGAACTAAGCACACAATATTATTATTAATATTTAATGCGCTTGCCCGAAAAACCTGCACATTTTATTATAAGCCGGCATTTTTATCAGAGTACCGAGTACGTACCCCAAAACAATGTGGGATGTGTATGATGGGGTGGCAACTCTGGACGTTGACGAACCTGGAAAGCCGCTTAAACTGTTTGCCTGTCCGTTGGTTGCAACCCCCTCCCTTGCCTCTATTTGTTGTTGTTGTGGTTGATTTAATATTTAGCACGCTTGGACAACGGACCTTGAGGGTTGGGGGTTGGGGAAAAAAGGCGTTAGGGCATTGTGTTGGAGAGAGGAGAATGAAGAATGGAGGGGGTGGAACTGCCTTACTAAAATTTTAATGCGCTTTTGATGATGGCCATAAAATGGCAAACAAAATGCATGTGGGCGTTGTTGAGGCGTGGCATTGCATGTGGAATCTCTGCGCTAGATAAAATATTAATTTATTTTTTTTTTTGTTTTTGTTCTTGATACTTTTTTTTTTTTGCCTTGCTCTCTTTTACTTTCGTATCCCCTTATGTCATCCCCTCTCAATGTGCTCTCGTTGCGTTGTGTCCTGCGGACATTGCAATGCCGCATCCAAGCTATAGTGCCTCATAAAATTTTACGTATGTATCCTGCCCGCTCAGAGCTCTTATTTTTAAATAACTGTTTCGTGTTTTTGCCACTGTTATACCCTCCCACTCTCCTCCCCTACACTTTCCTCTCTCTATGCACACTTGTGTGTTATTAATATTTTCATTTTGACGCGGTTTATTTGCTTTTTCGCATATATATATTTTGTTCCCCTCTATTTTTTTTTTTTTTTTGCTTTTTTGGTTTTTTTCAACGCCTTTTGCATTACTTATGTACTGTTTATTAATTTCAACATCGGCGCGTGTGGTATGCTCAACTTTTTTATTCGCAAGCAGCAGCTTGACAGTGGGTCACTAAAGTTTTCGACCCCTTGGCTACTCATACTTCAAAAATACCACATACCATGCACACTGAATTGAGTGTGTTTATGTTTTTCTTGGTTTTTATGGCAAATGTTTTGTTTTGCCATCTTTCATGGATTTTTGTTTTACTATTTTGGTTTTCTTAATTTATGGGAAACTGTTGGCAAAAGATTGATATAAATAATTTTCCACCAAATATTTGAAATTTATTTCAGAGCTCGGTGCAATTTTATGCTTAATTTTCTAGCATAATATCCGGTTAATCTTTCAATGAATTCAAGCGCTTTTGAAACTTAAGAGATTAATAGTAATATTTCATAACTTTGCGAAAACTTTTGCGGCTTTTAAATTTAATAATTAGCATAATATTGACTCAAGTTGTAGATAGTTTAGTAGATAGAGAGATAGTACAGAGTAAATTGCGTTGAAAACTATTTTATTTAAATGTTATTTTTCGAGGTATGATTTAAGTTTAAATTTAATTGACTTTTTTTTTGGTATATCTTGCTAGTAGCTTATCCCATTTTTAGCAAAGTCATTGCAGACTATTTCCCAATATGGGAATTGTTAGATGAATTATTTATTTGCAATTCGCACCACATTATAGCCATAGATTAATGTCAGCTCTCTACCGTTTTACGAGCCACATTTTCATTTAGTCGCCGACAAACACACGCCAAAACATACACAGAGCGAGGGTGAGATGGAGAGAGAGTGAGAGAGAGTGAGAGACAGTGTGAGAGAGAGAGAGAGAGAGAGAGGGGAGATGAGAGAAAGAGCTGTCGCATATTAAAGTGTGTGTTCTATTACTTAATTATTAATAACGCTGCTTTAGCCAGCTCATCGCTTCGCACACACTTAACATTTTCCAGCTGGTGGGAGTTGTCCACAGCGTTGCGATCCAAGATAAACAACTTGCAGCCCTCAATCCCCATCCCCAATCCCCATCCGCACCATCGTCCTTGAAGCCACAGAAGTTTTCTAATTAGTTTTTGTGCACAGTGCGCTTTATAGTTATGCATTTTACTTCTTGACTGTGGCAAGTTGCAAGTGGTTACAGATGAGTAGAGGAAATGAAAGTGGAAGTTTTGCACTCATTCTGCATTTATTGCAAATTGCGTTGAGGAGGAAAAAGAGACTTCCAAGCTTGGACATTTCGAAATGTGGGTGGCAAGAAGTGCGCAATTATTGTAAATGTCGCAATTATCGAGCGAGTTTCAGTAAAAAACAAGAAATAAATTGCGATTTGTTAATGAGAGCTGCTTTTTTAAATGAATGTCGAGCTTTGAAAGTGAATATTTTGCGCAGTATGACACTCATATAATACGAAACCAACTTGACTCCTCTTATATGAAAAAGTATCTTGTTTGCAATTGATAAGAGGATTAAGCTATTGAAGTGCATATGTTAAGGAATTTATGTACTAAGCAACGCTTATTAACGTTCAGTTAAATTTCAGTTGGCATAGCAAAATATCAAAAGCGTTTTAATGCCAGAAATGAGAAGAAGAAATCTCCGTGAAGCAGCTGAAAAGTGCTTTTATTTTGAAGCGATTAAATATCTGCATGCCAAGAATTCGTTAAATATCCCAGTATTATATTCTAATATCAAGTAAAACACAAGCATAATTTCCATATTTAATTTTTCGATCATATTGCGAAGTTAGGATTATTTATAAATAAAATTTAAACTGAACTCTCTTTAATATTCATATAATACATTTAATAATTTTATTTTGAAGCGATATTTTCTGCATCAAGATTCAAATCTATTTATAATTTTCATGTAAATATATTTCCGTAAATTTGTTAAGAATCAAATTAAATCCATTTCCTTTTTCCGTTTCCCCCCAGTTTCGACAACTTCAAGATTGCTTTTAATCTTCACTTTACGCTAAGCCAAGATTTCCCAAAAGAAATATAAATACAAAATGAAAACAAAAAATTTCTATAGGCTTCAATGCCTTTATAAGCCACTTAATCAAGCTTTTCTCCCACTTTGCTCCCGAACCATTTTTGGCAGCTGTCAATTACCGCCTTAGCCCCCGCTCACGTTCTCGGGGTTTTCGGAGAAAATCTCTGCAAACATTTTCCCAAGCAAAAGTGCAAAATTTGATGCGCAGACTTATCGATGAATTTCCATGAATAATAAATATTTTTGGGAACTGGTCTAAACAAGATTTACGCCCAAGACAAGAAGCAATCACAACAACTTCCCATTGCGCTCCACAGTGGGGGGAAAGCTTGTGCTAATTGAACATTTAACCCATTACAGACCCTACGGCCGATGCCATTCTCTTGTCAAATGAATAAATAGAAACTCAACAAAATGAGACGAAGCAAATTTACAGCTTAAATTTAACATAAATTTCCATGCCAACAGGCGCCTCATTATAATTTGCCATAAATTAACAAGTTGCCCCTTAGATATTTAGTATTTAGATATATATGTAGTACATGTATAGTGTATTATGTATTTTGTAGGTTTTTGTTGAAGACTTAAGACATATTTGGCTCGCGGGCGTCGGCTGGAAAACTCATTAACGTCGTAATTTTCCAAAATTTATAAATGTTAATTGGAAAATGCTTTTGGTCTTGGTCGTCTTGCACTTGGCTCTCTCACACTCTATCTCTAGACAAAAACTGCTTATTAAATTATGCTAATGAGTTTTGCTCACGCCAACTGTCAGTGAAAATGCCAGCAATTTTTTTGGGCCAAACTCCGCGCCAAAAACCGTAAGCCAACCAAACGAAAAATTCCAATTATAAAACGGCAGTTGAACAAAAAATAGCCCAAAAATGGGATAACTACAGTACGAGCTGAAGATGAAATACTCTGGCACAAGTAATAAACTTTATTAAATATATAGCAAATTAATCATTACTTGAGATTTAAAACGTTCAATTTTAAAAAAGTCGTGACAGTTTGATATTGTCAGACTTTTTATACCTTATATATATTATATACTCTGACCAAATTTGGTTAGAATCGGTTCACTATATCATATAGCTGCCATAGGAACGGTACATCGAAAATAAGGTCTAAGTATGGGAAAAATTTTTGTTTGTTAAGATATCAGAACCAAACTGATAGAATATTCATCTGGGCTGGTATTATACATCCTGACCAAATTTGGTTAGAATCGGTTCACTATATTATATAGCTGCCATAGGAACGGCACATCGAAAATGAAGTCTTAGTATGGCAAAAATTTTTGTTTGTTAAGATATCAGAACCAAACTGATAGAATATTCATCTGGGCTGGTATTATACATGCTAACCAAATTTGGTTAAAATCGGTTCACTATATCATATAGCTGCCATAGGAACGGCACATCGAAAATAAAGTCTTAGTATGGAAAAGATTTTTATTTGTTAAGATATCAGAACCAAACTGATAGAATATGCATCTGGGCTGGTATTATACATCCTGACCAAATTTGGCTAAAACCGGTTAACTATATCATATAGCTGCCATAGGAACGGTGCTTCGAAAATGAAGTTTTAGTATGGAAAAGATTTTTGTTTGTTGAGATATTAGAATGAAACTGATAGTATATGCATCTGGACTGGTATTATACATCCTGACCAAATTTAGTTAGAATCGGTTGATTGTATCATATAGCTGTCATAGACACGGTACATCGAAAATGAAGTTTTAGTATGGAAAAGATTTTTGTTTGTTAAGATATCAAAACCAAACTGATAGAATATGAATCTGGGCTGGTATTACACGTTCTGACCAAATTTGGTTAGAATCGGGTAACTATATCATATAGTTGCCATAGGAACGGTACATCGAAAATGAAGTTTTAGTATGGGAAAAATTTTTGTTTGGTGAGATATTAGAATGAAACTGATAGAATATGAATCTGGGCTGGTATTATACGTTCTGACCAAATTTGGTTATAATCAGTTGACTGTGTCATATAGCTGTCATAGGAACGGTACATCGAATATGAAGTTTTAGTATGGAAAAGATTTTTGTTTGTTAAGATATCAGAACCAAACTGATAGAATATGCATCTGGGCTGGTATTATATACCCTGACCAAATTTGGTTAGAATCGGTTAACTATATCATATAGCTGCCATAGGAACACTCGATCGAAAATCAACTTTCAGTACAGAGTACCTGGGCACAGTTCCCAGTGATTTAATGCGTTGCAGAGTCTGAAAATTGGTCAGACCTGAATGTCAACCTGTGTGTGAATTTGTGTGCATGTGTGTGTGATTGCATTCATTGCAATTTTTGGACTGCAGTCTGTGCAGTCCTTGGTTCGTTTATTAATTAGTCAGGACAATGCGGGAGAGTGCAGAATGAGAAACCAAAAACTCATTGTCTGCCCTTTTTATTGCTTTTGTTTTTTGGGGTTGTGGTCGAAAGCCTGCATATGACAGTTGGCCAGGCTCGTCGTAATTTCTGTATACTTCAATCTCTGATGATGTTTTCTCTGTCATTCTTGTTTTACAGGATGTCTTGCATAAAATTTGCAATCCACATGGCCAAGTGCTGCGCATTGTTATCTTCAAAAAGAATGGCGTACAGGCCATGGTCGAATTTGATAGCCTCGATGCGGCAACACGTGCCCGGGAGAATCTCAATGGAGCCGACATTTATGCCGGTTGCTGCACTCTTAAAATTGATTTTGCCAAGGTAAGTTTAAGTTCATCAACAGCAATAACTATAATTTCGATATTATTACTTAATACATACTTATTATTCCTTCTTGCAGCCAGAGAAATTGAATGTTTATAAGAATGAAACAGACACCAGCTGGGATTATACCCTGAGCACAGGTGAGATTCAACCAAGTGCGTTCACATTTTTTACTATATCTATTTCTTATTAGTCTATAAGTAATACCTATGCACCTCTACATGGCATACGATAAAACTACAATATAATATATATCATCTATATATCTTTATATCATGAGAATACACAACACGAATGCATTGCCCATACTTACACACACACACACACACACATATACATTTACACATCCACACAGACACTCAAGTACACACACACAAAAACACCTGCTTTTTATTGCCCACATGTGGAGAGAGTTGTAAAATTTATAATTATCGCATATGCATAAACAATATTTTGCAAATTAGTTAGCTTGATTTTTTTTCCAACATATTTATTTTAGTTTCGGATTTTCACAAGCTCAACTTTTAGGCAACTGAAAACTTGTAACTTTTTTGTTTAACATATCAACTTTTTCAATTGCGAAACACATTTTTAATTTATTTATTTACCAGCGCTTAAACTTTGACACTTCAGTGTGTATTTAATATGCGAGTGTGTGTAAATGTGTGTGTGTGTGTGCGAATATCAGTGTTGATTTTTACTATAAACATATTTATGATGTGAGAGTTTATATTTTTTTTATTAATTTACAACGTGGCGTATGCGCAATCAACTGATGTAATTTTATTGAAGCTTAAAGATATTAACAAATTTATGTATTTAAATCACCCTTTTTCTCGTATGTGATATATTTAAAGGAACCGCTGACGTATACTTAATATTTCACTGTGACGTATACTTAATATTTCACGGTGACGTATACTTAATATTTCACTGTGACGTATACTTGATATTTGAGGTTGTCTTTAAGCCGTTGAGTAATCCCTGGTAGCATTTCTGTTAGCCGTCTAAAATCTGGGCTGCCTAATTGCCATACCAAAAGCTGTCGAGCTTAAAACGCAACAGACATCAACCACAAAAGAGCAAACAACAACAACAACGGGACATCAAACATTAATGATACTCGAGCAGAGAGCATCAAAGTCAGCAAGTGGCAACATAGGCAGCTAACAACGCCCACATTGGCCACATCAAGCACAACTGCACCTGACGCTCATCTTCCTCCTCCACCTGTTTTGTCTACAGTTTGCGTTCCTCCTCTCACTCCCTCTGTTGTCAGCCAATGCCTCTTCCCTCCGGAGCACACATTTCCCGCTTTTATGGCAGTCGACAAAGTTGCGCCGTTAAATGCCATTTTTAATTTTTATATATTTCACTTTGAATAAAAATGAAATTAAACGTTGCGCCGGTTGTTGTTGTACACTGAAAACAAAACCAAGTTCTAAAATCAAGAACATTCATCTTAAATATTTTATTCTTAAAATATGATTATTTTAAGACCAAATTACTAAATCTAAAAAATCTTAAAAAAATAGAAATATATAAAATAATTTTTATTTATTTTATTTTTTAGTTTTTATTAAAATTTTAAGAACATTTATTCTTAAAATAAGAACTTGGTCTTAATTGAAATGTTCTTAAAATCAAGATGTGTTCTCTTAATTTAAGAATTTGATGTTCTTGAGGCATTTCTTAGACCAAAAATCTTAGTTCTGAGACCAAAATCTTGATTTTAGAATATTTTTTTTATCAGTGTACTCGTTGCTCTCGTTGTTGTTGCTGTTGCTGCTGTGAGTTGTGTTGGCAGACAGCGAGGCGGCAACGTTGTTGGGCAATTTGTTTGCCAGTCGACAGACAGCAGAAGGAACAACTTCAAAAGGCCGACAAACTGAACAAAATCTGTCCGTATTTCGCTCCATGACAGGCCAACGCACCAATGTTGCAAGTGTCAACGTAGCAACAGCAGCAGCAACAACAACGACAACAGCAGCAACGACAGCAACAACCACTGACTGGAGAGGCCAAAGCCACAATAACTCAGACAGCAGCAGCAGACTCACTGTCATATTTGTCAGTGTTGTTGTTGTTGCTGGAAAAAGCCGACAAACTTTTGGCTGTTGCATGTCCCTTGAATTTATCTGTCTGTTGTTGTTGTTGTTGTTGTTGCTTGCATTTGCCTGTGCGACAGTGCGTTGTCTGGCTGTGTTTGTTTTTGCCACAAACGAATGGACCTGGTCCGAGGTCGAGTCGAGTCGACTCCGAGTTGAGTATCACAGCTGCCATTTGCCAGGCTCTCAATGAATTGCAAAATGAATGAACTTGTTGGTAGTTTGGGGGGGCAGGGGTATCAGAGTTGGATGTGGGCGTGTAAATTAGGCCTCAACCAAAGGAGAACCAAGGAAAATGAGAGACGGCGACAGAGTGCCGTCTTTGTTTGTGCTTGGTCGTATAATGAACATGCCACTTTGAATGTGGCCTGGTCATTGGTGGCGCCACAATTCTGTTTTTCATTCCATTTGCTGCTGCAGCAGCTTCGCACTGTCCTCCATTGTCTGTTTGATGCGTTTTTCCACTTGGTTAGTTGCAATTGCAGTTCTGTGGCAGGAACGTGATTCAACTTTAAATGTGCCTCTCATTCGTAAAATTGTTTCTTTATCTTAACACATAATGCTGTATAAATTATAGTAGATAACTGACTATCTGAGCTACTTTTGTAAATCTACATTATCAACTTAATTATCTACAATTATTTGATTACAATTTGTAATTTCTTAAGCATTTCTTATATCTATAACACATCAGGACTTTCTTCAAGCTCTTTCACTTATTACATTCCATTTTTCAATGTGGTAATTTTCCATTTAAAAACTTTTCCATTAGTCAAAGTTGCTAAAGAGTTTGCCACAGTTGACCTTCGACCTTTATGTATGACAGCCATTATAAACTGTGCTGTGTTCTGGTCAGGCCAATCAATAGAATTCATTAAAATCGCTGCTTGTGACATGCCACGCCCACAACTTGGGACCGCCATAAATATTGCATAAATTTATTGTTCCCTACCCACAACAGGAAAAGAAAACGAAAACGAAAAGAAAATGAAACAATCGTAAACGATAACAAGTTAAATATGAAGTGAAAAATGCAAACAAAATATTTGCATACGATTTTCTAACCAGTTGGTAAAAAGGAAGAGAAAGGATGAAAACCGCAGGCAATCGATTTAAGCGACCAAAAAGTGTCCTGTTCTGCGCCTTTGGGTAAACACTAAAACAATCCACGAAGTGGCAACAACTACTTGCCCAACAATTTGTCTAGAGAGAGGGGTTGTTGGTGGGGGGTTGGAGAGGGGTTAGGTAAGGCAACTTTGCAGCAAAACACAAAACTTCATCAAGTGTATACCAGAAAATTTTGGTATTTGCATTTGCCAACCGTCAGGGTCGTTTTCTGACTACTGCCGTCAACTGACAGCTAGCTGCATATTTAGTAGGTGAATCCTTCCCACCCTATTGAGGGGTTCTCTACCCTAACCCCACCCTATCGAGGGTTTGCTACCTGCATATTTAGATGGGAGTGAAAGTGGGGAAAGGAGAGAAAGTACAACAGCAGTTGTGTGCCTCGAGTCACTTGACGTGCATTTTATCTATATGCGCCCGCGTTTTGTTAATTTTCCACTCATTTTCCATGGTCGCGTCTTGCGGGTCTTGTGCTTAACTTCCTCTTTAGCTCCTTCCGTTCTAGCGTTCTTCCGTTAGCGTTATCCTGCTGCCATGACTCTTAGATGGATATGTATTCTTATGCTCATCGCATTTGGCTTGTTTCGTGTTGTCACGCAACGTGCTTCTGTAGCTATGCTTATTTTGTGGCCAACCAAAACTCGCCTTGTCTCCATTTAACTGCAAATTGTTTTTATATTTTTCCTATTCTTTTTCTTTACTTTACTTTTTCCAGTTTCAGTTTTAGTTTTATTTGTAGTCAGTCAGAGTGAGTTGAGTTGCCTTCAAGACTTTTACTTCTGGGTTTTGCTTTTCTAGCCCAAGGACGTTCGATTTTTCACTGTTCGCTTGACAAAACTTGCATTTGCCTTCCTTGTGTTTACGTTACGTATACGTAATGCGCTTGCATCCCCTAAGTTTCGACACTTGCAAAGTGACAGTCTCGTTTTGCTGGTCGCTTAACCCCAAGGGTCAGCTAATTGGACTCGTATTTCTTTTGACATGGGTTGTTCAACTTTATTACAATCACTTTCTACCTCGTCGAAATGACTTGCAAATTATAGGAACACAAATAGTTTCCGCAATTTGTTGTTCTATTCGATTATGATTTAACATTTGCCTTGCATTAATTAATTAGCTCCTCTTCTTTTCAAACGATCAATCAGAATTATCCAATGTTGTCCAAAAGTAAACAGTCAGAGCGGAAAGAACTGACATATGCGCCATGTTGTGCTATTATCGTATCAGTTAACCGTAAAAGAAAATTTGTAAGCGCCCCCAAAAACTATGCTATAATTAACCACAAAATGCCAGCAACGACCTCACAAAAAGAGTGAGGGAGATAGAGAGGGAAAAAGCTGCATTGTAATGGCTGTCATTATTTATTTATGAATGCATGACAATAACAATAACAAAGCGCTACGAAAATAATGACAGTATAGCTGAAACGTATGCGACTGCGAAATACTCTATAAAAAACCCTCTGCTCAATTTACATTTTTAAAAAGACTTTATAATGCTTAATTCTCTTTTGAGCGACATTTCTAAACGTCTTAAGCTCAAATATAAATTTAATTTATAAAAGATGCGAATATAATAAATAAATGTTTATTTATATTATATATTCTATATATTCTTAAATGTTTTTTCTCAAAAACTTATAAAACTTTCTAATACTTATAAATTTATCAAATATTATTATTATGTAGATATCATAAGAGATATCATATATTTTGAGAGAACACTTTGATTTCTTCATTGTGCCTTGAATTACATTCGCAAAAGTTTTAGCCTAAATGTAGTCTGGATTGCTAATAGCCTATGCTTTAATTACAGGGTATAGGAATTGCCTTCACCACATAAATTTCAATAAAAGGGGCAAAAAAAAAAATCGAAAACAACAAAATGCCAAAAGTCATCAAAAGCAGAAACACAAATAACTGTAAGGGAAACCCCCATAACCCCGCAATGTCTTTGCCAACAAAAAAAGAGCAACAAAACACATTAAAAAGCCGCATAAATAGAAACATTTTAAATATGGGCAAGAGAGGGACGTGCGGAGGGATGATATAAAACAGGACCAAACTATTTTATGTTTATGATTAAATCATGCATGAGTATAAGTGTGTATGTGTGATGTGATGGAGTTGGAAGGGGGGAAAGGTAAATTTGCAGAATGAAAGGTATTCCTTGCTTTATTATGTGACCAGCAGGCGATGGCATACAACTATCAAATTAAATGCGCATAAATAATTCATATGAAAGGACAACCATGTATGCAAATGACAATGACAAAACCTAAAGCGTTTTGCGGTGCGTTGCGTTGCGTTGGCAACCCTGTGATTTCAATTATGCGACCGTCGTCTAACAAACAACAAAGCAAAACAAAACAAAACGAAAAAAAAAAACAAAACATAACTTTTCTGTGTGTTGCAAAAATTTATTTATTTAAATTGCAATCGAAGGATGTTAAAAAGAGGAGCATAAGAGACATGTTCCTTGTTTCTTATTCCTTGTTATTTCATACGCCCCGTTGGCTGCTTATCCTAAATCAACATTTGTTTGTGCCGCACTCGTTGTTATTGTTGTCGTTGTTGTTGTTGTTGTAGTCATGGCAAGAGTCCTTCGAATCGCACAGTTGCCAAAGCTCTTCACTGTTTCTTAGGCACTTTATTTTTATGACACGACAATTTCTGGGTGTGTGTTGTGTGTGTCTTGGATGGGGCAAGTCCTTCGGCCTGACTGCCTGCTGATTATTTTCGTTTTATCTAGAGCCTTGCGCTATTTCGGACCCTCAATTTGTTTTTAGTGCCACATTTGCCCCCCTCACACTATTCTGCCATATGCTGCTCAGCCTAAAGCGTGGGAGTTTGGGGAGGGAGAATATATATCAACCTCCTCCCTTTTTGGCTGATATAATGCATCGCAATTATAACGGTTTTATTTTTCAGCGTGGTTTATTTTATGTCAAGCGGCAAACTTCGTTGTAATCAGTGTGAATAATTTGCTTTTATGCCCGTCTGATATGGCCATTTTATTTGCTTTTACTCGTATCATAATGGCCAACCCTTCGCCTCCATTCCCCGGTATAATTGTTGTGACTGCTTTTTGTCTGGACCACGCATTGGCGTCAACTTTAACATTTAGATCCAATTAAAATTGCTTTTTATAGCTAAGCACACACACACAGACTCATACACATAATGTGGCATGTGATGAAGACTTTGCCACAGTTGACCAAACTTTGTTTCGTTTGGGTTTTTGACGACACTTCAGTGCGCATATTTAAGGCCTTTCCCCCAGTTGGTCATCACATAAGCTGGCAACATGCTTTTTGTTTTACTCAAAACCTAATGTGGCGCATCAAAAGTGCTGTTAACTCTTGAGGTTTGTCTCCCATCATTGAGTTAAATTGAGCAGATGAGTCCTTAGTCTAAGCCGTTTTATAGGATTTGAAATCACCCATGCAAATATTGTATTCAATTGTTCTCTTAATGATTGATGAAATTACATTTCTTACAAATCATTAGAATTGATTTGAGACTTTGAAATATTTGGTAAAATCATACATTGATTTATACTTGATTGACATGCAAAATGATAAAAGTAGTGCGGATTCTGTTGATGAAATGGTTGATAATGATTGACAATCATTTGGAGATTTAGTTTCTATAATGATTAAAAATGGATTGTTGATGATTGAGAATCATTTTAGTGCAATCATTATCTTAAAAAAATGATTAATGATTGACAATCATTGAAAGATTGATACTGATTGAAATTCAATTGGAGATATGTTTGATTGACCTAATTGATACACTGCAAAATGGTTAGGTATATTGATTGATGATTGACTTTAAATACAAATTTTTGTAGTAAAATAAAACACTAATTGATTGATAATGATTGACGGAATGTTTGTTTGATTAATGAGCCCGCAAATAATAAATTTCAGATATTAGAATTGCATCTAAATTTTGATTTTTGCCTTCATTTATTTATGTTTCCTACTAGCCTTACTAATCAATTTCTTATATAACCATTTGACACAATACGCCACACAATATCGTTCATTCACACAGCTATATCGAATACGAATACGAATACTTAGCTTTATATATTCTATATATACTTAATCTTAGTTTAGCCTTATAAGCCATACTCTTACTACTCAGCTTTTACAACTTTAACAACATATCTTTGATATCCCACAACAATCAACTTTAAAATATACATAAATTTTGTTTTTCGATTGTTTGTGAGAGAATTTTAAATTTTAAGCCACTTGAGGAACACAGCAAATATTTAAATTTTGAAAAGTTTGTGGAAAAGCAAAAGAAAAAATAAAAATAAAAATGAAATTCATGAAAAGCAGCTATCGACTTCAACGTACAACTTTTATCCTGTCAACACAAAAAAAAAACAAAAACAACACAAGCATCCACGGCAAGCAACAAACACATCAACAACCACATCAACAACCACAACAACAGCCACAAAACACACCAACAACCACAACAAGAACAACAAAACAACACAAGCGCCTACTAAAAACAACAACCAAACAATTAACACCAAAAACAAAGAACTACAAAATACAGGTTATCGAACAAATGATAACAATTCTTTCACTGCTACTACTAA
The DNA here is from genome assembly GCA_035045575.1 of Drosophila falleni. Classification (NCBI taxonomy): domain Eukaryota; kingdom Metazoa; phylum Arthropoda; class Insecta; order Diptera; family Drosophilidae; genus Drosophila; species Drosophila falleni. The sequence continues at coordinate 382,900 of JAWNOV010000089.1, read as the reverse complement.
AATATCGAATACACTGAATTCTATTACAACAACAACAAATACAAAGAGACATTGTGTATTATAAGACAAAGTACCACAACAACAACAACAAGAACAACATCCAGCCAGCAACAACAACAAGCAACAGAGCCAATGCCTTCAAAATAAAAATCATTTAAAAAAAATTCTTAACAAGCAGCAGCAAAAGTGTGCAGTAGCAACAACTACAACAAGAACAACAACAACAACTACAACAACTTCAGTCCAATAAAAAACAACAACAACAACTACTACTCACGATAAAAAATAATCAAAAAAAGCTTTTTTTCGCACTGTAAAAAAACTACAACAAAAAAAAACTGCGCGCAAAATATAAAATTGTGTTCACTAACAAATTTTAACTGATATTTCTAATTTTTAAGTTTGTTTTCTTTTAATTTGTTTTTATGTTTCATATTTTTCTTTTTTCATGGCAGTGTTTAAAAAGGTAGTAACAATAACAACAAGAACAACTACTACTACTACTACTACTACAGCAACAACAACAAACAGCTACAACAACAACTACAGCTAAAATTATATAAACAACAAAACACGGAACCCATTCCCCGATATATATTTATATATATATATATAATATTTACATATATATCTGTAGGCGCCCACTAACAACGATCAAAATGCGTTGCCATAGCTCCTTTCCCCCAGAAAAATAAAATACATAACAGAAAAACGCCCGCCTGCCTGCCTGACCACCCAACTAACTAACTTAATTTTTACCTAACCAAGAAAAAAAAATGAAAAGAATGAAAAAATACTACTATTTCTACTACTATTTTTGTTGTGTGTTTGTAAGTTCCAAAACAGAAAAGCAGAAATTTATTTCTATATTCCCTCAGTAAAAAAACAACAACAACAACAGCTAATACAATTACTACTACTACTACAACTACTACAACAACAGCTACAACAACAACAGTATGCAACTAAAAAAATTTATATATCCAAGAATGCACCAAATTTAAGTAAAATAGCAAACAAAAAAACAAGATTTCAATTTTATGCAATTTATACAACCAAAAAAAGAAAGAAATTCAAAAACCAACCACGAAAATGCAAGCATAGAATATAGAATATATATATTTATAGATATGTCTATACATATATATATCAAACTCTATCTCTGGGCAGGACTAAGCATCACAACAAAAAAACGAAACTCGCAGACAAAATCAAATATAAAACTATATATATATATATAAATATATACGACTTCTCACTCTGTCTCTCTATATGTAGATATATATTTATATATATATATATGTATATATATTTAATCACAATTTCAATCTCAATCACAAAAAAAAAACCAACACTATTCTACTATCTATATCTATCTCGCTTGTGTTTGTCTGTGTGCAGGGATGCATGGCACGGGCAGCGACGCTACAGACGTAACAAGAATTGTTGTTGTTGGACTTATAGACGATCATCCTCATCATGATCGATATATTATTGATGATGATCATATTGAAGAAAATGGTCATGTTGATGATGATGATCACAACGCGGGAACTGTAACGGATACGGATTGGGGATTGGAGCAAATGGATATGGAAACTGCAGCGGAAACGGATACTTTGAAAATAATAACAGCCACTGATACAGTTACTACTAGAACTACTACAATCACTACTACCAGAACTGATAGTACTACGACAGCTACAACCCCAATATATAGTCGCGATAAATCGTACAATTTGAACAGATCCTTGAAATGTTTATGCGCCGTACGCTGAATGGCAGAAGTTTTTGAATTTTATTGCATAAAACTGAAAAAGTAATAAAGAAAAGCGATTAATTGATTGTTATCGCTAATCGTTATCGGAATCAAATGTTGCCAATTGTGGTTGTTGCTGTGCCTGATGTTTATAATCCGACGAGCTGCTAGAAACAAACTGAAAATCAATAGAATAAAAAATTAAAATAATAATTGATAAACCTATTGATCAAGATATATTTAAATATATCGATATATATATATATAATTTGCTTATATATATGATTTTTGTTCTGTATATCATACCATGAACCATAAAATTAAAATCAAGCTTCAATTTTATTTAATTTACAATTTCGTTAATACAAAAAAAAAATCCTACAAATTATATGAAAAATAAAACATTTACTATTGGGATCTGTTCAAAGTTATGTGACTATGAAGCTCTATATATATCTATATATGTATTATTGCAACTGATTTTGGGGCATGTAGAGAAGTTGTATGTACGCCCGGTGGTATTAGTCGGTCATGTATGTAGATTCTAACTGTACACATAATGAAAATATTACTATCATTGTGTACTAAAAAAAAAAAAGAGAGAGAGAAACGACTTCAGCAACGTTGCGTATATCACACACACACACAGCTACTGTGACTGGAGGTGAGTTAGTTGAAGCACTCTATTCTAAATAATAACTACCTACCTACCTACAATACAATATCATAGTTTGTAAGTGCAACTCTCGACGCGACGTACAACCAAATTTCCCATTTAACTAGTTTAAGCAGAGCACGAAAAAAATATATATATATTTATATATATATTCACTTTAATCACAGTTTCCAAAATCGTTAACTTAAGATCTAGATACTGAAAAATGAATAGACTTTCTAAAATCTACTGTGCCTTTGAGATCGTTAAGAGCTACACAGATTTTACTATAAATTAATTAAATCGATACTTTAACCATAAACTCGTATTATTGAGCAACTATAACCAATTTTTGTGGTTCATGGTAAATTTTGTATTATTTATTTCTCTTTCAGAATATTATTTTTATTGTCTAATTCATTTGATCTGTTGAATATATTTGCCATAAAAGTCGAATCAATGCTAAACATTAGCCCACTTTGACCATAAAAATGTGCAACAATCGATTGCATAGAACAGGTTCTAAGTCAACTCCAATTTGACGTGGCCAAAACGAGTGAACAAGCTGTAGAAGTAGACAAAAACTGCATTTATTGGGGTCGCATTTTGTTATTGTTGTTCATTTTGTGCTGGTCAGTTTGCCAGTTGGCCCTGAAATCAAGTGTGGAGCATTAACACTCAGTTTGTCCCCGATATCATCTAATATTGCCCAAATAAATCATCATCCCCATTGAGTTTTCTGCTTTCGATTATCAATTTAAATTATAATCTTAACTCGAAATCTGTTGAAATTGTCGGCATATTATTTAATTTCGTTAAATTCTTTTTGCTGTCATAAATTAAACAACTTGAAATTGTTATATAAGTATTTTGACGCAAATTTAAATTCAACATGATGTGTTTCTCATATTTGTTGTTGCCGCTGTTGTTGTTGTTGTTGTTGTTGTTGTTATATACTGACCTGCCTCAAGCCTCAAATGAAATTAATTTAGCCTATACGTTGCGTCTGGTTTTCGGTTGTGGCTTTTTCCCCCCGCTCCTTGTTGTTGTTGTTGTTTTTTATATACTTTATTATATGGCATATACAAAAACTGATTCATTGACATGCAAAAGGCAATGAATAACGTGAGGCAGCAGCTGAGGTTGAACGAACGACCCGCAACATTTATTTATATATTTATATATATGTATTTTTAACCCACAATTCTCTCTATCTCTCTTTATCTTTTTGCATCTGCTGCTCCCTTTTCTCTGTCTCTTTCCATCATTGGTTTGTTGTTTACTCTCTTTTGGTCAGGTGCTGGTTTTGTTTGTTATTTTGTTTTGTTGTTTAGTGTTTTTATCGTAGTTCTCTTCTGGTTAAGTTACTCTTTCATTTTAAACATCAATTTTGTTTGTTTCTATTTTGTTTGGATGATAACATATGATAATAATACAGACAATAACTCTTTAAACATTATACACATTTTGAACAAGAGTTTTTTCTTAGTTAGATTTTAGTGAACAACAACAAGTACAACAAGAAAATACAACGATTCGATAAACGCCACAGACACACACACCACAACAGATCAAGAAACCAATCCAAAGCAATCCAACTACCAATCCAACCAACCAAACCAAATCAACCAACAAACCAACAAAACCAACAAATTCAACAAATTTGTGGAAACATTTATCACGCGCAAATTGTTTGCCGTTTGCTCTTATCTCATTTCAGTTAAGGAGATTGGAAATGGTCGCTCGCCATTACTGCAGGAGCCTCTTTACGGTACACGACCTCAGCCCTACAGTGAGTAGAAGGCGCCTATTCATTTGTAGTTTCTGTTTAGCTGACAAATGTTGTACCCTTCCTTCCTACCGTTCCTACTTCCCTACAATTGTTTTTTATCCAACAACAAATCATATCCATTATTTCAGTGAATATAACTAAAGGTGTGTGTGTGTATGTGTTCGGTTGTGTCGAATTTTTATTAATTTTCGTTTTATCATTATGATGATTTGGTTCTTTGGTGATACAGGTAGACTTAGGATCGTTTACTATGAGGTATGTCAAGAATTTCTTAAATTTTCCCTAGGTTGGCTGTCTTAATAACATTACTTAAATTAAATTACTCATGTAATTGCCATTTAAGTTGTGACTACTATACTAAATAATTTATTTTCTGATCATTTTACTTGTTATTAAATTTTCAGACTGAATTAAAGAATTTTTTGGCCCTAGGAGGAAATCTAACAAAAATCTACAGTGTTTATTAATTTTACTACTTCCCTAATTATTTTAATTACTTAAGTAATTATAAAAAGTAATTACAATTACTTTAGTAATTAATTAGTAATTACAATTACTTGAGTAATTACAATTACTTAAGTAATTACAATTACTTAAGTAATTACAATTACTTGAGTAATTACAACTACTCGAGCAATTACAATTACTTGAGTAATTACAATTACTTAAGTTCAATTATTTAAAGAGTTAGGCAGACTTCGTGTAAATACTAAAGTAATTTCCACATGAAAACAGGGTCCTTACAGAAGTTTATCAAACTAAACTCCACAATTACGTGCTCCTTAGATACATTTTTTTTTCTAAAGTATATTTTCTATGTCTCTTAACCTTTGTTTCATTTTTCTTCTGTTCGCCCGCATATTTGTTAAGAAGGTCACATACCATTTAGCAAATTGTCTACATAAATTCATTAGTATGCCAAATACAGAACTTACACACAAGAAGAAAACTCTTCTTTCTTTCTAATTATATTTTTTTTCTTTTTTCACCTGCCTGTTGGAACTTTTCTAATTGTTGGCACTTGAGCGTGTCTGTCATTAGGGAGGGGCCCTCATAAAATTGCAATCATTACAATTTGTAACGCCCTCCCATTCCACTGTAATACGGTACATCTTCAACTTTTCCAAGTTTACTGAGTGTGACATGCGCACAATTAAAGGAAAATTCCAAGTTAACAAAAATATTATACTAATTAACTTGACTAAAAGTCTAACTGCAAATCAACATTGGTACAGCACTCGACCCAATTACAGCTACTGTCTACAAAATTCTATTAGAAAGAGTCTTGATCGGACAGATTCAAAGACACGTTTCATGCAGGTCCTTAAACGTGACAATGAGCAGAGGGTAAAAATAATCGAAGAGTTCAGATTTCAACCACAATGCTATAAAGTATTTGCCGATTGGCTTTCCGAATTGTGGCAAACCCATAGAAACTGCTAAAGGAAATAACAAAACCCCCGAAAGCAAAATACACAAACGATAGAGGGGAAAATAAGAGCAAGAGAATGAGAAAAGCAAAAGGAAATAGAGTGAGAAAGATAGAGACCAAAATGAAAGCAAAGATGTGACTTTGTCGTTATTGCAAGAACATGTGTATTAATTTTCTCGTTGACTTTGTGGCATGCCCCAAACCAACCGCCCACTACATTTTCCAACATATGTGGTCAACCGTATGGTTGTCTGTAAATGTGTGTGTGTGTGTGTGTGTGTGTATGAACGTGTGAAGTACAAAATTAATTGATTTTTTATAGCTCAACGCACATCGAATTCAATTCAATTCAAGTTTATTGTGCAATTTTTGTGGTCAAACTGAAATCTTGACTTAAGTTGATGCGTTTAAAGGGCACACAATAAAACCAAAAATCTGGTCACATTGTCACTTGAGTGCTTTAGTTTTTAATGTTTTTTAAGTTCATCAGAGATTAATTAAAATAACTATAAAAATGGTTTACTTTACTTTATCATTTCTGCAAACAGCTTTAAAATAAAATAAACTCTAGTTAAAGTATTCTTAAAGGAAATTCATTGCTTTCCATTCAGTTATTAAATGTCTCTTGAAATATTTTCAAAAAAAAATGGTAGCTTTTGTTACACCTGAGACTAAATTCTAATAAATTCGCTTTTAATAAAATCTCAACTTTCATTGCTCTGTCGACCCTTTATCAACTTGCTAATTTTCCTATATATCATTTATTGATTCATAAACTTATTACTCAAGGCTTGCTTCTGCTGGGATTTGGTTCATTTCGCAAGGCCAACAAAATAATGGACAAAAAAAAGAATAGAATATGGCAACGCCTTGAGGCCACACCTAGTTACAAACTTTTGCATTATCTAAAAACCTCAAACTATAAACTAAAAACAAGCATGCCTGACAACTGCGCTGGAGAGTTTTCCTCCTGCCTGCTAACAGTTTTAACTGGCCTTATGTAACCTGCCTTTAGGCGCAGCTCGTTCATAACTTTAGCATAGAAACCGATTTCTGCGTTTTATCCTTCTTCATCTTTGTCGTTCTTAGCCTTGATGTTTTAATTTGTGCGAACATAAAATTTAAGCATTGCTTTGCTTTGCTTTTGCATTAGCCAAGTGGAAAGTTTTCAGTTTTGTTGTTGCTGTTGGCTTTGGGGACCAAAAACTGATGCAAAGATTAAACAAAATCCGTCTCTGACTGCCGCTCGGCTGCTGCTTTTAATTGCATTTCTACACAAAAGTTGAACTTAAGTTCATGGAACGCGTTGCCTAGGTTTCAATTAGAGTAAAGTCTTTACTTTCTTGTTTCTATCTATGTCTAAGTATCTGTATCTTTATATCTATCAGCATCTATCTGTATATCTGCTTTAGTTTTAGCTTCGTCTAACATCTTCATTTATCTTTTCTTTTTATTTTGTTGACTCTGCGGGGAATTGCTCAAAACTTTTGCCTTGTTTTTGTTATTATTTTCTTTTGGGAGTTATTTCGTTGATTTTCGATAGTAGCCAAAAACCAAAAAGTTTCACAAGCAAATTTTCTTCAATACTGTTTTGTCTGATAATTGGCCATGGTCACGGCATTTGCCATTGTATTTTCGATCCTAAACTAAAACTTTTAGCTGAACTTCAGTCAAAAAAGTCAAATTCAATTGATTTCCCTTTTTTTTCGAAACCCCTCTTTTTTTAAAAGTGAACTCTGGAATGCGTCTGAGTTAAACAGAAGTTTAAAAGTTTTTCAAAATTCCATGACATCCGTTTGGCTCGTTTGGTTCGTTTAACTGTATGGCATGTAAGGGGTTTAAATGCATGTGGTTCTCCTCTTTTTCGGATTAGTTTTTGTGGTAAACCCTTGTAATTCTTTTGCGGTGCATGTTGGTTTTCTGTTTGGGGGGAAAATTTGCAGTTAAAATCGGAAAAACACTTTAATTGTGGCAAGCGTTGAATAGAAAACACAACTTTGACATTTGTCAATTACAATTTTCAACTATTAAGCAATATTTAAATTGCTGCTGACAAGTTACAACTAAACTGGACAAGATTTAAACAAAAAATAGTAGATTTTAATTTATGTATAGCCCAATCAGTAATTAAAAAGTTTACGTACGAAAAATAAATTAAATATAGTGTTTTATTAAGAGATCTTTTATCACACAAATTTTATACAGCAACATATTGCGAATTTTAATTATTTGACTATTTTTCTTATAAATTGTAACTTAATTAAATAATTTTAAAACAAATACTTAAATATCTTCAGTTATTTTCTTTATAGAAATATTTTAAACAGCACTTAAAAAGTTTTCCGGCCAGCTTACGTTTATACAAAAACCCATTTTTTCATTACAATTTCTTTATAGTCTCGTGTCTGGCGCATCATTTTCTGTTGGCCCGGCTAAAATGACTTTGTGCATATCTGATATATATAATATATTTTGTATGCCCTCGACTTTGCTTGATTGCTTTGTGTTTTTGTTTTTGTTATTTCAGTTCGTAGAGTTGCCTTCTCTCCCACGCCTATTCAAGGAAATAACATCAACTCGAGTCTCAGTTGCACTTATGACAATGCAGAGGTTATGGCAGCTGTCAGTAGAGTGAGGGAGGGAGGGAGAAAGGAGCTCGAGGATTTGACTCGTCAAGTGAAATCTTTGGGGATACTCGCCACTGCTGCTGCTAGCCTAATAAGCATCCTTGGGGAAATTATTATGAGCAGAATTCAATTTCGTGTTTAATTTGCAGTGAATCCGTTGCTTTTTCGGACTCACTTTAGTGAGTTCCCACCAGATCTCCTTCTATCAAAGAACTTGCAACATTTTTCATAAGTTCTTTCTTTTTCGTGGTAACTTTTGCGGTCTTGCTGTTCTTTGTTTAGGCCAGCAACTGTTTTCTTTTTTTTTTGCTTGACTTTTCTTTTGCTGTTGCTAAAAATGCAAATCTGCTTTTGGCTTTTGCTTCTGTTTTTCTTTATTTTTTTTTTATACAAATAAATTTCAATATAGTACTTATTATTTTGAGCTGCTGCATTTGTTGGCCTTTGGTCTTTGCTCTATACCCCCTGCTAACCGCAATGAGGGCTTCTCATTATTTGCTGTAAAACATTTTTGCATACCAAAAAAAAAAGAATTTTTAATTTAACCGCAAAGTTTTCTTCTTTTTTTTTGGTTGTTGTTTTTGGCTGTCTTCTTCGCGCGCAAATGCGAAATGCAAAAGTGATTTTTATTAAAAGTAAAAGTTTACTTTTTAATCAGCTTGGCTGTTAACTTTACATTTTGCGGTTGCTTTTCATTTCGCAGTAAGGTTAATTAAATTTAAATTGTTGTTCTTGCTGTTGTTGTTGCATTTAATATGAGAAAAGTTGGCTGACAATTAATTATACTGCATTAAAATACAAGGTTTATACCCACAAAGTATGCTAGGGATTTTATTTGGTATTATCCGTTCCCAAACGCAATTTCAATTGCAATTCATTATCATTAACATATATATTTATGGGCTCGGGACTTTTGATTGCTGCGTGCCTAATCAAAAATGCCAAACAATTGCTCCGTCTCGGCTCACAGCAATCATTCACACCTTTAAGCTGCAATGTCACCAGTCAGCTCCCCAAACTGAATCCCAGTTGTCTCTCCCCTGGGTGCATGCCAGTCGCAGTTAAGGTTGAAAAACAAAAACAAAACCCAAGTGACTCCCTTGCCCTTTCTTTTTTATCACGCTGTCTCGTTGAATGTACCGCAAATCCGAGCCTGTAAAAACAAAATGGCCAACATCCTCCCGCAGCGGAAGTTGACAGCGGCTGAGAGAAAAAGGCAACGTCGACGTCGACGGCGGCTCGCATTGTGCTACTTTTTACAGCTGTTTCCGGCGCAGCAGGAAATGTTTTTAATTTTAATGCAAGTGCCGCACAGTCTTATATTAATGTGTATATATTTACTCCTCGTCAAGTTGCCTGTGTTTATTTATTTTTATGCTCAGTATGACTATAAAAATATAAGAAAATAAACTCTATTTCCATTTTATTGCAAAACAAATTTTTCTCAAAGAAAACAAAATTTATTAAATGTTGAGGTAAAACACGAATAATTATATGATAATTAAATAACCTATCGAAATCATTAAAAAACTAGTGGGCGGTTAAAGTCGAGCACGCTCGACAGTTGAATACCCTGTGCCCAGGTACTCTGTACTGAAGGTTGATTTTCGATGTACCGTTCCTATGACAGCTATATGATACAGTCAACCGATTTTAACCAAATCTGGTCAGGATGTATATTAGCAGCCCAGATGCATATTCTATCAGTTTGGTTCTGATATTTTAACAAACAAAAATTTTTTCCATACTAAAACTTCATTTTCGATGTACCGTTCCTATGGCAGCTATATGATATAGTTAACCGATTCTAACCAAAATTGCTCAGGATGTATAATAACAGCCCAGATGCATATTCTATCAGTTTGGTTCTGATATCTTAACAAACAAAAATCTTCTCCCTACTAAAACTTAATTTTCGATGTACCGTTCCTATGGCAGCTATATGATACAGTTAACCGATTCTAACCAAATTTGGTCAGCATGTATAATATCAGCCCAGATGCATATTCTATTAGTTTGGTTCTGATATCTTAACAAACAAAAATCTTTTCCATACTAAAACTTCATTTTCGATGTACCGTTCCTATGGCAGCTATATGATAAAGTAAACCGATTCTAACCAAAATTGCTCAGGATTTATAATACCAGCCCAGATTCATATTCTATCAGTTTGGTTCTGAAATGTTAACAAACAAAAATTTTTCCCATACTAAAACTTCATTTTCGATGTACCGTTCCTATGGCAGCTATATGATATAGTAAACCGATTCTAACCAAAATTGCTCAGGATTTATAATACCAGCCCAGATTCATATTCTATCAGTTTGGTTCTGAAATGTTAACAAACAAAAATTTTTCCCATACTAAAACTTCATTTTCGATGTACCGTTCCTATGGCAGCTATATGATATAGTTATCCGATTCTTACCAAATTTTACGGGGATGTGTAATACCAGCCCAGATGCATATTCTATCAGTTTGGTTCTGATATCTCAACAAACAAAAATCTTTTCCATAAATAACAAACAAAAAATGTATATAGTAAAAGAAAATTATCTGTATATAATACCGTTTTTAATTTAAAATCTGTCATAAATATTAAAAGAATATTTATTACTCTCGATTGCAACAGTTCGACATTTCCTTTTCGACTGCGTTTCGATTTGAGCGTCTTATCAGAAATGCAGAAACATGAAATGCAATTCTAGTTTGAATTGTGTGTCATATATTCGTTCGATATATATATTTTTGCACTTGCTACTGAAAGAAGAAAGAAACTTTTATGAGAAATTGAACGTCAACGTCTCCCTACATTTCTATTTTGAACATCAATTCCACCATGAATATAGCCAACTCCCCAACCAACTCTGTCGGCATCTCCGGTTCCATCTTGGCAGTTGCCTGCTGTATTTTGCATTATTGCCATGACATAACAGCCTGCGGCATTGCATTTGAAAGTTATCAGCCAAAATAAAAAAAAAACAAAAGAAAAAAACAGAAAACTAGCTCAGAACAAGAAATATGGATAAAGAAATTGTTTCATATTTTTTTCGCTCTCAGCACGCGTAACAGCAGCTGTTGCAATCTACAATTTGGCTTCTCTTTAGATATCCTGTAAGTATTGAAGAGACTGCCAAGGGGTAGCATAAAGTGAAGCCGAAAACTAAACATATTATATTTATTTTCTAAATAACTCAAAACAGATAACGGAATCATTAACGTAATATATTAAAAATGACTTAGTAATGATAGTTTGATGATTTTAAAAAATAGAATTACAACAAATTATTTTGATCAAAAAAAGTCATAAATGAAGATTATATGTTATTTATATTTTTTGTACTCAAAGATAATATTTACCGTCAGATTTGTATTATATAGATAAATAATAATGAAAACCCCTAAAAATTTGGACAATCATTATTAAGGTAGTTTTTTTCTTGTAAGTTTATTCCTTGTCTTTAATTTTTTGGGTAAATAAAAGAATTGTTTTAATAATATAATAACAAATACAAAATTATAGGATATCTTTTAGTAGAACTCGTACATTTTTTGTGTGAGTTTTTTACAATACGTGTATGCAACGATTGTAGCTGAAAGTTACTTACTTGAGCTCGATTTCAGTAGTTGAGTGTTTTCCGATTGCTATGCCACAGGCAGCTGTGGGCGTGGCTGATTGCTGTCATACCTCAAGCAACAACAACAACACGCATGTACCAACAAATTGTTGTCAAGTTTCTCAATTGCCACATCAGATATGGTGTGTGTTTTATGTGTGTGTGTGTAGTGTACGTGTTGTTGCCCATCAGCACATCATCTTTTTTTAAGGCATTTTATTGCAAAATATTGGCAACAGTTGTTGCCACATTGTTGTTAGCCTGTTGTCAGCAACAACCAATCGCTTCTCAGCTTCCATTGTGTTACGCCTGGCCAGATAATAATTTTGCTTTATTATTTTTCTCTTCTTTTTTTGGGCCTTTTGTTATTGCATTGCGATAATTGGCGCATTTTGTGGCACTTGCAGCTTTGGCTATTGTGTCTGGCTTTGAGTCTCGATCTCAATCTGAAAAGCACCCATTTGAGACTGACATTTGTCGGCTTTCTGCATATTTTTTATTCTCGTTTTTTTTCTTTTGCCGAAATATATCGACAACAATTTTTGTCATCATCATTGAGTGTCGTCTGTCCCATTGACGTCCTGTTCTGTCACTGTGGTAAGTGCGTGTAATTGAGTGTGGCATCAGTGGCATTGATGCCCCTTAAAAACTTGATTGAGTGCCTACAGTTTGTCTGACAGATGGACAGACGGAAAATCTGCTGATTGACCAAACAATATACATAAATGTCAAGGGGCAAACTGAGCAACAAATGAATGAAGTTTTGACTGATATATTTGACCACATTTGCTATACAGATTGTTGCTAGTTTCTACAGTAAGTTGGATTCGTATGCTGACTAAACTTAATTTGATTTAATTATCATTTAATTCAATTATTTGCTAATTGCTAAAGTTTCATAAAAGTTGATCAACTGATCTCTTTAATATTTATATTAATACAGTTTCATCAAGTGCAATTTATAGTTTATAAATTGTAGTTTAATTTATTGAAAACAGCAGCTTTAAACTGAAATTGCAATTATCTGGCAACGCATGCAACGTTGCATTTGTGACCTCAAAAGAGGCACTCATATTGTACCACATTTAGTTGTGCAGCCCTGGGTGCATATCAATCCCCAAAATGCAATGCCCCAAGCAATCACGAGCATAACTTTTCTCATGCTGCTTTTTCATGCCACTTGTCAGCGTTCAAAGATGCATGCGACATAAATTGGCGTTGCCACATTGCTAGCACACACACACACACACTTGACAGTTGTTACATTGTTCAACTGTCATCGGCGCTTGTCAGCCCAGTTAAGCGTTTAATTTCGACGACAATTTTAGTGGCCGACAAGACAAAAAACAAGAGCAAAGTTCTCCCACAGTAAATTCTCCCCCCTTCTACCCAATCCCCGACTTCCCCCTTTTGGTCACTTTAGTGATTGTTATTGTTGCGCAATATGCTAACTGTTTAACTGTCGACGTTGGGAAAATTGTAACTGTAACAAAAGACAAGACAACTTGTCGCAAACACAATGCAATGACGGCGATGGCCAGGAAATTGAATTAGCCAAATGCTTGGGAAAAATGAGAATGAAAATGAAAATGAAAATGAAAATGAAAACTGTAACTGTAACAGTAACTCAGCCTTGTGCCTTTTTCCTTGTGCCTGTAACTATGACAACGAGTGCGGCAAACAGCGGCAGAAGCTGAAAAACATTGCTATTAGCAGCAATCTAAAAGACGACAGTTTAACTAACTGAGCTCAAGCTGACTTTTAGTTTTTTACATACCCTGTAGTTCAATAGGCAAACGGAAAGTAGCTTAAACTTAGCAAATGTAGGGGTACTTCGAACTGAAAATTTTTATAAATTACTAAAGTTACAACAGACCAAAATAATATAATAGCAATATTATATTTAATAGTTTTAATCAAGCTAATTTGTCTGCTTGATTATTTTATGAATTTTTCTCAATCACAGCAAAGAAAAATTCAAAACATTTTTATAATTTGACAAGGCTATTTTAAACTTCAATTTTTATTAATATTAATCGATCCTTTTTATTTTATTACAGTTTGTTAATTTATTAATAATTGTTATATCCCTTTTTCTAATTTTGAAAGATCTTTATTATTATTATTGTATATAATATATTGTTATTATAAATAATAATGCCTTATTGCAGGGTATCAATTAGTCGCATTTTCTCAGCAACAGCTGACAGACAAGTTACATTTATGCAGTGCTCAAATTAATTGCATGCACTGACAGTAAGACCGAGTAGAAAACCGAGATATAAAACTTGCTCTCAGTCACTTTGCCTGCATGCCTCTCTCTCTCTCTCCCTCTCTCTCCCTTCCTCTCTCTTTTCATCTCGTACTCTAACGACAACAAAAAAACTTATTCAATTAAAGTTTTGCGCGCGACCTAATGGAAAATGCTTCTAATGTTGTTTTACTTCAAGGAGGATCCTGTCCCTCCAGGGGGTTCCTGCAAAAAAGGGACAACCAACTGTGTATGTGTGTGTGGCAGAATAAATTTTGTTTAAATGGAATTTCATTAAAAAATAATATTTGCAGCGCTTCATTTGTTCAACGCCCACATGCTGTGTGTGTGTATTTATGTTCATGGGCGTGGCATGTGGCATGGCAGCACTGTCGACATATGTGACATGGGTTTTAAATGTTGTATTTACTCTAACCCTTTTTCGCCTCATCCTCATCCTGCCTGTGTATGCATCTGTTGTCCTTTTGCATACTGACTTCTGGTTTCTGCCTTCTCTGTCAGCAATGCAAATTAGTGCGTTATTATACTGCACTGTGCAATCTGGCAACTCTTTCCCTAACTCTTTCCCTGACTCTGATGAATGGTTCTCTTGACTTTTGACTTTTCTGACTGTGCAACGGAACGGATGAGGCATATCCGGCAACTGTTTAAACAAAACTATTTCCAGGCGAGACTGATTTATGCAACGCATGACTGAGAATGCTGTACTCGTAGTTGGCTCATTTGATTAATTTTGGGATGCAACAGTGCCACATGTTGCCCATGCATTTAATTGCTGCTTTGAGTCAGCTTTAAATATTCCAAGAACAATTTGGGGAACATTTCTGGAAAATCGTTTGTCTGTTGTACTGCACCTGAGTTAATTCCTTTAACCTCTTCACAAGCTAATGAAAAGTGCACAGACAATGCAAATGCATCGACGTCAAATTCCAAAAGAGATTGTAGGCACTTGGATATCACAAAGATAGACCAAAACTGACTTTTGAGTCCTTGGACGAACATCATTGGCAATCAACAGGAACCAGAGACTTTTGTCGAAACTCTGCCTAATGTGAATACCATCAGCTATTAGCTTCTGCTTCTGTTTCTGTTTCTGACAATCAGCAGTGGTCTTCATTGTTGAAAATGCGATTACCAGAGAGTACTTATGCCATTGAGCAACCGAACATTCTTCTTTGAATTGAAAATTTAACAGAAAGACAGAAGCTTTTATTCCATGGAATTATTCTTTTGCGCTTCACTAAATTTTAAGAAAATGCTTAGAGATATTAGCTCTGAAAAGGCAGCTCTAAATTAAATAAAATTAAATTGAAAGTATAAAAGTTAATTTTACTAATTTTCCTAATTAAAACTTAAATTAATCAAACAAAAACAATTAAAAAATGTATATGGTGCTGCCAACTTCTTATTGTGTTATTTGAGCTATAAAAGAGATGTCAACTCTCTTCCTTTTGCATAAGTGCAAAATTGCGTTTGGCAACTTGCTTTTTACTGCAATTTCTTAATTAACTTCTCCCAAAGTGCTGCCAACTTATCTAATTTTCGCAAAAATTTGTATTTTCTTTTTTTTATGGCGAACATTTTGATTTAGTTGGCATGCTAACAATTTAAATAGGATTATAAATTTGCTGGCATTATTTACGACGTAATTCAAAAATATCCACTACAATTTTTTATAGTAATATGCAATTTGTGAATTCTTTTAAGTGAAATCCCCTCAGTACCAACTTAACTTTTCTCTCAATGCTCTCCAGCTAAAGCTCAGAGAGGAGAGAGATGAGAGATGAGATATGCAACAGTTTCGCCAGCTTGGGGCTTTTGTGTAAATTCTCGTAAATTTAATTTCCTGTTTTACATTTTAGCTCATTTGCTGCTCTTGCTATCATCGTTCTCTGACTGTCTCTTCTCTTTTGCCATCTCTGTCTATTTGATTTGTTGTCTCACTCTGTCATCTGCTGCTCTGACGCTTGTTGACTTTTATCAGAACAAGAGTCTTAAGCATTTTCATTGACTGTCTTTTGGGTAATACTAAGTATTAGTATTCAGTTCCTGACATTTGCATTTGCATTTGAACAGTTTCGTCTGTTGCTCTTTTCGATTGACGTCTTCATTTCGAATGCAGCATTAATTTCCTCAATCGTTGTCAATTTTATACTCTTCGATTCTTTGCTAGAAAATTCCTTCTAAAATTACCAAATGCAATTTAATTAGTTTTCCATCAAATTTGTTGTGGTTTTTCAATCAACTGAACATAATTGCCAATTAGAGAGCTGAATTTTCGTCATTTGATATTTTATTATAGCACACATTTTCACTTATTCAAATGTGAATTATTATTTAGCCTGCACACAAAAGCCAAACAAAATGTTGAAAAGATTCTGAAGAAGCCAACAGAATTATGTGCAAAAATGGTTTTGCCTGTCAATGAGACGTGAATTTTATGTTTGCACACTCTTTTCATTGGGGGGAAAGCGAGCATTTTCAAGGCAAACTAATTGATTTTAAAATAAATAATGACTAATCACCACCTGCAAACAGCAGCGATGAACAACTAAAGTGGACAACTCATCCCAATGGTATTTTCTATTATAGACATACTCTTTGAATATATAGGAAACGACCAAATACACTGACAAATTTAAAATTAAATTGTACTTTGACTTATTGCTTGAAATATTATTTAAATATTGTACAAATAGTAGGGTATCAGTTTGTCGACTACTCATTTTTGTTTACTTGTGGCTCTGTAAATTTCATTTCAATACACGTTTACGGTCTTTCACCTTCTCATATCCTTGTATCCTGCCATCAATTTCGACTATAGCTGAAATGTCGACATGGGTTAACCCCCTCTCTAAGACCCCTTCAAATCCGAAGACCCCGTCGAAAAACGCGAGTCCCTTTCACCTTGTGCCCAATGTACACCTTTTACCTCAATTCTACACGCTTCGCACACAGCTTGATTAATTGAAATTTCACTCACTGTCAAGTTGTTTGTGTATGTGTGTGTGTGTGTATGAGAGAGTGTAGAGAGAGAGAGAAAGAGAGAGAGAGAGAGAGAGCGAGAGAGAGATGGTAGCGTATAGAGAGTGGGATTCTGGGCGATTGTGGGCGTGGCAGCTGCTAACTAAAAGTGTTGGCGTTGAAATTAATTGAGTGCGCTAATTTTGGCAAAAGGGTTTTTTAATTGATGACGTTCTCTCTCTCTCACTCACTCTCTCTCTCTCTTTCTCTCTCTCTCACTCACTCTCTCGCTTGGAACTAGTTTCGTGAGCTGAAAATAGATTTCAAGCTAATGAATTGGGCTGGGCTAAAGTCTTAACAAATTCTATACTTCACATTTATGTGAATCCAGCAAGTAATAGTTTTTCTAAAATGATATCAAGATAGATTTGAGCAAGAAAATGAACTAGTTCATATTAGGAACTTTTAAATATCAATACCGAACGTGCTTTTTAAATTCCTCTTTTTACGTTACTCGTAAACGTTTTTCTAAAATAGAGTCATAAATAGTCTGAAAATGCTTTAATGCATACCAAATGTGATCAAAGCGTTTCTTTCGTTTTCGAAAATCAGTTACCTGCTCATTGAGCTTCATTAAATGCATTTTCATCAGCTTTATTATCAGCCTTTCATTTTCCAGTTGCTTTCTGGCATAGTTTTCTGAGTTTGTGGTGCATTTGCTTCATAATTTGGCTACGCGCAATTTGCATTGAAAATGAATTTTGGTTGCGGCTGCTTTTTCGCCCTCTATTTTTTTTTTCGAAATGATTTTGAAAATGTTTTCGCCAACGATGCGTGGATGCGTGGGCCGTATATGAGTGCGCCTCTAGTACATTTGGGATATCTCAGTGGTGGCTACGCTAATTGCGTTTTAAGTGGCATTTGGCGAAATGAATAATGCACCGAAACTACCAAAATATGCCAACAGACACAATGCGATTTTACTCAATGCAATGCTGGTCATATTGGTATCTTCATTAGATTTTTCAATGTGCCAATCAGTTGAGAAATGTGCTCAAAATGCCGAAATTAGCTAAAAGTTTTGGATTATCAAGGTTAGGTATTTAATTAAGGAAAAGACTGAAAAGACAGACTTCAATGCAAGGAAATAGGTTAAGATTTGATAAAGTTATGCAAGTTTGAATTTTTCGAAAAAAGAAAAATAACTAATTAGAGAAAATCAAATACAAATACAATTAATGTAAGTTAAAACTGTCGCATTTTACTTTCATCTAGTTTACAGGGTATAAGAAAGCACTATACGTAAATAAGAAATAATTATTTTTCGCAAAGTAATGAACCAGAAATCGAACTTTCACTCGCTGTTTATCCGTAGACATTGAGCTAGGCAAATACATCCTTCCCTCCGCTGTAATGATATGCCCATGCGGAAGTTCCTGCCTACATCCTGGCTACGTGCCAAGAGCGGCAAGTGAATTGGAATGCTCCTGCAGGATACAAGCAACAATGTGTTGAATGTTTCTGTCTGTGTGTGTGTGTGTGTGTGTGTGTGTGTGTGTGTGGTGGGGAGAAGTTCTAAAAGCTGGCAGCAAAGTTGTTTGCCTTGTGCCAATATTCAAAAACTGATTTTCATATGTCTTTTAAGTTTATTTGCGCTCAGGCGTAACATTCTCACACACACACACACACACACACCCTCTCTTAGATGGGGAAGGACTCTTATCGTTTTCTGCACACGCATAAAAGTTGCTGTCGTGCTTGCTTTAAACTTTTTTATTGGCCAGAATTTAATTCGGCCTAAAAGACACTCCCACACACATACATATGTAATAGATACTGCGCTTGTGCAAGTTTTTTCTTTTCGTTTGCTGTTTTTGAAAAGCGATTTTAAATGCAAATTTTATTGGCACAAGACAGAAACAGCTCCCGATGGCTGGAGGCTCTCTCAGTGTATGCAGATTAAAATCAATTCAATTTGCAACAAGCCAAGTAAAAGTGGTAATCATTTTCAGTTCTTTGTTTCTATACTCCCACTCTCATATTTATTCTCTCTTTTTTGGCATGTACTTTACATAATGAGATTTTAAGCAAGTGCGTTGCGTGTTTCGGTTTCGGTTTCATTGTCTATTTGCTTGTCTTTTTTTTATATTTTTTGGAATGTTGGCCACAAATTTGCCAACAGCTTAGAATTTTTTCGCATACTTTTACATATGTTTGCCACAATTTTCTTTTAAAATGTCTTTAGTTAAACCAGGAAAACGATGGAATAAAATGCTTATGCAGTATTTCTTTTCTTAACACTTTAATACAAATTTAATCGCAATGCTTAGAATTGAGAATTTGTTAGAGAAAATAAATTGAAAAGGGATTATATTTATGGCAGTAATACATGTATGCAGGAATGCTAAATATGCACAAGATGTTAAAAGAGAAGATACTGGTTCTTTACGAATCGAATTTTACGTTTTATTTTATCCCTTTCTTCCTTTTATGCTACATCATTAATTTTATAGTTTAAATTCTTTCATCATTACTATTACTTTTATTTTATGCTTCATTTATTAGTTATTTTATTGTGAGTCTCATAATTTCTCTCATTACTTGTCTTATTGTTTCAGTCAGCGCTTTAAGTTTACATCCCTCAAACTTTCTTTAAATTTTCTCTTAAATTTTTTTCTCATTGTTTCACTCATTACTCCCATTGCTTCTCATCTGTCTGCTCTCTTTGCTTCCTGACTTTTTGTGTAATGAATAATATTCAATTTAGTTCAGTCTTCTTCCTGAACTGCCACATTTACATACCATTTTCGTAATCTTGTTAAGACTTAAACTATTCGACTTGTGTCTTAGTTTGGTATTGATCATAGATTTCCTGCATTATGAAGATTTGGTCTGCCTATTTAATTGGCCATGGCTAAAATCAATTACACGCCCCAAAAATAGCGTTCAAATTGGAATCCCACTTCGTTTTACTATTTCTCACCTGTTTCCCTCTCCTTCACGCTCTGCTGCATTGCAGGCAATCAACAAATTAAAAAAAGAAATGGAAAAAACAATTTGCAACACTTCAATAAAATGAAAATAGCAAATTTCCAACTGCGGCCCATCGACTTGTGGCAACCACAAAATGCTCCAGAGATTTCAGTTTAGTTGGCAGCGCTACCATTTATTAAAATCGCTGACACATATGCGCTAGAAAGAGGAGGCAAGGCGTGGCAACTGCAACTGACAAAAAAATATTTCATAAACATGGATAGAGAGAGAAAAAGAGAGAGAACGTTGCAATTAAGTGTCAAAGTTTATCAAAGACGATGAATATTTACGGAATACGCTTTCGAAGTGTATTAAAAATATGTCATGAAGAATATACAAACGTTAAAAATTGATTCTTTTTAAATATACTTTTAACTTTTTTACAAAAAGACAACATACTTAGTTATATTTCTTTACAAGTTATTTTAAATGTAATTTGATTGTAGTTTCATAGGAGTAAGTTGAAAAGCAAGGGTATTTTTTAATCTTGCTCCTTTGCTCCTTACACATTTGATTGCCTGCAGGCGCACGACAGCAATAAATTTGTGCTGCAACAAAATTGTGAGCCCAGCAGGAAACGAAGCAACAACAGCTGCACCAGCTGCCAACGTCATGCCACTAAGGACCTAATGAAAAAGGAGCTGCCTGCATTAAGTTTATGTTTATTTTGACTACAGTTTATTCATTTGCGAGCTGCAAAGACAAATAAATGCGTAACTTTTTGGTTGCCAGCTAATTAAAATCAAAAATTGTGATGAACCACACGGCGTATACGCAACTTTTCAGTGTGCCGTCTTGTGCTCGTCTTTAAGAAGCATTTTCGCATAATTTTTCAAACTCAGCACAAAGATAAATCACGCATACGCCGCGTTATGCGCGTTGTGCCCAGCAGCAGCCACATTCATTGATTTATGTGCGCCGAGATATTTGCAGTGCAATTTTTAAGTAACGTTTATTATGACAAACGTTGCTTTCGCCGCATTTTTTTTGTGGCCAACTTTGGCTGCTTCTTGGCAACAGAAGCAGCTGCGTTGCTGACTTTTAGCGTTTTCTTTTTTGTGGATTTTTTTTTTGACCACATTTGCTGAACACTTGATAAATGACCCACAATGAAATGAACACTTAATGGAGCCTGAGCAGCGATATATTGGGGAGAAACAGTGTGTCTGGGATATATATATTCAATATAGACCCAGTTTAAAGAGTTTCTTGTCACTTCAGACATCGATAAATCTATCAATTATCTGATAAATCTTCTGGTTTTCTATTCTATGATGTAAATAGCTTAAATTATAGATTAGTTTACTAATCGATAAATTTGTACAATTTTACTAATAGTTTTATATAAAATTATCATTATTTCGGTTCTCTTTGAGTTCTCCATTTAATTTTTATTTTTTACACATTCTCAATTTAATTTTTGTCAATCTGCTCCGTATAGCATCCTTAATATGTGGTTAAATCAAGACTTATTGCATATATTGCTGATCGATTCTCTACCTACAGACCACCGTAAGGTTCTTCTAAAGAAATGTCGGTATCCGGGGTATAACTATAAGCATAGCATACCTCTTCATCGTTTTCAATCAAACAAAGGTAGCTCCGCAATCCAAAAATATCTATTACTGATTTTTCGTTTTGTGTTCGTTTTTTGACTTCTAATTTATCATCTTTTGTCTGCTTGACCTTTAGCTTTTTATCATTTTCAGTGGCTTCAATTTTAGTCTGCGGTATTCCAATTGGTGGTAATTTTTCCACACATCTATGATGATGTTTCCCAAGCACTTGCTTAAGTGTTGCTCCGTTCAGCATTTCTTTTACCAGCATTTCACTCAGGTATTTAGCCCAAACTGGGTCAAGAGCAGCTCCACCATTGAACTTTTCCACTTGTAACAATATCACTTTTGTGGCTGTAAGTATGGCCATCTGTAGTATATCTTCCTTGTCGATGATCACTCTGCATTTATCGGCTATTTTAAGAGTACTGGCAAAAGCAGCATTGCAGCCAACTAAGAACAGCAGCAAAAATAACATTTGGTTTCCGAATAAAATACAAAAAAATAAGATTCTGCTAAATCTATGATATCTTTTTTATCTTGCTAAGATTTTGCTACTAACTCTATTGGAAATTAGGAATGGAATATACAAAAAGCGACTCTAATTCAATTGGGCAAAGCTATAGAATTAGCTAAGGTTTAACATATTTAAAGAGCAACAGAATGTTGAGAAACTAAAAGATTTCGCTCTAAGTAAGATTTCTTTATTTAGAAAAAGGTTTTCCTAATCACATTATATCATCATTTTATAATCAAGTCTTTATATACATTTAAATATTTTTAAAATAATTGATTTAAGATCAATACAAAATCTTCCTTTTCGATTAACAATTCAACAATTCGTTTATTTTTACCTCCATCTGTCTGCAGATCTAAATATATATTTCACTGACATTGACCTTACCGACATCTCAAATCGAATTGCTTGTTGTCGGCGAAAATGTAGAGCATAAACGTGGAAAATTGAATAAATAAATGAAAAGCATGCAAAAATTGCAAGTAATGAAAACGGATTGGCGAGAGTGCCTCTGAGAATGGCCTCTGTTCAGTTCGAATCGTATCAAATGTGATCGGATCGGATTGGTTTTGGCCATGGCCTGGCCTGGTCTATATCATAAATAATCCAGCAGAGCAAAAGCAATTTTGTATATGGAAATGCTGTGCATTAAATACCCTGTGTAAAAGGAGCGCATGATATAGAATTGTCTAACAGATAAAACAACTGTATTTGTCTTTAAAGTTTAAAACGTTGTCTACAGAGTATTTGTTAGTCAAGCAATGCATGTTCTACTCGCTCTTCTTGGCAATTTCAATGAAATTGTTCACGCAAATAAAATTGGCAAATTATGCAAGGGGATCTGTCTGTCCATTTGTTTATTTGTCCATTTGTTTACTTGCGCTTGCCGCTGGCAGAACAAATATGCAGACACTTAAATCGCAATGATGTACGTTAAGTTCTATCAATATAATGTATATACGTATATATACTTAATACAAGTACACTTTTTTTATAGTAGCTTAGATATGTGTATTTGTTTATGACATTTTATGCATTTTCATTTCTGTCACGCAAATATTTATGCACTTTCCTTGGGCGTTTTGTAATTAATATATACATTTCAACTGACAGACAAAATAATTATAAATTATTAATGAGTGAATTTTATTTATGAATGTACACGACTTATTAGATAAATGTTAAAATGATTTCAAAGATTTGTCGCTGGGGATTTAACTGCTAATTTTTTGAGTTATTACAGAAAATCGGGTAAAAAAATTATAAGAGATTCATGCAAAGAGAAATATTTTCTTAATAAACAATCAAATGAAATAAAAGCACAAATTTGGTAGTTTAAAAAGCAATTCAATTTCGATTTATAACATAAATAATATTAAAGCAATGAAATAAAATTAAATTGATATTAATTGAAAATCATCTAACTAAATATTTCTTTAAAAATTGTAAAGAAAACTACTTTTTGTAAAGAAATTGAATTTAAAATATTTAAAGCATAACTGAGAATATTTTCCATTTAATTGCTTTCCAATTAGAACTGAGCCAGCTTTTCACTCTCACAATTCCTTTTATTTTATTTTCTTGTCTTTTGCTTACATAAGACTTTCGTCCAGTTGACGTAGCTTAACAATTTCCTGTCTGTGCTGGCCAAAAGATTTTCACTTTTCCGCTGTGAAATGTGACAGTTATGGGCCGAAAGATGGATGAGGGGGTGGCTTGGGGGGCAACCCCAGATCGGGTTCGGGTTCAGGTTCAGTTTGGTTCAGACTTTAGTCTCGGTTGGCCAAAGATAATGCCAAAATGTGTGTGAAAGTTGCCAAGAGTTTGTCATGCAATTAGAGCAACATGCGACCAAAAGTGGATGACGACGACGACAGCTCTGGGAAACTCGCGAGCATTTCCAGTTGCTGGTTGCTGTTTTCTGGTTGCTGTCGAAAATGCGTTTTCCGTTTGTGCCGCAACTTGAAAATCAAGTTTTCCAATCTTGTTGTCCGTTGTGGAAATAAAAGCAACAATGAGCCAGCCAAAAGTGGTTTTCACCAATTGAACATGTTTGCTCTCCTCGTAGTTGTTGTTGTTGTTGTTGTTGTTGTTGTTGTTGTTGCTGTTGTTGTTGCTGTTGTTGCTTCCTTTGCGAATGAAATCGAAATCAATTTTGGATCTGAACACTGTCCATAGAGCCATTGAACCATGCTCATCAAAGCCAACGTACCCATAGCTTCCCCTCATACAATACTCATTCCCCTTTCATATATCGGGTGTCTTATGTAAGCGATCGAAACAGCGAGGGGCGCTCAATGACTTTTATTTGTTTATTTTCGCAAACAGCGCAAATCGAAATATGCGTAAGTTTAACCAGAAAATAGAAAAAACCAGCATAAAATGAGAAAAAATTCAAAGATTGAGACAGAGGGAGAGAGAGTGAGAAAAAAAAAGAGAGAGAGAGAGAGAGAGAGAGAGGGAAAACATTGTTGCAGCGAAAGTTTCCCTAGCCCACACACGAGGATGTGGTACTTGTGTTGTGGATGTGACTATTACCATGATACTGTTAGCTCTTGGCCATAAATGACGCTGCTGGCCATAAAAAGCGGAGCAATTGCCAATCGTAACGTTGCTTTAACCAATGGTAAATCGGGCAAAAGGAAGTGACTATGAAGACTGCAAAAAAAATTACATTTTAGTAAAATAAATATTTAAGGGGAAACTAGCTTTGTGGTCAGGTCTTTAAGTTGAAGAAATGTTAAAAAAAACTTGCCAAAGAATTGAATTTAAATTGAATTCAAACACATTAAATAGAACTATCAATTTGCTTATTTAGTTACTTATATTTTTATAGAGCTAGGTCATAATACATTACAGAAAAATTACTTAGAAGAATTAAAGCAGTCGACGAAACTAAAAACTAAATATTAAAAAAAGAATAATTTCAAAAATATTTATTAATTAAAAAAAATCCTAAAACGACAATTTAATTAAGTTAAATATATAAAAACTGTATCTATAATTACTGGATGTTTTCAAAATAAACAAGTATTTCTTAACAAAACTAAATTAGCCGAGATGCAGTGAAATTAGCTTTATTAATCATTGGCAGTAATTGTTATAATTAGCTATGGCATACATAATTCAAGTCGTATATCTTTTGCCTTGATAATTGTAAATCATTGAAAATAGAAATAATTAAAATGTAGAAACACACATTTTTAAAATACCAGACACCACAATATATATTGCAGAAGAAAGAAATTTTAATGTAATTTAATTTAAACACAGAGTCTAGAATGCCTGTAAAATGTCTGTATAATGCTGTGTAGGATGTGTGTGTGTGTGTGTGTGTGTGTGTGTAGAGAGACCATAAATATGCCAAAATAACAATGGTCCATTCGTGGCAACTGTGTGTCTATCTTTCTCCCTCCCTCTCTATATATCTTCTATGCCTCTCTCATCCCCAGCTGTGCTGACAGGCAAATATAATAAGCATAATGAATGAAGCAACAACTGAGGGAGAGAGGTAGAGAGCGGTAGAGAGAGAGAGAGGTGGCAACCAGCTGAGTTTCTGTTTTCGCTCAACGTGTTGAACTTGTGCTGTCACCTGTGAAGGCAATGACAAAACCTCCCCAACCCCAAAACCAACCCCACAACCCCCCTTCCCCCATTCAATCCCACACACAAACTAACAGTGACTGGGCCATGTGGCATGTGGCAAATACATCTTGAAATTTACACCGCATTTTCGCATTTCTTTGTCTTTTGTATGTTTAATTAATTTCTATATTAGATACACTTCATTAAAATTGTTTTAGTTATGCATTTGTTGTTGTTGTGCTCTTTTGTCTCTATTTTTGTTTGCAACAAATGATTGAGCTGCGCAAATGTGACACAGTTAGGCGAGAACTACTTGTATCTTGTATCTTGTATCTGTAAGATACATTCATAAGACCTGCTGTCAGCCAGGCTCCAATGAATGCTTAATGGCTTGTAAGTGATCTATAGCAAAGACTTGACATCTAACCCCTAGTGGCTATATATATACATATATATATACTAGTATGTATTTTATATATAATTCATCAAATTCCGCATCAGTTCCTTCTTCTTCTCCACTCTCTTCTGTTGTCAACTCATTTGAAGCTCTCTCAACCCTGTGCCAGCAATTAACGCACTTTGAGCTACACACACACATAAACTGGGTCAAGTGTTAAGGTGGTAGGGTGGGGGGTGCTACCAAGAAGGGGGGATGGGTAAGAGAGAGGGGGGGGGGGCGCATGGTGCTAGTTGGAGAGGCTCACTAAAGTTTTTGAAGTGCCTGGCACTTCTAGTCGTCTAATGAAATGCATTTCAGTTCTCATTAGGCAGGCCATTTTGTGATTTAAATGTAAAAGGTGTGCGAATGTTTGTATGTGAAGTACAGTCGTGCTTGCCAAGTTTATAACATTTTAACAAGTCGCTTAAGTTGCTATATAAACAGACATTTGGACCTTTTCTAAGAAATATACTTGAGTATCTAAAGTAAATATGCATTCTGAATATGGTAGAAATATATGTTATTTATGCAGAATAGGGTACTCTTAAAATATATACAGTATGTCAAGGAACTGTTTTTATTTTAAAAAAGTTCTTGAGTTCCATTAATCTTTTTTTTAATAAAATAAGAAATCAAGAATGCGAATTTTCTTGATTTCTTTGTAATTTTAACAAGCTGGCAACGCTTTTTAAAGACTTTGTTTTTAATTTATTCTTAGTATAAAGACATTCACTTGCTTCCATTAACTTTGATCCAATTTCTCATATCAGAAAGACAAAAGCAATAACAACAACAACAAGAGAACTCAAAACTCATCATAAAACCTAATGGCAACCCTGCCAACGTAACGCAAAATAAAAGCAATTTTCCTTAACAGGGGAAAAAAATGTTGTTAAAGTGCTTTTCTTTTGTGTATTATATACACACTCACAACACACACAGATACACAACACACACACAGAAGCTGACCTTAACACACCCCGGACATTAGAGCTATTCCTTGTATTAATTTTGCATACAATTAAAGACCTTTTTTTGTAGCTTTAATTGTTTATGTTATTGTTGTTGTTGCTGTGTTTATAGAACTTGTAATCTGCTGGCACTTAATGCAATTTTGATGTTTCTGCGTCACCTGTTTTTGATTTTCAACAACAAAAACAATGAGAATAAAATAAAAACTTTGCATTTGTTGTTAAAGTTTTTTACATTTACTGTAGTTGTAGTTGTTGTTGTTGTTGCTTGTTTTTTATGCCTTGGGCAGTGAAAATTCTCTTGCCACATTTTACAAATGTGTTGGCTGCCATTTTGGCGCTCTTTCCCCTTTTCTCTTCCTTTTCTCTCTCTCTCTCACTCTCTCACACTCTCTCTCTCTCTCTCTGCCAGCTGCATGACATTTTTGGCACTTGCCACAATGGCCACGTTCCGCACTTACACTCCACCCTCACACACACACACTCTCACACACACACATACGTGTTGAGTCATTCTCTCTGTGCACTGTTCCATGCTCATGAGTCCTTAGAGGTGGCAACACGCATCGGGGCATGGTTAAAGCCTTTTTTGGCAGCATCCTGCTGCAACTTTGCTTTGTCATGTGCAATATTTCGTTTCTTGGTGGTATCTTTTGTTTAAGAACTCGCAACTCGATACCCATGTGGCAGGAAAAGTCTAAGAAAATAAAACAAAACAGGCAACATTTTATTCAAAGCATTTAGGCAAAAAGCATGCAAAATTAGTTGCAACGGAAGTTGCCTAAAAGTTTGGCTGCCTCTGATTTCAGACAGTTTTCTATTATACACAAAAATGTATAAAAAAAAGTATGTTTGTAATTCGAGTATGTAACTAAATAAAACAGGCAAATTTTCTAAACAAATTAATTTTAAAAGAAGCCAAAAAATTGAATTACAAAAATATAAAATTAAAATTTAACAGATTTGCTTTTTAAAAAGTGTTGCTAAACAACACTAATTGCTTTAAGTATTTTGGCAGTATCAATTTCAGTATAAACTGTTGGAATTTATCGATTTGTAATCGAACAAAATACCAAAAAAAATTCAGTATTCAGTATATAATAAAATAAATATCATAATTGAATCAAAGAAGGCTTTGAATATTTGGGATTCGATAGAACAGAAACTGTGGAAAATCATTCGACAGTGAGACGTCTTACTGAAAAGTGTGTTCCCAACAAAAATAAAAAAAGTCCATACGTAAACTCGTAAAAAAAAGCGAAAATAATTTAATAAGAAAGCGAAAGAAAATTGTATAGCAAGCTCGTGAGTCAGTGTGCGCGAATCAAAGTGAATTCAACACGTAATTAAGCTTATTGAAGCAATTTGAATTTTGTTGCAAGTTCTTGGTTGTTTTGTTCTGTTCTTGGTTGAAATATGGATAACTTGAAGACTAATACAACGGGTGCATATTTGTGGCAGCCACCACAGCAGCCGCAATCACAGTTAATGCAACAATCGTCGGTGCCGCCGCCGCCACAGCAGCCACCGCCGCCGTCGCTGTTGAGTGGCATGCCACAGCCTGTGCGCCGGTTTGCTGGCAACAAGAACAACTACAACTACGTTCAGAGTCAGGCACAAGCGGCCGCGGATTTCATGATGGGCACCAGCAATCCCGCTGGCCACCTCATGGGTCTCGGTTCGCCCAATCCCAATGGCTATCGCAAGCGTCAGCCGATGAATACCGGCTATAGTCCCGCTGGCTATCAACATAATGGTAAGCGGCAAAGTTGCAACTTGCCACAAATACATACGTATATATAAACACCATGAGGCAGCAGAAAATTCAGAATGCAGTGTGTGTGTGTGTGTGTGTGTCGTGACTTGACATTTGTCCAACAGTGTTGTAAAACATTCAAGTTATTTGTAGTATTTTAAGTTGTCCTCTCACTCCACTCTCACTCTCTCTCTCTATCTCTCTCTCTTCTTTGCCACACAACATTTGTCGCTAAACATATTGAATAGCTATCCAAATTGAATTGTACTACTCACTCACTGTTTGAATGGTTTTATCTACAAAAATATATATATATACACATACACCTATATGTACATATATATATATTTCAAATTTGTAAGCATTTGAACAAAATGACTAAACAATATTATTTTTCCCCATTTTTTTCTTATCTATTTTCAGGTAAGTCGCTGTTTTCTATACCCGAAAATGTTGTTGTGCTTGAGAGCCGTAAGTACATTTGAAACTAAATTCACAATTCAATATATACACACAATAATGCACCCATACACTAACATCTATACACACACACACTTACACAATACACACTACACTTGAAAACTACAATATCATTTACTTAAATTTAAGGCCAAAAGTTGCTAGAAATCAAGTGAAATTCTATTTATATTTAATAGCCGATCAAACCAATTTGTAATCACAATTTCTACGCAAATTTCAATAGCAAAACAATAACAGAAAATGTTGCAAAATTTAAATAAAACAAATGCCAAAATAAGATCAAACGCTGCCACTTCAATGAATAATTGCAATTTGCAAATTTTACGTAGAAACCTTTGCGATTTATTAAATTCATTCCCATCTTCCCCTCTATAAAATGCAATTTTCCTTTATTCTGTATATTTGTTGTTCGTATCGTATATGAATTTTCAATTGCATTTTCCTCCCGTTCTTCATCTTCAACTCACTCCTTCGCCTTTATTAAATTTCTATAACGCTGATGACGCTATCAATTTTTATTCTTTACATTTTCTTCCTCTTGTGCTGCCTTTTTTGCAATTTGCATAATTTTCAATGCACTCGCAATTTCCATAGGAGAAATCGTCCAATGGTTTTGAGTATTTTTGGAAAATGTCTGCACTCCAGCACGTGCTTTGGCAATAGAATTTAAGCTTTATAGATATTGTCTTTGCTTGGGAAGATCTTTGGGTTTCAGTGCCGAATAAGCAGCAGATTGTTAACACCATGAAAAGTTGTATATAATATTGAATGAGGAAGGAACTCTGAATAAATGTAGTTTATTTTATTTTAGTAATTCATTTAAGCTCATCTAAAGAAGATTTTGGTCTATGAACTTTTAGTTGACATAAGAAATTACACCATTTCTATGCCATTCTTTCAATTTGATTTGTTTATATATTTGTTAAAATGGTTAAAATTATTTACTAGATAATTTTCCCCGAAATTTCGCATAATTTCCTTAGCTAACAAATTGCAGCCATTTTCCTAATAGGCCGCTACAAAATTTAACGCCCAACTCATTCGAGATTGTCATAAAAATATTAAACAGTCATTTAAATAATTATATACACACAAACTCGCACTCTTACGCACACACTCATGCAGACTATAATTAAAATAAATGTTTTCGATGCTCAATAATTGGCAAATAAATTTATTTTAATTGCAAAACTGAGAGAATGCCGCTAAAAATACAAAGGCTAAAATCAAATGTGTTTAGGCAAGCTCTCTCTCCCTCCCTCTCTCTGTCTCTCTCTCTCAGCGCTTTCTCTGTTGCTAGCGCTCTTGTGTGCTTTCTATCTCTATCTTTGTCTATGTTTATATTTATTTTTGTACTAAAAGTTTTGTTCCGCTTTTGACTAACCAATTGCGAGCATTGGTTACGCCCACATTTGGCGGCCCAAGCAGGCAAATGTCGCAGGTGGCAAGATGGCAAAAATAAAATGTGAGGGAGATGAAACACTTAAAAATACATAAAAATACCAATGGGCTATTATATTTGTTTTTTTCTTTTTGGTCTTATTTATGGCTGACGCCGTGTGAAGATTATTTCTCTAAAGATGTTGATGGCTTTTCCAAGGGATCAACATCAAAACCACTCAAGATTTATGTGCATGTTCATTAAAAAATTGGAATGTCTCTTCACAGCTCGTCCCTTTTCCTACTGCTCCTCTTTCTCTTTCATTCTACACACATGTAAATTAAACGCGCGACTTTATTTGCTTGGGCATATATTTTTTTGTCAGCCAGTGTTTTCAGAGGTTATCAGTGTATAGCCAAAAAGACAAAGGTCAGTTGTATGTTTATCTTTCGACGTTTCTGCTGTGCACAGCTGGTCGACAGAATGAAAAAAATTATATACATATATTATATTTATATATACATATTTTTTTGTGCGACTTTGGTTGCTTAATTTCAGTTTTTGTAGGTGTGAAGTTGTTTGCCCCTTCCCAGTGTTGCCCCCATTTTTTCTCTCTCGTCTTCTCTCCTCATTCCATGAGTATTATTATTTGCCTTCTGGTTTGTTTGTGGCTTACTTTTGCTGATTGGCAGCGTATGTCCACATTTCTCTCACATATGTTTGTATGTGTAATTGTTTTCCTTCTACTTATTTTCATTATTTTATTTTTTCCTCACTGCTGTTAATATTTGTTTACGTAATTCAGTTGGTTTTTTTGTTTAGTTTATTACGTTCAGAAGGAACTGTAATTAATTGAATTAACTTTTTTGGTTGCCTGGGGTAAACTCTATATTTTTTTTTTGTAAGTAGTTTAACTGTGGAAGCGTTATTATTCTAATTAAAACAGATTGACAAATTCGTCAAATATAGAAAAAATCTAATTTTGAAATGTATTTTGAGTATTAAACATAATTTCCAATTTTAAAATATTATAAATACAAATGACTTCTTCATATTTCTTAATTGACCATCAAATTCTAAATATTGCAAATTTATTACCCATCTTAAAAATTTGCATTCCTATCTTTTTATTTACATTTATTTACGCATATTCTTAGTAATATACGAAGCTCTACACTAAAAGCAAATTTTAGAACTATCTTCGCCTTGTAAAATTTACCTTGCCGAAACATGATTAAAAAAAAGACGACAAATTTTGAGCACAATACTTCGTGTTTTGGGTACTGTCGCTCATAAATCATGTGGTTGGCTGTCCAACAAAAACTCTTCCAATAAATTAATTCATAGTGAAATACCAACAACAACAACAGCAACCACACAACAACAATTTGGGTAACCGCATTTGTAAAGGCCCAACATAAATATAAAATGTGTCGCTTGCATTTTATGGTAATTCAATAAATTGAAAATGACAAATTGTTTCGTGTTGCGGTCGTTTCAATGGACCCAGGTTAAAGCTACGTTTGGGGGAGTGAAGATGTGGTTGAGTGGGGGATGGAAACCCGCTCGGAAACAGAGAGTAGGGATGCGAAAATGTGGAGCGACAGAAGCATAATTAAATTCATGTTAAGAAACAATAAAAGTTTCCATTCGCAAATGATTTTAAAGTTGTTGGTGGTACAATGTTCGCTTGGTCGCAACATCAATCAATCAATCAAATGCGATCAATCAAACTGTTGTCAACATGAAAAAGAAGCAGCTGATGATGATGCTGCTGCCGCTGCCTGTCGCTAGATGGCGTGTCGAACAAGAAACATGTCGCGGTGTCGCCCAACTTTCTGACTACCAAACTCCCTGCTTCCCCCCTTCTGTTTTTTTGTTTCCTAACGAGCGCTAATGGGCAAAACGCACCACCTACTGACCCCCACCCACCCTCTTCTCCATCCCCACCCCCGCTGCTCCAGCTACTGTCAAGAATGAAACTATTGAACCAAAAATGTTCAAGTAGCTTTTTTCTAAAGCGGAGTGTGGGAGGATTGTAGGAGGAATGGGACACGCAATATTGCGTCGATTATCTTCAATCAAATGCACGTGATTGATGACTGCAAGCGCACAGACTACGGTTGGATAATCCGAGTATTGCGTCTATATTACGGCTACTTGAAATTTACCAACTCTAAACAATGCCAAAGCAATTCATCAGCATCAATGGGCATTATCAGAAATATTAAGAGTGAGAAATAGAGCTTTAAAGTTTGTAATATAGTTTTAAGAGAATGAAAAGGAAGGCTTTCCACGAGACTTTCACCTAAAATTTAATCGCAAAAGCTTGAATCGAATATTTTGAACTTGGTTTAAGAAAATCGAGGAATATCGTACTTCTTACACAGCATTTGATTGATTTTAACGTTGAATTCCTGCTCTTTTTTCTGGGTATATCATTAATATTATTAGTTTTTAATCTAGATATCAAAATTTGTAGATTAACGGTTTTTTTTTTTTGATAATATCTAAAACACTTTATACAAAGCTTTCTCAAATTGCTTTTCAATCGAATTTTCGTAACAATTCTCTGACCTTTTTCGCTATTTTTTATCTTCCCATCTTTTCATTTACATGCAAATTATGGTATAAACGTTGCGCATTATCAACAGTTCACTTTCTTTTAGCCAATCCCCGCTTATCCCCATTTTTCCCATATTTTTTTCTCACAAAAGTAATTGACCACATGTAGCTGGGCAAGTGACCCACTGTGCATCAGTTTTTCTCCAACCCCGCAAGCACGCATAATTTGCCTAGACTGCTGCTAAATGTTGCTGATGATTTTCTTTAATGTTCCATTACATATTTTTTATGAGGCAAAGTACTGCAATTCTCCTACTCCTCCCCCGACCAGCTGCCTGTCTATGGTCACATTTGCTTAATTTATTCCGACAGCGGCTGCTGTTGCTGTTGTGGCATTTGCTGTTGCTACTTCTAATAATTTGTAATTAATTTTCGCAGCTGGCCTAAGGAGAAAAACTGTAGCAAGTTTTCAACAACATTTTTGCCTATATATATTTAAAAAAAACAAAAATGTGGCTTTTTTCTATAAAGCAATTAATTTTGCATTTAACTAATGCGTTTGGTATTTTACAAAAGTTGCCACTTGCAACGCTCCTGTTGCTGTTGCTGTTGCTGCCCCTGTTGCAGATTGCGCCAGTTTGCAAATTACAATATCAAAATTGTTCATCAATTTTGTCGAGCGCTTTTGTCGCACGCTAATGCCAAAAGGCATTATCGATTTTCGTTTTTGTCTCCCTCTTTTCCTTGTAGTTATCAGCAAAAAAAAAAAAAGAAATAGAGAACATAGTATAGTAAAAAATAAAGGAAAACCGAAGCAAACTTAATCAAATCGAAACAAGGCCCTAAGCAACCAAAGCGAATTGTCGCCCACTCGAACCGTTGCTGCGCAATTTGTTTAATAAATAATACAATATTTGCCAATACAGTAAGCACTCGCTAAGTGCAACAGTTTAGAAACAGCAGAAAGTAGTTTACTAAAAGAATACTCAATTTGTTTATGTTGATTTGAGCTTAGAAACTTTTGCTTGCAGTCGTTATAGCATAGTGCTCACTGTATTTTATTAGCACAACACAAATGACAGCCATTAAGTTGCAAAAAAAAAAAAAATAAAAGCAGGCAGCTGAAACTGTCATAAGCTGGAAAAACTAACTAAACCAACAAAACAAATGAAATAAAAGCACCCAGAAAACATTCTGGCCACAAAAGCAATACATCAAACCGCAAGCACAGTGGTGAAGTGTGTGTGGTTTGGGGTAGTTTTTAGTGGCACACAAACCAAACACGCCATGTTATCATCTAACATAACTGTCTATCTATCGTTGGGCACTCAAACTCAAATTCATACTCAAACTTGCACTCAAACTCGCACTCATACTCATACTCATATACTCCAACTTGTATTCGCATCGCTTTTCAAAGCACACTCAAAGGCTGAAAATGTATCTTAGGCTCCCCTTTTTCTTGCTGCCAAGAATCAACTCAATTTCGATAGCCATTAGATGTGGAAAAGAGTGGGCATGAGTGTGCGAAAGAGAGCAACAAATAGTCAAAAAAAAAAAGAAATCTAAGTGCAATACGAAGAGAACTCTTCACTCAATGATGAGGTTGTTGTCGATGATAAGGTTTGTTTGATGGACAGCATTTCAAGTCTTTGACAGCACAAATTTGCTCTATCGATGTGTGTGGGTGTATGTGTAGGGGGCGGGGGCGGCTTGTGGGCGTGTCTCTCTGGGCAGTGATTGTGTGTTTGCATGCCATTAAAGCGCAGCGTTGACCAAGGCTCACAAAATGTTTACCAATGCGATAATTAGGCCAGGCCAAGAGACCAAGCAAAGCCAAAACAGCGTCAATTTGCTGAGCACACACACCACAGACACACACACACAAACTCAAACACACACACATGCTCTTACGAGTTATACATATTAAAGGAGATATGTATGGGGTAATCTTTAGCCCTGTTAACAAAGCCAAACAATAATAAAAGCAACTCAAATGCCATTTTACATTTCTAATTATGTTATCCTCAACTTAAGAGAGAGATAGAGAGAGAAAAAGGAAGCGAGAAGCAGCTACACAACAATTACATGCGTTTATATTATTCAAATCCGCCGTAAATGTAATTAAGCTCATGAGAATTAAACGTAAATTTATTTTGCCACCAACTGGCGAGTGGCTCGTTAAACCCTGCAACAGAAAAAAGAAATATAATAAAAATGGAAATCCTTTTTCCATGTTCTTCTACTCTGCCCAATCCTACACTCTCTTATCGCCTCAGCTAATTTCTTCCAGTTCGATGGGGAGTACAGGAAAAAGTCAAATACTTGGAATTGGGGTTCAGTTTCTGGTCGCGTGTCGCATATAAATTGGCTCATTGCTCGCTCTTTTTTTTGATAAGCATTCACATTTCATTTTGCTCTCTTTTCACTCCTTTTGTACCGTTTTTAATGTTGCGTATTTTGCATTTTTGTTAAACGGACTTGATTTATAGAAATACGTCAATTTATACATTTTTAAACCTCCAGTTTGCTGGAGGTGAAAGATTAGATAAAATGTTAGATTTATTAGCATTTAATTTTTAAAATAAATTAAAATTATATAAGCTTAATAAATTTAATTTAATTTATAACAAAAGTATATATTAAAATTAATTCAAAGTTGAAGCAAACGCAGAAGCAAAAAAAATGAAAGAAAAACTGTTGGATTTTTCTATTTAAAACAGTCGAATATGAATACTTTACGGCAAAAGAAGAATATTCTTTACATTAAATAAGAGATTCGTGGCAAATATTTAATTATAAATATACTAAAAATTCCAAATTTTATATAAAAGATTTATTTGGATAATATATTTTCTTTTTCGAAAATGTTCACCTTTTTCTCTATTCTTCCTTTAAATCAGAGATTGTATTTCATTCACAAATGTTGTGGCTGTGCTTTGGCATCGACAACATTAAAAACCAATCAAGCTTATTGTCACACAATCAGCGCACACACAGTTCATCAGTTTAGCTATACATACACACACACTCGCTCTCACACACACACACACACAAGCGAACACATATGCTGTTTTCATATTTTTTATAAAGTCGCTGAGCTTGATATCATACACAGAGAGAAAAGTCTTTGCTATCACATAATAGTTTTGGCTTATGAAAACAAATTCAATTTGGAAGCTGCTTATGGAAATGTTTATGCAAGATGTGCACTAACTGGGGGCGGAAAATGGGGGCGGAAAAGTCAAGCGTAGCAGAGGAAGAAAGAGTGGGAGAGAGAGAGAGAGGGAGAGAGAGAGAGGTTACGGGCAAAATTAATGTCACATGACAGAAGAGCGCACATCAAGTGAGGGCGGGCAACTGGGCGTGGTTGCAAAATGCATTTTAGTCAGATAAACAAGCTGCTTGACAATGCTGCAGGGGAGAGCGATAGAGAGGGAGACGGGAGACAGGAGACAGAGAGGGAGTCAAGTGCATGA
This sequence comes from Drosophila falleni, assembly GCA_035045575.1. Taxonomy (NCBI): domain Eukaryota; kingdom Metazoa; phylum Arthropoda; class Insecta; order Diptera; family Drosophilidae; genus Drosophila; species Drosophila falleni. The sequence continues at coordinate 346,020 of JAWNOV010000089.1, read as the reverse complement.
CTCTTGGTACAGTTGCGCAGCGAGTTGTTGCAGCAAAGTTGACTCTGACAAATTGAAAATCATTGAACAGCGAAAGTAAAATGCACACCTAAGCGACAACTACAACAAGAGTGGGAGAGGGGGGTAATGGGGTTGTTGGGGGGTAGATTACACAATATGTGGGGTAGTTGTGTGGCTTAGTGAAAAATAGTGTAGCATACATTTAAGCAAATTGCAATTAAGGTTAGCAACGTTTGCACAATGTTTTGTTTGGCTATGCGATACCTCCAACCCTCAACCCCTCTCCTAACATGCCCTATTCCACCCCCTCCCCCATTCACTTGCAGCTGTAACCATTGCCATTTGCCGCTCGACAAAGTGCGCCAATATGCCACAAAGTATGCAACAATTTGCAGCATAAATACTTTGTACGCTTCAAGTGGGCATCGCTTTCTCTTTCACTCCTCTCTTTCTCTCTCTCGCTCACTCTGCTATTTGTGCACTTTGCAATAAACGCCACATAAATGTTGCATATGCCGAATGGGTTGCATTTTATTTATCCTAGCTTTTGGCTCCTACTCTTGTTGCAAGGCACGACGAGGCCGTTTTAATGGATCCATGTGCCCCATTTTGTAGCCATTTTTCACTGGTAGCAGCTTTGCCATGTTGCACTTTTCTAACAAATTGATGAACGCTTCTCGGGGGCTGCAAGTATTTATAGATATATGTTATGTATGTATGCTTGTTGCTTGTGGCGATGTGGCAATGTTTGTGCCTGGTTGATTTTATGTTTATTTAGTTGTCATAAACATGCCAGTTGCTGTTCAAATTGTGGATTCGTTGGTAGTTTGTTGCCCCGAGTGCGTTGTTGCCACACTTCACGCATTGCACATTGTTGCCCAAATTCATTTGCTTAACTTCCTAGAAAATAAATAAGTTAGTGAATAAGGAGCTCAAAAAATTCTATTTAATTTGCAATAATTTAAACTAAATTCCCTTACAACAAACTTTGCTAACCCAACGGCAGTTATTAGCACTGGCTTACTGGTTGCGCTGTTGTCAAACTTCATCAATTTACACTATTGCACTTAATTGTGGTCCACGCGTCGTATGAGTAACTTTCGTGCGCATGCAAATCGCACTTCATAAGGTTGGTGGCAAATTGCCGTCGCACACTTATCGCTTCATAAAAACTAAACTGCAACTTCCGGACACACTCACACACATTCGGAGGAACTCTCAAACTTTAGTTCACTTTTCCACCTGCTGCCGCTTTGCTCATAATCTAAAATAATTTGTGCGCATGGAAAATTTACACCTGAGCGCCGCCAACGTCGTCGCCTTGCGTGTGAAAAAATTTTCCAGCAATTGCATGCAACAATTCCCGAAATGCTTAAACATTTTAGGCACGCTTCCGACCAACAGCAACCACAGCTACAAGAATAAGTACAACAACAACAAGAACAACATCGACTGCCCTACGGGGGTGTGAATTTTCTTTTGAAATGGACCCTTGGATGGCCCGAAACTTGAGCAGCAATTTCGCTTGGCTGCGCGTCACGCATACGCCCCATGCGCCGGGCAACAAATCAGCGACCCGACTGTGAATTTCAATTAAAGCTCTGTGGAGCAACTCCCACAGTGAAGCTTACTACAAGGAGAGCTGTAAGCGTAGTTTAAATGAATGACTATGTTTACCTCTTCTCTGTAGTACGACAAGTGCTGATTTCCTATTTTTTCCCTAAGGCTGTGTGGCACGTTCGAATTGATATACAAGTATATATTGGCTATGGCTCGCAGCATGGTGATTAGACTTGGAAGCACGCTGCCAAAAAATTTATCTCAGGCTTATATTTGCTTTAGGGCAAGTTTTAAATTAAAACGTGCTGGCAACTTTTTGATTGGCTGCCCACTTTGCCTGCGCTTTAAAAAATCATACGCAAAATTCAAACGGATTAAAAGCTTTGCCCCCAAATAAAAACTAAAAAAAAAAATGGGAATAAGGGATACTCTATAAAACGATGTCATTTAAACTAGCTTCCGATTAAATATGAGATAATCGCCTTAATATATCAAAAAGAAAACATTTGTTATATTATTATAAGAACAAATCAAATATTTTTCTAAAAAAAACTCTTCAAGATATCCTGTGATTTTTAAGTTTCCATTTGAACTAAGTTTCTGCATATAAATATACTAAAAATACTAATTTATTCAGGCCCAATTCCATAAATATTTAATTTTAAGCGATTGAATACAAATACTCACGCTGTCTAGGGTATAGAATAGAAGTACAACAAAATTCCCCTCTGCCAATTTGGTTGAAACAAAATGGTCTGTGCCAAAACTAACAAGCGTAAAAAAACGGACAACTGCACGTTGTGCAACTACGCGTTGCAAGCCGTGAGATACCAAAAACGCTGTGTAGATTTTTATATAAATATTGTGTCAGGTAGACGCTGGAAACCTGATATAAACAAACGGTTGCCGCTGGACATTGGCGTTGGTCCGTCAAACTAAATCAAATCAAAACAAAAAGAGATGGAAAAGAGTAAGTGAGAGGGAACTATGTAAATTTAGGTGGCTGACATGACATTGATAAAGTTTTAGTAACTTGCTGAATTTTAAAGTTACTATGAGTGATTCAGTTTTAAGTGGTTTTTGGCTTTAAGTTGTCACAACTTTGGCCCTACGCACATGTGTTGAAAGTTAATTAAAAGTCTTACTAACTTGGCAAGTGTTGTTGCTATAGTAATCTCCATCCTCCCGCTTTTCGGTTATTGCCATATTTCTCGCGACATTTTGACAGTTTGTAACGGTTTTTCGCTTTAATTATAACGCTCGAATTTCGGCGCACGAGGAAAAGCAAAGAGCTTTGCCTTTACGAGTTTTGTGTTGTGGTATTTCCGGGTACGGTAAATCTTAGCTAGATGATAGATCATAGATGGCTTAGAATCGAAAAAATATCAAATTTTCTAGATGATTAAAATTTAAATGCAGAATCAATTTGGGGGCCAAAACATGACCGAAATGACATTTCGCTTGAAAATCGGTTCAGTTTTGATATAGTTATGAGATATCAAATTTTTGTGTTGTGGGTTTTCCGGGTACGCTAAATCTTGGCTTGTTATTGGCCTGTCTAAGGCTCTTTTTGGGGTTTACATGTTGAAAATTCCTGTATTTTTAGCAGAGAGTAAAATTATTGCGCTTGCAGAGAGAATACAGTGTGAACATTGAATATCCTTCTATCTTAAATAGAAAATTGCTTTGTAGAAATTCTGTCTCTCTATTTTATTCAATTGAATTCAGAACACTACAATTCTCATCCATTGTTGCTCTGCCTTTTAGTCGCTTTTCTGCTTGCAACATGCAACTCGCCATAAAGCAAAGCATAAAATGGTGGCTAAAAGAACACGACAATTTCCGCAAATTCACTTGTTTTCATTTTCTTTCATAATACTCTTAGGCCAAAAAATTCAATTAACTGACTTGCCAAAACCACAACTGGTTTCCTCTTTCCTTACTTCCGATTCACCTAAATTTGCTCCACCCACTTGCCACATTTTGCTGCCGTTTTTTATATTTTTGTTATTTTCACTTGAAAATTCGTGCAATTTTTGGCCATAATAAACTCGGGACACACATTTTGCATGCAACAACAATAAACAAGACGGAACAAACAGACGAATTTATTTTAACATTTAATATTTTAATCAATGTTAATTTTAAGTTTTATGTTTAATTTGTTTTAATTAAAAAGCTGTTTTCTATTTTTTTGTTTCATTTTTTTGTTTATTCTTTTCGTTGAAAATTGTTGTTGCATGCAATGAATAACAAAATGTTGAAACACTGCACCACAAAATGTAGTTCCAACAATACAAACACATGTAGCGTCACATCGTAACCACCACCACCACCACCACAACAACAATCAACAACAACAACACCAACAACATCATCACCACCACCAACAACAACAACAACAACAACACCACCATCAACAACAACTTGTTGCCCCAGCTCAAACGCACAATCTTGTTCCATTTAAAGAGCCACCACTATTGGGACCAGGCACCGCCTTCCCACCATTCGGAGCACCCGAATATCATCCCACCCAGCCGGATAACTGGAAGGGCGCCGCCATCCATCCAACTGGCCTCATGAAGGAGCCCACCGGCGTCGTTGCCGGACGCAATGCGCCAGTCGCCTTCGCCCAGCAGGGACAGGCACAGGTGAGTGTTGATCCCCCCCTTTCAAAAATAATAATAAAAATCATATAAACCTTATAGTCCTTCCTCGACTATGAAATACCCGTTACTCAAAATAAATACAAATTTCTTTTAAAAAAAATTGCTGCATACTTTTAGGCGCTTGTGTAGCTCAACAGGCATAGCTACCGTTATATTTATCCGATCCTGATAAGACTAGGTAGAATGACTGACAAAAGTTGTAGTTAATGATCGCCATTTAAACGAGAGGTCTATCTTAACTCTAGAAGCGGTAAAGTATTACAATATACCCTTGTAATCTTTGAGTAACGGGTATAATAAAACCACCAATCTCTGAATCACCTCTGGCATGGACTGCATTGCCACTTTCATAAATATAATTTTCATTTTAATTTTAATTTAAAAGTTTTGCACACGCTGCAATCCTTGTCAGAGAGAAACGAAGAATTCTCTTCTGACCATCGAAACCACAAGCAAATCCCCATTTGCCACTGCAGCTGATGCAACTGGACAGCATTTTAATTAACTTCTTTTTTTCTTTCATCCTCAGGGCGCTGTCATGATGGTCTATGGCATGGACCATGACACTTCCAACACAGATAAGCTCTTCAATTTGGTCTGCCTCTATGGCAATGTCGCACGGGTAAGTCAAGACTGTAATTAATTTGTTAACTATATCCTGACTGGCCTACTCAATCTGAGCTGACTTTTTTTTATTATTGATTTATCGCCAGGGATAAACCTAAAAATGAGTTAATTATTATTTATGACAGGTTAAGGGATATGATTAAATATAATTTTTAATTTAAATTGAAAATGAATCCTCTGAAGTGAAGGAGAAAAACTTTTATTTAGTCATGGAAATTGTTAAAATATTAAACGCGAGTAGTCTTATAAAAAGTAAACATATGTTAGGTAAGGCTTAGATTAGATTTTGTTGGATCATGTATTTAAACTTTAATCGGTAGTCCTATCGATAGTGTTCGAATATATCTTCTTTCTTAAGTGTCGAAACCACTTTTCTTTTACAACTGACAAAAATGTGCCAAGTGTTAAGTGACTTTTAAAAAGGAAATGGGTTTGTGAGGGAGGGAAATAAAGGCATCTCCTTAAACTTGCACTTAACCAGATGACACGAAAAAATACGCGCTTTTTTCGCCGAGCTCGTCAGCAAATTTTTGTTGAAGCTCTCTTAAAAGGTGTTGGTAACATCAAAACACACACACACACACCCACACACACACACACACATAATATGAGCAAGTGTGTGGGTGTCTGAGCTCCATTTGTAAATGTGCAAATAAAACGAAAGGCAATAAAAATGAGGGCAGAGCCCAAAATGGAGACCGAGTCAGGAACCGAGTTTGAAGCTGGACGCAACACATTTCGATAAAGCGTTTTAGATTAATGCCAGACATGTGCTATGGTAGGGGAAGGGGAGAGAGAAGAGAGAGAGAGGAGGAAGAGTCCTATCAAAGAAGCCTGCGGACAGCAATCAATGCAGCGTCATCAGCTTTCCACAAAATGTGAAAGCAATTGATACCAAAAAAAAATATTACTTCCTTTTGAAGAAGAAATACGGTAAACATTTTTCGAGGGTCAAATAAATCAAAATATCCATTAAGAAATGCGAAAAGCGAAATGACAATTCAAATGGGCTCATTGTGAATTGCGCTTGGGAACATTTAGCACAACTATTGTGAGTTTGTGTGTGTGAGTGTGCCCGCTTTAACAAAGAAGACGTAAAAAAATAAAAAATATATATAAACTCGCGACATCAAAGTCTAAAATGTTAAAAAGACTCCTTGGTAATGCGATGCTATTCTCGCTTTCATTTTTTGCCACTAAGTTGCTGGATCGCTCTCTCCGTGTCCTTTGACAATTGCACTGAAGCAAGGACAACAAGTTAACTTGCTCTCTTCTTATTTTTTCCATCTCTATCTCTCTTTGGTCTCTGTCGTTCTTTGTTTATTTAATGCCCACGACAAAGCGCATTTTCCTCCCTTGAGGTTTTTTTTTCTAGCGTATAACATTAAAATGTCTAGAGAGTTGCTAGTCTAGTTTGAAATAATTCGTTAGGGGATGGGAAGAGCAAAAGGTCAGGCATCACAAAGTTAGCTACTACTTAATTTTAAGAGTGGGGAAACATTTTAATGTCTAAATAAAAGCAGTTTTATATAAAAAAAAAAGATCTTTTAGTATGTTACAATTTATTCAACTCTTTTAATTATTTTGGAAGCAAGTGATAATTATTTTCATATTTTTTCACATCTAAAAATAGATTATTTTATTTTTTTTTTAATAAACTTCCCAAACTTTATCAAATTTCTCGAAACGTGCCTCACATGAATTGCAATATTCAGCATATTTTAACCCTTAATCGTTTCTTTATCCAAAAGCATATGGCATCTTATATTTTCCCAAGTAATTTCCGGTTCATAAATCGCAGCATTTAACAATTTTTCAACAAGAGCGCACCATTAGCCAATAATTTAACAGCCTTGCGCTTCATCAACATCCACACACACACACACACACACATACACACACACAGCTTCAGAGACAGTATACACACAGAAAAATACATACATACACTGTATACCCAACTTAGATGCTGGGTTTACACCCATCCACAATTAAATGCAATTTACGCGCAAACAAAGAACTCGACCAGAAACTAAAAGCAAACTTGACCAACAGCTGACAAGCACAAAGCGATGGGCGATGTTCACTGGTCAAGAGTAGGGAGAAGAGTGACAGGGGGAAGTTTGGTTGGATTGGTTGGAAATAGTTGGCCAACTGGCTGACTCTGGCTAGTTAGCCTGGCTAGAGGACGATAATTCAAGGAGGGGAGCAGAGAGAGCAGAATCGAGGCAAGACAAGGCAAAAGGCAATTTAGTTCACATTTTTGTTGTTGCTGCTGCAGCTGAGATTTATTACAAACTTCCTGTCCGAGACGGAAACTACTCATTAGCCATTAAAAATGATTATGCGCAAACATTATTCACTGGCTTTAAGCCACAAACATACATTTCTGCAATCTCTTTCTCTCTATCTCTATTTCTGTCTGTCTTTCTTTCTTTCTCTCTCACTTAAGTAGCCGCCCACGTGCTTTAACTCTGCGCTCGCGTTGCCAACCTCATTATAAACTAACACACACACACACATATGTATCTGTCCCGCGGTGTGTGTGTGTGTGTGTTTGAGTTGAGAGCACATCAGTTTATGGTCCGACATGTTTGAATTGCGAATGAGAAATTGATGGGCACTCAATCAATGTGTTTGAGCCGAAGTCGAAGCTTCTGCTTTTTCCGTTCTTGTTGCTGGTGTTAATGTGCGTCCCCTGAGGACTAAATCTCCACACCCGAAGGACCTTTATTTTTAAAGCATGTGTGGCAGATTAGCGTTAAAAAATAATAAAATCTAACACATGCTCTTTTGACCTTATGACCTTTTGGCCAATATGGATTGGAGATTTTTATAAAATTAATTTGCTTTAAACTAACTATATTTAACTGAAAAATATCTTTCTCAAATTCTGTATATTGTATTAATTAAATGTATTATATTGCTTTAAACTAACTGAAGAATATCTTTCTAAAATTCAGGATATTAAATTCATTAAATTCCTAAACTCTGGTTCTTCTTTTGATTGATTAAATCTTGTCTGGCCATTTCAGACCTCTTTTATCCAAAAACCCAGAATTTTATTTCTTTAAAAATTAAAATTACAGGCAATCCTTACCAAGTCAATCCCTTTATACACAAATGATTTTACACAAGTTGTTTAAGCAGTCAATTCTTGCACATTTTAAATAAATCTAAATAAGATTCTAAATAGGATTAGGCACACAAATCTTGCACATCCCATAAGTCAAGCCTCATAGAGTTTGACATTAAATTTCCCCAACAGCATAAAGGAAAGGAAAGAAAAAAAAAAAAACAGGAAAAGATATTTGATTATCCCTCTCGGATAAGAAGCAATCAAGCAACAGATGAGGTAGAGATACAGACCCAAACAAGTCACTTTTCTCTCTCACTCCCTCTCTCCCTCTCTCTTCTGCTTTACTTAGTAATACATACACCTGCCAAGTTTTTCACTCAGAGCATGTGTGTGTGTGTCGGTGATTTGTAATTTTTAAAGCATACATCAGGGCTGATACTTAGGTCCATTTTGCAGTTTGTACGATGTGCGTTGCATATTTTATGGCGTTTTCGTTCTGCTTCTGCTTTATCCAGTCAATTTTCCCTTTCTAGCTCAAGTGTTGGCTTTAAGCCAGAAACAGCAAAAACAATCTGAGCATATTAAAAGCAATCTAGTTAATTATTTGTTGTTGTAGCCGAACGCTATGAAGTCATCGTCGAAATGTTTTCCTTTTGCAGGTTAAATGGCTTGACAAAATTAAGGCTAAAAAGCCAAAAGCTGCTGACAGCGCAACTGCTGTAAATGACCAAATTGGCAAATGTCTTTAAAAGGCAACATGCGGCAGCAACAATCATATCAGGCAACAACAGCAACAACAACAAGAGGTAGAAACAATCACACGCACTCAATTAAATGCGCATTAAAAAAGCATTTGGTATGTTGGCCCTTAGGGGTTGGCAAGAAGAATGAGAACGGGGGAACGGGGTGCGATATGGGAATTGGGAATCAGCAACTCCTGGTCCAATATTTTCTTTCTATTGTTGTCATTCTCATTGTTGCTGCTGCTCTTGTTGTTGTTGTTGTTGTTGTTGTCCAGCGCGTGAGCAATTAAATCAAACGGCAGCAGACGCCACGCCACATTGAGCAGGAAAACAAAGAACAATTACGGTATAATGGGGTATAATCGGGTATATTATGCGAATAACGACAATAAGATATCCTAATTAAAATTATTTACGAACTGAAATTAATTAATGTTGCTTTTGAAAATGATTCACAATTGTTTTATAGCGTCAAATTAAATTTAAAAGGAATACAAATCAGTTGATATCCGAAAATTAAATTTTTAAAAATTAAAAAAAATTGAAAAAAATTGATCTGTGAACTGTCCAAACAATTGGTCGAATATAGAATTTAACCCCCTTTAAACTGAATTTGTACTGAAATGATTTAAGAATTGGTTAAGCTTCATAGTAGTTAAATCATAACTCAGTCCGAATTATTTTTAAAATTTGATAAATAGTTTTAATAGAATGAAATAATATTTCGAAATGCTTTCAAATTTATGCAGGGTGTCCTAAAAGTATATCAGTTTATTTGCTCTTGTTTTGTTCATTGTTTTAATTAACGCATGAAAGTATTTGATGGGGATTGTCAGTGGGGCAGGTGCTGAGGAGTAGACAGGAGGCAGGGGAGGAACGGGTAGTTAGCTGGTAGAGAGGGCAACAGCACAGCTCATTAGACACGCACCAAAGTGTTTGTCGCTCACTGCTGGTGACTGCCACACTGACCAGTGTGACCAGTCAGCCATGAAGAAGCGCTCTTTGATTTGTGGATGCGTACAGTCAGTCGCCTGTTTTGCGTGTCCATAGTACGTATTATCCTTGCCGTATGGGGCATGCCACTGATTTCATAATTCGCTTTTGTTTTAGCTGTTGCCTTCTGCTTTCTGCCTGCCCTTTTAGCCACTTTGGGGAATTCGCGGACATGGCTATCTGCACGCTTTCTGCCTCACTGATTTATGGTCTATATTTATTTATATACATTTTTATTTTCGGTCTTTTATTTTTTTGGTTTTTATGATTTCTAGCCGAACGTATTTCGTGTCTGGCTTCACTCTGTTGTTTTTATTCATGGGGTAGAATTGGGAACTACCTTATTTCGATAAGCCTCATTTAGTTCTCATTCACTTTCAGTCGTATTCATTTATATGCGCTTCATTCAAGCGTATGCGTTTCGATATTGAAATATATGTATATATTTTATGTATAGATTTATATTGGGTCCAAACTCCATGATTCCTCTTGGGACCTGCAGCCAGTTGATAACAATTTGTTTAGCTTTACTCTTTAATTTTAATATCCAACAACCCATTCACATATTTTATAATCTCTTTATAACCTCATTCTTTTTTGTGTTGAATTTAAATTATTTACTGCTTAATTAATGTTTAATTTGGTTGAGGATTTAAGTTGCAAATTAAACATTTAATATTTTATGTTATGTGAATGCTTTGTTGCTGCTGCTTTGGTAAACACACATAATAAATGTTTACTCAAACTTTTGCTTGAAATTGTTTATGAATACTGACTGCATATTTATATCACAAATTGGTTTAAATACATTTTTCGCTCATTAATTAAGTTTATAAAAAAATAGGGGTAATATTGCAAAATAAATAAAGCAAACTTATTTCTTACATTAATTACAGCTGGTTAATAAAATATTTGTAAAATTACTGAATGAAATACATATTGAAAAGTTGATATTTAAAAACAGCAAGAGATATAAAAATAAATTTAGTTTAGTATCTTTTCCTATTTTTTTTTTTTCGTTTTTGAGTTATTCTCAACACTTGACTTGATTATCAAGTGATTGTTGTTGTTGTTGTTGCTGCTACTGTTTGAGCTGCCAGCAACAAAACAAACAATTTGCCTGTCACTTTTAAGTGGAAACTAGACCAAGACCATAACAAAGACAGCCTATACTTATTTGGCCCGAAATGCCTGCAGTTATAACCCAGTTGACCCAAACTCAACCCAATCGCTGCAATTTTCCGCTGCAATAAACAATTTAAAAATACCAACATAAAAAAAATAAAACAAATCTGGCAAATTAACAGACATAAATGACATTTGGCAAAGACACTTAAAAATATTTGAGCGCATTTTTTATGCGTGTTGCGCCAAATTAAGGCAATGCAAACAAATCCAAAAAAAAGAAGAAAAAATCACATGAAAAGCAATTTTGTGCAGTTGGGAAAACTCGTTTTCACTATTGAGTTCAATGCCTCACAGCAGCTGCGACTGCGAATTTCAATTGCCAAGTTAACTAACTAACGGCCAAGTTAACTAACCACAACCGACCAAACCAATCGACAAACCGACCAACCGGGCAACAAGCCAAACATATTTTCCATAGATTTTTCACTTTCACTATTGCTCTTGTAATTATTATTGCACTCGAAATGTTGGTTATGGTTAATTATCTTTATGAGTTTTAGCCGCAAGGTGCCGAGTGAAAAGTGTTTGGCCGTAAACTGTTGGCTATTATAGGCAATAGCCAAAAGTAAGGTTAGACTTATTAGCCAATTTAAAAGGAAAGTACAACTAAAAAACAAAGTGATTATTTTACATTGCCTAAATAAACTATCCAATTAGTCGCTCTCAAATTTGTAAAATAAGTTTAGTTAATGGGTCTATTGGCCACGTCAAGCATTTTTAATATAAAAATTGTAAAATACACGACTTAAAATCGAACTGACTTTAAGTATAATTATTAACTTCAAGGTTTTTCCTAATTCACTTACCTAGTTTGACAGCTACAGAGTATAACTAGTCGGCCGGTGCTACAGTCGAGCATACTCGACAGTCGGAGACCCCGTACTTACTATAGAAAAAACTAATAATGGAAAAAAACTAAAAATAATTTAGTTAAAAATAAAAATAATTTAAGCTCCCAGTCCCTCTCCCAGTCCCTCACCCAGGCCCCGCGCCCAGTCCCATTAACAGGCCTCGCTCCCAGTCTCCTTAACAGGCCCTGCTCCCAGTCTCCTTAACAGGCCCCGCTCCCAGTCCTATTAACAGGCCCCGCTCCCAGTCTCCTTAACAGGCCCTGCTCCCAGTCTCCTTAACAGGCCCCGCTCCCAGTCCTATTAACAGGCCCCGCTCCCAGTCTCCTTAACAGGCCCCGCTCCCAGTCTCCTTAACAGGCCCCGCTCCCAGTCCTATTAACAGGCCCCGTTCCCAGTCCCCTTAACAGGCCCTGCTCCCAGTCCTATTAACAGGCCCCGCTCCCAGTCTCCTTAACAGGCCCCGCTCCCAGTCCCTCTAACAGGCCCCGCTCCCAGTCCCTCTAACAGGCCCCGCTCCCAGGCCCCTCTCACAGGCCCCTCTCCCAGGTCCCTCTCCCAGTCCCGCTTCCAGTCCCTCTCCCAGGCCCCGCTCCCAGTCCCTCTCCCAGGCCCCGCTCCCGCTTCCAGTCCCTCTCCCAGGCCCCGCTCCCAGTCCCTCTCCCAGGCCCCGCTCCCGCTTCCAGTCCCTCTCCCAGGCCCCGCTCCCGCTTCCAGTCCCTCTCCCAGGCCCCGCTCCCAGTCCCTCTCCCAGTCCCTCTCCCAGTCCCTCTCCCAGTCCATCTCTCAGGCCCTGCTCCCAGTCTCCTTAACAGGCCCCGCTCCCAGTCTCCTTAACAGGCCCTGCTCCCAGTCTCCTTAACAGGCCCTGCTCCCAGTCTCCTTAACAGGCCCTGCTCCCAGTCCCATTAACAGGCCCCGCTCCCAGTCCCATTAACAGGCCCCGCTCCCAGTCCCCTTAACAGGCCCTGCTCCCAGTCCCATTAACAGGCCCCGCTCCCAGTCCCATTAACAGGCCCCGCTCCCAGTCTCCCTAACAGGCCCTGCTCCCAGTCTCCCTAACAGGCCCCGCTCCCAGTCTCATTAACAGGCCCCGCTCCCAGTCTCCCTAACAGGCCCTGCTCCCAGTCTCCCTAACAGGCCCCGCTCCCAGTCCCTCTCCCAGGCCCCGCTCCCGCTTCCAGTCCCTCTCCCAGGCCCCGCTCCCAGTCCCTCTCCCAGTCCCTCTCCCAGTCCCTCTCCCAGTCCATCTCTCAGGCCCTGCTCCCAGTCTCCTTAACAGGCCCCGTTCCCAGTCCCCTTAACAGGCCCTGCTCCCAGTCCCATTAACAGGCCCCGCTCCCAGTCTCCCTAACAGGCCCTGCTCCCAGTCTCCCTAACAGGCCCTGCTCCCAGTCTCATTAACAGGCCCCGCTCCCAGTCTCATTAACAGGCCCCGCTCCCAGTCCCTCTCCCAGGCCCCGCTCCCAGGTCCCTCTCCCACTCCCGCTCCCAGTCCCTCTCCCAGTCCCTCTCCCAGGTCCCTCTCCCAGTTCTGCAGTATAGAGGAACCTACATACCAAGCTTGGTGTCTCTAGCTTTAATAGTCTCTGAGATCTAGGTGTTCATACAGACAGACGGACAGACAGACAGACGGACAGACGGACATTGCTATATCGGCTCGGCTATTGATGCTGATTAAGAATATATATACTTTATAGTGTCTGCCACGCCTCCTTCTGCCTGTTACGCACATAGTCGGTAAAACAAACCCAATAGACCCCTGTACTTTTTTTAAGTACGAGGTCTAAAAAAAAGTTAAGACGATATGCTAGATTTTTACGGGGTCTAAAAAACTGTTTAGCTATTTTTTGGCAATTTGTCACGTACTTTCTAAAAAAAAAAAAATAAATATAAAATTGAATATTGATAATAAGCACACACTCTCAAACATGTGTATCTGCCACATATCGTATTTACAATGGACAGCAAATTAAGGGCGACATTCAATTTGATAATTTCGTTTTGAAGTAAATTTTAAATTGAATTCAATGAAAAAAAAAATGCTGAGCTTCGCACACATGCCATGGATTAACGGGGTGGGGTGGGGGGGTTGAGTTCGTGAGTTCGGGGTCGGGTTAAGAGTCCGTACACTGCAAGAAAATTCAATCAAATGGCGCCCGTGTCGACAGGTCAACACTCGACGGTGACAGTCGTCAGTCGGTGAGAGTGTCTATGAGTGTAAATGGGTCTGCTAAAGTGGGAGTTGAATGAATGAATGTGTGTGAGTGTGTGTGTGAGTGTGAATGGGTGAGTGGGAGAGTGGGTGAATGAATGGAATTGAATATAAGTGCGCCTGCCACATAATTGCATTTATTTACATTTGCGACACAAATTGAGGTGACAGTTGCAACTGACAAGTGGCAACCAGGAACGGGAGAGAAATGTGACAGCTTGTGGAAATAGTTTGACGATTTTAAAGCAGCAACTTAGAAAGTTTCTAGAAATTTATCTAGAAATGTATAGTTAAAGTTGAGTTGCAGCTGACACAGATAAATAATAATGATGAGAAGTTTTAGATTTGGAATTTACTTGGATTTTTCCGTGATTGTAGAGAAGGTGCTTTTAATTGTTTTAATTAATTTTAATTAAGGATACCATAATATAATATGTTTATTTGAATTTAAATATTTCTAAACACACTTTTTGTTATTCCATTTATTAGATCAAGTTCTTGAAGACAAAGGAAGGCACCGCCATGGTACAAATGGGCGATTCGGTTGCTGTTGAACGTTGCGTGCAACATTTGAATAACATTCCCGTTGGCACTGGCGGCAAAATACAGATTGCATTCTCAAAGCAAAACTTCCTATCGGAGGTAATCAATCCATTCTTGCTGCCGGATCATACACCCAGCTTCAAGGAGTACACTGGCTCCAAAAACAATCGTTTCCTATCACCGGCCCAGGCCAGCAAGAATCGCATTCAACCACCGAGCAAAGTAAATTTCTTTAAATATAATTTCTTTTTAAATTATAAATGACAATTTTTTTTTATATATTTAGATCTTGCACTTCTTCAACACACCGCCCGGTCTCACCGAGGATCAGCTCATCGGCATTTTCAATATTAAGGAGGTGCCAGCCACATCGGTGCGTCTATTCCCATTGAAGACAGAGCGCTCATCGTCGGGTCTGATCGAGTTCCCCAACATTTCGCAGGCTGTGCTGGCCATCATGAAGTGCAACCATCTGCCTATTGAGGGTAAAGGTGAGATAGTGTTGTGTTTAAGTGTTATTCCAAAGTTTGGCCCATTCAAAAATTTGTTAACATATGGCCAGTTCCAATATTGAGAATCAAATGAAAAAGTTACACAAAATTTTCGCAAAAAAAAAAAACTACCTATCCCATAAAAATGAAAAAAAAAAAAAAACAAGAAATATCTTCATCATACACCCCAAAAAGTAGGCAACATTCATTTTGCTTCGGCTTTAAAGTTGTCAGGAGGCCATTTTGCATGGCCTTTTGACTTTTGCTGCCGCACACCAAAAAAAAAAAAAAACACCTCCTCCTTCCACTTCATCATCACACTCGCAACAAGCCTACACCGCACACCCCTCCACCATCCTCCTCCCTCCTCCCATCTTTCACATCCCTCAAGCTGCGCAAAACTTTAGCTTTTCATGTTCTTTTACTGGTTTTATAATTTTGGAATGGAGCTACAGAAAAGTTTTTAGTTGTGAGTTGCGTCCGCGTCGCGTTGAAAATTTTAATTTGGTAATTAAGATAAACAATTTCAGTTGCCAGTTATTTTATAGAACTTTGTGCTCGCGCCCTTCTATATAACATTTACAGGAAGCCTATTACTGTTTCAGTATTTTGCCAGCAGCAGCTGCGACTTTTACTGGTTACTTTTCGTAGATTTCAAAAATCTCCCATTTCTCTCTCGGCACTTGACGACCCCATAAAACTTTGTCCATAAATATTTCAACCTCCTTATTTTCCCCCTTGCTTGGGCCGCATTACGATTATTACTTTCATATTTGCATTTTGTTTTGCCATTTTATTTACCTTGTCAACATGGCAATTATTTCCCTTACAACATCATCATCAACATCATCATCATTTGCAACAATCTCGCTCGTAAAATAATCAACATTTGATTGCCAACCGATTTGCCTTTATTTTTTATCCTTGTTCGATTTTGACTAGCAAATAAATTGCCAATGAGTCGCTGTCATTGCCAAAGTTCTTATGGATTCCCTTGTTTTTTGCTAATAATGCATATTTTATATGAATGTACCTGATTTTCAGTTAGGGTCGTTTGCATAGAAATTATTACAATGAGCAACTCGAAAGTTAGATATTAAAATTTATTAAATACAAAAATTTTAAATGAATACTTAAAGAAATAAAATTCCTGTGAGAATTCAAATTTTATCAAAGCTAAAAATAATTTCTGGGGTTTTTCATTAGTTTAATGCAATTCTAATTTATCTTTATTTTTTATATTTATTTTAATAACTAAATTTTATTCTTTCAACCTATTCAACTGCAGCGTGTTGTTTTCACTAGATTTTTACTTCGAGCTGACGTATACGTAATTCTTGCCCCAAATTATGCAGACAAAAATAATTTGCCTGACATTGGCATAATATACCTTGGCATATTGTAGTTAGCTGCGCGTGCTCCTGTCATTGTTTACACCTTGCGTAAAAATCTTTTATGCAAATAACCAAACACAACCAAGACTTTCCCCATTTGTGTGTGTGTGTGTAAATATTTTGTCAATATTTTGGTGGTTGCAAATTTGTGTGTGTGCAAATTTGTTATTGTTGATGCATTTCTGCTGCTGTTGCTGTTGCTGCTGCATCGAGTGCCGCTCGAGTGCATAGTAAATAGTAATTAAAAGTGTAAGGAATGCAAATACACTCAAAATACACTATGCACATACAGACGCTCACACACACACGCGCACACACACACAGTGGCATGCAAATAGCAAATGCTAAATGCAAACAGATGCCGTTGCATACTTTCAGGCTGTGAAATTATGCATCTAGCAAATATTTTATGTCCCTATGTGTGTGTGTGTGTGTGTGTTGTTGCTGTATTTATAAAATCTATATATATGAGGGTGTGTGTGTATTTTCTCTGATGGTTGACAATTTTTACGTTTGAATGATTTTGATTGCATTGGCATATAGAACGTGACACGGACAAGTATTTTTATGACGGTTGCCGCAATTTAATTGGTACATAAAACTTGGTTAGGCTCCTCGGTTAGATGGTTAATCCAGCACACCAGAATAAGAGTAAGGGTAGGGCGTTAAATTAGAGGTATTGAGCTTAATGATTTTAATTGCACGTAGCAAATAAATTAAGGTTTCCATGAGTTTAGTTCTAGGTCATAAACTCGGCATGCATCAAAGTGGAAGTTAGCGTTTTTCCCATTATTCACCCCAAGTCACCTCCCCCTCCTCATCCGCATCCTTTTCTCCCCAATTTCCCCAAATGAAAACTCTGCGAAAAACAAAATAACTTAATTCAGATATACAACACTTATACACATTACTACAAACAATACTATAAAAAAAAAAAAAACAAATGCTTTTTAGCAACAAAGGAACACCATTTATTCTATAACTATGCATTCTTTCTATCCCCTTCCATTTCGTTTTTTTCACCCATGTCCATCTCTGATCCACACGCATAATATAGGCACAAAATTCCCATTCATCATGAAGTTGTGCTTCTCATCGTCGAAGAGCATGAATGGAGCCTGGAATAATGCGGCCAATGAGGGCATGATCGAGAAGGAGAATGATGGCGATATTAAGGTGGAGATTTACAATTGAGATTTGATAACCATTGTGTAAGCAAACAACAACAACAGCTATGCAACACACAATACAACATAAGAAAACAAACCAACAATCGACAACCAACAACTACAACAAGCAGCAACAACTACTACAAGAACAACAAGTACAGAAGGCGGAGTAGATTTGGATGGGAAGAGAGGCAGGACGACACATCGGCAACAATAATAATTATAATAATATAGCAAATGCAAAAATGCAAAGGCAAATGCAAAAATTGAATGATGATTGGACACATAACTATGAGGAGCAGTCTGTTAAAGCTGCAACCCAAAAACTGATGATTACAAATTAAGGATTAATTGAATTATTGACACACACAGAACCACACTAATACATTAAACTACAACTTAAAGAAAACTTATACTTAAATCTTATACAACATCGCAAACGCATGTAACTTTTCTACGCGCCATTTACTTTAAATATCGAATCACAATTAAACAATATATTTAACACAAATACATCAACAAAATGGCAGCGTTCGAAAGCTACACACTAACACACACACACACATTCACCTACACACACTCACACACATTTACGCACTTTACATGCGTTTGCGTTACGACAACAACAAGAATTGTTATTAAAATTGTGGATGAATAGCAAAAACGAAAAAAAAAATTAGGTTAAAAAATTGTTTAGTTGCATTATTTAAAACACCAACAAAATTTTCCTTTTTTTCTCATTATTTTTGTAAAGTTTTTCGTGTGTGTGTTTCACTTGATGAAATTGCAAAACAACAAACAAGAAATACAAACAACAATTAACAAAAACAAATTGTAAACAATGTAATATGAAAATAATATATAGTAATAATAAATAATAATTAAAAAAAAAAAACAATTTGAGCACACACGACGCAAGTTCAGTAACTTAGACAACAACTTCATTTTAGTTAATTATATTATTTAAATATATTGAGATAATTGCGTGAAAATAACTATAACAACAAAATGCAACAACAAAATTTCTTTTGACAATATTTCGACAAGTATTCACGTGTGAGACAGAAAATCTAAATAAAATATTTATTATAATGAAATATAATATAAAAATAATTAAAAATGCGAGAGCAAAACGTGTAAAATTAAACCAAAAATTTAGCAATTTTAAATCAAATTTATTAATTTTAGTTATGCAAATTTCAGAGAGAAAAAAACTTGCACAAGCCAATGTTTTCACTTTTACGATTAATTTTGATTTTCTTAAATTAAATATTAACAAAAATGACGAAAAAGACAAAAGAACATTAACATAATTTTTGTGCTTAATTTACAAAAGTTGAAAAAGGCATAAATTTATATGTATGAGCTGTATATGTATTTAAATTAAATTAATATTAAATATAATTTTACACTATATGTAAAAAGCAACAACTAAAACAAAAACAATTAATTGCAAAAAGCATATTAATTTATACATTAATTTGTAAGTACAGCAAAAACTTGAGACAGGCATGCAAAACAAACATTACAAGATTATAAATAATATAAAAAAATATTTTTGAGGCGTTTTAAGGTTAGCAGAAGAGACAGAGCCAAACATTTCAAAACTAAAAGTAAACTTGGCGCGACGCATTAAACAAAACAAAGAAAAAACAGAATGAAAATAAAAATTTAATAAATAAATTAATTAATTTAAAAAATATCAGCAATAAAAGCAACAGTAACAACCATATCAAAGGCGTATGTTAGATTAACTATAACATGAATGAAACTAAAAATAAAATTGTAATAACATGAAAGTTATAAATTATAAAATCATAACAAAAATTTCATTTAACTTTAGTTTAAGCAATCTGCAGCTAGTTATAAAAAAAATTTTGATTTACATTTTTATTAAGCAGGGCGAAGTTCTATATTTGTTCTGAATGCAAATCAACGAATACTATATATTTACAATATGCTATATAGGGCCGTTAAACGAATTTCTCATGCAAATCATTTTCATCATCATTTCTTTTCCATAATTTTTAATAATACTATGTGCAATTATTGCTTTAAACTAAAACAAACAGGAAAAGCACTTCATAAAAACTATTCTATTTATTATAGCAGTCTTTGCTCATTTAATGCGGTCATTTTTTCATCATTTGATTATGATTTTTGTTTTATATATTAGTTTTTATGTAAATTGTTGTAAATCGTATAAACTGTAAAATATATATTTCTACAATTAAGTATAATTGTACTTAATTTAATGATTTATTGAGAGTAAAAACAGCAGAAAAAAGAATTAAATGAAAAAATCTCGTTAATAATTAAATCATACAATTTATTTTATTAAGAACTTAAAGCAACAACGATCTTGAAGCTCCTAATTAGTGCATAAATAAAAAAATAAAATAAAGGATAAAATATAAAAATATAATACTTTAAACAAATAATAAAATACAACTTGGTAGCTACTATATCATTTATATATAATCAGAAATAAAAAATATTCATTTTAAATGTTATTCTATGGAATACAACATTTTACAGCATTGTATAATTTTAATTTTTAATTTGTATGCATAAAACAAAGTATATATAATATTTAGTTATATATAAATATAGGCAGACGTGTTCGCAATTTCATTTTTGTTTCAATAACAAATTTGTAGAGCTTACTTTTCGATCGTCGCATGCAGGCTTTCTGTGTGAAATTGAAACGAAAATGAAATTAGAAATATGTCTGAATATATGTAGTTTGTTTTATTTAATATTTAAATTTTGTTGTTATTTTTTCCTGTGTGCCCAAAGTTTGTAATATGCGCGCTCATTTTTTTGATATAAATATATATGTACGATATATGTAAAATAATTTTGCATTTGATTTTTGTTTCATTTAAAGCTTCATCATCAACGGATACATTGAAATAGTTTTATATGTTTTACAGGAATTGAAGAAACGTGACAAATAATTTGCATAATATTGAAAAACTATAGTAAAACTCTCAGAAGAATATAATCACATCCTAAGAACGCACAGCCCTACGCCCACTAAGTTTTTATTTTTGAATTTATTATTAAACAGAATAATCAAATTAATAAATAAAAACTAAAAGAAACTAAAAACTACCAAAACGATATGCCAAATTGTTAATGAGTAAATCCTGAATTTTTAACATATCGAAATTTATAAGGCGGCTTAAGTTAAACGATTTTACAAATTAGGCATTAAAAATGTATTTGAATAATAAATACCCAGAATACTTTCACTCAACAACAACTGCTAACAAACATAATCGATTTGTTAAAAACAAACAAAAAACAAAATGAAAGATTAATGATAAAAACGCCCAGCAAGTATTGTATCCAATGCTAGTCCTAAGCGATAATAAGTTATGATTAGTGTGATTTAATGAATCATTTGAAAAAATTATAAACAAAATACTAGCAAAATTATTTTCATTTGATTTGCTTGTGTTAAAAATTTGAAACCTAGTCAAAAGCAAGTTTAACTTTTACTTTAAACGCATTGGAAATCAAATATGTCGAGGCCTGTGCTGTTTTACAATATTTCCCCATAAATTATAGCATACTTTTTGGAGCTAAATTCTTAGTCCTAAATTCCGTAGATCTGTTGTGCTTTTGTTTAATTTTTAATCGCTCCTAAAAGTATGCTTTGCTCATTTTGGGCGAAATCAAAACTCGGAACAGGTCTGACTACAAACTAGATAAATTTTTTTAAGATTGTCAGCAAATTGAATTTGTTAAGCAAAAAATGCCCCCTTTTTGACCCAATTGGTTTTTGAATTGTGTTTGAATATATTTTGGACTGATTTTGATTATAAACTTTTTGCAAATGCCGCGTAGTTTTCAACTCTAATAAAAATGCGCATGGGGCACAAGGTAGGTGCTGTTTATAAATACGATTAAACTCAAAATGAGACTCGATTTTCAGAATTTGACTACCATGATACCCGTTGTGTTGAATGGCGTTCTATGAGCGATATTCAAAAACGGTTTTTACTTAGTCCTTGTAATTCGCATTATTAACACCAATAATTACACAGCAACTACAACAACGTTATTTAAAAAAAAAATATGGACCAGTTTATTCAGCACTGAATTGACAACCACCAAGAATCAAAAACAAAATGAAATTATATACATTATATAAATTGATGAAACCGTCCAATTATGAAAAACAGCAACAACAACAACAAAAAACAACACCAGACACCAAAACACGAGTTGAAAACTGCTATCCCAAAAGCCAAACGATCGCCTGTGTTGCTTCAAACACTGCATCTAATAGTATGATATATTTTAGTGTTGGAAAGCGTTTTTAGTCACACAGGCGATACTTATATTTCCATGTCATGCTGCTTACACGAGTTACAACTACAAAGCCAAATAATCGGGCCCCTTCCGAGTTTCATTTCAGCATAAATTCAACAGAAATATATAAAGCAATATTTACGAATATTGCTCCATATATATTTGTTTATGTTGGTGATATATTTGAAAATGGGAATTGGCCTGATTAGAATACATTTGATTTGCTATGAAAAAACCTTTTACTTGCTATCCATTTTGTATGATTTTGGTATTTCCAGCAAATGAAAAGAATACAACACTAAACAAAACCAAAACCAACAACTTTGTACACCGAAACGAATTCATAATAATATATGATGAAATGCATATTTGAGAGCAATCCAAAAAAATAAAGAAACCAAAAAAAAAAATTCGTAGAAAAAGAGCGAAAAAAACTACATATGAAAAAATGCATAAAAGATACTACAACTATATTCTTATAGGCTTATAGTTTATATTATACTTACATACACACATAAAAGTACTTATATATACATGCATACATTTAACGAAATTTTTACATATAACTATACTACGTACATACAAGTACTTACATATATAACAGAGTGCATAAACACGCATAGTAAAGTAATACTTTCAACACATACACACACACAAACACATTGAATATACAACATATGATATATGTGTATATCTTATATATATATATATATATATATAGTTTTTAAACAACAAGAAGCGCGTGTCAATTTTAAATTCAAAAATATGAGAAATTGAAGCGAAATGGAAATCGCTTTGTAAAACATAACCGAAACTTAACATAATTACACCACAAATTACACAAACTACACAACAGACAGACAGACACAGACACACAGACGAAGGACGAAGGAAAAGGATGTCAGGCCGACAGGCAAGGCAGGCAGCAAAGTTTTAATACTAAATAAAGGACAACTGCATAGTGTAGTCGTACGCGTAATTACTGGTGATAATTTTGAAAAAATCTTAAAACAATATTATTAAAGAACGAAAACCAAAAACAAAAACGAAAAACAAAAAAAGGAAAACAAATACAAAAAAAATACAAAAAATAAAATATACTCGTACATTAACTTACACAACGTACTGTAATTGGATACGTATAATTAGCAGCTATGAATTTTCCCCACTCTCCAATCTCCTTCCCCCAACAGCTCTCAAATAGATGTCTATATATGTATATATATATATATATATTCAGAGCATTCCTTATTCTTAGTGTAAGCAACAATTTTCGAGCACACACAACTAAACGAAATTGCAAACAAAAAAAGGCGAAAAAAAGAAAATTAAAGAAAATGAATAGAATTTTTTCAGTGTATTAGCAAATTAGGCATTGAATTTAGCAAACAGTATTTAACAACCCAGCTCACCAATACATATACTTTCACACACAATCGCACACAGACACACAAATTAAACTGGGATCTCAATTTAAAGCTGCCTGCGATTTAAAGCGTATGCTTCAAATAATTTATTGGTCATTTTAATCGCAAGCATTTCTCCATGCCAGTGTGTTTGTGTGCGTGTGTGTGCACGAGTATGTGAATGTGTGTGACGTTGTTAATAATAGCATACTTTGAGGCTCCTATTAGTTGGTGTGCGTAAATGTCGCTCTGTGCTTAAAATGAACTGCGAGAACAAAGTGCTGGTCAGACAAACCAATTTATATCACATCGATAAAACTTTATTTAATGCTGCTCATCGATTCATACACAGAAAAAATTTATTCTAAAATTCAAGTTTAAAATTCTTAATGCATGCATTTATTACGTGTACTCGACATCGACTTAACATTTATAAATACAGATAGGCCTGAAATATTCATTATCAGAATTCTGACATCTTTTTTGGGATATAAAATCTTTAAGTATCAAACTTTTGAAAGTCGTTTTCAAAATAGTCGATTTACAATCGATAATGATTAGCTCTGTTAACTAATATTTATTGATATCGATAAGTTATCGCAGCACTTTGAAGAGCACAGAGTGAACCAAAAAGCAAGAACAGATCCCTACATATGTGACATCGACCGGTTGTAAACTCACACTCACACACATATACAAAGAACACAATACAAACACAAGACAAATACACTTATATATATATATGTGTATATACTTACATATAGAGAGCGAGAGCGATAGCAAGAGAGAGAGCTAGAGTCCCAGACAAGTTGTTTAATTTGGCGTGTGCAATAAATAAGTTTAATTTGACTTGTGTTTAGTTAACACAATTTCATATATTTAATAATAATAGCAATGTTAATATGCAATTTAGTTGAATTTGCGTTGAACGTTTTAGTTTAGTTAATGCATAAATTTAATTTTAGACTTGATTGTACTAAGGCGGAAATAGTTATATGATTTCTACACACACACAAACACACATACAGACACATAGCCACTTGTTAAACTAATCCACCGAATAAAAACAATCTCATTAACTAAATTATAATTAAATTAAATTATAACAATGACATTTTACAGCTATTTCCGCCAATGCTTTGGCTTTTCTGTTTGCATTTAGTAGAACTAATATTTATGCCGCGACTGTAAGACACGCTGCAATAAAAAGTGCAGCATACTTTGAGGGTGCATTGAAAAATGATTAACAAAGCAAAATGATGAATAATAAATAGATGTAGAAGGAGATGAATAAGAACAACAACAACAAGAACGATATCATAGCAACAAATTTAAATTGAATTTTCTAAGTGTTTAGTCGAAAACGCGTAAAGATCGTATCGTAATTTACTTATATATATAGAGAATAATTAATACACTTAATACTAACACTACATACATATGCTACATTATATACTTAATTACACATAACATAACATACATATATATACAAACATTACATACATGCAGTCATACATAATAACATAAGCCTACAGAATGCAAACATAATCAGATCAACCAAACAACTTTTGATAGCAACTTTTCGATATTTATTAACAATTTTTGAAACACGTTTCTGCGTCTCGTATACATAAACAAACACACACACACACCCACATAAACAATTACACACACTAACAAAATCAATGTGTTATATACAGATATAGTTATCATTCAACGTATATCAAGCAAAAGTATCGAAAGAATCCAATTAAAAAATATCACAACACAGCAAATTTGTTTATACGAATATATAGACACACTCACACATACACACAAAACACTTATACGCATATACAGCCACACAGTATGACAAATTATAAACAATTATTAAAACTACTATTTATTAAATGTTGTTAGCATTTCAAAACCCAAAAACAAAAAAACAAAAAAACGCTGTAGTGCAAATGCAAAAAACAAAAACAAAACAAAAAATGAGCAAACAGAAAATTGTAAGCAAAACATTAAAAAACTTATTTAAATTTAAGTGAAAATTACAGAGAAATTCGATGCAAACGAAATATCTCAAAAAATACATAAACAACCACAACAAAAACAAACAACAACAATACAACAACAAATACAAATACAAATACATAATACAATTCTTTGATCTTGAGCGAAACAAATAAATGAAAACTTAAACTTATACACAAAAAAAAAGAAAAAACTCAAAAAAAAACTTTGTTTTATTTCCACAACAACAAGAACAACAACAGTTAAACAAGAAATGCAAGAAATATATTTTATTTCTTTCGATTTTAACTCACCCGAAACTCACCCTATACTTTTATCATATTTACAGTTAACAAGCAGTACAACAACAACAACAACAACTACAGACAACACAATAACAACAACATCAGTAGAGTTAGTGGCCGCATAAGAACAACAACAACAACAACAACAATGTACAAGCAAAACAGTCACCAAGTCCAAACCAAACCTTCAACAAGAACCTCAACAAATACAACAGTTACAACAACTACAGCTACAACAACAAGAATCACGTCCATTACAATAACAAGAACAACCGAAGTTCTCATTTGAATACCAACAACAACAAAAACCAGAACAAAACCAACAACAACTGCATGAGAACACTTTGAATTTGAATGCATTTGAGAACGCGTATAATTAATGTAAAAAAAAGAAGGATCCTTTCTATTTCGATAAAAACTTTTTTTATTAAAAAATAATAATAATTTTGTAATATTTTAAAGAATAGAAAATAAATAGCTGCAGAGCTGAATTTTAGCACACCTTAAAGCTTAAACACTCCATTAAATATGCCATTTTAGTACAGATTTCTATGTAGAAGACAACATTTGAATATATTTAAAAATCATTCATTAAATTAATTTTATTTAAATTTACACTTCCCTTCAAGTTCATTTAAATCTTAAAGAGTTCAAAATGTATACTCTGAACAGATGTAGTTTCCATGCAGTTGTAACTTCTCCAAAACTTCAACATTGTTTCTTATTGTTCATTCTTATCTAGTTCTTATCATTGTTCACTCAACTTGAACTTTAGTCTTATCTTATTCTGCCTGCTGCCTGCGGTAAGTAATTGAAGTAGCCACAGTTTTGACTTCTTTAAAATCATAAAACCTAAAAACAAAGCCAAAAATTTATCAGTTGTTTAATTGGTTAGTTAACCATTTATAAAATAAAGCCTGAGGCTAGTTAGCGAAGCGCATTCAGATGTGAAATTAATTTAATTTAATTTAAAGTCGAATTTATTATTGACGCGGCAACAAAAAGCAGAGCCTCAAAATTGCGACGAGCAGATACCCTAACACATATGCACTTGCTATAATTTGCCTTTGATTTTCTAATATTTATTTCTGTATTTACTAAAATAAATACAAAGCTTTGAACTCACATAACTTTAGGGTGTAATAATAGTAGTAGAAAAAACTGTGTAAAATAAATCGGTAGCCTCAACAATTTAATTTAGTTCACGCACAAAACTAATAAACATACAAATGCGCAAATAAACAATAATTAAATATGCGACATGCGAATCCAGCCCAAAAAAAGCGAAAGCAACAATGCAGAAAATGAAATGAATATCGAAAAACCAATTCAACCCATGCGGAAAATTTGCGCAAATGTTAGGCATTTGCCCTAAAAACAAATTAAGCGGTTTATGTGCAACAATTTGTGGCACTTCCCGTTTTGTTCAACAAAAGTTTATTCAACATTTTGCCATACGTTCCGATGAGCAATTTTAAAATGAAGTCAGTGCAAAAACGCTTTCGCTTTGATTTCGCTTTTCAAATTTGAGTTGACATGTCAAAATTGTATGCACGCTTGAATAATTACCAGAATTTGCATTCAAAATTGTTTAATTAAGGTTGTGGCTAGAACTTTTTCAAAGCAGCTGCTTTAAAGGGTCCAAACTGCTCAATTTATCAACTGTCTCGGACATGTAAACGTAATGTGCGTGTTTCCAGCTATCTCTTTCCCTCCACTCACCACTCTTTCTGTCTGTATCTGTATCCTCCTCACTATGTGGGCTCAATAAATAATTTACTTAAGCTTAAGTTTTATGTAAAGCAGCAGATTTTGCATTGGCTCGTTGTAATCCTTTGACTATTATTTCATTTACCATCGTAATACCAAACCGTACCGACTTACATAAATATTCCATTTGAAATGCATGCCAATGCCAATGGCAATGCCTTGGGCCATTGTATCTAAAGGTTTATCCCTAGTATTTTGCTTGCCTTGTCATTTCATTTGAGTTCTTTCCTACCCATTTATTTTTTTTTTATTTTTTTTTTGTTATTTTCCTCAACTGTCTAACTAATAAAACACAAACGTGCAACGACGAGTATTTATCTATGGTCTATTTATTTAGTTTTATTTCATTTGTAACTCTTTTTCCCATTCATTCAATAGCTTTCTATTCGGCTTGCTTCTATTTTTTATTATACCCTATACCCATTAAAAATGCGTAAAAATTGAGCGAGTGTCTGCAACTGACAGAAGTTAATTTCGAACAGACAATCAAATTTAGACATGGAATCGATTGTTTACAATTGATTAAAATCTCAATAAAAATAAAGGGATGGTCTTTGATATAATATAATTTTGGTACTTCCTCTTTGTATTCGGAATATATCAAAGAGATTTTGTCTATTCAAGTTGAGTATAGGATAACTACTAGCATAATACAGTGCAATTTATTTTAAAGTTTTTATTAGATATTTTGTTGTAGTTGGCGTTAAATTGCATGTCACATGTCCAACTCGGTGACCATTGATTGATTGCAGTTACCAGAGCTTTGGACAACAATGACAAAAGGCAACAATGTTTGGACCCCCAAGGCTGCAAACAAATCGACAAACGAACAAACAAACAATACAATAAATAGTTAAAATAAATAGAATTGAGGGAAAAGTGCAGTAAACAATGAAATATTCGATTGAGAAGTTGCAACATGATTCTAATAAATTTATTTACATGGATTATACTATTTTATTGTTATTAATAATTGGTTGTGTATTTCAATTAAAAGAGCTTAAGTCGTAAATTCATTTGAATTCGATTCTGTAAAATGGAAACCCAACTTGAGAGCTTTACACAATAAATAAATTGACCCGGTCAATGCCCTGTAATATCAGCTATTTACTTATAAAAGAGGGACCAAATTTAAGTTGCTCACAGATAAAATTGCATCTGATAATTTTCTTTTTTCGGCATAGATTTTTTTATTGTTTACACATATTTAAACTATAATAATAAAGTTAAAAAAAAACTATTATAAAAATAAAACTGAAAGTTTAACATACAGCCGTGATGAAACTATTGCAGTATTTACTTTACCAAATAAATATATTTTTCTTTTCAAATATTAAATCAATTAAAAGCGCGTCAAAATGTAAATAAATAATATTGTAAAAAAAAAACAAAAAGAAATGGTTTGTTAAAAAATATTTGTAAATGAAATGATTAAATAATCATGCTTGAATGTGTCTATATGGCATTTGAGTATAAAAACCGATTTATATTGATTCTCTTTTGCTTTTTCCAATTTATTTTGTATTTTTATAAATGTGTTGCCATAAGAGAAATGATAAAACAATGTTAAAAACAACCCAAAAAGCGGAATATAAAATAACTTTAAGCAAATTGTATTGAAAAAATGGGGTACAATAATTTACATTTAATGAAGATGATGCAAGGTCCAGTTGGGAAATGAAAGGTTCAACAATTTGCTCATAGAAAATTGGCTAGTTGTTTTTCTCAATTCGAGCTAAATTTAAGAATAGACTAAAAGCATATCTAACATAATTAATTAACAGAAACAATAAGATACACCAACTAAATGTAAACGCACTTCAATTAATCTTAGCTTAGTGTCAATTGTCTTTCAATTATTTTTCGGTGGAACGTAGAAAACTGCACAATAATCGATAAAATGAAAACCATGTTAATTATAGTACATAGATATACCAGAAACACATACATATACAGATACAGATACATATTAAATATAGTATAGTATTAAATGCACTTAAAGAAATTATCATTTACAAAATTCGGGTGTAATTAGAATTCTAATTTGTGTACTTAAGCAACAAGAAGTTCGATCAAATGCATTTCCCGATGCGTGCGAACCAAACGATCCTAATGTCAATTTCAAGTTAAACTTAACTGTAGTTGTGTAAACATACATACATATACATGCATAAACATACATACATATGTGTATATATACTTGGATATATGCCTATGTAAAATGCATAAATATTAAGCCAAAAACCAATTACAAACAAATACAATTAATGTGCAAAACGAGTTACTTTAGCCACAAAAACATATGTATTTTATGTAGTTGCAAAATACATACAAAAATATTCACACACACACACACACACACACGCACACAGCCAAATAGCTTAGCGTACTCGCAATTGTGGTGAATGTGAATTTCAGAACACTCCACAAAAACAACAACAATTTATCAATCGGAAAAATTGGAAAATTGGAATGCGTGATGAAACCAAGCTCAAATTCTGATTCTAAAATCTGAATAATCTTGGTTACTATATTCATCACACAATTAAATAAAAGGGGAGAAATTATTCAAATGTGATTTTGCTATATCTTATATTTATATATATAAATCTATATATATATAGAACTATATAAATATGCACTTAATTATGTACAATTCGATGGCTCTGGTTTTTGTATTCATTTGCATTCGCAAAATGCAATTGCATACTTTTAGGCAAATATTTATTGTAGCATACTTTTAGGCTAATGCTGTTGCTAACTGTTTGTGTTTTAATTTTTATTTAATGCCAACGACGCCTTGCTGTCTCTGTACTTACACTCTCTGTACTTAATTTGAATTTATTTTTGTTTTCAATTTAATTTCACTGACTAAATGTATAAATGGAGTCCAAGTAAAAGCCACCGCCTCTAACTATTTCTAATAATTAAACTTAGAGAAAATTGTGAACAAATTGTGTCTATGCTAACTGTAAACTATTAATATTGAACATAAATATATATATGTGTGTATGTATGTGTGTACTCGTACCCGTACTTGTAACTGAAAGATACTTATATACAGCATATACACATTATATACATATAAATATATATACACAGATATACATATGTACTTATACAGGATAATCTTATATACATATGCAAATCCTTTTTGGACAAATTTTTCGATGTTGCTAATACGGTAAACAAAACACAATAAATACACACACACCCACACACTCAGACAGACACACACACACACACGCACAGAATTTTAACCAAGAAAACGTGTGCGAAATTATTGTAAGTTGTGGTACAACCTGGTCTAGTATAAAAAATAAAGAAAATAAAATATATAAAATGAAATAAACCTGGCTAAAGCAATAGGCTAAACCAATGCTTAAACATTATCAAGAAACTTAGCACAAAGTCTTGATCAGAGAATATACAGATATATATAGTGAGAGAGTGGAAAAAGAAGGCGAACTGATCGAGTTTTGCATTTTCCGATGCCTGTGAATTTATAGAACATCTTATATTATTTCGAGCGAGCATCCTAACCGCAGAGCATTCAAATACTTCAAATAAAAAGTATCTATGACTTTGTAGCTAACATGTTTTAGAATTACCCACCAGCTGCTCTTCCAAACAAGATGCAAACCAAAGCCAAAATCGATACCAACTCTATACAAATCCTTTTCCGAATGCAAAAGATAAATATACTCATACTTACTTAATAAATATGAGTACTATGTAGGTATACTTATAATCTGAATATCTAATGACATGTTTGCCATCACTACAAGAGACGCTCTTCTCAACGCTGACTGCAAAAATACCACCATATTTAACTAAAGAGTAAAATTTAAAACTTAAACTTACAACTTGAACAAATCTTGAATATATACATACATAAATATATATATATATATAAATATATATTTTAAAGCGAATCAACTGTCTCAGCCTGTAGAGAGATTCAATGCGAGGCTCATGTATGTATACAAACATCAAATACAATTTAATAGCAATAAAAATAATAATAATATAAATATACATACATACATACATCAAATATATTTTATTAGTAGCAAAATTTAACAATACAACAAGCAACAGAAATAATAATATAAAATAATATTAATGTTATATATGAACTAAAATTAAGTGTGTATTGAAAATCATCGCAAAACTAACAAAAAAAATAAATAAAAAGCAACTCAACCAACCAAAAGTTGTTAAGTTTTTCCGCTTTAAGTGTCAAATTAGCTAAATATTGTAATTATAATAAAATTAAAATCTAATTGCTTGATAAAAGAAAATTCCATAAAATGACGAGAAACAATTTTTAACTGTTAGCGCAAATTTTAATTGTAAAGAATAAAAAATACATACAGACAAATTATTTAGTTAAGCGCATTGCGACATTTGTTAACAAAATTAGATTTTATTTAATTTTTAATAAAAACCAAAATAAAAAAAACTAAAAAAAAAATATACATATATATATAAACAGAATACAAGCAAGGTAAAACGTTACTTTGAGGCCCAAAAAAATGTTGTCTAATCTTACAAAAAACTTAAAAGAAAATTAAAATTACCTTCAAATACTGCAGGCAACAGATAAAGAGATGAATACAAACGTTGGCCGAGGAAAAGCCCAGATAAATATAAATAAAACAGAAATGTTTATACATAAATGTATTCGTAATATCAGAACATTTAACATACAACATAAATACGAACCACAATAATAATTAACAGAGAGACATGTGGCAAGTTATAATGAAACTTTATGCATACAACAATATTGTAACAGCAAACGAAATGCGAATAAATAAAAATTAAAATTAAATATTAAATTACAAAGAGAATAACTTTTATTCAGTTCACCAAATGGGAGTAGCGTTCACTTTTTTCGCTTAATACTATTATATATACCGTGTACTCTGTACTGGAAAAAAGGCATTATAATTATCATCAACTGTCGCCACGATTTAATTATGTTACAGGGTATCTCTTA
This sequence comes from Drosophila falleni, assembly GCA_035045575.1. Lineage (NCBI taxonomy): Eukaryota > Metazoa > Arthropoda > Insecta > Diptera > Drosophilidae > Drosophila > Drosophila falleni. The sequence continues at coordinate 313,700 of JAWNOV010000089.1, read as the reverse complement.
GTCGACCTGTCTCACTGGCTGTTTCTTTCGTTTTTTGTGGGGTTTGATGACAACTCTTGCTGAAATAAAAAGCCATCCACGAATTCTGCATCTATCGCTTGTTATAAATCCAATTTGAGCTGGAAACCATAAAACATTTTCCGGATAGGTAAAAGTTATGCATGTTTCCCATTCAAGTTGCTCTTGTTTTGGTTGTTGTTGTTGATGATGATGTTGCATCACACACGTGTCTGGGTGTGTGTATTTGTCTGTTTGGGTGTGTTTGTGACAGCAATGCGTGGCGACTTTGGTTTTTTTATCCATTTGATGTTCCAGTGCTATAGCGGTTTTCAAATGCGCTTGGGGTTTTGCGAGGGTAGCTCAACAAATTGTCTGTAAACCAATAAAAATATGATATGTGCTCTCTTCTAAATTTATATAAGGTATCCCTATATCTATGATCATAAATTTGCATACTATTCTCCTAATTAGGTAAAAAAATCAACTTAAATTTGGTTTTTAGCATAATAATCTCTTTGATTTTTTTAATCCCAAAATTTTAACAATTAGGATAGATTTATTCCATAAATAAAGAAATTTGCAAAGAATCGAATTCTGCAAAATAAGTATTATTAAAAGGGGTTTCCTTTTTCTAAAGATATACATAGGTATCACATCCTAGCAAATTTTTAAGCATTCGTGGACTCTGCAGTTTGTATACCCCTTAATCTGCCCTCTTTAAAGTGCATTTTTTCTGGCACAAACAAATGTTTTGTTGAATCCCATTTGGCTGTCAGTTGGGATAAAACCGCGTAACCAAAAGTAACAACAACAATAGCAATAATATATATTTATTTATAAAAAAGAATGGTCAATTAATATTGCTCAATGTCAAAATATGACACTTAACACTGCGCAGATTGGAAAATAAATTTGGGAAATCGAAAAAAATAAACAGGAAAACAGAAATGTGAAAACGAAAACGAAAAAGTTGAAATAAGTTTATCAAAAGCCATTTCACTTCTTGACACGGAGCAGTGCACTGTGGAGATTGTGCTGGTAGAGGAGGAAAGAAGCGCAAATGACTTCATTAGTTTAATTGCAAACATTATTATAGTGCACCAAAAACAAAAAAAAAAAAAAGAGTTGCACTTGCCGGGGACCCGAAGAAGGTTGAGTTTGACTCATTTAGCGAACGCTTCTTGTCTGCCTGCAAACAACAATTGTTGCTTGGCCAAAAGAGATAATGAGGCAAAAAGGCAAACTCAAAATCAAGTAAAAAGGCGTGAAAACACAGCCATGTATTTCTCTTTTCTCTCACCATTTTCTTTTTTCTTCACTTTTTTTTCTTACTCATTTGCCGGCGCTGCATAAAATGGCTAAATTATGCAGTGGAAAATGCGAAAAGAGAACAGAAAAATAAAGAAGAAATCTTTGCCAGCTGCCAAAATGCCAAAGTGGTTAAGAGAGCAAGTCAAGCACATTCCCTGCTGCTGCTACCAAGACTTTAACAGTTTTCTTACTTATAACATTAAAGTTAATCAACATCTCGGTCTTGCTTAAGGATGAACAAGGAAATGTCTTGGACTAATTACTTTTACGTTCAGCAGAAGGAACTACTTAAAATAAAATCAAGCTTAAAGTTCTTAGACAAATGTGAAATAATTTAAGCAAACCGCTTGGATTTTCTAAAATTTCTTAAACATTGAATTTTTTTCTATGATATGTTTTCGATACTCATTTTAATCCAATTTGGGTAAAAATTTCACTGAAATATATTTGAATGAATTGAAAATTTTATGTTTAATTATATTTTTATACTTTCTAATGAATACTAAATCATAATTGCTTAACAAATTAAATTTTATTTAATAAGTCAAGCAAATAACTTTCAGAAATTGAATAAAATTGGAATTGTACATTTGGGTAGTCCGGTCGAGTACTTCAAAATATGCAGCATATAATGCTTCATATTTTAATCACATTTTCAAACTTTCCTCTATACTTTCATCGGCTTCCTTGATACACTTTATGATTGTATATATTAATATTATACAACGCTCACTGTATCACTTCCTTTCTATCTCTCTCTCTCTCTCTCTCTGTCTGTCTCAATTGACTTCGTAATGTCATAACGCCAATTGAAGCGTTATAACGTCAAGCTCGTACAGTTCATATCGAATAACATTATTAGTGTTTTTATTTTTTTTTCATTTCTCACACATTTTCCTTGGCACACAAACTTTTAGCATAATGGCATATCAGCTTCACTTGCTGCTGCTTACCCCTCTCTCTCTCTCTCTCTCTCTCTCTCTCTCTTCTGTCTCTCTCTCTCTTTCTCTCTCTCACTCATTTTCTGTCTCACTCTGACAATACCCACTCAAGTTGGGCCATTAAAGAATGCATCAAAAAAACGGAAATTGCCTTTTTTCTAAAGCTTTTGCCAGTTGCCAGCTGCAAGTTTGTCGGTTGCATATTGAAAATTAGCTGCTCCGATATTAATGTGCAAATTGCATTTGCCAGTGATGCGCATCCTCCATCAGGTGAAATGTGATCAACTTAAGCAAAAAGTGCAAAGAAAATAAGGTAATTTTAGGGAGTACACAACTGGAAGATACCCAGTTAACTAAAACACAATTTGCTGTAATTTTCTTTGAAAACCTTTGTTAATATTTTCTGAAGTTGAATTATAGTTTTTATGGGGCAAATAAATTTACAAAAAAATGGCTCTCCTTAGAAGATAATGCTATACATTTATCTATCAAACAGATAGAGATAGATATAGAAAGACAATAATTAATTTATACTTATTTAAATTTAATTTGTAATGCTTTTTACAATTTTCCTCAACTTTAAAGGGTATTAAAGCCAACTACACCTTGATAATTAAATCTAGCTTGTCTCTTTTGTATTTTGTTGTGCATCCTGCAAAAAAAAAGTTAAGTTTCAATGGCAAAATAATTATTTTTCATTAATATTGCAGGCAGGTGAAGAGGACACACACTTTTTACACCTGTTATACTCAATGTTGACCACAAACTGACAAAGCCAAAATAAACTTGGACGTAAAGGAAAAACGAGGCGAGAGAAAATTAGAAAATACATTTTTCAGCATTAAAAATTGTTCGACGTGCGGAGATTGCGGTAATTTCGCTTAACAGTTAGTTGCAGCATGTGTGTGTGCACAACAACAACCACACATAGGAAGAGAGTGTGTCCAGTGGTTGGCAATGTTTCGACACATGCTGCGGAGCCAGTCAAACACACCTGCTCTTCTCTCGCTCGCCAAATGCCATCGCGATGGGGAGAAAGAGAGGGACATAACTGTGTGGGCGGTGCTAAATGTCGAGAGTGTTGCCCAACCGTCGGAAGGAGGACAGCAGGACACACGGGACACACGGGACACACAGGACGGAGGCCAGCAGCTGGCACTTGACATGAGCAACGGCAACGAAACAACTCGAGAGCCTTCGTTCAACTCTACACACACACACACACTCACACACAGACACACACACACACACACATTCACAACAGTTGGCTTCCGCTTCCAAATGGCAAAAACCCAAACATACATTTAGAGTTGTGTAGTGAAAAGTGTAACTAAAACAATATGAAATAATATTTATTTTAGTCAAATAAAAAAGAGAGGATAAATGTGAAAAAGAAACTGTTGATGCAGCTGGCAAATTATAACTTAATATACTGCTTTCAAACTAGTTGGCTTTGTCTTAAAACAAAAATAAAAAAAAACTAAAAAATTATATATTTTTAAACTACACTTTTCAACAAAGAAATTTAATAATAAGTATTTATAATAAAAATACAAATTAAAGAAAAATCTACACTTTTCAACAAAGAAATGTTTAATAGTAACAATTGATTGGATTTAATATAAAGTATTGTTAATAGAAATACAAATAAATAAAAACTGAAGTTAAACATTTTTCTTATGGAATTAACTAAATTTTAATAATTTAATACTTTTAATAAGTAAGAAACGCACTAAAATCATGACTAATGCGATAAATTATCAGAAGTATATTGTAGCACTGCAATAGAAATAAATAAGTTAAATAAATAAATAAATAATTTTAATTCATAAGTAAAGTAAAGAATTTAAATTTCAAAAAAATGTATATTTCTTTCTAATTTCAAATAGAACAAGTAAAATTCAACTTAGTTGATCCCTTATTTTGTAGTTTATTTTTAGCAACACGTCTAAATAAAAAAACAGCTCAAAATAAAAAGAAATTGCTACTCAACAAGATGGCTTAATGTACTTTAGAGCTAACGGCACACACATTAAAAACCACAGCAATAACAACAACAACAACAGCAACACTGTAGAAAATGCCAAGAGCGAAAAAAAAGAAAAATTTGAAACACATGCCACAAAATCGCAGTGGCAAGTGAAGTGTAGCTCCAGGTGCTTTTGGCTGCTTTTGCCGTTTTGGGCCAACTGCAGCAATTCCCACGATACTTGGCTCAAATGTGCACAGAAATGTGACAACAATTGTGACTAAAATTGACTTTCCGTAATGCGTATTACAATTACGTAAGCGTTAAATCGCCAAAAATTTGACAAATCATCGAGCAAACAATAGAAACAGCGATAACAATAATAACAATAATAACAACAATAAAAGCATATGCTGTCAATATGGCATTAAGGGCATTCTTATCCTTATGTTATCCGTTAAGTGCAGACAACAAAAAGCTATTGCAAGCATCAATCATAAATATATTATTTAAGCTGCAGGCCAGAGCAACAATATGGATGGCTTTGTATCTTTTTGCCTGTATGTTTATGTGTGTGTGTGTGTGTGTCTACTGTGTGTGGCTAATTGCATTTGCTTGGCTGAAAAGGCTTAGACGTAACTCGATAAGCCTTGCATGCTTTCGGTCCTGTCCGCTGGCATTTTAACTCAATTATGAAATTTTGTAGCAATTAAAAGTTAATGAGATATGCAACGTAGCGACGTTGCCCCCAAGCGGGCTTTCAATGTCAACCTCAACCTCAAACAAGGCTTAGAAAGCAACGCTGAAAAGTAGGCAACACACAAAATGTCAAGTGTGTTTGCGTCGAGTGCGTGCCTCGTTCAACGGTGCGTATGCGTGATTTTTAATTGCCATTGCATTTAGAAGCACAATAATGACACAGGATTCAACATGGATTGCATGTTCCGCAACGATTTGTCCAATTATATGGACTCCTTTGCATAAATACGGCTAAATAGTGAGTATGACTGATTTGCACTTGAGATTAAAGGTGTTTTCGTTTTATGAGTCAATAAACATGTATAATATAGTAAAGAAACAGGAGCGTGCCGAAGTGTAAATGAGGTCAAAACAAGTTTGTAAAGTTAGGAGTAAGATTAAGCTATTTTTAATAAATGTAAAATAATTGATTTATAATATTTAATTTAACTGTGCTATAAAGTAGTGAAATAGGACAGCAATGAGATTCAAATATGGACAAATTAGAAGTATAAAATTAAAGTTAATCTTACAAATTTTTGTGTAATGATTAACAAAAAATTTCGAGGTGTAAAATTTATTGATATCTCTTTAAGGCTTAAAACATAAGTAGCAATTCTCACACTTTCTGCTACCGCAGACGCTCCTGGATTGTCAGCTGTCATCCAGTGTAAACAATTTGATTGCCGACCAATAAAATGCTCACTGCGCACTTGACAAATATGTCAGGCAGGTGTTGGAATGCAATACTCAAATGCCACTGGAGCAAATATGTATTTCGATAAGCAGAGTGTAAACCGAACCACAACTGAAGCAAACACGCAAAGTTGAAAAGGAAAAGGACACTTGAATGGGAACTGGAAATTCGCCATTGTAGAACTGCCGCGAATTCAGTTGCGAATCGACAATCGTTCCATTGACAATGGACAATTTAAAAGCTGAACTCATGCTCAGCCAGCACAGCACAGTTCGCTCGGAGATGCCGCCTGAAATGGAGTTGCAAATAATTAACAACACCTTCGTTTTGGATATTATAAAGCGCATTGATCGCAGTAAAAAATTTAAGAATTTTATATTTTATGTATCGGAAGAATTGAATCTCAATAATCCCGGAGGACTGGAATTCTTTCAGAACTTTTGGTTCTCATTTCCGTTGGTGCCCAAAATATTTGTGCGGCGTCCCGAATATTCACCCGTATTGATAAGGGATCTGATAAGCACACCAACTTTGGTGCTGGTCTGCACAACGAGTCACACGGATCCCATCATGGAAGTGGCTGCTCAGAGTTTGCGAGGTATGCGCTGGCTCAAAACCGTATTTATACTTTTTCCCGGACTGAGAAGGGATACCAATCAGAGGGAAGCGCTGTGGAGTTCTGTGAAGAATGTGTTGGATTGGACATGGAGCAAACAGTTTACAAGCACACTCCTCCTGACCATTGAGAACAGTCTATTTGTGCTGAATCCGTATCCAACGCCTCGAGTTGAGAATAAAACGCATACCTGGAGAGTCAGTGATATTTCCAACGAGGGTCGCAATGCCATCAATACGAAAGGATATCAGATCAAGACACCCGTCCTCAATGATTTGCCCCGTGTCTTTAAGGGATCTGATCACAATACTGTTTACGGCACCAGTGCCAATTTCTTTAAGGATTTCCTCGAGTTCATCAATGCCACGATGCTGGACACGAGTGGCAATCTGACCATGAAGGCCTTTGATTTGCCGTATCTGTTGGAGCTGGTGACTCAGGGTGTCTATGAGACATTGATACACTCCTTTACCGATCTCAATGGCAACTATTCGGTCAGCATAAGTCATCCCATTGGCATCAATGACTGGTGCATCATGGTGCCCTATAGCAGTGAGTCTTTTCAGGAGCTGTACGTGCGTGAGGCTCTGCAGGATAATGTCTGGATGCTTCTACTTTTGGCCGCCATCTACATGACCTTTGCTGTCTGGCTGTGCTCCCCTCGACGGCCACGTGACCTAAGTGGCGCCCTGCTGCAGTGCATCTGCAGCATTACGAACAATCCGCCTTTGTCCATCATCCGGGAGGCCACGCTTCGCATGAGATTCTTGTATCTGATATTTTTCATCATGGGCCTGAACAGTTCCAACATGTACATCTCCAAGATGACCAGTTATCTGACCACGGCACCGCCTCCACGTCAATTAAACACCGTGCAGGACATTATCAATGCGAATCTGCGCATTTTGGCTCAAGGATATGAGTATGATCGCCTCTTGAAGTCGCCGGAGTTGTATACGCCGCGTTTCATGCAACAGGTGGAAGTGGTCAGTCCAGAGGTTCTACAGAATCATCGGGATGTCCTTAATGGCAGCTTTGGGTACATGGTACCCTCTGATCGCTGGGACTTTATTAATATGCAGCAGAGTCATCTGAATAAGCCCAACTTTATACTGACGGATATTTGCTCGGGTCCCTTCTACCATGTCTATCCTATGCATCTGGATTCGCATCTGCGCTCCTCACATCAGAACTTCATCTTGATTGCCCAACAGGCGGGTCTCGAGTTCCACTGGAAAGGTCAGGCCTTCTGGGAAGCCCTTCGCATGCATCACTTCCAGCTGTTCATTGACGACGAGGAACCAACGCCTCTCAGCATGAGCTTCCTCGCCAGCGTGATGCGTGCCTGGTGCTGGGGATTGGTTCTTGCCGGATTCGCTTTTGCCTTCGAAATGAAGTGGCACGAATGTGGCAGCCTCTTACTTCAGTTGAAAAGGATTTGGAAACAATTCAGCAGAAGGAAAAACTAAAACTTATTTTGGATACATGCTTTATTTATCATCTTATTTATATAGATTTATATAGAGTTAAAGTTGTGAGTTTTAGCAAACTTTTTAATCACTAAAGTTTAGTTCAAATTGATTGACAAAATTTAAATAAAAAGACACACATTGGTCTCAAACCAGCTAATGTACACTGTACACTTATGTACAAAACTTAGTCGCAATTGGATAACAACTCCCAGTCCCTCTCCCAGGCCCCGCTCCCAGTCCCTCCCCCAGGCCCCTCTCCCAGTTCCTCTCTTAGGCCCCGCTCCCAGTCCATCTCTTAGGCCCCGCTCCCAGTCCCTCTCTTAGGCCCCCCTCCCAGTCCCTCTCTTAGGCCTCGCTCCCAGTCCCTCTCTTAGGACCCGCTCCCAGTCCCTCTCCCAGTTCCTCTCCCAGACCCTCTCCCAGGCCCCGCCCCGAGGACCCGCTCCGAGGCCAAGCTTCGAGGCCCCGCTCCGAGGTCCCGCCGTGAGGCCCCGCCCTGAGGCCCCGCCCTGAGGCCCCGCTCCGAGGTCCCGCCCTGAGGCCCCGCCCTGAGGCCCCGCCCTGAGGCCCCGCCCTGAGGCCCCGCCCTGAGGCCCCGCCCTGAGGCCCCGCCCTGAGGCCCCGCCCCGAGGCCCCGCCCCGAGGCCCCGCTCCGAGGCCCCGCCCCGAGGCCCCGGTCCGAGGCCCTGCTCAAAGTCCCGCTCAAAGTCCCACTCAAAGTTCCGCTCAAAGTCCCGCTCCGAGGACCGCTCCCAGGCCCAGGTATGTATGGAAAATTTGATGATAGATGGCTTAGAGTCGCAAGAATTTTCAAAATTTCTAGATGAATAAAATTTAAATGCAGAATCATTTTGAAGTCCAAAACATAACCAAAATGGCATTTAGCATCGAAATCGGTTGAGATTTGAGTAAGTTTTGAGTAAAAAAAATTAGATAATGGATGGATGATGAAGGAAAAGAATTAAACCTTTTAAAGAATACTATGATGTTGTATAATTCAAACTATACAATCGACATTTTCCTGCCAGAGAGTAAAATGCGAGTCCAAAAGAGCTCCAGGCCGAATATAACAACCGCAATAGCAGCCATGGTCAGAAGGAAAATAAACGCAATTGCCAGATGTTGAAGACCCGCCGATGTGTATTCTTGGCTCTCACGGAAGCGCTGAACGAGACCAGCACGAAGGGCAGACTCGAAGCTTATTTGGGCGTAATAATTATGCAGGCCAGAGGAGTGAACTCTGTAGGTATAATATTCCAGATCCCGCCAGAGGGATGAGTCCATCTGCATGGGATAGGCCAGATGGAAGGAGCCAAAACAAATGTCGCTAAACTTGAATTGTCGCTGCTTCAGATGCCGCTGCTGTTCATCCAAAAACTGCCATTTATCCTCGGTCACAAAGTACGCATACGAGTTATTAAAACCAATCTGATGTTGAGCATAAATCGCGCTGTCTACAGGTCTTAAAAGTTTGCGAAATTCTGGTGCGAGATCCGAGTGAATTTGCAAAAGGAACTCCAACTCATAGTCGATGATCATGACTGGCAGTTGGGCCTGCAAAAGGTCCTCCATGGTGTTGAGCTGAGCGTGAAAGAGATTCACGGTCAGAATGCTGCCCAAGGTGGATGTGTAGTTGGCGGACAAGAAGAAGCCATGAAAGAAGACAGCAAAGAGTAGCAGAAATCGCAGTTTGGACGGCTGCAACAATTGTCGTCCTGTGGCAATGTTAATGATGTAGCAAAAGGAGTTGAGCAGGGCGACGATTAGGGAAGCTGCAGCATTGTCAGCTGCCAGCCAAAGCCAGAGCAACTCCAGCAGGATTAGGGCCAGAAAGGCGCCAACCACAAAGAACCAAACGATCCAATCGAAAGGCTGCACCGCATACAAATAGGTGGAGACTGTGTTGTAGAGCGGCACCATCAGACACCATCGCACCACCAGCAATGGATAGCTCCTATCCAGCTCCTCATCCGACATGAACAGGGCATAGGCGTGGGCGGAGAACTGAATGCGTCGTTGTCTCACCAGCTCGAGAGTTTGCTTCATGTTAACCACCTGACCTCCAAGTGCATCCTTTGGCAATTCCAACTCCCTGAAGCTGCCGTTGAGATGTTGCACAAAGGTTTCAATGATGCGGTAGGTGCTGCCATCGTAATTCTCCCACACCTTAAACAAATGCGGCGGATCCTGACGCAATGGTGTGGGAAATCTATATCCTTCAACATCCTGTGCGTTTAACATTTGTTTGCTTTTCCTTTGAAAAAATGCCAAGACATCTGTGCGATTCTCAAATTGAACAACCGGATACAAGGAGGTGCCATAAAGTTGATTTTTACCATCCATCGATTCGAAATATATCAATGCATTCTCGTATTGATATTCGCCAAGAAACCGACATATCTCGTACACTGGCTCCATATCCTCAATCTTGTCCATCATCATGAATATGACGAAGTAAAAGTGTCTGCCGAGCAAGACTTTATTGACCACATTCATAATTGGATCCCTTTGGCCTGTGGTGAACACAATGCTCATGTGATTACGTCTGGCAGCAGATCGACTCATTCGCATCTCTGAGTTGTTGCTGACAACTGTCTGGGTAATGTCAGAGGAATCTCCCATTATGCGTATGAATTGGTCCATTTGATGTGTGTGCTCTGTGCTCAACTCTTGGCTGATGAACCACACAATTTCCTGAAACTCAATCATCTGTTTGAACGGCATCAGCAGTCCGGTAATGTACCTTAAATTCCATCCCTTTACCACTATTTGCAACAGCATCAAAACGAGAATTTCTAAAAGCCAACGCGGCGTATACATGACTTTGCTTCAATGCGTTCACAGGTCGTATGCGTAACATGAACGTTTTGTTACGCATTTGAACCATTTAATTGCCTTAGGCAATTCCTCCAGAGATTACATGTTGCAAGCATCGATAATACAGCAATTAATACACCAATATTTTGTCATTTAATGACATTCTTAACAAGCCTCTGTCACTATTTTAGTTACATTTCTTTTTAAGAAGTTCTTTAATTTGTTGAATACAAATATGAGAAAAACAATTATATTTTGTTTTCCTAATTACCATAAGAATAGTGGAACCTTATTCTTCTTTACAGTCTCCTTATTAACTACTCCTTAATACTGAGTATATTAAGTAGATTATTTATTATCAAAATGATAAGTAATATTATCAATGCAATAGTGCAATAAATTTAAAATAATAATAATTATTTAAGTAAGTAAATGTAAATATTTTTATAATCAATAATCGTATGAGTAAATCAATTTTATACCCCGTCTCTTTCTTCCATCCAAACTATTCATAGTATATATTTGTAGCCCTACAGCGCCACCACAAATATTCTAGAAAATAAACCAACAGACTAATAGGTAAACCCACTACAATAACCATCCAAGCGGTGTTGAAGAACTCCAGATTCAATGGCTCCACGGGATAAGTGTCGAGAAAGACCTGAGCATATTTCGCTCGTACGGCATAGACGAAGGCCATGTCCTCCCAATAATCCCAGAGACCTGCCTGCTTTACATTCATCATGAATCGATCGAGGGCAGCGGCAAATTGGGCATCCTTTTGCATGGGAAAGGCGTTGAAGAGTCCATTGAAACAGACCTGGGACATGTGGAAATAGGGCTGGATGAGAACCTCCTGTTGTCGATTGAAGAAATCCCATATATCCTGGGTAACCACATAGGCATGGGATCGTGGCGGTTTCGTCAACAGATGCTGATAGTCCTGTCAAATGTGTGGCTCAAACTGCGGATCCAATGGTGTAATATCTAGACCAGGCAGAGAGCGTATCTCCTCCAGCAGAGTATCCGGAATGATGATGCGCACCTTGGATTCTATCAAATCCGCCCAGGTATTAATGGGCTTCACAAACACCGGTTTCATATCGAACGATGTCATATGACTGATGTGATAATTGGACAGTATAAAGCCCTGAATGTACAGCAGTGTATAGAAGATCAGGGTTCGCATGGGTACCTTGATCATTCGCACCTGCATATTCATATTGGGACTATACATAAGGATGGCCATGGCATGCAGTAGATTCCGAGTATACGACCGAGCTATGATCTCCCTCCGATGCACAATGCGTAAGAGGAAGGCCACATAGAAGATGCCCAGAAAGAGACTTGTCCACACATATCTTCCCAGTGGCCAGACCATATACATCCATTTGGGCAACTCCGGTGCGAGTGGAACCATTACACAGTTTCTCATCACCTCGAGAGGATAGCTGTACTGTGTGATATTGGAGGGATCATCCAGGAGCGTTCTGATCAGCACACCATGCAGGGACACGTTATAGATGCCATCGCCAATCTGTTCTTGCAGTTGCTTCTTTTTGGGTAAACTGTCCACGTGATCCATCTGCAGATTGTAGTGGAATACGTGGGCAAAGCTCTGCAATGACTCCACATAGGGTCCACGGTAATAGGACTTGGCTCTGCTCGTATCGTTGTAGAGAAACGCGTGCGGAATGTCCGTGCTGAAGGGCGTGCGAATTGTTTCCTCCAGCATTTTGCCGTCGACTGTTGCCAGAATTCGTGCAACTTGCGGTATTTATAGTGCAACTGCAACTGCAACAACTACTATGACTCCTATTGGGCGGTCACTGTGCGCCCAACAACTGCAAATTAGCTGACTGCAAAAAACCGAATAAAACAAAGTTAACGAATCAATCGTGACCTTGAAATGGCCAGACTGGTTGGCGACACGGCCCAAGTCATTATTGGCCAGGTGGGACATTTCCGGTTACAGCCTGTTCGCCTAGAGCCATATTACAATAATTAAATAAAACATGGGACATTTTTCAAATGTAAATTATTTTAAACAGTCTAATATTTCTATCGTTATTGTATCTATTGGTTAGTTTTTAATTGTTGTTCTGAACCAATTTTATTACATTTCATTAAACACATCTGGTTTAAATTTGATTGCTTATATCTTCTGTTTATTGTTAGTTTATTGAGTTTAGTTAATTATAGTTACAAATTGTAACAGAATTAGTCAATATGTGTTTTATATTTAGCTAAAATTTTATTAAATTTAAATAAACATGTTGTTTTTTTAATTTGTTTCAAGTCTTTGTATTATTAAACTTTTATGTTGCTAAAGTAATAAAGAAGTGTGTCTTTTATTTTGAAATATGTATCATCAAATTAATTGTTCCAACTATCAAAATAAATTTAAATTTGAATATTTATCTTCTACCCACTGTTCAACAATTATTATGGACAGTTTTTGTGTTGCCCTTTGACCTCTGAAAATTTCATATTTACATGTGTATAAAAACTCTGTTCACTTATTTTATATATAAACTACATACCTGTATAAGCAGGCAAGAAGCAAGAAACGCTGATTCGGATATTAAGGGTGTGTGTGTGTGTTTTTTATGGCAGCAGTTATCAAAAATTAATTTGTAAATACGGGTTGGATTTTATTTAATAGTCATACGGTCAATACATGTAAATAGTCCAACTATTTTGCGCAATTATTGGAGCGTGAACTCTCACATACAATCACACATTCACCTACACACTCTCAAACAAATGCAACAAAGAAGGACTCGCTTTTTATATTTCAAAAGCAGGCCACAAAAATTACAAAAAAAATCATTCTCAACGCGAATTTTACGGACTGTTGTCTACCTAGGAGTATGGGTTGGTGTGTGTTTGTGTGTGTGAGTGTGTTCGTAAATTTTCAGTTTACATGTAAACACTTTACAGTTTTTTTTACGGGTTTGCAGCACGTAACGCCAAAGTGGTGTTAAAAAACGAAAGCCAAACCCACTTTGATCCCTTTGACCCCCGCCAAAGGCAACGCTGGCATTCCAACTTTTTGTATGAATAGTCGTATTTGTAAATGGCCCACAATAAAAACAAAAAGTGCCATTGAAATAATATTGTACTTATGGGTAATTACAAAATCATTAAATGTACAAAAGTACACTAGTGCACAAATAATAAAATCAAATTATTTCCGAATTAAAAAATATATTTAAATTTACCTTTAAAAAATTAATTTTTTGTTGACGAGTGCTATTATGAGAAACTGGATTTTACGAGTATTTTCGGTGCATTTAAGTTGTCGGTAATTAAAAATTGTTTATGAGCTGAGCCTCAACAAATTATTACATGGAATTCGAGAGATATTTCTGAAAGATATTTCAAGTCAAAGCTAAATTAATTGAATAAGTATATTCCTTTGGCTTATTTTAGGCCAAAGCCACGTCTCCCTCTTATAAATCAGTCTTAATTGACGATAAAACCAAATATACTTGCAGCATATGCGATAAGGTGGCGTCATTTAAAAAAACTCCCACAAAATTTATTCATGCTGTTGTAACAAATGCAAGCTCAATAATATGTTCAACTGGGAGTAAAATATAACTCATTAAATTGCCCCAGGGGAGGTATAAACCAGCGGAAACAAGTCAGCACCTCATTAAAGGCACGTGAGCTCAGTTAATTCCTATACCTTAACCATTGCATGAGAGAGGGATATTGGGTTCACATTTCTTCCTGGTCTGAATTAACCTCATCAAAATTATATTACAATTACTAGATTATATTTAATGATTATCGAAATTAAATGCTCGTTAGTTTAAGGTAAATTATATTTGTAGGTTAAGTCAGGGTATTAAATAGTCGAAATTTGGGCCGGTTAAAAAACCTATAATTAACATGCAATGATCAAAAAGAATGAATTCAAATCGTACAATGTGTAACATAAAGGGAATGATTTTATCCTTTTAATATTTGAATAAATTGAAACTCATTTCCCCACAGGCAAAATTTTAATTTATATTTATTCCCATTTATTTTAATTAAAATACACTTACATTTTTTATTAATGTTCAACAGGCTTTGTCAAATTGAAAAGTTCTGAGCTTAGATTTGTTAATTGCCTTGTTGAATTAAAAAATAATTCAGATTGTAATTTAGTCAGAATTAAAATAAAATCTCTTTGTATTTATAATTTCAAATAAAAGATACACTTATTTCGATTTAATAAGTACAAAGTCTGCCGTATTAAATTGATCGATATCAAATCTACTAACATATAAGTTTACAACTTTACAAGTCGTCGAGTTAAAGCTTTATTTCAAATGATTGCAGTATATAGAAAGGCAAGAAGTTGAACGTGTGCTTTAAACAAAAACAAGAGCATATAAATATTTGAATAAACTCGTCAAATGTATTCAAATTCTATTTCATTTATGCTTATTGTTCGTATTCATATTGCCCAGCAGTCAACTCTCCCCTCCACCGTCTTAGTCCAACCCCCTTATCAGCCCTGGGTCTGCAATAGCAGAGAGTAAAGCCACAAAGTGCTGCTGATAGCAAAATGAATTGAAATGCCAACTCAAGCACCATGCCTTGCCACGCCCCTCTCTCCGCCTGCCCTACAACTGTTTGGCATTTAAATTCATTCATAAACCAAAATCTTGTTTATTGGTTGTCCGTCAGTTGGTCTCTCTGTCTTTTGCCTCAGTTTCTTCCAGTTGCCTTTCACCGTCGACTTTTTTATGAAGTTGTTATTGTTGCTGTTGTTTTTATTATGTCTTGATGTTATTGTTGCTGTTATGGGGCGTACTTGCTCCATAAACAAGTTGTTAGAGACCAAGAAATGCGCTTGCAACAATAGCAAAATTCATCGAAGCGTTGATAACACAATTTGTATTCACTATTTTTCAGCGGCGATTCAAGAGTCTTCAATAGCCGTGATCGTCTAGTGGTTAGGACCCCACGTTGTGGCCGTGGTAACCCAGGTTCGAATCCTGGTCACGGCAATGCTGCAAAATGCATTGTCACGGAGAAGATTTCTTTTTTTAATTTTTTTTAATATTCTAAATACATTTTTTCGGTCTAACTTATTATAAAAATCTATTTATAGTTCAAATTGTAAAAGGTAAAATCTAGAATTTGAACAGTTAAATGTTATAACACATAATCGACATTTTCTGTTTGTATTTTAAAAATGTATAAGCATTTTTTATTTATTGCCAACCAAATTTCAGCTTTTTTTTCTGCACCCTACAGCATAGGGAAATACTGCTGGCATTTGAAAGCACTTTACAGAGTACCGTGCAGTTAAGTATTTTGATTATCTGTTTATAATTATTGCAGCTGCTGTTTTACCATTGTGTCTGTTGCTTTTGTTCAAGTTGTTGCTCCCATAAACAAGTTGTTAGAAAGCAAGAAATGCGAACAACTAAATCAGAGTTCGCTTAAACGATGAAATTTCTTTTATATTAGCTATTTTTTCGCTGGCTTTCAAGAGTCTTCAATAGCCGTGATCGTCTAGTGGTTAGGACCCCACGTTGTGGCCGTGGTAACCCAGGTTCGAATCCTGGTCACGGCAATGCTGCAATATGCATTGTCACGGAGAAGAATACTTTTTTTATTTTTTTTCCTCTATAAAATTAAATTAAAAAATGATTATTAATATATTTTTGAACAGGAACAATTCTATATATATTTTTATGATTTAAAGTCTATAAATAGCATTTCTATAAATATTTTTTTTTGGAATTTCATAAGCAAGCATAAATCTTTTGGCAACTTAAATATACCTATATTTATATATGAAGTGGCTCAAACTTGAAGTCTATAATAATGAAATTAATTTAATTATATTCTAAAAGCAATCCTCAAATTTAATACACATACTTAATTACATATTTAAGTGTGGTCAGTAGTTACTCGTGCTACAAATTGTTGCACGTTATTGTCCAGTATCCATTTGGTGGCAATTTTCTATCTATGGCACTGATAAGACCAATCAGCAGTCGATTAAATTGAATTAAATTCATTAGGAAAGCTGTGCTATAAAGAGTACCCTGGACATCGTCATGACGCACAGTTGTCTCTCAGTCATGCTGCTTGCAACGCTGCTGCCGCTACTTTTGTTGCTGCCACTTGCCACATGGCAAGTTGATTCTGATAACTTGAATTTTGTGCAGAGTATTTTACGAAGAGTCGCGGATGAGGAACATTGGACAAATACGCCAATATTCATGAGTCGTCCTCTGCAGCTGGAGGAAGTGAATCATTTGATCAAATGGCTGCATTCGAATTTAAGTGTGACCAGCTACATATTCGATGCCACTGGCAGTCTGCCGGATACGTATAATCCGCTGAGGAATCACATCAAGAACGACGTGCTCAGTTTGCTCTTCTGCCACAGCAGCGATGAGATCATTTTCTGGCACATGGACGAGCATTTAAGGAAACTCCGAGGTGGTCGCCTGATCGTCTATCTGTCCACCCGGAGGCACGAGTCGGCACTTCATCAACTCTTCCACAAATTGTGGAAGCTTCAATTTGTTAATGCGCTGGTGCTGCACAAGAAACGTGTCTACGTCTACACACCGTATCCGACAGTGCGTTATTTCCAGCTGAATCTAAAGGAGAAGCAGTTGCTGTTTCCCGCAGCTCCGCGGGACTTAAGGGGCTACGTGGTGTCCACTCCGGCGGAGAATGACTTGCCGCGAGTGTTTTTCGTGCGAGATCCAAAGACTGGAGCACATCTCATCCGGGGATTTGGTTATCGCATCTTTGCCGAGTTCCTGCGGCGTCACAATGCCCAGCTGGTTGTGAGCAATGCTGGCCAGGATCGGGCCACCTTTACCAGCGTTGACACAAGTCGCATTAATCAGATGATTGGAGATGATCGCCTGGAGATCTCAATGCATCCGTATGTGGGCATCGATCGGGAGTTGGGAATACTCAGCTATCCATTGACCATTGCCCAAAACTGTCTCATTGTCCCAGTTCGCAATGAGATCCCACGCTACATGTACCTGCTGCGTCCATTCCATGAGATCCCCATGTTGCTGCAGCAGGTACCGCCGCATCTGGAGCAACAGGTGTCCAATCTGGTGGTTGGAGCCGAAGCTGGAGAGCAGGTGAGAGCCTTGCTGAGCTTTAACACTAGCTACTCCTATCCCTTCACCGTGGAACGTTGGGAGTTCTTTGCCCTGCAGCAACAATATGCCCAAAAGCCCATCTATCGCTACTCCTCGGTCTGCCTGGGAGCACCTGTCATTGGGTATCCCATGCGCAAGGATTCCCATCTGGAGACTCTCCTGAAGCACTTCATCATGTGGGTACAGTCCACGGGTCTCTTCCAACACTGGGTCGTCTCCGACTTCAACGATGCCCTCCGAGCTGGATATGTCCGTCTCATCGACAACTCGGACAATTTTAAGGCCTTGAATCTGGACACCTTACGCCTGGCCTGGTACGTTCTCCTCTGTGGTTGGCTGTTGGCCGCATTGGTTTTTATTTGCGAACACCGCACCATCTGCCATTGACTTCAAGTTTAATTCAATTGCACGCAATTGACAGAAATACAAAACGAGGCGTCCAAACCAAACGATATTAAGACGCTGACAGCAGGCAGGAGGTTGGTATCGGGGGAGGAGAGTGGTAAAGAGAGCAGGAGCGGGAGGGAGCATCAGCTGCTGTTGACATAAAAATGCAATAAAAAATGTAAGCAAAGCTGAAGGCAACTCGAGTAATGATTTTTGGCATAAACAGACGAATCTCAAATACTCTACAAATTAAATAACTCAGGTACTTTTAATTCACTTACGTTGTATAACACAAATAAATATTTTAAGCATACAAATTTTATTGTACTTGTCATTCTTTCGAAATATTAAAGTATTAATAAAACTTTAGATTTATAACCTATAACCTTATTTAAAGCATTTTTTGAAGATAATATGTTGAATCAGTCATAAATCTATCATTATTTATTATTCTTATTTCCTAATTCTTAATTCTTAATTCGAAAGATAATTAGAAAGAAATATAGTTAAAATACAAAACTACACAAGGGATTTGTATTTTATTTGAGTAAAGTAATTAAAGTAATATTTGTATAGTATTGTTTTCATTAAAAAAATTCCAATACGAATAACAATAGAAACTAAAAAGTCACATAAAATGCAAAAGTACTTAAATTTTTGTGAGTAAAACGAGTACAAAAACTTTACTTTATGTATATATTTTTCAAGATGTTACTGTAAAAGCTAATATGCTTGTAGTTCCCTAGACTTAAAGGAAGAAAAATCGTTTAAAATCAATCCAATGTGACCAACGCACAGAAAACGAAGGTAGAAATGACGACAATACGTTTTACTGTTACTGTTATGTGATGTTGTTGTTGTCATGGAGCTGCTTATTGGATTTTCGATGTGAGAAGCTGTTGACAATAACTCGCGGTAGTAAGACAGTGTGGGAAAGAGAAAAAGGGAGAGAGAGAGAGAGAAAGAGAGGGAGAGAGAGAGAGGGAAGTCGGTTAAGTTGAATACTGTCTTCAATCAGGCAAGCACTCGTCAAGGATTTTAATTGCATAATTCGAAATCTTACACAAATTCTTTTACGTGTCACAGAAATTCTATGCATATTTTAAAGCAATAAAAGGCCACGTCACATGATGAGACAATCAAATTATGCAATACAATACAAAATAATGGCCATTTTCATTCCGTAACATTGAATATAAAATAAGAATACAAATAATAACAACCACAAAAGCGATGCTCTGCGTGTTTTTCTTTGTCTCTCTGTTCCCGATCCACTTTCTCCCCTCTCCATTCCATGACTTTTTCTGTATGTATGTGCCAATGTACCTGTATATGTGCATTTTCATACATCTGTTTGTAAATATGCATATTGAATGGATAAAAAGGATTTGCGTTTATTTTGTACGAATATTTCGTCTGGCCGTTTGGGCCTCATATATGTTGATACATATGTATAGAACCCATCATACTCATCCCCTTCAGACGGTTGGTTAAGCCAACGCACCGGAAACATTGTGTGCCGTTGTTCGATTTTCTTTTAGCACAATTCACATTGTTCGACACAATTTTTGTTTAACACATTCAGCGCTTCAGCCGGTAGAACTGTCTGTCAATGCATGTTTTATAAGCAATTCGACAGTCGCTTGTAGATGCACATTTTGCGCATCATACAGAGATTGTTGTGAATTAAATTCTCTCAATGCGCGTTTTTTAAAGTAATCAACCAGACACAACAAACTTAAATGCTTAGCCAGGACAACAACCCGCGCGACTAAAACGCATTATACAACACTTATAATATCAAAACGATAGTAAGTCGATAATTAAACTGCTATCGATTGCTGAGCAGCAGAACAATGTTATATTTTAAATAAAAATTGTTTTCCCCTATTTACTATTTCCGATTCAAACCTAATAATTATGTACATTTAAATTCACATGAAAAGTTTCTTTCTATTCGATATTTGTTTCTTTAATCTATGCTTAAACTAATGCTTAGATTCAGAGAACGGAAATAGTTAGTTTAAATAAATTAAACGCTAACTTGAGAGAACAGACGCACAAGTTGACTTGATCAGATTTCTATTACAATTTTATTAATTACGATTTATGACTTGAATTTAGCTACAAATTAAACAAATGAACGAATAATAAATTAGGTAATGGCAACGTGTTTTGCAATTTGTATGCAAATGCATTAGTTACAGTTTATAATTTTAGTTACATTGTTGTAGTACGATTTACGTACGTGTCTTCGAGGCTATCGTAAATTATAATAACTAAAAGCTAAACAATTAACAAATGCTAGCACGTACAAGCGTTAAAGTGAGATGGCATTTGGTACATTCATTAAACTACTTGGATTTCTTGGACTCCAGTGTCGCTGGTTTGGCCGGAAGTCGCTCCACAGCCTGTTTGTAGAGCTGATTCAGTCCAAAAGTGGCACGCACATTGTCGCTGGAGAAGAAGAACTTTTGCAGCTTGCCCTTGGCATCGACACAAGGTCGCCGATCCACCTCCTTGCCCTGCTGGAACAGTATGACAGAGGGCAGCTGGCGGGAGAAGCTGCTATCCGATATACGATACTTTTGTGCGACATCCGGGAAGCGACCAATATCGATTTTTCCAAACTTTAACAGCTCCGTGTTGTACTCCGCGGACAATTCGGCGAATATGGGCGCAAAGTTAACACAGCTGGGATTCCAAACCGTGTAGAAGCAAATCAACCAAGTTGTGCGCTTGTCACGCGCCAGTTCCTCCTCGAAGACCTGCGCATTGCGGAAGTAGGTAATGTGCTCAGGTCCACGGTACGATGGCTCCGGCAGCAGCATGCCGACCAAGATGCACATTAGCAGAAATCCCAATCCATATCTGAAGTCAGCATAGGACCAAAGTATCATATTGGCCACCTTTGTGTACAGGAACGATGAAGATAGATAGTTGATCATGGTGACACTGCCTGTTTTGCGGGACCGTATCATTACCACAATCAGCAAAAAGAACAGTATCTCCACCTCGCGACTGTCCATATCGCAGACGTCATCTTCGCCAGCATGCTGAAAAATGCGTGTGCAAATCACCTTCGTTTTCTTAGCCAGTAGATATGAGATTGCCAGCAGTATATTAACCCAATAATAGGGTTTCGCGAGTATTTGCAGCTCCTTCTTCAACGACATGGCGTTGCAATGCGTCGTCTGACGTTCTGTCTCCAAATCTAGGTCACCTTTTTAATTAACAACTTCCCGTGTTTTTCTTTTGTTATTAGCTAATTTTGGCAACGAGCAGTCAGTGTTGCTGGTGTTGCCACTCCAGTAAAAATTGCCGATCTGGTTTGATTTTTTATTCAGAGTTGCCAACTTGTCATATGTTGCAATAAAAAACGGGCTAGTGCTTAACAGTCTGCTGTTAAGTTAACAGATTACCAAATGTAATCCTAGTGCTGTAAGTCGTCGTCATATTCACCGCACGTTATATTTTCAAATTCAAATTCCAATGATTGCGTATAAACATTTTCATATAAATCATAGTTTGTTTTTTCGTGATTAAATATGCTTTGAGCCTTATCTTTAAAATAATATATTTTTGGCCTAGCCTTGCCCAATTATAGACCACACAATCTGCTTTTATATTAATGTACAAATATAGAGTATTTTGTTTGTACTTGTAAATATATATTCGAAGAACAGAGAATCGTCTGTAATCAGTAAAATGAATCGGGCTCTACGTGACTTCAGTCGCTCGTGGCAGACATTTCAGTATCTGTATGTTTGGACACCTCTTTTGGACTTTAATATTTTATTCAAACAAAGAAATCAATTTTATATACACAAAATTATATGGAAATTATTTAAAATTTGGAATGAACCCGCCGCTAATTGTTGAGGAAATAAATATGAGACAAATGATTTTATGATGTTACGACAATCTATAAAAACATGATTAATAATATATTAATGTCAATGAAATGCAATTATATTCAAAGTGCATTGCATATGCGCCTGACAACAGGCAATCGAACGATTAACAATGTAAATACTAGAATAAGATGATGCATTTATATATAATATAGAAAACAAGGCTATATTCGTTTTCAGGCAACTGGATCGGAAGAAGAATATTAAAAAAAATTAGCAATGCAATTATAATTCAATTAACAACATAATGATTGGAAAATGTGTCATATATTAATAGAAGCCTGTCACATGACTCTTCAATTAAATAGTTTAACCCACGGGTCAGCTTGAGAGGTTCCTTCGACTGCATAGAATGATTGTATAAATTAATTTATTTATTATAGACAGCAGGCAGTAAACAACATACATATTAATAAACGAAACAATAAACAAACAGTAAGGTCAGTAATTGCATCAGCAGGTACTTAAGTACGCAAACAAGTATATAGTAAAAAGATCCATACTATAATAATAATACTGCCAAACCGGTAAGAACCGGCTGAGTTGTTGACTTCACATGAACCCAGAAAGAAGATTGTTTCAAGAAAACACTGGCACATGTCCCATTAAAAATTGTAGCAGATACTTTGATCGACAGCCAAGGCTTGTCAAACCAAACTGTGGCTTATCTCACAGATTTAGATAATTGTTTGTTGAGCCAACACTTTTCTATGGCTCGGTTTTGCTAAAACAAACTGCGCAGTTTTTGAAACAGTTTTTTAAATAGGATCTTGTTATCAGGCATTTACAAACAATGTCAAACGTAATCAGCTAAAGTGCAATCTCAATAACCCACTAGGAATACCCTGAGATCAGATCGAGGTCGATAAGACAGTTCACATGGTCCAATTTTTCATTCTCTGAAATGCATTTAGATAGTCAACAAACGCACACAAACATACGTAACCATATTGCATATGTACATATATATCAAGTATACGTTGTACTAGTCAAAACAAAATGGAGTCTAGCTGATCTCTGTCTCTCGCTTATCAAGCTGCCAGTTTCGTTGTCTGACTCTCTATAAATTTAATTTCAAGCCCTGCCAGAGATTCAGTTCAGCTTAGAATCTCGACTCTTTCGTGTTGTGAATAAACAACGTGTGTGCATTTAATAATCGTAGAAACCTCACTGCGCCGGGCATTTTATAAATGCCGTACAAATAATTGTGCTACAAGACTTACAGTATAAACAAACGAATATTCGAGTGAATTAAATTTTTAAAACTGTCATTGAAAATATTTCTCGAGAATATTTTCAAGCAGTGGTAAATCGCAGAAGCTGCGAACATTTTAACAAACTTTAACTTTGCCCCTTTGAATGGTGCTGCTGCAAGTGCGTGAGAAACCCCTGAAAATTAGTCAACACGTGACTAAACTCTGGTATCAATTGTGTGATCAAAGCAACCTGCTGTCCTCTGAAATTTCATATTTATTCAATAACCTCAGTCTGAGTAGTAAGTAAACATTATAATTTTTTTTTTTTTTTGGTCCATTTAAAAATTGTTTTTATTGTGTCTGTGTTTATTTTTTTTTCACACAGTTGTCGATATGGCCTTACCACAAGGTGCCTTTGCGGCCTGCAAGCTACGTGAGCAGTTCCATGAGCGTGATATGATCTTGTCACGCCTGCGAGCTGCCAATAATGCTGATAAAGCTGATAATAATGCCCGTAAGTTGTACTACTTAGTTGTAAACAATCAAAGTTTCTAACTATCTGCTTTCTTCATCGCAGAACGCGAATATTCGCCGGTCAAGTATAATGATAAGCTAATGAATTCCATTTGGGGTTTGTACAATCGTTACTCCCCTCACAATGTGAAGAAGAACGAGTTCGTCCCTCCAAAATTCTAAACAAAAATCAGGCGCAGCAGCTGTACGTATTTCCAATCGATATCATATAATCTTTTATAATTTATATATTTATTTTATTGTTTTTTTTTTATAGCTGATTTGAGCTGTTGCGCCTTCATTGCCTTGTCACAATCATCCTGTGGCATTGGCTGCTGCAACAACATGTTGCACATATATAATCTCAACATATATATACTATATATACAATATATACTCACGTAGCTAAACTTGGGGACTGCTTAAATTCAAAAATAAAACTGCAATTCATAAATTTAAATCATTCGCATCTATGTAAAATTCAATAAATACTCTTGATATGTTATAAATAAATTATACGAAGCATAAAACATGTAAGAAAAGCTTTTTTCGCAGAACATTGCTCAGTTTAAATAGCAGGATTCATAGGTTGGTACCATGTACTTGATATTGATAAAGGCATCCTCGCCGCCGTGTAGCTCCAGCACCTGTAATGTCTCATCAATCAGATCGCCCAGATTCAGATTATTCTTTTGTGCATAGTCAATCTCATCGCCGCAGTTTACTATAAAAAAAAATCAAATCTTTAATTATATCTAAACTTGAAAAACTTAAAAATGTATAGTCTTTAGCATTTTCTTAAAATAAGAATAATATTGATTGATTGATCTTGATTATAATAATAATGATAGTAGTAATGATATATTCTATAGAAAATGATTACAAAACTTACAGTTTTTCACCTTGAACGCATTGAACATGGGCAACAGTTGTCTATAGAAGGGCACTAGAGCAGGTCCAACCATATCCGAGGCCATTACCAGTTGTTGTATTATTTTCAAGGTCGTACACATTACCTCCAAATTTCTAGTGCTCAATGCGTCTGTGAAATAGAAGGCAACCAAAAGTCGTAGGTGACGAAATTAAAGCACAGACAATGCCGAATCCTTGCGTGTTACGATTTTTATTTTTGGTTGATTTTAGCCTTGTCACAACCAAGTACTCACTCTTTAATGGTAAAATTAATTGAGGCACTACAGGATGGATTTTTTCGCCGCCAGCGAGCAGTAAATCGCTTACACCCTGTCGGGCGTAGGTCTTGTAGGGATGTTTCGGTTCGGCCAATCCATCGAAGAACAGCGGCAAATAGAGGCTGTAGTCCAACTTGTCAATGTCCACCTGCAAAACGTAACAAACAATAATATTGACAGTTGTACGAATTGGAAGCTTAATACGTAATGCCAGAAAAGTAGTTTAGTTTGTTACTTTTTGGCTGTTTGGGGGTGACGATTGTTTCGCTTCAGTTGTACAGGTGTAAATTTGCACGCGATGCTCGTTAAGTTTTTGCTGATTTCTATTAAGATGCTTTTTGTTTGTTTTTCATGACAATTGGAAAGTTACCAAACGGCATGGAAAATATAGAACACAATCTAAGGCTGGGAAATTCCCAAAGTTAATGACTTGTGTGGGAAGAAACCATTAATCCTTTCCAGAAATCTACTTTTTTAACAACAACGTTATGCTTTCTAATTAGTTACTAATCCAAAAAGTATGCTATAGTAGATAATAATGCGCTCATAAAATAGGAAAAATAAAAATAATAGACTGAATTTATATGTATTTTCTCGGAACCTTTATTATTTACTAAATGTATCAATTGTTTTATCAAAAGTAAAGGATACTTCAATAACATAACCTAATTTTTTCAGAGCCGCTTTAATTCTTTGCACTTTAACCTTATTTTATCTGACCTTCAGCTTGAATTCGCACATGACGCAAATAATAAAGTGTCACTCACATGTAACTCATATGTAAATGAGCTGTCATAAATACCTCACGGCTTAAATAAACAAACGCACCCACTTGGGAAACTATTCCACATGTAATAAAAAAAAAACTCTAGACAACAAATCAAATCCAAGGCTCATGGCATTGAATGTGTGCACACATGGGAATACTAGTCAAACCCTGTTCCCAATATTATTTTTTCTTGTTCTCTTGACTGCGACTGATTGACTGTCTGACACCTGGACGTCACAGAAGTCACTACGTTTGTTCCGGAAATAGACAATGGCATATTATATACAAAGCTATTGTTTTTGTACCTTTAGTTTCATTCTTCTTTTTTTTTGTAGCACCATACAAAACTTCAAATAATTGGACACGCAGGTCTGCAGATGGAACATACAATATTTATATTAGAAACTGGGCTAACACTTATGCTATATGCAATTATAAGGCATTGAATGTCATCAAGTAATTTACGGGTCAAAGTACAGGTAATCACAACACGTATTTCTAGAAAACATGCATCAATTACTCGTAATGCCCCATAATTAAGCTCATATTCTACATTATAATTGCTTTGGGAATGTTTACCAAAATGACAATTAGAGAAAGCCAAAGAAAGAATCAAATAAAAAGTTATACCGAGGATATCCTGTAAATTTGTAGGGTCTATAAAAACAGGCCGAAAAATGTATAATCTGCCGTTTGTAATATTTAAATATTTCCTAAATTGAAATGAAGAATTCTCTCTAAAGTGTTAATACGCCCAATAAAGCGTAATTTCATTATCATTAATTTTTTAAAGATACTTTTATGAACAACTCTTCTCTATACTCACCGTCCAGCCAATCTTATCGCCACCGCACAGATACTCCATTTTTATAGGCAAATCTCCGCGATCAAAATACATGCGAAACAATGTGCCACGCCCCGGATTTTTAGCAGCCGTACAGGCGTTGAAACTAGCACCTAAATTGCATGTTGAAATGGATTTCTGTTGCTTCTTCAAACCTAAAATCAACAACATCAACAAAGCGGGAAATAAGTTAGAAAGTAAAAAGTTTTTGGTTGAACGGAGGGCTACGCACTTTTCGGATTCGGCGCCCTGCCGCGCGCACTTGCCGTTACGGCTGCCTCATGAATAGGTCCGTTAATAACGACCGTGTTCTTTTGCTGCGATTGTATCGAAAATGGCGGCACATAACGGGGTCGCGAACCCTGTATACCGCTAAATGGTCTTAATTGCGGTGGATTTGCGGATTTCGAGCGTTGCTTAAGCGAAATGGAGTTTGTATGGAAATCGTGCGACGGCCGTGTTCCATAAGCGGTGGTTACACGTGTATGCGACATTTGCGTGGGCGGTGAAAACGGACTGAAGTCGAACTGGATTCACGTAGCGTAAACAACTAACTGTCTCCCAGGTGCAGGAATTTTCTAGCGCTCCACTTCGTGTGTTGGCATCGCAGCCGGTTTCTATGGCGCTCGTTGCTACGACAGCAAAAAGCGCAGTGACTGATAAGACGCATTGTTTACGAATTGCTTTACTTGCTCGCCATTTGATATTTTTAAATTGTAACCAACCTTTGGCCGGTGTAGCATGTTTGACTTCAGTAGTATTAGGCTACTAGTGAGTAATCATAGCTTATTGCTGTAAAATATTTTCATCCACTGGTAGGCTCCCACTTTATTTCATTGCTTGCGCGCTAAAAATCAAAAATCCATCAAGTGACGTTGGCTGTGTTGCCATACTGGTGCTATTTAGCAACATACCTTGTTTACATTCTGCGGAACGACAATCTGGCTGCGCTTAAACTACATTTGGAAAACAGCTGTGCCGTCGCAACACTTGCGCATCACTGATAAAAATAGCAAATTTAAAAATTGCACAGAGCTCAATAAAAATAAATAAATTTGATAAGCAATTAAAATTCAAAATTAGATTAAATTAATGTAAGGACTTAATGATGGTTTAAAGCTCGTCAGAGAAGTTAGAAAATGTAATTCTAAAAAACAATATTGAAAATTCGAGAAAATTCTTACAAAAAATCGTCAAAATTTTATAATTCTAGCTAAAAAATAAAATAGGTTTAAAAAAAGGTACAAAATTTCCGAATACCTTTATTCTGAAATGTACGTATTTTTTACGTACAAGAAATCAAGCCAGATCTGAAATTTTTGAATGGGTGGCAGCC
Organism: Drosophila falleni; assembly: GCA_035045575.1. NCBI lineage: Eukaryota > Metazoa > Arthropoda > Insecta > Diptera > Drosophilidae > Drosophila > Drosophila falleni. The sequence continues at coordinate 285,842 of JAWNOV010000089.1, read as the reverse complement.
TCGGTTTTTCTCTAAAAAGTTGGACTGGCGAGCGAATAAAGAACAAAAAATGTGTGAAAAAATGTCGATTTAAATTGGCAATTATCGTAGCGCAGGGTCTGTGTTAATTGAATGCTGCAATAGACGAGCACACAAACGAATTATTTGTGCAGGATCGAACTGAACGCATATGCGCGGACAAAGAGTAAAACAAGGAGAACAACAACAACAGACAGCAACATGTCTTCCAATTCAAATGGCAATGGCGAGTTGAAGAAATTGTCGGAGGAGTCGCTGCTGCAGCCGCCGGAGAAAGTGTTTGACATAATGTACAAACTGGGCGAAGGCAGCTACGGCTCCGTCTACAAGGCACTTCACAAGGAGAGCAGCTCCATAGTGGCGATTAAACTGGTGCCGGTTGAGTCCGATCTGCACGAGATCATCAAGGAGATTTCGATTATGCAACAATGCGATTCACCTTATGTTGTACGCTATTATGGCTCATACTTTAAGCAGTATGACCTATGGATCTGCATGGAGTATTGCGGTGCCGGCAGCGTCTCTGACATAATGCGTCTTCGAAAGAAGACGCTCACCGAAGATGAGATAGCCACAATACTCTCGGATACGCTCAAGGGCCTGGTCTATCTGCATCTGAGGCGAAAGATCCATCGGGACATTAAGGCGGCCAACATACTGCTCAACACCGAGGGATATGCCAAACTGGCAGACTTTGGTGTCGCCGGACAACTGACGGACACAATGGCCAAGCGGAATACGGTGATTGGAACACCATTCTGGATGGCACCTGAGGTAATTGAGGAGATTGGCTACGATTGCGTAGCTGACATTTGGTCACTGGGCATCACAGCACTGGAAATGGCCGAGGGCAAGCCTCCATATGGCGATATACATCCAATGCGGGCTATATTCATGATACCACAGAAGCCGCCGCCTTCGTTTCGCGAACCTGATCGTTGGAGTACCGAGTTCATAGACTTTGTCAGCAAGTGTCTGGTCAAGGATCCCGATGAGCGTGCAACTGCTACAGAGTTGCTGGAACATGAATTCATACGGAATGCCAAGCATCGCAGTATACTAAAGAACATGCTGGAAGAGACCTGTGCCATACGTGAGCAACAACGCGCCAATCGTGCAGCTGGCGTTGCCATGAGCCAGGCCAAGAGTCTGGCCACGCAGGAGTCTGGCCTAATATTGCAAGAGGAGGAGACCGAATTCAATTCGGGCACTGTTAAGACGTTTATCGATGATCCCGGCACATTGGTGCCCGAGAAGTTTAATGAATACCAGCAGACATCCGCCTCAGATGCGACAATGATAGCACATCCAGAGCAGGACATAGACGAAGGCACATTGGGACCAGGAGGCATACGTGCTAACATGGCAAAAGCAGCTGCCAAGGCGGCACAAACAACAGCTGGCGGCAGTGGCACATCGGGAGCGGATGTGGCAACAGTTGACAGCGGCACAATGGTTGAACTGGAGTCGAATTTGGGTTAGTAAACAATAGAATATATTCTTGAATAAATGGACATCTTCATTTCATGCTTTCTGCTTGTAGGTACCATGGTGATTAACTCGGATTCAGATGATTCCACAACTGCCAAGTGTAATGATGATCAGAAGCCGCGTTATAAATATCGTCCACAGTTCCTCGATCACTTTGAGGGCAAAAAAGCTGGCGATGCACGTGCTGAGGACAAGTCAGCGACCACGCCCACTGAATACTCGCCCGCTGCAGTTGAGCAGCAACTGCAACAGCAGCAACAGCAGCAGCAACAACAACAGGATTGGATGAACAACATGGAATTGCAATTCCAACAAATCTCGGCCATCAATCAGTATGGCATGCAGCAGCATCAGCAGCAACAGCAACAGCAGCAACACTTGCTAATGGCCTATCCGCTGATGAACGAGCAGTTGATTGCGCTCAACAATCAGCAGAATTTACTGCGCAGCAATGTAACGCCACAACAACAACAACAACCGACTTCACCAGCAGCTGCTGTTGCTGCTGCTGCTGTAGCGGGAGGAGCACAGGCACCGCCCGCATATCAGCATCAACATTTGCACACACAATCTCATGCGTATGTAGAGGGAGAGTTTGAGTTTCTCAAGTTTCTCACCTTTGATGATCTGAATCAAAGGCTGAGCAACATTGATCATGAAATGGAGCTGGAGATTGAGCAGCTCAACAAGAAATACAATGCCAAAAGGCAGCCCATTGTCGATGCAATGAATGCGAAACGCAAACGCCAACAGAATATCAACAATAATCTAATTAAAATATAAGAAAAAAGATGAGAAACATACATTAACTGAACGAAGCAGATGATATTTAAGTGAAACGAGAACATAAAAGCTTTATTGTAAAATGCACTGCAGATAATTATTGTGGATAAGAATAACGATAACGAATGATGATAACATATTCGACTAAATGCACGCTTTTTTGTCTCGTTTTATCCGTTTTGGCAAAGAGTATAATTCGAATAGTGGCATATATCATTTAATCTAACAATTAGATCAAACAGACTCTTAGCCTATTCTAAACTATTCTTTATTCTCAATTCTCAACTGCCCTGCTCCTGTATAACCTTAAGACTTAAATTGGTGCGTTCTTCCTTGTTAACTATACAATTTTTTAATCTAATTTAAACTTTATTATTTGTTTGTGTTTTTTTCTTATCATTTTCATATACTAACTATTAATCATTAAAGTGCATCACAACAAAGAAAAAAAAACATAGGAAACCGTCAAGCAATAAATTTTGATATATAAAAATAAATAAGTTTTATATAACGCATTGGAATGCATATTTTTCGAAAGAATATATATTTCACACATAGACACACAGCACACTTACATACATATACATATATATATAAATATATATATACATAGTAACTTTAGAGTATATATAAATAATTTACACAATAAATATATAAAGATTTATATGCAAAAAGAAGCCTACACTAAAACATTAGTCCTGAATACAATTTCAATTGTCCAAGAAACTATATATATATATATAAATCTGATACTTTAGTGTATATAGATTTCCTGATCTGATTTTCTTCCTTTTTTCTATTATGATTACAATAAAGTGATGATAATTAAAGTTGAATTTATTTAATTAGCATCTATTCAGCAATGTCCATTTGCTGTGCCGCCTGCTCCAGATCATGCAACTGAGCCCGCAAATCCTCTGGCAGACTGTGCTCGTTCAGTGCACTGGGATCCTCGCCATCGACGACAATCTCCTCGGGATCTGGAGCGCGTGGCAAAAACTCGGCATCTTCATACAACTTGCCAAAGATGTCACGTGCATTGGCAATGGCTGCATCATAATCCAATTCATAGGCAGGCGGTGCAGTCCAGTAAATGGGCGTGGCAGTGGCCGCATTTGTGTTCGTGGGAGCAGCAATGGTAAAGTAGGCGCTGTAGAGGATTTGTGGCGCATTCGTTTGGAAGAGTTGCTCCGTAAAAGCGGCCAAATCAGCAGCAGGATCTTCGCTTTTCGCAGTCGTAGTCACATGGAATATGTCTGCAAAGAGGATAGACCATTACTATTTAAAACTAATTATAATAATGGCATTACTTACATAGACCTTCGGGGCAGGTACCAGAGAAATGGGATAATTGCAAGAGGATGGCCTCCCGTTGACCATCGTCTGCCAGCAGACGCAGCAAGTTGACGCCACCACCGCCTTTGTTCAGTTCCTCACTACCCAGTGGACTGGAGGCAATGAACAATCCCCGGGAGATGTGGGCACGCAAGTCACCGTGGCCACGCACATGACCAGGAGCACAGACAACATGTTTGGCGCGCAGCGTTTTTCCCGAGCTGCTCAGCAGCAGTTCATTTGAATCTGGCGCCACTGTGATGTCATCCACGCTTCGCTTTAGACAATAAATTCCGCCATAGACGGCGCAGAGACGACAAAAGCATTGCGGCAATTCACCACATCCGTACATGGGAAACAGAAAGGGGGTATTGCCATAACGGCCCAAGCTGCCCAGAAATCGTTGAGTGCGCTGCATGCCCTCCTCAAAGCTGCTGCTGGGCGTGCACATGGCTATCGCTTGCATTACGCAGGTAGCAATCTTATCTGTGACGCGCTGCGCCTGCAGATATTCGTAAAATGTGCGTCCGCGAAAGGCAAGCGAATCCTCGTTGCTCTTATCCTCGCCATAGTCGTTGCACGCAGTCAGGAACTTCATCAGCAGACGCTTCTCTACAATTGTCAGTGTTTTCGTATTGAAGACATCGCTGCGGGAGCAAGGCACGGAAACAAGCTCATTGTTGTACAGCATACACACATGATCCAAGGCACGGAATTCCGCGTAACGGCAGATATTTGATTTGATTAACAAGTTCACAAGCTCGCCAGCAGAGTATGCAACACGCGGACTCAAGTCCAAGCTGAAGCGACGTGACTTTTCCAACAGCTTTTCACGTGTCCAACTGGGAGATTCCTCTGCGGGCTCATGCCAAGTGTAGCTCCCATTGCGTAGCGTCGAGTTGGACTGATCCAACAGATTGTTAAATGCATCCAGACTGAATGAACTCCATACATCGCCATAGTATTCACTCGAATCAATGTGCAGCACCGTTTTCCCAATGCGACTAGCACCAGCTGCAATGCAGGATTCAGCGAAGCCTAAACAAAGGTGCAATGAGTCATCAGTCAGGTAGAAAAATAATAAACACTTACCTGTGCCTATCACAACCAAATCAAATTCCTCCGGTAAATCATCCGACATGGTATAAGCTTCAATGAACCTCGTATGGTAATTAATTAAGTGCAAATTTTTTTTAAACTTTAATTAAACTGTGTTTACCACAATCACAGCTGTTATTTGCTTGTGTTTAGTATCGATAAATACTCGAAATCGCAAAATCGATAAGTCTCTATAACTATTTTATATTAAATATTATATATAAAACTTTATTATATATAAAACAAATTTATATAAAACTATATTATATATAAAACAATTATATATAAAACTTTATTATATATAAAACTATATTATTTAAAACTATTCTTATTAAATAATTTTTAAGCTTACAAAATAATAGTTAATAATTTTTATAATTAGCTTATAACGATCTGCTTCTAATGCAACGAAGTTGCCCGCCGTTGCTGATCCGTCTTCTGCAAGCGCCAAACACCAACTGCCTGACTGCTGCAGGAAAGCCGCCTTTTATATGCTGCGTGGGGATCTGTTAGCAGAGCTCTGATATCTTAGCAGTGCCAATGTCCCAGTCCCGCTCCCAGTCCCGCTCCCAGTCCCGCTCCCAGTCCCGCTCCCAGTCCCGCTCCCAGTCCCTCTCCCAGGCCACGCTGCCAGTCCCGCTCCCAGTCCCTCTCCCAGGCCCCTCTCCCAGGCCCCTCTCCCAGGTCCCTCTCCCAGTCCCCGCTACCAGGTCCCTCTCCCAGTCCCCTCTCCCAGATCCCTCTCCCAAGCCCCGCTCCCAGTCCCTCTCCCAGTCCCTCTCCCAGGTCCCTCTCCCAGGCCCCGCTCCCAGTCCCTCTCTTAGGTCCCTCTCCCAGTCCCTCTTCCAGGTCCCGCTCCCAGGTCCCTCTCCCAGGTCCCTCTCCCAGTCCCTCTCCTAGTCCCTCTCCTAGTCCCTCTCCCAGTCCCTCTCCCAGTCCCTCTCCCAGGCCCCGCTCCCAGTCCCTCTCCCAGTCCCTCTCCCAGTCCTGCCTACTGCCAGAAAGGCCGGCTTTTATATGCTGCGTGGGGAGTCTGTTAGCAAAGCTCTGTTATCTTAGCAGTGCCAATGTGAGTTTAACAGTGCCAATGTCCGCTCCCAGGCCCCGCTTCCAGGCCCCGCTCCCAGTCCCTCTCCCAGGTCCCTCTCCCAGGTCCCGCTCCCAGGCCCCGCTCCCACTCCCTCTCCCAGGCCACTTTCCCACAGTGCCAAAGTGAGTATAACATTCAACAATAACTTGAATCAAAACTAAACCGATTTTCCAGCGGAGCTTTAATTCATATGCTGTTATAGCTTTAACTTTATATAGGTACATTTATAAAATCGTATACTCTGTCCTAGTTGTCATTAAATTCACAGTTAACAAATAAAGTTATCTTTAATGCAATGTCAGTCAATCCATATTTTGTATTTCTCGCGCAGTTTCGCGCCAATCTAGAGGAACGAGGAGTTCGAAATGTTAAAGCGACGACTATTACCCAGATGGCTGGTAAAAAATGGCGTCAAATGAGTGAATCTCAAAAGGCAATTTACACTGAGATAACACAGCGAAACCGAGAAGCACGAACACAAAAGTTGCAAACAAAAACACAGGATTGCCGGAAGTAAGAGATATCCAAATTCATGCTTGGCGCCAATGCTACCAACCAAATAATCGATTTTAAGTAACGATAACAAAGCGAAACGTTTACCAACACTGCAACATAAAGCGACAACACATTTCTGAAGCAGAAATCCAATAGAAAACATTTGCCAATTGAAACAAGCATGAGTTCAGGATTTGTTACTGAATCCGAAGCAGCTGAAGCACGCCAGCGTCGCCAGGAAGAATGGGAACGCGTACGCCAGCCTGATGATCCACTGGAAAGACCTGAGGAACCATACGACGGACGCTCGCTATACGAGCGTTTGAAGGAGCAAAAAACAAAAAAGGATATGGATTATGAGGAAGCACACAAATTAAGTGAGCATTAACGAATAAACATTAGACTCGAAAAGTAAATAACAACCACAATACACAGAGAACCTGATTCGCGGTCTTGACGATGACGAGGTGCAGTTCCTGGAGCTTGTCGACACGCATAAAATGAATGCGGAACGACAACAGATGCGGGACGAGGAGCTGGAGCTCAAGGACTTTCGCAATCGCGTTGAGAAGCTGCAAGAAGAGAGCGTAGACAAGGTAGAGCTTCTGCATTTTCATTTGAAAACAATTGCAGTAATTCTCAATGTTATTCAATCTTTTAGAAATTGCAAGCGGAGATAAAAACCACAGCCAAGTCTATTGGTGCCCCATCCATGGCGCGCAACACACAAAAGTCGCTGCTGGGACAGGGCATAAAACGCAAAAATGGAGAGCTGCCCACAACCAGCAAAATGGTTAAAAAGGATGAGGATGCGCCTGCAGAGAAACCAGCTCCCACTGTGGCTATAAACACAACAAAACATGATACGGGCGGACTTAAATGCATTGCCATATTGCCCGGCATTGGTTCCTACACTGAATCAAGCGACTCGGAGGCAAGCTCAGATTCCGATGACCATGATCATGTTAAGACCAGTCTAGTAGATTTGTGTGGACGCAAGATAACTAAAAAGAAGCAGTGTGCCGAGTAAATGGATTTGTTTTCATTTGTGGGGGCAAACAGTTGTATTCTGGAGTCTTAATTTAGTAATTTGTAGCGTTTTCTGCAACGAAATATATAACCTAGAGATTAACAATGCTACGTGTCCTTTTTCTTGTTGCGATTGCGATTCTTCACATTGGTCATCTCGTAGAAATTGCTGCCAATTTTCTTGCGCTTCTGGTTGCGTTCCAGTGCACGCTTTTGTTTTGCGGTAAGGCGTGGTGCTTTGGCGCTACTAGGACCATCATCGTCACTATCCTCCATATTATCCGAATCACCGGGCTGTACCTTGGCCACACGGAATTTCCCTGACGAAGTGATTGCCAAATTTTGGGTTTTCTTTTCCTTGGCCTTTTTGTGGACTACACGCTGTAGATCCTCGTTGTACTCATCCTCGGAATAGAAATCGCTGGCACCATCACTAGAATCTTCATCATCGTCGGGATTGACAAGACGTGCCTTCTTGCGTGCGGCACGCTCTGCTTTCTGTTGCTCCAATAGCTCCAGGTCAATGTGATCCAATTCGCGCTCGTCCTTCTGCTCATATTCCAGACCAACGCGAATTTTACGAAAGTCTTGAATTTGCTTAAACTCGCGCGCCTTTTTCACCGACTCGCTTACAAATGTAGGCGCCTCTGATTTGCCATCAGCATCAGCATCCTCATCAGCAACAGCGACATCTTCAACTTCAGGTACTTCCTCGTCTGTTGGCTTGCCCTCTTGGGATTTGGGTATGGCAAAGCCTTCGGGTGGCACATAGAAGGGCAGCTTGCCACGCTGCCAATCGTTAAGCACCATGCGAGCAGTCACCGTAATGTCTGGCTCGCCACCTTTCAACAGTTTACCGGACTTTTTGGCCAGCTGCTCCAGGAAGTGTGTGGATGTCGTCCAGTTCTCGATTTTGTAGTTCTTTGCAATGTACTCCGTGCGCACACGCTGCAACACTGTTTCTACATAATCCTCTGGATTGGTGACCAGCTCAACGCGCACAACACCCTTTAGCACCTTCTCCGTGTCTGTTTCTGCCGAGGGATAGACCACTCCAGGACAATCAATTAGGAAGATGCGCTTCATCAGCGTTATGTACTGCCAGACTTTGGTTTCGCCAGCAATCGGTGCCACATTGCAGACCTTCTTGGAGCGCAAGGCATTAATGACCGAGGATTTGCCCACATTCGGGTAACCAATGAAGCCAACGCTAATTTGCTTCTTGTCCATGTGAAGTTTGCCCAACTGGCGGAACAAGTTGATAAGTGCACCTGTCAAATAAATAATAATACTTTAAAATATGCTCAAATTATTCAATTCTGTCTACTCACCCTTGCCAAAGGGATGCTGGAGGGAGGCATGGAAGGCAATTGTGGGATACTCTGCACTTAGAATTGCCACCCACCGTTGGGTAACCCACACGGGTACCAAATCCACCTTATTCAGAATGAAGAACAGATGTTTGTGTGGCTTTTCCTTGCGCAGGAACTCCTCAATGTATTTGGAGCGAGTGCCCATTGGATCACGTGCGTCGAGCACCTGCAGCAATACATCAGAAGCATCCACAACTTTGTGCAATTCATTCCAAATACGTTTACTCTGGCCAGCACCGAACACCCAATCCCTCACAGCCTTCTTTTCGCCAGTGTCCTCGCGTATAAGATCAACGTCCTTGGTTGAATCATATTGCTCGGCCTGCTCATCGGCTGCGCGGCTCAAGTCTTCCAGATCTCGCACTTTGAGGCTAACACGTTTACGTTGTTTTTTTGGTCCAAACACACTGTCGAAGCTCTCCGTGTCTAGGAGATGAACACGTTGATATTTTGAAGCCTCGTTCAGCAGAGTGACTGGCAATTGTGAGGGTTTCATTATGACCTGATAGGGATCCTTGACAGCTTTGCCAATCTCATCCTGAAACTTTTGCAATGCATTCTGCGAAATGACACGCGAGTTGCTGAACCATTTTGGCGTTGGCTCCACTCTGGCCATCGTTCCAGCCGGCAGACGACCCTGGAATTTAGCATGGAACAAGTGTTAACCTTAAGCTCGCTTAATATATGTATTGTCAACTTACCTGGAATGGTGCAGGAGTTATGATTTTACCAGTACGATCGCGCTTGGCCTTGAAGTTTCGGTACATCTGCAGGCGCTTGATGGTGCCTTTGGTTCTCGGGTGCGCAACACCTTTGAGTCCACTCTTTGGTCGCTCCGGATTCATGGAGTGGTTGGAATGATTAAATCCCTGGGTCCGGGGCTTGCCCGGGGTGCTGCGTACTTTCGGCATATTTGTTTTGTTTAATTTACGTGCGTTTTGATAGAATTAAAATGCTGTTCTCACAGCACGCACGAATCAAAACAAACACGTTCCGCAAAAGAAAGGTTATGTCGAACGATAGGATTGTTGTCAAGATATCGATATATCGATATACATGATACTATCGTATTCAATCTTAAAAATATTATCGATTAATATATCGATTTAATGCAATATTGAACGATTGCTGCCAGAGTATTACAATTTACAATAGCTATATCAGTCTGGCTACTCACTTTTATACACCGCCTCGCACGACTATAGACACATTTTAAATAATACAGTTATAACTGAATTAAAAGTTAAATTAACATTAGCTAGTCAAATTCATGATGTGTAAAATTATTATATATTACACATGTATGTAACACGGTAAAGTAAGAAGTATTAACATAAAAAATGCAAAGCTGATTACAGCAGGTGTTCATATTTAAGTGTCTTGTCATGTAGCTCAGAAGCAAGCTGGTTTGAGCCCGTGTGCATGTGTATGCATATCTGTAGTTGTTCATTTCGGTGATGGCCACGAGCTGCACGCTGGCTGCATTTAATAAAGTTAAATTTAAACTAACTGCCCTTTTTGTTTAATTAAAAACAAAATAGTTAATTTGTAAATTAAAAAATACAATCGTTCAGTGTAGTTCTTAGTTGCAAATAACCGATAATTCAGCTATACATACGTGTGTATGTATTTCAAAAGCTTGCTTAGTGCTAAACTGTGTAAGTGTGTGAGTGTGTGTGTGTGCTTTTTGGAATGTTGCTTTGCACGAAATTCAAATTGTGACCATCCTTGAGATTTTTCTTGTGAGTGAAAGAGGCAGAGAGACCAAACCGCACACAATTAAATATGCAAAAATTAAACTGAATTCAATTATAAAATGGATGAGCACACATTGAATGACCTGTTGGAATGTTCGGTGTGTTTAGAACGTCTGGACACCACCTCAAAAGTGCTGCCATGTCAACACACCTTCTGTCGCAAATGTTTGCTGGTAAGTTGTATTTATTTTATTTGATTACTTGTTATTGTGTATTCATGTATTAATTTATGCAGGATATCGTGGCCAGTCAGCACAAGCTGCGCTGTCCGGAATGTCGAGTATTGGTAAATTGCCGCATTGACGAGCTGCCGCCAAATGTTTTGCTAATGAGAATTTTAGAAGGTGAGTATCTGATTACCGTGTGTAGGCGAATCAACTAATGATTTCATGTGTGTGTGTGAAGCAATTGTGGGCAGCAAACAATGTTAGCTAATTCTTAACCTCTCACTTAATAGGCATGAAGCAAAACGCTGGCAAAAATGACAATAAATGCGCAGAGTTGATACTGCCACTGCCATTGCAACAGGAAGTTCCACCCACACAGCAGCAACAACAGCAGAAACAGCAGCAGCAACAGCAACAAATACCCCAGCAGCAACAGCAACAACAATCGCAACAAATACCCCAGCAGCAGCAAGAACAACAGCAAGCAACACGCCAAAAGCAGCGTCGATTTCTGTTGCCACACGCCTATGCTTTATTTGATTTTGCTAGCAGTGAAGCCAGCGATTTAAAGTTCAAAAAAGGCGATTTGATACTGTTAAAACAGCGCATTGATAACAACTGGTTTGTTGGGCAGGCCAATGGACAGGAGGGCACGTTTCCCATTAACTATGTGAAGGTAGCGGTTGCTCTGCCCATGCCACAGTGCATTGCCATGTATGACTTCAAGATGGGCCCCAGTGATGAGGAGGGTTGTTTGGAGTTTAAAAAGAGCACTGTCATCCATGTGCTGCGGCGCGTCGATCACAATTGGGCCGAGGGCAGGATTGGTCAAACAATTGGCATATTTCCCATTGCGTTTGTCGAGCTAAATGCAGCAGCAAAAAAGGTGTTGGAAAGTGGCGTTAGTAATCCCCCGCCACAGACCACTGCTCAATTGTTGCAACAGCAGCAGCAACAACAACAACGCGCTTTGCCACCAGTGCCACTGATCGATCCCACGCACATAACAAACGATTCCAGCACTGCCTCCTCTAACAGCAATTCATCCAACAATAACAGCAGCAGCAGCAATTCCAGTTCCACCTGCAGTTCCAACAACTGCAGTCCAAATCACCAATCGTTGCCCAATACGCCGCAACATGTGGCAGCTGCAACAGCTGCTGTTAATGCTGCAGGCGTCTGTGGTTCAGTACGTTATCGGGACAAGGGCGCCAAGGAGAAGCGACACTCGTTGAATGCTCTTCTTCAGTCAGCACCGCTGAGTTTGCTGCAAACCAATCGCCATTCCGCTGAGATACTCAGTCTGCCACATGAACTCAGTCGCCTGGAGCTCAACTCACAGGCGAATGCAGCGACAACAGCAATAACAGCAACACAATCCTCTCAGACATCTCGTGTGCTCAAGCACCAGCAACAACTGCCACCTACGCTACCTTGGGGCTACCTCGCTTTATTTCCCTACAAGCCAAGTCACTCCGATGAGCTGGAGCTGAAGAAGGGCTGCGTTTACATTGTCACCGAGCGGTGTGTGGATGGTTGGTTCAAGGGCAAGAACTGGCTGGACATAACCGGAGTGTTTCCGGGCAACTATTTGACGCCGTTGCGTACACGTGATCAACAGCAACTGATGCATCAATGGAAATATGTGCCGCCTTGCACAGACATGACATCGACACCAGCTCAATCGCTCGATGTGCGTCTGAGCAATATGTTGCCCACACAGCCACCAGATTTGCCACCACGACAGCAGCAACAACAACAGCAGCAGCAACAACAGCAACAGCAGCCACAAACAACCACCACCTGCTCGGTCTGGACAAAGCCAGTGGAGGCGCTATTTAGTCGCAAATCCAGCGGACATGTGGAAACTAAACCGGATGCCTCTGGCAGCAGTTCTGGCGCTGTTGGACTCATGCGACGTTTGACGCACATGAAAACGCGCTCAAAGTCACCAGGTGCGCCACTGCAACAACAGCAGCAGCAACAAACGGCGCCCAAGGAAACACAAATCAGCGCTAGCTGCGTGGCAACTGAAAGCATCGTCAAAGCAGCGCCATTGCATCCAGTGCATGTTAGGTTCGTATTCATAGAGAACCCATTTAAAATTATATATTAATTGCCATTGCTATTAACAGATCCGGCTCCTGTCCCAGTCAGCTACAGCAGAGTCAGCCCCTGAAGGAGTCATCAACATCAGCAGCTCCAACACCAGCGCCTTCCAATGCAGGTCAACAGTTTCAGGCCAACAGCAGCAGCAGCATCTCATATGGATCGCAGCGCATCAAGGGCAACAAGGAGCGACCGCATTTAGTTTGGTTAGTTGAACATTATAACATTAGAGACGGCATCTTAAATTTAATCTCCGATCCCTTAATTCCTGTTCAGCGCCAGGCAATCACTGGATGCGGCCACCTTTCGTAGCATGTACAACAATGCGGCTTCCCCGCCGCCGCCATCAAGCCATACACAAACCCAAACGCAGCTGCATGCCAACATGATCATTGCACCCAATCATCGCAAGACTCAGAGCCTGGACGCGGGTCATGTGCTTAGCAATGGTAGTAACAACAGCAGCATCATTACCGAGGCAGCAATTAAGGCGAGTGCCACTACAAAGTCCGTGTACTGCACCCGAGAGAGGTTCGTTTGGAGAGATGAGCTTATTTAACGAATTGTTAACTGATATTCAAATTTATTTGTTTTACAGTCGCTTTCGCTGCATTGTTCCCTATCCACCGAATAGCGAGATTGAGCTGGAGCTGCGTTTAGGTGATATTATCTATGTGCAGCGCAAACAGAAGAATGGATGGTACAAGGGCACACATGCGCGCACACATAAAACTGGTTTATTTCCAGCTTCCTTTGTGGAACCGGATATTTAGATTCTTAAGTACATTCCTCGATTCCTAACATTTGTGGTGAAATTCCAAATTACACTTATACATTTGTCAAAATTCCATTTTTAATCGCCGGTCGATTTGTGCTTCCACAAATGTTTTCCAATCTCTTTAAAATCTTTTCGAAAAAGAACTGTTTGTACTTATATACATCGCTCGAATATGAAATCTCGATTATGTAGTTTTTATACGATTTTTAATCAAAATAGATTAAGCCCAAATAAGATGTACTTAAGATGATTAACATTTAATTAGCTAGTGAAATCGAACTATGGAAATACGAACCAACGGAAAAACCTGTCTTTATTCCAATCGTAGATTTTTCTGCGTCTCCTTTGTACTCTAATTAGAAATAAGAAACTTACAATTGTTATGCGCAGTACTTATACATATATACCACATATATATATTAATAAAACACTCAAAAATCAATTATCGAATTGAACTTATTTTAATCACGATCAATTAAACGTATTTAACTATAGTTCAAAAATAGCAAGCGTCGCTTATTCGCTCTTATCGAATTTGGATCCATAGATGGGCATGTACTGCAGCACCAGCTTCCAATCCGTGTAGTACAGCAGAGCCAGACTGGCAGCACCACCGAATCCTGCGCCGGATCGAACGCTAAACATTGGGAGAAAAACAAAGTTAAATTCGTGATATTTGGCAAGTTTTGGTTATGCAATGCGAAATGAGTGCTCCCCTCGTTTGAGCCTGTAGCATCTTAATGCTTTAGTTACAAACGGGTGCCAACTTAAATTTACTTACAAGGATGTCGCGATCTCAGCGTGCTTCTTGCCAAAAGGTATGCGAAAACCCATTTCGTTAGTTTATTTAATAGTTTTCAGCAAAAAATAAATACTCAGTGACTATCAGCTGTGTGGCAGTGCAACTTTACACCAAAAATACCAAAGAAAATAGGGCAGCACATGTAAAAAAAAGTGCCAATTATTTACAGAAGTTGACAACCCTTGCATGTGGCGTACGTGAATTCGGCAACAACTCGTCATCGTTTTGCATTTGCTTTAAATTTCTCATTGCATTTCTCATTAAATTGTTTAACATAAATCAAGCAACATGAAGGTGTCAATTTTTGGAGAGTTAAACGTATTTGAGATGTTCCTGCTAAGCAGTATATTGCCAGCTGTTTTTGTTTATTTGTGGGCCTTGATTACCGGTGACATTAAGGTAAGGGGACAATTTCGGGTCAGCTGTTATCATTCCAATAAAAATAATGTTTGTTTATTTATGTGGGCAGAATTTTGAAAACAGCAAGATTGCTTATTCGGTGTTCACGGCAAAGGATCCTATCAACTGCTATCAGAACTATGTGGAAGAGAAGAAGAAATCGTAAATGCCATAAAGATAAGATATGACTATTATTCAGTATAAATTGTATTAAAGATGCCTTAGCTTAACAAATACCCCGCCTTTTCATTGGATATAAATAAATAAATAAAATACAGAGCTTAAAAGGTACCTAAGCAAAATTGTCAATTTTTAGCGGTTTTGCATTGGAATTTCTGCTATGTTTTGGATGCTTTCCCACCAGAAACAGCTATTTTTTCCTCTAAAATGTTGGCAACACTGTCTTATTCGTATGTGTGTGTGAGTAATAGATGCGTGTGAGCATCAACACTTTCCAGTTAAAAACAATAGAGCAATAAGTTTAATAGAAATCTAGTTTGATTTTTTACCTTATAGAGAACATCTGCGAAGGCGACCAGATAACCTTCTGCACAGTAAAGTATTAACCCAATAGGACTTGGCTGCAAAACGAGAGAAGCAACAAAGGAACAGCAACTACGCAAATACAAATAACATGTCTGAGACATACGGTCTGTCCCACTTCCCTCTGCTAAATAGAATTAATTAGTAATTGAATTCCTATGTTTGCTCACCTTTATAGATTACCTGTTCAAGTTTCTAATAATTGGCAGTGCTGGCAGCGGAAAGAGTTGTCTCTTGCATCATTTCATCGAAAGTAAATGTAAGTAAAGTTGCAATAAACGCATCTACAAATACAGTGGCTGCCAGCTTATTTGACTCATTAGTCGTGTAAACTCAGATTTGTTCAAGTCGAGAGCGTGTTTAGTTTAAAATTTACTTTATGTTTTTATACTTTAATTAATTAATTATTTGACAGTCAAGGACGACAGCTCGCATACAATTGGCGTTGAGTTCGGTTCCAGGATTGTGAATGTGGGCGGTAAATCGGTGAAGTTACAGATATGGGACACAGCTGGCCAGGAAAGATTCCGCTCGGTGACGCGTTCCTATTATCGTGGAGCTGCTGGCGCACTTCTCGTCTATGACACAACGTCGCGAGATTCGTTTAATGCATTGACAAATTGGCTAAATGATGCACGCACTCTGGCCAGTCCGAATATTGTTATACTGCTCGTGGGCAACAAGAAGGATTTGGAGGAGGCACGTGATGTAACATTTCTCGAAGCGAGCACTTTTGCCCAGGAAAATGGTTAGTCTAAAGACTTGTAGAAAGCTTTATCTAAATTGTTAAACTGCTTGTAGAGCTCATTTTCTTGGAGACGAGCGCAAAGACGGGCGAGAACGTCGAGGAAGCCTTTCTAAAGTGCTCAAAGACCATATTGGCCAAGATAGAGACCGGCGAACTCGATCCGGAACGCATTGGCAGTGGTATACAATACGGCGGAGCAGCGCTCCGTAATTTGCAGACAAGGCAGCGCAGCATCAACAAACCCGATTGCACTTGTCGTGTCTAAAGTTGAATTGAATGTTTATCAACAAATTCGCATTGTAGGCACGCGAGAACATTAACTGTGTATTAGTTTAGGCAACGCTAAATAATCTCATTTAATCTGTAACTACTTGATACGATACCGCATTAGCCTTAGTTTATATGTACTTGTGAGTGTCCCTAACCCCCTTCCGATTCCCCTGAAACGAAGGGTTCGTCTTTATTCGATTTTAATCAATTTTTTGTATCAGCAGTGCAATTTGTATATCATTCCAAAAATGTTTTCTTTGTTTTTTTTATTGGATTTGTATGTAATGACTACTTAAATTCAATTGCTGAATTAATTTTTACTACTTTTTCTATGTTACTTATGTAAATTGTAAGCACTTTAATTATTGTAAACCAGTTGCGGGCCAATTAACAACAACATCAACAACGATATGAAATAATTAATATCTGTCGAACCAAATGAATCACCACCGGATGCAGCAAGATGAGAAATTAATGCGCCCAGCATTTTGTAAATAAGCAGCGTCAACCCCGTTGACAACGCAAAATGTAAAGAAATTTAAACAATTATATATGCACGCAGTAAATAAAAACGCAATCAAAATGTACTTTTAAATATTCCAAATTCCTTGAGCAAGCCTGGTGCATGCAAATAGCAGTTACAGTAGCGTCTATGCATTGACAGCAGACACTGGCGGTCATGTTAAAGTACATGGGATACAGTCGCTAGAGTCCCTCTCCCAGGCCTTGCTCCCACTCCCTCTCTCAGGCCCCGCCCCCAGTCCCTCTCCCAGGCCTCACTCCCTGTCCCCGCTCCCAGTCCCTCTCCCAGGCCTCACTCCCTGTCCCCGCGCCCAGGCCCCTCTCTCAGGTCCCTCTCCCAGGCCCCTCTCCCAGGCCCCGCTCCCAGTCCCTCTCCCAGGTCCCGCTCCCAGGCCCCGCTCATTCATGATCTTTGCGAAGAAACAAAATAATTCGCTAATTGAGATAAAAGATAGAAAAAATAAAATACAACAAGTAAACAACTTGGTATAAAAAGATTTTATTAAAAAAATGATTAATGATGCTAAGTAACACCTTGCAACTAGATTAACGACAATAACACGCATTAATTTGAAAAAATTGAATAATTCATTTTAAATTAAAAATCTAAAAAACTAAAATATGATGAATTTCATAAATAAAATATTTTGTTTAAGTTTGATAATTTTGGTACAGTAAATATGGTACTTCATTATCATATTAACTACACCGCAAACAATCAAACTTATACAAAACTGTTTTAGATATAAATCTAAAATGATTTAAAATGAGTTGAGTATACATATTATATTACAATAATTGTTACTTAGCAAAGTTAAAGCTTGAAATGAACTTTGAAATATTTTTTCCTAAAAATAATTCACAATTCGAGTTCAAGTTGTACGTTTTTCTCAGTTTTTGAAATTGTTTTCATTAAGTTAAAATAACATTTGCTAAAAATTGCACAGGCAGCAAATGGAAGTTTATAATAAAAACTTAGAAAAACGTTCGATAATTTTCCTTTAAAAGGAGTCTAAATGACAACAAACATATTTTTTTGATATAAAAATAAAAAAAAATAAAAATTAGGCCGCAAAAAATGGCTGCTAAGTTATGCCTCACATTTGGCCAACTTCTGGAGAGCGTGTTTAGCAGCTGAAAGTTGGGCCTGCTTTTTATTATTGCCAAAGCCGTAGACCTTGATAGTTTTATCCATGCAGATGAACTGGCAGGTGACCATGACTTGATCCTTGTCCGTAATAGGTGGACCGTATGTTGCCTTAGCCAGCTTATGCTCGTTTAATTGACGGATGGGATTCATCGGTACATTGCGGGAGAACTCCATCAGTTCGGGCTCAAACAGTCTGTAGATGACCTGCCAAGTGGTCTGCAGATTGCGGCAATCAAGATAGACGGCGGCTATCAACGCTTCAAGGACATCACCTAATGCTTTGGGCACATCCACGTTATGGGAAATATTGTAATCGCCCATTTGAGTTTCCTCAGCCGATTTGATGGCATTTGCTTTAGCCGCTGCAGCCACTTCAGCAAAGTCCATTTCATCATCGGAATCTAGAGGCTCCGACTGCACATCACGCTCCTCCATTAGGATGCGCACCTGATTGGTGACGCGATGATTCTGCGACTCCTGGAACTGCACAAAGCTCTGTATGGACTCCGATAGCTTCGCATTCTCGGCCAATATGAAAAAGTGAAAACGATGACGAACACAAATACAGGCAAGCGTCGTATTATTGACCAGTGCCGATCGCAAATCCGTCAATTGTCCAGGCGTCATTCGAGTCTTGTGCTCAAAAATGTATGCCGAGATTAGGAAATCGAGTATGGCATCACCAATGAATTCCAACTCTTGGTAGCATCCAGTTAAACGGTTCGTCGGATTCGATGGATGTGTGAGAGCCTGAAGTAGATAGGCCCGATCACGGAACGTATAGCCAAGGTTCCGCTCCAAGTGGGCATGATTAATCAGAAATCCGTCCACTTCATGTTGAGATATATTTGCTCGCATGCGTTTGCTGCCCAGCTCCAGATCCAACAACTGTGTTAACGGCTTGCCAATGTCCGCCTTGCAAATGCCAAAGTATTCAAGCATGCGGAACCCGTGTTGCAGCCCATAGTTCTTTACAATGACACCCAAGAGCGCCTCCAGAGTATCGGCTATCAATTTGTCTGCCATCTTCACTTGACCCACACAAAAGTTGACCTCACTGCTGTAATCAAAGCCAGCATGATGAGAATGCTGATTGGATTGACAGGATTCCACAAAGTTCCGGTAGGATATACTTCCGCATTCACCATTGCCAAACACCTCCTCTTCTCCAATTGAGATATTACGGAGATTATGTGGCCCCACCAGACCAGCCGGTTCCAGCTTCTCCTTCCATATGGCGAGCACATTGTGCGGCAGACTGACACTGGGCGGCAACCATGTGTACTTCGGCGTGAACATTGTGCTGCAGATCCGCGTTGAAATGTCCGTATCGCTAAGACAGTACAGTAAATTACGGTTCGACACCAGAGTTGACTTTACCTGTTTCGCATTTGAAATAAGAATTAAAAAATGAGAGAATATTGTAAAAACAAATTTTTTAACGAAGCAATTTAATTTTCTATGTTAAAATCTATGTTAAAGATTTAAAAATTTTAAATTTCAGAATTTCCTATGCCTTAAAATCAAATTTAATAAATTAATTAATAATATTTAAATGAGGTATGAATTTAGAAGCCATTCTGCGTAGAAACTGGTCTAGATATAGTAAAGCTATAAAACATGCAAACATATAGTAACCTGTGTCAATATGCCCTCATTCCAGTCCGGATACTTGTTGGCCAAATAGAGTGTGGCGCTGAGCTTGAGGAAGCAATCTCCGAGAAGCTCAAAGCGTTCCATGTCGAAGACATCAACGCTGCCAGAGTTTGTGATTGCGGCGAGAAATTCACCCTGCTCAGCTGGAGTTATGTGAGCATTAGAAATGCTATGTTGCAGCACAGACAGCTGAACAGGTTCAGAATCCACGCGAGTGCCATTTGGGCTGTCAGCTGGCAGCAGAGCGGGCAAATTACGAATGGGGCTACTCGGTGTGTTGTATATGTTGCCATGACGCATTTTGAACTGATTTTGAGTCCAGAGCTCTTTGTCCTCTTGCTCAAGCTTCTCGAGTTGCAATAGGTTGCCACTAGTAAAGTTGTAATAATAGGATAACTCCACTGGGTAAGTGGACATTATGTTACGTGCGATATCAAGCGGTTCCATATACAGCTGCCAGGGTACTTCCAGATCGGTTATTTGCAATTTCTCTATGGCCATCTCAACGGTCTTGGTCGGCAGCGGCTCCAGCAGAGATCGCGGCTCTTCACAATCATCGGCGTGCATGGCATTCCCCTGATGATCAACATTCCGACGAAGCGACCAATCAATCTCCAATGGTTTTGGAATGTAGTCGTCTCCATTTGTTGGTATTTTATCCAGTCCGAGATATTTGTTGAAGCGAACACGCAGCGTCTCCGCATGCAGCATGTAATAGATACGACGCAAAATGCTTGGCAGGAAGAGCAGCTTGATCCAGAGATCGCCTGGGAAGCCGAAATTGAAGCATAGTTCGGGTATGAGCATCACTCTGGCGCGTGCTTTACTTTGAGCCGATTGCTTAACACTCTGCTTGATATAGAAATTCATGCGATCGGTCAATTCACGAACCTCAAGGAGAAAGTGTTGCTTATGAACAACATCGCCAATGTAATTGCTATACTTGGACATTGTGAACGTGTAATAGCTTTTATCCTGCTGCTTCTCTTCCATCATGCTCATAGGCGTGAGGTCTGTGTGCACCTTGGTCACCAGCATACGCTTCTCATCATAGTTTGCATACCATTGCGTCACAATCTTGCCCTCAAAGTCCTCCGGTCGCGGCGGTAGCATTTCTTTGCGTTGTGCCAAGCTCGTTGCATGCGCTTTGGGCAAACGCTGAAACTGCTCCACTAACTGCCAATCTAAACCGCTACCAGGCGGTGTTGACAGTGGAACCACCAGATACGAGCTCTCCTTGCTGCGACGATCGAGCACAAAGAACGGCTGCCAAATGCGAAGTAAATCACGAAACAGCATTACATGAAATCGTTGTAGCTTTTCTATTTGCTCCTGACTCTGAATTACTATCTCCAGCGGATGTTCCGCAACATGGGCATGCAATTTTCCCTGGTGACTGAATAATGGCATTGCCGCCAAACGCGGCAGGCGCTTCCTCAATAGCAGCCCGTAGCTGCGACGCGATTGCATCGAGTCGTACATGTGTCCCGTGTAGTCGTTACGCTCAAAGTGCGGCTCCAAGCTAATCTCATAGGCGTAACATGTCTCGCCCACTCGCGGCATTGCATCATAGAGTTCCGTTGGACATCTGGTTTGGTACGTCTTCAAATTATTGTTGGTCAAATCCCTGTCCTTTCGCTTGATGGTCACTGCAAGTAGAAAAACATAACAATAAGCAAAAGTAACATGACGTAGATGATTCTCTAAAAGAATTTCGACAATACTAAGGATACCAAAATAGGAAAAGAAACAACTTGTAATTCAAAAATAATAAGGGTAAAGAACAAAATGATTTTAAATACTAATAAAAAATACCCTTTCGTATTTGTATTGTCTCTCTTCTAAATGTTCGTTTTTTAAATCTTTGCACTCTAAAATTTATATTCTTAATTAATTTTCGAACTTATGCTTCTCTTCATTTCCTATTTTGTTTTCTATAAACTATAGAATACTATCTAAAATTGGAGTACGCACCATCGTCCCCGTACTTTTTCCAGTGCTCAAAGTGTACATTGGCAATATCGGCGACTCGCTCGTTAACCGTTGTGGGCAGAAAGCGTTCGTTTAACTCGCCCAAAGCGTGCAATTTGATGCAGGTCTTGAAAGCTGCTGAAACCTTAGCAGACCTGGCGCAGCCCATTGGATCGCTCTAAAAATGAATATAAATGAAAATGAAGTCTAAAAATAAGGGATTAAAAATAAATGCATCACCCATTTAAAGGTCATTGGACTTTAAATCGGATAAAACATAATTTTATATAAAATGGAAATAATGTTAATTAAAATACTAATTTTGAGATAAAATGTTGTATAATGAATTAGCTTACGATGATTGTTTCGCGTAATGCCGAATTTAGCGGCAATGTGATGGACACCATTGTCTTCTTTGCCCAGGCTGAAGTGTATTTTTGGCGCTCATCTGAATCGAGTAGCTTAAACCAAGGTAGGACAACGCCAAAAGCATCCGAAGGCATCTGTTGGCAATAACGATGCAGTATTGTCAGAGCACTGCTGGCCAAAAGTACGGCTCCATTTGAATTGATATATGGTTGTATATCGTCCTGGAAGTGTTCGTTTATCTCGTTCAATTGCGGCTCGGCACGTTCCAGCACACGGCTCTCTAGATAGTCCCTGATCTCCTCGTGGGCCTGACGATATTGTTTGATTTGCTCGGTGATTTTTGATGACTCCAAGTCCGATGCAAACAGTACGAACGATGCATCCCGGCTACGTGCCCGTCCCTTGGTCTGCACATACATATTGAAGGTCTTGATGGGATCCAATATGATGACATGATTGCAGGCCTGCACATCGATGCCTTCTTCTAGCACGCTGGAGCACACAATGAGATTAGATTCGCCGTCACGAAACTGCTGAATAGCCTGAAAATCAAATGGAAATTGTTAGATTCAATTTAAAATAAGTAAAACATCAACATCACAACTACTTACCGACTTTTGCCAGCGTTTTTCAAGCTGACTTTCAAAGTCCTGAAAGATGCCATTACGCCCAACCATAAACTGTGGCACCAGCACATTTCGCAACTCCGGCGTGCTTTCAATGAAATTCAGAAGCAGGCCATAAAGGTGTTTGCATGTGTAGCGTCTCTCTACGAAAACCAGACAGGATATTTCCTTTGGATCTTTGTTGGCGAAGGTGTTTTTAAGGTAATGCAGAAATGTTTGCACCCTGGGTGTGGAGAAGTTCATGATAATCGATTCAGAATTGATTTGATCATCGGACATTTCATCATCATCGAGCATGTCCCGCAACTTGGAGACTAACGAATGACGCACACTCTCACATAGCGAAATGGCCGTACGATACAAATTGCGGAGGATGAGAGTCTCAGCCTGGCGACGTTTGATCTCGAACTCGACCAGGACGGATATGATGGCAATGGATCCCGCATAAATGCCATAGTTATCGATTTGAAACAGAAAATCGTTAAGCATCGTCTTAATGGTACTCTTCTTATTCGAATCTCGGACAACATTTAAGCCCCTTGAAAGGCGTATCGGCTGTTGTCCAATATCTATAAGCTCCAAGGACTTTAAGTACTCTCCGATCTGTCCTCGTATGTCCTCAATTACTTTGAAGGTTTGCGTGACCGATCGATATAGGATAAGGCGTTCACGTGGCTTTGTCGAGTGACTAAATTTAAAATTATATATGTTAAAATAAGTGTATAAGTGTTTAATTCTTTCTAGCTTACAGCATAACATTCTCCATTTCCTTTTCGTCGGATACTGTAATGATGAGGCCACGATAAGTGGTTTCCAGTTCCCTTAATTTATTGGCAACATTTTTGATTTCGTTGCCCTTGATCAGAACTCCCGTCAGGCCCACGACACGGGGCAGCGGTGTGTTGGGCGGCACCAATTGAAACAGACGCATAAATTCGTGATATGGATGTTTACCGGTTCCATGATGGCATTCGTCTAGAACTGCAATGCTCACCGATTTCAATTCCATATGTTTCTGTAGAAACAGATCAAGAATGACTTGAGCTGTTCCCACCAGCACCTATTAAAAACAACAACAACAACAATACTCAAGATAAGCATATAATTAAAACCGGAATACGAACAAACGGAAAATGAAATTAGAGATAGCAACTATCTTTAACAAAATCTTTTAAAATAAAACAGAAACAGAAAAAAATCAAACGAGATAAGACGGCTTCGAAATGAATACACATATAATAATAATAATGCTATTGTTATCAGGATTAGTCATATCTTCTGAGAAAAGTTAAGAACGCACAGGGATAAATTACATACTAAAATCTATAGAAAATAATTCCAAATTGTAATTACTCACTTGATTGTTTTCGATCTCTTCCGACCATTTCGAGCGATTCCAGTTATCCGTACCCTGCTCGCCTACATAAAATCCAACCTTAAAATTTGTGAAATTTTTCACACAAACCGCCTGCTGACGGGCAAGCTCCACAGTGTTGCAAACGAACAAAGCCCGTTGGCCACCATCCTCAATTGATCTGCATAGTGTAAACAGATATGCATATTGTTTATAATTAATATATAAGTATGTTTGTTGTCCAATAAACAAACATCACTGTATAAAATTCGAAGCCAGCTTTAAGTGGACGACCATATTTGTGTGGTTTCGATCAAAAAGTGTCGAGTTTATAATACGATTGTGATGAAACTCTCTGGTATACTTGGTGAAATTCAAAACTATTGATTTTGTATTGCTTATTTTTTGTATGCGTACATAAAATTAGGTCTAGTTTAGTATAAATTTGATGCTTTTAGCTCATAACATTTTAAAGATTCAAGAAAAGACAGACAGACAGTATGACTAAAAAAATTTTATATTTTTTATTGATTTAAATTCATTCATTGTTTTATATTATTAATTTGTTGTAAATAAATATATCTTTATAATGTGAGAATATAACAAATAACTCCGTTTTTATTATAATTTTAGAATCTGTTCTAGTGAAGTAATCATTAAATTTTTAAATATAGCAGGTTTAATATAGCACAATTATTTTACTTGTATTCTATATGGGGCTTGCCACGCTTCTTTTAGCAAGTAACAAGCCATCATCTCCTCTTCGCAGAATATGTATATATAAAATAAATGCCACTTACTTGCCAAAGTTTTTGGAAAAACGTTTCAATGCCAGGATGGCCACGTATGTCTTGCCCGAGCCAGTTGGCAAATAAATAATGCCATTATTTTTCGTTATGTAGTCGACCAAACGCAGTTGATAACCGCGCGCCTGTTAAAAATAATGTCATATATGCAATAAACATATTCACAACACAACACAACACATATAGCATAAATACATTACGCTACTATAATTAATAAATTCACATATTTGTTATACACACCTCCATTTTATCGTCCTCTTGATTTTCCGACATTTTAACGACTGCAACCAGTGAACGCTTCAAATGTAAATTGTAAACTAAAATCTCCCACAAAGGCGCACACACAGACACACAGTGCAATTCGAAACCTCATGCATGTGTGCTCAAGATGTTCAGCACACCAGGCAGGCACTGTTTTCTTCTTCTCCTTCTTCCTATTTCGTTAGCTTAAGCTGACGTGGCACTTGCAACTTGTAAGAATATCTCTAATAACCGCATAAAACACTTGGCTATTAGAGTGGGCCACTTTGCAATTCGGGAATTCCCCGTTTCGTAGCACTCAGCCGACCAACACCTGTTTATTAACCAAGTGTGAACTCTTTGAACCACTTTATGTCGGTTTACGAATTCACGACTCGACTACCGCTTTACTATACATTAATCAATTCTTTAATCTTATCTCTGCTGTGTGTTAACAGAACAACGTCTTGGAGACCACCGCCTTCACTTATTAATTAGCAAAACAAATTATTTATCACGGAGTTTATAACAAAAGAGACGTAAAGTTTTGACAAAGACGTTGCCACCTGCTGGAAAAAAAGCTGCCACTTATCTTACCGCTGCCAGACCTATAAATCAGTGATGGGCACAGTCTCGCACGCGTGCAAATCAGCTGTTCGATTTACCAATGCAAATGCAAACGCAAACCCGAGCGCATCGAGCAACGCGAAATCAGTAGCAGCCAGAACGTCGAACGGTAAGGCTACGCGCGTGCTTGGCCTAAAAAAGACTAAATATGCACTGCGAGATATATATAGTAGTTAAGAATTTAAGGAGGAATAAATGCAATGTTTGTGATTCAAGTACTAAAATAAACATTGTTAAAAATAAAACAGCTATAAAACTTTTCTATATTATATATTAAACAATTATATATAAAACTTTATTATATATAAAACAATTATATATAAAACTATATAATATATAAAACAATTATGTATAAGACTGTATTATATATAAAAATTTATTATATATAAAACTTTATTATATATAAAACTATATTATATATACAACTATATAATATATAAAACTATTCTTATTAAATAATTTTTAAGCTTACAAAATAATGGTTAATAATATTTATTATTAGCTTATAACGATCTACTTCTAAAGCTACGAAGTTCTGCGAGCGCCGAACAGGAGTTCCACACCAAGAGCAGGTTCCACTTGTCACTTTACTTCACTTCACTTGCCACTTCCCGTTGATCCGTCCTCCGCAAGCGCCGAACACTAACTGCCTGAATATTGCAAGAAGGCCGCCTTTTATATGCTGCGTGGGTGGTCAGTTAGCAGAACTCTGTTATCTTAGCAGTGCCAATGTAAGTTTAACAGTGCCAATGTGAGCTTAGCAGTGTCAATCGAATTTAACAGTGCCAATGTGAGTTTAACAGTGACAATCGAGTTTAACAGTGCCAATGTGAGTTTAATAGTGCCAATGTGAGCTTAACAGTGTTAATCGAGTTTAACAGTGCCAATGTGAGTTTAACAGTGTCAATGTGAGTTTAACACAGATAATAGATGCTTAGATAACAGAGTTCTGCTAACTGACCACCCACGCAGCATATAAAAGGCGGCCTTCTCGCAGTATTCAGGCAGTTAGTGTTCGGCGCTTGCGGTGGACGGATCAACGGGAAGTGGCAAGTGAAGTGAAGTGACAAGTGAAGTGAAAGGACAAGTGGAACCTGCTCTTGGTGTGGAACTCCTGTTCGGCGCTCGCAGAACTTCGTAGCATTAGAAGTAGATCGTTATAAGCTAATAATAAATATTATTAGCCATTATTTTGTAAGCTTAAAAATTATTTAATAAGAATAGTTTTATATATTATATAGTTGTATATATAATATAGTTTTATATATAATAAAGTTTTATATATAATAAATTTTTATATATAATACAGTCTTATACATAATTGTTTTATATATTATATAGTTTTATATATAATTGTTTTATATATAATAAAGTTTTATATATAATTGTTTAATATATAATATAGAAAAGTTTTATAGCTGTTTTATTTTTAACAATGTTTATTTTAGTACTTGAATCACAAACATTGCATTTATTCCTCCTTAAATTCTTAACTACTATATATATCTCGCAGTGCATATTTAGTGTTTTTTAGGCCAATCGCGCGCGTAGCCTTATCATCCGACGTTCTGGCTGCTACTGATTTCGCGTTGCCCGATGCGCTCGGGCTTGCGTTTGCGTTGTTAAATCGAACAGCTGATTTGCACGCGTGCGTGACTGTGCCCATCACTGATTTAGATCATTTTGCAGCTAGCGACAGCACCTTCTAATAATCGATAGCAGCTTTCGAACGATATTAAAATATCGCCTAGGCGAAAAAGAAATAGTATCGATTAGGGGACTGCCCTCGGTAATACAACCCTGTTCTTGTGCACAAACACAAATAAAATTAAAGTATTCGTCATTTCGTTACAGAATTGAAGCTAAAATTAATTGCTAACTAAATATAAACAATGTGTATGTGAATCCGAACTCTGCACGCTGTTTCAAGTGTGAAACAAACG
Source organism: Drosophila falleni (assembly GCA_035045575.1). Classification (NCBI taxonomy): domain Eukaryota; kingdom Metazoa; phylum Arthropoda; class Insecta; order Diptera; family Drosophilidae; genus Drosophila; species Drosophila falleni. The sequence continues at coordinate 258,293 of JAWNOV010000089.1, read as the reverse complement.
CCAGTATACGAAAATCAAAAGCGTGCATTCGTTTGTTTAATATACACAAAGTAATTGGCGCTGTAAGACAACAACAACAACAATGGTTGGAATTATCGATGAGGCGCAGCTGTTTTATCCGTTGGGCACACGCATCAAAATAGGAAACAATTATGGCACCGTTAAATACGTGGGCGAGGTATGGCTTATAAATAGTTAGTTTTCATTGTTTGACATTATTAAACATATATCGATTGCGTGGGCTTTTACAGGTTTGCGGCCAGACAGGCACTTGGCTGGGCATCGAGTGGGACGACGGGATGCGGGGTAAACACAATGGCATTGTCGATGGCAAGCGTTATTTCCAGACGCAATTGCCCACAGCTGGTAGCTTCATAAGACCTGGCAAGCTGGGGCCCTGTGCTACCTTGGAAGATGAGGCACGGGAGCGCTATCTCAACTATGACTCGAGCAATGTGGATGCTTCTCACATACGCGAGGCACAGGCTTCATTTCAGGCATCTCTGTTCGAGGTCGTTGGCATGGACAAAGTTGCACGTAAACAGAGTAAATTCGAGCAACTCTCGGAAGTTAGTGTAGATGAGACGCCTGTCAATGCAGCTGGTTACCTGAAGGATCTGACGCAGCTGACCACGCTTAATGTGAGTCATACGCTGATTTGGAACTGGGAGATTGTGGCAAGCATAACGGAGCAGCTGCCCACGCTAAACAATTTAAACTTGAGGTAAGACCACCATCTAAATTTCTGTTAAAAGCAAAGCTTCATTTATTATTCGACTTAAATTGCAGCTTCAATCGGTTGGTGGTTCCCACAGAAGCACAAGCCAGCAAACTGGAGCCAGCATTCCGACAATTAAAGCACATTAATTTGGGTAACTGCGGCTACACCGATTGGAAGGATGTCATGCAGACGGCTTTGATCTGGCCGGACATTGCATCTCTGGGCCTACAGGAGAATTCTCTAAGTCAGCTGAGTGCCGTGAACTGTGATCGGATCTTTAGGAAACTGCGCGAGCTCGATTTGAGTTGTACGAATCTAATGGACTTTGATCAAGTGTGTAAACTGGGTAACATCCACACCTTGAGGTTGCTCAATCTCATGGAGAATGGCATTGAGCAGCTGCAGTTGCCGGAATGTGAGCCACAGTCCAAGCTGAACATGTTTGTATCATTGGAGCAGCTCAATTTGTTGCATAATCCCATTTGGAATGAGGTAATTATAACAATTAATAGTTAAATTTACAGTAACTAAGAGAGACTTTTACAATATAGGCTGATGCATTCAATGAACTGGATAAATTGCCGCAATTAAAGCGCTTAAATAAAACTCCACATCTGAAGTCGAATTTTGATGAAATGGTTTCCAAGGCTGTTGCCAGCATAGCTGGTTTGCAGTTTGTCAATAAAGCAAAAGTAACCGCCGAGCAGCGACGAGGTGCGGAGTACGATATATGGAAAAAGTATGCCCTGGAATGGCTGCAGGCAATCAAACTGGGCGCAGATGCTTTGCGAGAGTTCTACAAGAAACATCGCACATATTTGCTGATTGTCAATAGTAAGATATACATTATTTAATTACTTAAATTGTGTTAAATAATCTTAAAATTGCAGAATATGGATCACCGGCTGATTTTGTACCGCGCGCTCAAGACAAACAATCGAATCTCATTAAAATCCGTATCCTTTATCAGCAAACTGGCGAGATTTGGGAAAAGAAATTGCCCCGTATGATAACCGTGCAGACATTGGAAGGACTGATCATGAAACGTTTCCACTTAACTGGAGATACACCCAGACTCTGCTATATTGATGCCAAACATCCCGATTTGGTTGTTCATCTGGAAAATAACGCTAAAACGCTCGATTTCTATTCGGTACAGGAGCAGGACACGGTTTTGGTTCAATAATACGTTGCGTTTCCAACTGGACGCCCTTTAATTGGTATTTAATTGTGGTATTTTAGCTGTAAACAAATTTAAAATTGAAAATTCACAAAAGTTTCATGTTAAACTTTGAATTACTGTGACACCTTCTGAAACCTGCTATCCTGTAATACAAAATTAAAAATGTAATTGTTAGGTACTTAAGTTAATATTTCCACTATCCAATTATATTTACATTAATTTTTGTTGTTTTATAAACTAAAAGCAAAACGTTATTTAACCAAATTCATATTTGATGTATTTTTTTTATTACTTTAGTTTTGCGACTGTTTGCAATTGTAAATATATGCAGTTGGTTCTGATATGTATATATTTGTTAATTTGCATTAAATCTGCAGAGTAAATTTGAATAGATTTATCTTAAAATTTTTTATCGATTTCATATTCACGCAGAAATTGTGAGCTGCATACTCGCCTTGGTAATCGATTGATGTGCACTCCCTTGACAATCGATAACCTGCCAGTCACACCTTGCCGCGATGCGATATTATTGTCTAACAAGTTCTTTAAAATTGCTTAATTGCAATAAAAATCTATTAATTCCAATAAATGTGCGTCATTTGTCAGCCACTGCACAGACAAATGGAGATAAAGTGGAGGCAACACCAGCCCTGCCGCCAACAGAGACATCCGACGGCGATAACACGCAACAACAGCGATCGCTTCACATTGCCGTTATTGGAGCACCGAATGTGGGAAAAAGCACCTTCATCAACAACATAATTAACCACAGAGTAAGTAGCAACAATGCAACTGCTGGCAATGATAAATGCAACAAGTGTGCATTTTAGGTATGTCCCACATCCGCCAAGGTGCACACGACGAGGAAGTCCAACACAGCCATTTGGACAGTTGGTCAGACGCAGCTCGTCTTCTACGATACACCCGGTCTGGTGACACAGCGCGAGATACGTAAACACCATTTGGATCAGAACTTCAAAAGCGCCTGTCGTCATGCCATTCAGCATTCGGACATCGTTGCGGTAATGCAAGACGCCTCAAACAGCTGGACGAGGAGGGAGCTGCATCCCACTGTTCTGGACACTTTAAAGACCTATGCGAAACTGCCAAGCTTCTTGATACTCAATAAAATAGATGCTTTAAAGTCGAAACGTGTGCTACTCGACTTGATCAAGACCTTGACTAACGATACGTTGCAAGGAAGGCGACAAGGCAAGAAACTGCCCCCAAAGGATGCAGTGCAACAACTGGAAGTTGGCACACCTTTGAGTCAGCGTGAAACCAGCTGGAGTCACTTTAACGATGTCTTCCTAGTCTCCGCACTAACGGGCAATGGATTACAGGAGCTGCAGGACTATTTAGTTGGTGCTGCCAAACCAAGACGTTGGCAATATGCTGGGGATGTCTATACGGATGCCACGCCCGAGGCGCTGATCGTGGAAAGCGTACGAGCCCGTTTGCTGGACTACCTGCCGCAGGAAATACCCTATAACCTGAAGTGCAAGATGGAGTATTACAATGTGGAAAAGCGTATGTGTGAAATATGAAAATACTGTAGTATCTTTCATTATACACATCTTAAATTTGCAGATGTTGTCTACACCTCTGTGCTGGTTCAGTGTCCAACGCCGCGGATTGAGCGCTTGATTTGTGGTGAATCTAATGGAAAACTACGGCAAATAACTGAGCGTGTCACCTCGGATTTGGTGGAAATGTTTGGTCAGGCCGTCTCCTTAACAATATCCACAGTGTCCGATGGCAAGAAGACAGCTTGAGTATTTAAAAAGGAACAATCCAGCTTTGTTGTGTTTAGTATATTATTAAAAATGCTTAATCTATTTACAAAAGTTTCAAATGAGCAACCAGTTTGTCCAGTTCAGTTGCTGGTGCAGGTCCCAGGCCCAAAACCGTTGCTGTGCCGGCTTCAAGCTGCGTCCGTCCGGCGTCTCTGACCAATGCAGCGACCACATTCGCCTCCTGTGCTTTTACTTGCAGTCCGTTCAACTGCTCGTAGCTGTCCACGCGCAACACGATCTTTGGTTGCCCCATGCGACACCAGCGCTGCAGCACAGCATTTTGAGTCTCGCTTCCCTCTGCCGCGCTCTGATAGCACATGATAGCGGCATGAGCGCATTGTGCCGCCGTTTTGCCCTTGCTCATCTTGAGGTCGCCGCGTACGATAAGCGCCAGTTTTGTTGGTTTGGCAGCGACGGCACTGGCGCTTACGAGTTTACGTATAATCTTACTTAACATCTGCGTATTTCTTGGTCTGCTCTTCCACATACTTTTGCATGCACGCCTTGAATTCCTTCACTTTGTCTTGGCACGTGCGCCAATCGCCGGTCTCTGCGATGCACTCCTGTACCTTGTAGTGTAGCTCAATGCAGCCCGTTTTCTTTAGCATCAATTCAACAGGATCCTGATCAGCCGCAGACATTTTAAGCTTTTATTTGAATGTTATGAAATAACTTCAACAGACCGCAAAGAGCAGCTGTCTCCCACCACTAGCTGCAGCAAACGACTGTTATCGATTTGCGATACATGCGATAGTTATAATCATACGCATCCGCGGCTATATTTATCGCTGCCTATCGCAGAGTTACAGGGTGAGCGCGAAACTTAAATATTTAAAGGTAACAAAACTATATTGAACTGTGGGGGTTTGTGCTGTTTATTATTATTTTTTTTAATGAATTAAAGTATATGTATACTTATTTAAGCGTTGTTGATAAATATCACAGAGGCTATTAAATAAATAACATAGTAAATAAGAGAAGTAAAAATTTAAAGTCATGAATTTGCAATTACAATTTATCCAAATACTGTACAAGTTCAGGCAGTCCGGGCTTGAGAGCTTTGCGCAAACGTGTATTCTGCACAACCTGGTAGGGTTTGCTATTGGGATCACACGGATCTCCGGGCAACATCTGCCAGTGATTGAAGACACATTGAGGGAACGCCTGACCACGAGTGTTGGTTCGCAGTTCGGCAGTGAAGCCAAAGGACTCGTTGACCGGCAAATAGGACTTGACCATAAACATGGGAGTGCCCGGAACCTGAGTTTCCTCAAGCACATGACCTCGTCGTCGACTCAGTACTTTATGGATACCTCCAACAGCCAAGTTGTGACACTGAATCTCGCACAGATACACGGGCTCCAGGAGACGCGGACTGGCTGTGATTGCGGAGGCGTACAAGCAGCGCCTGGTGGTTGGAATGATCTGACTGCCACTTCGATGCACTGCATCGGCATGCGCAACCACATCGTGTATATCAAAGCGTACTCCTCGCATGTTCTCCTCGGCCATGACGCCCTCTTTTGAAGCCCACTGGAAGCCGGCAACCACTGAGTCCTTAATCTCGTTCAAATACTGCACTGACTTGGTGCAGTCCACAATGATGTTGGGACCATTGCAATCTGGACCAAAGCTCCAAATCTTACGGGCCTCACTCACATCATAGTCGTACTTCTCATTCAAATATCGCGCTCGTTTCTTAAATTCGTCTCGGGAAGTAACCACGCCATTATCTATATCCTCGGGCAATCCCTCGGGCATGGGCTGGGCCTTCATGGTCAAGCGGTTGTGCTTGTTCCGTGACTTGGACAGACACAGTTGACTGGATTCCTCTAGAACCGTTTCACGGTATGATACCAGAGGATCAGATGTCTTTAGAGGAATACATGCGTGATCCTCCTCGAGATCCTTTATGCATATTTCCAAATGCAATTCACCAGCACCGGCAATGATGTGCTCACCAGACTCTTCAATGATGCACTGCACCATTGGATCAGATTTGGCCAGGCGCTTTAGACCAATCACTAGCTTTGGCAAATCCGCTGGATTCTTGGGCTCAACGGCAACTCGCACAACTGGAGATACTGAGAACTTCATGACCTGCAATTGTATATTGAGATTAATAAATATTTTGACAATTCACTTGTTTCAGATCTTACCTTCATGTTGTGCGCCTCCTTGAATGTTGAGATTGTACCCGTCTTAATCAGGAATTGATCAACGCCGACCAGTCCACAAATATTACCAGCTGGCACATCCTCAATGGCCTCCACTGTGCGACCCATCATGAGAACGGTTCGTTGAATCGCCTTCTCGTGTAGATCCTCCTTCTTGCCGGGCACATAGTTGGGCCCCATTATGCGGCATTTCTGTCCCGTAGACACTTTGCCGGCAAACACACGACCAAAGGCATAGAATCGTCCTATGTCTGTTGTGGGCACCATTTTCGAAATGTACATCATCAAAGGACCATTGGAATCACAGCTCTTTATCGCAACAGCCGCTTCATCGTCCTGGGGACCCTCGTACAACATTTCCATGCGGTACTTCTGGGCCACCACAGGTGATGGCAGGTGGATGGCAATCATTTGAAGAAGCGTTTCACCCGCTGGTAACCAGTTTCTCATCACAGTCTTTAGCAGCACTTTTCCCTGCTCTTCCTGCTCCTCGGGCGTTAGCTTTACACCAATTTTTTCCAGCAAAATTGGTATTTCCTCCGTTTTGTAGTTCATTATAGCATCGAATACCTTATAGATGGGGTCCAATACGTACAGACAAAATGAACGCTTACTATCAGAGTCTTTATTCGATTGCCACTTTCTCGTCTTCATGTTAAAAAAGTTGCTTCCCCAAAGTCTGCAAGGAAGATTTAAGCAATTGTTAAAGATAGTGCATCATTTTTAAATGGAATAACATACCGTTTCATTAGTTTTCCGACATCAATTTTAAATTTATCAGCGTACATTTCGGCAAATTGTTTGAGGGTAAACGCCCAACCATGAAGACCGGAGCCGAAACCGACGGAACCCTTTGAGGGATCAACAGATACCTCGCCCATGGGTCCACTGTCATCATTGTAGGTGGCAATAATGAGATTTACATTCTCGATAATACGCTGAAACGTTTGGTACAGCTCCTCGGTGTCCAATTGCAGTTCGAGCAATGCACGATCCATTTTGTTCAGGAATAAAATGGGTCGAATTCGTTCCGCGATAGCCTGACGAAGCACCGTCTCCGTCTGGACACAGACACCGGAGACGCAGTCAACAACGACGATGGCACCGTCGGTTACGCGTAAAGCGGCCGTCACCTCTGAGGAGAAATCCACATGACCGGGTGAGTCGATGAGATTAATTAGAAATCCTTTGGTATCCTTTTCACATTGATCAGCCTGGGTAATGAAACACAAATCCTTATCGTCAAGTTCGAAGTACATGGTGATGGCCCTGAAGATAGAATTGTAAGGAAATTAAAATAAATAAATAATAAAAAAGTTCAAGATGAGCCTACGTTGATTTAATGGTAATGCAACGATCCTGTTCGTCCTTTCTGGTGTCCGTGAATCGCATATTGCCCGCCTTGGCGCTGGCAATGATGCCCGCCTTGGAAACCAGCGAGTCCGTCAACGTCGATTTACCATGATCCACATGGGCTATAACCGATATGTTGCGTATATTACGCCTCTTCTCCATCAGGTCACGTATCTCGTCAAGCCTTAACTTCACCATCTTTTAGTTGTACTATATTACTTTGAATCTCAACGGAAAAACACTTTGCGTCTACATTGGACGCGCCTTGAACCAAATACTCATTTGATAACTTTCTCAGTTCGCAGCCCTTATAAACAGTTTCAACCAATTGATTTCATGAAAACGGCCAATACAATTTGAACTTTTATCGTAAAGCTTTTATTTGCATTGCTTTGCTAAGCTTTTTACAAGCTAAATGGCTGGCGAAATTGCATAGTAAACAGTGTCTTAGATCAAAGGGGGTTTTGTTGACAAAACTTAACAAACTTGACAGACTTAAATAAATTTTTTTTTTTTAATTATCGGTCGTAAAAATTTAATAATGAACTGAGATTAAAAAAAAAAAAATTTAATTCTAACACTTCTTAAAATTAAATCCTAATAAGATACAATTTTCGTTTAAAGCTTTTCAAGCATTGGGGAAGAACTAAAAATTGACTCAGATTAATAATTATTAGTTTATTACCACAAAATATATATATATATACATTTTTTTTTTATTTATTGCTGGTTTCTATAATTTTTTAACTTAAGTTCCCCTTAAAGTATTTGCCTACGCTCATGTTTTTAGTCATCATTCATGTCTGCTTGTCTGAGCGTCATTAAATTAAATAGGCAAAGCTTTTACGGCTTCTTGAAGCTTTTTACTAGAGAAAAGCTTTTGATATTGTTTGAATAACGATTAAGTTTATAAATATTTCTTGCATGCAGTCAATATTATGTATGATCGATTTGTTATCAATTTAAATGAATCATTTTTTTGGGGATTTTTATTTAAAATTTTCTAGTAAAGATATTAAATTCTGTAATACTGTATATTTTTAATATTGTTTGGTTGATTCTTTTCCGAATCGATTTAAAGAAGATTTAAAAGATGGATTTGAAGAAATTGTTAAGAATATAGGATAACAGGACTAGAACTTAGGTAAAGTTTGAGGTGCATGCAGATGCTGCTCCTTTTGTGAGCAACTTTATTGGACCAAAATCTTTATGATCAACACGAATATGACATTATAGTGGCAATATCTTTAACAAATATGTCTCATTCAACGGGGCAGTTAAGACACTCAATAAAGTCTTTAATACTTTAAACTTGCGACTTTTCGCGAAAAGTTACATTTGCTTTTCGATATTACTTCGATGGAATAATGTGTAATGTGTCTTGAAATCATTCATGGTTCGTTGGTTTTATGAACTCGTTTGGTAATTCGTATTTTTTTCTTGACTTTGAAATGGTATTTCTTTTGTTGAAGGAGTGAATCAGCGAATGAATGAAATTTGCGCATTTTCCTTGGGGAAAACTGAGTGAGTAAACCCTTATCAAAAGTATTCGCATTTGCATAATTTGGCTGCAGCAACTGTCGGCTGGCATTAACATTATTTGGCTTTAATTGTTGCCAGATTTGCGACCAAATGCAACAGCACAAGAGACACACTCCCACCGTCTGGCAACATAGTAGCAAACGCCCACAAAAAATGGTTACTTGTTTATGGGTTCAGTCAATGGGTTCTCTTTTTACGCATCTGGTTGCATAATTCATGAGCGAGTCTGCGGCGCGTGTTCCACATGTGGCAAGGAAAGTGAGAAAGGGGAAGATTTTGGGGGTAAGGTTTTTAAGTCGCTTCTAAACTGCGTCGCGACGCTTTTTGCTTTGTTTACATGACGCGGTTGTCAAGTAACAAGAAAACCCACGCATCGTCTACTAGTGTAATGTTTATCAAGTTGTATCTTTATTTACATTTTAAGCAGTATGCAAATACTGCCTCGTCCCACCCCGCTGGACACTTCCGTTTCCGTCCAACGAAATTGCCATGGAATTGTTTACGCTTTGCAAACTTGCGGATTGTGGCCAAAACTTGTTAATTGCCAGTTGGCTGCCAGCCCGAAAGTTTTCCTTGTAAGCGATACTTGACAGCAGTTTCTGGTTTACTTAAAGACAAATTTACATGTTGAATACTCCTCCTTTCTCACCATCCACTCTTTGTACAAAACACTTGCTCATCTTTGCTGAAAAGTTAAATCTAGATTTAACTTTTGGTCAGAAATGAATTTTGTGAATGATTCCGATATATGGCATACTTTTTTGAAATCGTATTAAAGTTTTCCAATTAAAATAAAGACTGCATTTTTATAGCATGATTTCTGGCACAGGTTTCATTAATACAAATGGAAATAATTATATTAGCCTTATTCTAAGAAAGTTGAGTTGCCTTTGGCAGCTGTTGCCTTTAATCAATATGCAGCTACTGTGGCCAATTTCCTGTTCCGCCTGATTGACAGGCGTTCAGTCAGGCGTGGCGCCAAATATTAAACAAGGCCAAAACCAAGACCCAAGTCAAAGACAAAGACAAAGCCGCAGCCAAAGTCCAAGCTAAAAGGGATCCACAATTGATTGGTCAGCAATAGATTCAGTGAACCATTGCGTAATAATAACCAGCTTATTTGGCATTAATTGTTATTACCAATTATATATTTAACAATGTGCAATTAGCACGAAAGTCACTTCCTTGTGCATAATGCGACCTCAATTAAATTTTAGCAGATTAAATATATAGTATATTTTTAGGCGGCATTGTTGGCGAAAGCATTTCAAATGAATTAATGACACCAGCTTATAATGTTTCAGAAAAATTGTATTTTTCTAGTATAGCATTTAATTAATTTATTTATAAAATAACAGAATTAATTGCAATTTTAGTTATTGTAAGTCTTAGAATAGTTTTCATTAATTTGTATTTTATTAGTCTACCAAATTTTAATATTTTATATCTTTGCTAAATAAAATATATTATTTTACAGTAAGGACAGTTAAATTAAATTTAAATTAAATTAAATTTAGTCAAACATTAAACATTTAATCAAACAAGTTTCATGCATATTTAAGCTTGTTAGCTTTAGTGCACTTTAAATAAGCTGATTAGAAACAGATTGCTTCAGTACTGAAGCAAATTATATTCAGCTAATGTCCTTGTATTTTAACCACAATGTTATCTTCTTCATCATGGTGTTCACTCAACTTGGAGCACATAATTCAATTAGGCCCAACACATTTTATCTGAAATGGAATATCAAATTTAAGTCAATTGACACTGGCGCAAAATTGTAAAACGATAAGTTACACACACAAACACACACACACACACACACACACACACACACACACACAAATGTCGCCAGACAAACTAATTTCATTTAAAAGGAAAATTTGAAAATTTACCAAATGCAGTAAATAAAATGTACGCAAATTATCAACGTTTTTCTGTGCATAATTGGCTTTTGACGCATTTGTCACAAATTGATTTACTTACAAAGTCAACGAGCGAATTACAGTTTTCAGGAGCTTGTACAGAATTTAAACAAATGGGATTAGAGTAACTCAAATAATGTTTAATGCAAATTTTTAAATTTTTAACAACAGTTTCGGCCTTTAATATTGTTTGGTGTAAACTAATGCAACTTTCACTTTGAAAAATTGTCAAGGGGTATGGAAATTTTGATGATAAATGGCTTAGTATCGAAAAAATATCAAATTTTCTAGATGACAAAAATTGAAATGCAGAATCAATTTAGAGACCAAATAATGCTCCTCGGAGCGGGGCCTGGGAGCGGGGCCTGGGAGCGGGGCCTCGGAGCGGGGTCTGGGAGCGGGGCCTCCGAGCGGGGCCTCGGAGCGGGACTTTGAGTGGGACTTTGAGTGGGACTTTCAGCGCGGCCTGAGAGAGGGACTGGGAACGGGGCCTGGGAGCGGGGCCTGGGAGCGGGGCCTGGGAGCGGGGCCTCGGAGCGGGACTTTGAGTGGGACTTTGAGTGGGACTTTGAGTGGGACTTTGAGTGGGACTTTGAGTGGGACTTTGAGTGGGACTTTCAGCGGGGCCTGGGAGCGGGGCCTCATAGCGGGGCCTGGGAGCGGGGCCTGGGAGCGGGGCCTGGGAGCGGGGCCTGGAAGCGGGGCCTCGGAGCGGGGTCTGGGAGCGGGGCCTCGGAGCGGGACTTTGAGTGGGACTTTGAGTGGGACTTTGAGTGGGACTTTGAGTGGGACTTTGAGTGGGACTTTGAGTGGGACTTTGAGTGGGACTTTCAGCGGGGCCTGGGAGCGGGGCCTCATAGCGGGGCCTGGGAGCGGGGCCTGGGAGCGGGGCCTGGGAGCGGGGCCTGGAAGCGGGGCCTCGGAACGGGGCCCCGGAGCGGGACTTTGAGTGGGACTTTGAGTGGGACTTTGAGTGGGACTTTGAGTGGGACTTTGAGTGGGACTTTGAGTGGGACTTTGAGTGGGACTTTCAGCGGGGCCTGAGAGAGGGACTGGGAACGGGGCCTCGGAGCGGGGCCTCGGAGCGGGGCCTGGGAGCGGGACTTTGAGCGGGTCTTTGAGTGGGACTTTGAGTGGGACTTTGAGTGGGACTTTGAGCGGGTCTTTGAGTGGGACTTTGAGTGGGACTTTGAGTGGGACTTTGAGTGGGACTTTCAGCGGGGCCTGAGAGAGGGACTGGGAACGGGGCCTCGGAGCGGGGCCTCGGAGCGGGGCCTGGGAGCGGGGCCTGGGAGCGGGGCCTGGGAGCGGGGCCTCGGAGCGGGGCCTGGGAGCGGGGCCTCGGTTTGATGAAGTTATGAGGGATCAAAGTTATTGAAAAAATGTCAAGGGATAAGTATTGAAAAATTGATGATAAATGGCTTAGTATCGAAAAATATAAAATATTCTAGATGACGAAAATTTAAATGCAGAATCAATTTAGATACCAAATCATGATCAAAATGATATTGCGCTTGAAAATCGGTCAAGCTTTGATAAAGTTATGAGGGATTAAAGTTTTTGAAAAAATGTCAAGGGGTATGTATGGAAATTTTGATGATAAATGGCTTAGTATCCCAAAAATATCAAATTTTCAAGATGATAAAAATTTAAGTGCAGAATCAATTTAGAGTCCAAATCATGATCAAAATAATAATCCGTTTGAAAATCGGCTAATTTTTGAAGAAGTTATGAGAGATCAAAGTTATTGAAAAAATGTAAGTTATTAACTGACAGTTTATGCTATCAATTGTTTTAGCTTACACATTGAAACTAGAAACTGGTCTAGGTAAATATTTGACCTATGTTAATGTGGTTAAATGCAGGTCAAAGACAGTTTCAAGTCACCTGTCCGGCCATTTGGCAACTGTGTAAATATTGTCAGCCCAAAGGGGACTATATAAGTCAACTGATCTTTAGAAACTTAAGCATTACGCACTTTGGAGTTTTGTGCAAAGTACTTCTTATATTATTAATAATTATTAATTCATCATGAACTTTGCCTCGCTGTGGTTCCACCTGCTCCTGGTGTCCATGTTGCTGCTCCTAATTTCGCCGGCTGCTGAGTCAACATTTCTTTTGTTTTCCTGCATTTTCCGTCTTCCACTCTGTCCATTCCGAACAACGACAACGATGATGATGGCGTAAATTATAAAATATTATCATCATTTGACTTCATACACCGATTCTAATTTGATGGCGAACAATTTAACGATTCTGGATTATCCTTTATATTTGAACTACATTTTAGATTGTTTAAATTTTTGCAACCAGTGAAAAATAGAATAGCAATGGTTTTCATTAGGACATAACACGAATGACTTTTCCATTTTGTTTCTACCTTCATCGCAAGTTAAAAGAGGTAGTTATATTCTACTATTTGTCTCCTAAAAAAAATTTCTTCGAAAAGAAAGAATGTCAAGTTGAGATATGTTAACTTAACTTTAAATGTTAAAAAAAAATTTGTATGAAATAATTTTTATAAAAGCATACGTTTATGTTCTTATAGAAATCCATTGTATTTAACGATTTGTGAATAAATGTTGTTAGTAAATAAATAATGCATTAAACTCATTTATAATTTAATTTCTTATTTAACGTGAGCAACGCTCATTTCTCTGAAATTTAATCAAAATTGAAGACTTGTTGAGTTCTTTTAAATGCTAACACCTTAAGTGTGATTGAAAGCTGTGAAATGTTCTATAAATATAAAGACGAAAGCTTTTTACAATTGGCCAAGTGCCACTTAATTGCCATTGAAGTGAGTGGCAAGTGGCAAGTGGGTAAGTGAATGAATGTTATTTGAATCAAGTCGAAAGTGGAGTCTAAGTTAAGTCAAAGTCAAGTCAAGTCAAGTCAAATAGAAGGCTTTCTGCTTGGTTGAATGCACGAGTCTTGCGTTCATTTCAAGTCGATGGCAAAGTTTGTCATTAGTTATTTGCGCTAATTAAGTGCAAAGCGCATTAAAGCCAACTCAACTTGCAAAGCTTTTACTACGTGACATGATTATGTAATTTCAGTACACCCACACACACAGTGGGTAAGAACCCGAACCTGAAACAGAACCGATGAGCAATGACCACATTAATGAATACTTAGAGTAAACTGTTGTTGTCGTTGTTTCTTTTTTCTTTTTTGTTGTTGTTAAAGCAGAAGGCAAATGACATTGTCATATAGAATTACCCATTACTCAGTTCAGCTTTGCTCAAAGCGAAAAGCTTAACTGAACTTTACTTGACTCAGCCTCGACTTCCAACTTCACATTTTCCCGCTTTCCGCTGAATTTTCCTTAATCAAGTGGACCAAGACAACTAAAAAAAAAAATGAGCTGTTTTCTTCTGGAAATTTAATAGCATTAACAAAAATTCACATTAACTTTTGGTGATGTAAAATTTTATACTAGCTTCTGTATTTTATTACTTAAATATTTAATTGAATTAAATAATATTTCAATATATCAAATACAAATATTTCAAATACAAAAAACAGTGATATAGATTAAATTCTTGGTATTAGGGTTCCTGCCCATAGGGATTTAACTCAATCTAGAACCTAATTTGTTAATTTAAAACTTAAAGATTGTATTACAATGTATACTCATAAATCCCGATATAAATTTCCATGCTCAGCATGAAATGTGAATCCATTTTAAGTCTCGCACTTGAGCTCGCCTTGTATTAAATTTAAATTCAAGTTGTTTATGTAAATTGGGAAGCCTCTTGAATTATCTACAACAAAATATTGCTAAATATTGATGCCTGAAAAACATTTGGGTATATTTCCCATATGCCTGAGGCATCACTTTTTTCTATCCAAATGGAAGCCCAATGGAATACGGAGACGAACCCAATCAGTAAATGAAATTTGTAAAACACATACAAAATAAGGAAAGAGGAAAACAGTGGGGTATCTATGCAAATAAAGCTATTTAGAGTTGGACTCCAAAAATTAACATTTCGTCAGCAGCAGCCGCAAATTTTTTTCAATTACCATAACATTGGCAAATGAATGAAATGGCCTCGAGCTTTTAGAAAGGAAGCACGAAAAGGAAGCTGAAAAGGAAGCCGAAAAAGGAGACCTTGCTCTCCTGTTTCTTCTCCTAATTCTCTGTCTATATGTGTGTGTGTGTGTGTAAGGCGCGAATTCTTACTGCGAAATTTTGTACACTTAATAATAGGGTATTAATATTTATTTCTGCTCTTTAATATTTCTTAATTTAAATATACTTTGAATTACGTAAAGAAAGTTGAAAGACTGGAAATAAGAATAAATGAGGAGTTGGAGGTTCTATTATAAATCGTATTGTTTGCTTAATGAACTGCTTTTAATTAAACATAGTTAACGCAGAATGCCATACTATAATATTAAACATCGTATAGTCTATTCTTGTACTTTAAAAAGAAAATCAATAAATTATGCGTAGTCATTTGGCCAAGGAAAATTGGCCATTTAATGTTGACAAATGTCGCAGCATAAAAAAATGAAAAATTTCAAATGAAAAGACTCTGTAAGCTTTCCATTGTGTGCTGTGGACAGACAAATGCAAGCTATACAAATCAAAGGCCATTTAATTAGTCGAAAGGAAAGCCAAGCATAAATATGAAGTGGCTGAGATTAAAAAACAAGCACTTGAAGCAAAAAAGAGAAAGGAAAAGAGTGGGAAGCGAGTGAGAAAGAGAAAGTAAGCGGCAAGCTATCAGTTAAAGCTTTAACATCTTTTGTAGCATACTTAAGGGCGCACAAATAAATACATAAATAGCTTTACTTATAATGCTTACCTTAAGCAATTATGACTTAAAATCTTACAACATGTTTGAAAGTTTAAATGTAGGCACTGAGACAGAAATACGTGGACTTAAGATATTATTTTTGATTCGACTTAAGCTTAGAAAATGAAAGAATACCTCCACAAAATTATTATTAGACTCGAATTAAAATAGAATTCATTCTTACTATAAGAAAAATACTTTACGTTTTATATTGCATAATTTTAGGCGTCTATAAAAATTGTAGGTATTATAGATTATTGTTAGGATTCATAAATTAAATATAGCATTTTGGAGAAACTGGCAATATCACAAGCAATAAGCTTAAATTGCGCAAACATTTAGAATATCTACTTTAAATTTATAATACCGAATTACCTCCCATTTGTTTGTTTTATAACTTAAAACTTAAAAATATTTTTAAAAAATATAGAAATTTGCAATTTACAAATCAAAATCAATTATATTCCTGTTATAAATGATAGCTTTATAAAAATTGCATATTTTAAGCATCAACGTTACAATTAACAACATTTGATGTATAGGAGGGGGAAAGTAAAGTCATTTTATGTGTGGAACGTATTCTATTCAGTGTTTTTAGTGACAATAAAAGTTTACAAGGAAATCCAATTCAATGTTGAACGAATTGTTATCGTCCAAAAAGTGTAAAAAATCCAATTTATATTTACTCGCACATCAGGTCAGAAATTGCAACATCCGACATCCGGTATCCATCATCTGTCGTCGACTTCTTCAACTTATTGCATACTTAGCGGCGTCACAAAGTTGCTGTCAAAGTTTTTGTAGACTTTAAAATGTGTTTTATTATCTATGCAGGGAGAAAGTGGAGAGTGGAGAGGACGGGAGTTATTCATGTGCGCAAACAACTCGTTCCAACAGTTGTTGACAGTCTTCCCCCTTCTCTGTGCACCCCTTGGCAAAAGTTTGCTTAGATTGTCTACAATGTAATATTACGTATACGTTAACGCACACATTTGCACAAAGCAAATTGCAAATAGACGGCAAATTAATTAAATATCACTCATACGTCAGGTGGCACATTGTCTGTTGTTGTTGTTGCTGCTGTTTCTCCTGCTGAAAGGATGAATTGCTAATCAGGATATGAATTGAAACTATACCTTGCCATACTCATCCAACACGTGGGTGTTTTGAATGTTGCACGCCACAATGACCATGCCACGTGGGCAAATCAGTCAAAAATAAGAAAAGTCATAATGCGTGGTATAATCACGTGCCTAGCTAAATAATATTATGTAAATTTATATCAGAGTAAATACAGATATTTCTTGTCTACTTAAGTTCGGACACGGCCAAAACTCTTGACCTTTAAAATGTTTTAACAAATTATTATTAAAGAAACATAATTCTTTATTATTTTACTTCTAGTTTAAGGTCTTTCAGCAGTAAATGAAGATTTGAGATGTTAGCTAGCCACATTGATAAATACAGTAATTGCAGTTAGACTTATTATGTTAAGTTTTTACTGTTGAACAGCTTACTTTTGTTAAACTGACTCTTACAGCTGGTGCAAATATGTTTAACAAAAGTAAATATGAACATAATTGATGACAATCAATTACAATTAAGTCAGTCGAGTGTAAATGGCAACCAACTGCTTAAATATTATCACATTCTCTTGACTTACAATCCGTATAAATAGGTCTCAGCTTTATCGTTAGAATCACTTGAAAGCAGAGCACAGTATAAATCGGTAACAAAATGTTGGCCATCAATTTCTTCTTCTATTTGATGGTGATTACCATGCTATTGGTCTTCACAACACCAGCAGCCGAGGGAACCATCATGCTATTCCTGTGTTTGGCACGCTCTCCCCTCTGTCCATTCAGAACAACTACGCCGGCGGCGACATAATTGGATCACACCTTGTAAACAATGAAAAATAAAATAAATATATAAAATTGCATTGAATTCGCATGAGTTTTATTTTCTTATATTTTTCAACGACGATGAACATTGTACATAAATATCTGTTCGGATCGTACAGGTCACAATATTGTTAGAAGAAGGTCTGCATTAACGGAGAAGAATGTACATAAACATTTTTGTAAAATGGGTATATTGAACTTAACCTTTTACCCAATTAACGTGCTATTTTCTAAAACTTTTTTTCTTTATTTATTAAGTCGGTACAACAATCAATTCAACTTGGATATCAGATAAACTTCAGTAGATAGATGTTTGAATATTGACAAGGATTTATATACTGAAAATAAGTAACTAAATAATTAATCTTGAATTAAGAGTTAATCATAACAATACATAATAATTTAAAATATTCTCTTTCGGAATTGTTCTGGTAAGCAATAAGTTACTTTAACTCGATACGCAGAATAAGAGTCCCTTAGATTTTGGGTAGCTCAATCAATGCTAATATTAATATATTTGTTATTCCTATTTTTAAACTAAACAGAACATTTTTCTGATGTAATCTTTCCTTATTTAAAAAATAATTATAGTTCTAAGCTACAATTAAGCAGTCAGACAATTTTATTTGCAATGTAATATTATATTTTTATTTCGGTCTTGAAATATTAATATTTTAAAAATTATACATTTGACATTGAATGTATTGCTCGGTTAGCATCCGGCTTCTTAGTAGTCGACGTCTTAATGCCCAATGGGCACATAGGAGACTTCCTTCAGCACAGCGCGGTAATGAATCCTTCATCCTTAGGCACATTGTAGACCATTAACATGGCCGCCAATGTCAAAAGATGAAGAACTTCGGAGACATTTTATGTGTGTTAGTTCACAATCTATGCCCGCTTTCAATTATTCAATTATTTACATAGCATTGCCCTATTTATATGGCTTACGAAAAATAAATATTTGCTAATATGTCGCGTTGGAATTAATGGGATTCTAGTAGAACATTCTTTTTGAAGAATGAGCACTCTTTACTTTGAAGACACGAGCTTCCTTGTATGAAAGTTCTATAACAAATTCAAAGTCCCCCTTGGGATTTAACCCTCATAGATAGAAGAATTAAAAATATTATGAAGGTTCGATAAAGTTGACTACATAATAGATTGAGTTATGAACTACGATTCTATTTGAGTAATTTACTTACACAATCGCCTCGTGTTTATATTTGTATCGTCAGAGTAAATAAAATTACCGTTAATTGTTATATTTAGCAAATGTTTACTTTCAAATAATTAAGCATGCCTTGGTAAGGAATGCTCACTACGAGATACCCTGTTGCTAGCTCTAAGATACCTTCAAAATAAACTTGAAAATAAGTTAATTATATTTAATAAAAAAACTGCATCCTTGTATATGATATACAAAAAAGAAGAAACGAAATTCAGTGTCCTTAGCTCTCTTTTTTGATTAACATTAAATTTCAGCATATGTGTATTTATAATTCAAATAAATGTGTTAATAATATTTTTACAATGCTACTTATATACCCTTTTTCAATCGTTCACACTAAGAATATTTTTAGAACCATATAAATAGGGGCCTGTCTGGAAAATAGTCACACTCAAAGAGGACGCAAATCGTTAATAATAATCGAAAAAATGTCGCCAAAGTTTTTGATCTATTTGGGATTGGTGGGCATGTTAATGGTCTACAATGTACCTAAAGCAGAAGGAACCGGATTATTTCTCTGCGCGTTGCAGCCATCATTATGTCCGTACAACAGGCCAACAACTACAAGGAGACCAGATAACAACAATAATAATAACAATAATAATAACAATAATGATGGAAATAATGGAAATAATGGCAATAATGGAAACACTGCAGCCTGCAAAGATAAATTGAATAATGGAATTCCTTGTCCCTAAATATAATAATATTTCCAAACCTGAATAAAGTTGTGTATTTAACATACTGTTTAAAAAGTAAAATTTTTATTGTTTTAGAGAGTCCAAAATAAATATGATCTTTTTGCTATAATATATTATTTATATTGTAAAATTTCTTTGAAAAACACTTTCTAATATCGACATTCACTTGAAGCTATTCGAGTACATATGTTAAAGCAAACATGATGAAATAATTCAAATTTATTAAGGTGTTATTTATAATGTTTTCTTAGAGTAAATATTTGAGTATGTGCCTTGCTATGTTTTATAAGTCTGTAATTGATCATTTTTATAGAACTAATAACAATATTTACCATAAAAACACGATGCGATAGTTTAATGATTGTTTATAATAAACACTTTATTTATTTATGAATTTATTTATAAATTAGAAACCATAATCTTATAAATGTACTTGTATATGAAAATTGTTTATAAAAATGCTGCTAAACGGTAAACATTTAAAACAACTTGATTATCTAAAAATAAGTTGGCTTTTTATGACGAGGTGTATTAAATAAAAAAACTCAGGGATTTTAAATATTTGTCTCACAAATATATTATATACTTGTATATATTTTATTCAAAATTATACATTTGACATAGGATGTCTATTTCAAAAATTTGCTTGGATGTGTGGTACTAAGAACCTATCCTGGAATTCCATTTTCAGGGTCGCCACCTGTACCACCTTCACCACCTGTACCACCTTCACCACCTGTACCACCACCTTCGTTCGACTTCGGCTTGGTAGTCGTCGTCGTCTTGATGCCTAATGGACACAAAGGAGACTTCCTTAAGCACAGCGCGGTAATGAATCCTTCGGCCTTAGGCACATTGTAGACCATTAACATGGCCACCAATGCCAAATAGATGAAGAACTTCGGGGACATTTTATGTGTAGTGTTCACGATCTGTGTCCGCTTTAAGATGCAACTATTCTCAAAACATTGCCCTATTTATATGGGTTACAGTGAGCAAACATAAAACCATATGTAGATTGTAGTAAACTATTCTTGTTTTACAATGTGCACGTGCTTATTGACTTATTGAAGACTTAAGCTTCTTTGTTTGAAATTATAATAAAGAATTATAACATGAGCGTCAAATGACAACAAACAAATAGTAAGGGATGGACAATTGACACATGTTTTTATTTTATTTCCTACATATCATATCTCTTGTTATCAGAGGCAGACAGTTTGAAATATGAATTATGGTATTATATGATATGGAAACGTGCTTTTAGTTTGCCGGATTTTCAACAAAATCTAATGAAATGTGGTGACTTTTGACGGTTTTCCCACGCTTCTTCTGACAAACCTCAAAGACTTTGTTGTGGTTACCGAATTCCCAATGCTCCGAAGTGGAAAATGAAAGCTAAAAAAGCTTGAAGGCAGCTGAAAATAAAAGAGAGGAATATTTTCAGAAATAATTCAACAGCTGTAAACAATTTGCGTCAATCGCAGAAAATTATGAATGAAAATTCGCTCAATGATATCGAAGGCAACAGTTGTCCACACAGTTGTCCACACACACACGCTCACATTCCACAACACATACGAACACAGCATCCACAGCACAAATGAATAGCTTCCACAAGCAATTGAGCGACTGCGCAGTTTCGACAGTCGCACATGGTGGAATCCATTCGGTGTTCATTGTGGATGCCATCTTTTGGCGCGTTTTTTACAGCAACTGCTGTGGATGCCATTTGACTTGGACGCCGCTTGCTTTTACTTTGTCAGTTTAGTCCTGAAACGGATTCGCCCGAAGCGGTCGCAAGTTGTCCGTTCAATCACCAAATTGATAATTTAAAAAGTGCAGATAAAGAATTTTAAAATTTAAATAAAAAATTCTCGAAATCTAAAAGCGTGCCAAGAATAAAAGACGAAATAAGAAATATTTGGGTCGTCGCGAATTGTGCTAAGTTTGTTTATGTCTTGAATCGGGACAAGTGTTTAAAATAGACAAACCGAGTGATAGAACTAAAATTTCGACTAGTACGATTATTGAACTGTTTGCTGTTTACTTTCGCATCATTTGCAGGCATCTGTGGAAGATTTGTCGGCCATGCTGTGAGCTTGTAAGTTGAAAAGTGTTTTCCACTCACTCAGTCAAATGCCATTGGGTTGCCAGGGCCATAAATCAACAGCTCGTTCGATCGGGCAACTTTATCAAAATGTTCTTGCAAATATTTGCCTGTGTGCTTAGTCGGGCTTAAATCATTACCCATCTGTCTCGCATTTTCCTTTTTTTTAGTATGTGTGCCCTCAGTGACAGACTTTTGCCCAGACTAAAAACTTTTCTTGTCGTTTCCTTTCTTTAGACAACTGCAACAAAGTGTTAAATTTACGGCTTCTATGTGATTGTTGCCAGTCTTAGTAGCAAAGATTAAAAGTCTTTGTGAATTTTTATGAACGCACTTTAACAGTAGATTCTAAATGGCCCAAGTAATATTTGTGTGACTTGAAGAAACTACTGTTGAAATATTTATTCATTCGGAAGAAACCTAAAGGAACAACTAAGACCGTTGTAAGGTCCTCCGTTCGTTTAAAAAATTAAATTTGTACTTGTGAGCGTTTAATTTATGCCACTAGAAATAAATTAACATATTCATATAACTTAATTTATTCACTGCATATTTAATTTTCATTTCATTCATTTTAAAATATTTTATTAAATGTATTAAAAGTAAATGTAAAAATTTCACAAGAATATTATACATTAAATAAATTCAAATTAAAATAAAAAAGAACTTAATGACTATTTGCATTCGTAAATATATTAATTAAAATATGTTAATTAAAAACCTTAGTTGGTTTAAAATTAAAAAAAAAAAAACTCACTTTGATAAGAAGTTCCTTTCCATGCTTTCATCTTTTGGTTGATATAAAATAAATTCATTTTGTGGCTTGTTTTGATAAGCAAAACCCAGAGGAAGATTAGATACTTACAAATTGTGCTCGAGAACCGACAAATAAGTGAACAAAGAAAATGTAATGTAATGTAATTAAGCGGATTGAAATAGTCAAAACTAAAATGAAGCTCAAAGCAAGCAATAAAGTCAGCTTTGAGTCACGCCCCAAAATAAACGCCTGCCTTGGGATCAATCAGAATCAAAGCAATTTGAGGGCAAATGACAAGCCATTTGTCGCAGTTCTGCACTAAATTAGCATAAGCCAATCAGTCAGTCAGTCAGTCAGTCAGTCCTTCAATCAGTTCGTCAGCCGTGTGTCAACCCTTGCAGCACGCACCGAATTCACATAGTTAAAGCCAAATCAGTTGACGTTAATTAGCGTACGCAATCAATGCCAAGCCCAGGACTGAAGAAGAAGAACTCATCCATTTACCTGTTCTTTGTGGTATCCCAAATTTGGTTTAATTAATGTTCCCTTCTTTTTTTTTGTGTTTTATAATTGTTTTGACTTTCGTTTTTGTGTGTTTGTGGCAGTGGAAATTATCACGCATACGCCGCGTTGCAGCCTCTCGAAATTTGATGACAAAAGTTGGCATCGTTTGTTTTGCCTTCCACATGATTACCCTAGACAAATATTGTAGCCCTGGCTCAGGGGCACATTGTCTGCCTGGCTGATTGTCTGCCTCTGCCTCTTTCGCACGCTGCCACAAAAGTTTTAGCGGTTAATAAAATTGACGCAGCGCACATGGCGTATAAGTAACGTCGTAATATGCCCAGAGGGTCACATTTATATTTTGTGTGCGCTTGACAATCATTTGATTATTTTTCAGCGCATTGTTGAGGCATTAAATTTGCGGCATAACGCACACACACACACACACACACACTCTCACACCTATAATCACGCATATGAATATCTCTATTGATATTCGGGTTAAATATTTTGTGGTCATAAATGAGCTTAAAGGCAAATACAAAATTGTTTGTAGCCTTTAGAAACTTTAGAGCTTATGCAAATTTACGCTCATTTTATGACAACTCATTTGCATTGACTCTGTTGACAGATGGAAGAATATCGATGAAATTGCGTATAGGTCCCAACTTAATGGACTGTTTAACCTTTCTATTTATTTAAATGAAGTCCTTTACATTTGTTCCGCACAATTTACATAGAAAAATCAATTTTCACATCTCTCAACTGATTTTTATATTTCTATTGCCAATTTGTAATGAGTGAGTAATAAAATTATTCATTACCAATGATTTAGAATAATAAACACTCTTTTTATTGTAAGAAAATACTAATTAAAATTCATCATAGTCAGATGATAATGAACTCTGAATGCTGTGTAGAAATTTGATTTGATTTGTGGTCACACAACAGAGACACACACAAACTTACTTGTTAGTTAAAGAACTTTAAAAGCGTCTAGAAATACCAAAAACTTTTTATGTTTTCTCATTTTGTCACTTGGCCATATATCAGCCCTCGTCGCATTTGGAGTTGAGTTAGTTAACTTAAATGTAAATGTTATCTCTCAGTCCCTCTCCCAGTCCCTCTCCCAGGCCCCGCTCCCAGTTCCTCTCCCAGGCCCCTCTCCCCGCTCCCGCTTCCAGTCCCTCTCCCAGGCCCCGCTCCCGCTCCCAGTCCCTCTTCCAGGCCCCGCTCCCAGGCCCCGCTGTGGTATACCCTTAGATAGCCTGACCATTTAAAACCAATATATCCAAGCCTGAGAATTTCCATGGTAACTTTTGTGACAGCTCGGCGCCGGGAGATTGAGCGCGAGAAAGTAAAATAAATAAATAAAAATTGCTTGTAGCTTCAATTGAATTAGTAACAGCAGTCAGCAGCGGGAAAAACTTTTGCTTAGATGTTTGCTCATATAATTTCCGTGCTGGTATTTTTATGACCTGATGGCGAAGGGAAGTGTAGGGTAGGGAAGGGATGGAAGGGCGAGTGTTTGATGGTGCATTCTTGTTGGACATGTTCGCATTTTAATTGCCAACAAATGTGTCGTCAGGCAGGCGTCTCTAATTTATGTTCATATTTATCAGGCTTTTCTTTTCTCCAGTTTTTTCTCTTTTTGAACAATTTTCTCTTCGTCACCCGGCGGGCAGGTAATAATATATTGCATTTCATTTACGAAGTTGTCAATAGGCTGGCCAAATTGATATTTATGTGCTTTGACGACTTTCTTGCCTTTCTATACCCTGTAAGATGGAGGAAGGAAGATCCAATTTTTTTTAATAAAGTATGTAACAGGCAGCAGCAAATGTTTTCAAGTTTACTAATTACAATTTTAATCGACTATAAACGCCAACAATGTTTATAATAAAGTACAATTTTCTGGGAAAATTTTCCAGTCCAGTTAATAGCGTAATATTAATAATCATTTGCAAATTTAATATGTCTGTCGGGTATATTATATACAATATGTAGAATCAAAAAATTAAAATATTCAGTAGTTAAATTTTTTATCCGGTTACAGGGTATTACCTAGTCATTCTCCAGTTACATTTTTTTTTATTGAATTTTTTGTTTTGCCCTACGGCCATTAAGTTAAAGGTTCACTTGATTTATGTACAACTAGGCCTTTTAATGCTGGCATGCTCAATCTTCAGCTTTCTCTGACTTTAAGTCCCTTTGTGACAGTTATTTTCTACTGGTTGATTCGGGATTTGTGCTGCGATTTGGTCACAATTCTTAAGCTCTTTATTCAGCATGCTTACAACATTGTTAGTACCAATGAAACTTTAAAGTTTTTGTATTGTTGTCATCTGAATATTTATTGCGCTTTTCTTTTATTTTTCCAGCTTGTCGGTTCGCGTGTGCTCATTGCGAATTTCCCATTATAATTTCCGCTTCATGCAATTTTTGAAGCATCCTTTACTCGCTTATCCATTGTCAACAGCAGTTTTCCATCGTTCTCTGCTCGCTTTATTTTCATTAATGTGTCAGTTCCATTTTCAGTTTCACTTAAATGTTCGTATTAAAGCGTTTGACATTGCAGTTAATGAGATTTTTCAATGGCGCCTCTTTAAAGCAATCAAATTAATTCGTCATATTAAACTGATGAATGCTCTTGCCAGTTATTAATGACCCTCCATAAAAGATTCAGGCTCAAGCGTTGGCTAAATTGCTCAATTATGCAATGGGCTCTTGCCGGACTCTCTCGTATTTCTCCCCAGTTAATCAACTGATTCCATAATAAGGAAAAAAAATAATGCAAATAATAATATTATGAATATGGAACAGCTGAGCAAGCTGAGATTTAGCAGATGTTTTGCCAGAGATTATACCACTTAATATATCTAATAACCTTTTTTCTGCAATTAGTGCCATTGAAATTTAGATAAATAGTGCAGTTTATTTAAAATTATTATTAAAATGCATTTCACAATGAAATTATTGTAGTTGATTTACATATTTATGTGAATTGAAGCATAATTTGTTAAGCTAGAGTACCGCAGAGTATTACAATTTAAAATGAAATTTTGTTTGTTTAAACTCTCAATAGACAAACGTTTCATAAGCAGAGAACAAAGAATAATAGTTAATGAATGAATTTCAATTGGAAGTTGTTGTATGTATTTCACTATGTTCGCTGAGTTGATGATAATTGTAATATAATACACTATTCAGTGTTTTATTTTTTCTTGTTAGTCACAACTGAATAAGTAGATGCACTCATATCAGTCGATTCGCTTGAATAATCAACGAAATTCAATTACAATTTCCATTTGTATATGACAGAAGTGTGGATAACGTCAGTCAGTCAGTCAGTCATTGAGTCAGTCAAGTAGTCTGTAGAAGTATTTTCAATATGGATATGCCAGAAATAGGAAATTAAATAAATGCAAGAGGTAAAAACGTGTGCTGGCACTCAAAGTCAAATCAAAGCTTGTTTCTCAGTTTCTGACTGAGGTTGAGGCATTGACAGGTTGTCAATCGAGGACATGCAACATGGCAAATGGCAAATAGCAAAAGGAGGAAACATCCAGTTAGACTCGTAGTCACTCAATCTGTTGATGCGGATAATGTGCCGACTACGTGCGTAATTTTAGTCCCTGCTTTAAATTTCCTACTGCTCTCAATATGTCCTATCCTATCTGCATCTATCTCTCTTTCTCTCTTTCTCTCTCTCTCTCTCTCTCTCTCTCTCTCTCTCTTCTGTCTTTCTCTCTCTCTCTTCTTCTCTCTGTCTATCTCTCTTTACGTCTGTCTCTCTCTTTCTCTCTCTGTGTTAAGGTAACACAATGCCAAATAGGCTGAAAGATGAGCTGCTCTTGAGACTTGGGATAATGTTGTTATGTGATTTCATTACAATGCGAAGACAAATATTTATGAGGATTGAAAGTTGTTTTTCCCCTTGATAAATGGATGTGCTTGTCTTTTGGTCACTTGGGCTTATGTCAATGCTGTAGCTGTTAGATTTATTGTAGAGTTAATTTTGATAGTGAATAGTGAATTGAGGTTAAAATCTTGTACATTAATCTTTTAAGCACGATATCAATCAATTACGAAAACTTTTCGCAACTTTCGTTAACCTTACCAACATCATTTGCAATTCATTGACGTCAGCATGGTCAGTAATATGACTTGTTTTCCTTATAAATAAATAGTTGAGCAACAGTTTTGCCACCTGCCTTAACAAAAAGAACTTTTTTCATACTTTATACAGCTTTATTCTCCTCATTTTGCCCCTTTTTCAATGGCTACTTGAGCACTTTGGAGTTGATGATTAACTTTTTCATCATTTATCATAAAATCATTGCCCCAGAACTTAGAGCAGAGTCCGCCCACCGACCGCCCATCTACTAGCTGACCACAAATGCTATAAATAATGCACTGAAATTGCAAAAGATACAGCGAAAAACAAAGGACAAATAAATAGATACAATATGCATGGAAAAAGATGTTGTATCTTTTATGCTTTCTGCTGTGTTACGCAACTTGAACACATTGTTCTATTATTTGATTTTTTTTTGTTTGTCTTGTTTGGTGAGCTACATTTATCTTTTGGTTTACAAATAAAGCACAAAAAACCATTTAATTTACATAAACATTCGCATTTAATACAAGTCACAGTCGACGCACTTCTTTTGTTGATTTTTTCTTACTATACAGAAATGTATTTAATTTTCATCTGATTTGAGTCTAAAGAAAACTTTTTCAAGAGTCTCTTGACAAACTTGAGATTGTTAATTAGTACATTTTGTCATTGGCAATAAGTTTTATGTATAAACTTAATATAAAAATTAGTGAATTGTCCAATTGTTATTTTAAATGTAAATAAATATAATATAATATCTAAGTAGATGATTTCTTGTAAATCTTTAGTTTATAGGAAATTATATGACTATGACATTTTTTACCATTCATATGTGTCTTCTCACAACAGCCTTAACTCTTTGCAAACAACTTTATCATAATAAACAAGACCTCTATAAACAATTCACCATCATTAGCAGTTATTGTTCAATATTTGTTTACATCTTCCAAACGAGAGCTTCTTGTTTTGTTCTTTGTGTAAACATTTTCATTCATGCTCTTTGCAAAATTTGTGTTAATCTCCCCTCGTTTCATTGTGTCTGTGACTCTGAGCTAATGCTCTTTTGACATTGACCGACATGTGGATGAGGAAAGTGTTCGGAAAATCTTTCTGCCATGCATGTAAATAGGGATTGAAGCTGTCACCCTATGAGTACACGTATTATATTATCTCACCAGTTGAGTCTGAAGTGTAATTTACTTGGAGCTGTCGAAAATTGTTTGTCTCCTTTGCTGGAAGCCTGCTGTGCTGGTTACCAAAATGAATTTGCCTTGAATTATGTTGACGATAAATTTCTGGGCTGCCTGTGGCTGCCTCTGTTCCGTCTCGGTCTCGACTCTCATCTCGATATCGTGATTTTGCCAATTAGCCTGGCCTGAACAGCCTGAGCAACTGTAACGGCATGACATTCCTGGCCTGGGACCAAAAATTTCTTTTCATTTCTGTGTGCCACATACGAAGTGGCACCACAAACAATGCAACAGCAATTCCAATTCAGATTTAGTTCCAGCATTTGTTTGTTTCTCTTTGGAGTCTCGACGACATCAAAAATTTATCGCGGTTCGCGAAATTTCCAATTGAAATTCGCTACATTTTTCAAAGAGCCTCCGCCGTTGACAGATTGCCACAAAAGGTAGCAAAAACTCAAACCCAGAAAAAAGGGGAGAAAATCTTTAGCTAAAACTGAGATACTCTCTTGTAGAACAAACCGTAAATCATCGTATTCCTATGGGAGCAATATGTCATAGTTAACCAATCTGTAATAAATTTTAGATTTAACTAAGGTATCAATATCCATATGTGAATTATTTTGGGTAAAGGTGTAGGACATTTAACAGCTAGTATTTATTGTGTTATTGAGCATTCTATACTTTAAACACATACTTAAATTTGTATATAAATATGTAAAATTGAAATTGTCTCTTTAATACTATAAGTTTTAATAGAAATTCTTAGTCTAGTCAAATTCTGTTTATGGTATTTTTATTTGCCTTACAATTGTTACTTAGAGATTATTTGTTTATTTAGCGAGATTGTTTTCAATTGCAGAATAATTTTGTTTCCTTAATAAGTAAATTAAATAATTTTTTTATTTCATATTTTTTAATTTGAATTTTAAAATTCAAATATCCTAGCTCTTAGTTATATTAAGTATGAAGTATACATCATGTAGGGTTTTCACATAAACCAGCTCAGTGTATTTTCCAATGAATACACTTTCTGGCAGAGGTAAAAAAAATCCCGGTGAAATACAGGTAGTCAAAGTCTGGTATTTGCAAGGGTTACAATCTTTCATTCTTACTTTTTTTAACCTGCTTTTTTACCTTTAAGCCTGTCGAGAATTTGAGTTATGCGAGCTGAACTTATTTTATGCTGCTCTTGTCATGTTCATTTTTTTTCTGTAAATATTTGTTTTTAAGCCGCTTTGCAGATGAGCTTAAAGAGCTTGGTTAAATGGGGGCAGATTTTTAAATTGGAATAAACGATTTAGTGAAGGCATTGCCCCAGACGATAACGCTATAAACAATTTGGATAAACAATTGAGAAGCTGCCAATAAAACGATATATTTACACAAGAAGTCGGGGATAGGAAAGGAAATGGCCACATGAAATCAATTAAAATATTTGCAAGCGAGAAATCGCACAACGCATAAAACTGCGTGTGGGGAGAACTTAAAACTTGAGACTGAAAAGTAATTGAATGTGACCATTAAAATAGCACATACGCCGCGTTGGCAGATGTAGAAAAAAAAATAAAACAAAAAGTAGAGGAAATGTTCTTTAAATAAATTGAAATGAAGTACGACTACTAAGTGGCGTCTGTTTATGTGGAAAACAAACAAACAAACCCAAATGCCAATTGAAAATGTGAAAATGTGAAAATGTGCCACACATTGTCCATCAATGGGCCATCGAAGTTGAGCAAAAGTCAAAATTAATTAAATTTATACAAGTACGATTACTGACTATTTGACCAAGTATTTGCGTAAAATGCTTCAATGATTTTTCTTCTTTTATTTTTTGTATTTTATATGTTTTTTTCCATTGCTATGGAAACAACTATAGTACAATGAGAGCAGGAGGAATGCTGTAAGTGAAACCTCTTGGGGCATTTCAAATATTTGCCAAATAATTAATCACGCCACGTCATGGCCCCGAATGAAGGCGCCTACGTCAGCGTCAGCAACAGTTCATCCCCTCCTCACTATTGCTATCTCTCTCTCTCTCTCTCTCTCTCTCTCTCTCTCTCTCTCTCTCTCTCTCTCTGCCTCTCTGTCTCTGTTGCTGACATGAAGAATGCCTGTTGCCCACTGATAAAATGAGCTCTGACGACTCATACCAGATTATTATTATTATTATAAATTTTTAAATAAAGTCGACAGTTAGATCTCACTACACACAACCTTATACTTCCCCTCCTGTCCCCTCACCGCTGCAGCAGCATCTCTGTCTTGTTTTTGACTGACGGTTCTCTGCATTAGTTGCTTTCATATTTGAATCATTCTCTTTCAAGTTTTTTCTTATTTATTGTTCACATTAAAACTGACATTTAAATACAATTTAAAGCTTAAATAAATTGAAATTCCAGTTTAGTCAACAATAACCTATTTAATAAAAATGTTAAGCTCATAAATATTATTGTTGTAAATAATATTTATTAATAAATACTCAAATTTTATTTAAGCTTAAAGCTACTTGTTATTTATTTTTCTTTCTTTTTAAAATTAAATTAAATTTATTGTGCCAATTGTTGTGTGTTGTTTATTGTGTCCATTATTTATTTATTTGCAATTTACACAATTGTGTCGTAATTTACACCAAGAAATTGTGGCTTTTAGTAAAGAAGAGCGGACAAGAAATTTTATTTTTGCAGTAATATTTCTAGCAACAGAAACTAAATGCGAAAACTTTATAAATTCTTTGTTTGAATTGCCACCAACCGCATTACTTGCTTTTTTCTTTCGTTATTAAGCTAACATTTTCTCTCTAGAATTTATTCTATTTCTAAAAGCATAGCAAATTAATGGTGAGAATTATAATACACTCTGAATTCTAATTTTTTTTCATAAAATTACATACAATTAGTTTATATGAAATCGTAAAGCATCTTTAATTTTATAAATGAAACTGAATAATGAAATTTGTTTTTAAAAATAAATAAATTAACTTTAAAGTTAATTCATGCAAAGCAATCGCAGTCACAGTTCCCAGGACAAGAGCAGACTGGAGTGTAGAGAAATTCACTGGGTTTCCAAAAGTCGACGAGAGTCTGGCAATTGTTTTTCTCGTACTTTTTTTTGATTCTTTCCATTTCCGGTTGCTTGTCGCATTGGCAGAAGTAGTCGCCCTTTAGGACTCTGTCCATGCGACCGCAGCAAACGTCGCAGACCAACTGATCAATGGGATTGGGATTGGAGCCAGAACCCTTTCTGGGCAGCGCCTTCATGAGAATCTTGTGCGAAGTCTTCGCATTTACGTCCAGTAAAATGGTGGAGGTCAAGTGGGGATTGAAAACGCTTTTGTGTCGTCTATTGTCCACAAAGATCTCATAATGATCCACATAGTCCACGTCATGGATAAACCAGTCGACAGATAGACACCTCAAATCAATGCGTTTCACTTTTGTAATGCTAGCAGGATAGCCATCCAGCGAGGAAGGCATTGAATCCTGGCTGTCATCCAACTGATTGTCAATCCTTCGACGGGCATATGTCAAAGCATTGATGTCCATAAAGAAGCTCTTCATGTGCATCTTCATCTCGAGTCGCCGCTTTCCCTCGGGCGTTCTTAGAAAGGCAGCTCTCTTCAATGCACATCGCACAGCCACACAGTGACAACAGCAGCAATCCTTTTGATAACGCTCACAATCATCCGAGAAAGGTTCCACCTCCTCCACCTCCGTGTTGGATTTCACCAATGCACTGTCACTTGTCGCTTTCGTTTCATCTGCGGCTTTTGCTTGACTTTCCGGCGGGGATGCAGAACTCACCCGTGGACTCTTTGGCGGCGATGCAGTTGGTCTCTTTGATGATATGGTTGCTCTCTGCTCCTCTCCCATCTCTTCTGGCGTCGCAATGCTAACACGCTTCGACATATTGGAATTTGATATAGCCTTTATCACAACTTGATAAACTATTGAATTTTTTAAGAAAATTGTTAAACAGACAAATAATTCTAATTTGTAGGAAATATATTCAGAAAAGTTTGTAAAGAGGTTTAGTAAAAAATCAAAGCATTATGTGGAATAAATTAAAAATTATAGTAAATCAAAATTTTCTAAAAATTGTTGTTAATGCAAATAAGTTGTTAATAACAAAAGCAATTATACCCTAAGAATTTAAAGAAATTAGCTATTATTTTTATTTTGAATAGGAAGTAATCAAGTTCCTAATTTTAGTACTCTGTACATATCTATATATATATCTATATAGTATAGAGTATAGAGTATAGAGTATAGAGTATAGAGTATAGAGTATAGAGTATAGAGTATAGAGTATAGAGTATAGAGTATAGAGTATTGAGTATAGAGTATCTTAGTATTTATTGGACTTGGGGTTTTTATGGCCAGAGTTTATTCACTTGTTCTTAAATGAAATCTTGGCTCGTATCTAAACATGACTTATTTTAGATTTATGAAAGATAAACATAAAGTGACATCGCTTTTGAGATCGATGTGAGATACGTGCTGAGAGACACACTTGCCATCATCTTCAATCATCTTCATTCATAACGAATCGCAGCATTTCAGTAGAACGTTTTATGACCCAAAATGATAGACCCAGCTCTACACTGTTGGCAGCTTGGTTACAACCTGATTCGAGCCTGATTTTAGCCTGGTCGCAGCCAGTGATGCCTGCTTGGGGAACAGGAGGAGGCAACGTAACTTTGTCAATATTTATGTTCACAGCTTGGAGCTGGGTGAAAGCAAATGAAACGCTATGAAATTTGCATAATTTATTGAAGGATAGTGGAAGGAGCTGATGAAGCAGAAGGAAGAAGAGTGCATACAAAATGAGCAGCGGCCACTTTTTATAAATGGCAAATATTTCCAGGCCTCTCTAATTAAAATAGCTTAGAAGGCGTTGCATAATGAGCGATACATTAGTCTGTATTTGCCTTAGGCTCGAAAGTGTATACGAGTTTCGAGTTCGAATTCGAATGTGTTTTTGCTTGGCAGCTTACCTTTAAGTCGCGAAGCATTCCAATTTAGCTGACTTCTTTTCTTTTAGCTCATTATTCGGCTTGGCTGCGCATACGTGGCGTATGATTAACACGCTCGCCACATTACACATTACACATCCGCACCGTATGCCGTTGCCATTGCCATTGCCAGCTTACAAGTAAAAAAACCTGACACACACACACTTGTGTCTGTTTCTTTGTGTGTGTGTGTGTGTGTGTATTAAATTATGTTTGCTTTATGATTTATCTAAAGGCGGACTCGTAAGTATTTCGAGCATGTACAGCAACGCCATTCCGACAATATGTTTTATCTGCCTTTGTCTGCTTACGGCCACCCAACTTTATGGGCGTAGGCACAACGGGGGGCGTTCTAGCCACGGGATACCCATGGCAGCCAGTCCCTCAGTCAGTCAGGCATTTTAATAGACTTTCCCTCGTGTCGGGGCGGCTCTGACAAATGTAATTGCCTTCAAAAAGCATCCGCTGGTTGCTATCTGAGCTCACAACGTACAGGCTTCAGTATTGTGTTTCTTAAGTTCCCTAAATCATAAGTAAATACGCTTAAGCATGGGTAATGCTTAAGAGTACGACTAAGAATTTTCTCTGTAATTATTTATTAAATTAAATATTACAAAAATTATTGTTTTTTTGCTG
Source organism: Drosophila falleni (assembly GCA_035045575.1). NCBI lineage: Eukaryota > Metazoa > Arthropoda > Insecta > Diptera > Drosophilidae > Drosophila > Drosophila falleni. The sequence continues at coordinate 224,624 of JAWNOV010000089.1, read as the reverse complement.
CTTTTCATAATTATTTTATATAAATTATGACATAAGAATTTTATTTTTAAACTTAAGATTTAATATCTTGGATATTTTAAATATATAGAATAATTTAAGAGGTCATGATTAAATTTAAATGCTCTCGTTATTACATTTTATTTAATAATTATGTATTTAGCAGTATCAAAATATTTTTTTTTTAATTAACCCAACTTTTATTTTATGTAAAAATATTATAGTAAATATTTACTTGTAGTATTTCTAGCCTTACGTAGCTAACTTTAAAAGATAATTAGCTATAAGTAGAAATTATTACAAAAATGAATATATCTTCCTTGAGCTTAAGTTATAAAAAGCAATTTGACAGGTCACATAGGCAATGCGCGTCCCAAAAGAAAACTTTCTGAAATTGGCCAAGAAATTCAATTAAATTGATTGCGGTCAGAGGTCACTTAACAGCCGCAGGGTGTGTCCCCATAAGTTTAATATATATTTGGTGCTGCTGCTATTCGAAAAAAAAAAAATATGAAAATATGTTTAATACATTTCAAACTGCCACTTAAGCGGTGTCCTCTGTGTGTTTCCTGGAAAATTGGCGTGTTCCTCGAAATTGTTGTCAAACTTGTTTTGAAGTGCACATTTCATCGCCTGTGAGACGCATCGCAACACGACGCTTATTGTGTGGTGGCATTTTCAGCATTGGCTTAGACGTTTAAGTTTTGGCAATTGGCCTGGTCCTTGGCCTTGGTCGTGGCCCATCTACTTCCGCTCCGGTTGTCACATCCGTATTTGTCTATGGAGAAATTTGTGGGGTTTTTTGTGAGCGCAACGAATTTTGAAGTTTTGTAACTGCCAAAAGAGGATGAAGTATTTTAGGGGGGGGAACAACAAATAGAATGCTTCGATGGAATTTTGCTGACAAATTTAAAGGGACCTGAATAATTGCCTGTCGCCTGAAGCAGTCAATAAAACTTGCTTTACCGCAGTAGTACGTGAAAACTTTACTCCAAATACAAAAAATAATTAATATTGCGGAGCTTTCATTACATTTGCTTTTTACCCTTTGCCGGAAGTCGCATGCCGAATTTCCCACCTAAAATACACAGCAACTCTGTGCCGAGAGCTGTCATTAAAAATGAGTTGCCATAGGCAATTGCTGGGCTTCGAGCTTACTACCTCCTATTTACTAACCCACCGTCGACATGATCCGACCCCTGCCCTCGTACTCGACCTCGGGTTGAGTGCCAAAGCTAATTGCACTTAAATTTCTGTGTGCTTGACTCCTTTGTGAAGAGACCGCAAATGTTGTGAATGCGGCTACCGAAATGGGTACGCATTAAAATCGTTTAAGTGCCATGTCAATTGAGTGTAAATTTAATACGTTCCCATGGCGCCCAACGTACTCACATTAAATACTTAAACACTTAAACGAATCCAAGCTAATAAATCAACAAATTTGAGAATGTGTTGATAAATTGTACAAATCTTTTACACATCTTCTCTTATACAAACTAAGCATTTTCACTTATCTATGATTTATAGTTATAAATATGGCGCCCAAAAAGTGAGTGCTCTAAGTGCTTGAATTATTTTTATCTATTTATTTTCAATTATTGCGAAAAAATAATTTAAAATGAAAAATTAAATAAAATATGCTTAAAAAAACATCAAATGGCATTGATTAGCCAATTTAATCGAGGCAATAATCAGATTATACCAGTGTATTTTAATTAAAATAATATTCAATATTATATTTACAAGAAATTACGCTTAGGCAATGAGTATTTGCACTTTCCACTTTACTGCTGTTTCCTCTCAGCTTTTTCTTTAATCTGCCATCAGTCAGTGCTCTTGTGAGCATGTTCAGTTCAATAATTTCAAGAAGCTGTCCAATAAATACTTGATTTTATGGCAAACAAATGCATTTGAAGGCACCTGGTCAGGGCCAGTTAAGGCACCTGACCCAAGTATCTACAGTATCTGATTTTTCGCTTTAAGTTCATGTATCTGCGCACTGCAATTACACTATATAATATACCTTCAATTTGCTAAGCTGCTTAGGCATTCAAGCGCCTATAAATAGCTTGTCTCAACGACCACAAGAAGATTGTGTTCGATTTGCCAACATTTTGTAACCACATGAATAAATAATACGCATACGCACTGTGGACTGTGGACTGTAGACTGCAGACTACAGACCGCAGAAATCAATAGCAATGGAACAAGCGACGACTTCTAAACAATTTAATATCAAATTGAAATTGAAACGACATAAGGCAAGCAAACAAACAAACAAACATTCATCCGAGTCCCAAGTGAATCCGTGGAATAAACCCACGTCAGACAGACGCTTTGCGATTGCGAATGCTATTGTTGGAGATAAAGGCGCCTGATTGCGATTTGAAAGTCTTTTGTAGTATTTGCCCGAATAAATTCGTATTAGTTCACAATGCTACTATCTGTGAAAGGGGTGTCGTCATTTTCATTTTCCGTTAGCACCACAAACATCAGCTCAAAGCCCAAACAAAACCTTCAAAAGATAATAACAAAAAGGAATGCCAATACACAGCAGACTCAAGATAAATGAATTCCTTGCAGCAACTGAGCAAAAGCCATGGCTCAAAATCAAACTTGGATTGCATAAAACCAAACATTCCACTTTTGAAACCTAAAGCTGCATTTGACTTCTATGTAAATTTTATCCACTTTACAAACAAATTCTTCAAGCTATAAATTTTAGAGCTCAAGTTTGTGAGGATTAAACAAACTCAAAAAAAATATATAATGTTGAGCTAAACTTGTCATAGAATTCCATTATATAATAATTAACATTTTTACATAAATACTATGATAATTGTATAGTTAAGCTTAATTCATAAACGATTTAATCGAATTTTAAACTTAAGTATTTTTCCAAATAAAAGTACTCTCAACCACGCATTAATTTTATTATATTATTATTGAAATATACATTATATAATTTAAATTTGTGTACTTTCCCAAGCAATACATAAAAGCCAAACAAAAAGTAATTTATTATGCGTTTTTAGGTGTGTGGATACCCAAGGTTCCTTTACATTATTATTGGTAATAATTTACAAAAATTTTTCGATTTTCTCTCTAATATTTTTCATTACTTTACATCATTTTGGGTAATAGAAAAAGGGTTACATTGTCTGAGAAATGCCGCAAGCCATTGCTTATGCATGTTGTCTGTTGTTTTCCACTTGGGAGATACATTTTTACGTATTAAATAAATAATCGAGTACCCTGAAAGAGGGTTAGCCGTGTGTGTGCTAAATAAGCCACAACATGCAACTGAATTTCTATGTAATTCAGTACATTACGTATACGCAATGTAAGTAATTTAATTTAAAGCAGCTTAAATCATTTGACTTTAACAAGTATTTGGCTCTCTTTCATCGCTGTCTCTATTTATATATGTTTTGTCTCTGTCTTTTTGTGTGTTATTTGCAGCTTGGCAACAACTGGCGCCAGTCAAAGAGCACATCAACAACAGCAGCAACAAAAACTATAATAATAATAACAACAATTGTGGTCAGAGCTAAAACAAAATGTGCAAAATAAAACACGCAACTGCGGCAGCAACACAACAACTAGCAACAACAACTATTAGAACAGCAACAACCACTCCGTTGAAAACGTAAATGCCATAAACCGAATACCCCTTAGCAAAAAGTGCAGAACTTGAGCCGCAAAAAGGAAACGGAAGTGGCCACAACGTCGACCACGCGCACGCAGCAACAACTACAACAACTACAACAACAACAGCAAGACAAAGACAGACAGAGAGAGCGAGAGAGAGAGAGAGGGAGAGAGGAAAAGAATCTGTCGGTGAGACAGTGTGACATTTTATATCCTTAAAGCAAGCCACTGAACATGTACGCGGCACTAATGGACATGAGCCAGACACTGGCGGCAAGTCTCGCATATGCCCCACTGGAGGCAAGTGGTGCAGCAACCGCTGCGGCAACAACAGCCGGTCTAAATGTTAGCCAAGTCAGCAACTTTAGTCTGTTGGAGGGATCGAAAACCGCTTTGGGGGTCGGACGCAATGCCAGTGTCGAGGAGAATTCGGGGTACGTGGATGTCTGGGATCGCCCGGAGACCTATATTGTCACCGTACTCTTTACGCTCATCTTTATCGTGGGCGTGCTGGGGAATGGCACTCTTGTCATCATATTCTTTCGACATCGCTCCATGCGCAACATACCAAACACGTAAGTGACAACCACCCAACCACCCAAATACCCCATCATCCAACCTCCTGTGGTGCTTTTCTTGCTTCCGCATAATCATAATCATGGCAACCACTTAATATAAATAGACGTGTGTATTTTTGTATGCTCGGATGCAACAAATACAACCAAAATTGCCACTCAACATTCATGGGCTGACTTATGAGCCGACTTCTTTGATTTTATTGTTCCTTGTTATCTATCCAAGTCAGAGACATCACGTTGCGGCCAAAAAAAACAGCTGTCAACATTTTGGCCAAATTAAAAGTTAGCCAAAAGAAAAGAAATGTTCATAACTTTGTATCGAAACGGCACAGCATGTTGATGCTTTTCGGTATGTGTTGTCAGTGCTTGAGAATATTAAACACAGTTTCGGAGAATTTAAAGAGAGAGAAACCCCCTAAAAGGGTCCCAGGCGTCGTCACTTTGGTTCAAAGGGATCAAAAGAAAACATTAAAGCTGACTTCTGCATCCCTTTTCAATTTAAATAATCCCTAGCTCCAAAATCCATTAAGATATTTTAAAATATCAGATACTTAATTTATTATTTCAATTATGTACATTCAAGAGAAATAGCTATAATGTTTATTTCCGTACAGTAGGCTTCTTTCCTTTTCCAATATCTGACTTTATTATTAAAAAACTAGTGGACGATTACAGTCGAGCAAGCTCGACAGTTGAACACCCTGTGCCCAGGTACTCTGTACTGAAAGTTGATTTTCGATTGATTGTTCCTATTGCAGCTATATGATATTTTGGACCGATTCTAACCAAATTTGGGGAGGATTTATAATACCAGTTTGGTTCTGATATCTCAACAAACAAAAAAATTTTCCATAGTAAAACTTCATTTCCGATGCACCGTTTACACGACAGCTATATGATATAGTTAACCGATTCTAACCAAATTTGGCCAGTATGTATAATACTAGCCCAGATGCATATTCTATCAGTTTGGTTCTGATATCTTAACAAACAAAAATTTTTCCATACTAGAAACTTCATTTTCGATGCACCATTCCTATGGCAGCTATATGATATAGTTAACCGATTCTAACCAAAGTTGGTCAGTATGTATAATACTAGCCCAGATGCATATTCTATCAGTTTGGTTCTGATATCTTAACAAACAAAAATTTTTCCATACTAGAAACTTCATTTTCGATGCACCATTCCTATGGCAGCTATATGATATAGTTAACCGATTCTAACCAAATTTGGCCAGAATGTATAATACCAGCCCAGATGCACATTCTATCAGTTTGGTTCTGATATCTTAACAAACAAAAATTTTTTCATACTAAAACTTCATTTTCTATGCACCGTTCCTATGGCAGCTATATGATATAGTTAACCGATTCTAACCAAAGTTGGTCAGTATGTATAATACTAGACCAGATGCATATTCTATCAGTTTGGTTCTGATATCTTAACAAACAAAAATTTTTCCATACTAGAAACTTCATTTTCGATGCACCATTCCTATGGCAGCTATATGATATAGTTAACCGATTCTAACCAAATTTGGCCAGAATGTATAATACCAGCCCAGATGCATATTCTATCAGTTTGGTTCTGATATCTTAACAAACAAAAATTTTTTCATACTAAAACTTCATTTTCTATGCACCGTTCCTATGGCAGCTATATGATATAGTTAACCGATTCTAACCAAATTTGGCCAGAATGTATAATACCAGCCCAGATGCATATTCTATCAGTTTGGTTCTGATATCTTAACAAACAAAAATTTTTCCATACTAAAAACTTCATTTTCGATGCACCGTTCCTATGGCAGCTATATAATTTAGTGGACCGATCCAAAAATTAAAACAAACTTGATCTGCGTATGGTATCCAGGAACCTACATACCAAGTTTGAAGTCTCTAGCTTTTATTGTTTCTGAGATCGACGCGTTCAAGCAGACGGACGGACAGACGGCTCAGGGTATACAAATTTAAGCATAACTAGCTTCTATTTTTATTCCCGCTCGAATATTAATTTTCGTTTCCACACTGGTCAGAGGGACAACAATTCTGTAAAAATATTTGTCTACGCTGCGTATGCGTGATGCTTTTAAAATAAATCCGATTGCATAGCCCGTGGCTGACATTTGGATACAAGTGCTGACAGTATTTTTTAGGTGGCTTAACTTGCGATAAGCTGCAAAGCTATTGAGAGAAAAAGCTGTAAGTTTATAAGTATTGGCAAGCGAGTTTGAAAACATTTTATGGCCAACAGCTGTTGGCATTATGTGTATTGTGGGGCATATGCAAATGTTTATTAAGTTGGCAACTTGTACAAAAACTAACAACTATGTAACGTGGCTTGCGGCTTGTGGCTTCTGTATAGTGAAAAATGTAAATAAATTGAAATGTAAATTCAATCAAAAGTTTTGCACCCCAAGGCGACAACTTGCATCCGTTGACAGAAGTCGACAAAAGATGGAAGAGTACAGAAGAAGGGCAACACTTATATAACAAGCATATTTATTATAAATTGTCTTCACGCCTCGACTGTCAATGAAAACGAATTTGTTTAGTGCAATTTTCCTTGAAAAATGCCATTGAAAGCTGTGCACAAATTGTCAGATAATGTGAAAGGTGTTGAAGGTGTTGATGGTGTTGAAAGTGTCTAAGGAGCTCTATTCGAGCTTGGACAGCTGCAATTTGGGCACCCAAGGATCATAATTTTTTCTTACTATTGATGCCAAAATGTGTGCTTTGTGTGTCTGTCTAGACAAACGTCAATTGGCAAGAGTCAGCATTACAAAATTAGAGGCTCTAATGATACACGTTATGTCCAAATGTTTTCAGTCTGGTTCATGCCTTTTGCCACCAAAATCGAAGTTCAAGCATGTCAATGCCAAAGCAATTTGTGAAAAAAAGGCAGAATTTGCCTTTTTACAATCACATTGAGATTTCTCTCATATTTAACTAGATTCCATTTTGGTAGATACTCTAACTGTCTCCAGCAGACCTAACTCAAGAAATCCCACTTTAAAATGTCCACAACACACAATAGAATTTTTTACAGTAAAGTGCGCTTCGAATCAAGTGCTTTCCAAATGAATGAGCAACGTGCCACACAATCTCAAAGTAAAACTGACTAAGGAATTGGAACAGAAACAGAAACAGGACACAGGACACACGACCCTTATGTACAGATAGCAATTCCATTTTCAATCCCAGTGCAACCATGCAGCAAATTTGACACGTTTAACTACGTGTGTGTCAACTAACTATAAATAAAAAATTAAACAATACTCAAATTAAAGGGTTGACACTTCTTTGTTACCCAATGGATATCACGTAATAAATCCTATTGTATCCCTACATTTCATTCAAATACTATGAGTATTTACTTCTGTTTGATATACTCGTATCTTACTTAAAATAAAGGTATCAGTTATTTTTATATCTTCAGCATCAATTGCTAAATTGAAAATAATGTAGGTGGAATAGAAAGGATTTTAGTCTCAATTTCAAATTTTCAGCTTTATCAAACTGTCTCCATATTTGAAGTATTTTTCTCTCAAAATATTGATTTAATAAATATCAAAAACTTCTTAAATTGCATAATATTTACTTGTGACATTAAAAGTAAATATTCATTATATTTCCACTCCATTTGAGAACGACTCATTTTGGTTCAGTTCGCTTTACATTAATTTTAGATTAAACTTAATCAGTACTATTTATATATTTTTCAAAAAGATCATTTTCAGCTTACCTTCTTCTTTCTTTTTATTTTAGGTATATACTATCGCTAGCTCTGGCCGATTTGCTGGTAATTTTAGTTTGTGTGCCAGTTGCCACAATTGTCTATACGCTGGATAGTTGGCCCTTTGAGCGTAATATGTGCCGCATTGTCGAATTCTTCAAGGACATCTCCATTGGCGTCTCCGTCTTTACATTAACCGCGCTTTCCGCCGAACGATACTGCGCCATTGTGAATCCACTGCGTAAATTACAGGTAAGCAACAACTGAATGTACTCTCTTTCACCTGGAGTCACTTAAGTAATTTGTTATTCTTTTTCTCACACACACAGACAAAGCCGCTGACTGTTTTCACGGCCGTGTTTATCTGGATCTTTGCCATAATGTTAGGCATGCCTGCGTTCATAATATCCGACATCCAGATCCATAACGTAACCACGCCCGAAGGCAACACAACCATTCAATCGTGCTATCCATTTGGGAAACATGGAAAGTGAGTATCCAGCCGGCTAACCTGGTCATCTCAGTCAAGTGTCCAATCAGTTAGATACTTTCGCCTCATTCGCTTTTATTTAATTTTAAGTAGGTCTCCGACTCCTCGAAATTCCTACCACAGTCCAATCATGCAGAAGTTTCCACTTTCCCGCTTTCTTATAATTAAAGTAACTACAAGTAACATGAATTTAAACATTTTAAATCTTTATAAAAGTTTGTGCTTTAATTTGCTACATATTAATAGATTCTTTTGCTTTCTTAAAGTAAAAAAAAAATTACTTTTAACGCTATATTTATATTTATTTTATTCTGAAAATTTCATAAAGAATTGCTTGATAAATACTAGTTTAAATTTTATTCAACCGATTGTAATACATACGAGTGTGTAAACTGTACACGTGTAAGTAAGTGGGTGTTCTTATTGTTGTAAAAAACCTTTTGATTTCCGGGAATGAATTCGTAATTCAGATTTCCTGGTATTTTAAATAAATAAATTTTTTAGCAAGAAAATAACACAATGGGCTCTGTAGAATAATTTTTAGACATATGTAGAAAAAAATAACTATATATAAATAATATAAATTACTGTTTTCAGTCTCTAGTTTAAAAATTATTTTCAAAAGAATTTTTGTCGTATACAGTTGAACAAGTTAAATTTTGGGGAATAAATAGAGGTAATAGTAGCATTTATAGAAGGTATATAAGGAAAATATGGGTGTATAATGGTGTATATAGACGAATAAGTTGGATTAAATTTCAATTATTTGCTAATATAGGTTACAATTTTTAATGGTTGAAAGCCGTCTTAAGCTGTGTGGAAATTTGTCCCTATTCCGATTTAATTTACATTCGCCAGATGAACTCCTTTCATTTAACAGCTTCTCTAAGCTGCTCTGTTGAGTCTCCTTCTGCCTGCTGTTAAACTCAACTGCTCGACTCAATGACGTCTGTTTGGGTCGTTATTTTAGTATTCTGACCATATGCCGACCTTCCTTCCCTCTCTTTCTCTCTTTCTCTCTCTCTCTCTCTGCCTCTCTGGCAGCTCATCACATTCTGCTTGTTGATAAGCAACTTAAAATTAATTCCGCTTTTTATTTTTAATGCACCTTGTGCGGCTTTGGTTGCAACTCGCCTTCCTGGTTCTCTTGGTCTGTGGTTTTGTCAGTCCGCCTGTTGCCAGTAGTTGGAAATCCTTTGGTGCTGGACAACGTCAGCTGTTGCCACATAATCCACCACCTCTCCAACTTCCTGTTTTTCAGCTGTAATTCACAACTGGTCGCAAATTTTTTTGTTTAAAGCATAAAAATCTCTTTTAGTACTGTATACAAATTATTAAAAAAGCCAAAAATGAAGGATAAAATATGTAAAAAGTAGAATTTCATTTTCGTTGACTCAGTTAATATTTTTTATACTTATTTTTATGATAGCTGCTGTTATTACCCATCAGCATGGGCCACACTTCATTATTTATTTAATGTCGTGTCCCTACTGGCATTTTAATAGTCTTACAAATTGTTTGGGCTAAATCCGCTTACAGGAATTTATTTAAAATTTACTATCAACTGCTTCTGTCAATCATCCAAGCTTTCAGGCTCTAAATCTAATTGAATTTCGCAATTTTCATGAATCAGAAATGAGACGGGAGTTGACTTTGCGAATTCTTCAAATTTCCTGTCAATTAATTTAACGCGAAAAGCTTCAACATCGTGAGAATCAGTAATTAATTATAAGATTTTGCTTTGCTATGCCTTGTACATTTAATTGAATTCCAATAATATTTAAAGGCACAAAGGTTATATAAAATTCGGAGTAAAGTCGATTTTATGACTTTATTTAATTCATAATTCGTAATAAATTCAGAGAATATTCTTTGATATATTATTAGCCCCCAAAAAATTAAATTTTTATATTTTGCAGTTCACCTTTTCTTTAAAATTATATAAGCCAAAGTTAAACAATTATATTAATTGTACAGTCCTGATGATGATTTAAATTAATTTATAGTTGAGTTCAATAAAAACGACTGCAATGTGATTGACAAATTGACAGTCTGTTGACAAGATTGCGTTGGACATTGATAAATTAAGCTGCTTTTTCAATGCTTTTTTCAACAGTTAATCCCTTAGCACTTTAAGTGAATTTAATTGCTGAGTGTATAATCTGTCAATATACTAATTGCAGATACTGTCCACAGCCATTTGAGTGAATAAACAAATTTAAAGTTAATATATAAATTAAAATTATATTTTTATATACTTTTTGCAGACACTGTGAATAAATATGTGCTAATTTACTTTCACTAAGAATTATTATTTAGATGTGATTTATTTTATTAATTCCGTAAATTATATATGTTAGTTGTTGCCAAGTAATCGGTATACTATTTGCAGACACTGTCCATAATAAGCCATACTTAATCTTTATTAATACTTATTAATTTGTTATGATGCGATTCTCTTTTGCAGATACATGATAGTTGCCAAGGCATCCATATACTATTTGCTGCCACTGTCCATCATTGGCGTGCTATACATCATGATGGCCAAGCGGTTGCATATTAGCGCCCGCGACATGCCCGGAGAGCAGCTGAGCATTCAAAGCCGGAGCCAGGCCCGGGCTCGTCGTCATGTGGCTCGAATGGTGGTGGCCTTTGTGGTGGGTGAGTATATAATTGGGAGGGGACTATGACAATGGCAGACTAATTGCCCTGATAGTGTTCTTCATTTGCTTTTTTCCATATTATGTCTTCGAATTGTGGTACCATTTGAATCCCACCGCCCAGGATGATTTCGATGACTTCTGGCACATGGTTCGCATTGTGGGATTCTGTACAAGGTAAGCGGCTCAGATATTACTGCGTTTTCAGCAGTTTTTCCATCTCACTTTTCCTTTGAATGTACACCTGGCGGCAATTGCATTCATTGCACGCGTTGCTGACTCAAATGGAAATGGGAAAAACTGTAAAAATATGCAGAGTTGTCTCCTTAAGTTTTATTCTGCATTTCCCACAAGTTTCTGTTCTGATTTTTAATTGAAAGAGATAATCCTCCTTTACCCCAAGTGCCCAAGTATTGCCCCTCTGCCAAACCGTTTGCTACTTATGCTCCATGCGGTAGTAAATTTATTTTCGTTGACAGTGTCCCTCTTTTTTCCCATTTTTGCTTCAGTTTGAAAGGGGGCAGATCCTGGGAGCACTTTGGGGCGTCACTTAGAGCACTAAAGTGCGAGAAAATAGTGTGTCAGCATTTTAAAAAACTGCATTTGTGATGTCAGAGAATTAAGCGAAATTTGCATTTTAATGTCTAAAGGGTTAAACTAAATTTCTTCAATAAAGTATTGAATTAAACATTCAAACAATACGAAGTAAATGCGTTCATTCTATCAGCTTGTGTTTATGAAATTAAACGGATAAAACACATTTAAATGTTTATTCAACTGTATGGGAGTTGACTTAAAGAGGCTTTAAGGCTATTAATTTGTTCATTTTTTGTATAATATATAATAATAGCTTAATTCCTAACGTATTTTAAGTAGCTGAAGAAGGTAACTGTATTTAAGTTTAAAATCCCAATTAGAATTATGTTTGTCTTAAGAATGCAACTTTAGCGGATTTAAGTGTTGCCTACTTTTGTGGGCAAAAAAATAGTGTGGGCAAAAATTAGTGTTGCCTACTTTTGTGGGCAAAAAAGTGTTGCCTACTTATATAAGCAAAAATATTGTTGCCTACTTTTAAGCGTAGGCTATAAATCCATTTTTATACCCTGAGCCCATTGAAAATTTGCAAAAATGTTAAGCTTTATTTATTTAATTTATTCCGATAGAGTTTGGATAGTAATGTCAGTAAAAATCAAATAAGATAAGCGACAGTTTCTAAATTTAAAATCTACTTTTAGTAAATCTAGTTTGATACAAGTGCTTTCCACATCAACAGCATCAACTTTCCATCATCATCTTCATCATCATGATTGTGATTGTGTTGCTATTATCACATCAATGGTCTAACTTTTCTCGTTGGTCTTTCAATTTGCAGTTTCCTCAATTCGTGCGTTAATCCAGTGGCATTGTATTGTGTGTCTGGTGTGTTTCGGCAGCATTTCAACCGTTATCTCTGCTGCATTTGCATCAAGCGTCAGCCGCACCTGAGGCAGCACTCAACCGCAACGGGCGTCATGGACACCAGCGTCACCTCGATGCGTCGCTCCACCTATGTTGGCGGTGGTGCAGGTGGCTCTGGCTCTGCTGGCGGTGGTGGCGGTGGCAGTTTGGCCGCTCATCGCGCCTCGCTGCACATGAACAATAATCATGGAACAGGGGGACGTGGCGGTAGTTTCCATCGCCAGGATTCGATGGCATTGCAACATGCTGGCAGTGGCAATGGAGTTGGTGGCGGTGGCAACATCGGACGTGGCTCCATCATCAATGAGAAAAGGTGAGGCACGTTGATTGTGGAGCTGCTCGAAGAGGGAACGAATCCCCCACAGGCCGATGAGCAGCTCTAAACAATTGGCAATTGATCTCACTGGCTGTCTGTATGTCTATCTGTCCCTCTGATTGTCTGTATATCGCACTTTTGCACCCAAATTTGCACACAATGCCCCTTTTGCTAATTGGCAGCAATTGTTGTGCCCACTTCCTCAATTTGTGTAAATGCAATTGGCAATCCGCAGCTGGTCTATGTAAATTCCCATTGGCTTTAAGCCTTGACTTGCCCTATTAACTACTAGTGTTGCACTTACTCAAGTGTATTGTAATCTGGTATTTGAACAGGCTCCTTTATGTTTCTCAGCTGCACAGACAGGCTTAAGCATTGTGTGTGTTTATGTATTTGTGTTATGCACAGGTATTTGAGGAGTTTCTAAGCTGAGAGCTTTAAGCTTACTCAGCTTCGATGTGCGTGTATCTTGTAAGTGAGCTAAAGTTTAGCTGATTTTACCCAATAAATAAATATAAACTTCCATTTTCAGTACTATGTAGTTGACTATTAATTATTACTCTTATTAAAATAAGCAACAGTGTTTAGAATTAATTTTGTTGTAAATACATAAATGTAATCTACACTCTATTTGTAACCAAACAAATGGTACTCTATGTGATGTGCTTATTTAAGTTCCATAGCAATTAAGAGGCATTCAATATAAATCGTAATTAATTGTAATCACCTATTGAAATATATACTTGTAGTCAACTAATTGTATTAGAGATGGGCGATTGTCGTGACTTATAACACGACTCTTAGTCACTTAACCATTAAAAATATTATTAAATTATAATATCTATGCATTTTGTTACATTTTTGATCTCGTGTCACGCGACCATCGCTAATTCACAATGAATTTGACATTTAACTTATGTCTAGTTTCATAATTCCTGCAAATTGTTATTGTATGTAGTTGCAAATATCAATAGTCTTAATTACAATTAGAGAGCTTAAAATGTAAATAAATAAATAAAGTAGTATTAAGTTGTTGTTGCTTTGAAGTATTACATTTAATAAATATCAATTCATTTAATTGTGCTACAGCATTGGAAAAAGCTCTTAAAGATTTTTCCAATAAGCTGTAATAAATATACACAAAAAAAGTATATATTAATACACTGTACTAGAAAATAGAAAATAAATAAGTATATGTACATAATTACAGCTTACCATTTAAATAAACGTAATTAAAATGAGAATAGTTTCCATATTTTGTGCTGATTAGCAGGTAAGGCACTTAAATCACATTTGCAAATAATAATAGTAATTATATCTGTGCAGCACCCAAAAAAAAAATCCAAAATTTTGGTTCTATTATAAATTTGAATTTCTTTTATATTAATTCAAATTATTTATTTTTGCGGTTTCAGTTTAATAAAACGATACGACGAGCGCACTCGCTACTAAATTGGACAAACTATTTCAACATCGAAAATAAAACAAATAAATAAATTAGTTGTTAAAATCTAAACTAAATACAAATTAGAAATATTTACCAAATAAGATTATCAAACGTTCCCAAAATAAATTTAAAGTAAATACAATATATATTTAAATGTTAAAGTGTCAAATGTGCAAATATTGAAATGCAAATAAAATTTTAGAAAGGAATATAAAACCAATTTATTTCTCTGATAAACAAGTATGTTAAACAATTTGTTGTCAACTTGATGCAACAGAAATACATAAATTATTATTTATTATATACAGGTTTTTCCCATGAAAATTTCCAATAAAAATACCAAAGAAAATTGCCTTTAATAGAGTTTTCAAATACTTGCCAACTGCTTGTCAACTATTTTGAAATTAAACAACAAATAAAAGGCAAATTCGTTTGGCAAAATTTACAGGCAAATATTCAAGAGCCCAAAATTCCATACAAAGGCCAGATTGTTGATGCTAATTTCATTTCCCGGAAACCCCTTAGACACACACACACACACACTTCCACACACACACACATAAGGCTAAAATGTCAACACACCTTTTGTGTAGCTAGACAAAAGTTATTGGCATGCAATAAATGTTGCAGTCAAAGTGGCCAATGTCGACCCTTGACTCCAACCCGAAGTCCCTGGCTGGCCCCTGTTCCATTGAATGGCCTGGCAGGTTGGCTAACCTATTGGATCTGCACTAAATCAGACGCAACTGGCAGCTGGCAGAACCCCTTGGTCCCTAGATATTATTAGGACCCGGCCCGAACAATGAACCAATTTTGCTATGTTTTTACCCGAAATTTTGTGCGTGTGTGGGAGGAACATACCTATAGCATTTTCCCTTTTTTGGATCACTTTGAACACAGGTAAGGCTAATGGTAAATTGTGTTGCCTGCAACGTGCCACAAATTTGCTAAAAGCGCACCAGATTTATGTACACTCTCAAAATGTAAATATGTGTCCATTTGTATACTCGTAGATGAGGTCTTGTGGTTAACCCAGCATTTTGTTTGTGCCAAATACAAAACCCACCAAAGCCACTCTGGCCACAAATTGTGTAAGTGCTGATTGGCAACTCCTCTTTCCCCCCTCGCTCATTTTGTACATTGTCAGAAGTTCAGACAAATGCCGATTGCCCCACAATTAGCTAATTTTGTTGCTGGTCTTTTGTGGGAAGTGACTGGGTCAATTACCTACGCAGTTTATAGCCAAGCGATTTAGGCGTGGACACGTAATTATCATAAATATAAATTTTCTATGAGTTTGTTCAAGATTTAATGGCACAGATTTGTGTTGGCCTAAAGTGTGAATATTGCAGTCATTTCAAATTTTATTACTGCTCTATAATTAAATTATCTTTAAAAACTTTTTAAATACTAAATTTCTTAAATAGACTTCATTGTGCTCTCAAAAGTATGCTATTAAAAATAATTGCAATAATTTTATTCTATTTATATTCAAATAAATAAATGATATGAATAACTATTCTTGAAAATAATTGTATAAAATATATAATGTGTGCTTTTTATAAACAGTTTATTGAATTTAACAAGGATTATGTTTATACAATTTATTTGCCCAGTAAATACAGAAATAACAATAGTATTGTCTAACAATGTTAATACATTAGTTATTGAAAAATTCTACTAGGATTGCAAGAGCTTATTTAAAAATGTTTTATTATTTAGACAAAAGGCTTATTCTGGCAAAAAACAAATTCGATATGCCCGCTATTGAATAGACTATTGTAACTAAGTTGCGGTAAACAAAAGCACAAAGCCTGCGATAGTTGATACATAATGTGGACACAAATTTGTTGACTAAACTCAAATCAAGTGTTAATTCTCTTATACATAGATACAAACTGTCACAGCTACAACAAGTTGTAATGGAAACTTTACATATGCAAATGAGTCTCTGGTGGCAGAGCACATAAAGAGAAAGTGATAGAAGTAGAGGGGAGTAAAGAGAGAGAGAGAGAGAGAGAGAGAGAGAGAGAGAGACAACAATGTGAGATAAGTGTGGAAAGTCGAGCGTCGAGTCGTATGTGTTGGCCCCTGGAGTATCACATAGCTGAAGAGCCGTAGAAGCGTCTGTGGTAATCAGATTATCAAGTGCTGAACGTGGCTGGTAATGGCAGCAAATTGGTAGCAGCCAAGGGAAAACTTTCAACGCTTCACTTCTCGCCATCTCAAGTGGCCCTAAAGTGATTTATCACGCTGCATAGCTGTGAAAGATGTCAGTCTCTCAATTTCACAGTACTTCAGTTTGGCAATCTCTCAGTTTATCAGCTTATGCTTAACAGCATTGGCAGTAGAGGCATAACTAACAATTAGTGTACCGAACACGCCTATCTCAATATACTCTGTTGGCATCTCTCAAGCTCTCTCTCTCTCTCTCTCGTATCCTTTACGGTTCCTGGTATTCATAATTCCTCATTATGTGTCCATGTTAAATTTCTTGAGCTTGCATTAAAATCAGCCAACAAGTCTTGAGTAGGATAGGGAAACGTACAGATTATTATCCTGTCCGAGTTTCCTTTTATATGCTTGTCTAACACGCAACTAAAGGCTTTTGGGGGCAAGTCTTGGCTGGACGTCAACTTCCCCTCGTTATGGCCACTTTAATGTGGCCATCCTTTTGGCCAAGTGCTGCGTCCTGTTTTTGGGCTATTTTGATTATGTTTTCGCTTTGCTTATGCTCTGTTTTGTTAATTGGCGCAACTTGTAAGCTGAGACACATTGACAGGATTCTGGAAGAATGGGGGCGTGTCCCCTTCCCGTTTTAGCCCACTGCACGCACGTGTCGTAATACAGTCAAGCAGCAAAAGAAAAAATATCATTTTGGCCTATTTACGTTAATGTCTTAGGGGCAGCGAATTGTTTCCGGCTTTAGTCAGGATTTGCTTCTTGATGTTGATGCTTTAAATTGTTTTCCCTTCCTCCATCTCTTTATCTATTCCGCAGTTTTTCTTTGTTTTTGTGGGGGATTTTCGTGGCATTGATATTTATGAGCACAACGCCTGTTGTTTGATATGCTGAATATATGGTTATTGATAGGTTGATTTGTGGCATGACAGCTAATAGAATTTATTAATTTTAAACATGCCTTAATTGTATTTTATATACATAATTTTATTTAAATACATTTTATGTGATTAAGAAAATTGTTAGCAGATTCAATTTACATTTTAAAGTATTTACGTTCATAAAAATTAAATATGTGTAAATTAATTCAAAGCTCAATTGACTCACTTGAATTTCCAAATAACTTATATTACCAATATTAGGTTTTTATTTAATAAATTTCAAATTCCTTTGTTCATTTTCTGCAATATATTATTAACCGTTTTATTCAATTTTTATGAAATTTTGTACAAGAGAAAAGTTCTGCCCTAGACTAAATTCCTAATAAAACAAGTAGGCGGTTACAGTCGAGCACGCTCGACAGTAGGATACCCTGAGCCCAGGTACTCTACTCTGAGGTTGACTTTCGACCAATTGTTCCTATGGCAGCTATATGATGTAGTAGACCGACTTGAAGCAAATTTGATCAGGATGTATAAGACCAACTTATATGCTTTCTGTATCAGTTTGGTTACGATATCTCATAAAACAAAAAAGTTTTTCATACTAAGACTTGATTTTCACCCGATCGGTCCTATGACAGCTGACTTGATTTATACCCGATCGGTCCTATGACAGCTATATGATAAAGTGGACGGATTGGAACCAAATTTGAACAGGATGTATAAGACGAACTTATATGCTTTCTGTATCAGTTTGGTTACGATATCTCGTTAAACAAAAAAGTTTTTCATACTAAGACGATAACTCATAAAACAAAAAAGTTTTTCATACAAAGACTTGATTTTCACCCGATCGGTCCTATGACAGCTATATGATATAGTGGACCGATTTGAACCAAATTTGATCAGGATGTATAAGACCAAGTTATATGCATACTGTATCAGTTTGGTTACGATATCTCATAAAACAAAAAAGTTTTTGATACTAAGACTTGATTTTCACCCGAACGGTCCTATGACAGCTGTCTGATATAGTGGACCGATTTGAACCAAATTTGAACAGGATGTATAAGACAAACTTATATGCTTTCTGTATCAGTTTGGTTACGATATCTCATAAAACAAAAAAGTTTTTCATACTAAGACTTGATTTTCACCCGATCGGTCCTATGCCAACTATATGATATAGTGATCCGATCCAAAAATAAAAACAAACTTGATCTGCGCCCGGTATCCAGGAACCTACAAACCAAGTTTGAAGTCTCTAGCTCTTATGGTTTCTGAGATCGACGCTGTTGATCCTGATCAAGAATATATATACTTTTGGGGGTCTGCCACGCCCCCTTCTGCCTGCTACATACATTCTGCCAAACACATTTTACCCTTTTTTGCCCATCTTCAATGGGCTCAGGGTATAAAAAGGGTCAACAATAAATTGAGTTTATGGAGACCCAGAAGTTAAAAAGAGCAAATGAGTAATATAAACACACCAGACATAATTGGATTTATCTAAAACTTAAAGTAGACGAATTTCAAATTAATTTAGAAAAGTTTAACCTAAGATACCGAGATTATAAATTAAAGCAGAGAGCAAGAATTAATCCTTTATGAAATCAGCTTTATCACTTCTATCGGCCATTTGTAAGGGCCACAGTCCAAACGCCGTCAACTGTTGAAGGGCCTTCGTCATTTTCTGGTAAAACAAAACTTGAAATCTGCCCTTTTCCTTTATACTCTTCCCAAGCCATTTTCATATTGCTTTAGTTGTTTTCTTTTCAAAGGTGTTTCTCACCTCAGAAGGAGCACACTTAATAGGCTTAGAAGCATCCGTAAGCCGGCTTAAATGCAAAGTGTGTTAATTTAATGACACTTACAATAAAAAACTCTGGCAACAGAATGAGGCAGCCAAGCAGCAAATGCCACACGACCATTGCAAGCAGCTTGACGCACTTTAAATCCCACAGTGAGGCTCATAAGTTTGTCAACCTCTTTAAAAGACTCATTTAAATGCAACATGTGAGAAGCCATACTAATAAAATATTAGATTAATTTATTTGCAACCTTTATTTAAAGTATTACTTTGACTCGCATTTGTAGCAAATGAAAAATTATGTGAACTCAAATGAAAGAAAAAAAATAGGATTGAAAATTGTACAGAGATTAGATATATTTAAGTTTAATAAGAAATATAAGTTTGAATCATCATCTTTAAAAAATTTATCATAAAAGTCGTCCTTAAATTGTATAAATCAATATACTTAATTTTTATTGATTTTCAGCTTACAAGAAATATTCGGCACTTATCTTTAATATAATACATTAACGTAGCAAGCGTATGTTATGTTCCATAGCCCACTGTAGACGCTCAAGCTGTTTTCTAAGAACTTAACCTGTGTCAAAGAAGGCCAGAAGCAAAAACAAAAAAGTAACGCAATTAGTTAACGGCATTTGCCACCTTCTGCAATTATTGGGCTTTAATGGGATTTCTGTGGAAAGGCCGCGGGCGGTACTCAATCTGTCTAAACGGTATGAAACGAGCATAGACTGGCAAATTGAAAACAAATTAAAGGCATTATCGGCCCACGATTTTTATGTCAAGACAAAAGTGCTTTTCTTACAGCAGCGTCAAGTTACTTTTATTTTTATATTTAAATATTTGCCCCAAAAGTCATTTCAATATATTGAGACCCTTTCGACTTTCAAGTTTCAAGGGGGCACTCAAAGTCCAATTTGTTATTTCAATAGAGCATAAAGCCATTAAAAATCAATTGGCCTAAAAAACAAAATGCAAAGTGCCCCAAAAACACATATGTATGTGAACACGTATGTGCAATTTTTGCTCAAAAAACAAAAAACAGGAAAAAAAAGAAGTTCAAGGCCCGCCTACAAGAAATAAACAAATGTATTTGGTCTTCGGCTTTGCATTACGCTAAATTTGCTCTCAAGTTTACGCGAATGGTCCTAAAACTACACCCGACTCATCCCATGTTCAATCTTCCGATTTTCTATACCCTTTCAAGGGGTACATCAAGCTTTCATCTTAAGTCCGTTTTGTACACTTTAAAAAATGCTCCAAATATTTCTATGTCGATTTCAACAGACAAATTAAAGCGAATTCAATAGATTGAAATAAATTAGAATAAACATGGGTGTACTATATTAGAAAAAAGGTGAAACATTAATTAATTTGATATAATATTTTAATTTTAAAGTCAATTAAATCTTAAAAGTAGTAGCACAAATATATTCAAATATTTCTGGATTTTCTTTAATTTAATTTTAATAATATATATTATATTAAAATACTCATAGATATAAAAGATTTAAAAAAAAAAAACAATTTAAGACCTAATATAAATCATTTAAATTGAGTGGAGTTTAAGCAAATTAAATGGTATAAAAATATATGAAAAATTCTAATTACTGAGTAAATACTGTTATATACAGTAAATAGGTAATCCTTTTTGAGGTAGGGGGTATTAAGGTTCTATAAGTCCCTTTAACTCACAGTGTGTATATGTAGTGACTCTTTTGTCTCTTGGCAACTATTTTTGCTGACTCAACGCAGGCCATGAATCCCGTTTGGCGTCCTCGTTGCCATTGGCATTGCCACAGCTTCTTGGCCAATCTCTGGCGCGGCTGTCAATGTTCTGGCTTCCGTTTCCATACATTCTTAATGCTCCATTTGCAGTACAGACAATATCCGAGGTGCCTTGGAATGTTTTTCTACCCCTTTGGGCCGCTGCCCAGATGCCAGCAGATATTTAAGCGTAAAGTGCCGTCTGCGATGGGATTGTAAGTGCCCGGGAGGAGTACGATATCGAGTACAATATACAGTGAATTATTTGTTTTACTTTACGATTATGTCACAGTAATTTGACTTCATAATAAGGCTGAGAAATACGGCTCGTTGTGGCTTTCAGATTTCAATGTGTATGCAAATATACGACTACTTACATTCGTTATGCGATATTCGATTTGCATTGCCAACAGAACGAAGGACGAGGGACGAGGAACATCCGTCTTTTTATGTGCCGACAGCTGATGTTGATGTGGCGTCTATGGCGTTGTAGGACATGTCCAAGTGCTACTCAAACACAATAACCAAGTCGATTTAACCGCCGATGGCCATGTTCTTTGCTTTGCTAGCCAAATCTCTTCAACTTGGCCCATTTGATTGATTTGCCTGATTGTCAGCCGGCATTATTGTTAGCTTATCATTACGAGCGATGAGGATTCAACTCAAGTGCCAGCGGGACATCAATCTGCTCATTCCATTTGTTTTACTAGCCAGACACTTGAACTCTACTCTGAATATATTATAAATTCCGCTTGTCACTGCTTTTTTGTCGAGTTTTTATTAAGATTTTTGCGAAATTTGCATTGTCCAACTTAAAAATGTTTTCTTAAACAATTTAATTGGACATTGCGGTGTTAAATCTACATTCTTCTTTAGAAAACACCTTGATTTAGATTCAGATTTTGCTAAAAACATTTCTGATAGCTGCCTAAATTTTTCAATTCAAAGGTCCAGAATTATGTAATCTCAAATTTTCTCTGTTAATTTCCCAGAATTCTCACACTTCAATCAAATCAAAGCAGAGTCAAAACTAAAAAACTAATTTGCTAAAATTTACGAATTCCTCGCTGAATTCCATCAAAAGGCAACTAAAAACTTTGTAGCTGTCAAAGCTTTTTGCTGCAAACATTTTGTGGCAACACGCGGCGACTCAAATGCATCATGCAACGAATTCTGCAGCATCAAACCGATGTTCGTTCAACTTTTGGCAACACGAATTATTTCTGCATAGAAATAAAAGTTTTCTGGCGCGATGGTAAAACACAAAAAAAAACATTTTGACACAAAGACCAAGTAACAAGTGATAAAAACTGAGAAAATAAAATGTATAATAGAGTTTGATAGTGTACAAGGTAATACCACTTAAGGTTAAATCTATACTCATCATTATTATGTTGTAAAAAATTTAATTGTTAAACAGACAGCAAATCCATACAGATTCATATTCCAAACAAAAAATATAAAGAGGAAAAATATGTCAATATTGTCAAATAAAATATTTCACATGTTTATAAACTCATTATTAAAAATTTCTTTTGAGTCCGTTTTGAGACACTCTTTTTCCCATTTGACCTCCACACAGGGTATTAAAAGTTAAGCCAACTAAATTTTAATTTTCGGCAACTTTTGGCGGTGCCTCTGTTAGAGCAGAGTTACCTGTAGCCTGTAGAAGTTGGTCATAAGCCATGAGTCTTAGAGAGTTTTAGTCCTTTTAAAGAAAATATTGAGTTTTTCGGTGGAAAATTTCTCTGTTTTCCCCCCATCCTCCGCTCATTACATCGAGAGTGGCGAGGTCGACTCCAACATGATTCTGTAGGTTTATCAGACCCACAAATTTTACAAATCGCTCGACAGTTTGACGGCGATTATACAGGGACAACATTATAGTGTGTGTGGGTGTGTGTGTGTGGGTGTATGTGTGTGTGTGTTGGTGTGTGGGTGTTAGTGCGTGTGTATGAGTCTTGTCGTATCACACTTTTATGTCTGACGCGACGCGACACGCGCGCGTTTTTTGAGATAAAATGGAAGGCAACATGAAAAGTTTAAAGCATTTTCTTGGCTTGAACATTTTCCCGACTTTTTCCATTTTTTTTGCTTTAGTTGGCAAAGGAATTAAAAGTTGCTTCTGTTGAAGATTTCCCCTCTCAACTTGTTTTTGCTCCTTGTTCATTTTGTTTTTCTATTTTATTGTTTTTCCTCATTTAATTGCGTTGATTAGCATAAAATAATTCATTTCACTATGCGTGCTTAATTAAAATTCAATCTCAGCTGCTTAAGTTGTGACAGAAACAGCATTCAATAAAATCAGCAACTAATTTCTTATAAATAACCTCAGTCTACCTCTCTCTCTCTCTGTATCTTGAACTCCACACTCTTTCTCCCTTCTTTCAAACTTACTCATGAACTTCAGAAACTGCAAGTTTTCGTTCGCATTGAGTAAATTGTTTTTTTTTTCTTTTCTTTTCTTTTTTCTTCTGTTTGTTTGTTAGTTTTGTCTCCTGCCTGCAGGATTTCGTTGTCCACACAAGTTTTGATTTTTATTGCAATCCCTTAAGAGCTGTAGATCTGTGCGCACAAACTTTTTGCTCTCAGTGTGTGGCCCAACTAAAGCAGCTCTAATGTTGTCCACAATCTGCAAATACTTAACTTAAGTCCCAGACACACATTCATATAGATAGTTTAGTTCAGAAAGTTCTCTTTAAACTAAATAGTTGCTCAAGTAGAATTATTGCTTTAAAGTTACATCTGTCAATTGAAATGACCTCAAATCTCCCTTTTAGTTGGTAAAATTTTAACTTAAATGGTGTTTTAATATGTGTACTTTACTAAAAGTTTAAGTAAATTATTATTATATTTGTATATCTTTAGTTTAAACCAAGTATTTTTCCACCTGAATTTAAATTTCAAAATTAATACTAGAGTTTAATAACTTTTAAATAGCATTTCTGTCCCTATCTTTATCTGCTTTGGTTTATCTACTCCCTCTCCTACTGCCTCTCCCACTCCCTCTCCTACTCCCTCTCCCACTCCCTCTACTACTCCCTCTCCTACTCCGACTCCTACTCCCTCTTCTACTCCCTCTCCTACTCCCTCTCCTACTCCCTCTCCTACTCCCTCTCCCACTCCCTCTCCAACTCCCTCTTCCACTCCCTCTACTACTCCCTCTCCTACTCCCTCTCCCACTCCCTCTCCTACTCCCTCTTCTACTCCCTCTTCTACTCCCACTCCTACTCCCTCTTCCACTCCCTCTTCTACTCCCTCTCCTACTCCCTCTCCTACTCCCTCTCCTACTCCCTCTCCCACTCCCTCTCCAACTCCCTCTTCCACTCCCTCTACTACTCCCTCTCCTACTCCCTCTCCTACTCCCTCTCCCACTCCCTCTCCTACTCCCTCTTCTACTCCCTCTTCTACTCCCACTCCTACTCCCTCTTCCACTCCCTCTCCTACTCCCTCTCCCACTCCCTCTCCCACTCCCTCTCCTACTCCCTCTCCCACTCCCTCTACTACTCCCTCTCCTACTCCGACTCCTACTCCCTCTTCTACTCCCTCTCCTACACCCTCTCTTACTCCCTCTCCTACACCCTCTCTTACTCCTTCTCCTACTCCCTCTCCTACCCCCTCTCCTACCCCCTCTCCTACCCCCTCTCCTACTCACTCTCCTACTCACTCTCCTACTCCCTCTCCCTCTCCCAGGCCCCGCTCTCAGTCCCTCTCCCAGGCCGCGCTCCCTGTCCCTCTCCCTGTCCCTCTACCTGTCCCTCTCCTACTCACTCTCTTTCTGTCTCTCTCTTTATGTATCTCTCCCTCTCAATGTCTGCACATAAATTAATTCAGCTTGCTCACTCTATCAAACTTTTTCCCTCATTGTTGGCAAATGTTGCTCCTAGTTGCACTATTATCATTATAACTAATGTAGAACAAGTGACAAACTTGTTTCAACTGAACAAATTAAGAAGTCAATTAACACATAATTAGCACTAAAACATGACAGCAGTTCCTTCAGTTCCATCGTGTCCTCAACTGGCCTATATAAGTGAGTGTCATGTGGCGTCAAGTGTTCAAAATGGCTCTGAATGTCAAGTGGCCGCCAAGGAGAATTGCCTCGGCAAGTGTCAGGCAAAAGCTGCTTCATCAGTGGAGAAACCACCCACTCAAAATAGCCATCGCCAACACCTTTTGGGAGTACACGGAGCGCACCAGGGTGAGCGGAATGTGGCTGCTCCGACGCAATCGGACGCACGGTCTGTCCAGGTGAGAGAGGAGAGTGGGTGGAGGAAAGAGAGCTCCTATTGAATCCAAAAACATTTGCTGTTTGTAGATTCATCTGGTCTACGGTGCTGATAGGATTGCTGCAGTTGAGCATTTACCTGACACTGTTGCTCTGGCTTAAGTTCTACTCCTATCCCATACTGAACACCATTTCCAACGATCTGTCCATCACGGATGTGGCATTTCCCGGCGTTACAATTTGCAGTCCCAAAGCCGTCAATACGGAACGCGTTGAACGTTACGTCAAAACACTGTGAGTTTTCTTGAGATGGAATTCCTATTTCTATTGATAAGTTCCCCAATGCAGCAAGATACCGCCGGAGTATGAAATGAGCGAGGTGGCCGCTGGATTTGAGTTCCTGAATGCCTTTACGGATCAGTCTTTTGTCCCACCTTCACATGACAGCTACAAGGTCACGGATGCTGTGCTCCGTCTGAACAACGTGTCCATTTGGGAGGCTGCCATGGCTGTTAGTCCTGGTTGTGCGGACTTTGTCAAGCGCTGCTTTTGGGGCTACGAGGAGTTTCCGTGCAATCAAACCCATGAATATCTATCCTTTATACCGACAACGGCATTCCTCGGACCTTGCTGCTCCTTCAACTACAATCCACGCAACTCCAGCTACGTGCCGTTCTCGGCCAACATTTTTGGCATGGATGGTGGCCTCATCTTCATCGGTGCCGAGGGCTCGGAACGCAATCTAAGCACGGGTCTCATTGTACTCGTTCATCATCCTATGGACTATGTTACAGAGACAGCTGCCTCTGTCACAATCACCGCCAGATCCGAGAGCTTTGTCGAGGTTTCTCCCACGGTGCAGTCATCGTCAAGGGAGGTCCTGGAGCTGTCGGAGAGCAAACGAGATTGCCTCATCTCCGATGATCTTCAGCTGCGCAATTATCGTCAGGCCGCCTGCATGTTGGCCTGCCAAACGGAAGCCATTGGCAAGAGATGCGGCTGTCATCCTTACCTGCTGCCCATTGTCAGTGAGAAGTTCAAGGAATGCAATCTCAACGACACCTTCTGCTTCTCAGATAACTATGGCAAGTTATATATATATATATAGCAAATATCTTAATCTTATCTTTAAATCACCTACATTTTATATCCTAAAATTTTTTACAGATTTTGAAAAGTTTTATGGAAATTAATGGAACTTATATGGTCCAAAGGATATAAAAATTGTAACTCTTCAGTCATGTTTCATCCCTTTTGACACTTAAATCCCTTCTTATGTCGCCCCTCAGTGTCATTGTAAGTCCGTGACCTTCGGCTTGTCTATTATAAACACCTGCGTACAGTTATTGTGGTGCATTGTTCGGTTCGCTCCTCTTACATCATTTATAATTCATATTAGATATTCAAAATGCGTATACCGTACCCACAAAAGGGTGACCTTTCGGAAATGCAAGGAAAGGACACTTAAGTGACGCTCTTTACCTTAAATTCAGTCCCTTATTAACTCAAACAAGCAGAAGTTGTTCTTTATTTAAATCTTTTAAAAGTAAAGTTATTACTAGATCTATATACAAAAAAATCTCAATTTCAGATAATTTCAAGAGCGTTCGCTGTGATCAATGCCTGCCTAATTGCTATGACGTTACATATTCCACACTGTCCTACAAAACGGATCTCAATCTGCATCAGTTTTCCTTGAGCAACTTCTAGTAAGTCTCTCAATGTCATGCATCTTAACTGAAATCTAATCTCAAATCTGGCTAGCACTCCGGAACTGCTCAACAACGATA
Source organism: Drosophila falleni (assembly GCA_035045575.1). NCBI lineage: Eukaryota > Metazoa > Arthropoda > Insecta > Diptera > Drosophilidae > Drosophila > Drosophila falleni. The sequence goes on along the minus strand of JAWNOV010000089.1, from coordinate 197,629 downwards.
GCTTCGTGTTGCGCGTTTATTTGGCCAAGCAGGTGGTGCCAGTGATTCGTAAGGTGACAGTCATGTCCTGGATTGGACTGCTCTGTAAGTAGGTTTACGTTTTTGAAGTTGATAACTTATCTGTATCGTTTACAGCTGATTTGGGTGGTATTTTCAATCTGTGTCTGGGTCTGAGTATGATATCCGTTGTAGAGTTCTTCTACTATTGCACATTTCGCTTGTACAAGAACTATGTTCAGCAAAGAACACTGCAGTTGAAGCAGGCATGGAAATAATCAGATGATGGCGTAATATATATATATCCTTCTTTAATATATAACTTAACTATATGTAAACACGTTTTATTGTTTTTTCTTTTTTGTTTTCAGCGTTTGTTTGGGTGCCTTACGCTTGGTTGCCGTCGATGTTTGCTTCTCTAGACCCTCCTCTTCATCGCTGTCACTGTATTGAACGAATATATTTATTAATCACTCAAGCTTGACGTATGAATATATTATTATATGTTTACTTACCCCACAGTGGGCATTTGATCAAACATATCTTCATATTCCGCATCCAGAGGCGTTGCATTTAACTGCCTCTTGTTTTTGTTGTTCTTTTGGGATTTCACTTCTTGATCTACTTCATCTTCATCATCGCTGGACTGTCGTGGCTGTTGCTGTTGCTCTGACAGCTGCCGGATAAGCACTTTGGTTGCCTTGGACTTTACATAGCATTGATACAGCAGCACTGTTGACTCCGTTCCATGCACACGCACATAGCGATCGAGGGAAGCAGAGCTCAGGTATTTGCCGGTCTCATCCAGGTGCAAGTCGCTGATGCCACCCGTAAATCCTTTATAAGTGTGCACATGGGTTTTCATGCGTCTTGTGTCAAAGGCCTGAAAAGTACAACACCATTAAAGTAACCTACACCATATCCTTTAGCTGTAGGCTTACCTTTAGGGCTCCCATAGTGGTACCCGTGTATATATAGTTGCCATGCGCCACCAGCGTCGCAAAACTCATGCCGTGCTCCTCGCTGGCAAAGTGTGTAACTGGACGCCGTTGTTTGCGAGTGTCGTAGAGTCGCACGTAGCCATGTCGCGAGCAGGTGGCCAATACATTCGGCCCATCCACAAAGCCAATATCGCTGTCCCACACGGGCACCTCCAGTTGCAAATAATCGTTGGGCAAGTTCTTGGAGTTAAAGATTTGCTTGCCATCGGCGCTCAGATCATAGACCTTCAGATTATTCTGTCTCGCCTTACCTCCAGTGGCAACAATATGTGTGGCTGTCGGACATTGACGCAGATGATCCATTTGATCGCCAGTGTTGATAATAACAGACGCAGCAGCTGGCTCCTCCTCTGAATCTTCCTCAGCCTCAAGCGACATGCTCTGTATTTGTCCATTAGCAATGCCAGCTATTAGATTGTTATTATAGCGTGCCAGACCCACAATCGGAGCGCCGGTGAAATTAATGGAACGCGTTGTGACGCCTCCGCCAATTCCAAGCGAGTGCAGCTCGGCAACATTCTTGGCCCGACCGAGCAGTATCTCCGTTTGAGCTTCATTGCCAAAAGCCAATGATGTGACGCACGATTCTTTATCCAAGGCGCTCAGTTCGCTGAGATTTGACTGTGCATGAGGTTTCTGATCCGCAGCTGGCAGCAAATCTATAAGGACAAAATATTGTATGAGATAAGCAGCAGAGTGTGCGTTATTAACTTACGTTTAAAGGAGCCTGTATGTGTGCCAACAAACAACTCATGCTTGGCTGTATAGTTGGCATGCTTAAGATTAGCTGTGGTCCACTTCATGTTGTTGAATCGCCCTTTAAATTACTTTTTAAGACAACTAAACAGCTTGAAACACGCAGCGAGCATGCAAAACAAATGCTACACGTGCAGCGCCAAATGTGTGTGAGCGAGATGACTCTACAATGCGATTTCAGAGTTGCCTACCGCACAGCATATAGAGCAGTGATAGTGATGGGCACAGTCTCGCACGCGTGCAAATCAGCTGTTCAATTTACATTATATCTGCACTGCGAGATATAGTTGAGACACTCTATTTGGAACAAATTTATTTATTTGCTTTTAATTTTTAATGCAAACACATTAAGAATTGAAGGAGGAGAGGGACTGGGAGAGGGACTGGGAGCGGGGCCTGGGAGAGGGACTGAGAGCGGAACCTGGGAGAGGGACTGGAAGTGGGGTCTGGGAGAGGGACTGGGAGCGGGGCCTGGGAGAGGAACTGGGAGCGTGGCCTGGGAGAGGGACTGGAAGAGGGACTTGGAAAGGGACTGAGAACGGGACTGGGAGCGGGGCCTGAGAGCGGGACTGGAAGCGGGGCCTGGGAGAGGGACTGGGAGGGGGACTGGGAGAGGGACTGGGAGCGGGGCCTGAGAGAGGGACTGGGAGCAGGGACTGAGAGCGGGGCCTGGGAGAGGGACTGGGGCCTGGGAGAGGAACTGGAGCCTGGGAGAGGGACTGGGGCCTGGGAGAGGGACTGGGAGCAGGCCTGGGAGCGGGACTGGGAGCGTGGCCTGGGAGCGTGGCCTGGGAGCGTGGCCTGGGAGAGGGACTGGGAGCGGGACTGGGACATTGGCTAACAGACCCCCACGCAGCATATAAAAGGCGGCTTTCCTGCAGCAGTCAGGCAGTTGGTGTTTGGCGCTTGCAGAAGACGGATCAGCAACGGCAGGGACTTCGTAGCAGTAGAAGGAGATAGTTATAAACTAATTATAAAAATTATTAACCATTATTTTGTAAGCTCACAAAATAATCTAATAAGAATAGTTTTGTATATAATTTTTTTATATATAATAAAGTTTTATTTATAATAAAGTTTTATATATAATTGTTTATATATAATATAGTTTTATATAAAATATTTAATATAGAATAGTTTTATAGCTGTTTTAATTTTAACAATGTTTTTTTTAGTACTTGAATCACAAACATTGCAAATTGTACATGATTTCTATGCAAAATCGGTTAATTAATTCCTCCTTAAATTCTTAATGTTTAACAGCTGATTTGCACGCGTGCGAGACTGTGCCCATCACTGAAATAGAGCCGAAAGAATCGGTAGTTTAGTTCGTTCACTTAAGTGAATAGTTCAACTGAACTTGAATTGAATTCAAAGGGGTGGCCACGCTCAAGAGATCTAGCTATAAAATAGCTAAGTTGACCACAGTGGTGCCAACAACAAGTGTGTATTTATTTTTATGTAATTACAATTTAATATTATTTAGTTGCTGTAGGATAATATGGCACTTACAAAAGTCTACGATGCGGCAACCGTATTTAGACACTTAAACGGCATCATAAACGTGTACAAGCCAGCTGGCATGAAAGTGAAGCACGTGCGCAATGCAATTTTAGGCAACATTTGTAAAGGTGCGTAAGGAAAATGCAATGAAAAGTATATTCTGATAGTGAGATCATAATTGTAAAGGTCTCAATGAAATGGAATTGAGGGAACCGCGAAAGTTGGCAAAAGACAGACCTCTGCTGGGCACTGGGACTGCCGCGGACAGCGTACTGCACAACATTGCCTCCAATACGGATTTGTCGGATCACATTCTGGCTGCCGGACCACGTTACATGCCGGGAGACATTCGCTGTGCAACCGTTGCAGCGCTGGGTGATCACACAAGTGGTGTTTTATGTAAGTAATGACGTAGTCATCTATAACATAACTAATGGATTAATCTTTCAGTGTTTGGGATAAACAAGGGACTGAAACAGTCAAGCCGCATACAGCGTAATCGTCCAGTGCGTGTCTACCATGTCACTGCTCGCATGGGCACCGCCACAGAGGATCACTTGCCCGACTCCCGCATCACGGTGCGCTCCAACCATCGTCACGTTTCGGCGGATCGGATTAGCGGCCTGGTTGCTTCCATGCAAGCATCACACCAGCGCAAAATGTATGAACTCTGCGGTGTCGATCTGCAGACGCAGGCTGCCTACGAATTGGCCTGTAGGGGACTCATAAGGCCTGCGGACAACACTCAACCAGTGATATATGGCATAAAGCTGATACACTTTGAGAGGCCACACTTTACACTCGAGCTGCACGCAATCAACGAGAGCGAACAGTACATAGCTGCCCTGGTCCATGACATGGCAATAGAGCTGCGAACGGTGGCACATTGCTCACAGCTGCGCTGCGTACGACATGCCCACTTCGATGTGACCGACAGCTTGCTGCGTCACGGTTGGCATCTACCGGGCATCATCAAGAATCTAAGGCAGCAGCGAGAGATTCTGGAAGCGCATCCGCAATTGCTAGAGCAGGAGCGCGTGGAACTGCATGCTGCAGCTTCGTAATAAGTTCAGATAAGGTAAATTTAAATAAATTAAATGCTTGTGAATAATTTAATTATCTGTTTCATTGTTTAAACAACAGTCTGGCTGTGGTTATTGACCAGCATCATTTTGTCAAGCTCAAAAAGGTCTTGCTGCAGCTTATCGTTCAGTTTCTTGCCGGCCACAGAGTCTTGCACCTTCTCCAGCACTTCCTGCGCCTCCAGTAGGCGCGACTGCGCCAGTTCCAGTTTAGTTGCAGCCTCTGCAGGCAACCTGCGAGCCTGTTCCTCCAGTGTATGTGCAATCTCCATGAGAATAACACTGACATATATGGCCAACTTGATGCTGTGCGGATCGAGACGACGGCAGACATTCTGCAGCTCCTCACAGAGTCGTTGCTTGCGGCCCAGTTGAAGATCGCTGAGCGTGGCCAATTCCAGGCCCGACTCATGTCCATAGAGCTGGATGAGTGTATGCTTCAGATTGAACATGTGAAAGTGATTGGGATGCAGGAGCTGTGAGAGACGTGCCAGCAGGAATTCCACTTGACTAGCTGTAGGATTGCTAGCCAGCAACCTTTCCACCTCCTCGGTCATGTGCGTCTGCACTTCCGTTACATAGGTGGCATCCACCAGCATGGGACAGGTGTCGCATTTCCATTGAGTCTGCTCGTTAAGAGGCTCCAATGGCAACTGGACGCCCACACACGTCTTGGACACATCACCCAGGCAACGCATGGCGCTCACATAGCTGCCGAATTCGGTGGGATCTTCGCAGCGTGTACAGCGACAGCTGAAGTGCTTGGTCATTCGCAGATGATGTTGCCTTAACTGCGTGCCCCACAATATGTTTGTATAGGTGATCTTCAAGTTGTCGCCCTTCTTGATATCACAGCCAGCTCGAACCACAATGCGATGCGTGGCAGGATCAAACTGAAAGTAACAATTGGGCTGGCAAGCGTGCTCCATCATGCAGGCCTGTCTAAAGAGTCCACTCAGCTCCACTCCCGTAGGCAGCTCGATGGCCATGTAGTTCGTCTCAATGATGCCGCAAAGACGATGCAGCAGCTCTGGCTCGTACTCACTTAGAGGACTCGGTTGTTTCTTGTTTGCCTTGAGATGTTGCAAAAAGCGCTGATTCAAGTAGCCAACAATTCGCTTCTCCGCCTCCTGTTGCAACTCCGTGCCGCGACGCTCCTCCTCATGCGACTGCATCTCCAGCAATGCCTTCCAACGCTCTGGCTGCGAACGCTGCAACAAAAGACACTTGAGCACCAGGATTGCATCGTGACGATAGTCATCATGTTGTCCAGACTTGGTAGACGACGCATTGCCCAGCCTGAGAATACTGCACTCCAAATCCTCGTGCTGACAGACAGAGCTGCATACAGGCCAACGACAACTGCAAATAGTATGAGAATAAAATATTTACAACACTATGCTGCAAACTAAATAATTTATAAAATTGAGTTGGTTAGCTAGCTCGAAGTCTTGATGTTTATTTTTTATTTAAATTTGCCGATAAATACAAAATAAACATCAAGACCTCGAGCCAGCTAAAAAAAAACTCAGTTTAACATGGGAAGGTCGCCAAACCAACCAATTTAAATAATTTATTGCAATTTATTCTTTACTTCGAAAACCAGTGTGACTTTTAGAGTTCGGTCTATATTAGTGTAGTAGTTTGAAGTTTTCGAATAGGCATTTAAAAGAAAGGAGGAAAAAATGGACAGTAATGGACAAAAAATGTAAAACATATCTGTAGGCCAAATAATGATAAAATAGACATTCCGCAAGTTAAAGTTTTTGAAATAGTGTCAAGGGAAACTAAATGAAAAAATTGATAAATGAATTAAAAAAATTGCATTTTTCAATTTTGATGCTGAATTAAAATAGAGGCAAAATAATGGTAAAATGTACATTCCGCAAGAAAATCGGTTAAGATTTGACAAAATGTAATTGGAACTGTCTTTACTTTATTTTACCGGCAATGCAAATAGTAAAAGCCAATAAATATTCATTACACTAAGCTATATAGTAAGTAATTTAAATCGTTATTGCACTGGCCTTAAAGGTCGTTGACTTTTTTGCTATTTATCGTGACTTCGTTGCACAGTGTTGCACGCGTTGCTTACTCACTTGCGACACTGATGTCTGTCCACGCGACAGGGCGAGTAGCAGCCAACACATGCCACAATGCTGGCCGACTTTTCGTGATCGGTGAGAAACCATTTAGGTCCCACAACAAGAGGCTCCTCCACGAATATCATCTGTTTGGCTCTGATGTCCTGGGTGGCTGCCAAGTAACGTCCCAGTTCCGGATCCTTCTTCTCCTGGAAGGGCTTGCAGCAAAGTTTATGCTGGGGCCAATGCTGTTTCTGGTGCTCACCGTTGCAATAACGAACCATTTTACAGCGCGTACAGGTGAGGGCGGCTGCCACACCACAAATGGGGCACTCCCGACTTAGCTCCATCATCGATATGATAATTTGATGACTTTTCAATCAGAACTGATGTTACGTCGCCCGACTGTAGTTCTTTTTTGATCGCCTTTGAGTTATTCCTTGTCTAATTTTATTTTTAGCTCGTTTCTCCAAACATTTGCCTCAATTCACTCGGAATACTGAACGCTCGCTCATTTTCTCACTTGCAAGAGATGTAAACACTCTCTGTTTTGAAAGCGCTCGTGTCGAAGAGAGAAATTATACTTACATATATTTTTATAGTAGCTGGTATAAACCGGCGTTGCTCGTGTACTCATTAATTTAAAATATCGAACTTGAGCACAAGGAAGTTGTATGTATACAATATTATTAAGGACAATTCCCTTTAATTATTCGTTATTCTGTTAAACTGATAAAAGAATTATGTTAATAAGATATAAATTTCCATTTTAAGTGAATAAGTAACAGCAATTAGGTAAAACAAATCTAATTTTTGATTACTTAATTCCCCTATGTCAATTTCAAAATAAAGCCAATGGTGAAAGAGGGAAGTACCTATGGGTTCAACTTTCAAGACATGCATTATGTATCAATATTGTAATTGCTTGTAATTACGAGTGTTGGTATAAAAGCTACGACAGAATGTCTGAACTTGGCATTAAATTACAGCACTTCATTAAAACCGTTTCGGTTGAAGGAACTGAATTTCTCGTGCTTAACTACATCGCTTGTGCTAATAAAAGTTTAAAATAAAATGCTTTCGGAAATACAAGAATTTTATAAAAATAAAACAATTTTTCTAACAGGAGCAAGTGGATTTTTGGGAAGAGGTAGGAATCCAAATTAAAGTTGATATTTCCTTAAAAAAAATGTGTGTTAGTGTACGTGCGTTTAACCCAACTATAAAAGTGAAGTAAATGTTAATTTTACAGTGTCAAAAAGTTAATTGGAATCGCAGTTCATTCAAGCATTAAAAATTGACGAACTATGAACGTGTTTTTTTTTTCAGTTATTGTTGAAAAGTTGCTGCGGGCAACGGAGGTGTCTCGAATCTATGTGTTACTTCGACCCAAACGTGAAAAGAATACACAGGAGCGACTTGAAGCATGGAAAACCGATCCTGTGAGTAATCCTCGACGTTAGCTAGTGAATGTCACCATTGAACTTTAGACTCTTTTCATTTGATTAGCTGTTTGGTTTGCTGCTTGAAACAAAACCAAATGCCCTAGATCGTATTGTTTGCATATCGGGGGATTGCCAGGCTCCCGGTCTGGGCATCAGCTTAGAGGATCTTCAGCTGCTGAAGAAGGAGACACAGGTGGTGATCCACTCGGCGGCCACGGTGAACTTTGCTGAGCCATTGCACGTGGCGCTGGATACGAATACACGTGCAACTCACCTCATGCTGCAGATGGCCAAGGAAATGGGACGTCTTGTGGCCTTTGTTCACGTCTCCACGGCCTATAGCAATTGCGTAATCCATCACATAACGGAACAGTTTTACCCCGGTCATCTGAGCTGCACCGCTGACAAGGTTTTGAAAGTAAGAGAAATGTGTGACAGTAATCTGTTTGATAGCATGGCACCAGCTCTGTTGGACAAGTATCCCAATACATACACCTACACAAAGGCATTGGCGGAGCAGTTGGTTCAGACGGAGGGGGCCAATTTGCCAGTGTGCATCTTTCGTCCAGGTTCAAGTATGTCAATTGCTTTACAATTATGTAATTTCATTTACATTAATAATGCTTAAATTATGCAGTTGTTGCGACCAGCATGGAACCAATGCCTGGCTGGATAGATAACATCTACGGTCCCATTGCTATGGTCTATGGTGCAGCATTTGGTGTCCTTCGTGTTGCGCCTGTCGCTGGTAAGGCCATTGCCAACATCGTGCCTGTTGATTTTTGCTCCAACACCATTTTGGCCTCTGCCTGGAAAACGGCCAAGGAGACGGCTGAGCGTAATCCCAAAACTCAAACACCATTGCCACCGACCATCTATAATTATGTGCCAAATGAAAAGAATCTAATGACAAATGATGATTTCACGGACTATGTTGACAAACACCGATTCGTTTTCCCATTGAGAAAAGCTATCTGGTATCCTTACCTCATTTCCTTCTCCATCACTTGGGTGTTCAAACTGGCGGCCATCTTCTATCATCTAATACCTGGCTATATTATTGATTTTGGACTATTTGTGCAGGGCAAAAAGACGCGTATGATTAAAATGTACACCAAAATACATAAAACGATGGATGCACTGTCGCCTTTTTCTACCAAAAATTGGAGCTTTGAGACGGCCAACACAGATCGCCTGTGGCAATCCCTTTCTCCAGTAGATAAGAAGCTCTTTCAATTTGATATGAAATCTCTCAGTTGGGATGCTTATTTCTTACGAGCATTGGCCGGCATGCGCATTTACCTGGGCAAGGAGGATCCAAGTGAAGAGGCCATAGAGCTTGGTAAAAAGCACATGAAAAGGTGCGTTCAAATAAAGTTGCTTATAATAATATTGAATACTACATATTAACTTATCTTCCTTTATCCCTGCAGACTCCATATACTTCATCGGTTGGTGCAGTTTAGCATTTGCTGTGTTGTCGCCGCCACTGTAAAGTGGTTACTTCTATAGTCAGTATTCATGTATCACAATTTGAATACACATCCCATTTTCTAATTACAAATTAATTTGTTTGGTGAATGATGTAAATAAGAATTATATAAACAAAACTGAGAGTTGTTACCTACAGAAATACAATATAGTTGGCATATTTAATGCACATCAACATCCAGCTATCCTGCGTTTGCCTTCTTCGCACATCCTTCTATGTTTGTTATTATATCTCAAAAGATTGACTATTATTTCAATAAAAATTTCGTGTTGATAAACAACTTTTATTTATATCATTTTCATTTTTGATCCAAGCAATACAAAACAATAAGCATACATTAGATTTTTGATAAACATTTGTCAGTTTTATAATTGTAGTTGCTTTTCTTACATTGTAGAAATTGTTTTAATAATTTACTTATGAAATTGATTTAGAAATCACTGCTTGATAATGTGCAGACTAATTGTTCAATGTGTGTAATTGTTTGTTTATTATAAACCAATTGTGTTTATATTCGTATTGTATATTGGGATTATTTTAATACGGCTCTTGCGGCGCGTCCAAGTCCCGGTAGTGTGATCTGGCGCGATAATCAAAACCACCGGGTCTGTAAGCAACGAAAATGAGTTTAGATTGAGGAATTATTTTGCACAGGAACTTAAAATAAAACAAACATTTATTGAAATTCACTGACATAATTGCATTTAAAATTTATTTATTAAATTCTTTCGGTCATGCGCTTTTTTTTTTATTCAATACAATCTACATATTGTACAATAAAAAAACCAAAATATCTATTATTTTTAGTCAGAATTGAAATTAATGTTTGTATAATCATAATGTTTGTAGATTCCCTTTGTAATTGCTGCTAGCATTGCTTGAATTGCATTTTAGAACTGAGCTCGAAAACTCTATTTCTCATTGTCTGTGTAGTTTCTGCTCTTGTTTTTGTATTTGTGCTAATTAATTAGTCAAACATATCGGAATTAACGGGCGCATCCAAATCATGGTAACCGATAAGCCGTCGTTGGTGATCCAAAGGCAATTCTCTGCAAAAAATTTGCGACACAAGAAAATTGTGACAAATTTCGATTTAAGACCAACAACAAAAATGATAGCAAAGTATAGAAAGTAAGAAAATATGGGGACAAATATGCTAAGTTTCTTATGTAGAATGATTGTGGTTTTTGGGAATTAAGAGATTTATTTTGCCTCTCAGCATAAAAAACAACAAATTCAATCAGACCAAAGTTTTAATGATAAAAACATTGTTATAGCTCTTTTTATAAAAGTAATGCTGGGAAGCTCGTTTACTGTCAACAAATAAATATATTATTTTATTAAAATAAAAAAGGAGGCTATAATATATTTTTAAATAAAAAAAAAAAATTTAATTGAATATCTATCGGATTATTTAAAGAGCTTCGACTACATCTGTAAATATTTATATTTTTCGCAAAAACAAGTTTCTGGTACAATCGAATACAAGTTGAATGCATTTTTTGTATTTTAATGAATTCAAATACGATCTAAGCTCTTGAGTAATTCAACAAGTTTAAAACGGACATAATCGCCTAGCCATAGTAATAATCGGAAGACAACTGTTGTTTCTATGCTATTTCTGTTTTTCCTTCTTATAGCTATATATAGACAGAAATTAATGCAATTTGATAAACTGACCTGCGCACTGGCGGAAAATTGCGTCCGCCGCGTCCACCTCCTCCCATCATGGGTGGAGCAAATCCATACGGCATGGCAGAGAACGGCGTATACATCGGTGGCCGATAGCTGTCAAGAGAATGATAGTTATTGGTAACGCAATTTAAGTAGAGTATTTAGAATAGAGAAGCTCACCCGCCGGAACCTCGCCCAGACTCGGATTCGGTGCGTTTGGAGCTGCCTGGATGCTCAGGTAACTGTGGACGCTTTGGATCGCGCAAATAATTATTGAAATATTGCACTTCCTTGCGAACCTCATCGACCTTCTCTTCGTGCTTGTTGAAGATGTGCTTGCGTATGAATTCGGGACCCTTGAACTTCTTCCCCGACAACGGACACAGCCACTTATCCTTGGCCAGCTCTTGGGTGTTGGCCTGCACGAATTTCTCGACTTCTGTTTCGGCATTCTTGGCACCCAGTTCCTTGATATCATCATCATTTAATTGTACAGTCTTGGTTAAGAATTGCTGTAGCTTGCTTTCGTACGCTTTGTTATACTCCTGGATATCGTTGCTGGTGACGCGCATGGGAGCAGGACCACGTGCATGTATGATGCCACAGCGATTGGGCATCTCATCCTCGTACGGATACTCGCAGTGATTGTAGTAGTCCACAGAGTGCACAATGCGCAGATACAGCACCAAACGATCCAATACGGACAACAGCGCCTCATCCCTTTCGATGGGTTCACCCTCGGCGTCCTTGCTATCGCCAGCCAATCCTAACAGCTCTTCTTCCTCTGCGGAAGCTTCTTCGATGAGGTAATCGGTTATATTCTGTAGCACTGGATTCTTGGAATTGAATCCATAAGTAGTTGCATTGTTTCCACTGCCATTTGTTGACTCCACTCCGGACTGGCCATCCGCTTGCGTCTGTGTACCCTCCATGGCATCTGTTTCGCTCCACAGTTTAAAGCGCTCGTCCAGATTCATGGCAATCTTTGCACACAACTTGATGTCAGAGCGAACAATCTGCTTGTGTGCCGTAATTCCATTCGCAGGACGCACACGTCGACTCAAATCCCGATTGACAATGGCACCCATTTCGCAGTCCCGCAACCGCTGATTGTTTAGACTCCAGCAGATTTCCTTGATGTTGACATCGCGGGTGAAGGTGATCCAGCCACGACGATACCAACGACGCTCCACCAGCGGATCGGCAATGGCCACGCGCAGATATCCGCTAAAACGAGTGCAGATCGCTTCAATCTCTGCCTTGGTTATTGAAGGCGCCAGATTGCGTAGAAATATGGACGATGTGCGATGCAATGCACGTGGATGTGGTCCGTCTTTAACCTTGTCTAAATCAATTGTCTCGGTCACTTCCTCGACTGTCGGCGTCACAGTTTCCGCCTCATCTTTATCGGATTTTTCCTGTTCACCATTATTTTCGGTCTTTTCCTCTGCCTTTTTTTCTGATTCTTCAGCTGTGGATTCCGTCTTCTCAGTTTCCACTTCGGTGGCTTCAGTTTTGATAACTGTCCCATCAGTGTCCTGATCTTCGGCAGGATTCTCAGGCTTGGGACTATCGGGTGGTAATTGACTTGCTTTAGCCGCCTCTTCCTGCTCTTTGTCCTTTTGGGCTTCGGCCTTTTGATCGGCACGTAATCCCTCTTCCACATCGTATTTTTCTTTCAGCTTATCCTCGTCAAAGTCCGAGTCCAAATCGGAGCTAGAAGATGATGAGCTGTCATTGTCGCTGCTGTTGCGTTTACGTTTCTTGGTTTTCTTCTTCTTTTGCTTGTTGTCACTGCCACTTTTGGGTGAATTCTCATCAGGCAACTCCTTGGCTGACTTCTCAGACGCCTGCTCAACATCCTCCTGCACTTTCTTGGCAGCTGCCGGTTCTGATGCCATCTCTGCATCATCATCATCCCAATTCTCCTCATCGGAGTGAACTGGTCGCAGATTCTTACGCGACGGAGACACAATTATTGGCAAATCCTCATCATCCTTTTCCGTTTTTGTTTGCTGCTTGGGACTATCGGGTGGTTCTCGCTTGGCCACCACCGCGGAATCAGCAGTTTCCGATTTGCGCTCAAACACAGGAGCGATCTCTTTGGGTTTCTCGTCCAGAACCTTGAGATCCTCCTCGGTGCCACCCTCTAGCTTAATCACACAAGTGTCAAGCACACGCACCAAGGCATCAGCTTGAGAGGAATCGATCTTCACGTTGCCTATGGTGCCGTTCTCAAGCAGCTCCAGAAACACATCTGTGCGTCTCTGTAAAATGTTTATTTAAAGATAAATATTTAGTTTAAGAAATGTTTATTTTGGTTAATTACCTTTAGAAATCCGCGTTGTTCATCGTTGCGACGTACGCTGTCCTCGGGATGATATTTGTTTTTGAACCTGCGAAAGATAAAAACAAACTTAATAAGAATATTTCTTTGACCTGAGATTAAATTAATTAAGATATGCTGTGGAAAAAAATTAAGTACGTCTCAAGATATAGATTATAGATATTGATTAAGATTTATCAGCGTCCTCTTGCTAATCATCATCACATCCACAAGTTTTCAAATAGATAATAATTCGATTTGATTGTTTTTTTTTTTTTGGAATATGTAATTGGATTTATATTATCTGTTGCATGTACATATTACCCAAAGTCTTACCTTTGCATATTTATATGCACATATATTCAATGCATATGTTATTTTTTTTTATATATATACGAGAGAATTGTTTTGTCAACGAATTGAAATAAATCGCGGTTTCAAAAATATATAAAACACACCCACGGCATTGCTCGCCGGGTAATTTAAATTTTAAAGTTATAGTATTATATGACAGAGAGAGGCGGAGGCGAAGGCGCAGGCAGAGGAAGAGGCTGACGCTGAAATACTTTCTCTCTCTCTCTTGTCTCTGACTCTCAGTTCGCAAAACGCCATTAAACCCAATAAAGCTGCAGAGAAAAACTTAATAATAAGTATACAAAGTGGGTTATGATTTGTGACTTTGATTCTTCAGTCAGTCGCAACCGACATTCAAAATGATATATAAACAGAAAACAAAAGTAATAAATGTAATAACAAATAAATCAAAAGTAGATTTAGTTCCTTATTGTTGTTGTTTATGTTGTTCCTGCATTAATTGCTACTCACCATTCCTCATCCTTGTGGGCCACAAAGAACTCATTCAGCTGCTGTCGCTTAAAGTCCGTCTTGTATTCGGTGTATTTACGCATGACCTCCGAGTCGGATATATTCTCATCCTGCGTGTCCAGAAACTGTTTCAGTGTCAACATTGCCGGCTGTGTTTGTGTGTCGCTGGCCACGCCCCCACTGGGCGCTGATTCGCGGGCAGAGGGCGCATGACTTGCATGGGAATAGGCCGAATGCAGGGATTGATAGTGATCATTCCAGGCCTGCACCAGATACGGATCATAGCCTGCAAGGTGACACAATATATTTGTAAATACTAACGAAATGTGGGTGGTAATTATTAATAAAATACATACCAAATCGCGGATTGGAACGCATTTCGCTATCGCCCCAATCGGGACGCATGCGTTTCGCCGGCGGCATCTCACGTCCCGGCGAGCCGTAGCGCGGACGTGGTCCAGAGCCGCGGTAGTCACTATAATCAGGTCGATGCCTGGCGCCGCCTCCTCCTCCGCCGCCGCCGCCAGCTGCCGAACTACCTCGAAACGGATTGCTGTGAAGCAGTTAATTGCTATGTAATGCCAAAAGATATTTCACACAGACTGCTTACTGCCCGTTACTTACCGCTCTGACCACTCGTCCCGAGAGTTACCTCCCCCCCCACCGCCCATGGGTCGACGCTCATCCCGCCTTTCGGGTCTGTAACTGTCGCGTTCACCGCGAAATTTGTCGCGCCTTTTGCGGTCGTATTCATCATCCGAATCAGCCATTGCTAGTTGTCTGTAAAACAGATAAACACCATTGCACATTAAATAATTAATCAATTAACAAACACAATTTATCAGGTGAAAGTTGCACTTCGATTTGCGGTTCACATAACCTCAAATGTTGCAATTGCATTTATAAGAACTTTACACTTGTTTACATACAGTCCGTTTAAATTGGTTGCCGTTTAATGTTAATATGTTAATTAATTGCAAAAGTTTGCAATATTTGCTTGATTTTCATAGAGAACACCCGATGCCGCCATCTTGCCGCCTCCAGCGGTCGTGCAAAAACGCTTACGTGTTATTAGCTATATTATTAACTACAATTCTGCAACTTCGATTGTAAATGCCTGATTTGCATTTAAAATTGCAATGTTGCTGTTTATTTTAAACGCACCTTTTTTTCTATATATTAATTTACTATTTTATTCTATTTTTCTCACAGTGCGGCGTCTGAGTAAGTGCTGCCAACTTTTTTATACGAAACCACTGTTGCCAACTTAGCTATTTTCTATCTAGATCTGGCTATTTTAAGAAATCGTTAGCTAGAAAAATTTGAAAATTGCTATTAGCTGTAAATCTTCATTAAGCGCGCGCTTCTTAATTTATTTTGTAGTTTTTTTTTTTTTAGTAATAATTGCCGATATACCGGTAATAATAAAGTTGACTAGTATTTTAGATATATTACATCGCAAATTCAGCTATTTTTCGATAGCTTTCCAGCCAGAAAAAGCTATTATCTATCTGAAAGTTGGCAGTTGTGACCGATAGTTTGAACGCAGAAACAGCGCTGCCACATAGTTGAGCCGATACATAATGTCTACTGCGTCGATGAAGATATCGATAAGTCGGTTGGGATACTTATCGAAATTAAAAAATCAAATAAGTTCAAATTTAAGTCGGTTGAACATATTTTAAATATATATTTTTTATTTTATTACACGTTTCATATATATCGTATATATAGACTTTTGTTGTTATTATATTTATATGTATATGTACATCTTAGTTTTAAAACTATTTAATGTGTAAGTGTAATCTAAACCTATGTAGATTTGTTATGTTTGTAATTAATTTCAAAAATGTAATTATATGCTTCCTAAACTTGCATATAACTCAGTTTTAGTTAATGCACTGCCTCTCGATCGCCCAAAGTTACACATAAATAGCAAATTACATTAACGTTTACAGATACGTTAATGCATATATAGATATATATATTATTTTTCTCAAACTTAAGTCAAGTTATACTCGTAGTTCTACGCCTTTCAAGTATAAAAGTTTTTAATATTGTTTTGTATTTATTTTTTCTTGTTTAGCAAATACATACTGTTTTTTTTTTATGATAGAATTTCAAAATTAAATATCAGTTTGATAAATACACTTAATTATGTTAAGTTTAAGTATGTCTATGTAGATAGATCAATGCACCTTATGTTTTCAGAAAAACAACAAGCTAACCTCTCGTGTTAGTATTATACGCTTCATAATAATAGTAATAATAATAGATAGTTCATAATAATAATAATCAAGTATGCATAATATTTAAATGTTTGTTCGGTTTAAATGCTAACAATCTCTACATCTCTCTCATTTTAATTTAATTCGGTATATAATCATAATTGTGAAAAGAAGCCAATAATTGCAATTTGCCAAATTATATTCAAGTTGATATTTAGAGCATGCATGTTTTAGGTTCGGGAAGTTAACTTGACCTTAATAAAACTGGCCGCCATTAAATTTGGCTACGAACAAATTTAAAGTTTAAATTTTGTGGCAGTGTAGCTCTTAAATTTAAAACAGAAAATTCCGAATCTTGAATAAAAAAGAAAAAGTCATAAAAAAAACAATTTTTTAAGCAAATTGTGGTTCATTCGATTTTTTTTTCAAAGTTTATGAAATTGTCGAGTTATCATTTCTATTACGTATTTTTCTTGTTGCTGCTTTTCATTTAGAATATTTAATTGAATATACTTATTAATTTGTTACTGATTTGTTTTTTCTTTGTATTTTTTTTCGTAACACTAAAATGCCATCAATTCAGTTTTAAGTTGTAAGTATTTTCCGGGCTTTGTTTTTCTTGCTAACTGCATTTGTTGAATAATGTGCGTTGTTTTTGCATACTCGTATTTTAAATGTATTATTTATCGTATCTATATTGACTTGAACTGTTTTTTCGTATATCTATATACTATATCATAGATAATTAATTAATTGTTTACTCGTATATTACTATTGATTGCTACACATTGCAAATGAAATTTGACAAATAGTATCTAATAATAACGTAAACTTGTATGATTATATTTCATTCTTTATAATAATAATGATTTTTGTTTACTTTAAATTTTCAATTTGGCAGTGAGAAAAACTACACAACTTAAAACTTAACTCGTTTAGCGTACGATTTGAGATTTGTGATTGAAGAAGCAATTTTTGTTTATATATTTTGTTTGTATTCATCGATCGATTTAAACAGAAAAGTTTTTTTTTTTCAGTTTTCTCAACAATTGAACAGGTCCTTGATATATTATGGTATTTGTGGAAAAATATGCATTTCATTTTCGATTATATAGATGATTTACCATGCTAACAATCAAGTGCTGCAAAACAGGTACCTCTAAAAAGGCGTTAGGAGTTCGAACAGAACCATTTGGGTATGGAATTTTGCGAATTAAATTAATCATAATTATTGTTTTGTAAGTATTTAATGTGTATGTAAGTATATTTGTGGTTAGCGTTGTATGCTAAGGTCTCGCTTGTAGTTACGTTTATTATTAATGCTCAAAAACCTTTCAATCGCGTTTCATTTGAATGTTTCGTTTGAGGTAGTTTTCAATTCAGGATCAATATCTACAAGTTGAACACAAAACTCCAATTTTAATTTCGATTTACTTTCAGTTTTTTTTCTTTTATTTTTTTTTGTCGATTTTACTTGTTTGTAATAAGGATCTTTTTAGCTGTGTGCTCAATTGGGTTTCATTTATGGATCGTATATTCTAAGGATAAGGATAAGTATGTAGTTATGGGCAAAACAAGTTACAAGTTACACATAACAGAAAACAGTGCATAAAAATTAAATAAAGTTATTTCCTTCCATTTTTTTCATATCTTTTTGTTTAATTTTTCAAAAATCTACATAACGATTTGTTTTTATTTCTTTTGTTTCGTTTCGTTTTATTTACGTTTTGTATTTTTTGTAATATTATATGAATGGATATCTCAACAAGTTGTTACTTTATACCTTATTTTCATCTTTATAATTTTGTCAGGTTGATTTTTTGTATTTTTCGTATTTGTTGCTTGTCATAATGCTTCTTTTTATGGAGCGAGAGTTACATAAGTACATACATATTTACAGTTACAAGCTTAGGTATAGGGTATTTTATATGCTTATGTATTATCAAAGTTGAAAGAAATCGTTTAGCGAGGGCGCGAGGAGTTTAAATTGTTTTTTTTTTTTTTAAGGTTAAATTACTTGACTTATATTTAATTCACACTTGACTTGACATCAGCCTGGTATTATTTTAATATTTTTGGATTTTATTGTTATTGGTTTTTAAATCAGAATTTTAATTGTTGTTTTTTAAAAGGTTTTAGCAAATCATTTTGGTATCATCTAAAGCTATTTTATAGCGCGTCTTATGTTTTAATTATTTTTAGGTTCTACTCTCAAGTTTCACCCATTTTAAAATCATTTCTTACGTGTCTTTATCTGATTTTTTTTTAGTTTTCCAATTGGCAAAACTAAAACTTGGACTACTACAAATAACTAAAGTTGATTTTATTCCTCGAAATTGTTCCACAATACACACGTTCGTACTTAATCCTTTAGTATTCCCAGTATTCCAAAAAAATGTTTCATTTTTTTTAGCCTGCTTTTTCAATATCATTTTCATTCTAATTTTATAGCCACACACAGAATCTTTGAAAAGCCAACTTCACAGCCGTTTGCTTCGCATTTTATTTATCGATTTATTGATAAATATCCGTCATCAGTTTTTTTTTGCTTCTAAGTCTACCGAGTCTTTGCCCACATTTTTCATACTCTTCAACAAAAAAAATTTAAAAAAATTGCAAAATAATAAATAAAAACACATTTGTTGTATTTATGTTTATGTTTGAATTTCTGTTTTTTTTTTGCATTCAACATATTTTCATATATATTGTGTATATTTTGTATATTTTTGTTTTTGCATGTTCCATTCTTGCATTTGCGTAAAATAGTAAAAATTATTTATATATTATGATAGATTTATGTTTTTTACATTATAGTAGTAAAACTACAAAACAAATTATTTAAAATAATTAAACGTGCTTTATGCATACTAAAAAAACTTAAAATTTAAGTCAATTGTATAAAGAAACTTAAGATTGAGTTTTTAATGGGGATTCTTCCACTAATAGGTTTGTTTTCTATTGATTTATTATTTATTATAATTAAATTATTCACTGTATTTTTGTTTTCCATTTTGATGTGCCGTTTACAATTAATTTATTTAAAATTTAAATTAATTATTTTCAATGATTTCAATTGTTTTCATTTTAGATGTATAAAAATTCAATGGTTATAAATTAAATTTACTTAAATGTCAATGTGGGTGTGTATATATGTGTATGTGAAAATTATACATTTAATTAGCGTAACATAATTATACAGTAATAATATAATAATAGTAGTAAAATTAAAGAATTGCACATTTCAAAAAGATTTCTCTGCCACTTTTTACACAATTAAAAAAATTAATAAGAATTTACATTTATATTGTTTGTTTATTTTTGTTTCGTTACTCGTCGTATTTTACAAATCGCTACTAAAATTAATATAAATTTGATTTAAGTTAAAATAAGGCCAACAATTCGTGTTTGTTTTTTGTTTTTACATTTCAAAATCAATAGCAAAAGCAGCAAAAACAAAAAATTCAAATAAATCATTTATAAATTAAATTGCATAACATAGTTTCAAATAAAGCAAATTTCCGAAAAATATAACTATAATTTGCACGTACGTTTTTGTTTTTTATTTGAAAACAAAATTTTGATTTTGCCAAATGGTTTTTTTTTTAAATATAATTTCTAAAATGTACAAATATTTATTAATTTTGAATTAAACAATTTTAATTTATAAATTAATATTGAAGTCTTTTGGTGTATGGGTGTGGATTGGGTTTGTATGTGTGTGTGCATGCCAAGTGATTGAAACTTTTTCAATTTTACTTTTAAATTTTTTTTAGCAAAAGAGTGCATTAAATTTACTTTGTTTTTCATGTTGCATTTATTTTAAAAATTATTTAATTAATACCGTTTATGCCTTTTTTGAGTAAAACTCCAATCACTTTTTGTTGTTATTTAAATTTTTTTTACAATATCGTAATATATAAAAAAACGACGCCAATTTGTTTTTGAATTACAAAAGAAACTGCGAAAAATGAATTGTATAAAAAACGACGGCGCTTAAAAAATGTAAATTCTTGTGTTAAAAATATAAGGAGGGCATAATAAAAAAATATGTCGTTTTCATTTGTTTTTGTTGTTGTCGCTTACATTTTTTATACAGTTATTTTTGTTTTGTTTTCAGTTAATATGATTAAAAAAATATAAAATCAGTCCAAGTTTTGCGTGTTTTTTTTTTGTTTTTTTAAGATTTAGTAAGAGTTGTTTTTTTTGCGAATTATGTAACTTAAATTAGATTTCTTGTTGTTGTTTATTAGTTATAGTTATTAGTTTGTAGTAAGGGGAGTTTTTAAATCAGATTTAGTCGCTGCTTTTGAATTAGTTTACATATTATACACTTGCTTCTGTTATTATAATTATATCATTATTATTATCATTGTTTTTTTATGGGTGTGTTTTTTTTTATATATTTTTAAAATATAAACAATCTTTATTCTCTTCTGTTTTGCAGGCGTTGCAGTTGCACAAACAGTTGCTGTTGTTGTTTTTGTTGTTACTCAAACAAAAATAAATACAATTTATTAATTATATTTGCTTTGTTTTCTCTTACCATGCTTTGTATTTAAGGTATTCGCTGCTTTAATTCTACGCCCTTTTTTTAGATGTTTTTTTTTCCTATTTCTGTTCAATTTCTTTAAGCATTTTTTGCAAGTTAAGATTTTTTCTTTATATATATGTGTATATATAGATGTATATATATTTGTATATTCATAATGTACTTAGTTCTAATATTTGCAGACTTAACACTAAATAACTGCATTTTACGCTTACTTTTTGTAGTTTTCTTTTTTTTTTTTTGTTGCTTTTTCTCTTTGCTATTTTTCACAAAATGTTAGCATTTTTTTCTCAGATGCGCATTAATTTGCATGCGGTATTTAGATTTTAAATCTATTTCAACTACATATGTGTGTGTGTGTGTGTGTATATGTATTGTATACAAGCTGCCACGCCCCACCCCGCCCTCTCTTTTCTATTTTCACTCAATAATGCTGCCTATGAGGACTCCCCCAAGATTAACACCTCCAAGCAGGGGCTATGCCGTTGTCGTTGAATGCTCCGATTTGAGGGGCACGCCCATAAGCGCCATTGCCGCATGGGCATTGTTATACATGCTGACATTCGCACCACCGCCATTGGCCACCGCTGCGGTTGTCGAGCTCGCCGGCACAGCGGCTGTGATGCTGGTCGAGGAGCTGGCTGCCGCTGTCGTTGGTCCAAGAGCACCACCGCCAACACCAGCGACTCCACCACCGCCGCCAACTCCTCCTCCTCCGCCACCACCACCACCAATATAATCGCTGCTAGTGCTGACTGCTGAGACGGAACCAGCGCTGACAGAGGTCGGCAGAGGCTGCGGCAGAGACTGCGGCAGAGACTGCGGCAGCGGCAGAGGCAGTGTGTGTACGGGCAGCGTGTGCAGCTGTTGATGTTGTTGCTGTTGATGCTGCTGTTGTTGTTGTGCCGCTGCCGCGAGGGCCGCCTGTGAGGATGTTGATGCCGAATCGGCATCCAGTCCAGCGGTGATGGCACCACCAACTGCACCACGCATACGCTCCGCTCGGGCCAAGCGTTCCTGCTCCTCCTGTTGGGCCTGGAGATGGGATTGCACCGATGGCGGTATGGCATGGACATCCCAGATCTCTTCCAGAAATTTGGGTAGCTTGCGATTCTTGAGCTTGAGGGAGAAACACATTTCGGCATTCTGATTGCCGAGCGTGCGCAGCTCGGTGAGTATGGAGAGCAGTTTGGCGTAGAAGACGAGACTCATGGAGTCGCCACAATGGCGATTGAGTATATAAATGCGTAGCGTGTCGATGTAATAGCTTTGTATCGCTTCAACCAGCTGGGCCTTCTCCAGGCCCGGCCGATCCGAGAAGATCACAATGGCAGTGAGTAGCGCATACTCCACGTTGTCCACCTTCATGGAGAACATCTGACGGCAAAAGTGCAACAGATCCTCAATATTATCCGCCATTCCGGCCATTTTGTACGAGTCGCGTGTATACGATCGATTATTCGCAAAGAATATCGAATCCGAATTGTGATCGTAGCGTCGGGCCATTCTCAACATCATTACTTCCGATGAGCAGGCCTGTCGATTAATTATCGATTAATAAGTTATCATTTCAATTACATAATTATTGATTTATTTACCTTGAGTAACGTGATCTGATCCTCTTGGGGTATCTTTGTAAACGCTGGTAATCCTTTCGCAAACTCCACTATCAACTGCACTGTGAGTATGGTTATCTCGGTGATGTGCCGAAAACTGACATCCGTTTGACTCTCATTCTCATCCGGTTGACTCTGCGGTACAAGAATATATACAAATTAAATATGTTGACTACGTGACTTTTTTTTTAAATAAAAATAATTTAATGACTGACAGTGATAAAAAAAAAATGGAAATTTTAAATTTTAATGCAAAATAAAAGGGACAAATAATTATAAGTAAAGATTTGACAAAATGATGGTTGTTTAAAGATTATAGAAAAACGTTAAGGGAAAATTGGATAGTAGGAAGAAAATCGATGCAGAATCATAATAGAGGCCATATAATATTAAAATTGATATTCCGAAAGGAAATCGCTTAAGATTTGACAAAGTAGTGACTGTTTTAAAATTATAGTAAAACGTTAAGAAAAAATTGGACAGTATAAAAAAAATATGGAAATTTTCAATCGTAATAGAAAATAAAATAGAGGCCAAATAATAATAAAATTGATATTCCGAAAGAAAATCACTTAAGATTTGACAAAGTTATGGCAGTTAGAAGTTTTTTAATATTGTTAAGAGGTTTTTTTTTGCAGTTCAAGGATTACGCATAAAATTTAGATACGTGCACACTCACCATAATACGCTTGAGATCCTCTTCGGATGGCTGCTCATAGCCATCCTGATACCAAATTAATTTATATATAACGGCCAACTGATTGAACGTTAATGGAGGTATATTGCGCGCTTGACACTCGGCCAAAATATCATCAGGTAGTAGCTGTAGATTTGAGATTTAAAGAATTATCAGTAATTATGGAATTATTATGTATTTGATGATTAATTGACATACCGGAATTGTGGCATGCTGGGGCGCCTCACACGTCATCAGGTCGAGTATCTCCTTCTTGACGTAATCATGGGTGCCATGTGGACCATTGCCAGAGCCAGGACCCGAACTGGAGTTGATGCCATGCTGTGAACTGGGCGAACTGGACACCTTGTCCTTCTCCTTTTGGGCCTTCTTCTCGCGCCGCTTCATGGCGCACTGATTCTCCGGTACAACGCATTCCGGCCGCATGCCAACGGCCAGACATTTCTTCAGTCTACACTCCTGACACTTACGCCGCATATACATGTCCATCTCACAGGCTCGTCCAAATTTGCAACAGTAGACGGCATTCTTTGTCACGCTGCGGCGAAAGAAACCTTTGCAGCCCTCGCAGGTGAGCGCATTGTAATGATAGCCCGACGCCCTGTCTCCGCAAACCAGGCACAGTTCCTCCTGTAGACGAGGCGCCGGACCCTTCTTGCTCTTCTTCGCATCGCAGCCCTCGTTGGCAGAGTAGCCATTGAGGCTGCTCGAGGGCGAGAGATCATCGCGACCTGAAAATAAACGATATACAACATCAAATTAACATTTCAATTTAATTTTAACTTGCTTGATTTTATATTCTTTTTTTTCTCCCCCGATTTCCGTGAATATTTAACAATATTCGATGTTTTTTGTTGTTGTTGTTTTTCTTACATAAAACATTAGACCCAAATAAATAAATTTTGATCAGTTGTCAAGAGGGTAAAAAAGTAGTTGGGGTTGAGGGGTTTAACGTTCTGTTTGCAAATTTGCATTTGCAAAAATCAAAGAAATATTCAAGCACTAAAAACATGTTCATCTCGTTCTAGCTGTATATTCAACTATACTCCACATAGAGATATGTGTATCTGTATGTAGTTGTAACGGTGTGCCCAATAAAATTTAAAATTCAATTAACGTACAGCTCAAAGTCGCTAAAGAGTCGGAGCAAATCGAGTTCCAAAGCGTTTTAGAAAAAAAACTGAAGCAGAAAATGAATCTAGAATTTGTTAATTTTAACTAAAGTACTTGGCAAAAGGTATATATATATAAATATCTTTTATTTTGTGTCTATATTTAGCTTATATTTTTAGCATATAGTGCATTTAATCCAAGTGGATGCTATTTGAATAGAAGTGTATAACAGTTCAAGTTCGCTTTTCAATGTTATATTGCATGTGGAACCCAAGTGGATGCTATGTGGCTGTTATGAGTTGTTATACTTTTTGACATCGGTCGGAGCAAATGAAGTGCTTCAATTTTGCGTGTTTATTTGATGTGGAACCTATGTTTATCAGAAGTGTGGAGCGCATGTGTATACTATTTAAAAAATAAAAACCTTTCAAATAATTAGGTTTTTTTTTACAACCAATTCATGCATTATCGATTCTAGTTATAGTGTTGACTTGGCTCTGAACAGGAAACTGTGTGGACTGTGGACTCTGAAGGGCTCGGCTCAGACACATATAACAGAAATAGTCACGTTCCGAACGAAAGAGAGGGAGCAGAAGAAATGGAGAGAGAGAGAGAGGGAGAAACAACAATGCACTGAAAGCGACAAAAAGCGTATCAAGTGCAAGTTGTTGTTGTTGTTGTTGTAATGTGCAAAAGAAAGACTGTAATAATCGGCCAACTCAATGGATGGATGGATGGATGGATGGATGCATGGATGGTTAGATGTATGAAAGGATGGAATGGGGCACGGTTAAGTAGATAAAAAGATACGACAAAGAGGCGTTGTTGCTGCAACTACAACGATGTGGGCAGGCTTAGGACCAAGAAAACACTTGACTAAGAAGCCGCAACCAAAGCCAAAGACAGAGCCATGTCCCAAACACTTGGCTACAAGTGCAAACTACTTGTCGTGTGTGACTTCTTCCCTCTTTCCACGTTTCTTCCTGCCACCCATTATGCCCCGTTATATGTGTGTGTGTGTGTGTGAGTGCAACGTGGTGCATTGTCGGCATAACACAGTTTTTTTTCTCTTTCATTTTTTAACGCCAACAGGCGGCACTTTTGCTCCACAGCAGTGAAATATTGCGCATACGCCCAGTCGTCTTGTTGGCTGCCTCAACCAACGCCTGCCGCCCGCTTTCCCACTTTCCCTCCTACAGCGTCATCGTTTCAATTTCACTGCCACCGAGCAAAACGAAGAAAAAAGCGAGAAAGGAGAGAAGAGAAGAAAGGAGAGAAAAGGAGAAAAAAACTCGCGCTAAATAAAATGAAATAAACTGCGGCGTCATGCAAACTTCGTCTGCTTCAGCAGCGACGCCAACTTGACTGCAAATTTTCACTGCAACGTGCAACGTTCAACGTGTGGCAAGTGTGTGTGTTTGTGTGCGTGTGTTTGTGTTTGTGTGCCGCTCGCATGGCAAATGAAAAATGCAGTAAATTGCTGTTGCGGCAAAGAAAAAGTGTGTAGCAACAACATAATACGAGTAAGAAAACACATATATATAAAAAAAGTAAAAACCTGACCAACCACACACAACCATCCAATCATGCCCATCACCCCCTCCTGCCTGCGCCTGTGCCTCTGTGTGTGGCACTCCCTCTTTCACCCCACTGTACCCCCCTCAACGAAGTTGCTTTTATCGCTGACAACGTCATGCAATGTTTGGCATTTTCATGGGTTGTTTGAGCTGAACAACAAAGCAACTTTATTTTAATCGCTATGTTTGAGCCATGACAAGTTAAACTTGCAGCTGATATGGCCATTTTATGCTGCAAGTGTATTTATTTATTTATGTAGAACTCAATTTAATGTTAAATTTTGATTTGTAATAGATATTTAATAGCCAAAGATCAGCAATTTGTTATTAGATATACACACGTAAACACGCTTATTAAACTGTTATACTCAATCTTGTTTCAACTGTTATACCGAATTTATACAAATTCGATAAAATCTTGAAATTCCGAAAAAACATTACTGTTTCAACTATTATCTTATTTTTTTCAACTGTTGTGTATCCCATGTGAATAAATGTTGCATCTTAGGTTGAATATAGATTTTTGAGAGATTTTTCTGCTGGTAAATATTCCTTTTAGTTATTATATAAAATCGAGTCAAGCTTAAATGCTGCTTCTACTGTTATACTCAATCTGTTTACAACTGTTATACCAAATTTATAGAAATTTGATCAGCTGAAAGTCTTATTTCTCTTTGAAGATTCTAATCTACAGCAACACGTTATCTTATTACTGCCCACATACACGATCCACACACACACTCCAATTCTATCTCCAATCAGAACTCTATTTTCTCTTTCTTATTCAAAGTAATCTGAAGGCCACGTTACAACAACAACAACAACAACAACAAATACTCGTACATTTTATAATAGAGCACGTTTTGGTTTGGCGCCAGGTGGCGCTAACAGTTGCCGCATCAGCTCATTGGCCGCCATTTTGGCATTGCAATTAGCTCAGATTGGAGCTGCTCTAGTGCAACGCATCAACCTGATGAGTTATTATATTTCATACACTCACACACACACACACACAGACGCACACACGGCTGCATTGAAAAGAAACTACAAATACAAATGCAAACACAAACGAGCCACATTTCATTTTTCACTATGAAAAGCCATTTTTCCAACTCGCACAACGCCAAAGAACGCCATGAAGTAACAAAACAAAGGCGGGCAATGGGAAAAAATAGAAAAAAAGTGCATGAATATACATATATATATAGACGCCAACAGAGTACAAATACAAAAAAGCACAAAAGGCAGCCAGCGGCGCATCCCCCCACTCCAACTCCCCTCCGTCGTCATCACTCATTCACTCTCCCCAGTCAACTGAGCCGAACCGAGTCCGGCCTCTGCCCACATTTGGAGTTCATTGTGTTATTGTGCTTGGTCGTCTCTCGGTCTCGGTCTCTCGGTACAACGTTACGCCGTACTACATACCCACATAATCCATGTAAACGTTCAAAAGCTATGCGGCGACAGAGGCAGAGGCAGCAGCAGAGGCAGAGACAGCGGAAGAAGCAGCGACAGCAACAGCGGCAGCAGCTGAAGCCATAGCTATGGCCACGAGAGCACAACACAAACTGCAGTCGCCGCGCCTTCGTTGCTGCCGACAGTCAAACAACTTACACAGCAGCCATGCAAACATACAGACACACACACACACGCACACAAATAGTCACTTAAACATGCAGTTTGCTCTCTTGATATCTGTTTGCTCTCACGCTCTCTTACTTGCGCTCTCTTGGGCGCCCTTGCTGTGCAGAGCAGAAAAATGTTGATGTAGGCCTCGAATATGCAGTTTGCCTTTGCCTTTGGCATTGCCACTGTCACTGCAAGCAGCGCTGCCAGCGTAGACCCCGCTCACTGCACTCCTTACCTATATATGTGTGTGTACGTGTGTGAATTGCATGTCGCACACTGTTTGAACGTGGTATAGGTAAGTTCTCCCTTCTGTTTTCTGGATTTCTGCTCGTCCGTTTTGCGTGCTTTTTTGTTCTATGCTAAGAAATGAAACTTTTTTATCGTATTTTTTTTTGTTTTGTTTGCTTTTTTGTACGCTTTGTGTTCTACTCTAGTCGCTGTATTCTATGGCAAACTTTTTTTTACTTGCTTCAATGCATATTTTTAAGCGGCTTTCCATGTGTGTGTTGTGTGTGTGTGTTTGTGTGTGCAAGAGATGGATAAATCCATGTGTGTAAAGGACTTTGGTGGGTAGAAGGGGGGTTAGAGAGACGTGCAAATAGCGCAAAATAAGAGAGAAAAAAAAGCAGAAGCAACAAAATAAATATGTATGCAAGGCGCTCTTTGTTGTTGCTTTACCGTCCAATCCAGTTGCCATCTCTCTTCCGCAGCCCCTCTCTCCCTCTCACTTTCTTACTCGCTTACTCTCGTTTCCCGCCATACTGTTATATTAGCAAGTTGAAATCTAGTCGCCTGAAAGTCAGACAGCGACAGCAACAACAACAACAACGAAAGCAACAACAGCTGCAGCAGAAAGTTGTTGTAGTTGTTGGCTTGTTTGCTTGTACGATTTGCAGTTGAGTTGTAGCTACAAATATAAACACAAATACCCACTCACATCTATAGATCTCATTTCGTTTCACATACAAAAAAATCAAATAAAACGTTCGTCTCATCACAGATTTTTGCTTTAAATGTTTTTTTCTTTGTATTTTTGTGTGGATTGTGGAAATTTCGTGCGAATTGCTTTAATGTGTCTATATGTGTGTGTGTGTTTGTGGATGAGTTTTGTATTTGGAATTGGAATGCATTGCAGTTTTATGGCGCCATATTCATTGTGAATGTCAGGGTATGAATCATGAATATACTCGTACTTTTATTTCTACTACATCATCATCTGCTAAAGTTATTTATAAACTCTCACACACAAGATGCAATCTGTCAAGGGATGCCTTTTATTACGATTCCTGTGAATATTAATTTGTGGAACATAAGTGGAACACATGTATATTATATGCTAATTGCAGTTGCAGTATGTGGGAATGTATTTGTATGAAGCGAAACACATGTGGATTCTAAGTAGCTTAAGCCTTAACAAATGTGGATTGTAACTAATATTTATAATGAACTTTCAATTTATGAAACAACCAGTCGTCAGTTTTAAAACAAAACAACTTTAATTATATTATTAGAAAAACAATTAATATGTAATTAATTAGCAATTAATTTATTTTTTTAAATTATTATTTAGGTTACGAAAAATCAGTTATTTATTTCTTTTTCTTATAGTATTTTGTAATTTTCAAATAAGAATATTAATTGATGCATGTTACTCGTATTTTCTATATTTAGTTACATTTTAATTCCATTACTGTTGTTTTGGATCCCAGTAAGCAACCCTTACAAAATTAAAATTGTTACCAGTCACAAGTGTCAAAGAGCAAATCAAAAATCATTCCATTGACACATTTTTCCATATCGCTTGTTGACCAATAGCCCTACCGATTACATAAATAAATAGGGCTGACGACCCTAACTCGAAACGTAGTAAGGCCAAAACATTAACAGCCTTAACCATGGCAACCCTAAAATTGCAAACATTACCTCCCCAAGGTACACAAACTAACGGACTACTCTCTACCTTGGCTTTGGCTTTGACTTGGCTGAGCGCTTTAAGCCCAAACATCAACATGGTGTAGATTGTAATATAAGAGAAGGGTACGCAGGGGTGTGGGGTTAAGGGGGGTTGCGGAATGTAAAGGGGGGTTGCCTGCAGTGGCAGGCGCCAGTTTTGTTAGCTGGAGTTGAAAAACTGTACCAGAAGCAGCGCATGTCAAATGCATTGCCAACACTCGCTCTCTTTCACTCTCTCGATCTCTCTCTCGCTCTCTCTCGCACAGTAAAATAAGAGAGGGCTAGCAGCCTGTTTTAAGAGGGGGGGTTTCTAGATGGGTTCTAGTGCAAGGCTGCAATATATTTTGCACGAGTTTCTCGGTGGTTAGGCACGTTTTTAGTATAAGGCGGCACAAAAATTGATTTTTCAGTTCGTTGGCATGTTGCCTAGGCCAGGGCAACCCTCATCCCCCCTATTTCAGCCCCATGCCACCCACAATGTGTTGACCACGCCAAAAGCAGGGTTGCATTGCATTTGCAGTACGTCACAGCGCGGCTGGAAGTGGTTTTTAACCTACTTAAAGCACAGGTCGACATTTGGCGAGGGTCGTCGCATGACCTTTGTGCTTATGCCGTCAAACGAAAAGGGCAAAAAAGGGACAAGAGGTGTAGTTTGTAGTAGGCGTAGGTAGAGTAAAGCCAAGTAATTTGATTTACCATTTAATGCGTATTGTGCTGCAACTGCCTAAACTAAATGCAACAAAAAAAAAGTAAAGAAAAATGCGGTACTAATTTACATAGAGCAGAAGCAAATTCAAATGACGCCATTTTATGCTGTCGGCAATTTTAAAAATGGCTGCCAAACCGCTAAATGTGGGCTGGTAAATGAAGAAGAACACAGCGCAAAGGTAAACGAAAGTATTGGCAATGGTTTCCGTTTCCGTTTTGCCGAGTTCAAGGAAAAATGTGCATTTGACATGACATCGACAATGACAACGACAACGACATCGAGTGGACAACACTGTAAGGCCCTTGAATGGACGCCATTTTGTTTACGTTTTGATATGGTAAATAAAAGAGCAAAGTAAAAATTTATAGAACTGGTTGATAGAAGACATTTATTTGGCATTTATTTTTATATATTCCTTTAATAAAATATAGTTATCGATTATATTGTTTTAAAAAATAGTTTGACCCCAACTGTATGGTTTTATGAATATATCGATAGTATTATCAATTACTGTTGCTGTTTAGAATATAATTAATTAATAATAATATGATCTCTCTACTGCTTTATCAAGACATTATTAGTTATAACAAAAATCGATTGATTACTCTAAAAATGAATATGGTCACACTGTTGCTTTGCTAATGATATTATAAAAGAAAAATCGTAGTGTAATGCCAAATTTTATTGAAATAGATAATTTAATTTATTTATTTCAATACTTTTGCATAATTCTTTGTCAAAATGACTTCTGCGTGACTTTGATTCGTTTGAAAACAAGCGCCTTGAACTATGCAACATAAAATTGCAGGCTTTGCAATATTACGTTCCACTCTGCCTCCCACCACCCACAATGAAGTCGCTGTCCATCCTCTCTCTCTCTCTCTCTCTCTCTCTCTCTCTCTCTCTCTCTCTCTTTCTGACGCTCTCTTGCTCAGTCATGCAATATCTCTGGCCCAGTGGGCCGTCATTCTCTTTTTTATGCGCCTTTAATCATGCACATGTTTGCATAAATACACACACACACACACATACTCATAAATATACGCACACACATACAAATACAGTCTCAGCAACGATGCTTGGCTTTGTTTACAGTTAGCTTTTTATAGTCCACACATATGTTCGACATATTCAGTGGACTCTTTTATTGCACTTTGCATTGCTTCGTTGTTTTTATGTGCAAGTCGTTTACCAACACTGACACGGCGACACTTAACAAATATTAAAGTGTCTAGCATAGTGCCAGAGGGTAGTTGTCTAAGGGGAATGCATTCATTTAAATGTTGTTGTGGCACAACAAAAAAAAAAACAAATAATGAAGAAGAGAATTCCAGAAGCCGAGCAAAAACAATGGAGTGTTAAACAAATGGCAATGGAGTGAAGCCATTAACAAACACACACACACATATACACGTTAACACACACACAAAGAAAGTTAAAATAGATGAATATAAATGCAGAGAAGTTGCAGTGGAAAAACTAAACAAAAGTCGCAGCGCCGATTGTTTTTATGCAAGCTTCTTCTAAGCGAATGTCTATGACAGTGTGACCATAACAAAGCGATGGGAATTGTTAAGTTATGTGCAAAGATTCTCATCAGCATAAAAAGCGCTAATAGAAGTGTACTGCCAGCTACTAAATCGCATGAAATTTGGCAACATTGCAAAATAATAATGTAGAGAAATTTGGCAACAGTGTTTGTCAATTTATATTAAGAATAATTTGAGCAACAACTTGGTGCCTCATTTAGTTAGCGAAGTTTGGCAACAGAGCGTTTATTGAAATTTGGCCAAATGAAGTTTGGCAACACGGCATAAACTTTTCAATAGCGTACCTCAACAATGGATTTTAAGATGAAAGCGTATTGTTTTTAATAAAGTTTGGTATCGATTACAGCCTCTCTCAATTGTACAGTGCTATTACGATGCGCTGTTGTCGCATTTCAGCTGCCAGTTCTACTCAAGCCGAGAAACGTGTTTTAATGCACTCACTGAAGCGATTCTCGTATGCAAAAAAAAAACTTTTTTATTTTTTACAATTGTTTTCTCTGCTATTCAAGTGCAGTTTTTGTAGTTGTTTTGGAGTTTGAAAAGTTGCAAACGGAAGTTTTTAATTAAATGTGAATGAAATATGAAAAAAATTATTTGATATTTTTGAAATACAGAGTTGGCTTTAAGTTCAATAACGACCTTGTGGCTATAGGGAAAAGTCAAATGCATTTACAGTACTCGTACTCGTACTCGATGCCATGCCAGACTGTCTCTCAGACTGTGAGACTTATTTACATTTTATTGTTATTGTTATTACATTATCAACAACATGTTGTACAAGCTGTTGTACAGCATCCCCACCACAATCCAACTGAATGACAGACAAACAGACATCCAACACCGTTTCCATGCCCACCCTATATATGTATGTATCTCTTTGTTATTCGTCTCTAAATTCTATCTCTTCCCCTTTTCTCTTATTCAACGTGCAGACTTATTAAATATCAGCCACATTGTTGATGGTCAGTGATTTTTATTGGACTACAGCAACATTCTGAATGTTGGACTCGTTTGTTCGTCTCGACTTGTCTTGACTCTCTCTCTCTTTCTCTCTCTCTCACTCTCGCGACGTCTTCTTCTTATACTTGTTCTTATTCTTGTTCTCCTCGTTTGTCGTCTTTTATGATTATAACTGTCTGTTTGGTCTGTCGCGGGTTACTGTGCGTCCTTGAAGTAATTTACGTCACTTGACAATGCATCTGGCTGAATTGTCGAATGGAGAATGGAGAATGTTCATTTCGTATGGAGCTGTAGCTACAAACTGGTAAACAAAGGATTAAGAGCCTAGACAGTCGACTTTCAGATACAATTTCAATTGCTTTTAGCACCATAAATAGTTGACAGATACTCGTAAACATGTCATATTAAGGGAATGCATTTTATGCTTAAACTCGCACATTATTCATGGCAATTTTAGTAATATTCCAAGTAAACTTTGAAAAGTTTAGACTCTGGTTTAAGTTCAGGGTGTTTTTAAATATTTTACAATTTACACCATCTTTCTGTTTTTAGCATTTAATTATTGTTTTTGTCTTCCGGCAAAGGCATTGAACCTTTGCCAAAAATGACAGATTCTCATGTGTTTCGCATTTTTGCTTCCCTTGCAGTTTTGGTTAACAACAAATTTGTTATTGTTTTATATTTTTTCAAGTACAAAACGTGGCACAGTTGATGCATCAGTGGCATGCAACAATATTTATATATGCATTTATATATTTATATGTACATATATATGCATACACATTGTTTTACATGTTTTTTTTGTTTTTTTTTATAGCCTTTGGGCAGCATTGGGAGTTCGCTGTTCTACGATGCGTATGCGCAATTTATTTTTGGTTCGCTGACTGTTGACATTGTGGGAAATTCTTTTGTCGAGTGCAGCAGAAAGTGTATTTGCAACGTGGGTATTACATTACCACCGCCGCCAGGCACTTGTAAAACGAGAGCAGAAAATGAACAGAGCAGCTATACGAGCTATTACAAAATACAATTCCTGGAATTTCTTAAAAGCAGCCCGAAAAAAAATAAAATATGAACTTAATGCGATTATCAATTTGTTTGCTTGTTTTTTCTGTTTTTTTCTCTTTTTTTATTTTGCAGCGCCAGGCGAAATTTGTGAACAAAGCGAAAAAAAAGACCGAAGAGAGCTAAGCACCCAAATACGTATTTAAAATTATGAAAATATTGTAGATAATATACAAATTTAGTACGCTTAAATCATAAGCCTTAGCCCTAGGCATCTATTGTATCTATTGTATTATCTCGCATTTATCTTAACCATGACAAATTGGCAAAACTTTCGTTTGGCACACCTGTCCATTTCGCATTTGTCGCGTCTTTCACTCTCTCACATTAACTACACATTTTTATTATTATTATTTTGTTTCTTTTTATTTCTATATTTTATTGTTGTTGTTTCGGCAGATAAATCACTCGTAAAAAAGCTGACGATTGCCTGACAACAGCAACAACAACAACAAAAGTTTGGGGATTTAACAAATTTTTTTTGTTAAATTCAAAGCAATTTTGTTAAAGCTTTCAAGTACATCGAATTTATCATAATGATGATGAGAAGCTACTGAAATGCTTATAAATCTTGAGCATGCTTTCTGTTTTATCTGTTGATTAATTGCCAGTATTTTAGCACTTTTTTAAAGCTATTTTTGGTAAATATTTATTGTAATTATTTTAGTTTTAAGTAGACTATCACAAAATATTGTGTTTAATAGTATTATGGTTTAATTTTAAGTTGAAGTATTTATATAAGAATGAATTTTTCCATTTTGAATTATTTAAAATTAAATACTTGTGTTATTATTTATCAATTATGATCATTTAATGCAACCAATTTTGATGGTTATTACTTAACGTCTGTCCAATAAAAATCCAATCAGTAACAACAACAATAAACACTCCCCAATTGTTGGCCAAAATGTTAACAGTGTCTTTTTCATATTTTTTTAAGTTTTATTTTAAATAGAAAAAAATAAAAACAATTTATTATTTTTGTTACTATGACAAAAAGTGTGTCAAGGGGCAACTTGTCAGTCAAATGATTTCTGTGCGCCTGTCAAATCATTTTTTTTGGTGTTTTTGGCTATTTTTTTGTTTTATTTGTTTTTTTTCGGTAAGAGCAAAAGAAATTGCGCAAAGGCAGCATTGGTGTAGGCGTAAGTTTCGCAAAACAAATGCTCAAATGTATACTTAATGTTTGTTTATAAGAAGTGAGAGTACATTAGGAAGGTTTTACCTGTGGAAAGGCAAATTTGCGGTGACATTTCGTATGGTAGTGTATCATTACCTGAAAGAATAAAAAGAAATGGACATTAGTAATATGTTAAAAAATTGACATACGTGTTTGTATACCCTGTAATCATATAGAACGAGAAACAGGGTAGCAGAAATGTTTGAAATGTTATTACATATTTTATTATGTAAAAGGCAACCTTATAATCTATCAAATGCGTTTTATAGCCACATTCTACTACAAAACAGCACCTTTCCCTCTTTTTTCCGCATATTTTAATAATAATACAAATTTCGATTTTTATGTAGTATTGTGTACAACATTTTAATTATTAAATAATTAAATTTTAATTATTAAATAATTAGAAAAAATTTCATTTAAGTTGATATAACATTTTGTATTAAAAAAATATTTATAACACTTATTATAGCAATTAGTTTGAGATAGCCGACTGCATACGTATTACAACGTATCTATAAGTCGAGTTCACTCGACTATACAATTCTTGGTTGCTTTTCTATCGAGATCTTGAGATGTATAACTTTGTTTTCTTTTCTGTTTTTTTTTGCATTTCGACCCAGCGCATCTGGCTCCCATTACATTTCCGCAAACAGCAAAGCCGCCACAACAAGAATCAGATATATTATATAGATGTATGTATATATGTACATATGTTAAGGTAACTTCACAGCTCGTCTAACTTCCGCTGGCAACTTTAATTACAAGTAACAAAGCAAAAGCAAAAGCCAAACGACCAAACGACCGACAATTTTCTTCTCGTCGGCTTTGTCTCTGGGTAAATGAAACCAAAACTCAAGGTAAAGCTCAAAAGCACCGACAATAACCGACTCAGAACAGCACAAATAAACTGATGTATGTGTGTGTGTGTGTGTGTGTGTGTGTGTGGAAATTGTAGACACTTTGAAATCGACATTTCATATACATATTACTTTAACGTCCCAACTATTTATAAACATGCGATCATCATGCGAAAAACAGAAGAAGAACCCCAAGAAATGTTGGCTCCCATCAAAAAGAGGCAGCAGCAGTTGGTAGCAAGAAGCGTTAAGAATCTACAAAAACGAAAGAGAGATTGAGGCTATTAAAGCTGCCAGGCTACACACACACACACACACACACACACACACACACACACACACACACACACACACACACACACACACACACACACACACACAAACAAGAGGGCTGTCATTTGCTTGTTAAACACCTGGAGGCGTGGTCATCTGAAATGAATACTCTACAAATATTAAAGTTTAACCATGATATAGGGCCTGATTAGGGAAGTTTAGAGTTGTAGTCATGTCGGTAGAGGAAGGAAAGTATTTTTATGATTTATTATTTTGATTTAAATAATTATTTAAGAAAGAATCAAGATTAAAACTATTGAAAGCTAGAATATTATTAATTGCTTTAAACCAAAGCATTTATTTTTCGATTTCTTTAATAGTTTTTTTTTAAATTATTTAAGTTTACAATTGCTAAAAATTGTACAGAAAAGAAATGAATAATTAATTAATACGTAAAAAACTGTCTTACAACGGAGCAAACTGTAGTTTCTTATAAGTTTTTATTTCAGATTTAACCATTTATCAAGCTGCGCTCGCAATTGAAGAATTATTTACCACTTTGAATTGCCTATAATTAAACAAAACTTTAATCAACTTAATTTTTAATTGAGCTGTGAATTGGCAACATTTTGATTGAGGTAGACTTAATGAGAGCCACAAATAAATAGTGTTGCTCTCTAGTCGATGACCAGCTGCGAAAAGTCTCAAATTGAGAGTTGTTTTATGAGTAATAGCTTGTTTCAATTACTTTGCTACAAATTGAAATTAAATGCAATTAAAACTGATGCAAAAACGAAATAAAAATACAAATAAAAAAAAAATTAATGTACGAAAATAAAAATAAATGCGAATATGAATAGATTATTTGTGGGATATTAAATTAAAATCAACTGTTGAGTGCACAAAAACAATTGCAAGTAATTTATTATAGAAAAAAAAGAGACATGAAAGAAAAATAAAAATTATAAAAATAAAAGCTGGCCACACCACCAAACCACTTTCAATGGCTCCCAGACCTAGACTCACTCATACACTCGCATCGCCGACTAACCAACTTGTTTTGGCCAAAACTGGGTAAGGGGCAAGTGCAACAAGTGCACTGGGCAAACGGAGCACAGCCTGTTTGGAGTGTTTTAGAGTTTTCTGAGTATTAGTCGTGTATTTGTAACCGCTTTCTAAACATGCCACAAAGCAAGTTGCATGCCACACACACTCAAATGCTCAGACTCTTGCATCTTTCGTTTTGAAATGGCTTGTTGTTGCCACAATATGGCCTTGAATTTTTAATCAAGTTTCGCAGACAAGCCCCAGGCTTTGATCACGGCCTTAAAATACTAAATAACGTCTCGAATGGACTTAGAGTCGTTTTTTGAGTCGAGTATCGACTTGTGGCAACTCCACGAACACAAAAAAAAAACAAAATTTGCTCAGTCATGTTTTAGGCAACAAACGCAAAATGCGAATATTACTCGTTAACTTCCAAACAAGTTCTATTGAACTTGGTGGCTCACAAAATAATATAAAGCAACGACAAAAAATAAAAAAATACTAAACCTTTGCCTCGTCTGTTGCTTTTTGTGCCAAAT
This sequence comes from Drosophila falleni, assembly GCA_035045575.1. Taxonomy (NCBI): domain Eukaryota; kingdom Metazoa; phylum Arthropoda; class Insecta; order Diptera; family Drosophilidae; genus Drosophila; species Drosophila falleni. Next base: position 159,899 of record JAWNOV010000089.1, on the reverse strand, counting down.
GATTAATGGAATAAACGCGCGCAATTTTCGCCAAAGTCGCCGCACAACAACAACAACACACACACACACACTTAACTCATAAAAACTGATACTTATATTAAAAAATATTATTTTACCCAACCAAAAAACTGCCTGCTGTGCAGAAACACGCAAAAAGATGATAATAAAATTTAAAAAAAAATACAGAAAAGAACAGAAATGTAAAGAAATTATGTACAAAATGTGTTTAAAATTAACCTGCATAAATTTAGCGAGTGAGAGTTACTAAACAACTAAAGAAAAACGGGAAATTAAAAAGAATGGAAAGAAAATAAATGACAAAAACAAAACTTATACGAAAGCTTAGTTCCCAAATAGAAAACAAATATGTAGTAAAGGCACGTTGGTAAAGAAAGTCGATGAGTTTTTATGAAATATTGTATTAAAGCAAATTTGAATAAAATGTTTTTTTGTTTTAATTGATTTCAAAGTGAATTGTAAAGTTTAAAAATTAAGAGACCAGTTATTAACTTTATAAACTACAAATTTTACTTCGGCTATTCTACATTTCTTGAGTTATGAAAAAAATTTATCCATGGCTTTATAACTCCTATCAAGATTATTTTTTTAAAAATGCTAAAATGCGTGTAATAAGGAAATAAATTTAAGTAGCAACAAAGAAAGTTTTAAATATAATATTGATAATGCCAGTAAAGCAGGTAAATTTCAGAATTTTAAATTAATAATAAAAGCACGTGAGCTATAGAAATAATTTAAACAATATTTAGCAAGTGTTGTATTTATTGAAGATTTTTTAGTGGGGAGCTGGGTTTGATTTGATTAATTACACGCACATTTTTGGGGCGTGACAAGCCAAAGGCAAAAGGAATTGTCATCAGCCATGCAACGACTCATGACTAATAAACAAAAAAATAAATAAAGAGATACCAAAAACTCCAAAAAAAAAAAAGAAAAGACAGACAGAGGCAAACTGCGCCTTCCTAAAATCATAAAATAAATAAAACTGAGAAAGCAGCTAAAAGCCGACATGTGTAAACTCCGACAGGCCAAAGGGGATAGGGGCAATCAAAAGGGGAATGGGGCATGGTCAGTGGGGTAGACGAGGAAGTGGACTTTGCATGTATATATATATTTGACTTTTGATATGGCACCGAAAGAGAGACACAGAGAGGGAGATAGAAAGAGCCGCAACGAATCCCGCTTGCATTTCAAACACACCCAAAAAATTTTAACAAGAAAACACAATTTTTTTTTTGGGTTATTTTTCGTTATTCGAAATGCATTTTAAGTCAACGATGAAATTGAATCATTTGACAAAAGGCAACGGGGCAACGAGCTTTATCAATTTCGAGGCACACAACATTCATCCGAAATGCAAATTATGCGTTTAGGTAGAGAGAATCTTTGACCCAACAGAGAGAGAGAGAGAGAGAGAGAGAGAGAGACGGAGAAAGGGAAAGAGTGGGAAAAAAGAATCTGGAGAATCATCAGCGACTCACAAACAAAAGTGAAGAAGTTGTCGCGCTTGTTTTTGCACAAAATCCGAGTCCATTTGAGATGGACAACCTCAAAAATGAAGAAGAAGAAAACACTTCTCGAGACTGAGATCCATGTATGCAAAAATATGCAGAGCCTATAAATCAAAAAACCGTGGCTCATTTTACATTTATTTGTGTGTTGTTGTTCATGTTGTCGTCGGTCTACCTCACTCCCTTCCATTCTCACTCTCTCTCTCTCTTTTACACGCACTGTAGATTTATATGTATGGGCAGACAAATATATTCATTATACTCGTATTATTCCTTTCAAAAGTCCAAAAGGGCTGACTGCATCGTCCAAAAATTTGTCGCTGCGCTTTATTTTTTAATGCGTGTAACAAATTTTTAAGCTTCTCTTTTTTTTTGGGTTCAGCAGAGTAAATCATTTAGATATTTGCCTTAAAATAAATGTGGCATAAATAATGTAATGTAATAAAGCTTTAGAATTTCGACAATAGATAAACAATAATAAAAGTAATAAAGTAATGAATATAATCGTAATATAATAAAATAAGTTGTCAAATAATCTCTAACAATTTAAATTGTAGATAGGACTATTTTCATTACTTAATAAACTTCTTCGTTCACCAGTGTTGTAAAACACAAATACTGCAGTAAACGACACGTAATACCCTGTAGAATTAAAATGATACTCTCTAAACACATACATACAACACAAATGTCACTTTTAGGCGCGCCTCGCTGTCTGTCTGTGAATAATGAGTGAGTGAATATGAATGTGAATATGAATGGTTGAGTAAAAGCATATTGAGGAGTGTATTTAGGTCTAGGTCTTCTTGGGCATTAGCAAATAAATATATATATACATTTACTATATATGTATACAAGTCTGACAAACTTGTTGTGCGTGTGTGCGTGTGTTTTTTGAGTGTTTGTCACATTTCATTTTCAATTTCCCGCGTTTCGCTGACAACTTTCGTTTCATTAATTTTTCCTGCTTGGACACATGGCGTATGCGTAACGTTTCAAATATATGCGCTTATAATTATTCTTCATATTATTATTTATGGCATGAGTAATTGAACGAAATAACTTTAAGGCATAGCGTGTTACACTTGATTGATGAGCTGATTAAATGAAGCAATAAAGGAGAGAACAACAACAATACCAAAAAAAAAAAGAAGCGTAGAAGCGCTTTGCATTTTCTGCATTGTTTGCCAATTAAGGTTTTGAGATGTGATAAAAATCGCACAAAACATTTGCCAGCTACTTAAAAATATCAAAAAGACAAAAGACAAAAGCCAAAAAGATACAATTTGAGCAGATGCCGGGCCAACAAACGAGGGCCAAGAACGTGCAACAGCTGCTAACAGCCAACAAGAAGTCAACAAAAAGCGCCGCCAAAATGGCCCAGACCATTATGGCCAAAACCGAATGAAACTGAACTAAACTGAATACAAAAGAGACAGAGAGCGAGAGAGAGAGAGAGAGAGCAATTGGAATCTAATTTAAAATTAGTGCTTAAAGGATTGAAATAAATTTAGGCAATTTTAAGACTGACAGAAAAGCAAGCTGGCTTGCTGACTTGACTTGGCTGCTGCCCTTTGGCAATAAGAACAGAACCTCATTGAAAATGCGTCGAGTTCTTGTTCCGGTTAGTATCGCATCCATCCATTCATCCATTCAGCAGGTGGCTTGATGCTTTGGCCCCGATAGCGTTAGGGCGACCTCAGACCTTTAGACGGCAGACAAAGCCAACCAATTGGCCAAGCTGTTCTTGTTGATCTTGTTTTTGTGTCTTGTTGTATATACATATTTTGACAAAAAAGACCAAGATAATATCCAAAGTTAAGACCATGGCTAGAAACAGATGGCAGCTGGCATACGTAATTCAGGCTCAAAGTTCTAATGTTAACAAAGCAATTAAAAGACTATAGTTAAGATAAATACAGAGAGAGAGAGAGAGAGGGAGAGAGAGAGAGGGAAAGAGAGGGAGAAAGAAACAACAAAGCAATGACAGAACTTTAAAATTACAGATAATTATCTTAGGCAGCGACAAGAATTTCAGATTGTTACAGACACAAAAATAACGACTCAACTATAGATACTAAATCTAAATAATGCTACAGAAATAACAAAATAAATATACATACAAAAAGTGACAAAAGCAAAAGATTAAAGAGTGAGATAAAGAAAGAGAGAAATGATTTGAGTGAGAGGCAAATTTGTATCTATAGCGTCACTATCATCATTATCGTTATTGTTATTATATTTATAATTATGCCAATTTTGTTATTTCTTTTTAAATACATTTTTTTTAGATTCTTTAACGCAACATTTGAATATTATTTAATTTCTAAAAGCGCGTTTTCTTTTGGCGAAAGACAAATTTAATAATACTAAGTTAATTTATGATATTTCAATCTTGTATGAGAACAACAGATGCAATAGAATGCGAAAAAATATTATTCCTAAAGGAATTATATCACAATTTTAATTATATATTTTTTTAATTGTTAGGCAAAAAAATAAATCAAATCGTTATTGCTTTCATTAATAAAAATTCAAATACATAAGACAATCGTAAAAACTCGAATTCAGTAGGCCAAGTTTGATCTTTTTATTGCCCACCTGCGCAGGAAAAAAAAACAAATCAAGTTTTAATAGCTCAACATGACCATAAAAGGTGGACACAAGCTTATTTACCGTTAGCTGAAAGCCCACATACACACATAGACAACAACTTCAAGCTCAGCTGATGCTCGATTGCAGATTAAGCGAGTTGCTAATTGAAATGCTCGCCCAGCTGTCAGCTTGGCATATGACAAATACAATATCTTTTCTCTTCCTTTTTTTGTTACCTTGTGCAAATATTTCAAATAGAAATTTCAGCAATTAACGCTTTTAGCCAAACAGAAAGCAGTCAAAAAGACAGGGCAACATATACATATTTAATAAGATAATTGTTAACCTAGTTTCACAGTTGGACAGCTTAAGCGTAGGCAAGATAAGGTATAAAAAAAAAAAACATATTAATCAATATCCATTCGATTTGTTGTTAATTCCTTCCGAAATTGATCGAGAGTTTTTTCTGAGTTGTCTATAAATAATATTCACAGTTTGTTGCTAACGACTTGTATAGATCGCTTAGATTCTATCGTTTGATTTTCAACATGTCAGGATGGCCGAGTGGTCTAAGGCGCTGCGTTCAGGTCGCAGTCTACTCTGTAGGCGTGGGTTCGAATCCCACTTCTGACAAGATACTTTTTTATTATTTTTTAATTACTGAAAATATTAGATACACTTTTTTTTAATTTTTATGCATTAAGCGCTTATGTATTTATAATATATATATATTTTTATGTAATAATTATGTTTTTTATCTACACAATCACTATTAATTTTTCCTTTTATAATAACAATTTAGATACAGATATATTTAATCAAAAGTATATTCCTTTTTAATTTAAAATATATAATTAAAAATTATTAAATACAAATTCTCCAATATAGTATTTTTGTTAACCATTAGAAATTGGCTTATATTGAATTAATTTCTATCATTTTCTTATCTTATTTATTGACAGTAATTTCATAATCGTTTCATTCTCGTTTCTCGCTGCAAAAAGAAAACAAAAGACTTAGGCAACGAACTGTTGTCAAAACAGAGTGTGACCAAGTTCAAAGCTTCAGAAACAGGAAAAACAAATTTGGCAACCACTAAAAAAACAACAACAAGCAAAAAACTTATGAAAACGTCAAGAGAATGGCGTCAGGTAAATTTTAGAAAAATTTAATAAATCACTTCTGATTGCGACGCATTGTTATTTTAATTAAAAAAATAACAAAAACACACACGCATACACAGATAATCATAACAAAAATAATAATAACGATGTTTTAGACAACAAAAGCGCCAAATTGTAAGCGCGAGAACTGAAATTGAAGCACATGGCTTAAATAAATATAAAAGAGACTCGTAACGAAACTAGAAAGGTTCAACTCGAGTGTTGTTCTAAAAGTAAGGCTGCGAGTAAGGGGTTAAGGGGTGTTGGGAAGTTAAAGTAAACATAAAATTTAATTTGCTTGGCAACGATCATCATCATCATCATAATCAACATAATAATCACACCGCACGAAATTAAAAACTAGAAAAAACACAAAAAAAAGGCCAGAAAAAAGCGAAAATCAAAACCGAAACTGACAAAAAAAATAATAGAGCTCAAGAAATCTAGAGATGCGAGAATAGAAATCGCGTGTGCGCTGACGCAGCAGAAACTCCCCCTCAAAATTAAAAAAATACAGACCAGAACCGAAACCGAAACAGAAGCCGGGTATACAAGACAAGAAACAAATCCCGCCGTTCGCATAGTAAAAACTCAAATAGTAAAAATTCTCAACGTCCAATTCTAATTCGAGTCCGAGTCTGATTCCAATTCCGAGTCTGAGGCACGCACATGCCTTGGACTTCTATTATATTATACTTTCTTGTTGTTTTTGTTTCTATTATATCAACGTGTTATTTCCAAGCCCAAAAGTGTGAACCAGCATGTTGTTGTTGTTGTTGATGTTGTTGGTGTAGTTACCATTATTGTTGTTGTTAGTTTATTACGCATCAGCATTTAACCTTGAACGTGTGGGTCAATGAACGTTTTGGCCAAAATATTCTAACGATTTTTAGTTGCTGCCAACAACAATAACAATAACAAGAACAAGAACAATCACAACGAAATTCTAACAATAATAAAGTTGTGAATGCCACCGAAATTATAATATTTATATAGTTATCGTAGCTGTTGCCTGGTCAAACGTTGCGTATGCGTAATATTTATATAGTTTTATTTATTTACATAGCTGTTGGCCGCATTTGGAGCACACTTTTTGCGGTTTTAGTCGGGTAACTTGTTGGGTAACTCTGGCTGTTTATTTAATAATTTGGTCAGTTTTTTTTTTAAATAGTAAACTTTAAAAAATAGCAATTTAATTCATATTCCCCTTTCATTTAATAATATATTTTTTTATTTGATTGCATTTCTTGTGAAATACTTAATTTTAATGTCTATAAATCTGTCTATTATCTACTTTATCTAACAGCTTTTGAATTTTCATTTCTTTTCTAAATTTTTCACATTTTTCTCACATAATTTTCTTTTATTAAAATTTGTAGCGTATATCCTATGCCTCAGTCTTTTGATTTGGCACGTTTTCGCGGTGCAAACATTTAGTGAATTGACTTTAATAACGCTTTTAATATTATTTATTATTATTATCTTATATTTAGCTGTTTTTGTTTTACTTTTGGGCAATGCCATTTTTGCTTGTTGTACTTGAAACACAAGCTACAATAATATCAACAACCACTGCAAAATATATTGCTGCTTTTTTCCTATTTTTGTATTATTTACTGTGAATTTCAATTGTATTGTGAATTGTGGGATTTCCCCTGCCGCCGCCTCTCGCCACCCCCTTTCAGGTACGACTACAATACGGCACGGTCCTACAATTATTTTCGATTCGCATTGACGAAAAAATACGCGACTCGTACTTGAATTATTCGTATATATATATAAGTACAATATATAAGTATAAGTATATATATAGAAGTGAGTGTGTGACTACAGATTCGAATGATTTGTAAAATTTGTATAGCTGAAACGAGTGTATAGACTCCAATATCTGAATATATATTCGCATTGTAGTATTGTTAATGTGGCTTTGCCTTCATTATTTGCAATTTTTTTCTTTTGTTTTCTTAGTCAGAAAGAGAGGGAGGGTGAAAGAGTTTGGAAGTGATAGAGGGAGAAGGAGAAGTTAACGCGCTTCAATCAACACGTGTTGAAGACCGTCAACTTGGGATTGTAACCTGTAGACTGCTGTATCCCATATATCATATTACACAATAGACAATAAGCTCGCACAATGCGGGCCTCAACTTAAGCTAAAGGTAAAGGTCAACACTTGCTTTTTGCGTTTTTTTTTGCTGTTCCCCACATTGTTTAATTTGTTTTGCCAAAGTATTTTTTTTAGCATTTCAAATTTACCGTTAAAATTTTAATTAAACTCTGCACTTGATTGTACACTATTTAATTTAATTTATTTGATTAGCGTTAAAAAAAGACATCAATCAAAAGTACTGGTCAGTGTTAAATGCGGTAACTGTCAAATAAGGGCGATAATTATAGAGAGATATTGTCAGAAAATTCAAGAATTAAAATATAGTAATCCTTAGCAAATTTGAAAATGCAAATGAGCATGGACAAAGAAAGAATGTTGAAGGAATAATATTAACAGTAGCAGAAATTTTCAAAGGATCTTATTATTTTCCAAATTTCCAGGAAACAATTTTATAAGCAGATATTATTGAAAAAGGTAATTATAAATAAATAAAGATAATTTATTATTTAACTCGAGAGTACAAATATACGATATTTCAGCTCACTGGCTCAAGTTTTAAATAAAGTTTCACATAAATTTGAGCAATTTGCAAATTATTATATAAGATTAATGAAAATTAAAATAATATCTGAACAATTGTGCCAGTTATTGGGCATAATCTGCGTTTTGTGGCTTCGTTCATTACTTTTGAGTCTTAATTTTTATTTGTTCAATTTAAACAATAAATGCGCAGGCTGCGCTTAACCTTGTAACATTTTTTCACGCTGTTTTCTAAACAAACAACGAGGCAAGTGCGTGCTTTTTAACAATTTATATATATATATTTTAAAAAACATTTTTATTATTATTATTTGCTTAGCTTAATGCTATTTTTGCTTTTGCGAAGGTTTCGTGAAATACTCAAAAGCAAACAAAAGTAAAAAGACAACAGCAACACCCACTACACAAAAAAAAAGCAACTTCAACTTGATGGCGTTTTTTTTTTGCAGCGTTTTTGACGCGTTTTTGGCGCGTTTTTACAAGCCATATAGAAATGCTGCGCGAGTTTAGCCTTCGGTCTGTCCATATAAAAAATGCCTTGCGGTTAAACATGGCATAGTTTCATTTGATTTTTTATTTTTTGCACTATTTTACTTTTACTTTGTGTCTGGCATAGGCTTAATTTTCGCATATTTGTTGTTGTTGTTTTCTTTTTTATATAATTATGATGATTAACTTGGCTTCAATTGAGCTTCAGTTGAGTTCAGTTGAGTCTGAAGTGAAGTGTGGCGCACAATTAAGAAATCTTTATAATTGCAGCACACACTACATACCACATACTACATACCACACATGCCCCGCCCACACGGCACAGCTGCCTGCCACTTTCTTTTTTAATTGCAAAAAACTTATACTCATATATGTACATAAAAGATAATACTTATAGCTCCTGAAGTATCTCACTGGGGTCTCTTCAGGGTGGGGGTTGCGAGTGTGGGTTTAATAATAATGCTCAAGGCTGTCGAGTGTGGAAACTCTGGTTCGCCATTAAAATTAAGTGATTGAATTATACGAGATTGTTTGTAGAGTAAGATTAAATCTTATCAAATTAAATTTAAAACAAAACGAAATTTTAACAAGTTTCATTCAAGTTTACTTTTACAAATTACTTTTATTTTTACTACTGTAAAGTCTTGTTTACATTGATTTATTATTATTGGTATTGCAAGTCCAAAAAGCATTTTGAACGCAAACAAATTCCAATTTCGCACAGTTTGATTGCAATTTCTGTGCAAAAATTTCACTTTCGATTGTCAAGAATGGAGACTACGTTCTAGTTAACAACAAAATAAAAAAAGACTATATATGTATATTTAGTATTACTACTACAACGACAGCTTGAGACGGTCTTATCTTATCAGCAATGCGACGGAATACACGGAATACAACAAAAACAAAAGTGCAAAAGCTAAAAAAAAATATAAATTGTTTATATTGTTGTTGCTCAAGTACGCTATACACTTATATAGAAAATAATAATAATAAAAAAAAAGAAACAAAAATATAAATTGTTATAGCAAAATAAATAGCACAAATGTGCATTATCAGCGACACATGCATAGTTGTTGTGTGTGTGTGTGTGTGTTTGTATCTGTGTGTGTTTGTTTAACGCACACTCGTGTATTAACCTCAATTTGAACCGTCCGATTGTGGGGCACTGTGTTATCTCTCGCGTGGTGTATACAAAAAAAAAAATAAACTACATACGTTGACTGGCATTTTTGGCCGCCTTGATAAGCAGCCCAAAATAATGGAAAAAAAAAGTTCAAATACTTCTCCCCATATATTGATTCACAAAACACGCATCAAGTACAATTAGAGAATTCTACCTGTGACAAGCTAGAATAATTTTGGAATAGCTGCATTCGCAATGAATGCAAATTGAATAATATGAATGTATTCAAGTTGAATGAACTTGTATCTTTAAACACTTCCGCACTTAACAACATTATAGTAGACATAAGTTTTTGTTTTAGTACACACCGACCCTGAACTTGAACCCGCAAAATTAGTTGAAATCATTAAAAAATCAAAATAAAAACAAAAGCTATGAAAATTAAACAAAAAGTGAAGTGAACTAAGACAAGTCGTTGCTGTATTTTCCAGTCGGTTCATGAACTCTTTGGTCAAGTGTGAAGGCTAAATGGTTTTTCAACAAAAGAAAAAGACAACAAAATGAAAAAAAAAAAAAATACATACATATAATGAAAACTAGTTTTAGAAAATATGCGACCGTAGTTAGTCGCTTGTCTTGTTTTGTTTTGTTTGTTTTTTTTTTATTTAGCTCATTTACATATCGAAATGCCTAAGGTATTGAGTTATACTTGATGATATATTTGCTATTTTCTGGTCATTAGCAGCCTCAATGAAGCGTTGTGCGTGCCTTAAACAAGTTTAGTACTTTGTACTAAACCACAACTTAATACATTTATATTAATTATTGTCTTTATTGTTATGATATCAGATTTGACTTATGTATAGTCGTTCATATAGGGAAAAACTATAAAAGTTTATTTTAAAATATATATTAAACTTTCAATGAGAATAAAATTAAGTTATTTAAGTTCCCATGATAAAAATATGTTATCTAACTATTAAGAATAATTCCATAATTAATTCTTTGTTAAGATTTAAAACAGTCTTAAAATAGAACATGCAAATGTAAAATTGTGTCTTTTTTAGTCAAATCATTTTTTTACTAGAATAAATAAAATAAAAATATACTGATTACAAGTTTCTTGACCAGTTTTGTCAAGATTAGTTTAGTTAGCACAGCTTTAGTTCTAATTTCAGCACATTTAAATTGCATTAGCATAAAAAAGAAAACTGGGAACAAACAATACAATCCAATCAAGCGTCGTTTCTTTATATTTATTTATCACGATAACCAGGTGGGGAAAGGGTCAAGAAGACGCCGAAAAACCAAGGGATTGTGAAAGTGACCGACTAAGAAAGGGAAAGGTAGAGAGAGGTGAGAGAGAGAGGGGGAGAGGGAGACCCTAACTAGGTCTACGCAAAACTCACGCACCATTCACCTTAAGAGAAAGAACCAGGAAGTAATACAACGCCAAGGTACTTTATGCTATTACGAAAAACAATTTACATAGCTTGGAGAATGCCCCCCAAACACCCCCATGCCGCTCAAAAAAAAAATAACGAAATAATAAAATAAATAATAGAAAATTTTGAAAGACTTTTTGAAGCGGGCCCATTAAGCAATACGATAGAAAATAGTGAAAGATGCCGACTGTCTACATCGCGTAGGTGCGTGCTCTCTCTCTCTCTCTCTCTTTCTTTCTCTGTCTCCCTGTCTAACGCACTATTGCTATTGTTTGGTCTCTCTTTCAATCGCGCTCTCTCTCTCTCTCTGTTTGACTCACACACATTCGTACGTTTTTTTTAGTGAGTGAGTCGGAAATGCGTGCGCTCCAAAATTTGGGTTATTATTTGTGTGTGTTGCCCTACTTTCTGAGATAGTCTACGCATACACACAGACACACACACACACACAAATATAAATATACACCCACACAGACGCACATACACAATTGTGCTGATTAGAATTTGTTGTTGGTGTTCAAATATTTTCTATTTTTTTTTTGTTGTTTGCTGTGCGTTTGCCTCCAGCTCCTTTATGGGCTGCCACAAGATGCGACCGCCTTGATAAGTTATCCCCCCCTTCCCTTTCTCACACCCTTAGCACCCTACCCCCTTTTGAACAGACATAATAAATGCCGGTATCACTGATAAGTCGCCTTACAACACATTTGCCCTAGGAAATGCCGGCAATTGACTGTCTTTTTGGTCAAATTCATGTGACGAGTGCATAATTTTGATCGTTGAGCTATTTTAGTATGGTTTTCTGTCTCTCTCTTTCTCTCTCTCTTTCACTTTTTTCCATTTGTATTTTTTTTTCACTTTTGTTGCTCCATTTGGGTTAATTGACATATTTGGGTCAATGTTTAGTTTGCATTTTTTGTACCGATAAATAAATAATGCTTAGTTGAGGCAGTGAAGCGAATTTAGGCATGGGTACTTTCTATATTCAAGTACATGTATGCCAAAATAAATTTGTTTATATGATTAATAATATTATATAGGTAAGTTTTGACTTTAAGACATTCCATATGGTTCTAAGAAATTATAAAAACAATTTAGTTTTTAGACCCCGTACTTAAAAAAAGAGGGAACTGGGAGAGGGACTGGGAGCGGGGCCTGGGAGAGGGACTATGAGTGAAACTGCGAGCGGGGCCTGGGAGCGGGGCCTGGGAGCGGGGCCTGGGAGCGGGGCCTGGGAGAGGGACTGGGAGCGGGGCCCGCTTTTTTTCATAGTAAGTACGGGGTCTCCGACTGTCGCGTATGCTCGACTGTAGCACCGGCCGACTAGTTAATTCTCAAGTTGTTCTATTCTAAAATATCAACTGCAAGTTAAAAACGTCCAGCTTAAAATTAGAAACATTCCCATAAAGAACTTGCAATGGTTTTAAAATATAATTATATTTTTCAACTGTTCGTATTAAAAACTTGATTTTATTCGCTTCTACGATTTTTATTATAATTCTCAACTATTTCTTGCGTAAAGTTACATAAATAGTCAGATTAAAAGTACCTTAAAGCAAGAGCAATATAACTAAATGGAAACCACTCGAAAAAGCGGGCCAATGTAAGACAACACTCGTACAATTGAATTCAATATCTTTGCAAACGAAGCGCACAATGATTGTCTTTTTCTTTTTCATTTTTCTTCTTTTTTTTTTGTAGATTTTTTTTGCTCTTTGTTCTGTTCAATTTGGTTGAGTTTGGGGTTTTGAGTTCTACGTTTGCTTCATTTTTTTTTTGGGGTCATGTGTTTCGCTTTCTGCTGGGCTAAACAGAATTTTCTTTTACTTCACATTTTGTTCCCCCTCTTATGCATATAGGAATTAGAAATACAATACAAAACTCACTATTTGAGGGGGGGAACTGGCTGCTTTAATTGATGGAATGACTTTGTTTGCTGGAGGGAATTGGGAGGGATAAAGTATCTTCAAGTAGCTGTACAATGAAATTTCATTACACCCCATGACGACCATCATGACGATTGCGTTTGATTTGTGCGCGTAATTGAAACAAATTCTCCAGTTAGACGAAAGAAAAAAAAAATACTCAATTGTTTACACCGGAAAATGAACTGCGGAAAGCTGCAAGAGTCTTGAGGTTGAATTACGATTGTTATCGATAGATTGTATCGATAGGGAGTTTACAAATTGTTGACCTACTTTTTGATACAATTTATACTGTTATTTAATTTCCTCTCACTCTCTCTCTCTCTTTCTGCCTGTCGTTGTAATACTTGATATTGGGCTTACCCGTTGACACTTAGATAAGATTTTGATTTGCATTTTTGGAACATACCTGCAAGATAAGAAATGGGAAATAAATCAATCAGTTTGTTTATAAATGAATTAAATACATTTCTTAGCTGTTTTTTTTCATAAAGATTTTAAGTAAATAGGGGCGTTGATATTTCTTAGCTAAATATTTGTAAATATATTGATATAGTTAAATATATTGAAAGCAGCATAAAAAAAGAGATATCTAAGCGTATGTCTAGTTAGCTCAAGTTTAATTGTAATAAATCTCATAAAACATTTGATAGGTTTCCCATAAATATTTACTAGCGTTCCCACAAATAAATAAAACAGCAAGAAATTTGTTAATAGCATCTTATAAGACTGCAATCAAGTTTTTCATCAATATCAGCATTGTTTCGTTTTTTTAACGTTTTTTTGATGAACATAGACGTTTTTTAACGTTAAATCGACTTTAACTGAATGTACGAACAAATATATTTGTACCTATTAATCATTAAAAATTTATGACAGTGCAAATGATGCGTCAACTAATTTTCACCTAGACAGAAAATCAAATTGCGTGTCAGGACACAACGCAATGGGGATGTCAAGGGTTAAGAAGTGAGAACTTTGTGAAGTTAAGTTTAGGGTTAAGTATCTGGGGGTTACACGCGATACGCTCCAGCTGTAATTAATTAAAAAAATATAAATGAACGAACCTTGCGCTCACTTCTATTTATTTTTCACAGAGGTTGAGCCAAAAATGTTATTTATAAATTGGACACGCGCAAAAAACTACAAATAATGCGCGAAAATCATTTTAATGAGCTCATCAGCTTGCAAAAAAGAGAAAAAAAGAAAAATTTGTTGTAAGCAATCACATAAAAACAACAACTTTACTTTTTATGCGCTTGGGAATATTCCGATTCTATTATGAAAAAATGAAAATTTCAAGCTGTGTAACTTTCATATACATTTTTTTAATCATTTAGTATTTCTCTCTGTTTGATAAATCATTGCCGTAAAAAAATGAGTATTTTCCGGCAATGATTTATCATATTTTTTTCGGCAATGATTTATCAAATTTTTTTCGGCTCAATTTAATTGCCACAAAGTTCTCAATGCCATTGATGATGTGCAAAAATTATAGAAATATTATTGATATTTTTGTACTCGTATTATTGTGGCCAATTTAAATACATATTTTTTAATGCTAATTGTGGGCGCCGATTAATGTCAAGGTAACAAAAAAGTGAAACCAGCGATTAATACTTGTATTTTTTATCCAATTATTAAAATGGCTAAAAAAAAAATGCAAAATTCTAATTGAAGGTGTCGCAGTGGTAATTAATAAAATAATAATATATAATTTAAGAGAGTTTTTAATACATAAATGGTACATTAAAGTGTTTGTTGATACTAATAAGAAACGTTTGTACTTTAAACTATAGTTATACATTTTAACAAGAAATGATGCGATTATGCACGAATATGCTTAAAAAATTAAAAACAAGTTTTAATAAATATAATGAATGCTCGCAAGTTTTTCCAACTTAAGCTAGATTTTTCTGGTTAGATTTATCGATATGAAACGTGATCTTTCGATCGTATAAACAGCCTGTCAGGCATTCACTTTGCTGCACTTATCGACAGATTGCGATAATAATCGATAGTTAGCATTCTCTCTCTCGCTCTCACACTTTCCACATACACGATTGCATTGTTTTTTTTTTATTTTGTGCTTTTGGCGCCTTTCGCCTGGGCCAATTTCAAGTTCAAATTGTCGAGTCGCAATCATTTTTTGATTTGAATGCATGGGAAATTTATGCAAAAATCAAAATTGCCAGCAATCATCAGAAGCATAAATCAAAATGTTAAAAAGACTACAACAGCAACAACAAAATAATAACAACATTATCATCTGCTGCTGCATTTTATAAGCTCGCTCAATTTCAACAGAAAATAAAAGCTAAAGAAAAAGTGGAAAATCACGCTTTGCTGCAGCAACAACAACTTTCACCCAAGTGACTGAAGTTGTTGTTGTTGTTGCAGACGCATTTCTAGAAGGCCAGGCCAGAAAGAAAGTGAGCAGCACAAGACAAGAAAGACCAGACACAAAAAAAGACTCTAAACTCTGAAGAAAGTAAAGAATAAGTGAGTGAGAGCAGCAGCGTTGAGTTCGAACTCGAATTCAAGTTTGTGTGAGTGTGAGTGTGTGAGCGAAACTTGTTTGCTAAGCTGCGCTTATGAACATCGTGTTAGAAAGTTGTTTAGACTCTTTAGAATGCAGCAGCGACTGCGACTGAGGCTGAGGCAGCGACTGAGGCAGAGGCAGCGACAGCGCGGTCACTAATGGGGCAAACAGTTAGTTGAGACAGATCGGGAGCTTAAATTGTGTGTTAGTTGGTTTGCCTGTCGTCTGCAATTTAAAAGCTCTCGCGTGTGCCCAGAGAGCGCTCACCTCAATAGACACTCTCACTCACTCACTCTCTCTATCTCTCTCTCTTTCTCTCGCTCTTTCTGTGTCTTGTGTTGTTGCCTAATAAGAAAAAGTGTATTCTTAGCACTTTTTTGTTGTTGTTGTTGTTGCTTATAAATATTCGTTTTGTTGCTTTCGAAAACAAATTCCTGGCACTTTTATTTCAGTTTGTAGCTAATAAAAAAAAAGAAAAATTCATATGTATGTATGTGAGGTGTTTATATTTATGAAAGTGTATACAACATTTGTGCATACACACTACTGACATAGTTAATGTTTTATTTTATTTTTTATTAACATATAATTTATTTATAGCAGACACTGCTGCTTAGCACAGTGGCGCCAAATAAATTTGACAGTGTCCAAAATAAAGCATACACAGAGAGATTAACTTTGAGATTTTGATTCAATCTCGAAATTCCTTAAATCGAGTACGAAGTACTTAATTTAATCACGATTTTCTCATCTGTATTTTGATTTTTGATTTTTTTTTTTGAGTTTTGAGTTTTTTTTGACATTTTATAATGTTGACTTAATTTAGAATAACGCATTTTAAAATTGAATTTTATAATGAATTTTTTGTTCTATCTATAAATTATTGTGTAACTTATCAACAAATCTGACTGTAACTGATTTCACTTTTTTTTATATTTTATTGTATCGCTGTTGTTCAAAGCGCAGCTGCACTTTGTAGCTGATTTAAAATTTAATTAAATAGTATAGTATATAAATTAGCTGCCGCAGCCGGTTGTGTCATTAACCTATAAAAACGTGTTCATTTAATGCACAAACACACACACACACATGTATAGGCAATCTAAAGCAAATACTAGTCGACGCTGACGTTGACGCAGACGTTGACAGCGGCATATGCACTTGACGCACTAAGCGAAAAATAAAGCTTTGAAGAGCAGCAGCAGCGCTGCTAACGGTGACGCTGACGTTTTGCTTTCTTTACGTTTCTCATTTGATTGCAAATTAATGCCAAGTGTACGAAAATAGCAAAAACATACTAAGAATGCACACATACAAATGC
The DNA here is from genome assembly GCA_035045575.1 of Drosophila falleni. NCBI lineage: Eukaryota > Metazoa > Arthropoda > Insecta > Diptera > Drosophilidae > Drosophila > Drosophila falleni. Next base: position 143,117 of record JAWNOV010000089.1, on the reverse strand, counting down.
ATGTTAATTAATACATATGTATGCACACATACAGATGTACAATGTACAGTGTATAAATTTGAGTGTGGGCAAAGCTTTCTCATGTTGACGTCACACACTCATGTGAGTAACTTTCAAAATGGCCGCCACATGCAGTTGCCTGCCTAATGAATTTTACATTGTTTTTTGAATTTACAAAAATAAACATATAATATAATATATATTGTACACTGATAAAAATAAAATTGGTTTCTAAAATAAAAAATATTTGACTTAAAAACAAAATATTTCTAAAATAAAATCGAAATAGAAAAAAACACCAACAGTTTTACAAAGGTGTTTGAATATTAACTATTCAATAGTTTTTTTTCGGTGTACTTGCTGTCAGTTGAAATACCAGCTGATTTTAAATAATTTATAGCAACCGCTTAACAGTCGCTATAAACATTTCAAATACATTTTATATGCAAATCACAAAAGTTTGCATTGCTTTGCTTTGCTATGACAAATCGCTAGCAAAACACACATTGCAAAAAAAAAGAAAAAGAAGTAAAATAAAATTACAAACTAAAAGTCAAAGTCGTCTGACTGTCATGCACTGGCCGGCAGCGCAGTTCGTAGTTCGCAGCCAGCGCAGTCAGCAGCAAAGCCCAAAGCTTATCAATGTCAAAGCGTGAGAGACGGCGTAATTACAAGCAAACAAAATACGTAGCAGCAACAACGACAGCAACAACAAATATCTCGTTTATACAAAGTAGACACAATGTAGCTAAGAGCATGAATACAATTTTTGTGCACGCCATGTAACAATAACAACAACAACTACTTATGTGTACTATTACTACACTTAGAGAAAAATGTTACACATATTTTAATATTCACTCATTTTGAATATAAAGTGTTTTATTAACATTGTCATTTAAGTATATTCGTAGTTAAATTAAAATTAATATTAATTTGAACATTCTTCCTTGTTAAATCCAATATTCAAATATTTATTTTTAATATGGGTTTTTCTCTAAGTGTACAACTACATAAGCAACAACAACAACAACATGGCTGTGTCTCTGTTAATCAAATGAGTGCGCGAGTCCATTTCAATTAGCGCGTCGCGCCCGTGGCTGAGGCAGCGCAGCAACTGCGACTGCGACTAGCCAAAGAGAGCAAGAGAGCGTTAGCAAAGAGAGCACAATAGTTTTTACGCTCATTAGTAGGCGCTAATGTTTCTGTTTCTGTTGCTGCTGCTGCTGTTGCTGCGGGTACGCGATTCTTGGCGCTTGCACACGAAGTGCGCTTCGGCGTGTTCGCTTGATCGCGAACGTCGATAACTGACAACGACGATGGCAGCACAAAATCATTGACCTCATTTTTTTTTCGTCATGCGAATACACGCTCACACACATACAAAAGATACTTAAGTATTTTTATATGACAAATAGCTGTTGCACTTGTATGCGAATGCAAGACTTGAAAATCGTCAACTGAACTGACAAAGTTAGCAACTGTTATCGTTCGCTTTTCATCGCATTTATTTACTGTAGGTAAATATTGCGTATATATGTGTTTATGCTTTTTATTTTTTTGTTGTTGTCCTTGAGCTTAGGATAGAACTAAATTATGTCATACAATAAAAAGCATCGAATAACAGCAACCCTAATAAAACGACACTCACCACCACCCCTTAAAAAATCTCAAATCTCATTCGGAATTTACCAAAAACTCATTGCGAATGCGAACAAAAGAAATGCAAATAATAAGCTCTGACCGGGGCAAAACAATTGTGCAAAAAGCACGCACACACGTCGTAACAGAGGCAACAGCAGCAGCAGCAGCAGCGACAGAAGCAGCAACAGCGACAGCAACAGAAGCTTACTTTGGGCTGGCACTGTGTTTACACCGGTAACAGCTTCAGACAGAGTCCGACGTCAACGTCAACGCCAGCGTCGTCGTTGTCGTATTGCTGTCTGCAGGGGTAAGGTCATGTACTTGAGCTTGCAATGCTTGCAATGGCACGTAAAGCTGTGCAGAGAGACTGAGAGAGAGAGAGAGAAGGCAGAGAGAGAGAGAGCGGGAGCGGGAGTTTAAGATGTAAAGTGCTGCAGTCATATGCACATTGACAGCTTTGTCCTTGCGGTTTTGTTTTTTTTTTTTTTTGGCCTGCACCAGTGACCCAAATTGCTCAAAATTACGAGCTGAGTTCAAAGCCACTCAAAATAACCGTACTAAAAGCTACAGCTGTTATTGAGGTGCTCTCAATTCGAAAACGATTGAGATTGAGATTGAGAATGCTAAATGAGCGCTATAATGGTTTAGTAAAGAAAGTTAGTTTGTGATATTTATTTTTAAATAAATACTTAAACGCATATATTATTGGCATTCATTTAGTATTTACTCATAATCATTTAAAGTGAATTGATAATCGTTTATAAGTTTATGACTGGTTTTTCTGTATACGTCATTTTAATAAATTAACATATACAATGATTTCAAGATATGTCATAAACATAAAAAATAAGTATAATAATAATATAATCTTGTCATCAATTCCTGATCTTGTTCTCAAAAAAGTAATTGGCTTATGGAGGTTTTGATTTGAAATATGTTTATTAAAAGTTTGCAATTAAGAAGAAAGTATCTAAGACTTGGAATTCAAAAATCTATTAAAAATGCATTTCAGAAGACTTTAAATCTAATTGAGTTTTAAAGAAGACCTAACAAGCATTTATACAAATAGTGCATTTTATTATTAAAATATCTTTTAGAATTTGCTTTTAAGAAACTGTTACATATATTAAAATTTTTAAAAAAATCGGACAAGTTTTAAATAAAAGCTTGTAAATAAGCTTGTAAATAGATGAAACTTGTTTATTTTCTAAACTATTACATGACCTGACCATGACACGACTCTGGCAATGTCGTCCGAATCAGGGATATGGAAAATAACCGTGTCACCGTTTAAGGGACGCGACAATCTATCGATTTCCGGCAACAGCAGCCCTGTTCCTGAAACTGCATGCCCCTGACATCAGACAATTTGGGTCACAGTATATGCAAATTGGCCTGAAAACGCTCTGACCCGGTTTCCACTTGCCCGAACGAGGACGGGGACGAGGTCATTTGTCCCAGCCGAAGGTCAGTTAGGAAACAGCACACTAAACTCTCCTGACGTCATTGAGATGCATCGACGTGCAACAGAATGTTGCAACACGAGAGGTAAAAATCTTGCGAGCAGCTTTTCATTTTTTCCCAATTCTCGATTGTGTACAACGGGAAGGGGGCAACTAAATATAGAACAGCTTGAGGTAGGTTCAAGTTACAACACCCGCCCTTATGGTTGCACATTGCCACTGAGTATATATATATATGTGTGTGTGTGTGTGTGTGTGTGTGTGTGTGTGTGTGAGTGGAATGCAGCCTTCCATGACGCAGCCTGATAAAGTCCGAAACAACAACGAAACAACAATAAATGCAAGCATGTGTGTGTGTGTGTGTGCATCTGTATGTTTGTATCTGTGTGCTTGTATCTGTGTGTCTTGTTGATTGTTGTTGCATGGACCTCTTTAAGTGCTCAATTCCCCCTGTTGTGGCATGCAACTCATAAAAAGCGCATCATAAAATGGGCATAATAAAATTTAATTAGTGCAACGTACATCAACTGTAAGGGGGCGTGGCACAAGAGCGTTGAGAGATGCCAAGCAAAACATAAATAATTAAATATGCTATACTATAAATTTAAAGTTACGATCTTAGTATTGAAAGTATGTGGATGGCTATAGCAAAAATGTCTAAGACTTGAGTATTATTGTTTTTTAAATATTGAAATAATACTAAAATTGACATTACTAAATATTAAGTTAATTCTAAGACTTTAAACTTTAGTTTAAATTGAACTTAAATTTTTTATATGCTTAGTTATGAGTTAAAATATTTTATAATATAATTTAGCTGTTATGTTTAAACCACTTTTATTATAATTGAATTTAAATAAAAAATAATAATAAAAATAATGATATATTTAATTTCAGAATTGTTAAATCATAAGTTTTCTTATTTCTATCACTGCGAACTCTGTTATTATTTTTTTTTTTAATATTTAAAAGTAGAGAAACTTACAGATAAAATTGATATTAAGATATTGATTATAAAAGATATTTGTGAGTTATATAAAGATACTTAATATTTTACAAATTTAAAGCTTTTCGGATGCTCAACCAACCAACTTCTTGACTTTCCCTAAATATTTCTCTCTTTAAAAATGTTTTCTTGGCAGTTTTTCGAAATACTTAAACTAAAAGGTAAAGTGCATATTGTGCTTATAACACTCGTATTATGTTGATAACCCACTAACCTGATGAAATGGAATTTGCTGAATCACTTCGCGGCGTGTGTTGCATGCCCATGCCCATGGGTCCGCCCATATTGTTGTTGTTAACAATTCCTGTTGTTGGTCCGCCGAGTCCATTTGAATTGCCATTCGTGTGATGTAGCGAATTGAGGCTCATGCCACTCATGATGCCGCCCATGACACCTGCCCCATTCTGTTGTTGTTGTTGTTGCTGCTGTTGTTGTTGTTGCATGTTGGGCGTTGTTGAATTGATGAGACTGTGACCATTTTGTTGCAACTGTTGCATGCCATTTACCAGACTCCCCATATTATGTCCATTGGTCAATGAGCCCAGATTTGTGGCACCGGGTACATAATGTCCATTGCCATTCATAGAACCATTACTATTGTTATTATTATTATTATTATTTGTATTATTGTTGTTATTGTTGTTGTTGATGGGTATTATGGTTGTTTGGGGTGGCAGCGTGCTGGAACAACCATGCATGGCAACTGTGATGACACTCTGTTGCTGGCCATTTCCATGCCCCAATGTGTTGCCATTAACATTGCCATAGACGCTGTTGGCATCGTTGCCACATAGCCAGAGCTCCTGTTCACCATAGTCATGGGAGTCCAGCGATGAGGGCGACATATTAATGCCCGATGGCAGGACCAATCCATTGCTCGAGGAGGTCACCTCCGAGGAGGATTCCTCCTGTATGCGCAGGAAGCCGCCATTGTTCGACCAGCGTCGTTTCATCATTTGATAGCCGATGGTCGCCGTTGTGCTGCTGTTTTTAATTCAACTTCCTTCTTAAATAACCTGCGGACAAATTGTGTCCCTTGTCCTGATTTCTCTCACTTCAAATATACGTTACTCTTTCTGTAGAGTTGCTTTTGAAGCGACCTCTTTGAGGATTCTCTTCTTTGATATAGATTCAATTAATTTTTCTTTATATATATTTTTTTTTAGTATTTTTTACGCACTTGCTTGCGTTCAAAATACATTTTTATGGCGTTCTTCGAGCGTCTTTAACAATCAAATGCTGCAAAATGAAGATTTGTTAGTCCCACACTTTTGATTTCGTCAAGCTAGGCAAACTCGTTCACATTTTGTGGTCAGTTTTCAAAAAAGAGAATGAAAAAAAAAATAAAAACATTTCCTAAACTTAAACAAGTTCAACGCACTTCGCCTCGGCAGCTCATGAAATTTTCATTTTCATTTAATTGCAAATTTTCGCCTTGCCTTGAACCCAAAAAAGCAACAGAAAAAATAAATAAAAAGAAGAAGACAATAAAAAATTAAGTAACCACAACAGAAACTTAATTAATTTCGACACACAGTCAAAAGAAATTTATATATAAATCTAATTTCAAGCTGTGACTAAGTTAAACACGAGTTTTAGTTTTTTATCTTGCCGGCATCTTTTTTATTTTCAAGAACTGAACCAGTTCTCTTCTATCCAAAAACAAAAGATTGCAACGTTTGATAAAAAAGAATTCTCAAAAATTTATTATCATATGCATAGACCATAATTTTGTACGCAGCTTTAAATTAATCAAAGACAAAGTCAAAGTCATTCCTGGAAATGTCAACTAACCAACTAAAAGTTGTCTAGTTCTCAGACAAAAAGAAATTAGTAGGGGTAAAAGATCTTTATCCCATTCCTTATATCCTACTTATAGTCTATCCTATTAATGAATGTCAATCAATCAAATTCTCAGCTTTTATCATCAAGTATTACTACAACTTATCAATTTTATTTCCCTATTTACCGAAAAAAAAAAATGAAAACAAACTACGTTATTGGATGGGGTTAGACCCCGAATAGTTTGGAATTTTATGTCTGTGTCTATCCCTTGAATTTGTACACTTGTCACACTTATCTAAATATTTTTACAATCATTTGTTTACACATTTGTATGTTCAGTGTTTTTTTTTCCAACTCAAACAAACAAACGACGCCATGTAAAATATTATGGATTGTTCAATAGGAAGTTACGACAGGAAAAAAAGGTGAAACATTCTTTAAATAAAAAAAGACGTGCAGTCTATGCACTTTCATAGATACCTTGACATTCAATAGTTTTTTATTTAAATTCCAGTGAAAAGTAAGTTTGTTTAAAATTTTGATTTGAAAAAAAATTTCAAAATTCGTTGAATTTTTTTTAATATTGTTATGTATTTAGCGATTGAACTATAGAATAGATAAGATAATAAAGATAATGAATCTAGTATAATCTTAAATATACTATGATTATTTTTTTAAATCTAAGATCTCTTTATTCTTTTATCTCTTACTCATTTTCTCGGTTTCCAATTCCAAAAATGCATTTACTTAATTATAAAAGCTTCCTATTAATAGAAATCATTAACATTGCTGCTAGACTCATTATATATAGATTCAATTGTCAATTTAATTAAGTGTTGTCACAATTTATCCTAATGGGATTGCAATGTTTAATTACAGTGTCTCACAATTGTATTGCGCCTAATTGAGAGGCATTTAATTAGTGAAAGTTGTAGTTAAAAAAATATATGTTGTAAACAATAAATTAATGCAACAGGTTTTTCATATTATTTATTTTAAAAGTTTTGATCATGGTCATGGTCTTAGTTGACCCTATCAAGAGGATTGCAGTTGAGTCATTTGTGTGATACTTAAACAGGTGATTCATCTGACAGTTGAACTTAAAGTTAAGTCCAAGTAAATACCGGCAACAACAACAACAACAACAGTGAGTTAAGTTAATAAGCAAAAGTTTTCGAACGATTTATTTTGTTCAAAGCGCCAAAACTGGTTTTTCAATCACATTAAATACGATCAAGCGAGAGAGACGTAGAGTTAAAGCAGGGCTTGCTATTGTCATCTCGCTTGCGCAGGCGGCTTAGAACAAAATTCAACAACAACAACAACATACACGACCTGTCTCTAAGCTTTCAAATTATGCGACTGAGCCGACACAGAATAAGAGAGCGTCAAAAGAGAGCGGGAGAGCGGCAGTGGCAGTGGTGAGAGTAAGGGCAAGTCAGGCAGACAACTGGTGGGTGTGTGGCGGAGGGAGAGCAAAGGGAGAGTGGGAGAAGGCAAGGAAGAGCAAAGGGAGAGTGAGAGAAGGCAAGGAAGAGAGAGAGAGGTGTGTGGCGAAGAGCAAAGGGAGAGTGGGAGAAGGCAAGGAAGAGAGAGGGAGGTGGTGGCAGCGACGCGACGGGAGGCAAACACATTGCTGAGATTTTGGCCCGCATTAAGAAAAAAAAGCAACACGTAAAAACCTGTCGCTCTCGACGTATTTCGTTCAATACAAAAAAACAGGTTGTTCTTTGCAATTGTTGTTGTTGTTGTTGCTTTTGCTTTGTTGTCTACAAAAATCTTGCCCAGAAGCCGCGCCGCAGCAGAAGACGCAGCCAGTTTACACACACACACATACAGACACACTACACGCACACACACATATCTGGATATACATATATACTTAAATGTGATATATAAACGACATTTAAGGCATTTTTATAGCTTTGCGTGTCTTGTTTTTGCTTTTGTTTTTTTTTTTTTTTTGTTTTGTTGCTTTCTGCGCATTTTTACCATCTTTTTATTGTTGTTGTCGCTTTTAAAGCAAAAATAACAAAGCCAAAAAGCAAGTGTAAAAAGGCAAAAGCACAAGACGCAGACGCAAACGTCTTTGCCTTTCTATCTTGCCATCTCTCTCACGCTCTTTTTCGCTCACTCTCTCTCTTCCTCTTTTGCTCTCACACAGTACTCGTGTAATTACCTCAGCATGTAAAAGTTCTTACTTTTTTTTGTGTGTAATTTGTCAGCGCTTCTGTTGTGAAATTCGTATTGTTGTTGTTGCTGTTGCTGTTGCTGTTGTTAGTGAACAATTTGTTACGCGTGTAATGCGTTTGGGCAGCGTGAAGCTTAAAGCTTCAAGCGTCAAGTTTCAAGAATGACAATTGTATAACAGTACCAGGAATCGATCAGAGATCATTACGTCATGAGAATCGCATAGAAGGGCTACAATGGAAACTCAGTTAACACTTGAAGTTTTAATTATGAAAGCTCCAAATTTCAAATTAAGAACTAAATAATTGCAAACAACAGATTTTATATAAAAGAATCATACTAATATAGAAATATTACTTTAATATACTGTAAAGCTTTAGCTTTTAATTAAAGTTTTTGATTTTAATATATTTGTTAAAACAAAAATTTGAATTATTACTTAAAAGAGTATTCTCTCTTCGACATTTTTCTGCTAAATTCCTGAAATACAAAGTTCCTTTTATTTAGAACCTCTCTCTTCAACATTTATAGAGTTGACTGCATATTGAACTCCTTTTGAATAATTGAACTATTCGGAAGTATTCGGAAGTATTCACAAGTATGTCAAAGTCTGGCACGCGATTGTCACTTGGATTGAGGGAGGAAAAGCAAACGAATTGAAGGTATTCAAGTTTCCCATTCCATTCAATACGAAAGGCAATAAAGTTTATTAACAACGGAAGGAAGGACGGAAAAAAGGGTTTCTCCCTCTTTGCAGGACATACGTAGCCCAAATTGTTGAGACGCAAAAAAAAAAATAGGAAAAGGGAAAGAAAAACAATTAAATTTCCGCTTGCTGGGCTTGTCCAGCTAGGCAAAGGCTCCCATTAATAGGTCTACAATATGCATGGACATAGACTCACAGACATACTCACACACACACACACTATGACATGTGTACACACATGGATCCTTTTAATTTCCTGCTGTTATTTTTATGCACGTTGTGAAAACGCCGCGTGATTTTTCCATTTGCCAACATCTTGACGGGGTATGATGAGAGGGAGCTACGCTCTGTCTAACTCTGACTCTAGCTATATGTATTTATATATGCATGTATATGAGTGTGATGCACACATGTGGCATATTCCCATAAACAAAACACAACTGTGACATGTGTCACATGGACATAGACACACATTTACAGAAAGAACGCTTTGCCTTGCCTCAAGCAAAGTAATCTAATAATAATGCACAGGGCCACCCAAAAGAACATCGAGAGAAAGGTAAAGGGAGAGAGAGAGAGAGAGAGACAGAGAGAGAGAGAGAGAGAGAGCTAGACATGGGGAAAAGAGAGTGAGAAAAAGTGTTCTCTACTTTGAGCTAATGTTTCTCAATGAAAACACACAACAAGAAACGTCGAAAAAAAAGGCTTTTATGCCCATACACTAATGACTGTCATTGAGATTGACTTCCTGTTGGGTTTTTGTGGACCAAAACCGTATAAAAACATGTGTTACATATTATATAGATGCTATATGACTAGACATAGTGGGTATATTATGCTATATCAACTTTGAGATGATAGAGGCAAAGATAAAAATAATTTTATATTCAAAAATTTTCGTTTATCTAAGAATTTTTTTAAATTTTATTAAAAAAAGATAGTATTAAAAAAATTATATATATGGGTGCTATTTCTTAAGAAACTTCCACTGTTAAAACTTGCAATTCTTCGATTTTCCCGAATCAAACCCATACGTATATTCTTCGTTTCGAAAAATATTCTTAAGTTTAAGATAAATTCTAAACTTTAAATTTAAATGCTGATTAACAGTCTTAGACCTTTTCTGGACCTACAAAACTTTATCTTCTCTTTTGCTAGGTATTTGCTAGTCTATCGGCTGTATTAAATAAAGAATGCCGTCAGTTATTTGCTTGATTTACTTCTACCATCTGGCAGGTAAACAAATGAAACATGTCAACTGTTGCATCAACTCCATTATGATGGAGTGCTATGAAGTTTTGATCGAATATGAATTCAGATACAGGAAAGTTCTTCAACTGACACTCGAAATTCATCAGAAGCAGACCAAAAACACAGTTGACCTCGTTTTATTTTCTTTCTTTCTTTCTGTCTGTCTTTCTTTTTTTTTGTTTGTGGTAAGGGAACTTTTGTTTTTGTTTGCAGTTTTTCAGTATCTTCTTCTTCTTATTTTTTGGCCCCTCTCGATGACTGAGTGCAAACACACGTGCCCCAAACTTTAAAGACCGAAACCAAAAAAAAAAAACCGCAGACAAGTATATACTATATAAACACATACAAATATAGTATAAGTATATATTGTCCAACTGACAACTTAACGGTTATTTTTTCTGTGTGCGTCTCTCGTTAAAAAAACATAAAAAAAGGTATAAAAAATAACCCAAGACAAACTGGTTGCGCTTTACTTTTCCGCGAATTTTTTGTGTTGGTTTTGTTTTTAATTTTTGGTGTTTTTGTTTCTTATGAACTTTGCTGATTTGGTTAAACGTGAAAAATTGTGCCATTCAATTGACACATATTGAACACTCGTAAACAGCTTAACAGGTAGCTAAAAAAGCTTGGCAACAGGTGAACCTACATATAAAACTACTCAAACCCTCATCAAACTCAGCCAATAGTTATGGCTATTGCCTTTTAATATTTCACATCTCTTTTTATATTTTCAATGAAATTTTTTATTGATTGAGCACAGCTGTGAATTCCCAGTAGGCTTATGTTCCATTGGGAACTCGAAGAATGCCCAAAAATCATAAAATCATTTGCATGTAAGTCCTTTTGCCTTTATTTCTGCATTAATAAATGTTCGCCTCAAACCAATTAATTGTAAAAACAACCAGAAAATTAAGTTTCTGGTATACAATGAAAGTTAAATACTCTAACCACAAACACAGAGATTTTAAATAACTTTATTTCCAATTCAGGACATTCTCATCTTTATCTTTATTTATTTTATATTTAGGTCTTTAAATATAGTCTTAATTTTCCTACTAGCGTTCAGATTTTGCTAATTTATTCGTTTAAACTTATTTAAAAAAATAAATAATTTAACTTTCAGTTCAATTTTTCCGTTTTTGCATCTAGTTCAGTTCCTTTTCTTAATATTTTTTCTTGCTTTCTAATCCCTATTTATATTAATTTTTTTTCCAGCTTTATAACATCATAAATATACCCTATAATTAAACGTTATAATGGTCAACTAATGTTTTCAAGCCCTCCTGTCTCCCGACTCTCCTTCTCTTTTTCTATCACCAGAAAAAAAAATTAAAAGAAAATCACTTTCAAAAACAGATTTATGGCAATGTTTTGCGCAATTTTTAGCTTTTTATGAAATGAGAAAAAAGCACTTAATTGCTAGAAATTTTGTGACATGGCACGCGTTGGGATTAACGCTGGAAGAATTAAGAATTAATGAAAATAAAGTGAAATTAATATAAGTGCTCGACTAGAAGATGCGCTGTAACCAAAAAAACTGTCAATTTAAAAAAAATTAAAAAATAGCTTTTATAATAGAACAATCACAAATCAGACAGTCCTTTTTAAGAAGTTATTAAAATATTTACAGGGTATTCACATGACTAGTAGCAAATTCAAATATCTCAAAATGCAAAGAAAATAAAAAATCATTTATGTTGTTACTGAAAGACAAGCGAATATATTTATTTATTCAAGTTCTTTGCACAACGTCTGGCGCACTGACACAAATTATGCGAAAGCAATAGAAATAAAAACAACAATATGTGGCATTAAATAGCGGTATATCTTATAGATACAGATACAACCAAAGCTACAGTTAATAGACATTGTCATAAGCAAATTGGCAGCAACCTTGAGGCTTTTTAAAAACTATTCAATAATAAATATAAATATCAATAATACTCGTATTAGTTAAATCGAATGCCAAAAAAACCAGCCAAAAAAACTGCGCTTGAATCATTTCCTTTTCCGGTTTCGCGGCGTTTCTTTTTGACGGCTTATTTTACTTCTTTTTGTTGATTTTTTTTTTGTATTTATCGATTTGCATTTATTATCAATTAAATTTGCATACGACATCAAAAGTCTGACCTTTTGGAAAGTTCTATAAAAATAGTCGAAAATTTGGCAAAAAGTTTTCGATGGAAAGTTAAGGAAATCTAATTGAAGAACTGGACATGTCATAATCAATGTCTATTGTCCATTTACATAAATGTATCTCGAAATTTGCAAATTCAAATTGAATTGCAAATCAAAACTGGTTCCATATTAAGTAGAAATGATAACACAAATTGCTTGAAAATATGATAATGAATTCACTCATATTGGACACATTTCGATGTGTTGCTTTTCAATCAGAATCCGAATAAATATTGATAATATTGAATGCCTACTCTTTTAAAGTAGATCAGCGTAGTTTATGGATATTCCACGTATTCTTTATTTCTTCTACTTTTGTCTAAATAATCTCTGTATTTTTTATTTTTTTTAAATCTATATTATTTCTTTTTCAAAATGAGCTATCATTAATAAACTTTGTTATTTTTGCACTTTTTGCGCGTGTCTCATTAATTTTATAAATATTGGCTACCAAAAAATAATAAAATGCTATACAAGTATATGAACTTTACCATATGTATACGTATAACAGATTATAACAGTTTACGACCTTGACTGCTGATTTGTATTTGTCAAATGCTAACAAAAATATTATAATTAATTCATTTATCAACATTTTAAGTATGATTCATATAAATCTGGTTTAAATATTTGAGTTAAGTTGAGGTCATTAGCTTTAGAGGGGGTACTGAAGACAGAACAGTAATACCTTTAATAACGTATTATTTTAATATATTAAATGAGGGATAAGTTGTAGATATATGTGGAAAGTCCATTGGTATTGACTGCGAAAGTGTTGACAGCCCAAGTTGCTGTTGCATGTGGATTGTGAGTTGTGGATTGTGGACTGAGCAATGTGAAAGCGTTCCATTGAAACTCGTTTCGAGCGCCGCTTTTATGGCAAAAGACTTTGCTAATTAATGCCACACATACAGACACAAAACAATATATACATTGTAGTTGCAATCGCTCTGGTTTTTCCAGCGACAGATAAAATTGAAATTGAAAAAAAAAGAGCTGCAGACTCGCATGCTGCACAATGAATGTGCAGACAGAGAAAGAACTGCAGACACTCGCACTCATTCACACTCATACACTCACACACACACATATATATATTCACAGACATTCACACAGGTAGTCAGAGGAAACGCACAGAGCCAATAACAACTGAACCAACTGACAAGATAAGACACATTGGACACAATGAAAAAAGGGAACCTGTTTGATGCGATATGCAATTGTCTACCGTTTCTTCTTCTTCTTCTGCTTTATCTTCTTCTTTTAAGGGTAGTTTATGGTTAAAAGAATACCTGTATCTGGCATAACTGCTCTACTCTACTCTACTCTGCCGTATGACTCATGACCCAGTCGAGCTGTCAGTCATGGGATGCTGTTGTGATCTAAAAAACTATAAAATTGACTTATTGATTGGTCTGTAGTGTTAGTTACATTGAACCAGCATTGACCCAGAGACAGGTGTTTCATTGATTTGAGTCATTGGGGGTCAATTGAATGCCAGGGTAACTAGGAAATAGTTATAGTTAACTGTTTTAAATGTTACATCACACTATTAGGCTAAATTTGTATTATATAGCAATTGCTATCTTTATAAAGCACCCTATATATTAACTTGACCATTTCCATCACTTTTTAAAGCCATTTTTAGCTTAAATTAGAGTTGCTATAAATTTTTATAGCAAGTTTTATAGCAACCTTAAAGGTGTACTTTATTAATTATGAATCATTAAGTTTAAGACGTATTAAGCTTAGATTAGAGTTGCTATAATTTTATAGCAAGTCAGAAATGTGCGAAATTCCATCTACTTAGATTGCTAAACTTTAATGAATGACTTGTATAGCTTATCAAAGCTGCTATAAAATGCATGACAGTAGTGCAAAACGTAAATTTATGACTAGGCAAGTCTATGAAAGTTGCCATAATTTTATAGCAATTCATTCTTAGTCATTGAAATGCGAAGATCAGTAAAGTAACTGCCAAACTATCACACTATATGATTTTAAGACATCGTAGACAGAGACGAGCCCATTAAAATCAGAAGTTTGTCAATGCAATGCGAGAAGAACACTTTGGAATGTCCGCCTAGAGCAATACATTAACACATACTCACACACATGTGCACACACACTCACTCAACACATATCTATTTGCATAAAATGGCATTAAAATTTGCCATTTTGCCAACTTTAATGTACCATAAAACAAACAAGCAACAACGCCATAGGAAACAAGTAACTTTTTTCTCTATTTTTTTAGTGCCAAGAAATTGTAGCAAAAGAGAAATAGCAAATAATTTAATGTGCAAAAAAAAAAAAAGAGAAAAACTTGCAGACAGGTTGCCTAGTCAGAAGAACCATAGACCCTATCCTGTAAGCGGAGCTTTAACATTATGACTAACTACAGCGAGGGAGGAGTTGGAGAAGAGAGGAAAAGGAGGATAGGAGGAGGAGGGACTCCTCAATGCGACAGGCAAATTAATTGCTAGAGAGCCAAACTAATGTGGGCCTGGTTAATGTGGCTTTTGGGATCATTAGGCGCCTAGAATTAGGCAATAGAAATGAAAGCAGAGCACCAAGCACATTTTTAATACTAATTGAAAAAAATAAAGAAAAGACGAAGAAGAAGACTGTAATAAAGTAAAATGAATAAGGAGATAACTAAAAATACGTAGCAAAAACTAAAGACACGCGCCGCATTTTTTTCTATTTTCTATTCAAAACAATTAGAAGGGAATCGTGTTCATTATCATGATTAGCATACAACAACAACATCATTATCATCATCATAATCATTAACGTCATTCTTGCTTTGTGTCCTTACACCGGAATTGTAGCTATCAATTTTTCTTTTTATTTTGTTCGCCTGTCCAGTCATAGGGACACGACGTTTGATATGTTCCTTCTCTCCCTTCTACCATTGAATTACTTATATTACAATTCTTTTGTTTGCTACATTTAATCCATGGATTATAGGTAACGGTAAAGTAAAGACCTTAATTGAATACTTTAATAGTTAATGTGAATTCGTAAATTCTCATCAATAATGTATTCAAATAGAGTAAAAAGACAATTCTATTATATGTTAATTACTCTGTCTTGTCATAAGATTAATACACAGTTTAACTTCTCTAAATTTTTTTTGAGTACTTCTTTATATTAAAATACTTTAACTTAAAAGCATAGCTTCTCTAATTCGAAAGACAACACTGTTAGACTTCTCCAAAAAAAAAACCTATGATTAAAGTATACAAATATATTTTATAGGGTATCTTTGCCAAGAATTTTTTAAATCAAATCCCACTTAAAAGTCAATAAGCATCGCAATTTATTTATATGTTGGTTGCCAATTACATGTCCAAGTTGAAGCTCAATATTCCACTTATAGCTACGCAATTTGTATCTGAGAGATACATTTGTACAGTGCGAATGTGTGTGCGTTATGGTACATAAAAATAAATTTACATTTCAGCGAATGCGCTTTAATTGGCCGTCTGTCAGTTGTCATGACAATAATTAATGTATTACCAATTTATGTACATAAACATGTGTATTTTGGGGCCTACATCATTGTATCTGTATCTATTGTATCTGTATATCGCTTGATGCTGTGTGTGAGTTGTATGTATCTTGGCATAGAAATGGCTTCATCTTGTTTTTCTCACAAAATAACTTTTCGCTTGGCCAAAATTTTTTTAAATATTTTCTTTGGTTGTCTTTCTTCTTGTTTGAACTGGACAAAATGGAAATGCGTAGCGTGTTTTTCTAGTTGGACGCATGTTCAATTGATGGAATGGTTGACAGCTTAAAATGGAATCAAAATACACAAATCCCAACGAGACGACAGCTCAATTCACTTAAGAATTGGTTGTAGAATGAGTTTAGAAAGTGACAAATCCATAGTTACGCAATTATAGAAACTGAAAATTCATATTTTTACTCTGACAAATTTGGTTTTTACATTTTTATTCTCTCAAAAAATATCATAATTAATTCTTTAGCTTCAATAATACCCATCCAATTTAATCCATTAATCAAATTTTTTTTTCATTCTCATTATAAAATTTTTTTTTTAAGTATTTTTTTTATTTCAACATAAGTAACAAAAAAAATGACATGACCACAAAATATATCGTTTCTTTACAATCTTTTATTCGTTTTCGACGAGTTTGCCAGCTTTATTTTCGAAAACTCAACTTACCGTTAGCATCTATATAATGCGCCAATTCAGCTACTAATCCATAAAAGTTGTTATCCATTTACAAAATATATTTATATAATGATCCAAATTTACTTTTATTTTTGTCACACTAATAATTCTTGAATTTCTTTTGCTTTTTATGTGATTTTTGAGACACTGTAACTTCTGTGCTGCTTTTCAATTTGCACCATTTGTTAAAAAAGCACTTGGGGATACAACTGTTATAAACTGGAATCACTTTGATGCGGGCAGAGAACGAAACGAGATGAGACGAAACGAAACGAAACGAAACGCGAAATCAGTCAATCAGTCAGTTTGTTAGTTAGTCAATGAGGCAGTAGGCAGACAGGCAGTAGTCGATATATCTGTATCTTCTTCTTCTCTTTTTGCTCAATCTTCTTACTCTTCGTGCTCTCGTACTCCTTGCTTTGAAGACCGCAGGACATGCGTTATAATGGACTAGACAGAAGAGACAGACAAACTGTAGACGTTTGTCTGACGTCGTTGTTTGTTGTTGTTGCTGTTGCTCTTTCTCTTGCTCTTCCTGCTCTTCTTCTTGGCTGCGCTGCCCCCGTTGATTACGTAGCGCAGTCAATGATAAACGTTGCCTCTGTTGTTGTTGTTGCTGTTTGGCTGTTGTTGATGTTTGATAGTTCTCCCGTGTGTGTTTGTGTGTGTGTGTGTGTAGGTGTGTCGATGTGTTGTTGGTGGTGTGTTTGCTTTCACTGTAAAATGTTTAGATTCATGTGCGTTTTTATTTACACATTTCGTCTTCGTTTTGAATTTTCTTGTATTTTTATTTTGATTCTTTTAGTTTTTTGTGTTGGCTTGTTGCTATTTTAAAAGCATGCCGCGACTTGAGTTGCACACACGAAACTATTTTTTCCCCACAAAATATTTGAAATCGAGCAACTTTATTTGCTATAATATCTATATATTTATCAACTTGTTCAGCTACAATGCATTTGCACTTTCTTGTTATGGTTTTTCTTTTTGTTGTATTATTATTAAATTGCACTTGTTGTGTGTTTAACAATTTTTATTTAATTATTTTTGTATAGAGAATATATTTTATGTATATTTTATTTTTTGTTTCAACGCGTGTTATAAACAAAAGTTTCAGGGAAACCGTTTTGCTATTACATATTTTTTTTATTAATATTAATAATTTTTGTTAATATTTTGTTCAAAAGCAAACCGCAAATAACACAACGAACGAACGAGCGAACGGGAGAACGAACCGTTAACGACAAAGTCCAAACAAATACTAAATGTTATTGCTCTGTTAAATTCAAAATGATGAACTTCATCGAAATTCACCACGAAGTTCACCACCGCCAATAAGAGAATAAGTCAGAGTGTGAGAGAAAGAGAGCGAGTGACAGTGAGAGAGAGAACAACCCATACCAGTGCAATTAGCTCTCACAAAAGTCGAAAACGGAATCACCGCTAAAGTTAAATGTGAAGCGCAACCCACAGGCATGCTCTCACAGATACACTCACACACTTATACACTTACGCTCACATAGCAAGAGCGAGTGGCTTGAATGAAAATGCCGATGCAATCGCGACGCGTCCGCTGCTCTTTGTATTGCCTCTCCAGCACCTTACACACACACACACACGCAGTGATTCTCCCCCCAACAGATGTATGTATGTATGTGCTTACACCCACATTCACAAATAATGAGGCGTGTCTGCATTTGTGTGCGTGCCTGTGCCATCATCGCTTTCCTTTATATTTGCCTCCTTTTAATATATTTTTTCTTTTTATTTTCGTTGATTTTTTTCATGTGTATGTGTGTTTTGTTCGCTCTGCTGCCGTCGCTGCCGCTGCTGCTGCCGCCGCCGTCGGGTGCACAAGTGCAAATTCACACGTACATTCGAAATGTGTTCGCACAGTGGCACAAAAACGATTATAAACATTGCCAGACGGGGCGACTGCTTGCTAAAGAGACAAGGGCAAATATACAAAGTTGGGAAGTTGTCGACTCTGTGATGGGAACCGAGACGATGGAATTTTCTAGTACATCTGTATTGTACATACATATTGATGCATATATGCATATATGCATTTGCATACCATGCATGAAAATGAATGGAAATGGAAATTTGTAAACACAGAGCAAGTGAGAGCCAAGGGAACATAACGCTTACTTTTGAATAGTGGAGTTGGATTTGAGTCTCTTTGCATAAGTACATATTTACATATTTATTTATGCAGTTAGAAATTATATTTAACTAGGCAATACATAGACTTAATAAGATATATGAATTGTATATATAGTTTTTTAAGATCTTTAAGATCGTTAAGCAGCAAATTTATTTATTTCAAGGAGTATTATTTGTATCTTGACATTTTAATGAACGCTAGTATATGTATTACAAAAAGACTAGATTAAGAATTTTTTTTAATATTTAGTAAAACAGTAAGTAATATTAACAATTATATTAGATGATACAATTATATGGTCTTCCTTCTTTTAATTATCGTTTGCCCCAAAATCTTCAAGATATCTTTTAGAAAATCTTCTTGTCTTTATCTACTTTAAATCAGTAACACAAGATCTACTTTCTTGTCATTATCTGTTCTACTATAATATCTATAGGTATAAAACTCTTTGACCTGACTCACTGATCACTGTGGATATCAAAACGTAAGACCTAGAATGCTGAAATTTTAATACAACGTAGCTAAGAAGATTTGATCGAGCAATAAAACTACTACAAATAGACTTTAGTGTAGATTGTATAACTTTTCCACTTATGCGTTATATCCTTCATAGTGTATATTAAATACAAATTGAACTAATTTCAAATACAACAAAAGTAGTAACGTATCGATAACTGAAATGTTTGCCTTGAAGTAAGCAAAGTATGAGACTTAGATACATATGTATGTATTTACAACTACAATCACACTGACAAGACGTGCTGAGACGTAATTGATGAAAGGCAAAGATCTACAACAGTAACAACAACAAACCCAAACAACAATAACAAATTCAAAAAAGTATTCTATGTAACGCAACTGACGGCGACGTATGAAATTGCACATTTCAAATACAATGTGGTTAAAAAGTAAGCGCAGAGCGCAAACAAACAGACAAACACAAATATATACTGACATACAGACATACATACATACATATATGTAGATAGTGTAGAGAGGGGTGTGGTGTGAAGCCCTGCAGATAATTGTAGACAGTCTGTATATATATGAGCTTATCTGTGTTTGCTTGCTGTATGTGTGTGTGTGTGTGTGTGTGTTGAGTTAACGCTGGGCAAGTTCAAGTGTAGAATGCAATAGAGCGCTGCAAGCAGCGACTGCGACTGCGACAGCAGCAGCATTGCAGAGAGCGAGAGCAACAACGTGAGAGCGAAAGCGTTGTCTACGCATACGCATAGAAAAAAGCCGGCAATAGGCAAGGGCAATAGGCAATGCTAGATAGTAAGAGAGCAATAAAGTCAGAGAGTGAAACAGCGTTGCAGCTCTAGCATTTGAGTGTGTGTGGTGAATTTGGCATTTGGCAGCTTTTGGGGTTGGCTAGACACATTGAACCACAAAAGTTCAAGATGAAAACACAAAATATCAACAATGACAGCTGAGTAAAGTAGTTTGTTCCCCACGTTGGGGGGCTCTCTCTGTCATAGTCACCCACTCTCTTTCGCTCTCTGCTACGGCTATGTGTGTGTGTGTGTGACTCCACTGCTTTGGCCGACTGCCAAACGTTCAGTAGTACACTGGAGCAGTTTGGGTGTGAGTGCAACAGTCTGTGGATGTGTGTGAGTGGGTGACTACTTTGTGTGTGTGTGTGTGTGCGGCTGTGTATATGCATGCTTAGCAGAACGTGTGAGAGGGATGGGAGGGGGTTTATCATGTGCATGTCATGGCTGCCATTTGTTGGGGTAGTTCGCTGCCGGCAAATAGCAAAAAAAAAAGGGAAAAAACACAGCAAATTACATACAATAAAGCAGCAGCCACAGTCGCCGTCCACTCATAGATACTGACATGTACAGTGGCTACCAGCTTATTTGACCCACTACTCTCTTGAATACTACAAGTTATAATTGAATTTTTCTTTTAGAAGCAAGCAAATATAAATATAATTTTTAAATTAAAATTCAAGCTTAAGCATAATATTTGTATTTTATTTTTAATATATATTGTATTTAAATTAAACATAGCTTAATATATAGTGGGTCATATAAGCTGTGAGCCACTGTACATGTGAGTACATATACACTCAAACAGCATCGTGTATCTGGTCGCCTGTATCTATGCCTAGTGTATAACAACAGCAGCAACAACAAGAAAGAAAAAAAAACTTGTCTACATGCCGTGTCATACAACGATGCAAAATTTATGCGAAGACACACAAATCTACTGAACGAGAGACCGACTGTGCAGTCAACGGCGCTGCATGCGTCGCTGCTGCTGTTGGCGTCATTTGGTCGTCGACGTTGTTGTTGTTGCTGCTGATTTATCCATAGAACTTGAACATGGGCGCCCGTTTGAAAGCTCTCTCGCTCTAACACTCTCATAAATGCATAACCCATGCACATAATAATCATAATCATTTGTTGTTGTATTTTCTTTGCCCGGTTTGCCTTGTTCTCGGTTTCAGTTTTGACACACACACCGAAAGGGGAGTAACAACAGTGAGAGAGCGAGCAGAAGAGCAAGCGAGACAGACAGTCGGAGGGAGAGTGAGTGAGGGAGAGACATGATGACAAAGTCAGGTTTAATGTCGTTCAGTGGCGCGCGGCATTTGCAGTTGAGGCAGGCAGCGGTCAAAGAGGGCGGGCAGGGACCAGGGAGCAGAGTGTGCAGAAGAGAGTGGAGAGCATGTGGGGGAAAAGTGGACTGCGGCTGATTGTGGGCAACACAAGCAACTACAACAACAATTTCATGCTTACTATAATATGAATGGGGGAACTAGACACATGCAATTGTCCAAAGAGAGTTGACAATGTCTGCGAAACTATTTATTATACTTATAAGGCAAGGGTTGTCACTTCAGATTAGCTCAGTAGGTAGAAAAGTCGATAACATTAAGTTTTATCGATCGAGATACTGTCAAGTTACCAGATATTGAGATTAATGAAATTTGATCAGTTAACAATATCTCAAAATGTTTTTTAATTTTTTCTTACCCTAGACATTATTTAAAAAACTTCAAAGTGCTATAACTTTATCAAATTTTAACCGATTTTCTTGCGGAATATCAATTGTATCATTCTTTGACCGCTAATTTAAATCTGAATCAAAGTTTCCCTTAAAAATATAAAAACTAATATTCTAAAAACTATATTATTTTTAACTTTCAATCATCATCAATTCATCTAATTATACCATTTTATGCAATTAATTTATTTAAAAAGATTTCAAATCATTTTTCAAATCAAATATACTATGTAATTGTTATTTTTATCAATAACTCAATATTCGTTTAAAGATAGATTGTGTTAAATGTACTCCAAACATTTGATTTTACATTTTAAAGTGTTTCTTTGACTTTGAGCAAATGCACTTGAAAGAATCCCCCATTCTAAGCCATTAGCATAGATTTCATTTCATATCTGAAATATTACCACACCATAAACGATAATTTCGACTTTGTCATTGCCACTGACAACTTGAAATGCATTTTCGCTTATCAGTGAAATATTTGAAAACTGTCTCAAGTCTAGAAAATAAGAAAGTGAGGGAGAAATTGTAAGCAGGGGGCACAGGAAGTAGGGTCACTAACAATTGACCGTCAGCTTAGAAACTCTGTTTGTCATTTCAACATTTTATTATTTTCAATTTCAATTTTTTATGTGCGTGCATTTTTCACTTCTCTTTTGCTTCAGTCTATGCTTCTTTTGTATTTTTTTTTATCGTATTATTTATTTTTTGTTATTTTCTTTATTGCATATTGACATTTGCAATTGCATTTTATCAGATCATATGTATATATTTTTTACTGTCTTGTTGCATCTTCAAGTGCAGGGTCGCTTTAGATTGGTTGGTTGAGTTTCGATAAAGCTATAGACTTACCTATCGATATATTTCTTATATCTATTTTAAATTTGTACACATTAACTGCATATTGCAACTCACCTGCAAAGATACAAAAATAAAATTCAATTAATTAGTTAAATTTGCTTTAATAAGAAAATTTTAAGCATAAGTCGAGTTGACCCTGCCAGATACCGGATTTGTTATATACGAAAGACTTGTTAGTTCAACCAAAAAATTAACAACAATTCTCAACTTGTTAAACAGTTTAACACTTTTTCCGTTTTCATACATATTTTAAACGTAATTTTTTGTGTTTTCCTATTGAGATAGAAAACCTTGACCATAATTGTCACGCTTTAGATGCGTGCTCCTCCTGTTAACCCCCCTAATTTGCATATCAAAATAATAATAATAGCTGGAAAATGTGTGGAAATTTCATACAAAAATCCCAGAGGTTATTAAAGTTAGACAGATTTAATAAGACGATTTTTCCAATCCATTTTTCCATTTTATTCGACTTATATTTTTTCTTCGACTCTAGTAGGAAGACTTTTCTCTTTCGAGTCTGTAGCAAAAAAATACTTCCCTTTATGTAGAGTACTTGACGTCTGTTAGTAGTTTTTTATGCAATATAATTTAGACCCGTCTGATAACTTTATTATTTGTGCACGTTTCTCATGTCAACGGCGACACATAAAGTTAAATGCAAAATGCAAATTCAAATTGAAAATTGCGACAGTCAACGAGGCGACACTTGACGAGCTGTCCACAAAAATTAAAAAAAAATAAATAAATAAAATATAAAAAAAAACCATTCAACCTCATAGTTAAGTATTATATAGAGAACGCTACGCTATGCTCTGAGCAGTGGCGCAGTACAATGGGGATCACTAAAGTAGACTATAATGCAATATATTCGAATTTAAAAGAAAGGATAGAATATAATAATTAAAATAACAAGCCTCACTAAATCGAATACTGCAATAAAATTTAATAAAATTATTAAGGGGCCTCGGGAGAACTTTAAAGTCATAAAATTATATTGAAAATTCAGTTTTTATAAATTGGAAACCCCGCTAAAAAATAGCAAAATACATATAGCACGCCTGGTAGATACATTGCATTAGTTTTAGTATATGTACATATACAAAGATACTTTTTGTATTTGTATCTGTATTTGTATTCGCTGTTTGGCCAGACGTGCGGCTTGAATGCTTTACAAATACTGTCTGACGAATATTTAGTCTGTCTGGAATTTTATTAAAATAATTTATATGATTCCGTGTGATTTCTTAAGCCCATCCCCGAACCCCCTTTGTCAGCGCAGTCCTCATCATGATTCAGATTTATATTCATATGCAATGGTATTGTACATGCTGCATACATATTATTATTATTATTACTATTGTTATTGTTATTGTTATTTAATGTTAATGCCACCTTGCGTGACATTCTTTCATTCAATCTGACAATTTCAGTTAGAAAAAGAGTGAAAGAATATTGACAGATTGATATCAACAGTTTGCAAATGTTTGGCTTACGTTGATGGACTATTAGATATGCTGTAAATATGTGTTACATATCTTATTTCTTTGTTGGTTGAATAAATAACTTAACAACCTATAGGAATTACTTTTTAAATTCCTTTAGTAATTAAATGGGTAATTAAAAGATTATAAGATCCTGATTATTAAATGATGAATAACAAGCAAAAGTCATTACCATTACTATTCGTATGTAACTTTAGTAAATACTTTAAGTAATTACATAATTACTTTTTATTACTAAAGTAATTGTGTAATTACATGTAATTACTTAATTACTTGCAATTACTTAAATAATTACTTGTAATTACTTAATTAATTATTTGCAATTACTTAATTAATTACTTAATTATTTGCAATTACTCAATTAATTAATTACTTTATTGCTTGTAATTACTTAATTAATTACATAATTACCTGTAATTACTTAAAATATTTACTAAAGTTACATATGTAATTGCAAGTCATTGAATAGACTAAAATAGCGGAAACTTTTTTATTTTCAATCTCTATATATACTTAAAAATTTTCTTTAAAACATAAAAGTCATCTGTTTGAAATACCCCAACACTCTAGCTTATTTACAGAGTATAAAACTAACAACTACTGGAATAATAAAGTGTCGACGCCTCAATGCTGTCAGATTGTAATGGAAACTGACAACCTGATACTGAGAATCAATGATTGCATATTAAACAGAGCTTTGTTTGGGACATTGCACACGCTACCCGCTAAGCTGTTATCGATAGCAGAGCACACGTGCCACACGTTGCAGCCACCTGTTGCAATGGGACACGGCCACAAGCAAATGCCATTTTTAGTTTACATTGCGAAATAGTGAATAGTTTTGTTTACACATCCTTTCAATGGAGTGTTTTCCCTTTGGCACTATTGCATTGTGGCATCGGATTACAGGATCAGAATCAGAATCAGAACGAGGACCAAAACCAAGTCCCTAACACGCGCCAACGCCTCCACATAGAGCTTAAGTCTCAAGGTTCTCTGCAGCATGGATCAAAATAATGTCGCAGCTGGACTGTCTGTGGCCTTTCAATGGGCGTGGCGTGTCCACATTTCTCGTTGCATGCAACATGCCTGGATGCCCCCCTTGGGGGCAAGGACAACTGAAATAGCCACGCACTTGACTGCACTTGTCACACACAATCTGCGTCGTTTAACCAACAATTCAACCCAACTCAATCCACCTCTGACCCTTATTGCAGCACCAAGTGGGGCAATTTATTTATAAATTGCACATATTTAATCAGCTGTCGATGAGCCGACTATAAATTTATTTAAATACTGCATTTATTTAGGCATTAAAATAATTTATTTACAACCCAACAATTAATTAATTAACTTGATTACAAGTTTTACATTGAAGTTGTGCTTTAAATTTGGAAATTTTTTGACGAGTTTTTAATCAAGTTTTATGATAAAATATTTAGAAATATCGATTATATTATAGAATTGAGCAAGAATTAAACATTTTGTTTCTATATTCACAATTTTTTCAAGAATTTTAAGTAAAGATTTTTAAATTATCGACAGTGTCGGTTTAATAACAAACATTTTAAGTAAAGTGTAAATATATCCTGCTTATTTAAATAATCGCGACATTTGCACCTGCTTAAATCTTCCCAAAAAAACATTAAGCATTTTTAATATGCACACGACGAATATTTGTACAGTAAAACAAATGAATCATTTGAGTTAATATGTGAATATGTAAATACTTATTCGTATTTTACTTACGACTTGACTTGTCTACCGTCTGTGAACCATTTCAACAGAGGTCGCAAATGTCGCCTTTGCCCTCACACTCATACCAACACTCACATATATTCATATTCATATTCATGCTCACACACAGATTCATACTTATTTAGTTGCCGCCAGTTCAATGAACGACTTGTCGCTGCGGTTGTTACTCATTTTGGCGTTTTATAAGCCGCAAAGTTTTACCTAATTAAATCAACAAAGTGATGGAAAAACCACACACCCACACACAAAATACACACCCACTCAAAGGAACACCCACTTTATTCACAGTCAAGAAAAAAGATTCGCAAATCTGTCTAAAACACATAATAAAAATAAAATGCAATTATTAAGCCACAACAAACAGAAAAATAGCCAACAATTAAGCAAATTTCACCTCCTCTAACCAAAAATCCAACCACATATTCAAGGGATGGGGGCGGAGATGTCTGGCTTATGAGTTATCACAATTTCTGATTAACACGAGCGACACAACAAATTTATCCTAATAAATGTATATAATAGTCTGGATTTTGCATAACAGTGGAACTCTAATTGGGTCGGGACATGTCGCCAACGTTGTGGTTTTATGATTAAAATACCCTGTAGACAATTTTAAAATTAAGCTTTAACAATTTTCATTGGCAAAAAGGGTTAACAAATATCACAATTTATTAAAAAATCGATAAATATGTTATCGATCAGTAAATTAATCTATATAAGTCGATTATTTATCTTTTTTTTATAACTTTATGTTTCTATAAAGGCTTACAGGGTATTAACAAGTCGATCATGCCTTGTTTGCTTTGAACGCTGCCAGAAGGTCAAAGCAAAGGAGGAAAGAACTTTGAGCCCTGTTTGCAAGATTGAGTATGATGTCGAAATTTATAAAAAAAAAAACGTCCAAGTTACAAAGACAAGTTATTAATTAGTACTTGTCTGACAATATCAGAGATAGAAACAAAGAAAGATATTGGGACATTATTCAGATATAATATCAATGGTTAAGTTTTTTATTTATTAAACTCCTTCATGGAACTTATCTATACTTGAGTCACAGATTTTAGACTTTGACATTTTCTTTTTTTTTCAAATAAATCGATTAGTTTTCTATAAATAAAGCTTCTTTCTTATTTGGAATATTTACAACACAAAGATCTTCACACTTTGGATAATGGATAGCTTAGGATCGAAAAAATTTCAAAATTTCTAGATAAGAAAAAATTAAATGCAGAATGAATTTAGAGATCAAATAATGATTAAAATGACATTCCGCTTGAAAATCGGACAATTTTTGATGAAGTTATGAAAGATCCAAGTTTTTGAAAAAATGTCAAGGGGTATGTATGGAAAATT
The DNA here is from genome assembly GCA_035045575.1 of Drosophila falleni. Classification (NCBI taxonomy): domain Eukaryota; kingdom Metazoa; phylum Arthropoda; class Insecta; order Diptera; family Drosophilidae; genus Drosophila; species Drosophila falleni. Next base: position 116,028 of record JAWNOV010000089.1, on the reverse strand, counting down.
GGATAATTGGATGGCTTAGGAACGAAAAAATATCAAATTTTCTAGATGAAAAAAATTTAAATGCAGAATGAATTAAGAGACCAAATAATGATTAAAATGACATTCCGCTTGAAAATCTGACAATTTTTTATGAAGTTATGAAGGATCAAAGTTTTGGAAAAAATGTCAAGGGGTATGTATGGAAAATTGGATGATGAATGGCTTAGTATCGAAATAATATCAAATTTTCTAGATGAAAAAAATTTAAATGCAGAATGAATTTAGAGATGCAACACAATATTATAGATCGTTTCTCTTTAAACAGATTAGCAAATCTCAATTCAATCGATTATATTCTTTAGCACCGCAATATTTTTCATATTAGACCTTATTACCCCTTTCTATTGTTGTTTTTTCATCAACATCATTGAGTAAGCTTTGCTCTCCCAATACTGTACAAAATTCCAAAAAATATTTACTTATATAAACTTTCAACAAAGCACAAATTTTTCGATTTTATTTTATATTCTTTTGTTTATATCGTTACAGTTTCTCGCTGAGATGCGGGGCATTGCAAATTGGTTAGTATGTTTTGTTTTGGCTCTTGTTATTTGGCTGGTTTTCCATTATTACCATATAATTGGGGTACAAAATGAAACTAAATTTGGTAAGTAGGAAAACGAAAAGCTAAATTAAATCGCAGCAGGCGTTTAATTGATAACCACATACATTTTAATATTATAAACTATACTGTCAACATTAAAACAACTCTATCTACATATTATACAAATAAACAACAACAATGATGGTTATGGATATGGATATGGATATGGATATGGATAATAATACGTTAGATAAGGAACTGCAGGAACCTTTCTCGGTGAGCTGTAAAACAAGTTCAATTGATGTTTATTTGCACTTCTTTTGGATCTTTGCATGCATCTATGCATTATCCAAGTTTACCGAGTTATCGGAACGTTATCTAAGTGCAAAAATTGCATTTAAGGAGCGTAGCTCGGATATGCGTGTCCTCAACGATGAATGGGAAAAGACATTGAAACTTTATGAACAGGATAAAATGAAATTGGATACACAGCTTCATGCATTGCGTGAAAAGAATTGTGGTTTGGAGCAATCGATGCGAGATTTACGGGATTGTAATCTTCATCTCATAAGTGAGAATTTTATGCGCACTGTGCTGCAGGATCAACAGATCCAGGGACTGGCCCAACGTGTCCAGGATCAACAGCCATCGAATATATATATTACCAATCGTCACATCCATTTGACACGTCAGGTATTTCTCAACGAGGGACTTATCGATATCGATGTTAATCTACGTTCAGCTGGTGGACAGGATATTATGAAAACGGATAAATCCTTTAATGTTTGGGTACAATATCTCAAGATGCGTAAATGCTATATGGGCCCTATAGCTGATCCAAAATTGGTACTCAACGGCGATCCGGAGCATATTCAGCCGATTGTTATGACTACGGAGCAATTGGCCAAATTACAGGGTATTTACTAAGCATTTATTTATAAACTATTTTCAGTTCATTTGTATAAAACTTTAAGGTATGATCTAATGGCGGCTATCGATATATCTGTTGTCCAACAAATCGTTCCTTTGCGATGTTTCCATAAAAATTAATCCACAAATATATATAATGGACAGTATTTGACGTTCTTTATCATGTGAATTGACAGATTTGCTATAGAAAGTCAGGATTTACTTTGAAGCTATGAAATAAACAAGAGGTAGATTAAGGATCAAATGTATATGTATTTATGTACTTTAAATTGCTGCAATGTTCTCCTTTAAATTGCAATAAAATATAAACATGTTTTAAAACAAACTGAAAATTTCATTTTTAATGTAACGAACTTCTTTGAAACTCTTCACACTGATGGCGCTGTAACTGATTGGGAATTATATAATAAATTTGTACAATTTTCAGATTTATATTGAATTACCTTGTGTCGTTCTTTAACTTCATATTTGTAAAACAATAAAGAATTAACTAGGAAATATATTTTGTTGTATTTTGAAAAAGTTCAAATTCTAAAATTGGCTGAAATTTCATAGGTAAAAGTATATCTGAAATTATTTGGATATCTCAAATTAAATCAAAAAATATAATATGCAAGACAGAGTGCTAAAATCTGACGTTGAGGAAACGATGACGCTGTCTTATCAACAGACAGAGTCAGAGTCGCAGTTTTTTGTCGTTCTCTCTGTCTCTGTCTCTTTCTCTCTCGCTTTCTCTTTTCTTCTCTTCCACTTCAGTTCTGCTTTTGCTTTCTGCGTTCGCCCATTCATTGGGTGTTGGGGTCACTGGCAGTTATCGGTGCAATTTTGTAATCAGTCGCCGGCTCAAGGTTAACAGCTAGCTGCGTCCCCTTCTTACTCTCACTCTCTCACTCTGCACCTCTCTCTCTCTCTCCCACCATCTCCTGTTACGCTCTTTTTGCATTTAATTTGCACATATTGACAGTCGCCATGTTTTGTTTTGTATTTGCATTGGTATTAGTGAGCGCAAACTGCGCTTTCAACTGTATTTTACTTTTTTATTTATTTTGATTTTATTTTATTTCATTTTATTTTTTATTTTTATTATTGTGTTTTTGTCGTTATTTTTTGGGTCATTTGCCCGTCTGGAAAGCGGTTTTATTTTGTATTTTTGTTTTTTTTTATTGTCACTCTGTAAATTTAGATTTATTGCCATTTAAATGCACTTCAATTGTATTAACTGTACGACAGTTGACATTTTTTTGGGGCCTCACGATTAGCGCTGATTGTGTGGCAAGTCAGTCTAATGAGTTCTGTAGACATTAAGTAATCGACTCTATAAAAAGTTTATTTTGAGCCAGAACAATTCACGAGTAAGTTAATACAAATAAATAAAAATAAATTAATTATATTTATCAATATTGCAATGCGAACTTGTTGAATTTCTTCGTTTATTAAAAAAATTTATTTATCTTAGTATATTCTGGGATTCTTATTAAAAATGTGTATGTTTGCTAGTCAGATCATAAATGGACTCCTTATGGAATGTAAGAGAAACCTTATGTGGATTTTATGTGGATTCTATGTGGGAGCGGGGCCTCGGAGCGGGTATTTGAGTGGGACTTTGAGTGGGACTTTGAGTGGGACTTTAAGTGGGACTTTGAGTGGGACTTTGAGCGGGGCCTCGGAGCGGGACCCGGGAGCGGGGCCTCGGAGCGGGGCCTCGGAGCGGGGCCTCGGAGCGGTGCCTGGGAGCGGGGCCTGGGAGCGGGGCCTCGGAGCGGGGCCTCGGAGCGGGTCTTTGAGTGGGACTTTGAGTGGGACTTTGAGTGGGACTTTAAGTGGAAGTTTGAGTGGGAGTTTGAGTGGAAGTTTGAGTGGAAGTTTGAGTGGCACTTTGAGCGGGGCCTCGGAGAGGGGCCTCGGAGCGGGGCCTGGGAGAGGAACTGGGAGCGGGGCCTGGGAGAGGGACTGGGAGTGGAGACTGGGAGCGGGGCCTGGGAGAGGGACTGGGAGTGGAGACTGGGAGAGGAACTGGGAGCGGGGCCTGGAAGAGGAGGAGTGATTCTGAGGAGTAATATTAATAGTAGTATTTATAGTAGCAGTAGTAGAGAGGGTAAGAAAAACAAAGAGAAACTGAGGAAGAAGTACGAGTTCGAATATAGAGAAATGATGCAAATGCTAATAGAAGTATGAATAGAATTAGGACTAAATGGAATATAAATTGGAGTATATGTCAAGTTTTTTCAATAGTAAGTATACATTTTTAGTATATTCACTTTTTTTATTAAATATTTTTTATATTTGTGCTTAAATTTTTAAATCCTTTTATATTGTCCTATTATTATTTACTAATCTTTACTATACTTTTTGTACCGCATTTATTTCTGCAGAGTTCTATATAATGTTGCTATTTAATACTTGTAATTACCTCATCCGTACAGTTTCTGACTTAACTCAACCTTAGCTAATATTTCTATATTTGCCAATTATAGCAAGTCTTTCTTTGTTCTCTTTAGCTATCCTACAGTTTATTCAACATACAATTACTGGGTCAGGGCTAACAACTTGTACAACGTCATTCGATTGCCCGCATCCTCCACAGTTACCAAGTGTGTTTTAATTGTTATGCGACATTATTGACACTGTTGACAACCCTACTCTTACCTCTACATCTCTCTCTTTCTGTAGAGAAATGCGCTTACATAAAACTATGGCAGACATGACGCAGTCTCTTACATTGTTTATTTTTCAGACACTACGCAAATATCAATTGCATGCAAAATTTATATTATTTATAGATAAACAAAGTCTGGACTACATCAAGAACCACCCTAACAACACCTAACACTACCCACATTTGGTTAAGACATTTTTTACACAATTTTATTGCGCATTTTGCACATTTTGTCCAACATTTGCATATGATTTGCATAGATAATTTGTTTACCGCTTCCAACAGAATCATCTCAAAATTTTATTTGGTTCCATTCCAATAACCTACATAAACAGCACACTTCGCAGTCCAGCTGAGAACAGTACGTAGAGCAAAAAAACAGAGCAGAGAACAGAGAACAGAGAAATCTAATCGTTAATTGGCACACTAACCCCAAACAAATGGGCAACAGGCCGGCGTTGCCATTGGCCCCATTTTTGTCTGACTGATAAAAATAGTTTATCAAGGTTATTTGCAAAAAAATAATAGAAAAACACAATAAAAACAAAAAACAAAAAAAATTCGCAATAGCAAACAAAAAACGAAAGCAAAATCGAAAGCATGTGGGCGCCTCAATAAAGTGCGAGTAACAACAAATACAACGACAACAATTATAATAATGTATACAAAGGCGAAGCGAAACCTAACCGAAAGTAATTGAAAACGACCTTGAGATAATGGCCTCATTTATGCAGATATTTGTATTGTTTGTATTTGTTGAAATTCTTTAGCTATCCGTTTGCTTAGCTGCAAAATGAACCAGGAACCAGGCCAAATAATAAGCACAACAAATGGAATTAGCTATTAAAATGTTTACAATCCGCCAAATTGAATAATAACAATGAAAGAAAGAAGGAACTGTTCCACTCTCTTTCTTTATCTTTCTTTGAATACAATAGAAACTGTTTATATGTATATTATTCATAGAAGAAAGCATAGCAATGCTTAAAAATGATAGTCTAGACTCTAGATGGCAATGAAAGAAGCATAAAAGTGTGAGATGCTTTTTTTTTTTAAAAAAATAAAACGGAAACTGTAAAAAATCTTTTTTTAATATCTTTAATACTATCGGAATTTTAAATATAAAGTTCATTGATGTTGTATTATTATTAAAAAAAGTTATAACTTTATATATTACAAAACTAAATTATTATAAAAACTAAAAAAATTATAGACTACTGAATGCCTGTTTTCAAAGCTATGCATTTTCAATACAATTAATTAATAACATCGATTATTTAATAATATTTTAAGAAGTGTTTAATTAATATTTTATATTTGTTAAAAATAATAATGTAATATATTTTCATCTTATTCAGAGTATTTAATCTAGCTTTAATATTATTACTTTTACATTTATTCAAAAATTTTTATAAAGCAGTGCTTTGTACACAATTCTAAAATCAAAAAAAAACTTTAAGAAAGTTCATTGTTTTGTAGCTCATCGCACACAGAAGAGATAATAAAATATTTATTTAATGATTAGGTGTGTTGGGGAGAAACCACTTCACACTTGTGCAATTGCAGAGCAACCAGAGAGAGAGAGAGAGCAGAAAAATAATCAAGTTCTGTTGCCAACCAGTTTTCAATTTTCAATCAAAAATTTGCAATTTGTGACGCTCTCCATACGAATTGAGCAAATAAATCAGCATTGACAAACGGCATCATAAAAATTCAATCAACAATTTGAGAGGTTCAAATGCGAATTTCAGAGATACCAATATATAGATACGCAGATACAGATTCAGAAGCTCAACTGAATTGCAGTTCAATAACATCGCATTGCTAAATTCCATGGAATATCTAAACAGCTGTCAGTTTCACATGCGTCACATGACAAAAAAAAAAGGTAAAATTAAATTAAAATAAAATACATAAAAATGCGCTGCACATTGAACTCAAATTTTGGCATAGAAATGGGAAAAAGTCATAATACAAAAATAATTAAATTATGCCATCGACAACGAAAAGAAACAAAAAGTTGCTTAGAAACAATATTAAAGACAACAACAATACAAAATATAAAATAGAAACACAAATGCATTTGCATTAATTAAACGTGACTAGTAAATTCCCTTAAATATAATATATATTATATTCATATCGAGTTATTTAAATTTGCATTTTAAATTACTACTACAACTGTTAAAAAAAAACAAAAGCTGTTTATAAAGTTATATTCTCAATTTAAAATGTTCCAAGGTAATTTTTTGAATTCAAAATTTTAGAATTTATTTCAAATAGACAATCATTCTAAATTTACATATTTTTTTAACATTATTTTTCACATAATCCATCAACTCTACTTTGGCATAGAGTATAAATGAAGCAAAATTTGTATTAATAGGTCAATGTGCTAGTTTGAGGCTGAGTATTTAGCTGCAAAAAAATACGAAAAAAGAGAAGAACAAAAATCTGGTTGACTGTCGAGCGTTGACACCTTATTTCACCAGAGATACCGATTCAGATTCTAAACAATACAAACACACAAACCGCAGACACAACACACAACCGCAATCCAGTTCATTCACAGTGAAAACAGATCGGGCTGGTCAAATGAACAGCCAAAGAATTCCGAGCGATTAGGTAGATAAGGGCTTAAAAGATATGCTTCACAAAATTGAGAATCTGTGTCGTTTTTGGTGTCGGTGTCGCAATGACAGAACAAATGTGAGAAAGGAACAAAAAAAACTGAACGAAATGTTTGTTTACCCAAAAATTAGGGTCAGGGCTAGAGGCAATATGACGACAGCAGACAGACGACTTTTCTTGCTTTCTTAGCCCCCTCTCAGTCTGGGCTTTGGTATCTGTCTGTCTGTTTGTATATGTATGTGTGTGTCTTGTTGTATCTGTGTCATGCGAAAGCGAAAATAAGTATACTGTATACAGATTGAGATATTTAACTGTAGACAGACAGCAAGTGAATGCAGCCCGTAAAAAAAAATGTTCATGACTCTCATTCTAATTTCATTTAAATGTTGCTCAAAGCTCACACTCTATCTATATTTTTCTCACTCTTTTTCTCTGTCTATGTCTGAGCCAGCCAGACGAACATTTGCTATATGTATGTACTATATGCTCGTAAAACACCCGAAACTCTCAAAATATTGCAGCCCGCCGGCCATTTTGGTTTTACTGTTTCTTTTCATTTCATTTCATTTTGTTTTGTGTTTTTTTTTTCTTTTCGGCAAATTTCATATTTGTTGTTGCTATTTTTGCCATTGTTCTCTTGTTGTTACTGTTGACGTGCTGTCTGCTGCCGCGCGCCTTCGCTTTGACGCCCACATTGCAAGCCGTCACGCCCCCCGCTCGCACACACCCCGCCAACGCCTTGCAGTCGGCTCAAAGTACCCGTCGCTCTTTTCTTGTTGTTGTTGTTGTTGTTGTTCGCTGAAGCGCAAAAACGTGTCGTTGTCAATTTTGTTGCTTTGTTGCTGTGTTTATTAATATTTCAATTTTTTGCTGTTTTCTTGTTCTGTTTGTGCACATTTTTGCCAGTCTACCACATTTTATTTATTCATACTTTTTAATTTAATTTTGCTTTTGTTACGTGCAAAATTTTACAAAATTCTTGTTTGATTTTTTTAGCTTAGATGAAAATGTAAGTTCTTTGTCAATTATTATCTAGTTTCGGCTAGGTAATTCATCGGTCCTGTGGCGCAATGGATAACGCGTCTGACTACGGATCAGAAGATTCCAGGTTCGACTCCTGGCAGGATCGTAAGTTTTATTTTTTTTTTAATTTTATATTGAATTTTTTAGACAAAGATGTGGATTACGCAGGTCTCTATTATTTATTTACATTAAATATTTTAGGGTATTTATAACAAATGTATACGCTTCTTATTAAGAAGTTCTTAGATATTCACTATCTAATTTTTTTAGGAATATCAACTCTAAGCACCGTCAAAATATTATTAAAAAAAAAAAATAAATAAATAAAACAAGACAAAAAATTTATTTTCCGCCCAACGTGGGGCTCGAACCCACGACCCTGAGATTAAGAGTCTCATGCTCTACCGACTGAGCTAGCCGGGCACTTGGATGCGTTCTGTCCAACACACAATTTGTAGGCATGCCAAGAATTATTTACGCAGCACACACTCAACGTTATAGAATTTTAGTAATAGCAAAAGACAAATAGATAAACAAATATAAATAAACTTAAATAATAACGCCTACGCCACGCAATCTTGAAAATGCCCTATGCCTCAATTGAGGCCAACGTTGCGTATACGTAATTTAGTTTCGGCTTATATATATATTGTTGATATTTTCTCTGATTTTTCTTTAGCTTTCCTATTGCAATTTAGGTCAAACTAATTAGTAGTTGAACAATTGATTTGATGTTTACTGATTACCTGAGTCGATGTGCGTTATTGTCGTGTGCTTGATTAGCGAAACGACCCCATTGTGAACTTATCAGCAAGTGCATGTGATTACGTTCCAGCAAACACACAGCCCACTTACCCCACTTAGACAGACGTTATTACATTGTAGTTGCATTTTAATTACACTATGTGCTTTAATCAGTTTCAGTCTGGTTTATAATTTACTTGTGCATTTCATTCATTCATTCGCTCAGTTGTTTGTTCGCTTACACATTCACACACAAACAACTATAACAACACTATTCATAGATTTCTATTTCATTTCACCCTGACCCACCGCAATAGTTTTCATGTGTACCCCTTTTTTCTCAGCTCTGCCAGCGGCAACGTCGACTGCAGCTATAACAACAACAATAATGCCAACTATTTACTGCGAATTTTATTCGCCGCTTTCTTTCGCTCTTTGTGCTATGTGTGTGTTTGTTGCTGCTCTTGATTTAGTTTATTATTTTAGTTCTCTTTTTTTATAGGGTATTTATATAAATATCATCGAGTTGTTAATAAGCTACCCCCATTTCTTTTACTCATTTATATAAAATTAAAGTATATGATAGATGAAATTCCTCTAAAATACAAATTTCATTAATGTCGAAATAATTTAAATCTTTGCATGTTATTAACTATTTTTAATGAAGCAATAAATTCATTCAACTAATTTTATTTATGCTTAAGAATATATTTTAACATATTTATCAAGTGCTCTAATAATATTTTTCCCTTTATCTTATCACTATTTGCAAATAAACCTTTAAGTCCAACATTCTTAAGAGTATATAAGCTTCGGTGCGTCTATATACTATAATTATAGTTTTGTTATGTTTTTTTTTTGTGTGTTTTTTATTTCTGTCTGCGACGGTTCATTGAGTTTCAGTTGCGATAAAGCGAAGCCGGCGCCACGCACTTTTTACGCACACAATACACAACGAACAACAAAAGCAACATCAATAAATACAAAAACAACTAGTTGTTGTGGTGACAAAAGTTTGGCAAGTGCGAAATTTCATGCAGACAGCTATGTGTGTATTCTGCGTGTATATGTGTACACGGTGCGTATGACTCGTATATGACGCATACGCCGCGTTGTCTGCGACGCACATTCCTAATCAAGGCAATTAATGTGAGTTGCGTGAAGCGTAACACGCTTTGGGCTAAGCTAAAATGCTCACAAAAATTGGGGATTACTTTGGTGAAAACTTTGTCCATATGATATGACGATAAAAGAGTCATTAGACTTAGAACAATTTTAAAGAAATTACAACAAACAAATTTGATAAGGCAAATATCAAGTTAGCAAACAGTGAAGAAAATATAAAAGTATATAATACTTGAATTATTAATACAGTTTAGAAAACGAATTCAAGTATAAAATATAGAAATTATTATTACTTGAGTTTATTAATTTATTTTGTAAAATCCTTCAAGAATTACTTAAATTATTAAACTGTTCAAGTAATTAACACGAAAATATCCAAGAAAAAATAAAACATATAACATATTTAAATTTGTATATATCATTTGACAAAGCTATTAAGAATAATTTCGATATTTTCAACCCACTTGCTTTCATTAGCTGTGAATTGCTTCATTAATATATCTATGTTTATATGCACTTTGATTTGTTATATATGTACATATATTTTTCGGTTTTCTGAAGCTCTCGATTATTCATTTCGGTTGTTATTTTCATTTTTTTTTACTTTGCCTTTGTTCTGACACTTATTTGTATATTTGCCGTGATTTGAAATGCTTTGTTCGTTTTTCGCACAAACGTATCTCTATCTGTATATGAATGTGTGCAAAAGTATCTGCATCTGTGTCTGTGTAAGCACATATGTTAGGTACACATGCAGTTTATTTTTTATACATTTTGTTTTATTTTTCGGTTGCTCGTTGTTTGTATTTCTCTTTTTACTTTCTTTTTTATTGTTTGTTTTTTTTTTTGTGTGTGCAAATTTCAGGTACATATTAACAGAATTTACTGCGTCGTTAGGTTCATTGTTTCCCCGAAATTGTGTTTGCAATGCACTCAAATGTGTATTTATTCCAGAATTATTTAACTTAAAAGATTTAAGATTTTGTGGCGATCTTAAAGGATTTATATTTGATTGATTTAAATAAAATATATTTAAATATTGTATGAATTTATAATTTTAAGGAATATTTTTTTTCAGTTTTTCGCTCACAAGAAAGTAAAATTGTATTAAGAGATCAGCTAATGATAATCCAGGCTTTTTTATTCCTTTATTATTTTTCATGTTTATACGTTTTATTTGAGCTCGAAACACTTAACGAGTGCATTGCCTCGCATTTATTAGACATTAATCATCAGCATACCTGCCCAAACATAAAGAAATCAACGTAAAACATCAATCAAATATTGAGTAGTAGAAAAACACACAAATATTTGCACCCAGCTCCTCTCTGGCCTATCATTTCTTAGATTACTTTTAATTAATGGCCTTTGTTTTGCCAATTTTCTGTTTGTGTTCAGCTGCTAAAACTTTTACTATATCTACTCTATATATATATATTTTTTATTTTTTTTTCCTCATCAACTAGTATGTATTCATGAATACATTCGCGTATATATTCGTTGCACTCGACTGTGGCATTTGTTGAGATAAGCGTCGACGTTTCGAGCTGTTCAATTCATAGCATTTCAATTTGAAAGCGAGAGTGTACATAATGATTGTTTACCAAGTTTAAGTATGTGTATGTACGAATGTGTATACATATATGCATCTATCTATCTGTATACGTATTTGTTCTGCAATATCTATAGACCTTGTGTTTACTGGGGTTCTAATTGAAATATATTTTTATATTTATTAGTCATATTGCATTACGTAGCGATTTGCACGCTTTCTAATTGCATTGACTTGTGTAGTAAATCATTTGAATTGTTGACTCACAGTTATCAGACATTACCCCTAAACACATTGTTATATGTACTAAATTTTAGATATTTGTTTTAATCATGTCAAATGAGCAAGGGAAACAATGGAAAAAGTAAGAGAGTAAGGAGAGAACAGAGAAAGTATAACTAAATGTAGAATAAGATTATTTCGTGGTAAAAAAATAAACAAAAAAATCTGATAAGAAAGCTGAAGGTGAAACTTTAAAAAGAATGTCGAATAAACAAAAGTTTATACCTAACTCTTGCATAATTTCATCGACGACAAGGACGTCAAAAATATTAAAATAAAAATTAAAAATATAATACAGTACTTAATGCACATTATGAATAGTTTGTAAGTTATTTATCAAATAAAATAAAATTAATTAATACTAAATTATTCAATGATAATTAAACAGCATATTTATAGTTAATCATTCACAATAAAAAAAAACAGCTAAAAGTAGGCAATATATTTAGTTACAACAAACTTACAAAACTACAACTATTAATAGCAAAACACATATACATTTCTTTCTCTCTATCTTTTCCTTGAATGACCCAGTCAATAGATATGTCATTTGTTGCTGTAAGATGAGCTCATTGATAGGTTGAAACATTTGAGTTATTAATGGTGAAGCTACAACATTCATTGATAAATATCCGCAACTAAATAGACAGCAATTCGTTGAGCTGCTAAAAGTAAATCAAAGAGCGAAACAACAAAAATGCTTATTTTATTTTTAGTGTTTCGCATTTCAACTCGGCATTTTTTTATTTTTTTTGTGATTTTGTTGTTCGACTGGGCGGCCATTTTTGATGACGCGCAGCGAGACTGAATGACATACAGTCAGACAATTGTGCGATACACAGACAGATACAAGCTGTAGATACAGATACAGATACAGATACACGAACAGCTACAAGATACAGATACACAAATACATGAGCACGTGTGCGATTGCTGATGAAATGAAATGCCCCGAGACAATGTTTGTTGGTATCGGAGCCCCCGAAATTTATATTGTATATACATACATATATACATATATGTGTTAATGGGTCTCTGACCTGATTTAATAATAATGAATATCATGTCATGACTGTGTGTGTGTTTGTGTGTGCGATACAGAATGAGCAATAAATACGAAGCACATAAATAACAGAATGTATATGTTTATAAACATTTAAAAAAAAAGAGAAAAAAGCACTTGAAATTGCAATCAACGCAAGTTGCGGTTAATTTAATATATTTATTTATTTTTTCACTTTTTATGCACTTTCTGAACATTTCAACGGCCAAAAAAACATGTTAGAATATTCTAGAGATTATAAATGTTAAAAAACAAAAGTCATAAAAACGTCAACAAAAACTGTGCAAAAATTCTTATCAACATAACATATAAAAAAAATTTTTTAAAAAAATTGGCAATAGCATTAAACACATAGCAAATAAAGCGTTATAAGACGACTAGCAAATGCACTGCAGTTAGCATAAGCATGTGATAATAAATATAAAATAAATAAAATATTTTATCAATATACAAATAAGATAATATTTGTTTTTACGTTATATTTTATGTACTATATTTTAGAATGCATTTTCACATCAGTACATAAATCTTTAAATTATATCCAGATACTTTTTTCGCATTTGCTGTTCATAATAAATTACCTATGAAACCGCCCAACTCCCATTTATAATTCCATATACCCCACGCGAATTTCATGTACAAAAAAAAGAAAAGAAAGCTAAATATTATCATCACCGTCTGTTTTTATTTTAACGTTCCGAGTGAGTTTCTCTGTATGTGTGAGGGTGTGTGCATTTGTATGTGTGTGTGTATGTGTGTGTGTATGTGTATTTGTGTATGTGTCAGTGCAACTGCTGTGAAGCTGTGTGCGTGACCTTGAAAACGGTTGCTTTGTTGTTGGCACATTTTGGAAATTATCGCGCGTGTTTTATTGTGTGCGATTGTATATGTCTCTCTCTCTCTTTCTCTCCCGCACTCTCTCGCTCTCTTTCTTGCCCTCGGAGCGTCTATCTCTGTCTGTTATTGATGAAATGAAAGTTGACAAAATGCAAGAAGCTCAAATTGAAATGCGCTCGGTAATTATCGCATCGCTGCCATGAAATTAATTATCTTTTTACAGAGATGTACGATAAACTTGTGCGCCATATAAAAAGCCAAAGTTCGCTGTATTAATTCAAGGCCAAGTGCAAAAAGCTATATGCATGTGTGTACATTCATATATACCAACAGCAACAGCAACAACAACAATTGCACAGAACAAAAATACAAAGCAAACAGAGAAAGCGCAACTGAAATAAGTACAACAACAACAAGATGAACGACAACATATAAATAAATAAATAAACAAGAATATGTGCGATAAAAAAAACCACATACATTTAAATCTAATAGCGACAAATGTGCAATCAGTGAAAGAGACAGAAACGTGAAGGGATTCAAGAGAGAGAGAGAGGGAAAGAGATAGAAAGAGACAGATAGACAGATAGAGAGAGACAGGTAGAGAGAGAGAGAGAGAGAGATAGAGAGACAGAGAGAGAGAGAGAGTAAAAGAAGATTTAATGCTGCTGTTGACTATGAGATACTCTTTGACCAGCTCAACCTAATTCTAAAATCAAGATCTTAAGAAAAAAAAAAAATTATTAAACAAAATTATAAAATTGGAATACAAAATTAATTAATTTATCATAATCAAAATGACATTCCGCTTGAAAATCGGCTAATTTTTGATGAAGTTATGGGAGATCAAAGTTTTTGAAAAAATGTCAAGGGGTATGTATGGAAAATTGGATAACAGATGGCTTAGAATCGAAAAAATATCAAATTTTCTAGATAATACAAATTTAAATGCAGAATCAATTTAGAGGCCAAATCATGATTAAAATGACATTCAGCTTGAAAATCGGTTAATTTTTGATGAAGTTATGGGAGATCAAAGTTTTTAAAAAAAATGTCCAGAGGAGAGAGAGAGAGACAGAAAGAGAGAGAGAGTGAAAGAAGTTATAATGCTGCTGTTGACTATGAGATACTCTTTGACCAGCACATATAACTTAAGATGTTTAAAAAATCTGGTCTCAATATGATTAAGTTTTTAATAAAAATAATTTAATTAAGATGAATGTCTGTTAAATTTCATCGGCTTTTATTGTCATAATAACTCTAAGCTCACCGACAATAAACTTTTATTAAGCGTATTTTGACAATTTATTGTCTCTTATTTAAATTTAATCAGCTAAAAGCTGCAAAATTAGATCCTTGAAACAAATTTAAATAGAAAGTTTGTGCCTTCTATTAATGCCAATCAAATGCCTGCAAAAGTGCCAATCAAATGGACACAAATTTGAGCTCGTTGCGTTTACAAAATGTCATCTCGGGGGAGACACAACCAGGCTTAGGACAAATGTAACCCAAATGCAAATTGAACTGTCGCATAAATCCCTACAACAACAACTACGAAAAACAACAACAACATCAAAAAATATTGTGGTAAGGCGAGTCTAAACAACGAGATTACATTTGTAGCACGTAGCTCACGTATCTGGCCTAAAGCCTCATTCTACTCGTTACTATCTATGTATTTAACCCAAAATAGGGAGTAGGCGTTACCTATCGCATATTTTTGGAGCTGAATAACAAACCAGAACAACAACAACAACATCATTATGGAACATCATAATCATGTTGAAATGTTGCTGTTATTCAAAAATTCACATGAATTTCAAGGACAAACTCGAAACTCAAACTCTGCACAACATTTGGGAAGGTTTTGGTTTTGGTTTTGTTTTTTTCGTTCCTTATTTTTTTTTAGCTTTTGCTTTTGCAGGGAATTAATTGTGCGGGTTCTCTGCACGTCACGAGGCAGCACAAACAAGCGTTGCACTTATTCTATATACTATATATACGTACTTCTCTTATATACTCGATTCTTAAATGAATGGCAAACAGGAAAGCGAAACCAGCCACAACGTAAGCTTCTGTTGTGTTTTGTTGTGTTGTGTGTGCTAATGGCATTTGGCCTATTTATGCTTCCACGTATTCGACACACACTTACACACACTAACACACTCGCACACACATCGATAGATTGGCATATTAGGTAACAATTTGTGCCTTCGTTTTCGCTCCGGGGGTTTTAAATTTTTGCTGTTTTTTTTTTTTCATTTAACCCTTCAACTTGCGCGGGGTAACTTTTCAATTTTTTCCAGCTTTTCGAATCGTCAATGTTGTTCTTGTTGTCGTTGTTTTTATGCAGTTGCAAGTTAATTGGGTTACAAGCGCACTGGGTTAACAGGGTGATTTGCTTAGGGTTGCTTTAAAACAAATTTAATTTTCAAAAAAATTATCATTTATATGCAGAATAAATTTAGAGATCATACAATTTTATAAAAAAGACATTTCTTATCAAAATCAGTCAACAAATAAAAAAGTTTTGAAGTTTCGCAGTTTTTAAAAATAAAATAGCATTGGATGCAGACATTTGACATTCTTGAATTTTATTGCAGAGTTAATTATGAGGTCAAAAAAGGATCAAATAATCATATTATTCGGCAGTTAATATTTAATATTGAGACTTTAATCTTATCTGTCTCTCTGCCCCTCTCTCTGTCCCTCTCTCTGTCCCTCTCTCTGTGTCCCTCTCTCTGTCCCTCTCTCTGTCCCTCTCACTGTCCCTCTCTCTGTCCCTCTCTCTGTGTCCCTCTCTCTGTCCCTCTCTCTGTCCCTCTCTCTGTCCCTCTCTCTGTCCCTCTCTCTGTCCCTCTCTCTGTCCCTCTCTCTGTCCCTCTTTCTATCCCTCTCACTGTCCCTCTCACTGTCCCTCTCACTGTCCCTCTCACTGTCCCTCTCTCTGTCCCTCTCTCTGTCCCTCTCTCTTTCCCTCTCTCTTTCCCTCTCTCCGTCCCTCTCTCTTTCCCTCTCTCTGTCCCTCTCTCTGTCCCTCTTTCACTCCCTCTTTCACTCCCTCTCTCACTCCCTCTCTCTCTCCCTCTCTCTCTCTCTCTCTCTCGGTCAACTTTCTCCGTTTCATTGCAATAAGAACTATGGACACCCTGTATTGCGTTACCCTCGGACTTGTTTTGCACGCATTCTGCGCGAATTTCTCCCCACACAACCAAACATATGTACACATCTATATATAACTGAATTTTATGTATATTTTCAAGATCAAGGTCAAGCTATATACCGAAATTCTTATTTACAAGAGCGGCAAAAATGTTGAGGAGAGAATCGCAAACATGTGCCGATGACATAAACAATGCTCTCTCTCTTTCTCTCTCTCTCTCTGAGGCTCAAGTTTTTTTTTTATTTTTTCTGTGAACAACAACCCCAATGCCGAGCATTTGACACACTAAGTCAGCCGCAATGATCATTATGATGATGATCAAGTTTTGTGAGCCTGGACAATGGGCAGACAAGTGTACCTGCTAAGAAAAATATTTTAAGCAAAAAAAAAAAAATAAAGAAAGGCAGCTGCTGTCGAAGACTGTCGGTTAGACCTTGAAAAGCAAAGCCAGACAATAACAACAACAAGAAGAAGAAGAACAACAACCGCAGCGACAAATTTCGAGAGACGAGAGATTGGTTTTTTGGTCAAACAACAAATTCTAAGGCAAAGATCAGGAAATGCAAGCCATTAAACCAGTTCTACCTACATTCAATCCTTCTTTTTATTTTATAGCCAGACAGACAGAAAGAGTTGCAAATAGAGAGTGTGTGTGAGTGAGATAGAAAGATAAGCAAACGGTTATCATGTTTCAGGCACATGATTGAAATTAAAATTCATAGCTGGAAACCTTGAAAGCTTTAAGTAACTTTTGCCAAAAAAAAAGAGTATAAAAAAAACATTTGCGTGTCCTGCACAGATTAAGCTCAGGCTGCGCCTTCTACTTAGGGTCTGCTTCTGGGTTCTGGGTTCTGATTCCTCTGCCTTCCTTGGGTTTGGTCCGTCTAGACATTTTTCGGTACGCACCTAATTGCAGTCCATTGCTCAATCGATGCCATCAATTCAGGAGCAAGAGGAAGCACATTTTCGATTGAATTGGTTTCTCTGGAAAGCGCCTGCAGCAACCTTATGCTAATTTGAATTTGCTCCTTGAAATCTGAGGCAACTCTCGGTATTCGGTTTACTCTTATGCAATTAACAGTTAAACAACGTTACCTATACGGTAACTGTCTCCAGAATACGAATACGTGTTCTTGCTTACCTTATATAGGTGAGTTAGGCATAAGAGAACTTCAAAAACGTCAACTTACCTGTAAGCAAAAAGAAGAATATATTAAAGAATTTGATTTTTAATAGATAATAGCTAGCGCATCTTAATATATTTAAATTAAAAAATAAAAAATCGTAAGTTTAGAGTTCGATTTTGTGTTTTAAATTCAACGTTTTTTCGTGATTTTGTTATAAAAATTAGATACTTTTGACAAAACTGAAAGAACTGAAAGCATTGGAGATTACTGATAGCATTTTAGTATCCAAGAAATAGGAAAAGAAAGTTTTCTATAAGTTTTATATTTGTTATTTTATTTGATTCTTCGATGTTTTAGTACCCAAAAAATAGGAATTAAAAGTTTTTTATAAGTTTTATATTTGTTATTTTATTTGATTCTTCGATGTTTTTGTCTACAAAGTTTAGCTTTCATTAGATGTGCTTAACTCTCTGTTCTATCTACTTATAATTTTCTTAGCTTTTTGTCTCCTCTATATTTACTTTGGTGCTAAACAATAAACACAAGCTTCTTTTAATCATTTTTCGCAGACTTTCGCAACTTTCGCAATAGCATCTAACTCAAACCCCTTGAAAGTGGGAAAAGAGAGGAAAAAGGTAGGCTCACCAACTGTTGTGAACTGTGTCGACCTTGTGGCTGTCATTAGCATAAGATTAATGAGGTGCACTCGTGGCCTGGACCATACATATAAATAACCAATTACAGTTGCCAGACCATAACTCAATGTGAAAACGCAATCGAATGAAAATGTCAAGAAAATGTACGAAAAATATATGCGTAAAATCAAGCAGAAGTACAAAACAAGAATAACAACAACAACAACTACAGCAGCTGGTGTTTCATGGGAGCATTTTCATGGTTTTGCAGACATTGCGCATACGCCACATTGAACACGCAGCACAAATGCGAATGCCCAATTGCCAGTGAAATTGCGAAAATAGCAACAACCACAATAACAACAACAACCAGACAATAACTGGGTTGCGTCTTTGTGTGTGTGTATGTGTGTGTGTGTGTGTGTTGGCCGACAACATCATTGTCCCTAAGGTACTTTTATACTATACTCTTGCCACTATTTTTATACCGAATACCCAAAAGCTACAGAGGTATAATAAGTTTTAAGCCATGTTTGTAATAAACAAATTCCATATTTAGTTTAAAGTTAAATTTAATTTGATTAAAGAATTCGCGAGCGTTTACATCTAGTATTTTTATATAGTATTTAACTACTTATATTCCTCACCGTTTTGACCAAATATGTCCTAGCATAATAAATAAATATTTTCTATTTGTACATTTTCAAAAGTGCGTTTTCTTAAAATGAAAAAAAATTGTAAAAACAGAAGAAAGTTTAGAAAATTTACTAAGTGTGAAGCAAACGCAGGGTATTTTCTAGTTAAGCACACTTGACTCTTACATTCTTGCTTATTTATTCTCAAGTGTTGTTCTCTTTTCTCTGCTTCTTCTTCTTCGCTTTCCTTTTACTTTCTCAGCTCTTTCTCGTCCTTGTCATTTTCCGTCTGCCTTAACAGCCTTGGCATGATTTCATTACATTACGCGCTTTCCTCACAAATCTGCCTTAATACTCCCACTCTCTCTCTCTCTCTCTCTTTCTCTCTCCCTCTCTCGGTTCCCTCCTTGGCCTTTTTTGGCCTTTTTTTGGGTTTTGTGGGTCGTTTGCTTGTCTTCGTTACGCTCACCGCGCACCGCCAGACACATCCACAAAGTGAAAGCGAGACAAGAATTTTGGGTTCAAAAGCACACGCACAATTTGCAGCAGGAGCACCTTCTAGAGAGGTTGGGGGAAGGGAGGGGAGGGGACTGTAGGAGCCAGGGAAACAATCGATTATTTTCGGGCCGACGTTTTTGGCCGTTTTCAGTTGAGTTGGCCAAATAAAAGAGACGCCACTTTCACGGCCAGGGCCACAGTCTGCGCTGGAAATGAAAATGGGGAAATCCAAATGAAAATTTTGCGACTAAGGGAAATTGGGAACTGGAATTAGAAGCTGCGCAAGGGCGTTGGCGTTCCTTTTGCTCTTATTGTGGGAGGGAGGGAGCTTAGGCAAGGGGGGATGGAATTGTGCGTCTGTTGGGGGGTGTCTGTCTACCTCAAAGTTTATTGTCTGCATTCAGCCTTCAACTTGTGGGCGATGCCAAAAACCGACGCCGACGCCGACACCGAAGTCGACGTCGACGTCTGTCTGGTGACCTTCAACTTTCAACTTTATTGGCATTGTCAGTCAGACAACACCCCAAATTCCCACCCTCTCCCCCACACATCTCTGTATCTCTGCGCGTTTTAGTAATTTCGAGGCTTACTTTTGGTTTGTCTTCTGCTTACATGAGGGGGGGGGGGGGAGGGGTTTTCATTTTGCTGTCTGCCATGCGCGACCTTGAAATGGCCACGTTTTTACGTGAAAGGTGAAAGGCACGTTCTAAGCATGTATTTTGATTGTATGTGTACCTGCATGTGTGTGTATTTGCTTGAGTTCGTGTCTTATACACTTTCAGGTCTATGTTTAACTTTTCCCAGTTTAGATTTTCCTTGTCCTGGTTTTTAAGCCACATTCTGCGGCATATTCTGAGACGGGTTAACAAACTGCCTTTTAATAATATGAATACTCTGAGATTGCTACGAATATTTAATCTTCCTTTAATAAAAGACAACCACTGACAGCTTTTAATTAAAGACTTTGAACACCGAATAAGATTAAGTAAAAAACCGCGAGGCTTTTAATACTATGAATAAAAATGGAATAAAATAATAATTATAAAAGTAAACAATTTTTAGTTAACTTGATTTGAAATGCTTAAATATTTTTTATACTGCAAGTCTGTTTCCCTAAAAATAATTTATCTTCGAAAAATCACATAACTTTAACTGTATATCCTGTGTCAAGTAAAAATATGTATACAAGCAGTTTAAGTTTCTTCCTATAATAGGCATTTTATTGAGCGCTATCTTAACTACAAAACAATTGAAATTATTATGGACTTTATATAAACTCATTAATAGAAAGCGTGAAAGTATTAAGAAAATACTTTTAAAATTGAAATTAATGGCCTTTAAGACTTCAGAACTTACTTTATTGTTTAATATTTATGCTTTGTTTTGTATTTATTTATTATTAAATAACTACTCTTTCATTTAGTTTATATATTATTTAAAAAAAGAATGTCATGAAATGAAAAGTATTTTTGTCAACTAAAATTCTTGCAGCGCCATCTGTGAACAATCAGAGCCAACTCTTGACAGCACAACATGCACAAATGAGCTCTAGATGGCGCTGCTTGCAGTTTGTGCAAAAGCTCTTTTGTAGCGCACTTGCTTGTTCCCTCTCTCTCTCTTTCTCTCTCTCTCTCTTTTTGTTTTGTATGTCTGTTTCGCACTCACCTGTTTTGCCATTGGGACTGTATGGATCGTAGCTGCCAGCTGACATGGGCGATGCATAACCATTGGACATGTTGTAACTGTGATTCTGCGAACCTGGCGACGGTGACAGCGGCGGCGCTGAGCTCGGCACGCTGCCTGGACTTGGTGTTGACATCCAATCCTCGGGCCTGCAAGAAACAATTTAAATTAACAAAAGCTTTGCATTGCAGAGTAAAAATAAAAAGCTTTTCTAACTTACGCATCTAGACGCGCCCGTTTTGTGGGCACAAATATCACATGCCCATTGGAAGCTGCAGCCGCGGCAGCAGCGGCCGCAGCAGCGGCAGATGTTGATGCAACTGAGCTGCTGCTGCTGTTGTTGTTGTTGTTGTTGCTGCTGCTGTTGTTTGTATTGTTGTTGCTGTTTGTGTTGGAGTTGGTGGTCAAGGCGATGACGTCAGGCATGGGTTCGGTTTTTATTGTAGCGGGTGTCGGCGACGGCGTCGCCGTGGCAGTTGTCAATAGCTTTAATTTATCCTCAACACTAGTTGCACTTGTTGTGTTTGTTGTTGCTGCTGTGTTTGTTGTGCCGCCATTTGCATTGGCCACTTGAAAGGTCAAGGCGACGGCGGCATTGTTGTTGCTGTTGCCAGCTCCAGTTGCGGCTGCTGCTGCCGCTGCGCTTAATTGTTGCTGCAACAAAATGTGACTGGGAATTGTTGATTGTTTTTGTTGCTTATTTTGTTGTCCAGTTTGTTGCGGTTGTTGCTGCTGCTGTTGTTGTTGTTGTGAAGCATTCAAACGGTACATTTTAAATGCACAAAATTATTACTTGCAG
This sequence comes from Drosophila falleni, assembly GCA_035045575.1. Lineage (NCBI taxonomy): Eukaryota > Metazoa > Arthropoda > Insecta > Diptera > Drosophilidae > Drosophila > Drosophila falleni. The sequence continues at coordinate 94,062 of JAWNOV010000089.1, read as the reverse complement.
TTAATTGTTGCTGTTGTTGCAATGGCGTTTGACAACATGGCCACGCCTTCATGTTGCCTATAAGCATCTTATTTTACATATTTTGTCAAGTGCCTTAAAGCTGCAATAAATAGAACAAAATAAATATATTTAAAAATGTGGCAGGATTTACAAAAATTATATTTAAAAAAAGTAATTCTGCGCCCCCGGGTGGACTCGAACCACCAACCTTTCGGTTAACAGCCGAACGCGCTAACCAATTGCGCCACGGAGGCTGTGTTAGCAGCAGAAAATTTTAACATACTTAAGCACGTGATTAACAGAATTCTCACTGGTCTTATAAGAGCTTTTAGAAGTTAAACTGCTTCGAATGAGCTGTGCGTGTGCACTGCTTGTCAAAACCAGCATTAGCCGCTCGAAAAACAACAGCCTCCGTGGCGCAATTGGTTAGCGCGTTCGGCTGTTAACCGAAAGGTTGGTGGTTCGAGTCCACCCGGGGGCGGCATTAATTTTTTTGTATTTACAATTTTGAATTTTTAAAAATCCGAACTTAAATTTTTAATATTCTTATTATAGTTAAATTACAAGAACTACCTTATTTTTCAATTTAGATATTATTTAAAATAATAATCTTTTTATTGGGTTATAATTTTTTCCTTTTTTATATATATAGTTTGCATGACTAAATTTCAATTTCCTTAAGTTTAACGAGGTCAGTGCAGTAGTTTAATGCACCTTAAGCGCTCATAATATCCGCTTACCCCCACTAGTCAGCAATTCCCCTCGCCTGAAAGGTTCACTTCTTTGTTTTCAGCAGTGACCAGCAGTGTAAATTAAATTCTCAAGAGAATGCATAGCCTCCCTCCACCCCCCAATTTACACGCCCACACCCACACACACACACTTTACGATATGTGTGGTGTAAGCATATTGACCCAGAATCCTTGATAAGGTCGCTTGCGCTGACGTTGACCTAATTTTTCTACAGCTCTGCTTATGTAAGGATATCCCATTTGAGGAGTAGTCACAATATGATAATTACACTTGTGGCTGCATGAAACTCAATCAATTTATTAAAATGAACAATGAATTTCTATCTGCTTCAGAATACCTATGCCAAAAATAGATCATATAACACAAAAATGATCGGCCAGGTTATACTCTGTATTTAATTTATATTTAAAAAATAACTATTTCTCTAAAATGAAGTACAAAATGTGGTAGTACTGTTTCCTGTTTTATTCCTAGATTCCTAGTTTTTGACTATTATTTTGCAGTTCGAGAAATTAATAAAATATATTTAATAAGCATTCATTTAATAGTTGTTAATAGTTGTGTTTTTTTTTGCAGTCTAATAAGGAGTCTAATATACCCAATTTTCACATTTCCAAAAACTGTCGATTTGAAATCTATTTATTCAACACACAGTTGAAAATAGAATATATTTCTTATTTCTTTTGGTTTCGTTTCTATTTTTATTTAGCAATTGGCAAAGTTTATTCGCCTTTCGTTGCACTTGCACTCATTTTTGAGCGGTAAGTGGTATACTATCTGTTATTATTGTTGTTGTCTGACAGTCAGTCGGTCTGTCTGTCTGTCTATCGTATGACTAAAAAAATAGTCTAAAACTGACTGACTGTCTGATTGACCGATGGACCGCCGTTGCAAATGATGCATTTCCGCTGCGAAAAATTGTTTCAGTTTTATTTTTGAATAAAAAAGCGGTGGGGGGAGAGAAGAAAATGAAAAGAGAGCGCGCAGGAAAAGCGACGGCTGTCAAGCAACTCAAAACTCATCTGCATTGCCAATTGGCGCGCCACAAAACAGCTGCAATTTATGTGCATTACAATTAGCGAAAGAGTTGCACTTTTTTTCTCTTCTTTTTCTTATTCTTCCTCACTTTTTTTATATATTTTTTGGAGTGTTAAGTGCAACTAGCTAAAATTGTTGAAAAGTGAATTGAAAGTATTAATTAGCAATTGCTTAGTGAAGCGGGTGTAATGAGGTCATCAACATTTTTCGATTAGTTAGCTAAAAATATATGTATCTATTACTTACCAATTTTGCATAAAGTTTCCTTTGTGATAAAATCCAAATTTTATAGCAGTGTTTTGTGTTTTTTGTTCACTTTGTTTAAGTTTTTCTTAATTGTCAGTTTGTATTAAAAATCACCGAAATCTGTAAATAAAAACAGACAATATTCGTTTAATCAATCAATCCATCAATCAATCATTTATTTTTGACACATTAATGTCTAGTCAATTTCAAATAATCATCATCATTCAAATGACGTTCAGCACACTGTGCGCCACTGCAATTTGTTTAAAAGCGCCAAAGAGAGAGAGAGAGAGCGAGAGAGCACAAGTTCCATTTGTGGAGAGCGAGAGAAAACAGATTTGGGCTTGCTATGCAATTGGGTCTCAGTCAGATGGCAACGCCGACTTTCCGCCTACACCCCCTGACCGCTCTCACACCCTCCTTCACACATAGACACGTGCATTTCAGAAAATTTTATTGGCATGCAACAAAGAAGAAGAAAACACAACGCAGCAAAAACTTTGAATGAAATTTGTTCAATGTGCTCGATCAATTTTTGCATAAAAATGCTATTTTTGTGATTTGATAAACATTGCACGCGTTTTAAATACGAACAGAGCAGCAACAACAAAACGCACACACTGCACTCTTTCAGTTTTTTTTTCACAATTCCAATAGCACACGCTCTCAGAGAGCGTCAAAGAAAGAGAAAACGAGAGCGAGCGCGAGCGCGAGAGAATGACGCGTGAGTAAACAAGCGCCAGCAACTGCATAAATGTGTTTTATGTGTGGGTGGCAAAGGGAGTATGGTGATGTCTCTCTCACTAACGGCAGTCAAAACAGCATCAGCAACAAGAACAACAAACAGACACATTCTGCTGCTGCACTCTCATTGTGCTCTCAGTTACTCTCTCAGAGTAAACAAGCAAATGCATGGAATTATCATGTGGGTGGGAAAGGGAGGTAAACGTCACTCGCCAACAGCACCAGAAGCAGCAACAACAACAACAGCACTTGGCACGGCACAGTTTTTGTAGTTGTTTAGAAATGTAATATATATATATATGTCTGTGTATATGTAAATACATATGCATATGTATGTATGCAAGACTATTGTAACTAACATTTGTTTAAAACGTTATCGTTCTTGTTGTTATTATTTCTTCTTCTTCTGCTTCTTCTTTTCTTTAGCGAAATTTACGCACACAACAATAACAAATTCACATGCACGAGGGTTATAAGAATATTCGAATTTCGAATTAAACAAGAATTTGTTTCACTTTACGTTTTGCAAGTATTTCTAGCACAAATTTGTTTCTATTCTTTTATTCTGCACTTTTTCAGCGACATAAACGACGCGCAATGTAATTTTTATTACACGAGAGCCGCACATAAAAACTAAAACTAAAAGGCCGCCGTTGCCGTTAGCCCGTCGCTGCTGCTGCTGCTGTCAAAGCTACATTCGGACGAGCTGCTCTCGCGCTCTCTTTTGGCACTTCGCTCTCGCTGGCGCTCTTTCTCTGTTTCTGGTCTTATGTTTGCTATTGCGGCGGGGGCGGGTGCGGGTGAGAAGTGCTTGCAATTGTTATTGCGCTGTGAGCGCATGCGCGCTACTCAATTTTTCTACTTTGGCAATGCTTGGATTCTGCTTTACTAAGCTGCGCTCAACTTTCGCGCGAACGGCACCAGCAACGACAACAAAAACAACAAGAAGAGACGTGCAGTAGCCAAAGCGGCAGCGGCACTTGACTGCACCGTGGTGCATAGACTGCACATAAAGCAAAAAGGTGATTATTACACAGACTGTCATTATTATAAGATATATTATTAAAATTACAATATAATAGTTATTTTGAATTGATTTACTTACATTTTATGAACTCAAATAACTAAACTAAAGAGTTGAAGGCCTCAGCAGCCAGTAAATTGTTGTAATTTTATTAATAATAATTAATAATAATATACAAACTTTTAATTTAAGTTTAATTTTTGAGCATAAACTAATCATTACTTTTGAAAATCATATTGTAAAAGCATAGATTACACTTAAAAAATTAATATTGATACATTTTGCGTATATACACCATAGATAAATAATATTTTCTATTCAAAACAAATTGAAATCAAAATAACTATTATTATTATTATTACAATCACTGGATCATAAAAATGAAAAAATGATTATTTATTCAAAAGTTGTAATTAAGATAATTTTCTTTACTGATAAATACAATTTTAATGTTAAAAATTTGCATTTCCGACCCACTATGCACACACACTTATTTAACTTTGAGACCAGTGTGCGGAACTTTTCAAAAAACTGGTTTTCGACATGGGCTCATTGTGTGTGCCTGACTTGCTGCTTATTGCTGCTGTTGCTGCTTTTGGTTGTACTAGTTGTTGTTGGTATTCTTGGTTTCTTTTTCGATGTGGTTTTTAAGCTCTACTTGTTGTTGCCTGCTGCTAACTGCCTACCGCTTCTTCTTCTTCTTCTTTTGATCTTTGTTGTTGTTGTTGTTATTGATGTTGTGCTTTTGACTTTGTAACACACTTTTTGTGTTGATTTCGCTGCCAACGCGTCGCGACGTCGCGTCGCTGCTATGTGACTTTTGATTTTAATGCTTTTTTTCTTTAATGGAATTTATGTTTTCTACCCGTTTTAGCTGTTTATACTCTCTCTCTCTCTCCCTCTCTCTCTCTCTCTCTCTCTCTCTCTTACTCTCTGCCTCATTTGCTCTCTGAATGCATTTGCGATTAACAATGAGACGCACACGTGTTGTTGTTGTTATCGTTGTTGTTTTCTACATTTCGTGGGAATTGGACAATTTATACTGTTTACTTTCAACACTTTAGCCAAGTGAAAAGGTCAGGTGTCTGATTACATGGCATACAAAACGATTAAATCACAGTCAAGTTAAATAAAAAAAAAACCATATATTATACAATTAAATAGCATTTCTAAACGTTGCACCTAACCTCTCTTACTCACACCCTAAACTAAATGCCAATAATCGACCAATGAACCTATTAGTCAAGGGGAATCCAATAAAGCGCGCCCGTTCAACAAAACGACCCTGTGCTAAGAAAATACGTGCGAAATGCATTTTGAATGAGAAAAAAGCAAATCCTATTAATATATCTAAATTTTTACACACAATTTCCGAGTCCTCATTTACAATAATTTATTTTTTAAATAAAGCTAAAATGTAGTTGTTTGTACAAGAAATATATGTTTTTTTATTATTAAATAGTGTAATTCAATGGATTCTAGTAAAATCCAGTGAAATTATTTTCTTCTACTTTTCAGAGAATCTTAGAACCTTTACTATAATTATTATAAATGGTAAATATAGTTTTAAAATGTCAAGTAATTATTTGGACAAAGGAAAAATTGGTTTTTTGTTTATCAAAATAGTAAAAAAGACATAATATGCTATTTTATTTAAAGTAAAATATGTGAGTGAGTTTTTTTTTGTCAAAACAATTACTGGGCTAGCTGTAAATAAATACGGATTTGATATTATGTTATTATTTTCTACACATGACATTCACTATATACAACATGAGTAAAATATTAAGACATTTTTAAAAGCAACTAGTCGGCCAATGCTACAGTCGAGCATACTCTACAGTCGGAGACCCCGTACTTACTATGGAAAAAAGTGGGCCCCGCTCCCAGTTCCTCTCCCAGGCCCCGCTCCCAGTCCCTCTCCCGGATCCCTCTCCCAGGCCCCGCTCCAAGACCCCGCTCCCAGGCCCCGCTCCCAGTCCCTCTCCCAGTCCCTCTCCCAGGCCCCGCTGCCAGGCCCCGCTGCCAGGCCCCGCTGCCAGGCCCCGCTCCCAGTCTCTCTCCCAGGCCCCGCTCCCAGTTCCTCTCCCAGGCCCCGCTCCCAGTCCCCCTCCCAGTCCCTCTCCCAGTCCCTCTCCCAGTCACTCTCCCAGGTCCCTCTCCCCGCTCCGAGGCCCCGCTCCCAGTCCCACTCCCAGTCCCACTCAAAGTCTAACTCAAAGTCTCACTCAAAGTCACCCCGCTCCCAGGCCCCGCTCCGAGGCCCCGCTCCGAGGCCCCGCTCCGAGGCCCAGCTCCGAGGCCCCGCTCCCAGACCCGGTCAAAGTCCCACTCAAAGTCTCACTCAAAGTCCCGCTCCGAGACCCCGCTCCGAGGCCCCGCTCCGAGGGCCCTCTCCCAGGCCCCGCTCCCAGTCCCTCTCCCAGTCCCTCTCCCAGGCCCCGCTCCCGGGTCCCTCTCCCAGTCCCTCTCTCAGTCTCTCTCCCAGGCCCCGCTCCCAGTCCCTCTCCCAGTCCCTCTCCCAGGTCCCTCTCTCAGTCCCTCTCCCAGGCCCCTCTCCCAGTCCCTCTCCCAGGCCCCGCTCCCGGGTCCCTCTCCCAGTCCCTCTCCCGGGTCCTTCTCCAGGGCCCCGCTCCCAGTTCCTCTCCCAGGCCCCGCTCCCAGTCCCTCTCCCAGACCCCGCTCCCAGTCTCTCTTCCAGGCCCCGCTCCCAGTCCCTCTCCCATGCCCCGCTCCCAGTTCCTCTCCCAGCATACTCGACAGTCGGAGACCCCGTACTTACTATGAAAAAAATTTATAATGGAAAAAAACTAAAAATAATTTTGTTAACTTAAATGCTTGATGCTCATCAAGAATATATATACTTTATAGGGTCTGCCACGCCTCCTTCTGCCTGTTACGCACATAGTCGGTAAAGCAAACCCAATAGACCCCTGAACTTTTTTTAAGTACGGGGTCTAAAAACAGTGAAATGCAATCGGACCTTTGTATATAAGGGAATGGAGGGAGAATGTAGCTGGTAAAGGGAATGAGATTAGATGCCGGGCTCCACGCCCCAATTGAATGTCTCAACACGCAAACGAATCGCGCTAAACATTTATAAACAGCAGCAGCAACAATAACAACAGCGGCAATAAAAAAGAGCACAAAGCGCAGCAATGACGAAAATGTAAAAGCAGCAACAACAACAACAGCAACGAAAACAGCGACGACAACGACAACGGCAAGTTGAATGACATAAAACATCAACTGACCTTCAACTCTGCGACTGAACCTTAGAAAAAATGAATAATTTTACACTCGAAACAAAACACACACACAAACACACACACACTTGCATGCATGCAAATGTGAGCGGCGAGCAGCGCATGCAACTTACAGCATTTTACAATGGACGCATCGCAGCTCCCAGCGCAAGAGAGAGAGCGAGAGCGAGTGAGAGAGGCAGAGGCGAAAACGAAAACGCCAAAGCAGTCAAGCATGGCAAAAAAAATAATAGTGTTGCAAGCGCCAAACACTATCGAAAACACACGCACGCACACACACACAATGTGCATGCCCAAAAGCTACTGCAGGGAGAGCAACGTGAGTGAATGAGAGTGAGAGAGTAAACGTGTAAGCGAACTAAAAGCTTTGCAGTGCATGACGTAAATTACAGCAAAGCAAAAGCTGAGACTTTGCTCTTGCACTTGGCCAGAGAGAATACGTATGAATGATTGTATGCATGTGTGTGTGCGCCTGCCTTGGCAGAGGCTGAGAGCGCTGTCAACTACAACTACAATAACAACGAGCGTGTAGTTCGGGACGGCCTATTTAACGTTGCATGTTTATTTTCGGCTCAGGCAGCGGCAGAGGCAGCGGCAGCAGCCGCAGCGGCAAAACTGCATTCACTCTCGTTTCAGTTTTTGTTTTAGGGCGTTGTACAAACGTTGCAGTGGCGGAAGTGGTGGGCGGGGAACAGGGGGTTGACCGGTGAAAATGGCAGCATTTTTGCGATGTCAGCGGATGCATCATGTGACGACGAGTGGCAGTTGTAAAGCAATTCAGTTGTAGGGTAGGGGAATATATGTACGTGTATGTACATATACTGTGTGTGGCATGTGGAATGTGTCGTGCATGCCATTTACACCTGTGTAAATGACACAGGTAGGTCAAATTTACCTGGCAATGGTTTTGGTTAAATGCCTCAACAGCTGTTTACTATGCGATGGGGCTTAAACCACAAAAGGCCAAAGAAGTTTGCCAAATAATATGCTTGTAATTAAATCGATATGGCCCCGCACCTATGTGGGGCAAGAATTTAGTTTCAAAACGATCGGGAACTTTTGCTGGTCTTAAATCTAGTAATTATCTATTGTAATTGCTGAAATTAGAAATTTTAAAAAATTAAACTAATTTTCAAAAATCTTAATAGAATAGTTTACATAGTAAATGCAAAATAAAGACCTCTCAATATTATATTAATAATATATTAATATTATTATAATATTATAATAATATAATATGGTTACCTACATATCTTAAAATAAACCATTTACTTATTTCTTTATTTTTAGCAGCTAATCCCCCAGTAAACAAGGTAAAAAGTATAAAACTTAACTGATAGCTTATCATAACTCGAAAATTCTTCATTTATTGACATTCTTAAGGTTTTTTGTGCCAGACATTTCTTCATATCTTATGCATGCTGCACTCAATTTGCACCCAACATTGAAATTCCTCCACTTGGCGTACATTTTTGATGAGCATTCAGAGTGTGAACTCAAACTGACCCCTTCAAAGTAGGGTGAAGAGGGAAAACACTAAGTTAACGCCTTTTAAAAGTTCAAAGCTTTCAAGTCAAGTGCCGCCAAAATGTACAAGTCTTCCCCTATCCTGCCCTTTATTCCCTATACCCTTGTAGCTCTGCATGACGTTCCATTGCTGCATCCTTGACCCAAACAATACGCCAATTTGTGGGCCAATGGACGGGCGCACAGGGTGAAGGGGAGAACCTAACGACACGAAAAGTTAAGTGAAAATGTAAAAGAAAGAAAAAGAAAAATCAAGAAAGAACCAGAATAATCGGATATCTTCGAAAACTGCATACTCTTACGTAACACTCTTCAAAGGAATACGTTAATATTTTATGGCAAAGTATTGTTATTTGATCAGGTTTCCGATATCTAGTAAAATAGTAAAATTATTATAGTAAAATTATTTTTATTTGAGTATTTAAATAATTACATGATATTTGAAATCCACCTCAGTCCATTACACACTTGAAAAGAAAATTAAATTCCCCTAATAAAGGGTATGAAAAAATTTAGTGCTGGCTGGTTGGGCGTTGAAAATGACCAGCAGCACTACAGACTGAATAGGAATTGGAATTTGAATCCGAAACAGAACCAGAAACAGAATAACAGACAGAATCAAATGTGAAAAGGAAAGGTCTACCACCTGTCAGCCGCCATGGCGACGATGTCTGAGGCAAGGACACGTCCCGGCGCGGCATTAAATGAAAATTGAAAAAAAAAGTACAAAAAAAAAAATCGATAAATTTCATTTGTACCTTAAGAAAAGTTTGCTTGCGAGGCGGTCAGAATTTTGTTTTTAACTCTTTTACACTTTGGGTCAATTGGCAGGGTTATTAAATGTGACGTGCGGAAAGTTTTTTTTAACAGTTTTTATCGTCAAAGCATATTAAACTGTAAACCACAGTTAATACGTGGCCAATTTAATGCCAAAGGTGTAGCACGCAATATTTTCCATAGAGAACATTTATCAATAACAAATTTCATTTTTTTTTTATTTTTTAATTGTATTTTTAACATTCTACATAAATATATATGTATATAGAACTGAAGAATTCGAGCATTATCATTCTTAGTAGAGAAACAATGAAATTTTCTGTTTTAAGATTCTGTAAATATTCAAATCATTATAATTACAGTTAATATATGAACACTATTCAAAAGTTTTCCAAAGTATTGATTAATTTACTCACCTAATAATAAAAGCTAAGTTAATTTTGTAGCTCTCCACTGCAAAGAAAAAGAATACGTATATATTGCATATGAAATAGGTGAAATATTATGTATTCTTTTATATGTCAAGTTACTTAGATTATAAACTCGTTTTGTTTTTACTTTTTAAGCTAATATGCTAATAATATCAACAACCTACTAAATTCAATGAACTTGCATAAATTAACATAGAGTTTAAACGTAGATTTGTAGAAATAAGACTTTAATATAAAATATCTTAATTGTGAGAAATGGTTGAATACGACTACTAAGAATTTTACTTAACCTCAAGCTCATTCTTCTTAATGAGCTTTAACAAACGCACTAGTTTTCGGGTTCATCAATAGGTCCTGTGGCGCAATGGATAACGCGTCTGACTACGGATCAGAAGATTCCAGGTTCGACTCCTGGCAGGATCGTAGGTTTAATATTTTTCTTTTGCAAAAAAAATTCTTTTTTAATTTAAGAATTTTAAATTAAAATTTAAGTGTCTTTAAAAGATTAAATTGATAATTGAAAAGTTTTATTTATTGGATAAATTTACATATATTAACTACTGTTCTTATTTAGTATTTCTTTGGGAAACTTTCAACAGCCTCCGTGGCGCAATTGGTTAGCGCGTTCGGCTGTTAACCGAAAGGTTGGTGGTTCGAGTCCACCCGGGGGCGCATTATTTTTAAATTTTTTATTTCCGTTTTTTCATTTTATCTCAATTTAAAATTCGACTGATCATATCTAGCTGTGGTCCGTAACGGCAAAAGGGTTTTGTTGGAGCTGCAGCAAGCTCGCCAAGGTCTTTTTCATAAAACTCGTTGGGCGGCTCTTTGTCTCAATTGAATCTTACCGAGTGGTAGAGCAAGTTTTTACTCAGTCCAGTGTTGGACAGTTTATGCACTTGAAACTGGCTCTAGACATTATGCAGACTTATCGCGCGAGCATCAGTATATAAAAAACTGCTTCTTGCTATTTGTATAAAACGTTTCGACACGCGTGAAAACATGGGGAGCTGAAATTAAAAATGCAACTAAGAGAAGTGTGTGAAAACATAGATCGGCATAAATAATTGCAGTGCATTTAAGGAAAATACATGACAACTTCTGTGCGATCCCAAAAATAAGAATTTTAAAAAGAGAACCCAGAAATAAATTCCATTTTCCCATACCGGGAATTGAACCCGGGCCTTCCGGGTGAGAGCCGGATATCCTAACCACTAGACAATATGGGATATACTACTGCCCATTCCTAAAGATAAATTCCCAACCAGTGTTCTTCAACATAGCTGAATAATTCTATTGGTTAAAAATAATAATAACATACCATGTTATAATATATGAAAATATAATTTAGAAATAGCTATACTATTATATACAAAGAATCTACAGTCCATCTTCTGAATAATTGAATATTACATCATACAAGTTTCGTTTGAAGAAAAAATTAATACCATTTGAATGAAAAAAAAAAAAATCGATCTGGTGTGTTATTACTAAGTTCCACTGTATTTGACAAAATGCGACAGCGCTCATTAATATTTTGCAATATTTGCAATTTGTATGTTGAAACCGTTTAGTTTTGTTTTTGGATTTTGCGGTGCATTAACCGCAATTTGCTTTGTCTAAACAAAATAGTTAAAGTCCATATAAGAATTACGTAGACGTATACGTATATGTGTACTATATAGAGTGATATGTGTTTGTATTTTGTTTTAAGGTTAAGTTCAATCATTCGCCTCGTTTCGTTTTATTTGCATGACAAACAGAAACGTTTTTAATATTTTTACGTCGCTTCTCAATTTAGTATATGGTATATGTATGTGTGGAAGTGTGTTTATGTGTGTAGAGCAGTGTTATGCATTCAAATTTATGCATTTTCTAAACGTGCTTTTATTTCCATTTGCTTTCTGTGCTGATTATTGGCAGCGTCGCAACGCTGCTTGGTTCATCAATAGTTTATTATTGAGTGCGTCCCGTATTTTGCTATAATATTGAAAACATTGCGATATAGTCAAAGTTTTTGTTATAACAAAAAAACAATGCAACGCAATTGTTAGTGCACTCAAGGTCCAGCATCTTTTTCATACTAATAAAAATCAAAACATGTGCTAAAGTAGTAAAATAAAAATTAAAAAAAAAATTCCTTCGCCCAACGTGGGGCTCGAACCCACGACCCTGAGATTAAGAGTCTCATGCTCTACCGACTGAGCTAGCCGGGCACTGTGATCATCAACGAAAAATATGTGCACCTGAATTCCATGCGAAGGATCTGATAAGAGATCGTTCTAATTTGCAAAAACTCCAATCTGTTTAAAAAAAATAAAAACAGTTTTTACCAAAAAAAATTATTGGGCAATCGAAAACTTTTCGATAATTATAACAATTCAATTATTATTTGTCTTGTATTAGTTATGCTACTAACAATACTGGGGCCGAATTACGCATACAACCACCATTAATCAGTTTTTATAAATACATTTATTACAATCTAATGAATATTAAAAAAATGTTTTTATTTTTTAACTAATATATTTTTAGTGTTCTTAATAAAATCTAAAAAGAATCATATCCACTGCTGATTGCTTCTGTCGATCATTTTGGGCGTCAGATATCAGCCCGGCTAGCTCAGTCGGTAGAGCATGAGACTCTTAATCTCAGGGTCGTGGGTTCGAGCCCCACGTTGGGCGCACAACAATTTTTTTCTTTTTATTTTTATTCTTAAAATATTGGTTGTTTTTGTTGCTTGCTTATCAAATAGCGTTTTTGTTTATATTATGTGGCGAGCCTACCCTAACTTATTTGGCCTTGTCTGCCGCAGACGTTGCCGTTGCCTGTGGCAATGGAAATGCGACTGAGTTGTGCACGTGTCTTTATTTGTGTGTGAATATATAAGCTTAACATTAAGCGAAACGGGAGAGGTGGTCTAGACGGAGCTCGTTGAGTGTCCAACATAGACAATAAACAAAAAACAATTTGTCTGCACAAATTAGTACTGCTTCACTTTGTACCCCATTTCATTTTATAAAAACATATACAAAATGGAAATATATAGAAGTAAAGTAAACTTTATACAATTTTTAACTTAGTTAAACTTGATAAAGGCGAATAAATTTTACTCTAATCTTTTGCAACCTATGCAAAAAAAAGAAGTATAAAATGAACCCTAATCACTTTTCTTCTAAAGCGAGTATTGTACAAATTTGAACACGTCTGGGACATGTTTATTATTATACATTTGCAAGACTTTCTTTATGATATAGAATTTTATTTCGCAATTTTAAATTTATTTCAAAACAAATAAGCTTGACTGTCTCGATTGTAGCGCAACCAAAAGCCGTCTGCCAGGCTGATTATCTGCCTGCTGTCTGCATCTCCGTCCCTCTCTCCATATGTTGCCGTCGTCGTTTGTCTCATGACCCGCTCTGTCTCTTTCCTTCCCTGGCTTTTTCAATGTCTGAGTCTCTGTTTCTGCATGCATGTATTTTGTTTTGTTTCCTTTTGCACATTGTTTCGTTTTAATATTTTATAGCAAATTACTTGGCCGACGGGGGCGGCTGTCGGACTGTCAGAAGCGTCTGTACTACAACCCCTTTCTGCATTGAGGTAGGCGCGTAATTTTATACATCATTTCCATTAGGAAGCAGCAAAATGTGCTACACAATAGGGGACTATCATCATGAAAGCCATTACAAAGGCAATCCAAGTGGGAAAAGCAAGAAAATGAGAGAGTAAAAAGCGAGAAAGAGTGTAGGTGGAGACTCCAAACAGCAAAGATTATAAATAAACATTTATGACATCACGCAAAAGCTGCCACGTGTATAGAACTTTCCGTTGTATAGGGACATGCCGTGTTGGCCGAAGACGTCCATCAAGCCCGGCTAGCTCAGTCGGTAGAGCATGAGACTCTTAATCTCAGGGTCGTGGGTTCGAGCCCCACGTTGGGCGGAAATTAAATTTTTTAATCCTTTAATTTTCTATTCTTAAATATAGCTTTGATTTTTATAATTATAAGTAAACTATTGGAATTTTTTATAATCTTATTCACAGTATTTTAATTTTGTATATCCTTATGTGTCGCTATTAGCAAGTCCGCTGGCAACAGGCCCATTAGCTCAGCTGGTTAGAGCGTCGTGCTAATAACGCGAAGGCCGCGGGTTCGATCCCCCCATGGGCCATAATCCAATTTTTTTTCAAAATAATTTATTTTATAATAGAAAAAATTCTCTTTAATAATATCCTTTAAACAAGATGGCGTCACAAGGGCCCATTAGCTCAGCTGGTTAGAGCGTCGTGCTAATAACGCGAAGGCCGCGGGTTCGATCCCCCCATGGGCCATGTTAAAATACTTTTTACTTTTCAAAACGATATAAAAGTCCTTTTTACAATTCTCGATTTACATAGGGAATGAAAATTCTGCGCCAACTTTATATAGAGTCTTAATATAAATTAATCAGGACTTTAATTAGGGAAAACTAATTTAAAATATACAAAAAAGACACAAGTCATGGCCCATGGGGGGATCGAACCCGCGGCCTTCGCGTTATTAGCACGACGCTCTAACCAGCTGAGCTAATGGGCCAAGTTAATAACCACCGTTACAATTTGGAAAAACAAAATAACTGTTTGTAAAAGCTATATCTATAATAAACAAAATTGAATTTTTAAATGTAAAAATTGGTTTTAAGATATTCTTTTCAAAAATATTTTGAATCATAATTAAAATTATTCCTTAGACGAAGTACAAAGTGAATTCAACTAGAATCTTAAAAAAAATTATTTTGGCCCATGGGGGGATCGAACCCGCGGCCTTCGCGTTATTAGCACGACGCTCTAACCAGCTGAGCTAATGGGCCCTTGTGACGCCATCTTGTTTAACAGATTTTAAATAAGAAAATGGTTTCAATTAAAAAATAAATTATTTAAAAAAAATTGAATCATGGCCCATGGGGGGATCGAACCCGCGGCCTTCGCGTTATTAGCACGACGCTCTAACCAGCTGAGCTAATGGGCCCATGTGGCGCCATCTTGTTTAAAGGATTTTAAATAAGAAAATTGTTTCTATTATAAAAAAATTATTTTAAAAAAATGAAATTCATGGCCCATGGGGGGATCGAACCCGCGGCCTTCGCGTTATTAGCACGACGCTCTAACCAGCTGAGCTAATGGGCCCTGTTGACGCCATCTTGTTTTAAGGACCTTGATTAAGAGAATTTTACCTATTTTATCAACAAAAATTATTTTAAAAAGTTTACAATGATGGCCCATGGGGGGATCGAACCCGCGGCCTTCGCGTTATTAGCACGACGCTCTAACCAGCTGAGCTAATGGGCCTCACGATCGGCGACTGAATAGACGGCATTCTCGCTTTTTCGGTCAAAGTGAATATAAATAAAAATGAAAACTTACCAATATGGTTTACTATTAATACTTTTCCTGGTTATGAGAGGGGGTCTATCAGAAGTATTTCGAAATGAAATATTGCACGATTTCCCGTCAGAATGTTTTATAAATAATGTTTAACGTTTAAAAAATAATTTAATAATATAAATAATTGACCGAATCGATTGATTATAATTCGCACAAAGCAAGGCTGCAATGAAAAAAGGAATAAAAATTAGTTTTGAATTAAAGAGAATGTCAGAGAGAGAGAGGGAGAGACAGATCGACGGGTTGCAATTGCATCAATGAAACCAAATATAAAAAAAATAATAAAGCAATACAAAGAACAATTACTACTTTAAAAAAAATAGCTAAGAAAATCATCGTGTAGACTGAAAAATGTAAGCTTCGTAGATACGTAGATAATGCCAGAAATCAAGTGAAGTGTGTGTGTGGAAGTAGAACCGACGCAATAAATTTTCTGTGGTGTAGGTTAGGGCAAGGCAGCGTTCTCACTCGCTCGCACTCGTACTCTCACACAAACACATACTAGCAAGCAGCGTCAGAGAGAGGTGAAGCGGAAGAGAGGCAGACAGACAGCTGCATGGCCGACTGCACTAGCAAGCAGTGTGGCGCAGGCAGAAGCAGAGGCAGAGAACTTCAATAGGCCGCAGCAACTTGCAATTTTACAAGAATGAGCGTAGAAACGTGCAGAGACAGAGTGAAAAGCAGTGTAAAAAGGGTCGTTGGAGGCGTGTGCATGTTAAGTAAAGGGGGGACAGAAGGGGGTGGCCGTCAGGGTTGAGGTAGGGACGGACGGACGACTGACAACAGGCTGACAAGCAAGCAAGCTGGCATGGTCCCATGTCAGGGGCATGAAGTTGCAATGAAAATGAAATTGCAAGCGGCGCAACGTTGCACGTTGAGTAGGGGGAAGGGGGAGGGGAAGGAGGTGAGGTACTACCTAGAGGCAGACATAGAGCTAGTATGTATCTGCAGTCTGTGAGTGTGTGTGTGCGAGTGTGTGTTATATTTAGTTACTTGTGTCTGGTTCTTACACTGCATGCTATGTAGCAATTTTAGATATGTATCTGCAAGATACATTCGCAGCCTGTGCAAGCACCCAACACCATTTTTTTTTGTTTCTTCTTTTCTTTATTTTCTGCGCTATTTTCGCTTTCAACCGAAGCTGCAACCCAAAATGGTCGACGCTATTAATGTTCCAGACTAGTTCTCGATTGAGCAGGTTAATGGGGCTATAGGCTATGAATAAAAACGAATTCCACTTCAATATTTATCTATCGAATCTATCGGCAAAACAACTAAAAGACTTGAGCGCTTTTTTTTAATGTCGTTAATCTCAGTAAACTTGTAGACATTTCAAAATATAATATCGTTACCAACAATGCTTATCAAGAACTTGTCAAAAACATCTATTACTTGTCGTAAAACTTAACTGTTTTTGAACTTTCAAGACTATTTTAGTTTTGTTGATGATTGTTTCAAACTTTAAAATTAACAGAAAAGTTTAAAAGACTGTTGCTTTGTAGAAATCTGAATTAAATATAATATAATTTGTTCAAGTTGGTAGCTAATGCAATTAAAGAAGTTGTAACTGCAAATTTATACTCAAGGTTGTTCGGCAATATAATTAGATTTTCAACAAAGGTATTTGATTTTACGGTAATAAATATATATAAATTTAAGTTGCTTATCTATTTAAACTAAGTATATTTTATTGAAATTGAAAACAATTGATTGCGTCATAATAGAACATAAAAAAGTGTTTTGTTTCATACTTCTTGAAAAAAGTCTCAATTCTCAAGAAATTTATAATTTTAGGGTTAAAAAAGATTTTTATTCAATTCTAAATAATAGTAAAAATAAATAATTTCGCATACAGGCGCACAAATTTTTACTAGAAATAAGCAGTTGAAAGTTTTCTATTTTTAACATAAAACTGTAAGAGTGTTGATTTGATTCAAGAGGGTTTTCTCTCTATGTACACTACATTTGAGATACTGACAATGTAACCGTTTCACAAACTATGCCAATTTGGAAGTCTTAGCTATGTAGGGAATACATTGCATGTAATAGAATATTTGTCTACATTATTCTGATATGTACACACTGACGCCGACATTTGTGGGCCGGTACGTTTGTCAAAAGGGAAGTGAACAATTCTACCAGACTATTTTTTATGTGAGACGGCGTTTTATTGTATGGCAAAGCAGGCAAAACAAGTCGCCAAACGAGTTAAAGATAGAGATGCCGACTAAAAGAGAGATAGAGAGTCAATGCGGGAGATGTGATGAGGAGAGACTGAGAGGTACGGGCTGGCGGGCAGCAGGTCGCTCGCTTGGCGCTTTTCGCTGCCAGTGTGGAGGCCTACAAACACACATACACGCATACAAGCAAACATAAGTACACACACACATGGCTAGCGCCAATGCAAGAACAACAGAGTGACACCGTCTCATAGTCGTGGAGAGAAGAGAGAGAAGAGAGAGAGAGAGAGACACACACATGAAGAATCAACATATCACATCCTACACATACTTATATACATATGTAAATGGAGAAACGGCAGCTAAACAAACAGCAAAAACAACAACAACAACGAACGGCGTCTGCTTAGCCCTAGCCTCAATCTTTGAGCTTTTTGCTTTTCGCTTTTACGCTTCGCCTTGTACTGTTTCTCATTCTTTGTATTGTTCTTGCTCTTGTACAAATTCGTTTCATTTCATTCCGTTTCGTTTTGAGGCAGGCAGAAGCAGACGATGAAAACAAAAAAGTATGTGAAAAACAGAATAGGCAAACTGAACACAAAACGCATAGAAGTATGTATGTAGAAGAAGCAGAAGATAGAGAGCGGCAGGTTGGCGGGAGGTAGACTAATAACAAGAGGAAAAGGGAAAGGTGACTTGCGACTGCACTTACCGAAACAAACGGCAACCAAAATAAACTTTTATTATTAATTTTTTATTAATATTAATATTTTTTCTATTTTTATTATTGCACACGCACTCACAGTTACACAAACACACACACACAACTATACACACTCTTTTCTATTATAATTTTTATTTGTTATAAACAATTTGGTGTATGTATGTATTAATTACAGATATATTTTTTTGTTGCTCAGAGATTCTTCTTTTTGTATGCTTCGCTTTTGCTTACGTCGCGCGCACGTAAAACTTTTTAGCGTCCAATGAGTCGACGGTCTTGCTTGCGTTGTCACTGAACTGCACACTTTGAGTGCCAAAGAGAGACTAAACCGAATTTTGTTTGTGACGCCAACTGCCAAGCATCGCTGCTGCAGACCTCGACGCAACATACATAGAGTGAGAGAGCAAAGGCTTTACCTAAGCTTCGACTGTAACTCAACAAGAAAAATATATACTAATAAATTAATATTTTTACATAAATGTTTATGATTCTTGGCTCACATTATTCCAAAATAATTTGTTTATTCATGTTTGCTTTATTTTAATTCCAGTTAACTAATAAACACAGCTGTGTACCACTGCTTGTTGGACTGCTTGTAGCGCTGCTTCAATACTTCGGAGAGTTGCTTTAGAACTGCTTCGATTGTATATTTCGTGTCAGTCACAATATAAGCAGGTGGTCCTGTGGCGCAATGGATAACGCGTCTGACTACGGATCAGAAGATTCCAGGTTCGACTCCTGGCAGGATCGATTTTTTAACTATTATTTTTTTGTTTTGAGCCCATAAATAACAGTCTATATTTGGTGTTAAATTATATAAATTTTTTAATTTTCGGTTATTAGAAAGATAATCATTTATTTTCTAAATTATATAGTCGTCATTTGAATTACCACAATTACCGTATCTTAGATGCGACGAAATCAACCGGTCCTGTGGCGCAATGGATAACGCGTCTGACTACGGATCAGAAGATTCCAGGTTCGACTCCTGGCAGGATCGACTGAATCCACTTTTTGTTATATTCATAAAAATAATATATTGCTAAAATCCGTCTTTGTTTTGTTAATTCATATCTTTTTGTTATCATTTTTTATTTTTTGTCAATAAGCAATTTAAATTATTCGAATTTTATTATTCGGAGGCCAGCATAGGTGATATAATGCGATTTTTGCTCGTGTAATGTAAGCCTCCCATATGGTCTAGTGGCTAGGATATCTGGCTTTCACCCAGAAGGCCCGGGTTCGATTCCCGGTATGGGAAGATATCTTTTTTGTTTTTTTTTTGTTTTACAATTAAGGGAGTACTAGTAAAATAATTATTACTGTTTATTAAATTTTAATATATTATTGAAAATAAGTAATTTTCTATTTTGTATATTAGTGCAATTTCCAAACTTATCTTTACAATTTTACAATTGTAAATGTCACAAGCTCGTAGCATATTCTTCGATTACAAGTTTCTGCTATTATGCAAATCACAGTGGATAAAAAGTCATTTGAAACACACACGCACTAAACGACATGCAGTCAGTCAGTCCTTCAAAGGGAACTCGCATTTGGATGTCACCTTAAATGTCCTTGGCGTGCAATTGCTTACGCAGCTGCCGTTTCCCGATTTGGTACTTGCCCTTCGCTGCAAACTGTTAACGTTTCTACTGTTTAGCATAAAACTACACATAATCCACACAACTCCACACGACGCCACTTTATTTACTTTTACCCACCGCAGCTCAACTTTGTCACTGATCCCCAGGCTAAATCGTCCTCCTACTGGCTATTACTTGTGCAAGTGCATTACGTGTGATACGGCAAACTCAATAAATAATTCTGCACGTCTTACACGCGTATTACTTGTTGGAACAAGGTGCTGTAAGCTTTAAAATTGCTACCTGTGTGTTCTGGCAAAATCTATATGTAATTCTAAAAAACAATATTTTAAAATAAACTCCGATCCTGCCAGGAGTCGAACCTGGAATCTTCTGATCCGTAGTCAGACGCGTTATCCATTGCGCCACAGGACCATGAGACGGACGGCCGACAAAGCTTATTTTATGTCACAAGCGCATATTTTATTCAATAAGATGCACATTTTAAAAATATAATTGAAATACTTAAAGAGAATTTTTAAATAGTTAAATATTTATTGTAAATTAAAATTTGTTTACTTAAGTTGTTGATTAAAGCCAAATTGCTAAACAACCAGCCTTGCTTAACTGCAAATAAAGTTATGATTTTATCATAAAAATCTTTTCCAAAATCTCTTTGCTTATATTTATTTTATGATTTTTTAAAACTTGCTAAATATTACCATTCTTTCAAAATTTCCTCCTTTTCCATACAAAAAATTAAAAAAGTAGATGCTTACTTAGATTCAAAATTTTCAATGGTTACTAAATAGGTTATGGAAATTGTTGTATCATTCAAGTGATGTCCAAATGATTTTCTATTAACGCCAAAATTAACATGAAGTAAGCTCAAATTATAAGTAAGCTTTCCTCATACATTTGTCAAAATACTTGTGTCAACCAGTTTATGAAAAATTCGGTCAGTGTTAAATTCGATGAATTTCAAATACAAAATCAAACTCTAAGCATGCGTATTTCGCCAACGACCATACCACGCTGAATACATCGGTTCTCGTCCGATCACCGAAATTAAGCAGCGTCGGGCGCGGTTAGTACTTAGATGGGGGACCGCTTGGGAACACCGCGTGTTGTTGGCATCGTTCAATAACACTTTTTTTTACAAAATTCTTCAGTTTTTCTGTCTCTTTGCCTTTGCGTACAATTTTCCAACTGCAACTTATGTTAACAAATTTATTTCTATGTCCATTCGAGCTCCCTGACATTTCTAACTTACTCTGGACCCTTTAATAATTTTCATTTAATCAATTTACTGCTAAGATTGCTGTGAGTTTAACTTTTAAACTTATTTCATAAATTGTTCCACTGATAAATATATTTTTGTATCTCTTGGCATAAACTCCTTTAATATGCTATCAATTTCAGATACAAAATCAAACTCTAAGCATGCGTCTTTCGCCAACGACCATACCA
Organism: Drosophila falleni; assembly: GCA_035045575.1. Classification (NCBI taxonomy): domain Eukaryota; kingdom Metazoa; phylum Arthropoda; class Insecta; order Diptera; family Drosophilidae; genus Drosophila; species Drosophila falleni. The sequence goes on along the minus strand of JAWNOV010000089.1, from coordinate 72,872 downwards.
CGCTGAATACATCGGTTCTCGTCCGATCACCGAAATTAAGCAGCGTCGGGCGCGGTTAGTACTTAGATGGGGGACCGCTTGGGAACACCGCGTGTTGTTGGCATCGTTCAATAACACTTTTTTTTACAAAATTCTTCAGTTTTTCTGTCTCTTTGCCTTTGCGTACAATTTTCCAACTGCAACTTATGTTAACAAATTTATTTCTATGTCCATTCGAGCTCCCTGACATTTCTAACTTACTCTGGACCCTTTAATAATTTTCATTTAATCAATTTACTGCTAAGATTGCTGTGAGTTTAACTTTTAAACTTATTTCATAAATTGTTCCACTGATAAATATATTTTTGTATCTCTTGGCATAAACTCCTTTAAAATGCTATCAATTTCAGATACAAAATCAAACTCTAAGCATGCGTCTTTCGCCAACGACCATACCACGCTGAATACATCGGTTCTCGTCCGATCACCGAAATTAAGCAGCGTCGGGCGCGGTTAGTACTTAGATGGGGGACCGCTTGGGAACACCGCGTGTTGTTGGCATCGTTCAATAACACTTTTTTTTACAAAATTCTTCAGTTTTTCTGTCTCTTTGCCTTTGCGTACAATTTTCCAACTGCAACTTATGTTAACAAATTTATTTCTATGTCCATTCGAGCTCCCTGACATTTCTAACTTACTCTGGACCCTTTAATAATTTTCATTTAATCAATATACTGCTAAGATTGCTGTGAGTTTAACTTTTAAACTTATTTCATAAATTGTTCCACTGATAAATATATTTTTGTATCTCTTGGCATAAACTCCTTTAATATGCTATCAATTTCAGATACAAAATCAAACTCTAAGCATGCGTCTTTCGCCAACGACCATACCACGCTGAATACATCGGTTCTCGTCCGATCACCGAAATTAAGCAGCGTCGGGCGCGGTTAGTACTTAGATGGGGGACCGCTTGGGAACACCGCGTGTTGTTGGCATCGTTCAGTAACTTTTTTTTACAAACGAACTCTTTTTTATTTTCATAATAGAATTATTGTTACTTACAATTAGGAAATAAGCTTGTGGTCAACAATCTTTCAGAATTCTTTATAATATTGTAACGAAAGTTATTCAATCAGAGATTAATTATTTCTAAAATATTCTTTTAAATTTTATTTGTATCTAAGCAAAATAGCTAAAAGTCAAAATTATAGACAATAATTAAATTAAAAAAAAAGTCGATCCTGCCAGGAGTCGAACCTGGAATCTTCTGATCCGTAGTCAGACGCGTTATCCATTGCGCCACAGGACCACATTGCCGAAGAGTGCCTGTAACACTCTAATTACAACACGTGTGCTCCAGTTATCTGAGAACTGTATTATCGACTTCTGCAAGCAGTGTAGCAAAATTTTACTCAAACGCTAAAACTGCTTTCCATATAGTCGTTTATTTAAGTAGTAACATTTTCAGCATTATTTCATATCTCCCATATTGTCTAGTGGTTAGGATATCCGGCTCTCACCCGGAAGGCCCGGGTTCAATTCCCGGTATGGGAAACACGATGCAATTTGTCGGTTGCAACTTTTCATTTTATAATTTTTGTTTTAAAAATAGAAATGAAAGCCTGAATTTATTAATTTTAATTTAAGAAATATTTTGAAATTTCTAAAATGGATATGATTTATTTTAATAAATAAATGTTTCGACATTTTATTTTTGATTGTCTTAGGCCTTATCTATAGCAAGTGAATTATTGTAACATTATCCGGCGATTAAATTCAGTTGACCTAGTACAGTGGCTAAAAATACAAAGAAAGTCGACACTTCTTCATATCATTTGTTTACCTTTAAAACAAAACATAACCAAAATAAACGCGCCATTTCTTAAGAGTCATGATTACTTGCATTTTGCAGTGAGTATAGACAGAAATGTGGTATTTTTCCTGCGCCTTATCGGGCTTATCACTTATCAAGTGGGCGCTGTCTATCGAAGCGTCGCGACGCCACTTTGCGGGCTTTATAGGTGCGCGCTAAAGCAACGAATTTCACAGTTGATCACAGCAGTTGAAGCGGCGAACATGTCTACGGAGATACTTTTATTGATCGCCACTTTGGCGATCATTTTCTATATATGGCAGAGGCGTACATACAATTTCTGGGAGCGTTTAGGAATTAAACAAATTAAACCCTCGCCAATTTTCGGTAATATGCGCAGATTTCTGACTGCCAAAGTGTCGTTCTACCAGCAGATTGAATTGTTCCACAATACACCCGGATTCGAAAAGGAGCCGCTTATCGGAGTTTATCTATTACATCGTCCTGGTTTAATTGTAAGGGATCTGGAGCTCATCAAGACGGTGATGATCAAAAAGTTCAATTACTTTACCAATCGTGCTTTACAAACCGATCCGATTCATGATCCTCTTGGCTATAACAATCTATTTTTTGTGCGTAATCCCGATTGGAAGGATTTGCGTACTAGGATCTCGCCGGTCTTCACCAGTGGAAAGATTAAACAAATGTATCCACTGATGGTTGAGGTAAGCTTAAGAAGAATCAATAAGAGGATCAATCGATAATTTTAATATTATATAATTTACAGATAGGCAAAAATCTTGAGAATCATTTGGAAAGAATACCTGCTGATTCCATGATTGCCATCAAGCATACTTGCGCTCGATTAACAACAGATCTTATAGCAACACTTGCATTTGGAATAAACGCGAATTCTCTGAGTGATGTGAACAGCGAATTCTTTAAGAATAATATGGGTATATTCAAGGTTAACTGGAAACGGGGCATTGACTTTATGATTATCTTTATGTTACCTATGCTGGCAACGTTGACACGTGTCAAGGCCTTCTCGAAGAACACTACAAATTTCGTGAGACGCAGCATTCGATATGTTTTAGTAGAGCGAGAAAAATCGGGATTGGTACGCAAGGATCTGATCGATGTATTGCTGGCCATGAAGCGTGAGGCAGTCGATGAGCCCGATAATAAGGCCAATCAATTGGATTATCTTGTTGCACAAGCAGCCATCTTCCAGTCAGCTGGTTTTGAAACGAGCTCATCTACCATGACATTGACACTCTTTGAATTGTCGCACAACACGGAGATTCAAGATCGTTTGCGGCAGGAAATCAAGGATTACTTTGGAGACGAGGATCACATTGATTATGAACGTATTCAGGAGATGCCATATCTTACCCAGGTGGTAAATGAGACGCTACGCAAGTATCCTATTGCCGGCTATGTGGAACGTGAGTGCACACAACCCTCAAGTGGTGAGCGGTTCACCTTGGCACCCTACTATAATGTAGAGCTACCTTCTGGTACTCCCGTCTATATTTCCACCCTCGCTATACATCGCGATGAGCAAGTAAGTCTATTTTATCTCTTGTATAATACTCTATATATTAATTTACTTATGATTTGCAGTACTGGCCGGATCCTGAAAAATATGATCCGGAACGTTTTGCACCAGAGAATCGTCACAATCTGAACATGGATGCCTATATGCCTTTTGGCATTGGTCCTCGTAACTGTATTGGCATGCGTCTGGGCTTATTGCAAACTAAATTGGGTCTGGTTCATTTATTACGCAATCATCGAGTGCAGCCCTGCGAAAAGACTGTAAAGTCTATCGAATTTGCTGCCATGTCCATAGTGCTTATATCGAAAGATGAAATCTTTCTAAAACTAGAAAGGGTCTAGACAGTTCAAATCTTTGTGAGACTTAAGCTCATTATTAAGTCTATTTTTAACTACTATTTTGTATCAAAAAGTTGTTAAAAATTGAACAAATCAAATTTTAAAAATCTTCTATCTTTAAACTTAAGTGTTACAGAAATAAGTTGAATTGAAACAAATGTATAATTTGAAAGAAATACTCGGCTCAAACTAAATAAAGCATATAAGGAATTTAAATGGGTTTTCAATGAATATTTTAAGGTTTAACCTGTTTTTATTTCGAAAACAGTGAAACGACTCAAGATTTCTCAAGGTTTCAGATGTCATGATTTATGATTTTTATAGATTATAAAATATACACAATTAAATAATTAAATTTTATTAACTAGAATATTTACACAATGACTTCAATCAAAAGCTTTGATTAAAGTGCCGTTAAAATTACATTTCAGTCTAGTCTAATAGCTTGATTGGGCGTATCACAATCAATTATGAAATGTTGTTCTAAGTCTTATTAAGTATACGTAGCGGAAGTAGTGAGCTCCGATTTCGTATTACAATCTCAATGGCAGATTACTTAATCAATCAAATACATTCAATGTCAACGTCGCAAGTGTTGTTTAAGTAAACGTGTTCTGTCGTTTAACCTTGCCACAAGTGTGGCGACTCGTGGTGGCAACTCGTGCGTGACATGCGAAGGATGCCCCGTGGACAATTATCCTTCAGAGCCGGCAACCTCGAAACAAATGTGTCATAATGGGGAAGCCGCAACTGCAGCAACAGCTGCAGCAAACAACATACTTGCAACAATTGTTGTAACAGCAAAAAGTTTTGACGGATAAAAAGCTTCGCTTTCCCGGCAACAACTGTGAGTCCTTGTTATATCCCTTGTACTAACTTGTTGTAGTTGCTGTTGCACACACACACACACACACACACACACTGTTGATGCTGTAGCACTTAACGCACTTAATACAATTGTCAATTTACTCAGTGCAATGTCGCATGAGCTAAAGTCCCAAATGCAACGTCATAAAAATAGAGAGGGAACATGGACTTACTTAGCTCTTAGTTTAACTTAACCACGTAATGCACACATAACGTGGCTAATTATAGAAGCATTGACTGCAACTGGCAATACGAGTATTTCCTACTATGTTCTTTTAGCTTAGCTCAATCATTGTTACAATAACAATGAGGGTTGTAAGTAATATTTAAATAGGCAAATTGTCATTCAAATGAGTAAACATCTGATAAAATACAATTGCATTTTAGACATGATATGTAATTTAATTTTTTAATCAATATATTACTTGCTCAAAAGTATTTCAGAAACTTTTCTATTGAAAACAAACAATATTTATATATCACTTAGTACAATAATAATTTCATGTAATTAATATGCTGTTAAGATTGCTGTTAAAAATTAAATTAAAATTATTTCATAAATTGCTCCACTGCAGTGGAGTGCACTGATAAATATATTTTTGTATCTCTTGGGCCAAACTCCTTTGAAATTCAATCAATTTCAGATACAAAATCAAACTCTAAGCATGCGTCTTTCGCCAACGACCATACCACGCTGAATACATCGGTTCTCGTCCGATCACCGAAATTAAGCAGCGTCGGGCGCGGTTAGTACTTAGATGGGGGACCGCTTGGGAACACCGCGTGTTGTTGGCATCGTTCAATAACACATTTTTTTTACAAAATTATTCAGTTTTTCTGTCTCTTTGCCTTTGCGAAAAGTTTCCAACTGCAACTTCTATTAATAAATTTTTAGCTTAATAAAGTGCTTTGTTTTGTAAATATTAAACATCATACCTCTTTATTTTAATACTTTTCTCTACATTTAAACACGAGATTACAGTTACATTTATTTGCTAATTTCCCTTGGGAAATATAATCCTATGCTTTTCTATTCTCGCGCAGATTTCATTACGACATCAAAATCAACGTGGAAAAATGTGAAATGACATAAAATTAAATGATATACTGCATTTAAGCCAATTTACAGTTGACTTGTTTTAGGGGGATGCAACAGCAGTGCACGCAACAACTCGCAATGACTTTGCAATGACCTTGCGGGAGAAAAGGCCACAACAGCAGGAAATCCGAAATAGCAAATGCGAAATACCAAATACAAAATTCATTCTCGATTCTACTTATTTTCTCCCCATGTGCTATTGAAAATCGCGCGTAAGCCGCACGCAACATTTATACCCCATAGTCGTAAATTTTATAAAGATGGCTTTAATATTAAAATATTAATGTAAGCAGTTGACTTTTAAAAACTCTCAAAAATCGAAAATTTAATTTTTTTCAAACATCTTAAACTGTAATGAATTTCTCCCTTGCTTTTTCAAAAATTTTAAACTGTCAAAACTTGTTAATTTTATAATTTTTCTGCCTATATTTGATTCTGCATTGAAATTGAAAAATTAAATTTTTTGTTCCTTTCTGTCCATATTTTTCTTACTTTTTCCTTCAACTAACTAAAATTTATCGGATCTTAGCCAATTTTTTTTATAGGATATCTCTTTGTCGGTTTTTTTAACAGAAGAAAACTTGTTAGTGTCTAACTTTTTCCACCTTCAAGCTTCATTCGACATATTTATTTTTATTGAATTGCAGTTGCAAAGCCATCGAACAACAAAATCCACTCAGCTAGAGACAATTTGAAGTTTTTGGTGAAACTTGGGGGATTTCCAGTTGCAGCTCCACCTGCTGCAAGCAACATAACTGGGTTGGTCATTAGTTTTAATTAACCCACTGTGCAACGCATTTCATTCCACTAGATTAGCCATCATAAATGCTAAAACTGACTCTGCAATGGCGACTTGGACTTCGACTCTGATAAAGCTTCGCCTTGAGCCAAAATTGCATGCAAATTGACATAAAATTAATAAACACGCAAATTGCATCATTTTGGGGGATAAGCGGGGGTAAAGTAGATGGTGTAAGGGGCAGGGGACAAGCTATACTTCTAATTAGCTGGAAACTTTACCCCAGAGAACCTTGTGCTACATCAAAGAATTTGTTAATTAAACGGAGCGACCCTCGCTAATGTCTTCTGCTTTGACGGGGCATTGAGTAAAGAACAAAAAAGAGAGAACTTATAATAAAAACACAAAAGAGCGATAAAATCTTAATGAAACATTGGATTTTGTTGCAGTGATTTGGCTAAAATCTCAGTAGTTAACTAAGAAGCAATTCAAGTTCGAAGGGACAGTGATTATGCAAAGAAATTGCACTGAAAATGCTTTTAGTAGCATCTAGCGTGCTTAAAATATTAATAAATGTCTCAAAAAAAAAATATATATATATAGGGAACTACTCCGTCGAAATGTAGCTCAATTACCAAATGTAGTTTAATTTCAGCCATAATAATAACTATATTTTTATAAACTTAATTTCTATTTCATAGATACTTTTTAGCGTTACAAAATCGAACTCTAAGCATGCGTATTCCGCCAACGACCATACCACGCTGAATACATCGGTTCTCGTCCGATCACCGAAATTAAGCAGCGTCGGGCGCGGTTAGTACTTAGATGGGGGACCGCTTGGGAACACCGCGTGTTGTTGGCATCGTTCAATAACACTTTTTTTTACAAAATTATTCAGTTTTTCTGTCTCTTTGCCTTTGCGTACAATTTTCCAACGTCAACTTATGTTAACAAATTTATTTCTATGTCCATTCGAGATCCCTGACATTTCTAACTCACTCTGGACCCTTTAATAATTTTCATTTAATCACTATACTGCTAAAATTGCTTTGAGTTTAACTTTTAAACTTATTTCATAAATTGTTCCACTGATAAATATATTTTTGTATCTCTTGGCATAAACTCCTTTAAAATGCTATCAATTTCAGATACAAAATCAAACTCTAAGCATGCGTCTTTCGCCAACGACCATACCACGCTGAATACATCGGTTCTCGTCCGATCACCGAAATTAAGCAGCGTCGGGCGCGGTTAGTACTTAGATGGGGGACCGCTTGGGAACACCGCGTGTTGTTGGCATCGTTCAATAACTTTTTTTTCCCCTTTAAGATTTTCGTACTGATCTATATTTTTGTCGAAATTTTATCTGAATTAAATTTTAAATACTTAATGTAGCAGATTTAATTGTAAATACATGTTCGGTACTATACTTAACATCACATTTAGTCAACATAAAAGCTTCACATTAGCTCTCTATATTCTCTAAACAAAGGTAGTAACATAATTTTCAACACAATAACATTAGATAACCTTTTGCAATCTTTGTTATCAGCCTTGTTAATCAAGGCTAACCAGAGGCAATGGGGAAATTGAAAAGCTGGAAAATTGTATTGTTAAGGGAGACTGCGAATTGTGAGCATAAGATGAATTTCCACGCTATAAAACGAGAGCTAAGCGTTGGCTTAGCCATTGACGACCTTCGTTCAACGTGCTGTGAAAATGGCCAACAGGCAGCTTCCTAGCCCCCCAACCCCCTGTTCACAGCCCTTTAAGCCATGCACTTGCCGCCCCTTTCCATGTCGCATAAATTAAGTGGCAACAGGAGCAGGAAAAGAAGCAGCCATTGGCCCTTAGCCTTAGCCCTGTCGCATGGTGCATTTATCCTGCGTGACTTTTGTTGTCAGTTTGCCCTCTTCTCTCATCTGGTGTTATTGTCCTTGTTGTCGTTTTCGTCCTCGTCCTTTGCACTCAACTTCCTGCAGCAGTAACCAATTTAATTGCAATTTTTCCTGCACCCAGCGTCAAAGACAAATAACCAAAGCTAATAGATCATGTCATCTTGTCAACAAGTTTTACAATCTAATTGCGCACATCTAACAAGAGCCAACAACATCTCAATTTGCGCTTCAAACGAAAGAACATTATTTACTTAGGGATTTGAAATGTGTTGGTTTAATAAAAAAATAGTCTTCATTCATTTCGAAATTTAAGGACAGATTTAATTTGGGTATATTTTAATTTAAATATTTAATTCTTAAACTATAATCAAAAAAATGTTTTCGAAAATTTTCAAATTTTTTAAAATAGCTATATTATTTAAAAATGATAAGATCCAATCCATAAATTTAATTAGTGATCGAATACTCAACAGCCCGGCTAGCTCAGTCGGTAGAGCATGAGACTCTTAATCTCAGGGTCGTGGGTTCGAGCCCCACGTTGGGCGCAAGCAAAATTTTTTGTTGTACAACAATTAAAAAACTTAATAATAATTAAATTATATACGTAAAGTAGATTACAACTTTTAAACTTATTAAAATTATGTTAAACATTTAAAATGCCCAATGATAGGTTTAAATATTTAAATTTAAGAAAATAATTTAAAAAATTAACGATCCTGCCAGGAGTCGAACCTGGAATCTTCTGATCCGTAGTCAGACGCGTTATCCATTGCGCCACAGGACCCACATGGAGTCTGCTAAATTAGCGTTGATAATGAAATTACACAAGCATTTGTAATTAAATATTGAAAATAGGAACCATTTAAAATTCAAAAATTAAATATATATAACACCAAAAACAATGCCAATTCAATTCCGTTACAAAGTTTTTACTAAGAGTTTTGGTTTATGTTCTACCATCTCGACAGTAGCATGACCTTGCCTAAGGAAAAGAGCAAGCTAAAAAGTTTTGTGCTGCAATGGTGAATGCAAATGGCATGTCATTCAAAGAAACAGAAATCATATTATCCATACGCCCCGTTCGCCATACACAGTGGCAGCAATTTTTGATTTTATATCTCACACAACCCTCCGGAACAAAAACGCAACGATCTGTGCTTGCACATTTCATTCTTGTTGTCCAATCCCTATGGGACTCGTAAACACTTTGGCCAAAACGCAAAAAACTACAAAAAAAAAAGTAGAAAGAAATAAGAAATTGCAAAGCAGTGTAAAAGTTGCAACCAAGTCGATGAGGGTGCCAAGGAACAACCCCAAATAATAATATTCTAGCTAGCACAGCAGTGGCAATTGCCAATCCTTGACCCGTCATAACGTCTCCTTCAATGCTGCTACTAAATGTACGAGTATCCTGACAGCACAGTTAAATGAGATATGCTTTTACATTTTTTCGATAAATTTTCTGTGGCACCCCTCCACTGGATAACATTATTAGCGCAAAACTTTGCCATAAAAATGGCAAACGGATTTACGCAACGCTTAAAATTGAGATTTACTGTAAGCTAAATTTATGGGAAACGCCAGAAAACCAAAAAAAAAAAAAAAAAGAAAAAACACTGTAAGTGCAACAAATTTAAAGCAAAAGAACTAGAAAGATTTCGAGCTTATCGAATGACATTGATGGATGCACCAGGCAATTAGCTTTAGCTTCGAATAATTGTATAAAAGGGACTTAAATTTATTTGACTTTTTAAAAAAATGAAGTTTATAGGTCTTGGTATACTCTCTCTGCTCTGCGCTGCGACATGGGCTTATGAAGTCCTCGAGGAGGTCGATGTATTACAGAATATTCCTGATTTAAATGGAAGCAACGATTTTCAACCGATGCCAATATCCTTCTCATACGAATTTAATAATAGATACATACTGTCTGTCGCTGTTAAGGTAAAAGAGCGACTAAATTTTCGGAATTTTTAATCATTTGTTAATCCATCTTTTATTCTGTATCATTTTAGGTGAATTGGTTTGAAGCTACGGCAGCTTGTGCCTCGGCTGGTTACACTTTAGCCGCCATTCCTAGCCAAAGTGTCCAAAATAGTATATATTATGGATTCGGCAAATCGGGTTTCAGAAGCGTATTAACCGAACCTGTTTGGACTTCTGGCACGAATCAAGCCAATAATTTTCAATGGAGCTGGTTTGCAACTGGTAAATCTTTCAACTATCGCAATTTCCGTGATCCTGCTGCAATTTCCACATATCGTTGCATGGGCGTTAATGCCAAAACCGGCTACTGGAGCGCTGAAGATTGCACTGCGAAACGTTATTTCCTGTGTGAAAAACGATGCCCTTAATCCTCAATCATAGTAGTAATTTTTTACATTGCTGTATTTACAAAATAATAAAGACTTTCTGATTGCACTGTAATTAAGATTTTTATTTGTCAGTTTTAAAATTACTTATAGCAGGCAGCTTTTGTGCAGCTTTCACAAAGCTTTTATAGTTGTTTAGTGATCCAAAATAGAATAATAAGTGTATACGTAGACATATTATAATATTAAATATATTTGCAGGTCGTCAGAATTTAATATCTAAATAAAATGCATATATGTTTTTGATAAGAACAAAAAGTCTCAGTGCGAGTATTATTATGAAATATAAAATAATTGTTATACAGAAAAAAAAACTTTTAAATTTCATGGGTGACATTTAAAGTTTTCTTTGCGATTTATTCAATTTACTATCCTTAATCTTTACTACAACATATTCAAGAGCATTTTCAACGTACCCCTTTAAACATTATTTCATCATGAAAATCAAGCTTAGTAGGGAAAGATACTATTCCAAATTTTTTTTTAATATATGGAGGAAAAATTCTAAAATGTTAATAAGTAATACAAAATAATATTTCTATTTGTACATATGCAACTTTCTTTTGCTTTTATAATTTTTAAAAGTATGTATTTTCAAAATTTTCAAAACAAAGGATAAAAAATAGATATTTTATTTAGATCTTCTTTTATATACGTAGTTTGCTTTACTTATCTTTCCATGACTAAGAAATAATTATTTTTTATTAAAATAAACTGTTCGAACTAAAAACTCTTTGTATAGCAAATTTGCTGATAGTTATTAGCGGAGGTGTAATTTTGTACTCAGTTGATTGACATTGATAGATGTACTAGGCAATTAGTTTATATTTTCGATATCCATATAAAAGGGCTGCGCTTAATTGTATTCTTTACAATATGAAGTCTATAGGTTTCACACTATTCTGTCTGCTCGGCGCTGTGGCATGGGTTGTGGATGGATCTCCACAAGCTAAAGAGGAAGCAGCACCACAGCCTATTGCTTTTAAAGTATTCACTTTTAACGACACTTCGTATGCAGTGGGCCTCTACAACAAGGTGAGAGATGGAGAGAGAGAGAACCACTTAACAATCACAATTTACTAGTTATAATATTTTAGGTTAACTGGTATCAGGCCGAGCTCATTTGTGCCTCCCAGGACTATACTCTAGTTGCCATACCCTCTGAAGTTATACAAAACCGCATAATGAATTGGATAGATGACAGCGTCAATGAATATTTGCCCTCGCTTGGTGATAATCCTTTATGGACCTCAGGCACAAACCAGGGAGTCACTACTCAATATATATGGCAAAGTAGTGGAAGATCTTTTACCTACAGAAACTTTGAAACGAATCCACCTACAACAACCCCCCGTTGCATCGCAATTAATGGGTCCACCGGAGACTGGTCTGACCACGATTGTAGAGAGCAGCGTTACTTCTTGTGCGAGAAGGTGACAAAAGATACTACATGTTAATAAAATAAAAACCATTCCACAAAATTAATTATTCTAACTGTTTTCTTGGCAGTATGACTTCTGTTTATACAATATTATAATATTTTAATATATTAAAAATCCGAATGTCAATCAGAATACAATATTTGCTTATTTACTCATTTTTATAAGACACACAGTAAAAATTTACTTATAAAGATAATTCTAAAAATAAGAGGGAAATAATATAAGGCAGATGACCAAGGAAAGTTCTCATGAAAAATAATGTTGAATGAGAAAATCAACCAAAAACAGACGCAGAGACAGAAAGATCTTAAGAAGAACATTCATGTATAAAAATATTATAAAGTTAGTTTGTAAAAAAAAAAAATGTTATTGAACGATGCCAACAACACGCGGTGTTCCCAAGCGGTCCCCCATCTAAGTACTAACCGCGCCCGACGCTGCTTAATTTCGGTGATCGGACGAGAACCGATGTATTCAGCGTGGTATGGTCGTTGGCGAAAGACGCATGCTTAGAGTTTGATTTTGTATCTGAAATTGATTGAATTTCAAAGGAGGTTAACCCAAGAGATACAAAAATATATTTATCAGTGGAACAGCTTTTGAAATAATTTTAAAAGTTAAACTCACAGCAATCTTAGCAGTATATTGATTAAATGAAAATTATTAAAGGGTCCAGAGTGAGTTAGAAATGTCAGGGAGCTCGAATGGACATAGAAATAAATTTATTAACATAAGTTGCAGTTGGAAAATTGTACGCAAAGGCAAAGAGACAGAAAAACTGAATAATTTTGTAAAAAAAAGTGTTATTGAACGATGCCAACAACACGCGGTGTTCCCAAGCGGTCCCCCATCTAAGTACTAACCGCGCCCGACGCTGCTTAATTTCGGTGATCGGACGAGAACCGATGTATTCAGCGTGGTATGGTCGTTGGCGAAAGACGCATGCTTAGAGTTTGATTTTGTATCTGAAATTGATTGAATTTCAAAGGAGGTTAACCCAAGAGATACAAAAATATATTTATCAGTGGAACAGCTTTTGAAATAATTTTAAAAGTTAAACTCACAGCAATCTTAGCAGTATATTGATTAAATGAAAATTATTAAAGGGTCCAGAGTGAGTTAGAAATGTCAGGGAGCTCGAATGGACATAGAAATAAATTTATTAACATAAGTTGCAGTTGGAAAATTGTACGCAAAGGCAAAGAGACAGAAAAACTGAATAATTTTGTAAAAAAAAGTGTTATTGAACGATGCCAACAACACGCGGTGTTCCTAAGCGGTCCCCCATCTAAGTACTAACCGCGCCCGACGCTGCTTAATTTCGGTGATCGGACGAGAACCGATGTATTCAGCGTGGTATGGTCGTTGGCGAAAGACGCATGCTTAGAGTTTGATTTTGTATCTGAAATTGATTGCATTTTAAAGGAGTTTATGCCAAGAGATACAAAAATATATTTATCAGTGGAACAATTTATGAAATAATTTGAAAAGTTAAACTCACAGCAATCTTAGCAGTATATTGATTAAATAAAAATTATTAAAGGGTCCATAGTGGGTAAGAAATGTCTGGGAGCTCGAATGGACATCGAAATAAATTTATTAATCGAAGTTTCAGTTGAAAAATTTTACTTACATACTTTTAGAAGATTAGACCTAAGGCATAATTTTTCTAAATTAACTAAGAGCATGATAGTTTCCAAATTCAACATGCAAACAAAAATTGAGTTGAGGAGGAGATTTAAGTCAGCTATCAAACAAATTAAAAGATAAAGATTAAAGATTAAAGGGTTAACGCAAAAAAATTAAATACATTTTCTTTGGTGAAGAGGATATTTAACTTTCTGCTTAGCTATTATATTTTAGTCAGTGATAACAATATGACGAGTAGCTTATTAGCATAAAAACTGCAAATGGATTTACTCAACTATCTAAATTTATGGCAATTTGAAGGATGTGATTTACATTGATTTCAAGCTTAGCGACATTGATGGATGCACCGGGTAATTAGTTATAGCTTTGGTTTATTGTATAAAAGGGGAGCTAACTTGTTTGAAAACTCACAAAATGAAGTTCATAGGTCTTGGTCTACTCTGTCTGCTCTGCTCATTGGCATGGGCTGATGAGCCATCTGAGGGTGCTGACGAATTGGAGAACAATCCTGAAGCAAATGAAAACGATTTTTCACAACCTTGGCCAATAGCTTCCTATTTTATTGGAGAAGGTCACTTAGTGTCCGCCATTGGAAAGGTAAAACAACACTTTATTCCTATAGTTATATAACTCCTCTCATCCACATGTATTATTCTAGGCGAATTGGTTTGAAGCCAATGAAGCTTGTGCTCAGTATGGCTTCAGGTTGGCTGCTCTTCCTACACAACTTTCGGCAACTGCTATGTACAACGTTATCAGAAAATCGGGCCTCCAAAGTCAATTGACTGAACCAGTTTGGACTTCAGGCACGAATATGGCGAATAGCAATATATGGAGTTGGTTTTCAACTGGTGATACTCTCGTTCATCGCAATTGGGGTAATTCACAACCCGCAGGCGGAACTCGTTGCTTGGCTTTTAATGCAAACAATGGTTACTGGACCGCTGAACTTTGCAACACTAAACGTCATTTCGTTTGTCAATGTACTTAATGATAGTAACCACAAATATTCTTAAGACATATATCTTTGGTGATGGTGTATAAAAACATAATAAAAACTTTCTGATTGCAACAAAACTAAAGTTTATATTTTAAATTAAAACTTTATAAGCAATAAGTAGCTTATAGCTTACATTTTTAGTTTATTATCAACAAAGCTTTAATTAAACTTTTGGCGTTGTTGTTCGACAAAAATAGAATTCGAATTTTCAACCAAATTCTAATTTTCATTTGTCAACTTATCATATAGCTGTCATAGGACCTATCGGGTGAAAATCAAATCTTAGTATGAAAAACTTTTTTGTTTAATGAGATATCGTAACCAAACTGATACATCCTGTTCAAATTTGGTTCAAGTCGGTCCACTATATCATATAGCTGTCATAGGACCAATCGCGTAAAAATCAAGTCTTAGTATAAAAAACTTTTTTGTTTAATGAAATATCGTAACCAAACTGATGCAATAAGCATATAAGTTCGTCTTGTTCAAATTTGGTTCAAGTCGGTCCACTATATCATATAGCTGCCATAGGACCGATCGGGTAAAAATCAAGTCTTAGTATGAAAAACTTTTTTGTTTAATGAGATATCGTAACCAAACTGATACAGTAAGCATATAAGTTTGTCTTATACATCTTGTTCAAATTTGGTTCCAATCGGTCCACTATATCATATAGCTGTCATAGGACCGATCGGGTAAAAATCAAGTCTTAGTATGAAAAACTTTTTTGTTTAATGAGATATCGTACCCAAACTGATGCAATAAGCATATTACTTGGTCTTATACATCCTGTTGAAATTTGGTTCAAATCGGTCTACTATATCATATAGCTGTCATAGGACCGATCGGGTGAAAATCAAGTCTGAGTATGAAAAACTTTTTTGTTTTATGAGATATCGTAACCAAACTGATACAGTAAGCATATAAGTTTGTCTTATACATCCTGTTCAAATTTGGTTCAAGTCGGTCGACTATATCAAATAGCTGCCATAGGACCGATCGGTTGAAAATCAAATCTTAGTATGAAAAACATTTTTGTTTTATGAGATATCGTAACCAAACTGATGCAATAGGCATATTACTTGGTCTTATACATCCTGTTCAAATTTGGATCCAATCGGTCCACTATATCATATAGCTGTCATAGGACCTATCGGGTAAACATCAAGTCTTAGTATGAAAAACTTTTTTGTTTAATGAGATATCGAAACCAAACTGATACAGTAAGCATATAAGTTCGTCTTATACATCCTGTTCAAATTTGGTTCAAGTCGGTCCACTATATCATATAGCTGTCATAGGACCAATTATCTAACTTTTCCGTAATTTATTCTATTTCTGTGATTTTGGTGATACACAGATAAGAGGTGACAAAATTCTATATTTTCTCTACCATCCTCTGGGTTCGATATTTAAAGTTACTTTTAAATATAAATAATAATAGCTATTCATTAGTTAGAAGTCTCTACAACATTACATTAGAATAATTAACTTCAACGAACTTAGTGACTAAAGTCTTGATAAGCTTTTGACATATAAGAATTTATGACGTTTTGACCGACATTGATAGATGAACTGTGTCATTAGCTTCAATTTTCGGTTACTATATAAAAGAGAAGCAATTCCTTTAATTCTTTACAAAATGAAGTCAATTGGTTTCGCACTTTTCTGTTTGCTCTGCACTGTGGCATGGGCTGAGGATGTTGATGAAGAAGCCCCACTGACTATTGCTGTTACTCCTTTTATCAATGATATCACTACTGACACCTATGGTTTAAGTCGTAACAAGGTAAAATAAAAATACAATCCGATAACAAAACATTTACTAAAAATTAAGTTTTTAGGCCACCTGGTTGCAGGCTGAACTCATTTGTAGAGGCTCAGGCTTTACACTAGTCAATATACCATCGGAAGTCGTTCAAAATAGAGTTCAATCGTTTCTTGAAACCGCAGTCGGGGACGATTATCAAAAATATGGCGATTCTCCAGTTTGGACCGCGGGATCAAATCAGGGAGTTAACACCAAATATGTATGGCTTAGCAGTGGAGAACGCATACTTTATAACAGATACCTAATTAATCCTCCAACATCCACACGTTGCATCGGATATAACATTGCCACCGATTTCTGGTCCAATCACGATTGTAAAGAGCAACGTTACTTCTTGTGCCAGAAATTCACTCTCGGTACATGCGCATAAATATTTGGAATGGCTTCTTATAATTTTGGTGTCGATGTATAAAATATCATATTAAAAGTTCATATTTGCAATCAGAACTGAAGAATTTGTATTTATTCTATTACACTTTAATATGAAGGTTAGGCTTATGACTTTCAAGGTAGCGGAAAAAATATATGGAAGTAAAAATTAACTTAAGCTTTTCTAATAAAAGTTTAAAAATGAGAGTAGGAATATACATATTCTTAAACCATTCAATTTTTAAAGTACGTGCACATGTAACTGCATGAAATGGTTAATGGAAATTTACTAGTCCCTCTACCCGGACCCGCTTCCAGTCCCTCTCCCAGATCCCTCTCCCAGTCCCTCTCCCAGGCCCCGCTCCCAGTCTCTCTCTCAGGCCCCGCTCCCAGTCCCTCTCCCAGTCCCTCTCCCGCTTCCAGGCCCCGCTCCGAGGCCCCGCTTTGAGGCCCCACTCAAAGTCCCACTCAAAGTCCTACTCAAAGTCTCACTCAAAGTCCCACTCAAAGTCTCACTCAAAGTCCCGCTCGGAGGCCCCGCTCCGAGGACCCGCTCCAAGGCCCCGCTCACAGTCCCTCTCCCAGGCCCCGCTCCCAGGTCCCTCTCCCAGGCCCTCTTCCAGGCCCCGCTCCCAGTCCCTCTTCCAGGCCCCGCTCCCAGTCCCTCTCCCAGGCCCCGCTACCAGTCGCTCACCCAGGCCCCGCTCTCAGTCCCTCTCCCAGTCCCTCGCTTAGGCCCCGCTCCCAGTCCCTCTCCCAGGACCCTCTCTCAGGTCCCTCTCCCAGTCCCTCTCCCAGGTCCCGCTCCCAGTCCCTCTCTTAGGCCCCGCACCCAGTCCCTCTCTTAGGCCCCGACAGTCGGAGACCCCGTACTTACTATGGAAAAAACTTATATATATATATATATATTTAGATTTGTAGATGAGCTCGTATTAAAGATTTATTAAAAATTTTAAAACTGTTTGAATTACTGTTGAGCTGACTAAGTTTAAATGTAAAGTGGCTCGAATGTAGCACTTGAGTTGCATTGTCTTTCGCAAACAAAGTAATATTCATCGTTGCAATCCTCGCTGTGCCAGTCTTCATCCAATCCCATGACCAAGCAGCCTTCCTGTCCTGTCAATGCCGATCGTGGCTCATCTTGGGCCCATTTCTTATAACCAAAAGGTAGACCACGGCTCATCCAATTCCAAGTGCTGAGATCCCCCAAGTTGTTGCCACCGAGCCAAAATTTCTCATGGCCCAACAAATGACCTAGATACAAAAAATTTGTAAAAGATGAAGAAATACTTCAAAACTTTATCAAATCAGCTTTCATACCATTAAGACTTATGCTGCGAATCACTTCAAGATGACGCTGGAGACTTGTGACGGAAGCTAGCATCATATTAGAACGCTCACAAGCCGATTGAGCTTGAAACCAATTGACCTGAAGTTAATGAATTTTATATCATCATAATTCTGAATTCCTCAATTTATGCTTACCTTTGCAAAGGTAGCTGCATAATATTTCTCTCTGAAAGCTGATGAAACAACTTCCTGATAATTCCATAGTAGAAAACTGCATAAAAGCAGCAAATGTCGGTACAACATTTTGTTAGGAAGTCAGTTTAAAATTAAATATGGTTTTGCATTTAGTCGCTATTTATAAACTTGCGATAAAAATCACATCAAGAGTCGTTCAAAAAGCAATTAGTGGCAAGTGCATAGATAAATAAAATAGTATTTTGTTTCTAGGAAAATATAAAATATTTATTCAATAGCAAAAATCGTTAACATGCTACAAACTTGTGTCCCTTAAACTTACGTGTACAATGCTAAAACTGCACATTAGTCTAGTCTTAATTTAGTCTAGAATGTCGGATGAGTGCAGCTCTTAACATGAGTAGTTAAATATTTATTCAGTTTATTTATAGCTATTAGTATTTATCTTTTTGTTACTAGCACTATACAAAATATTTTTAAATGGACCACAAGGCCCACACATTTAGTTAAACATAGCTAAAATTTAATTTAAATAAACACTGATTAAAGTGTGACTGAAATTTATATAAACTAAATGTGAAAACTTAAGTTATGTGACTTGAGTTTGCCTTTCATGAAATGCATACATTGTGTACGAGTGTAAGGCTTCTCGAAAACGGTTCTGCTTCAAACTAAAATGCAAAAAATATTTCATAAATGTCTAAATTAGCATCACTAAAAAATTGAAAATTCGAATCGAAGTAAATATTTGTAATAACTGATAATAACTAAAAAAGTCTAAAAAATTGGATAAAGGGGCAAGCCGAAAATAGAGTTAATTTCTGAGTTTATGCCATGAAATCATTAATGAAACGAGCTAATACACGGACAGTCAGGCGCAGCCAACTTAACGCATACGTCAGACATATGCGGAGTTGCCAGATCGCTTAATTTGAACAGAAATCAAAGTAAATAAAAAGCTGTTGGACGGACCTGAAAGTTGTACACTTGAATGGAACTTTAAATAAATGAGAGTGGAAGTGATTTCACGGCATTAAAAAAGAGCTTGAACTTTAGATAAATATGTAATTATTTATAGAACACCTAAAACTAGACTTAATTAGCTTTTTTTGCATTTAATAGGAAGTAGTCGCCTGATTGTCCCTGTTAGTTGATGACTTCCTCTTATTGCATTTCTTTTCTTGCTACCCGGCTGTTAGTAATCTCCATACTGGTAAGTGGGCGGCTGATGCGTCACTTTACCGCTCGGCTGGTAGAGATTATGATGCGAGGAGGAGCGACGGGCGAAGTTGGCGGCAACGGCGGCAGTCTGAAGAATAGAATAGGAATGCGATTGCGAGTGTCGCTGCTGGCTAGGAGAATGAGCTCGTCGAGCACGACGCTCCTCGATGTTCGCCGGCCAACGTTGGTGATAGCGCGTCGAGTCTTCCGAGGATCGACGACGATGATACCGCTTGGCAGAACTGTTGGCCAATGGAGCTGGACTCGATTCGGGCTGCTCTCGATGATGATAGCTGCTATCATCGCCACTGCCCGCACTTATTGCCTGCTGATATTGCCTTCTCATTCTCTCATCCAGCGAAGAATTGGGCGTTGGTGTGTGTATATCTATGATATCGCCATGGGAGTTACGACGTGCTCTCTGCATATCTCTATCGTAATTATCATGGACTTCACTGCGTCTCTGCTTGCCACTGCGATGCTGTTGCTCATGGGCATCCAAACGTTGTCGCCACTCGGCGGCCGATACTTGCTGGCCATAGAGATCGGGCTGTGCCTGGAACTGTGCACCGCCATTGGCATTCCCGTAGATATTCTGATAGCTGGAACGACGCCAGCCATCCTCATAGCGACGTCGCAGTTGGGCGGCATCTTCCTCCGGCACAGCAGCGTTGGCTGCAAGCTGTTGACGTCGCTGGGAGCGACTGGAGCTGCTTTCCGAAGAGTCCTCACCCGAGGTACCCAGGCCCTGATCCTTCTCATCGACACCATAGGCCTTATAGGGCGCACCTAGGAATCCCTTGGAGCCATAGGCATATGGTCCATTTAGTCCCATGCTCGGATACTGCATATAATACGACTGAGCAAAAGGTTTCTCCATCACATGGCCCAGTTTCATATCGTCCACACTGTCATCAACTTCTGCATCGCTACCATCATCACGTCCCGTCCAAGTTTGCCATGAACCAGGTCCAAAAAGTGACAGCAACACGGGCAATAGGAAGAGTCCATGCATGGCGCCAAAGAAGATGACCAGAAAGACCATTTTGAAGAAGACCAAGAATATATAGCTCTGTGCCAGCAACAAGGCAATAATGCCCAATATTGTTGAGCTGGAACCCTGTACAATGGGCAGACCCAACGAGTGTAGTGCCTCTCGAACTCGTGCCTTGGGACTACGCTTCTTTGAGGACATATATGTGTAGCAAATGTGTGCGGTAAAGTCCACTGAGAATCCAATGCACATAATCAAATTAATCATCGATATAGAGTCCAGATTGACATCCCACAGTGCCATATATCCAGCCACTCCCAATTCAATCGATATTACCGAGAAGGCAACCCAAAGTGAGCAGAGTATGTTGGGTATAAATATAAACGAGATGATCATCATGATAATGGCACCAATAACCATAGCTTGGAGTGAAACAGGACGAACCAATTCGAACTGATCAAAAAACACAAAGTAGGGATGGAAGATGGAGGCATTTAGGGGTGAATCCTTGCATATTTTTCGCAGATCTCGAACCATTTCCTTTTCATGATTCGTATCCGTAATATTGACAGCCTGTATAAGGAATCTCGAGGCGATAATCTGTGTTTCTTCATCATTTAGACGCACGTCCAGGGAGAAGGGATTGCCGGGAAAGAGCCAGTGTTCTTTGACAACCTCGATAAATGTTTGTTCGTCATCGATTGTCGTATTTAGATAATCATCATTGCGTTCCATGAACGAGAGGAATGAGCGTAACCAAGACTCCGTATACAATGAAGATGTTACATATGAGGTATGTTCCAAAGTTCTCGTCAGATTCTCCATTTGGTCCTGCACCCATGGGTCAGAGTAATTCCAAGGACTCGATATGATAACCTGTAGAAATATATCATATTTAAAAAGTTGGGCCGTTAATAATTGTGTTTAAAAACTCACCTGCATTCTGTAGGGAAATTCGCGATAATAATCATCTTCACGATCAAAGAACTCAACCGAATAGGAGTCCTCCCGTGACAATTTGCGACGTTCCAGACCCTCTTTAATCTGTGTGACGCCATAACAAGCACCTGCCAGATAGCTGGCAAAGGACAAAATGATCAAGATCTTGCACCATTTGTTATTAATCACCGCAGCCAGTTTGTCCTTAAAGAAGGCCATAAACATGTGATCCTTGTTATCAATGGGATTATCCGGATCGTTATGATCAATGCCACCAGCCATGATCGCCTTGTAGAGGAAGTTGCGTTTCTCTGCAAGCAAAATATAAAAAAAAAATAGAAAATGATTGTAAGTCCAGTTGCCATTGACACCAATTCTTTGGATTGCTATCAACGTTTATCTCAGAGTTTCAGCATTTCTTGACGCTAGTCTAGTTTTTTTCTTCTCATGATCAAGTTCATGTTGCAGCTGCCAAGTAAATTAAATACACGTACTAACTAATCAGCTTGTCTATAAGCCGGTTGTTCTGGCCAGGCAACTGTTGCAAGTGGACCTTGTCATAGCTCCAGCAAACCAAACCAAACCAACTCGACCAACGTTCAAACGAAGTTTCGTCATCAATTACGCTCATTCGATCGTTCAAAATTGCTTAATTTTATGCTTGACAAAAGACTCAATGAATTGAAGAGTTGATGGGTTCTAGCTTCATCTAGTTATGATTGATTGACATGGCTAAAACTATAGAAGATATTCAAGTTAGTGATTTGCCATATAATCTAACACAGAAGATCTCAAGTTTTTTTTAGAAAGACATAAGTAGTAGAACCAAAAGTAAATGAAGGAGTTTGTATCTTTTTTTATAGAACTAGAAAGACAGAAAAATTGTAAAAAGTTTTAATTATTTGAAATTTTTTTTTTAATCAAAAAAAGATATAACAAATGACCCAAACTTTTGATCTCCCACTAAGTCTAAATAGGACCTTAGATATTTGTTTTCTATAGATAATTCTGACTAAACGAGTTAATTCCCTAATTTTTTTTGGGATATTAACAGTGCTAAACACTTACCTTTAATAGCCACCGACATGGGCTTCACCTTGCAACCGAAAATGGCATGAAGGTTCTTGCGTTCCCTGTAGCCCGAAATGGCCATACATGCGGCAAAGAAGGTGATGTGCCAGATGAAGGTGAAGCAGACAGCAAATACTGAATAGGTGCAAAAGATCTTAACCGAGCGGAAGGGACTAATGATGCCAATCAGAAAGGATATGAAATCCGTGACCGATGTGATGGTAATTGAAACAGCTGCCTCAGACATCATGTGAGCCATTCTCTCATGTACGGGCATTTTGGCCGGAGTTCGACGCCAACCAGCTAACATAACAAACGTATCATCGATGCCAATACCTAAAAAGAAAATCAATTAATAAATATTTGCATATGAATAGGAAAGACTTAAGCTTACCAATCATAAGAAAAGGTGCTGCCAGATTAATGCCAATAAACTCAATACCACAATACATGGCCAAACCGAAGGCAGCCAATGTGGCCATTATGGCCGAAACATTACCCATTAGTCCAAGCCAAGGTTTCGAGCGTACTGCATCGCCCATCATGCAGGTTATGATACTAAAGAATATTGATAAAGAACTTTAATAATTGCACTTTAAATTAAAGTTAAGTTTATGCCTTACCTGAATAAACCCATTAAAAGAAATGTGGAACTGAAATAAGGTACCACCGTCTTAGTATTTTTCTCCAGCTCATGGTCTAAGGTGCGAGAGGCAAAGTACGATACTGAAATGTGCTTAAACATCCCTGTAGTTTCCGCCTTGCCCACCACACGCAAAAAGGTTTCCTCCCATTCAGCGCCCCTAAAGAAATAAATAAGTATTTAATAAGGGAGTCAACCAAAAAAAAAACCATAAACCTTAAAAAAAGATCTAGTTTTAGATATTTCCTGATTAAAGTCATCATCTATTTATATATTTTTTATTATTTATACTGTACTTACTTGGCATCCTGACGTTTTGTATCGGCAGTGACAAAGTAAACTAATTGTATGGCTGGCACACTTATAATATAATTATCCTCGGTTAGTTTTGTACCTCCAAAGAATACGGGAAAGGCGTGGGCATCCCAAGTTACAGGATTAAACATTATGGGAAATGTGAGATTCAGTTGACCCGATTCGATCTAGTGTAAAATAGCGAGAAAATTAGTGAGTTTAGTTATAAATAAAAAGTTAAGTGCTGTACTTACATCATCCATTAATGCATCCAAGTTTAATATATCATTCTCAAAGCATTCATTCTCCCAGCGTGCACAGTTATCCTTGTAGGTGAATGTATCACCATCATATGTTGTTGTCGCATTCTGTATGAGATTATCCAATTGTCTCAGTTCCATAAAGATCTCGCGACGTAACATATTCTCATCGCCATCTTTGGGTATGACAATGACTCGACCAAAGCGACCTGCAATTTACAAAAGACAATTGATTAAATGAGGCTTAGATACGGTTAACTTCCTCTTGCTGACTGCCGTGAAGGTTGTCACTACGAATCAAGGTACATTGATTCCACTAGTCTAATAGTTTACCAACATTCTTTGTTTACTACAGTTTTATTCGTTTTATTGAACTAAAAAATGTAGGTAATATATTTTGGTATACATGAATTTAAAATTTCGAAAGTAAATCTTAACTTTTTTATTTTTCAGACAAAAATTTTTTTCGTTAAACGAGCGAATTTTTTTTGGAAATGTTCGTCTCAGAGAAATAAAACTGTGCTAAATGATTACTCTGGGAATACAATAATAAATAAATGTTGTTTGCTGATTTTTGTAAACAACATTTGATGGTTAAGTGGTGAAGCATAATCTTCTACTCGTATCTGTCAGATTTAATCAAAAGTTGACCCTATTTGGTACCAGTGTGCATATGCCTAGGCCTCCTTCAGTGCCAGCGCCTTCATTGTATGTATGTGTGGCGACGTGACAATAATTTGAATGAGTTTCATTTAAGATTTTTTTTTTTGTATTTTATTACTTATTTCGTGTGTGCGCCGTTTTGTACGTATAATTCACTTCCACTTTGATATTTGTACGAATCGTTTGTGTGTTTAATGCGCCATAACAAATGCAGCGCCGTCCACTTGCGTCAGTCTTAGCCACATACCAGACCCACTCTATGTGTATATTTGTAAATATATCTATAACTATCATATTGTATATCAATAGATATATAAGATATGTTTGACTTAGCATCTGGGCAAAACGTGTCAGTCCACACGTTGCCTTGTCTTTTTGTGAATGAACTTGTAAAGGCCGACAGTATTTTGACATAAGAAAACTGTGCACGTTGTTGCGATTAGAGATACAATTGAAGAGGTTTGAGATACATTTCAAGTGATTTCTAATTATAGCCAGAGCTGTTGATAAAGAGATTGGCAGCTGCTTATCAATTTAATTGGTTTCAGTTTGCTATTCATAAATTTAAAATTATCAATGTATGATCTGAATTTCAATGTAGTCATAGCTGAGGGTACTTTGATATATGTATAATAATATATTCATTAGGCTTTATTAGGTTTTTTTTTTAAATACATTCAAGTATTAAAAAATTTTAATTTAATTTTAAAAAGTATTCTGATAGAAACTTTAAATGTAAATATAATAATACTTAATCGTAATTGATACCAAAATATTTCTCACTTTCAATGAATTTAAAGACTTTCCGAATAGTATTAAACAAAAAAAATCATGACAATCTTCAATTAATTTAAATAATAAAAAAGAGACCAAATGACAATCGAATTGTGTTTCCCATACCGGGAATTGAACCCGGGCCTTCCGGGTGAGAGCCGGATATCCTAACCACTAGACAATATGGGAGGTGCTTGCAAGCAGCGATGAAACACCAATTGAATGGCGACTAGGCTCCTTGACAAAAAGCATATAAATTTATTATTATGTTTGGCAGGAAAAAAGATGCAAAAAATAAGTTAACAGTCTCAAACAATTTATATAACATTTGAATCGATGGAAAAATGGAAGCAACGATTTGTTGCGCTACATAAAAAAAAATATTTATTAGAGTCCGAGTGGACGGGGCGAAAGTTGCATTACAGATTAGTTTGCTACACATGCAACAACGCGGGCGCGTTGCGGTTTTTGGTTAAAAAAGCATTTGAAATCGCCTCCGTGTCTGGAAATAAAGTGCAAGCGAAGCGAAGCGCAGTCAACTGGTCGTAACCGACTAAATGCGGTCTAGATAATGCCCATATACAGTTAGCTAAAATGCACCACAAATTGCTCTTTGTGTTCAGCCTTAAGACAACGCCACAATCACAACCACAACCACTCGTCCGACTTGTTCATCTTCAATATCAGTGATTGTCAAAACAAAGTTCAATGATGCTGCCACAACACACACACTACATTTATATTATAAATCAAGCTCAAATAAATGACTGGTTGGATGAGTAGTTGAATGAGTTAAGCTCTAGAAAAAAACTAGCTTTTAGATTACTTTATGGTTAAAGTCTCGTTGCACATTCGCACATCGAGTGCAGCAGCTTCATTAGAATGAGGCCAACAAATTTCATTTCGCAAGAATCATTTGTTAATTTGCGTGTATCTTTTAATAGTTTTGGTTTTTTTTATTTTTCTTTAATGTACCAGCTTAAAAATTTCTGTAGTAAATACAGTAAGTTGTTCAACAATGTCCGTGCTCATTATTTTTGATGATTTTTTACGACTTACTGCGGCTACTTTTAATCGTTTCGAACACTTGACTTCGCATAGTGCACACGTTTTTTAATTTGTGCAATATTTTTTCCTACGTGCTATTTTTAAATTATTTTGCAAGAAAAAAACTTTTAGTAATACCAAAAACTCTTACTACATATTATTTCTCCATGTGTGCAAAAAGATTTATGAGGGCGCATATTTTCGTAAGGCTTTCATTTTGCGATATTTATGGGTCATAATTCATATTTTCCTCTAAATCAGTGTAAATTGCAAACAGTTAACAGATCAACTACAATAAATATAATTTTTAAAATGCTACATATATTTTATAATCAATAATTTAAATCTATTCTTTTTCATATGTTAACAATATTTAAAATTTGAGAATTTTGCGTTGCTTTTCACCGCCTCCCATATGGTCTAGTGGCTAGGATATCTGGCTTTCACCCAGAAGGCCCGGGTTCGATTCCCGGTATGGGAAGATATCTTTTTTAACTTTTAAATTAGAAATACTTTTTTTAAATAATTTAAAACTCTATTACGTTTTTAGACCCCGTACTTAAAAAAAGTACAGGGGTCTATTGGGTTTGTTTTACCGAATATGTGCGTAACAGGTAGAAGGAGGCGTGGCAGACCCTATAAAGTATATATATTCTTGATCAGCATCAATAGTCGAGTCGATATAGCAATGTCCGTCTGTCTGTCTGTCTGTCCGTCTGTCTGTCTGTCTGTCTGTCTGTATGAACACCTAGATCTCGGAGACTATAAGAGCTAGAGACACCAAACTTGGTATGTAGGTTCCTCTATACTGCAGGCAGATCAAGTTTGTTTCAAAAATCAGCCACGCCCCCTTAACCGCCTGCAAATCGACATTGAAAATTTCATATCCGAATTATAAGAGCATTTTGAAAGCCAGAAACTCCAGATTTTGCACAGATGAAGATTTAATTGTCCCAAATTTTTGCTGAAAATTTCATTCTGATCGCACTGTAAATAGCAAAGATATTCAAATAATAAATTTTGCTGTTAAATTCGTTGATGGCGCGTTGGCAATAATTAAAACTTGAATATCTTGATAAAACAAAAAATTTATATTAACATATTATATAACAAATTGGCGTCCATTCAGACGTGAGCTTCGGTGGCGCAGTGTACTGAGTCGCGGAGTCGGACAGTGCTCGTGGGTTCGAGTCCTGCCGTGGGCGAAAGTTTTTTAATTTATTTATGTTCGAATTCAATTTCATTTTATATTAAAACAAACTCAGTGCTTATTTAAAATGAAATGTTAAAATATAAATTATATCTTTTTCTTTTTAATTGAGCACTAAAACAAGCAATATGGCCATTTAGGAGGATAAAGACATAAGTGCGAGAGTAGCTCAACACGTTGAGCCTTTGTCTTTTGAAAATGTTTGCAATTTTGTCGCGGGTTCGATTCCCGGCGGGAACAACTTTTTTCCAGCTGATTTTAAGCTTTTTTTTTTTTTAATTTTTACAATTTAATGAAATTGTTCTTTATGAATGTTATACTGACATTTAATTTTGAATACATGTTTAATCATTTCATTTAAATAATTTTATATTGGTATTTATATAAACGTTAAGTTAAAATTCTATGTTAAATTCATGTTTATTATAAATTTCCTGTGTAAATTTGAGCGGCGAAAAATTTAATATATAAGAGTTTATGGTAATCTTAAATATTATTTAGTTTTTAGAAGTGACTGATTTTGGATAGTAAGTACGGGGTCTCCGACAGTCGAGTATGCTCGACTGTAGCACCGGCCGACTAGTTTTTTTTAAGTATTTTACTTATGACAGCTGTTTCAAATACTTCTAAACTACAACTGTCTCAAGTTTTCTTTTATTTGACAGTAATTTTGTTGTTAACTCTGGCTAATAAAGCATTTAGCGTAGTTAATAGCGTGTATAGAAACAGACGCTGCTCGGTTCAAGACCTCAATAACAAATAATGCCCACATTTCCCCAGACCCGTTGCATATTTTAAGGTAGTCTTGAACTCAAAGTCAGAGCGGAAAAATGTAAATATAATCTCGGGCAATTTTGCAATGGTGACATTTTTTCCTAGAAATTCAAAAACATATTTCGGGGAACCGACGATGAGGCCTCGCAGTTGCGTCGGGTTGCAAAAAATGTTGCAATCTTTAATTGGATGACTAAATGGGTGTCGTCGAGCAATTTCACTTGCCCAATGTTTGTCATTATTGCCAACAAACATTTGTTTTTGTAGTCGGTATTGTTTTTTTTTTGTTGTTGTTGCTGTTGTCGACTTACCAGGCCTCGTAATGCGTCCCACATTGAAGCGATGCGTATAATTCACTTTAAAAAATTGCTCAACAACCGCACGCTCGGCCTTCCCCTCGCCATTAATAGGCGAAAATAGATATTCAGGATCGATTTGATATTTTAATTGTTGATAACTGCAAAAGATAATTTAAAAAAGAGGCCAAACAAATTTAAATTATAATTTTATAACTGTTATTTCATGTTTGCAACTCACCCTGTCATGCATAGCAGAGTTATCATCACAGGTATAATGACAAAGTAGCCCGGATGTTTGGCTATACAAATGCCAAGATGATAAAATGATTTATTTAGTGTCTTATCGACACATGATATGCCGCAAGTCATCTGCAAAGATACAAATAATAATATCATATATTATTATAAACTACACTTATAAAGTTTACTAAATTAAACAAAAACACAAAAATTAAGATCTTAATAATCGTACGTTAAAGCTTAACTTCAAATTGCGTGCATGTCAAATTCACATATGTTTTTCAGTGAAGGTGAAAGACATAAGGCAAAGGTAGATTGGTGCTGTTATTATAGGCAATAAGTACTCCTCTACAGTGCCTACATCTATGGGGCTTCGTGTCTATTTGGCTTTGTTCATCGACACCTTCAACTTCAACTTAACACACGCATTGCTTTTAAGCTGCCTCAACTTCTCTGATGTTTTCTGAATAGTGTTTTGTCTCAATGAATTCGAGAAACAAAAATGCCCTTGTTCAACTAACAAAATACAGCAATAAAATAAATAACGTTGAAAATATAAGCTAATGGGCGCTATTAGTATGATTATAGAAGTCAAGTACGGCGGTAATATAAAAGGCATTTATCATTTGCTGCTATTAAATAAACTCACAAAAAATTGTACATAAGAAAAACAATTATTGTAAAAATTAAATCATAGTTAACTAGTCGGACGGAGCTACAGCGAACATACTCGACATACAAAAATGGGTTAATACAAAATAGACAAAAAGTTGTGTTGCGCCCCCGGGTGGACTCGAACCACCAACCTTTCGGTTAACAGCCGAACGCGCTAACCAATTGCGCCACGGAGGCTGTTGAGTATCGAGCGTCAAATCCCATTGTAGTACAACGCGTGCTTAGCTTCAATTAGAACTTTATTTTTTTCCATTTTATGAAAGTTAGTTGTCAGGTTCAAGTAAGCTATAATTCTCGAAAATCCCATGGCCTCCGTGGCGCAATTGGTTAGCGCGTTCGGCTGTTAACCGAAAGGTTGGTGGTTCGAGTCCACCCGGGGGCGGGCTTAACTTTTTGTATTTATCAAATTTATTTTATTAGATATAATTTTAATATATATATGAATATATAAAAGTTTGTCGGAGAAAATTATATGATCGTCGGAAATAAAAATTAGCTTATAATTTAACGTAATTTAACTGTCCAAATTTATTGCTTTCATCATTCTTTAACATTATTCAGATTGAAATACTAAGTAAAACTTATATACGATTTTTACTAATATTTTTTGTTGCTGCGCAATTTGTTGAAGCAATTATTCATGCCAAACACAGATTCTCGCAATATCATTATGAATTTGTTAAACAAAACGCCTTTATGTACTCTACATGAAAAGAACATTAGCATTTAAATTGCACAATACTAAGCCTAATGACAAAAAATGAAAACAAAAAAAAACAATAACAATAAGAATAAGGAAGAAGACATAGACCCCAAAAATACATTAATGATGAATATGAATTGACTGAGTGTCATTTAATGTCTTGCTGTTAAAGTACGGAGAACTGCTAAGCAGTTGCTGTTAAAATCTATTCTGCAAATTACCAGAGCTCAGACTGTTAAGTAGAAGGGCTTCTGGCTATTTAGTCCTGTGAATGTTAAGCAGTTGCTGTTAAAGTACAGAGAACTGCAAGCAGTTGCTGTTAAGCTGTATAAGACTGCTTAACAGCTGCTGTTCAAGTGGACTGTTAATTCCAAAAGACCCCGTATGTAAAGCAAATGCTGTTAAATTATATTAACAGCTGACTGGAAAGCTTAGCACGTCTGGCTGTTAAGTCCTTAAACTGTTAAAATGCTGCTGTTAATTAACAATCTGCATACCGTAACTAACACCTGACCATAATTAAGCTGTAAAATTAAATGACGTTCATTTGTTGTTTGCTTTTGGACTTGGCATTTGCATGCTAAACGCCAACTAAGCGTCAATTAACTGAGTTTACACTATATTGAACATAGGCTTATGTATTTTGGTAGCTAGCTTTACATACACGAACAACTTTCCATTTTTTTATGGGTTCAACGACAACTGACGCTGCACTTTTACCAAATTGTAACAAACCCGAAATTACAACATGTCCACTGAAAAGCCTTTTCGAGTCGCTTCAGTCAAGGTTACGGCTCAAGTCTGGACCTTTGTTGTTGTAATGACTTTTGGTAGCGCTTTTGTTGGCATAACGGTTCATTATGTCAAACTGATTTAATGAACAAGCCGCCCAAACACCAAAAAAGGAGTATTGTGGCAACTGTTGCCAACGCATGTTGCACGTGTTGTTGTTGTTGTTGTTGTATCTGAGGTGTTGAGTGTCTGTCTAACAATATTTATGCATATGTTTGTGTTAAAAAGGCCAAAGCAAATGAGGTGTTTTTTTTTTGTTACTGCATAAACTCGTTCAGTTCAGAGCAGGGCCAAACACCTCAAGTCCAAGTTGTCATTTATGTGGCATAATGCAAACATTTGGAGAATCGAGCGGTAAAGAGTTATGCAAATAAGAGGCACAGTTACTTGACAAACATGTGGGGGCTATATCTAGCTTAAATTTAATAGAATTCGATCAGTTACTATTTCGAGTTCAATTGGTGGTGTTTTTAATCCCACAAACTAAACTTGATAATCAGTTAAGAAAATATCCAGACACATTGTAAAAAATAAACTAATATGACAACCAATCTGACGATCTTTTAATTTAAAAACAAACTTTATAAAAAGTACTAACATATTTTTAAATTTCACATAAAATGTTTTAAATGTATTAAATGTGGTTGAAAATGTTTGAATGCATTAATCTAATCAACATTGTTGATGCTTAAGCCAAGACACATTACACTTTTCGACCTGTCACTGCAAAATTTTTTTTCTCTTTTCAACGATTTATCATAAAGTTTCTCTCTGCCAGCTTTAATTATGCTTATCATTTCTGCAACTGAATGCAATCGAGCTTTGATAGTCTCACTTTCACTCTATACTTTTGCAATTTTTTTTTTTAAATATGCAGAACTGTCATTTTCAATTAGCTGATAATTATCTATCTAAATGATTGCTTATGTTAATTTAACTATAATATTTCCCATGCTCTGCGCTTAACTGAAGCTAAAAATAGATATTTCAAGCTATTATAATGCAAAGATTATTTAAAAATAAATATTTTACAACTTCATCGTTATAACAGAGGAGCTTCAAAGTTCATTAATGAACCTTACAATTGTGACGCAAGCGTCAACTTCAACTTCAACTCCAGCTTCATTTTAAAGATTTCATAATCAGCTGGTAAATGACATTAGATGTCAAAATAAATGCGGGTTTATTTGTTTGTATTTGTTGTAGTTGCTTTGACTAATGCGATTTTAAAGCTTATGAAATTAATGCCGAAATATTGTAGTTTCCCTCAACTCCCCCAATAACACGACTACAATTTAGGTTTTCCATTTGCAGCGAACACACGTTCAGGCCAACAACACCTTGAGAATTTCCCGTATTTCTCCTTAGCATAAATGCGTGCCAAGAAAATTAACAAAACAGCTAGCAAATTATATAAAAAGAAGATGTATATATTTATACAGTATATATAACTTATTTAAATGTCGAGACCATCAAAAGTGATTGCTGTATAATTTGTGAGGCTTCTCATTTGTCTAACTGGGTCAAAAGCCAGCTGACACTGCTTGGATTGATGGCAAATTCTTTTTGGCATATAAAAGCATTTCTAAACCGATTCCAAATGCAAATAAAATAGAATTTACGCACATTTTTTAAAAAGACATTAGAAATTCTTAACCAAAAATATATAAGAGAAAAAAATAACAACGATGAGAAAGTTGCCGCCTGCCCAAAAAGAGTTTGTCGCTTAAGTCTTTTGTTTGCGCTTGTCCATGTTGTTGTATTTTTTTTTGGTCAGCGAAAAAGCAATTCAGCATTTTATTGTTTATGGCTATGCATGTGAGTGTATGTGAGTGTCTTGTTATTATTATTGTTGCTATTGTCTTTCTTATGCATATTGATTTCTTTGAAAGAATGTTTTAAACTTTTTGCTGAGACAACCCTTTATTTATTGACCATTTTGCTGATTAATTTTGTGTATCCTGTAATAAGCAGAAGAGATTGTTATCAGCCTTGCTGTCTTGCTGTTAAAGTACTGCAGAGAACTGCTAAGGAGTTGCTGTTAAAATCGATTCTGCAAATACCAGAGCTCAGACTGTTAAGTGGAAGGGATTCTGGCTATTTAGTCCTGTGAATGTTAAGCAGTTGCTGTTAACGTACAGAGAACTGCAAGCAGTTACTGTTAAGCTGCATAAGACTGCTTAACAGCTGCTGTTCAAGTGGACTGTTAATTCCAAAAGACTTCGACTGTAAAGCAAATGCTGTTAAATAATATAAACAGCTGACTGGGAAGCTTAGCACGTCTGGCTGTTAAGTCCTTAAACTGTTAAAATGCTGCTGTTAATCAACAAGCTGCATACCGTAACTAACATCTGGTCATAATTAAGCTGTAAAATTAAATGACGTTCATTTGTTGTTTGCTTTTGGACTTGGTATTTGCATGCTATATAATCTTGATCTGTATATATTCATCAGGATCTTTTTAAAAAACAAACTTTTTTTATGGTAGCTTTTTCATTTTTCAAGTGTACAATATGTTCAGATTTTATTAATGGCAACAATATATTATAATGAGATATATAACTTCTTTACTTTCGCCTCTAAAATATTATAATATTTCATAAGCTGTGCAATTTAATTAAAATTTTTAAATCAAAATATTATAATTTAAACATAAAATCTTATCATAAATTGATTGATTTATAAAGTGATTTAAATGAAGGCTTTGCAACATTTAGACAGCATAATTACTTCGTTAATTTTTATTTAAACTTGTAACAGTGTCGGTTAACACACTTTTCGCGTATCCAGTAAAATCTGGGGTTTACCAGCACTTGCAGCTGACTGCATACAGGTTGTTGCAGCTGTTTTTGTAGCTGTTGTTGCTTAAGTTTGCTGCAAAAAACATTTTCATCATCAATCTGTCGTATTACATGAATTGCATAATCCTGGCTTTACCCACCGCAAATTGTACGCCTTTACTTTGTATGCGGAGCCTCGTTTTCTTTTTCTTTGCTTCTTAAACAATTTATTTTATATAAGTTATTTATTAATATATACACAAAAGCAGCAACAAAATGCGGCGCAAATTGATTGCAGCGCCGAAACCACAAATACGATACTTAATTCAACAAGTTTTCCCATTTGCCAAATCACAAAATCAACAACTTTCACTTTTTTCGGACATTATTGTGGCCCAAAAGAAATACCGACGCACAAAGCAGAAATGCCAAAAAATTACGAAAATTAATATTAATTAATATTTAAATATTTTATTGCTAATTTCAAAAATTCCCCAAACATAATCATCAAAGCAAAAAAATAGCTACTTATGTATTTGCCTTGTGGGTGGCTATAAATTTGGGTCAAGTCATTGAAGTAGAACACAAGATATTTATTGTTGACCTTAGTTGTGGGCGTGGCTTGTCATTTTAAAGACAAACAATTTTATAATTTGTATTTATTGTGAATTGTGATTGTCAACCCCAAAGCTGATTTACTTGTATTTATGGTTTGTTTTAGCTTTTTGGCAACAGGCAAATAACCTTTGCGTATTTCTTACAATTGTTGCCACACATTTGTTTGCAATGAATTTTAATTAGTTTGTTTCGAGGCCGTTAAAATTAACATTGAGCAGCACTTTAAATAAATAACTAAACACTGTTTTTGGTAGCCGGCACTTGTTTGGGTTCTGTCTCTAAAAAAAAAAGACCGAAAACAAATCCTAAAATCGAAATCACTTTCTACTCTTTCTGCGACTTGAACCTCAAGTTGAAGTTGTTGTCTGACGCATGCGCGATCACCGCCTGTATCTGGGTCACATACACACTCACACTCTCCTCACACACACACACACACACACACACACACACACACACACACACACACACATACACACATACATCATAAGGTAGCTCGCTCACTGTAACTGCTTTCAATTTGAATTCAGTTTTTATCTGTTCGATTTTTGATATGTTTTTTTTTGTTGGTTGGCTTTGCATTAATTAGCAATTTACGGGCTAGTTTTAAAACGGTTTTATAAGACGCATTTATTTCTCTTCATCTTCTTCTTATATTTGCATTCGATTTCTGGTCTTTGTGCGCTTTGGGTCAGTGGAACAGTCAATAATGGGTGTTGAAAACCCAAATAAAGCTCACAACTGATTAGATCATTAAATGCTGTTTAAAAGCCACTAAAGCAACTAATTTAATATAAGACAAAGCCGAACATTTCCGGTGATTGCATTGAGGATATATATCAAAGTAATTGCTACAACTGATTAATTTGACACCTTTTGAGGTATTTTTAGGTGTTGTTTTCAGATTTGTTAAAACTAAACTGTAGTGTTCTTTGAAATGTTACTATTATGGATTGATAAATACTGACATTAGTTGTAAATCAAAACTTTGATGGTTGAGTGAACTGAAAAGCTGTATGTTAATAGATTAATAGATAAGCGAGGAAATCAATTAATAAACACTAGAAAAATTTGGTAAACTGCAAAAAAAACCTAAAAAAAATATTATTGCATTGATAAATACAATTTTATTCTAAACTAAAACTTTTCTAAATATTCTACAATAACACATAATAAAACACAAAAGAAAATGAATAACTACATCTTTCGTTTTCATTTAAAAAATTTTACCTACAATTTAAATTATACCCAGTACAGTTGTGTTCAAATTTAAGAATTTCCCATCAATCAGAGTCTTAGCTCATAGCAGGTAGTCCACATTCCTATTTAATTGCTTTGATATTCGATTTCTACCCTTCCCATGCAGCAGTATTTTCGGAAATTTTCTTAAAATGTTTTACAGCAGGTAAGAATTTCAGAACTCGTTTCAACTGAAAACAAAGAACTGAAAATGGAATGTGATTGCTGAAGATTTACTTTTACTAGAATCCATCAATATCATCATTCACAGCTATCAATTAACAACTTTCAGCACGCGACTTTGAACGTTTTAATAATTTGCTAAACTTAACAAATTGACATAGAGATTAGCAGAAAACTGTTGAACAAATGAGTTTAAAAAAAAAATGGTGTTTGCTTAAGCATTTAACACAAAAGCTGTTAACAAATTAGCCGAGTCCAGTTCCAGTTCCAATTCCAGTGTCAAGTGGGCCTAAAGCAAATGACACTTTTACCTACCAAGTGGCTAAAAGTACTGCCAATTGAGGTTTCAATTGGGGAAGAGGAGGGTTTGAGGGGCAGACGATCGTATGATAGGCAATTTGAAAGGAAAAGTGGCCAGCGAGACGTTCCAGAAAATCTTTATAACCATAAAGCAGAGTGCTCTGAAGTGCCGTTAACTCTCAGTTATTATACCACATGTACATATAAATATAAAAAAAAACACTACACATACATACATGCTCCTCTCAGTTACATATGTGTGTATGCACTTTCTTTTTTTCTACAACATTTCTCGACGGTTTTAACTTGGCTTTCGGCTTGGCGTTTTTCTTCTTCTTTTTTTTAATGTTTTGTTTCTTTCTTTTTAGCATTTACTGGTACGTGTATATTTCTCTTTTTCTTTTTCTATTGGTCTCTGTCAATTCGAAGATTTATTAAGTCGATGCTTGGAATGCCTGGAAAACGCCGTCATAATTGCTCATTTTCAACGGAAAGTGAACTTAAGAGTAAAAGTCATGTGATAAGCCTAATTAACATTAGCTCCACATGTCCAAAGAAAGTGCAAGTTGTTGTTGTTGGTGATAGTGATAGTTGGTGATGGTTTTATGGTGCCACCCAGATGGAGATTAATATGCTTGACATACCACTAAAAACAGTCATAAGCTTTATAATTACCGTTAGTCAGAAAAAGACTCTTGAAGAATATGGAAATAAAGTTTTAGAAATTCTCTTAAATTTTTTGTTTGATTTAAAGACGTTCGTTAAGATTTATGTTGTTATTGCTTGTATATTTCCATATACCATTTATCATATATAATCCTAGTAAAGTTTGCTTTAATTTATAATTTGTAATTAAACTTCAAAAACATTTCTTAATAATTTCTTTTAAAACATAACTTTATTTAGATAAAACATATTTAAGTTTATATACTGAATTTTAATCATTTGTTTCGGCTGCAAATTTGTACATTTTTTTTTTAAAAAATATGCTAAAATAAATTTTTTTTATATTCCCTATAAATTATTTAAAATTCCTTTAAATCAAAACTGTACTTAAATAATTGAATTGAATGCTAACTAAATGTACACATGGCCTTTCCCCAATTCGATTTCGAAATTGCTTTCGGCCTTGAACATAATTGAATTCCCAAAAAATAAAAGCAAAAATTAATATAAAACTTGACCCAAACGAACCGGTTTCGGCAATTTCACTTGAACTTTCATTAACTTTGACTGGAGCTGCAAACTCCTTTTTTGTGTTATGTGTTTAATAGGAGCGGTCCGAGGGGAGTCACAAATATTTTCACATTACATAGTCCAAGAGCCAAACCGGATCACAATGATTATTGTTTTTTTTTTTTATTTTTTGGTTTTGGTTTTGTTATTTTGTCGAGCAAAGTTTCGCGTGTGTGTGCAGTTAATGACGTTCATTGGTGGACCGATAACTGATTGGGTTTGGGGTCGTTTATGTAATCACTTTGGGTCGTATGTTCAAAATGCAAACTTATGAAAATGTATGTTCGACTATTGGCCAATGTTTGCTATTGATATTTGGACTTGTTGCTGTTGTTGTTGTTGTTGTTGTGTCAAAACTTTTTCCGCTTCATTTTTAATGCCAATTTGTTTTGAATTTAAGTTGCCAAGAGTCTCAGGTGTTGGCTTTGGCAATGTCCACACACAGCTGCCTCTCCGGTAATTGTATCTCTGCTCCAATTTGATTGCATTCATTTAACTGTCAAAGTTTTGAGTTGCCAGAGAAACATTGGAAGAGTTGCTCTTGCTCCACTTACATGACAATTTATAGTCTTTTAGCTTTTAATTAAACTTGTTTCAGTCATTTTGCTTAAAACACATTTCATTATGCGACAAGGTGCAAATTGGTATAAATCTTTGTTTATTATTATTTATTCGACCATAAAATCTTGAACTGAAATGCGCCAAAAAATGCAATCAACAAATTAGTAATAATTGACCAAAATTACTCCGTAATTTGACCATTAAATTGTTGGAATTTGCCTGATATACGTGATAATGTCTACAATTCCTACTATAAAGAAATATTTCTATATAATTAAAAATTAACTTATTAAAATGTATATGAATAATTTTAAAGCTGTATACGAGTTTTTAAGTTCCTAATGAAAATGTGATATAGTTATTGGAACCTAAATATTTATATAACTGTTGTATTTTATAAATTATCGTCTGACTTCTCATAAAATATTACTGTAATAGAAAAAGTGATTTTAATTTGGCGAAAAGTCTCTTTTTATAGATTGTAGTAAAATAAACTATGTAATGCAATTATTTGGGAAAATGTAGTTTATTATAAAAATAATTTATAATATATATTTTTACTTTAAACCTTTGCAAATAACAAGAAAAAATTATGTTTAATTTTAAGAATATTTTATTTTATTTCATTTTTTGGGGATGATACAATCTACGCACTTTTATGCCTTTCTCAACAAATTCCGATACGTAGTTGAATACTATTCAACCCCTAAATGGACATCCTCTAAGAAAGTAAACTACGCATTTGCACAAATAATAAATGTCTTAGGACTTTAGCTTATTTTACAAACATACCTTGAAATTGTTGCGAAGTTCGTTCGTTTAATATCCAATAAAAGGTTTGAGATTATTATTATAAAAAGTTATTCGTTTTGCAAAATTTGCAGTAAGCCTTTTAATCTCTTGTGAAGGATTTCAATTGCACTTGATTCGTTTTTTCGCATATAATAAAAATAATATGTTATAATTATTATTAATTTTAAATATTATGGTAGCTATTCCTTATAGAAGAACACCAAGCACACGCGCTGTCTTGTTCGTCATTTTAATAAAAATATATATATTCGCACTTTGAATGACCGTTATAAATTCGAACTCGAATTCGAAACGATGACGGAGCGACTGTTGCGACCGTTAGCTTTGAGACCGTCTCGCGGACTGACAAACTAACAACTGAACCGTCGAAATTGTTTCGGGGTCTTAGACTTACAGCCTCAGTTTGCGCTCAGTTTTACGCTCTCTCAATATTTGTAAAGCGCGTTCGCTCTCTCTTTGTCGCTCAGTGCGCTCTTGTTGATTGTAGCTCACCTGTTGCACCATTGCTTTCTCTCTCTCTCTCGCTCTCTCTCTCTCTCTCGCTCTCTCACTCGTTCGCTCTCTTTGTCTTTTCAGCTGTTGCATTTGCGCACCGGTTTGCGCCGGTTTACAATTTTTGGGAAATATCATTTTCCTATACCTGTTTTTCCTCTACAGGTGTGCATATTGTTGTTGCCTTTGTGCCATACTCCCAAGCCTGAAGGTCGCATTTTCGCTTATTAATCGCCACTTCGCCACTTTCTTTAGCGGCAAATGCTGCGCCTGCGCTCTCTTACATACAACTATATACTATATTATCGGTGTCATGTGGGAAATGCTGTATGTATAGTATATGTGTGTGTAAGCGTGTAAATATTTTTGTATATGTTTGTGCGTCTACCTTTTGACGAGTTTCGAGCGAATTTGGGTCTGAGTGACCATAAATGATTATAGAGCTCAGTTCGCTGAAACCATATAGTACTCCTATATAGTAGATACCTTAATTGCTTACCTGTATGCACATATATAATCCTTTACTTGGCAATATTTGTAACTAAAAGGTTTCCTAAGACAGCCATGGAACTTTAACTAGAGCACTACACCTTTGAACGGCTGCTAGCACTGGAGCGGTTCAACCTACAACAGGTTTTTGGGCGCTCGGCAAAAAATTAATATGTCGCAAAGAAAATAAATGCATAAAAAATTAAAAAAATTGCATAGATACATTTAAGTTTTTAAATTGCTGTCATTAACTGAAAAATAAAATTTCTTAACAAGGTCCTTAAACTAGCAACAATATATTTTTATTAGCTCTTGGTAAATATCAATAGAAAAAATAAATTAATTAACTTAAAATCCTCAGAGTACTATTATTATACTATACAGTAATTTAATTCATCAACAAGTCTTTTTAAAATTAGTATGAAAAAACCGTAATCTAGGCATAGCAGTCAAATTCCTCATTGATCATAACCAAAAATAGCACAAATTTCAAATGTCAGGAACTGAAAATGTTCTA
The DNA here is from genome assembly GCA_035045575.1 of Drosophila falleni. Classification (NCBI taxonomy): domain Eukaryota; kingdom Metazoa; phylum Arthropoda; class Insecta; order Diptera; family Drosophilidae; genus Drosophila; species Drosophila falleni. The sequence continues at coordinate 32,596 of JAWNOV010000089.1, read as the reverse complement.
GAAACAAATAATTTAACACAAATATGTGTGAGAAAAGTACTTAAGAAATTTACAAATTTAAAATTTTTTATTTGCATAGAGAAAGAGCAAACGATATAAATATACATACATACATACATACGCACACCGAGAGAAATGTTTAAGCGGAAATTTTAATAAAAATTATATACAATTTATTTCAAACAGAGAAAATACACACAATACACACATGAGAATGTGGACTATATAGACAGCGATCCGCTTGGCGTGATGGTGATAGCGTATTCAGAATGTCAGATGAGCACGTTCAACTCGGCCGAGGATTGACGGCCCATCCAATTGAGTAGGTGTGGGGTACATATGTAGGTGTATCTGTATCTGTATCTGCGAGTACTGCGATGCGATGCGAATCGTATAGTTGAATTCAATTCTGTGCAATCAGTGGCTTTTAACGACGTTCTATATATACACATATATATCTACATGGGTAAACATCGTAGCATTAACAAGGCGTTGATTGGATTTTGAATGAGCCTGCGATTATCACACATCAGCAGCATAAACGCCGTAGTACACTGAACCAAAAATAAATTTTAAAAAAAATATCAGCCTAAGGAACGGATATACCATAGAAATATTTGTGGTTTAATTCCATTATGATATTTCTTTGGATGATTTTATATTATCTACAAGTTAGTTTGACGATTTTATAAATTTAGCTTAATGACAAATTTTGAACAGTGTTGAAGTCCAGAATTTAATTTAATAAATGTTCATTTAATGTCGTTTGGACAACGAGACAAGACATTGGGTATCATTAACCATAGACATTTTTGGAATTTCTTTAATCGTTCAAAATTTTAGTTCAAGTTCAAATATCACGTGTCAAAAATGTATATATATATATATACGTTATTTTATGGAATAAGGTCTGCAGATTTTATATAAATAATCCAGACGTAACTAAAGATTAATTCACATGATTTCTTAATAGCATATTATGAGTAATGACAAATAGATTGATAATAAATGCACTCTATCTATGAATTGCGAAAATCCCTTTGAATAATCACATCCGCAATAACCAGCACATGTTGCACATATTTTTAGTTGGCTACGTTTATCATCTAAATATGATTTCCCTGCTACTGCTTGGCATTTTAATTTTGGAGACCAAAAACAAAGAAAAGTGGTTAGTTTACCTGAAACACAATAAGTTAAATATTACAACTATATATATTTTATTTTGTTAAAATTTTACCTAAAAGTTTGTATCCTGGATTTATGCATTTTTCAAGTCTAGCAGCGGGTTCCTCATCGTCATCAAGTTTCGCAATTAATAAACCGTCCCTTGGAGACTTTCTATAATACCCCATTCCCGTTTTGTCAACATTACAGTTTTCATCAATAATTGAACTGCAGTCGACGCATTCATTTTGAGCTTTTGCCCCTAAGATATTTAGATAATAAGATAGTTTGTGTTGTTAGTATAAAATTAGAACTCACTTACAGCTAATAAAAAACAATAGAATATAAAACAACAACATTGATTCACGAGTCTTCATTATCTTGATTGGTATCCCAAAATATGTAATAATTTTTAAATTTGACTTATCAATCTACGCATGTAAAAATTTTAATAAAACTTCCAAAATAAAATACTACTTAAACTGACCCAGCTACCCTGACGAAACATGTTTATAATTTTTTATATTTAAAGCAATTTCTGGGGTATCCTAACTCTTAGAAGTAATATGTTGTTTTAATACGCAAAGACTTTGCCCAAATAGAAAAAGTAAACCCAACACTTTTCATAAAAATCGATTATCTATTTAAATGATTTCAATCCATATAAACATATAATAATTATAATAATAATAAGCACGATAACACCCATTGGAAATATATGTTGAATATATATTTCGAATTCACTGATCCAGCGGTGATAATCGCGCATCCGCAATACGTGCCACATGTTCTACAGACATAACTCTGTGCATTGGGAATATCAAATGAATCCTTATTAGCAACTACTAAACATCCACGCTTTACCGAAATGAAGCAAATGTAAGTCTCTAAATCACCTGAAATACGAATATGTATGAATATTTTATATAATATATAATTGCAAAATCTGTAATATTTTACCGAATTTCTTTAATTACCAGTTAATTTGTAGGTATCATCAACACATTTCCCAATGCTTTCGTCAATTTTTTCGCCCTCCTTAAGTTTTTGAAGCTTAGGATAATCTGCTTTTGAGGATATCGACATGGAGTTTTTATCTGTTAGACAATTTGGTTGAATCCATTTTGTGCAGTCAGGACAAAAGTTCTTCGATAGTACAAATGTATCTGTAAAAACAAGTAAAATTAATATAAAAAAATGTTTATATTTATTAACTTACAACTAATTAAACTGAATAGAATATTAAAAAATAGAAAACCTACAGCACTTAAAATTCTCATAATTTTGGTTAAAATAAATTAAAAACGAAATTTTCAAGTGAACTTCATTTTTCAATGACTGACATTTATTTCAAATGTGAAATTGTAAGCCAAGAAAATTGAAAGTGAAGACAAGTAAAATTTCAGAAAAAAATAGATATTCTCGAGATGCTTAGTTAAATAAACTTTAATCGAATTACATGCCAAATTTAAATTAAAAAATCTATAAAAAACATGCATTCTTCTATTTTTATTAAGTAAATTTTATTCAATAAAATAACTTAATGGCGATGAAACACATTGAAAGCCGTCCTAGACTTACATCTTTAGTAGTCCCAGATCCACTTTTCGTTTTACAATTACAATATCTAGCACAAATCCTGCAAGCAATATAATCCATATGATGTTTGTTAACTACTTCCTTTTTTGTTACAGCATTACAGCCCAACAAGGGTGACCAAAAACAAACGAAAGTTTCTAAGGTATCTGTAGTGCAATCAATTAATTAATGTTGTAAACAATGTGATAATTTCTTATTGACCAGTTATGGTATAGCCATTAATAGTGCAATTAACTAAGGTGTCATCAAATACGATTTCGTCTTCGTTTTCATCATTAATCGGCGGTATTTTAACAACCAATAATTTATCCCGAGAGGACATCTTAAAGGCACTCCAACCCGTTACTTTCATTTGACAGCCTTCATTATATATCGTGCAATTTACGCATTCATTCGACTGTCCAATTATGTCTGCAAGTTGCAATATTGAATGAATTCCATTATATATAATATTAATCAGCTTACTGCGTATAAAGTACCATAATATCAAAATGTACAAAATTAAAGGTGTTGCTACATTTTTCATTATTTGAACTTAATTATACTTGAAAGTTTTTGAGATTTGAGATGTTGTATACTTTGTTTTTCTAATTAGCTTCATTGAATTATACATGTGAACTTAGAATAAAAATACTTCATGAATTCCTCTTTACTAAAACGCCAACTCGAAATCTGCTGACGTACCTATATATTTTTATAGCTGCCACAGGAACGGTACATCGAAAATTAAGTTTTACTATGGAAAAGATTTTTGTTTGTTAAGATATCAGAACCAAACTGATAGAATATGCATCTGGGCTGGTATTATATATCCTGACCAAATTTGGTTAGAATCGGTTTACTATATCATAAAGCTGCCATAGGAACGGATCGGGGCCTGGAAGCAGGGCCTGGGAGCGGGGCCTGGGAGAGGGACTGGGAGCGGGGCCTCGGAGCGGGGCCTGGAAGCGGGACTCTGAGTGGGTCTTTGAGTGGGACTTTGAGTGGGACTTTGAGTGGGACTTTGAGTGGGTCTTTAAGTGGGACTTTGAGTGAGACTTTGAGTGGGACTTTGAGCGGGGCCTCGGAGCGGGGCCTCGGAGCGGGGCCTCGGAGCGGGGCCTCGGAGCGGGGCCTCATAGCGGGGCCTGGGAGCGGGGCCTGGGAGGGTGGCCTCGGAGCGGGGCCTGGGAGCGGGGCCTCGAAGCGGGGCCTCGAAGCGGGGCCTCGGAGCGGGGCCTCAGAGCGGGGCCTCGGAGCGGGACCTCGGAGCGGGGCCTGGGAGAGGGACTGGGAGAGGGACTGGGAGCGGGGCCTCGGAGCGGGGCCTGGGAGCGGGGCCTCGGAGCGGGGCCTGGGAGTGGGACTTTGAGTGGATCTTTGAGTGGGACTTTGAGTGGGACTTTGAGTGGGACTTTGAGTGGGACTTTTAGCGGGACTTTGAGCGGGGCCTCGGAGCGGGGCCTCGGAGCGGGGCCTCGGAGCGGGGCCTCGGAGCGGGGCCTCGGAGCGGGGCCTCGGAGCGGGGCCTCGGAGCGGGGCCTCGAAGCGGGGCCTCGGAGTGGGTCTTTGAGTGGGACTTGGAGTGGGACTTTGAGCGGGGCCTGGGAGAGCCTAAGCAAGATTTTCGCTACATTTTTTTAATCTGTAACATAATATTTCAAAATGTAGAAAATAAACATAATATTCATATTAAAGAGAGGGTAGTCGGCTAACGGATATCATTTCACCCGAAATCGAAGTTCAAGGAATAGCTTATTAAAATTTTAAAATAGTTAAAGATTAAAGAAACGATTTGGAAAGTCCATTTTTGCTTTTTTCACAATAAAAACTAAAATTGGATTACAACAGCTACATTGTGTCATACAAACTAATAGACTATTTTATATTAGGGGGGGAATTCCGTAAAGTACAAAGTTGAACATTAACAACGTTAATGAGATAAGGTCCCTAATCTCAATACGAGTATTTTTGGAATGAACCAGAGTTGGGAGGGCGGGACCATCAAACGTGCCAAATATATAGATGAGATAATCAGATGAGAGTTTACTCGCACTGAGAGCGATGCGATAAGAAATGCGGTAATAGTATTATACAAGTAGATAGATTTTTTGGATGCATTCCAAATTCAGATCTCAATGGTAAACAATTAGTAAGTAAAGACTGTAAATTAGCAAAGCGTTGATAGACTGACACGGGTTATCTTATCGCTCGGGCCCAGCCCTAGTTCCAGTCCTATTACCCGACTTATGTCAAGGGCTATCTCTCTATATACCCTGAGCCGGCATTAATTAATCGACATCGCGATTGTTCTCTGTCACCGGCTGTTGATTTTGTATTGAGTCTGCTCTGCTATTTGCGATTTTATTATTCGATCACAACTCAGACGTCCAACAACGGTCCATTTGATCGGACGCTCCATCAAGTATTATGTTCCCGCTTTTGCAAAAATCCGTATATATTGTCTGTCGCTGCTGTCTCTTGGAACAGCCGCCACTTTGCCACAACATCTGCGAGAATAATCAACTCAATGACGAGTTGCTTGCTTTTGCACCCAATCTTCAAATCCTACCCGACGATATCATATGTGATGAGTGTCTACAACGTCTACACAATGCTCTCGAGTTTCGACAACGCTGTGAGAATTCCGAACGTATTCTTCGTGCCAGACACGAACAGGCTCTGGACGATGCTTTGGAATGCCTTGAACGTGAAGTCGGTTCCCTGGAGAAGGTCGAAACAATACCAATGTTGACGCTTATAGAGCCTGTGGATTTTGGTAAGTAATTTAAATCATGGTGTCGATATTTTTCCCAACGTTTTTGTATGTTACATTTTAATACTAAACTTTTTAATGCCAATTTATTTTCATCACGTTGTTCAATGGTTTTCTGAAAATATTTTGATCGAAAGTGTCAGTAATTCTTATGTTTTTTCTTTTTTGAATAATATACAATAAAATTAACTTTGAAATGGAAAATTAGTATTAGGATATGTAGAAATTAAAGAAGTATAAAAATGGTCGTCTGAAAAAGTTTTTTATCATACAAAAATTTCGTGAATTGTTGCTCAATCTTAAATTCAGACTCAATAAAAACTACAATCTTTTTAATTTCTAGGACCACTGGATCTCTCGGATACTTTGGAGAGTAATGAGACATCGTTGCGAAAGCCTGCCCGTTATGATTGTGGCACCTTGAATACACCTATACATTTACCTGCAACTCTTGAGCAGCTTGAGGTGAAGTTCAAGAGTCCAAGCTTGGATGCTGCAGTCGTTGAAGAGCCGAAGCGTAAGCGTGTTGCAGTTGCCACAACAGCTCGTCCAAGACGATCAAAATCGTTGAACCAATGCACGGAGTGTGAGAAGAAGTTTACGCGTAACTTTCAGTTGAAATTGCATATGAATTCGGTGCACGGTTTGGGCGATGGTCCGCTATATCGATGCGAAGTATGCTCCAAAGTTTTTGCATCGCGTCACAGTCTGCGGTATCATGAGACATCGTCACATTCCACGATCCGTCCATTTGCCTGCGAGCTGTGCGATCGACGCTTTGTGCTTCGCACGCAGTTGTGTTCGCATGCCCGAATGCATACGGGTGAGACAAAGCCGCGAATTTATGCCTGTAATGTATGCTCGAAAACGTGGCCAACAAAATCGGATTTACGCACACATATGCGCTCACATGACAAGGACATGTCTAAGAGACCACATAAGTGTGATAAATGCGATAAGGCATTCTTTACCCGTGGTCATCTAAGCTCACATCATTTGGTTCATACCGGAGAGAAACCCTATGCCTGCAATTACTGTGTGAAGTCTTATCAAAGTGTTGGTAATCTTAACAATCATATGGCACGACAGCATGCAAGTATCCTGGAAGAGCAGCTGGAACTTTAACAATGTGAGCAAGAATATAGGATATTCCCGCTATACGTATTAGGTACACTCGAAATCTTTTGATTTTCAAAATAATTTAATACCGAAAAATATATGATTTAAGTGTATATCAATTTTTTCCAGCTGGAAGTATTAGGTATGACATCATATCAAAGCTGAATTGTCATTATAAAATATAAAATAAACAAGCTCTTATCTGGGAATGTGACAAATTATGTTTTTAAATGTTTATGCCTTAAAGTGTGTATACAATTACTAACAGATATTTCATATTTTTTAGCCGCTTTTAGATATTAATAATATTATTGTAAATATATATAAATACTACAATATTGCTAGACGACTTAATAACAGTTTGCTTAAAAATAACTTATATAATTTACTAAAAAGATACCATGAAATTGTATATTTTAAGAATATTAAAAAAAAAGATATTCTAAATAAATATTCGAATTCTTTCAAATGCATTTGGCTGTCGACATCTTCCTTAAACTTTTGATTTTAAGTTAGACCTTGAATATACATATATAAAAGACATTTGTGAGTACTTTCTATAAAAGCACACGCTTACGTTTTTTATGAAACAACGCTTATCACATTATAAAGCATTCGTGTATATATGTATATACTTATATACAGTATGTATACAGAAATCAGATGTATATATATATATATATATATATTATTAAAAATTAAAAGTATATATTCTCTATAGCAAAAACAACAATAATATCAACACCAAAAGGCGAGAGAGAGCGTTGAGAAAAAGCGCAAGTATATTGTTCTTTCTAGCACATTCCATTATATATTCTTTGCATCTCCAATACAAATGTACGAATAAGGGTATAATATGTTTCAGCAAATGCATGTAACATTCCACTGTAAAAAATTATATAATATGTTGGTTAAATTTTTATTTTATTATTTGATTTAGCTTATAAATCTTTGTCAAGTTCAAGTAATTCAAAAATAATAACATTAATATTAAAAGCCCTACAATAATACCAAGAACTTATTACCATGAAAAATACACAGAAAATTATTTTTTAGAAGGTATTCCTAATAATACCAAGAACTTAATATCATAAAAAAAAACAAGATAATTAATTTTTTATAGGGTATTCCTAAAAACATCTGGTCCAGCCATAAACAAATAGTTCTCTGTTTTTGTTTTATGTATAAACGGAACATACTATCAGCGTCTTCAATCAAGCAAATGCCCGTCTGTCTGACCGTAAACAACAAATCAGATGAAATCAAGAGGCGACACAATCCCAACTAGGGCCAGTAAAGACAATTTAAATTGTGGAAAGTATTAACTTCAATTACACAACGACCACAACAAAGAGATATGTCATAATTATGGACTTGACTTGAGCAACAAAAAAGTGTTAATCCAATTAACTTTGATTTAACACCGGGAAATGACTGACGCCTGGCCTAGGTCACCGATTCGTTTGGATGGCAACCCAGACAAAAATAAATATTGACAGAAGGGTAAGGGTAAGGGAGAGAGTGCTCTTCAAACTGAGTCACAATCGCTGTAAGTGAGACGTGATAACCTTGCCACCTCAAAGTTCCAGAGCATATAAAATATAACTCGATGAGCATTTCTTTATAGTACACATTTATAAATACCTTTACATACATAACAACTTACTTATTTTATCCATACCACTGGCCAATTAGTCACATCAAGACGTGGGTTAATCATCAGCCCAGGTATTGGCCCAACACCCACTCCCATTAATATGCCTTTGTGACTGGACCATCATCAAGTCACGCATGCGTCTTATTATACTGTTTACGTGTTCTGGGCGTTGTACTTGGTTTTGTAACATTGTTCTTAACTTGGCATCACATAAATATTCCAAAACTAAAAAGATGTTTAATGTGTAATATTGCTCTCATGTTAAACTTAAATACAAAATCATTCAGTTCAAAATTATTCAGTTTTTCTGTCTCTTTGCCTTTGCGTACAATTTTCCAACTGCAACTTATGTTAATAAATTTATTTCTATGTCCATTCGAGCTCCCTGACATTTCTAACTCACTCTGGACCATTTAGTAATTTTCATTTAATCAATATACTGCTAAGATTGCTGTGAGTTTAACTTTAAACTTATTTCATAAGCTGTTCCACTGATAAATATATTTTTGTATCTCTTGGGTTAAACTCCTTTGAAATTCAATCAATTTCAGATACAAAATCAAACTCTAAGCATGCGTCTTTCGCCAACGACCATACCACGCTGAATACATCGGTTCTCGTCCGATCACCGAAATTAAGCAGCGTCGGGCGCGGTTAGTACTTAGATGGGGGACCGCTTGGGAACACCGCGTGTTGTTGGCATCGTTCAATAACACTTTTTTTTACAAAATTATTCAGTTTTTCTGTCTCTTTGCCTTTGCGTACAATTTTCCAACTGCAACTTATGTTAATAAATTTATTTCTATGTCCATTCGAGCTCCCTGACATTTCTAACTCACTCTGGACCCTTTAATAATTTTCATTTAATCAATATACTGCTAAGATTGCTGTGAGTTTAACTTTTAAAATTATTTCATAAGCTGTTCCACTGATAAATATATTTTTGTATCTCTTGGGTTAAACTCCTTTGAAATTCAATCAATTTCAGATACAAAATCAAACTCTAAGCTTGCGTCTTTCGCCAACGACCATACCACGCTGAATACATCGGTTCTCGTCCGATCACCGAAATTAAGCAGCGTCGGGCGCGGTTAGTACTTAGATGGGGGACCGCTTGGGAACACCGCGTGTTGTTGGCATCGTTCAATATCACTTTTTTTTACAAAATTATTCAGTTTTTCTGTCTCTTTGCCTTTGCGTACAATTTTCCAACTGCAACATATGTTAATAAATTTATTTCTATGTCCATTCGAGCTCCCTGACATTTCTAACTCACTCTGGACCCTTTAATAATTTTCATTTAATCAATATACTGCTAAGATTGCTGTGAGTTTAACTTTTAAAATTATTTCATAAGCTGTTCCACTGATAAATATATTTTTGTATCTCTTGGGTTAAACTCCTTTGAAATTCAATCAATTTCAGATACAAAATCAAACTCTAAGCATGCGTCTTTCGCCAACGACCATACCACGCTGAATACATCGGTTCTCGTCCGATCACCGAAATTAAGCAGCGTCGGGCGCGGTTAGTACTTAGATGGGGGACCGCTTGGGAACACCGCGTGTTGTTGGCATCGTTCAATAACACTTTTTTTTACAAAATTATTCAGTTTTTCTGTCTCTTTGCCTTTGCGTACAATTTTCCAACTGCAACATATGTTAATAAATTTATTTCTATGTCCATTCGAGCTCCCTGACATTTCTTACTCACTCTGGACCCTTTAATAATTTTCATTTAATCAATATACTGCTAAGATTGCTGTGAGTTTAACTTTTAAAATTATTTCATAAGCTGTTCCACTGATATATATATTTTTGTATCTCTTGGGTTAAACTCCTTTGAAATTCAATCAATTTCAGATACAAAATCAAACTCTAAGCATGCGTCTTTCGCCAACGACCATACCACGCTGAATACATCGGTTCTCGTCCGATCACCGAAATTAAGCAGCGTCGGGCGCGGTTAGTACTTAGATGGGGGACCGCTTGGGAACACCGCGTGTTGTTGGCATCGTTCAATAACACTTTTTTTTACAAAATTATTCAGTTTTTCTGTCTCTTTGCCTTTGCGTACAATTTTCCAACTGCAACTTATGTTAATAAATTTATTTCTATGTCCATTCGAGCTCCCTGACATTTCTAACTCACTCTGGACCCTTTAATAATTTTCATTTAATCAATATACTGCTAAGATTGCTGTGAGTTTAACTTTTAAAATTATTTCATAAGCTGATCCACTGATATATATATTTTTGTATCTCTTGGGTTAAACTCCTTTGAAATTCAATCAATTTCAGATACAAAATCAAACTCTAAGCATGCGTCTTTCGCCAACGACCATACCACGCTGAATACATCGGTTCTCGTCCGATCACCGAAATTAAGCAGCGTCGGGCGCGGTTAGTACTTAGATGGGGGACCGCTTGGGAACACCGCGTGTTGTTGGCATCGTTCAATAACACTTTTTTTTACAAAATTATTCAGTTTTTCTGTCTCTTTGCCTTTGCGTACAATTTTCCAACTGCAACTTATGTTAATAAATTTATTTCTATGTCCATTCGAGCTCCCTGACATTTCTAACTCACTCTGGACCCTTTAATAATTTTCATTTAATCAATATACTGCTAAGATTGCTGTGAGTTTAACTTTTAAAATTATTTCATAAGCTGATCCACTGATATATATATTTATGTATCTCTTGGGTTAAACTCCTTTGAAATTCAATCAATTTCAGATACAAAATCAAACTCTAAGCATGCGTCTTTCGCCAACGACCATACCACGCTGAATACATCGGTTCTCGTCCGATCACCGAAATTAAGCAGCGTCGGGCGCGGTTAGTACTTAGATGGGGGACCGCTTGGGAACACCGCGTGTTGTTGGCATCGTTCAATAACACTTTTTTTTACAAAATTATTCAGTTTTTCTGTCTCTTTGCCTTTGCGTACAATTTTCCAACTGCAACTTATGTTAATAAATTTATTTCTATGTCCATTCGAGCTCCCTGACATTTCTAACTCACTCTGGACCCTTTAATAATTTTCATTTAATCAATATACTGCTAAGATTGCTGTGAGTTTAACTTTTAAAATTATTTCATAAGCTGTTCCACTGATAAATATATTTTTGTATCTCTTGGGTTAAACTCCTTTGAAATTCAATCAATTTCAGATACAAAATCAAACTCTAAGCATGCGTCTTTCGCCAACGACCATACCACGCTGAATACATCGGTTCTCGTCCGATCACCGAAATTAAGCAGCGTCGGGCGCGGTTAGTACTTAGATGGGGGACCGCTTGGGAACACCGCGTGTTGTTGGCATCGTTCAATAACACTTTTTTTTACAAAATTATTCAGTTTTTCTGTCTCTTTGCCTTTGCGTACAATTTTCCAACTGCAACTTATGTTAATAAATTTATTTCTATGTCCATTCGAGCTCCCTGACATTTCTAACTCACTCTGGACCCTTTAATAATTTTCATTTAATCAATATACTGCTAAGATTGCTGTGAGTTTAACTTTTAAAATTATTTCATAAGCTGATCCACTGATATATATATTTTTGTATCTCTTGGGTTAAACTCCTTTGAAATTCAATCAATTTCAGATACAAAATCAAACTCTAAGCATGCGTCTTTCGCCAACGACCATACCACGCTGAATACATCGGTTCTCGTCCGATCACCGAAATTAAGCAGCGTCGGGCGCGGTTAGTACTTAGATGGGGGACCGCTTGGGAACACCGCGTGTTGTTGGCATCGTTCAATAACACTTTTTTTTACAAAATTATTCAGTTTTTCTGTCTCTTTGCCTTTGCGTACAATTTTCCAACTGCAACTTATGTTAATAAATTTATTTCTATGTCCATTCGAGCTCCCTGACATTTCTAACTCACTCTGGACCCTTTAATAATTTTCATTTAATCAATATACTGCTAAGATTGCTGTGAGTTTAACTTTTAAAATTATTTTATAAGCTGTTCCACTGATATATATATTTTTGTATCTCTTGGGTTAAACTCCTTTGAAATTCAATCAATTTCAGATACAAAATCAAACTCTAAGCATGTGTCTTTCGCCAACGACCATACCACGCTGAATACATCGGTTCTCGTCCGATCACCGAAATTAAGCAGCGTCGGGCGCGGTTAGTACTTAGATGGGGGACCGCTTGGGAACACCGCGTGTTGTTGGCATCGTTCAATAACACTTTTTTTTTACAAAATTATTCAGTTTTTCTGTCTCTTTGCCTTTGCGTACAATTTTCCAACTGCAACTTATGTTAATAAATTTATTTCTATGTCCATTCGAGCTCCCTGACATTTCTAACTCACTCTGGACCCTTTAATAATTTTCATTTAATCAATATACTGCTAAGATTGCTGAGTTTAACTTTTAAAATTATTTCATAAGCTGTTCCACTGATAAATATATTTTTGTATCTCTTGGGTTAAACTCCTTTGAAATTCAATCAATTTCAGATACAAAATCAAACTCTAAGCATGCGTCTTTCGCCAACGACCATACCACGCTGAATACATCGGTTCTCGTCCGATCACCGAAATTAAGCAGCGTCGGGCGCGGTTAGTACTTAGATGGGGGACCGCTTGGGAACACCGCGTGTTGTTGGCATCGTTCAATAACACTTTTTTTTACAAAATTATTCAGTTTTTCTGTCTCTTTGCCTTTGCGTACAATTTTCCAACTGCAACATATGTTAATAAATTTATTTCTATGTCCATTCGAGCTCCCTGACATTTCTAACTCACTCTGGACCCTTTAATAATTTTCATTTAATCAATATACTGCTAAGATTGCTGTGAGTTTAACTTTTAAAATTATTTCATAAGCTGTTCCACTGATATATATATTTTTGTATCTCTTGGGTTAAACTCCTTTGAAATTCAATCAATTTCAGATACAAAATCAAACTCTAAGCATACGTCTTTCGCCAACGACCATACCACGCTGAATACATCGGTTCTCGTCCGATCACCGAAATTAAGCAGCGTCGGGCGCGGTTAGTACTTAGATGGGGGACCGCTTGGGAACACCGCGTGTTGTTGGCATCGTTCAATAACACTTTTTTTTACAAAATTATTCAGTTTTTCTGTCTCTTTGCCTTTGCGTACAATTTTCCAACTGCAACTTATGTTAATAAATTTATTTCTATGTCCATTCGAGCTCCCTGACATTTCTAACTCACTCTGGACCCTTTAATAATTTTCATTTAATCAATATACTGCTAAGATTGCTGTGAGTTTAACTTTTAAAATTATTTCATAAGCTGATCCACTGATATATATATTTTTGTATCTCTTGGGTTAAACTCCTTTGAAATTCAATCAATTTCAGATACAAAATCAAACTCTAAGCATGCGTCTTTCGCCAACGACCATACCACGCTGAATACATCGGTTCTCGTCCGATCACCGAAATTAAGCAGCGTCGGGCGCGGTTAGTACTTAGATGGGGGACCGCTTGGGAACACCGCGTGTTGTTGGCATCGTTCAATAACACTTTTTTTTACAAAATTATTCAGTTTTTCTGTCTCTTTGCCTTTGCGTACAATTTTCCAACTGCAACTTATGTTAATAAATTTATTTCTATGTCCATTCGAGCTCCCTGACATTTCTAACTCACTCTGGACCCTTTAATAATTTTCATTTAATCAATATACTGCTAAGATTGCTGTGAGTTTAACTTTTAAAATTATTTCATAAGCTGTTCCACTGATATATATATTTTTGTATCTCTTGGGTTAAACTCCTTTGAAATTCAATCAATTTCAGATACAAAATCAAACTCTAAGCATGCGTCTTTCGCCAACGACCATACCACGCTGAATACATCGGTTCTCGTCCGATCACCGAAATTAAGCAGCGTCGGGCGCGGTTAGTACTTAGATGGGGGACCGCTTGGGAACACCGCGTGTTGTTGGCATCGTTCAATAACACTTTTTTTTACAAAATTATTCAGTTTTTCTGTCTCTTTGACTTTGCGTACAATTTTCCAACTGCAACTTATGTTAATAAATTTATTTCTATGTCCATTCGAGCTCCCTGACATTTCTAACTCACTCTGGACCCTTTAATAATTTTCATTTAATCAATATACTGCTAAGATTGCTGAGTTTAACTTTTAAAATTATTTCATAAGCTGTTCCACTGATAAATATATTTTTGTATCTCTTGGGTTAAACTCCTTTGAAATTCAATCAATTTCAGATACAAAATCAAACTCTAAGCATGCGTCTTTCGCCAACGACCATACCACGCTGAATACATCGGTTCTCGTCCGATCACCGAAATTAAGCAGCGTCGGGCGCGGTTAGTACTTAGATGGGGGACCGCTTGGGAACACCGCGTGTTGTTGGCATCGTTCAATAACACTTTTTTTTTACAAAATTATTCAGTTTTTCTGTCTCTTTGCCTTTGCGTACAATTTTCCAACTGCAACATATGTTAATAAATTTATTTCTATGTCCATTCGAGCTCCCTGACATTTCTAACTCACTCTGGACCCTTTAATAATTTTCATTTAATCAATATACTGCTAAGATTGCTGTGAGTTTAACTTTTAAAATTATTTCATAAGCTGTTCCACTGATATATATATTTTTGTATCTCTTGGGTTAAACTCCTTTGAAATTCAATCAATTTCAGATACAAAATCAAACTCTAAGCATGCGTCTTTCGCCAACGACCATACCACGCTGAATACATCGGTTCTCGTCCGATCACCGAAATTAAGCAGCGTCGGGCGCGGTTAGTACTTAGATGGGGGACCGCTTGGGAACACCGCGTGTTGTTGGCATCGTTCAATAACACTTTTTTTTACAAAATTATTCAGTTTTTCTGTCTCTTTGCCTTTGCGTACAATTTTCCAACTGCAACTTATGTTAATAAATTTATTTCTATGTCCATTCGAGCTCCCTGACATTTCTAACTCACTCTGGACCCTTTAATAATTTTCATTTAATCAATATACTGCTAAGATTGCTGTGAGTTTAACTTTTAAAATTATTTCATAAGCTGTTCCACTGATAAATATATTTTTGTATCTCTTGGGTTAAACTCCTTTGAAATTCAATCAATTTCAGATACAAAATCAAACTCTAAGCATGCGTCTTTCGCCAACGACCATACCACGCTGAATACATCGGTTCTCGTCCGATCACCGAAATTAAGCAGCGTCGGGCGCGGTTAGTACTTAGATGGGGGACCGCTTGGGAACACCGCGTGTTGTTGGCATCGTTCAATAACACTTTTTTTTACAAAATTATTCAGTTTTTCTGTCTCTTTGCCTTTGCGTACAATTTTCCAACTGCAACTTATGTTAATAAATTTATTTCTATGTCCATTCGAGCTCCCTGACATTTCTAACTCACTCTGGACCCTTTAATAATTTTCATTTAATCAATATACTGCTAAGATTGCTGTGAGTTTAACTTTTAAAATTATTTCATAAGCTGTTCCACTGATAAATATATTTTTGTATCTCTTGGGTTAAACTCCTTTGAAATTCAATCAATTTCAGATACAAAATCAAACTCTAAGCATGCGTCTTTCGCCAACGACCATACCACGCTGAATACATCGGTTCTCGTCCGATCACCGAAATTAAGCAGCGTCGGGCGCGGTTAGTACTTAGATGGGGGACCGCTTGGGAACACCGCGTGTTGTTGGCATCGTTCAATAACACTTTTTTTTACAAAATTATTCAGTTTTTCTGTCTCTTTGCCTTTGCGTACAATTTTCCAACTGCAACTTATGTTAATAAATTTATTTCTATGTCCATTCGAGCTCCCTGACATTTCTAACTCACTCTGGACCCTTTAATAATTTTCATTTAATCAATATACTGCTAAGATTGCTGTGAGTTTAACTTTTAAAATTATTTCATAAGCTGTTCCACTGATAAATATATTTTTGTATCTCTTGGGTTAAACTCCTTTGAAATTCAATCAATTTCAGATACAAAATCAAACTCTAAGCATGCGTCTTTCGCCAACGACCATACCACGCTGAATACATCGGTTCTCGTCCGATCACCGAAATTAAGCAGCGTCGGGCGCGGTTAGTACTTAGATGGGGGACCGCTTGGGAACACCGCGTGTTGTTGGCATCGTTCAATAACACTTTTTTTTACAAAATTATTCAGTTTTTCTGTCTCTTTGCCTTTGCGTACAATTTTCCAACTGCAACTTATGTTAATAAATTTATTTCTATGTCCATTCGAGCTCCCTGACATTTCTAACTCACTCTGGACCCTTTAATAATTTTCATTTAATCAATATACTGCTAAGATTGCTGTGAGTTTAACTTTTAAAATTATTTCATAAGCTGTTCCACTGATAAATATATTTTTGTATCTCTTGGGTTAAACTCCTTTGAAATTCAATCAATTTCAGATACAAAATCAAACTCTAAGCATGCGTCTTTCGCCAACGACCATACCACGCTGAATACATCGGTTCTCGTCCGATCACCGAAATTAAGCAGCGTCGGGCGCGGTTAGTACTTAGATGGGGGACCGCTTGGGAACACCGCGTGTTGTTGGCATCGTTCAATAACACTTTTTTTTACAAAATTATTCAGTTTTTCTGTCTCTTTGCCTTTGCGTACAATTTTCCAACTGCAACTTATGTTAATAAATTTATTTCTATGTCCATTCGAGCTCCCTGACATTTCTAACTCACTCTGGACCCTTTAATAATTTTCATTTAATCAATATACTGCTAAGATTGCTGTGAGTTTAACTTTTAAAATTATTTTATAAGCTGTTCCACTGATATATATATTTTTGTATCTCTTGGGTTAAACTCCTTTGAAATTCAATCAATTTCAGATACAAAATCAAACTCTAAGCATGTGTCTTTCGCCAACGACCATACCACGCTGAATACATCGGTTCTCGTCCGATCACCGAAATTAAGCAGCGTCGGGCGCGGTTAGTACTTAGATGGGGGACCGCTTGGGAACACCGCGTGTTGTTGGCATCGTTCAATAACACTTTTTTTTTACAAAATTATTCAGTTTTTCTGTCTCTTTGCCTTTGCGTACAATTTTCCAACTGCAACTTATGTTAATAAATTTATTTCTATGTCCATTCGAGCTCCCTGACATTTCTAACTCACTCTGGACCCTTTAATAATTTTCATTTAATCAATATACTGCTAAGATTGCTGAGTTTAACTTTTAAAATTATTTCATAAGCTGTTCCACTGATAAATATATTTTTGTATCTCTTGGGTTAAACTCCTTTGAAATTCAATCAATTTCAGATACAAAATCAAACTCTAAGCATGCGTCTTTCGCCAACGACCATACCACGCTGAATACATCGGTTCTCGTCCGATCACCGAAATTAAGCAGCGTCGGGCGCGGTTAGTACTTAGATGAGGGGACCGCTTGGGAACACCGCGTGTTGTTGGCATCGTTCAATAACACTTTTTTTTACAAAATTATTCAGTTTTTCTGTCTCTTTGCCTTTGCGTACAATTTTCCAACTGCAACATATGTTAATAAATTTATTTCTATGTCCATTCGAGCTCCCTGACATTTCTAACTCACTCTGGACCCTTTAATAATTTTCATTTAATCAATATACTGCTAAGATTGCTGTGAGTTTAACTTTTAAAATTATTTCATAAGCTGTTCCACTGATATATATATTTTTGTATCTCTTGGGTTAAACTCCTTTGAAATTCAATCAATTTCAGATACAAAATCAAACTCTAAGCATACGTCTTTCGCCAACGACCATACCACGCTGAATACATCGGTTCTCGTCCGATCACCGAAATTAAGCAGCGTCGGGCGCGGTTAGTACTTAGATGGGGGACCGCTTGGGAACACCGCGTGTTGTTGGCATCGTTCAATAACACTTTTTTTTACAAAATTATTCAGTTTTTCTGTCTCTTTGCCTTTGCGTACAATTTTCCAACTGCAACTTATGTTAATAAATTTATTTCTATGTCCATTCGAGCTCCCTGACATTTCTAACTCACTCTGGACCCTTTAATAATTTTCATTTAATCAATATACTGCTAAGATTGCTGTGAGTTTAACTTTTAAAATTATTTCATAAGCTGATCCACTGATATATATATTTTTGTATCTCTTGGGTTAAACTCCTTTGAAATTCAATCAATTTCAGATACAAAATCAAACTCTAAGCATGCGTCTTTCGCCAACGACCATACCACGCTGAATACATCGGTTCTCGTCCGATCACCGAAATTAAGCAGCGTCGGGCGCGGTTAGTACTTAGATGGGGGACCGCTTGGGAACACCGCGTGTTGTTGGCATCGTTCAATAACACTTTTTTTTACAAAATTATTCAGTTTTTCTGTCTCTTTGCCTTTGCGTACAATTTTCCAACTGCAACTTATGTTAATAAATTTATTTCTATGTCCATTCGAGCTCCCTGACATTTCTAACTCACTCTGGACCCTTTAATAATTTTCATTTAATCAATATACTGCTAAGATTGCTGTGAGTTTAACTTTTAAAATTATTTCATAAGCTGATCCACTGATATATATATTTTTGTATCTCTTGGGTTAAACTCCTTTGAAATTCAATCAATTTCAGATACAAAATCAAACTCTAAGCATGCGTCTTTCGCCAACGACCATACCACGCTGAATACATCGGTTCTCGTCCGATCACCGAAATTAAGCAGCGTCGGGCGCGGTTAGTACTTAGATGGGGGACCGCTTGGGAACACCGCGTGTTGTTGGCATCGTTCAATAACACTTTTTTTTACAAAATTATTCAGTTTTTCTGTCTCTTTGCCTTTGCGTACAATTTTCCAACTGCAACTTATGTTAATAAATTTATTTCTATGTCCATTCGAGCTCCCTGACATTTCTAACTCACTCTGGACCCTTTAATAATTTTCATTTAATCAATATACTGCTAAGATTGCTGTGAGTTTAACTTTTAAAATTATTTCATAAGCTGTTCCACTGATATATATATTTTTGTATCTCTTGGGTTAAACTCCTTTGAAATTCAATCAATTTCAGATACAAAATCAAACTCTAAGCATGCGTCTTTCGCCAACGACCATACCACGCTGAATACATCGGTTCTCGTCCGATCACCGAAATTAAGCAGCGTCGGGCGCGGTTAGTACTTAGATGGGGGACCGCTTGGGAACACCGCGTGTTGTTGGCATCGTTCAATAACACTTTTTTTTACAAAATTATTCAGTTTTTCTGTCTCTTTGACTTTGCGTACAATTTTCCAACTGCAACTTATGTTAATAAATTTATTTCTATGTCCATTCGAGCTCCCTGACATTTCTAACTCACTCTGGACCCTTTAATAATTTTCATTTAATCAATATACTGCTAAGATTGCTGAGTTTAACTTTTAAAATTATTTCATAAGCTGTTCCACTGATAAATATATTTTTGTATCTCTTGGGTTAAACTCCTTTGAAATTCAATCAATTTCAGATACAAAATCAAACTCTAAGCATGCGTCTTTCGCCAACGACCATACCACGCTGAATACATCGGTTCTCGTCCGATCACCGAAATTAAGCAGCGTCGGGCGCGGTTAGTACTTAGATGGGGGACCGCTTGGGAACACCGCGTGTTGTTGGCATCGTTCAATAACACTTTTTTTTACAAAATTATTCAGTTTTTCTGTCTCTTTGCCTTTGCGTACAATTTTCCAACTGCAACATATGTTAATAAATTTATTTCTATGTCCATTCGAGCTCCCTGACATTTCTAACTCACTCTGGACCCTTTAATAATTTTCATTTAATCAATATACTGCTAAGATTGCTGTGAGTTTAACTTTTAAAATTATTTCATAAGCTGTTCCACTGATATATATATTTTTGTATCTCTTGGGTTAAACTCCTTTGAAATTCAATCAATTTCAGATACAAAATCAAACTCTAAGCATGCGTCTTTCGCCAACGACCATACCACGCTGAATACATCGGTTCTCGTCCGATCACCGAAATTAAGCAGCGTCGGGCGCGGTTAGTACTTAGATGGGGGACCGCTTGGGAACACCGCGTGTTGTTGGCATCGTTCAATAACACTTTTTTTTTACAAAATTATTCAGTTTTTCTGTCTCTTTGCCTTTGCGTACAATTTTCCAACTGCAACTTATGTTAATAAATTTATTTCTATGTCCATTCGAGCTCCCTGACATTTCTAACTCACTCTGGACCCTTTAATAATTTTCATTTAATCAATATACTGCTAAGATTGCTGAGTTTAACTTTTAAAATTATTTCATAAGCTGTTCCACTGATAAATATATTTTTGTATCTCTTGGGTTAAACTCCTTTGAAATTCAATCAATTTCAGATACAAAATCAAACTCTAAGCATGCGTCTTTCGCCAACGACCATACCACGCTGAATACATCGGTTCTCGTCCGATCACCGAAATTAAGCAGCGTCGGGCGCGGTTAGTACTTAGATGGGGGACCGCTTGGGAACACCGCGTGTTGTTGGCATCGTTCAATAACACTTTTTTTTACAAAATTATTCAGTTTTTCTGTCTCTTTGCCTTTGCGTACAATTTTCCAACTGCAACTTATGTTAATAAATTTATTTCTATGTCCATTCGAGCTCCCTGACATTTCTAACTCACTCTGGACCCTTTAATAATTTTCATTTAATCAATATACTGCTAAGATTGCTGTGAGTTTAACTTTTAAAATTATTTCATAAGCTGATCCACTGATATATATATTTTTGTATCTCTTGGGTAAAACTCCTTTGAAATTCAATCAATTTCAGATACAAAATCAAACTCTAAGCATGCGTCTTTCGCCAACGACCATACCACGCTGAATACATCGGTTCTCGTCCGATCACCGAAATTAAGCAGCGTCGGGCGCGGTTAGTACTTAGATGGGGGACCGCTTGGGAACACCGCGTGTTGTTGGCATCGTTCAATAACACTTTTTTTTACAAAATTATTCAGTTTTTCTGTCTCTTTGCCTTTGCGTACAATTTTCCAACTGCAACTTATGTTAATAAATTTATTTCTATGTCCATTCGAGCTCCCTGACATTTCTAACTCACTCTGGACCCTTTAATAATTTTCATTTAATCAATATACTGCTAAGATTGCTGTGAGTTTAACTTTTAAAATTATTTCATAAGCTGTTCCACTGATATATATATTTTTGTATCTCTTGGGTTAAACTCCTTTGAAATTCAATCAATTTCAGATACAAAATCAAACTCTAAGCATGCGTCTTTCGCCAACGACCATACCACGCTGAATACATCGGTTCTCGTCCGATCACCGAAATTAAGCAGCGTCGGGCGCGGTTAGTACTTAGATGGGGGACCGCTTGGGAACACCGCGTGTTGTTGGCATCGTTCAATAACACTTTTTTTTACAAAATTATTCAGTTTTTCTGTCTCTTTGCCTTTGCGTACAATTTTCCAACTGCAACATATGTTAATAAATTTATTTCTATGTCCATTCGAGCTCCCTGACATTTCTAACTCACTCTGGACCCTTTAATAATTTTCATTTAATCAATATACTGCTAAGATTGCTGTGAGTTTAACTTTTAAAATTATTTCATAAGCTGTTCCACTGATATATATATTTTTGTATCTCTTGGGTTAAACTCCTTTGAAATTCAATCAATTTCAGATACAAAATCAAACTCTAAGCATACGTCTTTCGCCAACGACCATACCACGCTGAATACATCGGTTCTCGTCCGATCACCGAAATTAAGCAGCGTCGGGCGCGGTTAGTACTTAGATGGGGGACCGCTTGGGAACACCGCGTGTTGTTGGCATCGTTCAATAACACTTTTTTTTACAAAATTATTCAGTTTTTCTGTCTCTTTGCCTTTGCGTACAATTTTCCAACTGCAACTTATGTTAATAAATTTATTTCTATGTCCATTCGAGCTCCCTGACATTTCTAACTCACTCTGGACCCTTTAATAATTTTCATTTAATCAATATACTGCTAAGATTGCTGTGAGTTTAACTTTTAAAATTATTTCATAAGCTGATCCACTGATATATATATTTTTGTATCTCTTGGGTTAAACTCCTTTGAAATTCAATCAATTTCAGATACAAAATCAAACTCTAAGCATGCGTCTTTCGCCAACGACCATACCACGCTGAATACATCGGTTCTCGTCCGATCTCCGAAATTAAGCAGCGTCGGGCGCGGTTAGTACTTAGATGGGGGACCGCTTGGGAACACCGCGTGTTGTTGGCATCGTTCAATAACACTTTTTTTTACAAAATTATTCAGTTTTTCTGTCTCTTTGCCTTTGCGTACAATTTTCCAACTGCAACTTATGTTAATAAATTTATTTCTATGTCCATTCGAGCTCCCTGACATTTCTAACTCACTCTGGACCCTTTAATAATTTTCATTTAATCAATATACTGCTAAGATTGCTGTGAGTTTAACTTTTAAAATTATTTCATAAGCTGTTCCACTGATATATATTTATTTTTGTATCTCTTGGGTTAAACTCCTTTGAAATTCAATCAATTTCAGATACAAAATCAAACTCTAAGCATGCGTCTTTCGCCAACGACCATACCACGCTGAATACATCGGTTCTCGTCCGATCACCGAAATTAAGCAGCGTCGGGCGCGGTTAGTACTTAGATGGGGGACCGCTTGGGAACACCGCGTGTTGTTGGCATCGTTCAATAACACTTTTTTTTACAAAATTATTCAGTTTTTCTGTCTCTTTGCCTTTGCGTACAATTTTCCAACTGCAACTTATGTTAATAAATTTATTTCTATGTCCATTCGAGCTCCCTGACATTTCTAACTCACTCTGGACCCTTTAATAATTTTCATTTAATCAATATACTGCTAAGATTGCTGTGAGTTTAACTTTTAAAATTATTTCATAAGCTGTTCCACTGATATATATATTTTTGTATCTCTTGGGTTAAACTCCTTTGAAATTCAATCAATTTCAGATACAAAATCAAACTCTAAGCATGCGTCTTTCGCCAACGACCATACCACGCTGAATACATCGGTTCTCGTCCGATCACCGAAATTAAGCAGCGTCGGGCGCGGTTAGTACTTAGATGGGGGACCGCTTGGGAACACCGCGTGTTGTTGGCATCGTTCAATAACACTTTTTTTTACAAAATTATTCAGTTTTTCTGTCTCTTTGCCTTTGCGTACAATTTTCCAACTGCAACTTATGTTAATAAATTTATTTCTATGTCCATTCGAGCTCCCTGACATTTCTAACTCACTCTGGACCCTTTAATAATTTTCATTTAATCAATATACTGCTAAGATTGCTGTGAGTTTAACTTTTAAAATTATTTCATAAGCTGTTCCACTGATAAATATATTTTTGTATCTCTTGGGTTAAACTCCTTTGAAATTCAATCAATTTCAGATACAAAATCAAACTCTAAGCATGCGTCTTTCGCCAACGACCATACCACGCTGAATACATCGGTTCTCGTCCGATCACCGAAATTAAGCAGCGTCGGGCGCGGTTAGTACTTAGATGGGGGACCGCTTGGGAACACCGCGTGTTGTTGGCATCGTTCAATAACACTTTTTTTTACAAAATTATTCAGTTTTTCTGTCTCTTTGCCTTTGCGTACAATTTTCCAACTGCAACTTATGTTAATAAATTTATTTCTATGTCCATTCGAGCTCCCTGACATTTCTAACTCACTATGGACCCTTTAATAATTTTCATTTAATCAATATACTGCTAAGATTGCTGAGTTTAACTTTTAAAATTATTTCATAAGCTGTTCCACTGATAAATATATTTTTGTATCTCTTGGGTTAAACTCCTTTGAAATTCAATCAATTTCAGATACAAAATCAAACTCTAAGCATGCGTCTTTCGCCAACGACCATACCACGCTGAATACATCGGTTCTCGTCCGATCACCGAAATTAAGCAGCGTCGGGCGCGGTTAGTACTTAGATGGGGGACCGCTTGGGAACACCGCGTGTTGTTGGCATCGTTCAATATCACTTTTTTTTACAAAATTATTCAGTTTTTCTGTCTCTTTGCCTTTGCGTACAATTTTCCAACTGCAACATATGTTAATAAATTTATTTCTATGTCCATTCGAGCTCCCTGACATTTCTAACTCACTCTGGACCCTTTAATAATTTTCATTTAATCAATATACTGCTAAGATTGCTGTGAGTTTAACTTTTAAAATTATTTCATAAGCTGTTCCACTGATAAATATATTTTTGTATCTCTTGGGTTAAACTCCTTTGAAATTCAATCAATTTCAGATACAAAATCAAACTCTAAGCATGCGTCTTTCGCCAACGACCATACCACGCTGAATACATCGGTTCTCGTCCGATCACCGAAATTAAGCAGCGTCGGGCGCGGTTAGTACTTAGATGGGGGACCGCTTGGGAACACCGCGTGTTGTTGGCATCGTTCAATAACACTTTTTTTTACAAAATTATTCAGTTTTTCTGTCTCTTTGCCTTTGCGTACAATTTTCCAACTGCAACTTATGTTAATAAATTTATTTCTATGTCCATTCGAGCTCCCTGACATTTCTAACTCACTCTGGACCCTTTAATAATTTTCATTTAATCAATATACTGCTAAGATTGCTGTGAGTTTAACTTTTAAAATTATTTCATAAGCTGATCCACTGATATATATATTTTTGTATCTCTTGGGTTAAACTCCTTTGAAATTCAATCAATTTCAGATACAAAATCAAACTCTAAGCATGCGTCTTTCGCCAACGACCATACCACGCTGAATACATCGGTTCTCGTCCGATCACCGAAATTAAGCAGCGTCGGGCGCGGTTAGTACTTAGATGGGGGACCGCTTGGGAACACCGCGTGTTGTTGGCATCGTTCAATAACACTTTTTTTTACAAAATTATTCAGTTTTTCTGTCTCTTTGCCTTTGCGTACAATTTTCCAACTGCAACTTATGTTAATAAATTTATTTCTATGTCCATTCGAGCTCCCTGACATTTCTAACTCACTCTGGACCCTTTAATAATTTTCATTTAATCAATATACTGCTAAGATTGCTGTGAGTTTAACTTTTAAAATTATTTCATAAGCTGTTCCACTGATATATATATTTTTGTATCTCTTGGGTTAAACTCCTTTGAAATTCAATCAATTTCAGATACAAAATCAAACTCTAAGCATGCGTCTTTCGCCAACGACCATACCACGCTGAATACATCGGTTCTCGTCCGATCACCGAAATTAAGCAGCGTCGGGCGCGGTTAGTACTTAGATGGGGGACCGCTTGGGAACACCGCGTGTTGTTGGCATCGTTCAATAACACTTTTTTTTACAAAATTATTCAGTTTTTCTGTCTCTTTGCCTTTGCGTACAATTTTCCAACTGCAACATATGTTAATAAATTTATTTCTATGTCCATTCGAGCTCCCTGACATTTCTAACTCACTCTGGACCCTTTAATAATTTTCATTTAATCAATATACTGCTAAGATTGCTGTGAGTTTAACTTTTAAAATTATTTCATAAGCTGTTCCACTGATATATATATTTTTGTATCTCTTGGGTTAAACTCCTTTGAAATTCAATCAATTTCAGATACAAAATCAAACTCTAAGCATACGTCTTTCGCCAACGACCATACCACGCTGAATACATCGGTTCTCGTCCGATCACCGAAATTAAGCAGCGTCGGGCGCGGTTAGTACTTAGATGGGGGACCGCTTGGGAACACCGCGTGTTGTTGGCATCGTTCAATAACACTTTTTTTTACAAAATTATTCAGTTTTTCTGTCTCTTTGCCTTTGCGTACAATTTTCCAACTGCAACTTATGTTAATAAATTTATTTCTATGTCCATTCGAGCTCCCTGACATTTCTAACTCACTCTGGACCCTTTAATAATTTTCATTTAATCAATATACTGCTAAGATTGCTGTGAGTTTAACTTTTAAAATTATTTCATAAGCTGATCCACTGATATATATATTTTTGTATCTCTTGGGTTAAACTCCTTTGAAATTCAATCAATTTCAGATACAAAATCAAACTCTAAGCATGCGTCTTTCGCCAACGACCATACCACGCTGAATACATCGGTTCTCGTCCGATCTCCGAAATTAAGCAGCGTCGGGCGCGGTTAGTACTTAGATGGGGGACCGCTTGGGAACACCGCGTGTTGTTGGCATCGTTCAATAACACTTTTTTTTACAAAATTATTCAGTTTTTCTGTCTCTTTGCCTTTGCGTACAATTTTCCAACTGCAACTTATGTTAATAAATTTATTTCTATGTCCATTCGAGCTCCCTGACATTTCTAACTCACTCTGGACCCTTTAATAATTTTCATTTAATCAATATACTGCTAAGATTGCTGTGAGTTTAACTTTTAAAATTATTTCATAAGCTGTTCCACTGATATATATATTTTTGTATCTCTTGGGTTAAACTCCTTTGAAATTCAATCAATTTCAGATACAAAATCAAACTCTAAGCATGCGTCTTTCGCCAACGACCATACCACGCTGAATACATCGGTTCTCGTCCGATCACCGAAATTAAGCAGCGTCGGGCGCGGTTAGTACTTAGATGGGGGACCGCTTGGGAACACCGCGTGTTGTTGGCATCGTTCAATAACACTTTTTTTTACAAAATTATTCAGTTTTTCTGTCTCTTTGCCTTTGCGTACAATTTTCCAACTGCAACTTATGTTAATAAATTTATTTCTATGTCCATTCGAGCTCCCTGACATTTCTAACTCACTCTGGACCCTTTAATAATTTTCATTTAATCAATATACTGCTAAGATTGCTGTGAGTTTAACTTTTAAAATTATTTCATAAGCTGTTCCACTGATATATATATTTTTGTATCTCTTGGGTTAAACTCCTTTGAAATTCAATCAATTTCAGATACAAAATCAAACTCTAAGCATGCGTCTTTCGCCAACGACCATACCACGCTGAATACATCGGTTCTCGTCCGATCACCGAAATTAAGCAGCGTCGGGCGCGGTTAGTACTTAGATGGGGGACCGCTTGGGAACACCGCGTGTTGTTGGCATCGTTCAATAACACTTTTTTTTACAAAATTATTCAGTTTTTCTGTCTCTTTGCCTTTGCGTACAATTTTCCAACTGCAACTTATGTTAATAAATTTATTTCTATGTCCATTCGAGCTCCCTGACATTTCTAACTCACTCTGGACCCTTTAATAATTTTCATTTAATCAATATACTGCTAAGATTGCTGTGAGTTTAACTTTTAAAATTATTTCATAAGCTGTTCCACTGATAAATATATTTTTGTATCTCTTGGGTTAAACTCCTTTGAAATTCAATCAATTTCAGATACAAAATCAAACTCTAAGCATGCGTCTTTCGCCAACGACCATACCACGCTGAATACATCGGTTCTCGTCCGATCACCGAAATTAAGCAGCGTCGGGCGCGGTTAGTACTTAGATGGGGGACCGCTTGGGAACACCGCGTGTTGTTGGCATCGTTCAATAACACTTTTTTTTACAAAATTATTCAGTTTTTCTGTCTCTTTGCCTTTGCGTACAATTTTCCAACTGCAACTTATGTTAATAAATTTATTTCTATGTCCATTCGAGCTCCCTGACATTTCTAACTCACTCTGGACCCTTTAATAATTTTCATTTAATCAATATACTGCTAAGATTGCTGTGAGTTTAACTTTTAAAATTATTTCATAAGCTGTTCCACTGATATATATATTTTTGTATCTCTTGGGTTAAACTCCTTTGAAATTCAATCAATTTCAGATACAAAATCAAACTCTAAGCATGCGTCTTTCGCCAACGACCATACCACGCTGAATACATCGGTTCTCGTCCGATCACCGAAATTAAGCAGCGTCGGGCGCGGTTAGTACTTAGATGGGGGACCGCTTGGGAACACCGCGTGTTGTTGGCATCGTTCAATAACACTTTTTTTTACAAAATTATTCAGTTTTTCTGTCTCTTTGCCTTTGCGTACAATTTTCCAACTGCAACATATGTTAATAAATTTATTTCTATGTCCATTCGAGCTCCCTGACATTTCTAACTCACTCTGGACCCTTTAATAATTTTCATTTAATCAATATACTGCTAAGATTGCTGTGAGTTTAACTTTTAAAATTATTTCATAAGCTGTTCCACTGATAAATATATTTTTGTATCTCTTGGGTTAAACTCCTTTGAAATTCAATCAATTTCAGATACAAAATCAAACTCTAAGCATGCGTCTTTCGCCAACGACCATACCACGCTGAATACATCGGTTCTCGTCCGATCACCGAAATTAAGCAGCGTCGGGCGCGGTTAGTACTTAGATGGGGGACCGCTTGGGAACACCGCGTGTTGTTGGCATCGTTCAATAACACTTTTTTTTACAAAATTATTCAGTTTTTCTGTCTCTTTGCCTTTGCGTACAATTTTCCAACTGCAACATATGTTAATAAATTTATTTCTATGTCCATTCGAGCTCCCTGACATTTCTAACTCACTCTGGACCCTTTAATAATTTTCATTTAATCAATATACTGCTAAGATTGCTGTGAGTTTAACTTTTAAAATTATTTCATAAGCTGTTCCACTGATATATATATTTTTGTATCTCTTGGGTTAAACTCCTTTGAAATTCAATCAATTTCAGATACAAAATCAAACTCTAAGCATGCGTCTTTCGCCAACGACCATACCACGCTGAATACATCGGTTCTCGTCCGATCACCGAAATTAAGCAGCGTCGGGCGCGGTTAGTACTTAGATGGGGGACCGCTTGGGAACACCGCGTGTTGTTGGCATCGTTCAATAACACTTTTTTTTTACAAAATTATTCAGTTTTTCTGTCTCTTTGCCTTTGCGTACAATTTTCCAACTGCAACTTATGTTAATAAATTTATTTCTATGTCCATTCGAGCTCCCTGACATTTCTAACTCACTCTGGACCCTTTAATAATTTTCATTTAATCAATATACTGCTAAGATTGCTGTGAGTTTAACTTTTAAAATTATTTCATAAGCTGTTCCACTGATATATATATTTTTGTATCTCTTGGGTTAAACTCCTTTGAAATTCAATCAATTTCAGATACAAAATCAAACTCTAAGCATGCGTCTTTCGCCAACGACCATACCACGCTGAATACATCGGTTCTCGTCCGATCACCGAAATTAAGCAGCGTCGGGCGCGGTTAGTACTTAGATGGGGGACCGCTTGGGAACACCGCGTGTTGTTGGCATCGTTCAATAACACTTTTTTTTACAAAATTATTCAGTTTTTCTGTCTCTTTGCCTTTGCGTACAATTTTCCAACTGCAACTTATGTTAATAAATTTATTTCTATGTCCATTCGAGCTCCCTGACATTTCTAACTCACTCTGGACCCTTTAATAATTTTCATTTAATCAATATACTGCTAAGATTGCTGTGAGTTTAACTTTTAAAATTATTTCATAAGCTGTTCCACTGATATATATATTTTTGTATCTCTTGGGTTAAACTCCTTTGAAATTCAATCAATTTCAGATACAAAATCAAACTCTAAGCATGCGTCTTTCGCCAACGACCATACCACGCTGAATACATCGGTTCTCGTCCGATCACCGAAATTAAGCAGCGTCGGGCGCGGTTAGTACTTAGATGGGGGACCGCTTGGGAACACCGCGTGTTGTTGGCATCGTTCAATAACACTTTTTTTTTACAAAATTATTCAGTTTTTCTGTCTCTTTGCCTTTGCGTACAATTTTCCAACTGCAACTTATGTTAATAAATTTATTTCTATGTCCATTCGAGCTCCCTGACATTTCTAACTCACTCTGGACCCTTTAATAATTTTCATTTAATCAATATACTGCTAAGATTGCTGTGAGTTTAACTTTTAAAATTATTTCATAAGCTGTTCCACTGATATATATATTTTTGTATCTCTTGGGTTAAACTCCTTTGAAATTCAATCAATTTCAGATACAAAATCAAACTCTAAGCATGCGTCTTTCGCCAACGACCATACCACGCTGAATACATCGGTTCTCGTCCGATCACCGAAATTAAGCAGCGTCGGGCGCGGTTAGTACTTAGATGGGGGACCGCTTGGGAACACCGCGTGTTGTTGGCATCGTTCAATAACACTTTTTTTTACAAAATTATTCAGTTTTTCTGTCTCTTTGCCTTTGCGTACAATTTTCCAACTGCAACTTATGTTAATAAATTTATTTCTATGTCCATTCGAGCTCCCTGACATTTCTAACTCACTCTGGACCCTTTAATAATTTTCATTTAATCAATATACTGCTAAGATTGCTGTGAGTTTAACTTTTAAAATTATTTCATAAGCTGTTCCACTGATATATATATTTTTGTATCTCTTGGGTTAAACTCCTTTGAAATTCAATCAATTTCAGATACAAAATCAAACTCTAAGCATGCGTCTTTCGCCAACGACCATACCACGCTGAATACATCGGTTCTCGTCCGATCACCGAAATTAAGCAGCGTCGGGCGCGGTTAGTACTTAGATGGGGGACCGCTTGGGAACACCGCGTGTTGTTGGCATCGTTCAATAACACTTTTTTTTACAAAATTATTCAGTTTTTCTGTCTCTTTGCCTTTGCGTACAATTTTCCAACTGCAACTTATGTTAATAAATTTATTTCTATGTCCATTCGAGCTCCCTGACATTTCTAACTCACTCTGGACCCTTTAATAATTTTCATTTAATCAATATACTGCTAAGATTGCTGTGAGTTTAACTTTTAAAATTATTTCATAAGCTGTTCCACTGATATATATATTTTTGTATCTCTTGGGTTAAACTCCTTTGAAATTCAATCAATTTCAGATACAAAATCAAACTCTAAGCATGCGTCTTTCGCCAACGACCATACCACGCTGAATACATCGGTTCTCGTCCGATCACCGAAATTAAGCAGCGTCGGGCGCGGTTAGTACTTAGATGGGGGACCGCTTGGGAACACCGCGTGTTGTTGGCATCGTTCAATAACACTTTTTTTTACAAAATTATTCAGTTTTTCTGTCTCTTTGCCTTTGCGTACAATTTTCCAACTGCAACTTATGTTAATAAATTTATTTCTATGTCCATTCGAGCTCCCTGACATTTCTAACTCACTCTGGACCCTTTAATAATTTTCATTTAATCAATATACTGCTAAGATTGCTGTGAGTTTAACTTTTAAAATTATTTCATAAGCTGTTCCACTGATAAATATATTTTTGTATCTCTTGGGTTAAACTCCTTTGAAATTCAATCAATTTCAGATACAAAATCAAACTCTAAGCATGCGTCTTTCGCCAACGACCATACCACGCTGAATACATCGGTTCTCGTCCGATCACCGAAATTAAGCAGCGTCGGGCGCGGTTAGTACTTAGATGGGGGACCGCTTGGGAACACCGCGTGTTGTTGGCATCGTTCAATAACACTTTTTTTTACAAAATTATTCAGTTTTTCTGTCTCTTTGCCTTTGCGTACAATTTTCCAACTGCAACTTATGTTAATAAATTTATTTCTATGTCCATTCGAGCTCCCTGACATTTCTAACTCACTCTGGACCCTTTAATAATTTTCATTTAATCAATATACTGCTAAGATTGCTGTGAGTTTAACTTTTAAAATTATTTCATAAGCTGTTCCACTGATATATATATTTTTGTATCTCTTGGGTTAAACTCCTTTGAAATTCAATCAATTTCAGATACAAAATCAAACTCTAAGCATGCGTCTTTCGCCAACGACCATACCACGCTGAATACATCGGTTCTCGTCCGATCACCGAAATTAAGCAGCGTCGGGCGCGGTTAGTACTTAGATGGGGGACCGCTTGGGAACACCGCGTGTTGTTGGCATCGTTCAATAACACTTTTTTTTACAAAATTATTCAGTTTTTCTGTCTCTTTGCCTTTGCGTACAATTTTCCAACTGCAACTTATGTTAATAAATTTATTTCTATGTCCATTCGAGCTCCCTGACATTTCTAACTCACTCTGGACCCTTTAATAATTTTCATTTAATCAATATACTGCTAAGATTGCTGAGTTTAACTTTTAAAATTATTTCATAAGCTGTTCCACTGATAAATATATTTTTGTATCTCTTGGGTTAAACTCCTTTGAAATTCAATCAATTTCAGATACAAAATCAAACTCTAAGCATGCGTCTTTCGCCAACGACCATACCACGCTGAATACATCGGTTCTCGTCCGATCACCGAAATTAAGCAGCGTCGGGCGCGGTTAGTACTTAGATGGGGGACCGCTTGGGAACACCGCGTGTTGTTGGCATCGT